>JAIUCV010000077.1:0-1370000 GCA_026724425.1 Erythrophleum ivorense | reverse complement strand
TTCGTAAAGACACAAGTCTACAAGCACAAGCTTCCTCCTTACCGCACACGGAAGCACACCAGAGAGAGAACAAGACTTTAAACAAAAAAATTTGCAGAGAAAGAAAGAAACTAAATAAGACAGAGTTAAAAAAAAAAAAAAATAGAACTTATGATGAAGATGAGAGACTTCTCTAAGGTTTTTTTTTTTTTTTTACGTAATGTAATTTTTCTTTTTATGTCCTAAGATGTGAAGTAATTATTACATTGAGATTAAGTTAAGCCCCTTTCTCAATCATTTTTTTCCTTCACCATCTTTTATTTTGTTTTAGGTTGAAATAATTTGTTTAAAAATTATTAAATACGGTAGATATACATATTTTGTATCGATGAATGGAAAAATGAATAAAAAAACTTATAGACAGACGTTGCTAGGGTTGCTTATAGGTTGGGTAACCGGTTATAGCCGGTGAGGGTTAAACTGCGGATTAGGGCGCAGAGCTAGGGATTGGATTGGGACCTCGCGATTTGGGGTTATGTAATGTTTAGTGTCAATTTTGTGATTTTTGGGAGATGGTGAGGGTAAACTAGGAAGATCACGTTAATCTTTTTTTTTTTGTTTCTTTTAACTATCAACGTCATGTGCTAGAATTAGTAAATTCGAGGCTTGTTTTAATGATATGTAAAGAGTTTGCCAGTTGTTTTATTATGGAAATGATCAGGTTTCTTTAATGTTAAGGGAATCGCTTATAGATACTGTATGTGTGTATATGGTATTGGTATCTAAGGTGGCTATACGTTTTGTAAGTATGTAAGTTTCACTTTTGGTTAAGTTTCAACTTCTAAAGAATTGGATTATTAGTTTCAAAAAAAAAGGAAAAAAAATTGGTGAATTAATTATGTTTACAGAACACCTAGATATTCCAGTGTAAGAAGTATTTTATATTTTGGCCCAACAAAAAAAAAAAAGGATTTTATGTCGGTTCAAGATATATTAATTAGTTTGATGATCGGAACATTGATCATACTTTGGATATTAATTAGGTCGACAAAATACCAAATGCGAATAGCTTGATGTTGAAAATTGGATTAAATAACAGTATAGTGAATCCTCTAACAAATATGGGCGTTTGGTCTAGTGGTATGATTCTCGCTTAGGGTGCGAGAGGTCCCGAGTTCAATTCTCGGAACGCCCCAAAATGTTTTTTTCAAAAGCTTTTTGTTCCTTACATATCTCAATTTCCTTATTTCTTGGCCAAAATATTTACATTTTGCAAAATTTTGGCTGAATAGTTTGTTGTTTATGGCCCACAATGTAATACTTTCAAAAGCCCAACTCTTTTGTCCTTGATTGACCCGACTCTAATTTAAATTAAACCCAAACCCTTCTATATTGGATTTGCACTAGTTAAAGTCCATATTAAACACGATCACCGTTCGTCCAAAAAAAAAAAAAAAACACGATCACCGATATTCAATTAAAGTCTATATTAAACACGGTACGGCCCAGCCTGTAGGAGTATTATTTTTCTTCTTAGCATTCTAGTGTTCTACCATAAAAAAATGGCACACGAGATAAATTTCCAACGTTTTCTGTAATTCAGTCGATTAAAGTTGTCTATCACGAATATTTTATCTCAGAAGTGAAAACGTTGGAAATTTAGAATTAGTCTTAGAGTTGTGTAATAACTAATAATGATAAAATAATGTTCTCAAAGTGACTTTTAACAAGTACTTATTTTTTGTTTCTTACATAAAGCTAAAGAAACCGAGTTTAATATCTAGAAAATCAAACTAACAAATTTAAAGTCCTTGTTTAAATAGTAAAATACACTTCGGTGAGGAGCTGGTAGGAAACGAGAACTAGGTCAGAAATTGACGCAGCTTGCGTGCTTCCCAAACGAAGTAGCTTGCATCTGGGATCCTGGTTCGAACCGCAAGGTGACTTCATCACACGCATAACTCATAAGTCCTATCGATTTTTCTCTACAATCCGTAAGAGAAAACCGCGTTCCAAACCGCACTTCCTTCTTCTCTTTCATATCTTCCATGATGTCTTTACCAATCGATCCGTCTATATCTTCTTCAGAGACATGCGCCGAAACCTTAAGAACCTGAGGTACGTTGTATTTGAGATTTGAGATTGTTGTACCTGATTATCTATCTATCTATTATAATATTGTATGGTTACCACTTTTCTCATTTACTTCATGAGAGGCTGCCATGTGTCATCTTAAAATTTTGACATGTATCATCTTTTTAAACATTTTTTTATCTCTATCTCTCTTTAAAAGTCAACACATGTCTAAAATCACTAAATATTTATTTAACTTCAATACCACTAAATATTAATTTAACTCTTTTATGTACATAATTAAAGATTTAATATATTAGTTACACATCTATTATAATATTCAATTAGAACACTTAATAATTATTCAACATTTTTTTAAAAAATCATAGATGTACATTAAAAAAAAAATATTAAAAATCATATCAAATTTAACTTACAATCATTTTTGAAAAGAAGTTACACCACACAATAAACATAAACAAATTGAAATTTTTTTTATGATTACACAATTAGAGGATTTAATTAGACCATTAACTCATATATTTTAAATTAGTTACACAATTAGAGTACTCAATCAGACCACACAATATTTATTCTGCATTATTATATATACAGAAGATTCGATTAGTTTTTCTTTTTTCTTTATCCGATAGATATGAATAAAAAATAATATACAGTAGAAACTCTATAAATTAATAATATCGAAACTTTGATATTTTATTAATTTATAGAGTTATTAATTAATCGATTTTTGTGAATATATTTTTTTTTGAATTATGATAATCTTCTAAAACTTTATTTACATTGAATAAGAAATTTCCCTTTATATGTATATTTTCTTAACTTATTTCTTTAATAAAAAAATATTTTATCAACTTTTTTCTTCGATATTTTTGTATTTAATTTATTGTTAAAGTTTTTTTTCGTAGTTGTCATATTGTTTGAAATTCCTTTTTTCTTTTAGTTTCCATATTGTATTTTGGTATGTGAGATTTATGAAACTCACAACCTTTCACTTATTACATGTTCGTTGATATGCGAAATCATTGCTTTCGTTTTTATCAAAATTATTCCTCAAATTGTTTGCATCTAAAAAAGAATTTTTGATGCAATAAAAAAAATAGAGATGAGGTTCAAAGATTTCAACTTTAAGAAAAAGTAAAAAACATTAAATTCATATTTAGTATATATCATTTATATATATATACATTTATTTATAAGTTTTTATATGATAATTATTAATTTATAATATTATTGGGACCATATTTTACATAGGAGTTTTAAAAACATTATTATCTTATTATCATATCGAATTGTGTCATATTTTAGATCGGCCTAACAGGGACCGGAAAATTTTATTAATTTATCGTGTTTATTAATTTATCGAGTATTAATTTATAGGTAAAACATCTATAATAAATTACTTACTTTTGTAGGGATGAAGAGTAACATTCTTGTAAAGAAAGGAAGCTTGAAGGTCTCCTTGAAGACATATATAAAAGCCACGAACAAAGCTAGGGATACGTATCGACAAATCCCAGTCTACGCTAAGACTAGTTTCTGTGATAATAAGCTACCAGCACCCGAATTTGGCGAGACCAGTCTTTCTTCTCATATTTGATAGAATAAACTATACCAACAGTTACACCCGCTAAGATACAAGCAAGAATGAAGAAATTGCCGACCAACTTCATCGTAGTTCGCCGGTTGTGAACGGCTGCTTCTTCGTCAGTGTTGCCCATTCTTTACGATTGGTTGAAAAGAGAAGAGAAGACTTTGTGGAGTTCAATAAGAAGATGATGAGAGATAATTTCTCTGTATTGATTTGATTTTAGTTAGGGCACAAACAATCATTATTTATAGAAGCTTATGATGATTGTAGATAATAACTACTTTCATCATCATTCGTTGGGATTTCTTGTTGAATGATGATGGTTTGTCAAGTTAGAGATTCAATTACAAATACACAAGATAAAAGGAAATCTAAAGTATATTTCCCAACGAATTGATCCTTTAATAATTACCAGAAACACCAAAAAAACATAAAAGAAAATCGTGTCATATTCCTAATAGTATTATTATTTTTATTTTTTTATTGTAATATAACGTTACCGTAGATTCAGTTATTGTAGATAATGCTCTAGTTCCAACGAGTAAACGATACAACCAATCAGACATGCATATAAACAAATTAATATAATTGGTCTGTACTTAGAGACTAGATGTTTCTTTTGGACGAAGAAAACGAGAGAGATAGATTCATAGATAATACCAGAGATCATAAATATGTAGGTCTTTTCTTTACTGAGTTTTAATCGAGCTGAATTCAGAGGAGGATGAGACTCCATTTAGATGCTGAAAGTTTTCCTAGAGTGATCACTAAAAATAGACGCAATTGCATATAAAGGCAGCAGCGCACACCAAGTTGTTAACATGAGCAAAGACTCCAAAAATCCACTAATATGTTTTATGATAGACACTTTTTGTTGGAACATTAGAGAATTTCATAAATCAGTTGAGCGAAGCATTTTTAAGTAATGGTTTAGGCGTGGATCCGGTCTTCAACCTTACCGTCTTTCGCCGCTTTTCAACCATAAACACCACCATCTGCATCTTCCTCCGAGTAACACCGCACCAGTGGCGAGTTCGTGTTAAAGCTATAACGTGTACAGTTTAGATTTAACTAACTTTTAAAGAAGAATGGGTTAAAAAATAAAAACCATGAGCTTTGTCAAAAACATTTTCTAAGATATTTAAAAATTAAGATTTCATCGTATTTAATATCTCATGTTTTGACCTATGGTTTCCTAAATATGAAACTTAAAAGGTTTCCCGATGAATTATAGATCATTCCAATTCCAGTTTTTAATAATGAATTATGAATTTCTTTTGACCAAAGGCATAATAATGAATTATGAATTAACCTCAGCGTGACTGCTGAGGATGTGAAGGTACGTTTTTAAGTTTCAAGTAGTAACCCAATTATGGCTGTTTTTCCCATGAAATTATTTTTCGGCAGATATATGTGTCTCCAGTAATATAGAAGTTCTCGCCTCTAGATAATGTCTTCGATATTTTGGCTTCGGTTAGTGTTTCTAATGATATGTAAAGTTGGCTTCGGTTAGTGTTTTCGGTATGGACCCCCTTTGAATCCTTTCATGTTCAATATAATTAATATTCAGACGATTAAAAAAAAAAGAGAAATAAAAAAAGAGCTGGCAAACGAAGAACATTATATTATTGGTTACCTATAAATTTTCAGATAAAATAAAAGAAAACATCAACTACTGTATGATGATGGAAATTATGTATTGCGCAGAATTGTATAAGAAATTTGAAAATAACGATGAAAACAAAATAAAATGAGTCACCAGTTTTGCAAGTTCAACAACAAACTAGTGATTACAACATGGTTTTATTGAATACATAACTCATCATCCCAGCTTTATTCAAGAAGCAGTTTCACCCTTCTCTAGAGTAAATGAGGGAGAAAATGAACAAATTCCTCACGCAAGTCGTGCTGGTCTCGGAATATGACACAAAACACCTGCAAAATAAAGCATGTCATCGAACTTAATATGAGAATAATGAAAACGGAAGAGTTTAATTATGATATATAAATTAGCTGTACACATATACGGTATACATATATACCTCATGGTAGACCTCTTCATAGTTTTTCACGTTCTCTCTATACATCTTCAGTATTTCCAGAAATGATTTGTATGGACGATCATCATCCTCAAATCTTGCCTACATATAAACGATATCTTAGAGAAATATAACAAAAATAAAGAGAATAATGTAATTCCTAGTAAGACCAGAACACAATATGTGTTATTTGTTTTTGGTTTTTTTTTTAACTTTATTGAACAAAAATATATAAATCGTAAATTGAATTGACTATCCAAATTTTCTACCATGGGTGAATGCGTTTACCTTAACCTTGTGGACAAAATCAATAGCTTCCGCAAATGTCACATTTTGATTGTTGTCACCCTCGGCTGGTTTCTTGGAACGCTTAGGCAAGAATTTGTTCAACCCCACAATCAGCTCTTCATGGCCTTTAAAGAGTATTCTCACTTGTGATCTGACAGAAATATGATCAATCCTACAATGAAAATAACATCGAATATTTCAGCACCTCATAAATCATAAGAGCTAGTGTCTATGATGTGGGCACTAATTGAACAAATATTAGAGGAAAATTATTCGTTAAGATTGAAAATATACCTATTAGCCTTAAAGTCTTTCATGACCTTAAGAAATTCATCATATGTCTCACGATTATTTTCAAATGTAGTTCTCACTGTCGTGAGATATTCACGTGCACCCCTTGTTCCATACATGGTTTCAAACTGCCTAAAACTTCATTAATTATTCAGAAAAAGAGAAAAATATATCAGTGAAAATAAGAACCACAACAAACAAATTCGAAACCTATATATTCAGAAATCAAACTCGAAATCATTCCAAAATACGAACTAAAACAAACAAGTATCAGATCTAGTAAACGGAGAACAATTATAGGAAATATTGCAATGACATTTGAGGTTACCAACCAAACAATTCAAACCTAGTTTAATCCAAATACTATTTCACAATATAAGAAATATAACGCTTCAAAGATAATTGAAAAGAAAACGATAGGAAAAAAACTAAAGAAACTCATATCGTACTGTTACCAAGTTTTACTAATATCTAAGTCATCTAGAGGGAAAAGTTTCTCCTTACCTCCCAAGATTCACGTAGATAAAACTTGAACAATTGCCTCAAAGATAGATATGAGAGAAAGTATTGGTTTTACATTATTTAGAGAAACCTATAAATAGATGTAAAATACAATTTGTTTTGGTAACATTTTCATTGCTTCTCCCTTTTTGGCATTATTCTCTTCTTGTTTGACTACTGGGTGACTTTTTTTTTTATAATACAAACTTCCATATAATCTTAACAAAGTAAAAATAGGCTAGTTTCATGGGCCAACTAATTTGATATTACAAAGTTAGCATGTTAGAAATTCAAACCTAGCACGAACACCTTTCTCAAGATAATACGCACGGACATTAATCAAACGAGAATTAAAAGGAAATCTATCATATTCCGAGGCCAAAGATTATGTTTTCCGCACGCGACATTTGTTTGTTTGTTTTATATATGTTGTTAAAATAAACTTGACGAAATCAGTATTTTTAGTTATCTATTTTTATTTCCAAAAAAAAATATTTTAATTTAAACTATTAAAACTAAAAAAATTGAAATTAATAAATTTATCTAAAACTTTTATATGTATGTGATTAAATATTAAATATTTTAAAATTAAAAATTTGTAGCAAACATTTTATCTATAATAAAGGTTTAAAATTATAGTAACCTATTTTTTTATCATCTTTATTTAATGCTTCTACACCCTATATATTTATCTTTTAATAAATGTATGGCCCTTATATATTTAAAGACTTAAATTTACAATTATAGTCTTCATTTAATCGGGTACAAAAATTTCGACGAACCAGTCAATTTTGTCAGATATATATACTCCTTGAAATCCCTTTGATATTAAATGAAAAGAAAAAATAAGACTAATACAAAATGTTAAATTAGTTATGAGAATAAGATAATCTATTAATTTCACATTAAATTGAATTGGATTATGTTGACCAGAAAATAATTAATTTGAATATTAAAAAGCAGTTAAAAGGAAGAAAATATAAAAAGAAAAGTTAATATTGAATAAGAAAAATTGGTTTATTTCTGACCTGATTTTTATGATATGGATATTATTCTATATAAAAAAGTTATCAGCATATTTACTGGCACATTTTTATTCAACGTTTACAAAAGTGAACTTAAAGAAACTCTTAATTAAAAGAAAAAGTTGTGATAACTCCTTTGACTCCAAGGCAAACATTTATCTTGTATGAAAAAATAGACTGGTTACATAGATTTGTTTTTTCGTTCTTTTCCGTATACATCGTCTTAACCTTGAAAAGCTCATTGGTCTTTGTTTCTAAAGTTTAGATCTTAAGCTAATTTAAATGAGAAAGTTTAGATGTTAAGCTAATTTAAATTAACTACATTTTTGTTTCTAACTCATTTGCTTATGATGTGTTACACATATTAGTATTACCATTTCCCAAAATGGAAGAGAGAAATTATGTTTGATTCAACCGAAACTATATTGAAGGTCCTCTACACTTTGAATTTTGCAATATTTCAAAAGTAACGAACTTTGGGTTTATTAGCTTCTATTGTTGGATATATGTGTTTTGTGGTCCTCGGTTGTCTAACGGTTCATTGAAGCTAACTTAACCAGGAGAATCTTGGCAACGGCAGTTACAAAGAAACTATATCATCGGTTTCAGAAAATGACACGTTTTGTTCTTGTCTTCATAGCATATTTTAGGTTCTTAATGTTCTTTGGGAAGTTTATGACTGGTATTGCGTGACCCTTTTTACCTGTATTGTCTAGTCTTTGGATCTTTAAGAATTATAACGATACATGACGAAAAGGAAAGTATTCGCGTAAAAAAAAGAATGAAATGAGAAGGATCAAGCACCGAACACGAAATTCTTCATTATTCACCTAATCTTAGGGAGAAAATGAGTGAAATCAACAAGCAAATCGTGATGGTCCCTGAAAAGGATAGCCACCTACAATATAAACATATATCAAACTAAGACAAGAAGGGCAACCAAAACATTATACCGAAAGTGGCTAAGAACATACCTCCTCGTAGACTTCAGCAATGGACTTGTTTTCTTTGCTATACATGTTCAGCATGTCTAAAAATGATTTGTATGGACGATCATCGTCCTTAAACCTTGTCTGCAAAAGAAAAAAAAAATACAACTGTAGTAGGCTAGCTAAGTGAAAAAAAAAAAAAAAAAAGAAATATGAATCATAGCTTGGATTAGTTGCATCAAATCTCTACCCTGATCTTGGTGACAAAATCTATACATTCCTTAAACCCATTCTTTCTTGGTGGAGTTTGGTCACCCTCGGTAATGGTTATCTCAAATCCTTTTGGCAAGAAGGTATTGAAACCCAAAATCAGCTCTTGTTGCCCCTTGAAGAGTTCTTTCACTCTTGATATGACACCAAAAGTATCAACTCTACAATGCAATTAAATTCAGTTTTTCCAGGAATCATAGTTTAAGAGGTGAAACTAATGAAAGAGCAAAAACTAATGATCATTAACAGTAACAGTAAGAAATAAAAAGAACAAAATACCTCCGAGCGCTGAAGTCCCTTATGAGCTCAATAAACTCGTCATATATTTCAGGCGTATCTTGGAGTCTACCCTTCACAGTCTGGAGGTATTCAAGTGCATCACTTGTGACTAGATTTTTTGCAACCATGTTTTTAAATTGCTTAGAGCCTAAATTACCCAAAGAACAATTGTAGCAGAAAAATCAATGCCAAGATGCGATCTTTATATTCAAAGAATTATTCTTAAATCATTCCAACTAGAAAGAAAAAAAAAAAAACAGATCTATCATGTAAAGAACAAACATCATGTATAGTAAATCGAAAAGGAGTTCGAGGAGATCAACCATAAAATTCGAATCTAATTTAAACTTTTCATTATTTCAAATTACAGTTCGATATAAGAATCAATCAAACACTGGAAATGAAAAATTTAAAATAAACAAGATAGGAAATAAAAAGATCATCGTACAGTTTTCGTAGAAGTGTGTAGATCGAGGGACAAGTTTCCTCCTTGCTGGACACGAACAACCCTAAGATACAAAACTTATAATTTCCGCAAATCAAGATACTATAAGGGCATAGGGCGGTCGTTTTATGGGATATAGATTTGGAAAACAAAAGACTTTTAAAAGAGAAAATTCCTTCAATTTAAGAAGTATGTAGCCTAGTCTTGTAAAATCTGAAACTAAAATAAACTGTTAACAATTTTTAGAATTCAGGATTTTACATTTTTTTAGGGAATATGGTTTATAATTAAGGTTCAAAGTTTATTTATAGGGTTTGGATTTTGGAATATAATACTCCAGCACTACTGCGTAATAACTTATAAAAACCAATGTGATAACTCTAATCTAACATAGCATTTTTTTCAATAGTCCCCTGCTTAGATGACTATATATAACTGTTCATGCCCTAAAGATGCAATCACTGGATGTGAATATAATCGAGTAATCTACGATATATTGTATCTCTTAGGTTTTCTTTCCAACATGAATAGAAAGTGAAGATTTCTTAGTAATCTAATATTTGCTAACCATGTTGATATAGGAATTGTTCTTAGTTTTCAAAAATAAAAATTTCCATTTAGAAAATAGAATTTATTGAAACTTTACTGATCTTATGGCATGAGAAATCCTCAAAGTTTTATTATTGTGAGTCAAGATGGAAAAGCAGATACACAATGCTTCCTTTCTTCAAGATGGTCTTCATTGCATTACATAGCAATACACAATGCTTCATTTCTCTATAATATCATTTTCTTATAAAATGAGGGAGAAGGTGATCGAATTCCACACGCAAATCTTGATGGTCTTGGAAAAGGATAGTCACCTGCAAGAAAAAACATATCATCAAAACTCAAAACAAGAGAAATGCAAAAAAAAAAAAAAAAGTGTATAACAATAAGTAGCAAAGTACACATACCTCGTTGTAGAGCTCAGAAGTGCTCTTGTAATCGTTTTTATACTTTCTTAAAACGTCTAAAAAGGAGTCGTATGCATGCCTATCATACTGAAACCTTCTCTACATATATATAATATACGGAAAAAAAAAAAATTATAGTTAGCAAAAAAGAGGACTATAATTTCTAGTAGAGTTAGACGGAAAAAAAAAAATCTTAATAAAAAAATTCCAACCGAACTAAATCGAAAGGTTTACACAGATAAATCAAAAATCTTAAAGAATCAAAACTGTAAATCCTATTTCTATGCCAGCTTTAGTGCGCCTACCTTAACTTTGTTGATAAAGCTAATTGCCTCATCACGGGTAACTTCATTTACTAGGGTTTGGTCATCGTCCAGGGTTATCTTGTAACCCTTTGGCAAAAATGTATTGAAACCCAAAAGAAGCTCGTCTTCCCCTCTGAATAGTTCTTTCACTCTTACCATAATATCACTAGTATCAACTCTACAATACACAATAACACTCAGCTTCCGAGAGATCATAACTAATGAAAGAGAAAAACCAATCATTAACATAAAAAAAAAAAAAATACTTTTGAGCTTTGAAGTCTTTCATGATCTCAAGAAACCTATCATAGATGCCACGGTTATGTTGAAATGTATTCTTCACGGCCGAAATGTATGCAAGTGCATCTTGTGTAGTTAGCTTCCTTTCAACCATGGTTTGATGTTGGTAAGATCTTCATTATCCAGAGAAAGAGAAAATAGATCAATGCAAGAGTCCTAACGTTAATAACATTAAAAATCAATCGCAAGTGTCAATAAACAAAGTCAAAATCTATATAATCACATCACTAAACTCGAAAACCATATCTTAGAAAATAAACACAAAGAAATTGGTAAAAGCGACATAGAGAAAATAGATCAATGCAAAACTCCTAACGTTAATAACATTGAAAATCAATCGCAAGTCTCAATAAACAAATACAAAATCTATATAATCAGATCTTCAAACTCGAAAACAATTTTATATACGAACAAACACAAAAAGAGGCAGATCTAGCAAGTAGCAACTATTGAGAACAATGGATCAAAAAGTAATGCTATGAATCTCAAAGCTCCTTCGAATCTAACTTAATCCTCAGATGATTTCGCTTTACATTTCGATAAAAATGATTAAAACAAGATAAGATAAAAGTGAAGATAAGACATCGATCAAAAGTTGGCCGAGACACACAAACAAGTTTCGTCCTTGCCTCACACGAAAAAACACACGCAGATACAGTACTTTACACAATGTCCACAAAGAGCGATAGAAGGGTTTTTGGTTTTTAAATAATTGCGTAACGCTTATATAATGAGAATACGTATATAGCATTTAATACAATCTTTTATTTTGGGTTTAAATTAAAGTACAATTATTTGTGGTCAAAGTATCTTTTTTATTAGCATAAGAATCTGATTTTCTCTCCTTATTTGGCTTTTTCCCACTTTTTCTTTGATTTCTCAGTAAGTAAACTAACTATTCGTTACCCAATCTTCGCAAATTTTTTCATTTCCCGAAAAGTCAAATTTGGTTACGGATAACGCTGGAAGCATATCTGCGATATATGCGTTATGAAATTTTTTCGATTTGGCTTCCCATATCTGATTGAAATTATTATTTTAAAATTTATGTCATTGACATAAAATTAAAATCGTCATTTATCCATTGAGGGGCTGAAAGCCATAAGGAGAACGACGCGTGTTCAATTTTATGGTAAATAATATATATATTTTTTTGAACAATTAATAATATTTAATTGTTACTTTTGTTTATCGTCATCAGTTTCAGTTTTTACATGTCTTTAGGGATTTCCACAGTATTCAGTTTGTTCGCATCCGCAACGATACAAAGTACAAAGGTAAGTTAATATGGCATAAATGTATATAAACCTGATTGCATTCGCGAGAAATAGTTTGCTTTGAGATTCACATTAGTTAGTATGTTTAAAAGTCGTGATAATTAAGCTCTTGTGGTTTTAACATTGTACCTTTGCAATTTTCCTCTGAACACAAATTATTTGTGATCTCCTTGCTCGAATCTTGTATGGTTCTCTAGCTTAACTGACCAATTTTTTATATCTGTCTTTTAGGTTTTTCTTCGGAACTTCTGGCATCTTTGGCTAGGAGTTAATAAGAAGTGTACAATTTTTCTGTATTTGTATTGTCCATATACTTAAGAGTTAAGTATATAAGAGTTTCTTTAGCTTTGTTTGGTACGCTTAGTTTGCTTTAACTACAAGCAAGCTATCTTATTGTAGGTCAAGATGCCACAAGAATCGATAAACTAAAAATTATTAGAACAGTCCATATCAAATAGCAAAAGAAGAAGCTCTACAACATTGGCAAACTAAACAAGAAACTACTGAATGATGAAAAAGTAGCTAGTGGAGATAGTGACAAAGTCTATTAGTGTGGTTTCCAAACAAAGTTGCCTCTTCATCTGATAGCTAGGCTTGAACCATAACATGGCTTCATCACAAGCATAGTTCAGCTTTATTCTTCTCTTCCCATATCTGCAATCCGTAAGAATCAATCGTGATCAGAACCGTATTTCACCCCTTGTCGTAATATCCTCCACAATTCTTTTCACAATCACACCGTCCATATCTTCCTCGGAAGCAATCGATGAAACGTTAAGCTAGCAGCTTAATGAACCACGTTTTAAAACTGTATCTGATCATTCAAAAGAGTGCTAATTAGTTTTTAAAAAAACAAAAATTTCAACAGCCTTGAAAGAAATTATGAGACAACTCTTAGCAATGCACACACCAAAAAAAAGTTAAAAACGAAAAGAAAGAAAAAAAAAAGAGTATATAGAATTGAGAATTGTGACCTCTCTATTGATGAAATAGCAATGAATACACATTTGTAAAGTATGAAAACTTGAAAATCTCCTCTGGGACATATGTAGCAAGGCATAAGTTGTGTAGGGAGCCTTATCAATAAATCCCATTCTACAGTAAGACGAGTCTAATGATCGGATATATTACTAAGCACCGTGAAATTCATAGAATATTCACAGAATGTATTGTAGTATCAGAGACATAATTATTTTCCTTTTCTTTTTCTTCTTCGTATTGTACTGTTGATGCTGCTATCAAAAAGAGAAGAGCGAAACAAACAAAGGAGGCCGAAACAAACAAAGAAGGCCACGAGAAACAAATTAAATCACATTATCTTTTTGTCTAGCCTATAGAGAAGAAGTAGGTTCTTTGGGAACTAATGCTTCGTTTTCCATTATATAACGCAGAGAGATAGACGAGAGAAGGAAGAAGAGATAGAGAGATAATACACAGATACGAATTTTTAGTTTTGATCTATATTGCATGGAAACGGAAACGGAAATGCAGAAGCGAAACGTTTCCGAAACGGGAAACATACATTTTGGAGAATTTAAGTTTGGAAACGTATATATATATATATATATATATATATATATAAAAATAAAAAATAATATATATATATATTATATTAAATATTAAATAGCTTAACTAATGATAAATATCATAATGTTCAATTTTAAAATATTTAAAATATTTTATTGTTATGCGCTCTATCAATGGAAACTATCTTCAGTTATCTTCAACTATCTTCATCAACATAAATATCTTAAAACTCCATATATAATGCTAAGACTGATCTCATATACTCTAATGAATCAAATTAATCATTTATTTATCTTAAATCATTATATTAATCAGTTAATATTATTATTTGTTATGTAATTATTTAGCTATTATGTTTTCAAAAACTAAGAACTAAGTTTTCGTCAATTTTAGAAAAGAGTTTCCAACGAGTTTCCAAATTGCAAATTTTAGGAAACGCACTACAAGAAAACAGCGATGTTGCGACGGAAATTTGCGACGGAAATTTTCCGTCGCAACCTTGCGACGACTTTGCGACGGATTTGCGACGGTTTTGCGACGGACTACGAAGCCATCGCAAATCCGTCGCAAAGTCGCGATGGAAACTATTCCGTCGCGAATTTGCGACGGTCTTGCGAGGGAAATGCGATGGAAACTGAAGTCATCGCAATTCCATCGCAACTTTGCGACGGTTTTGCGATGGAAACCTAAAAATTAAACAGGCCATCGCAATTCCGTCGCAATTTTGCGATGGAATTGCGATGACTTCAGTTTCCTTCGCATTTCCATCGCAATTCCGTCGCAAAATATGATGTTGTTGGATATTAGTAGATAATATGGGGATTTATATCCGAGAGTGAAAGATAATCCACTGAGGTGTATTAGGTATGACGTTGATAACGGAGGATACGATATATAAGCGCTTATACCTCCGTTATCAACTTCATACCTAATACACCTCAGTGGGTTATCTCTCACTCTCGGATATAAATCCCCATATTCTCTACAACTATCCAACAACATCATATTTTGCGACGATCCATTTTGGAATCCCAATCATTATTACCTTTAGTAGCATATTGGAGGGAATATCAGTTTGGTCAGCATTATCTATCACAATCCTCCAATAGATTTACCCCAAGACGATTCACCTCCATCCCATTTATCCCCTGTTGATTCTCTGTGGAAATTAGATAATTAGGAAGAGATTAACGTACCGTCATCCTTCTTAATTATCTCATGTCCACAGAGATTCAACATGGGGTAAACAAGATGGAGGTGGATTTTCTTGGGGTAAAAAAGAAAATCCACCGTGGTGTTAAAAGATGATTGTACACCCGGCTAGCTTCGTAACTCATTTTTTTGGTGTTTTTTTTTTTCCTCTCTCTTCTTTTCTTCTTTTTCTCTTCTCTTTGTTTTGGTGTGAATTGTGACGTGAGTTCGTCGGCTATTTATAGAATCAGAAATTGGTTTGCGATGGATTTGCGACGGAAACGTTCCATCGCAATGCCCCATTCCGTCGCAATTCCATCGCAATGTTGCGACGGAATTGCGAGGGAATGGGGCATTTCCGTCGCAATTCCGTCGCAACATTGCGATGGAATTGCGATGGAAAATGGTTGGTCGACATGCGACCCGGTAGGTGAGAACGTGTTAAATAAGTTCACCTAACCTATTGCGATGGAATTGCGACGGAAATGCCCCATTCGCTCGCAATTCCATCGCAATGTTGCGACGGGATTGCGACGGAATGGGGCATTTCCGTCGCAATTCCGTCGCAAAATGCGACGGATTTGCGAGGGAAAGTAGTTGGCCGACATGTGACCGGTTAGGTAAGCACGTGGTAAACGAAGTTTACCTAACGTTTGCGACGGAATATTTCCGTCGCAAAGCCGTCGGGAGTTCGTCGCAAGGTAGTCGCAATTCCGTCGCAAAATCAAATCCATCGCAAATCCATCGCAAAATATCCATCGGAAATCCGTCGCAAATCCGTCGCAAATAAAAACCCTTCTACTATAAATAGCCAACGTCGTGAGTTTTACAATCCAGAGAAAAAAAAAAGAAAGAAGAAAGAAAGAAGAAAGAAAAAAAAAAAACCTCTAAAAAAATGAGTATATATGAGTTACGAAGCTGGATGTATAATCAAAGAGATCCGGGGAGCGGCGAAGTGACGGGGGAGTTTGTTGAAGGATTACATGGATTCTTTAACCAAGCAAAAAATCAACCACAGGCATTGCAAACTGGTAAAATATTTTGTCCCTGTCCCAGATGTAAGAACAAGAAATATGTCGCTGTTGATACTGCTAAAACACATGTATTTAGTAGAGGATTTGTACCAAACTATTATGTATGGTATTTTCATGGGGAAAATCAGTATAATACTACTCATCATGATGCGGGAACTAGTGGTTGGAGTCGTGGGGTTGAGGAACAAAATTATAACTACGGTAGTTATGATTATTATGGTCATGATCCTGATATAGTGGAAAATGATATTGGGTATCAGCAAGGGAATAGGTTTCATGATATGGTTACAGATGCATTTCATGAAACTACACATGCTCCTGCTGATTATCCTGTGGAAACAATGTCGGAAGAACCCAACATGGAAGCACAGAAGTTTTATGATATGTTAGATGCTGCAAATCAACCACTTTACGATGGGTGTAGAGAGGGACTTTCTAGATTGTCACTAGCAGCTAGGATGATGACAATTAAAAGTGAAGATAACAGCAGCGAAAGTAACATGGATAAGTGGGCTGAACTATTTCAAGAGTATTTACCGGAAGATAATCTTTCTGCTGGTAATTACTATGAAATACAGAAGTTGGTTGCGGGTCTTGGGTTACCCTATGAAATGATTGACGTATGCATTGACAATTGCATGATTTTCTGGAAAGATGATGATAAGCTGCAGGAATGTCGATTTTGTCGGAAGCCGAGATACAAACCCACTACAGGAAGGAGGCGGGTCCCTTACCAACGTATGTGGTACTTGCCAATCACTGAAAGATTGAAACGGTTATACCAATCGGAAACGACGTCAGCGTCAATGAGATGGCATGCAGAACATTCCACACATCATGGGGAGATAACACATCCCTCAGATGCAAAGGCGTGGAAACACTTTCAGACGGTACATTCAGACTTTGCTAATGAGTCCAGGAATGTTTACCTAGGATTGTGCACAGACGGATTTGCTCCATTTGGTATGTCAGGGAGACAATATTCGCTATGGCCCGTCATACTGACGCCATACAATCTTCCGCCGACAATGTGCATGCGCCGAGAATTTTTGTTCTTAACTATTTTAGTGCCAGGTCCTAAGCATCCGAAGCGATCCTTAGATGTATTTCTGCAACCTTTGATTGACGAGTTGAAACAACTGTGGTATTCTGGAGTCTGCACATTTGATTACTCGCAGCAACAAAACTTCATCATGCGCGCAGTTTTATTGTGGACGATTAGCGACTTTCCAGCGTATGGAATGTTGTCAGGGTGGACTACGCACGGAAGACTATCGTGTCCACACTGTTTGGGTAGGACAGAAGCATTTCAGCTGAGGCATGGAAGAAAACCTTGTTGGTTTGATTGTCACCGTCGTTTTCTTCCTCCCAATCACAGGTACCGAAAGAACAGGGTTTTATTTACAAAGAATAAATTTGTTGGTTTGATTGTCACCGTCGTTTTCTTCCTATCAATCACAGGTACCGAAAGAACAGAGTTTTATTTACGAAGAATAAAAGCAAACGCGATCCCCCTCCGGATTATCTTTCAGGACAGGAGTTGCTTGATCAGATAGATCATTATGGTGGTGAAGAGACATGCAAACGTGGGGGCAATTGGCATTGTACTGCAAACATGCCTGACGGATATGGACAAGCACACAATTGGCACAAAAAGAGTATATTCTGGGAACTCCCATATTGGAAGGATCACCTGTTGCGACATAATCTTGACGTTATGCATATCGAAAAGAATTTTTTTGATAACATCATGCATACCATTTTGAATGTCCAAGGGAGAAGTAAAGACAATAGGAAATCGAGGCTGGACTTAGCAGACATATGCGAAAGAGAGGAGTTGGAGATTACGGATGACGGCCAACAGCCAGTTCCAAGTTTTCGATTGTCTGCAGATGCGAAGAGAGCTCTATTTGATTGGGTGGCCTCAGATGTCAAATTTCCGGATGGATATGTTTCCAAATTCTCGCGATGTATAGAGCAAGGACAAAAATTTTCTGGTATGAAGAGCCACGATTGCCATGTTTTCATGCAGCGACTACTACCGTTTGCATTGGAAGAACTATTGCCGTCTCATGTCCACGAAGCAATTGCTGGTATTGGGGCATTTTTCCGAGATCTTTGCACGCGAACACTGACAGAAGACGGGGTAGAGAAGTTAAAAGCAAACATTGCTGTCTTGTTATGTAACATGGAGAAAATCTTCCCTCCCTCATTCTTCGACGTTATGGAACACTTACCGGTACATTTGCCATATGAGGCGGATCTCGGGGGGCCTGTGCAATTCAGATGGATGTATCCGTTCGAGCGTTTTATGGGACACTTGAAGGGAAAGGCTAAAAACCTAGCAAAAGTTGAGGGATCCATCGTCCAAGGAAGTTTGACAGAGGAGACATCTAACTTCGCGTCTTACTATTTTAGTCCAAAAGTGAGAACGAGAAGAACAGCTACGAAACGATACGATGATGGAGGCGTTGCACCTGTTTATAGGCATGATGTCCCCTGCATCTTCAAAGAAATAGGCCGACTTTCTGGAAAGTTGAAGGAAAAATCGTGGAGGCGTGAAGATTTGAATGCGGCTCACAATTACATATTGCGTAATCTGGATGAACTGCGCCAATTTGAGAGGTAAATTAGTTAATTGATCATTCGTTTATATATATATATATATATACACATATATAACCCGAGATTTTTGTGCAGGATATTTGATAATCTTTCCCGCCAAACATACCCTGATTTACAAGAGCATGAGTATGAGATTTATAAAGAATGTCACTTTGCTGGATGGTTAAAATTCTATGTAAGTGCTCTTAATTAATTCATTCAAATTAGTCATATATAAACTAAAACCTAACACTATATATAATTAATAAATGTTTGTGATTGTACCATTTTTTTATATAGGTGAGAGAGGGCTATCATCCCGAACCAATACCGCTGTGGGTGCGTGAGATTGTGAACTCTCCAATAGGAAAGATCACTACAGCACCAATGTACTGTACTCGCGGGTACATTTTCCATACGTACAGGCATGGCATGAGGAAGTCGACAGCAAATTATGGTATTCATGTCCCGGGCGAAACAGAATTCTATGGAGTTTTGCAAGAGATCATCGAGGTCACATACCCAGGAGTTATCAACTTGAAATGTATTATGTTCAAATGTGATTGGTATGATCCGACACCAAATCGAGGGGTTCGCAGAAACGAGACGGTAGGTGTCACCGATGTAAATGCAACCCGGAAATATTCCAAGTTCGAACCCTTCATCCTTGCATCGCAGGCAGAGCAAGTGTGTTTTATTCCTTATCCTCGGGTTAGGCAAAGACGGGAGACTTGGTTATCGGTCATAAAGGTCAATCCAAGAGGTTATGTATATGGTTTAGACGATGAAGTGGCAATGCAGCATGACAGAGTTGCAGAAGTTTCAAACCCGATCGAATCCACTGAAAATATCATACACGTCGACCCCGAGAACAGAGAAGTCGAAGACGTCGTTGACGATTCAACTGAAGATGGAGAAGCCGATGAATTCGAAGAGTCTGCGACTGATGAAGACGAACGGGAGCACAGTGAAAACTCTTACGTATCTGCTGAAAATGATGAAAATGATGATGAAAATGACTTTGATGATTAATTTTGATGTTTTTCTTTGTATTTTTAGTTGTTTTGTATTTTAAGTTGTTTTGATTTTGTCTACCTAATTAAATTGCAAATTCCTCCCCTTTTTCTTCGGCACGCCTCTTAAATTCATCAGCTTTCATCTCTAAATCACAAACCTGAGCTTCCGCTGCTTCAACCACTTTAGCCCTTTCTTCAAGTGCAAAGCTTTTTCTTTCCAACTCAGACTCGTTCGACTCTAATTCCCTGAACCTCTTCTCCACTTCTCATTCCGCTGATTTCAGATGATCCATTTAAACCAAAGAGTTATAAGGCAAGTATACAGAAGGATCATATTTCTGTATGCTGAGAGCGAGGAAGAAAATGGTGGATAAAAAATGCTGCAAATCAAATTCCTTTCATCTTCTCGCCATTTGTCTCAATTAAGATGAAACTTTCCACCCAAGTTCCAATCAATTCTGGTCCTCTTAGACATCAGCACACAATCTTTCGGTGCTTTCTCAATGTTGAATGACGAGTACGAGAAAGCACGGAAAGAGTGTGTGCTGATGTCTAAGAGGACCAGAATTGATTGGAACTTGGGTGGAAAGTTTCATCTTAATTGAGACAAATGGCGAGAAGATGAAAGGAATTTGATTTGCAGCATTTTTTATCCACCATTTTCTTCCTCGCTCTCAGCATACAGAAATATTTTCCCTCTGTATACTTGCCTTATAACTCTTTGGTTTACAGGATCATCTGAAATCAGCGGAATGAGAAGTGGAGAAGAGGTTCAGGGAATTAGAGTCGAACGAGTCTGAGTTGGAAACAAAAAGCTTTGCACTTGAAGAAAGGGCTAAAGTGGTTGAAGCAGCGGAAGCTCAGGTTTGTGATTTAGAGATGAAAGCTGATGAATTTAAGAGGCGTGCCGAAGAAAAAGGGGAGGAATTTGCGACGGAATTGCGATGGAATATTAAATTTTAGAATCCGTCGCAAATTCCGTCGCAACTATGCGACGGAATTGCGACGGAGTTGCGATGGATTCCAAAAAATTTTATACGCCATCGCAATTCCGTCGCAAATTTGCGACGGAGTTGCGATGGATTCCAAAAAATTTTATACTCCATCGCAATTCCGTCGCAAATTTGCGACGGAGTTGCGATGGATTGCATAAGTTTTAGGGTTTAGGGTTTCCTATTTTCATATAACAAGGGTTTTGGGTAATATAATCTTATTGTGCACTATATTATTCTACCCTAAAAGTATTTTACTAAATAAAATAGGTTTACCTTGAACTCCGTACATATCAAGCTCAGTGACTCTTACAACGTATATAACATTACAAACGGTTTTGTTGGAACATCGATCATATATATATAGATATACGTATGAATGTTCAATATCTATATTCATATTCAAATTCATCTACTAATAAGCATATATATTGAATATGTAAAACCCTTATTACACTGTAGTCAAACCGCTAAACCCTAAACCCTAAACCTTATATTCCATCGCAATTCCGTCGCAACATTGCGACTGAATTGCGATGGAAGTGCCCTATTCCTCGCAATTCCGTCGCAAAGTTAGGGTTTCCAATTCTATTTCCGTCGCAACTCCATCGCAACATTGCGACGGAGTTGCGATGGAAGTGCCCCCTTCGTCGCAATTCCGTCGCAAAGTTAGGGTTTCCAATTCTATTTCCGTCGCAATTCCAACACAATGTTACGACTGAATTGCGATGGAAGTGCCCCATTCCTCGCAATTCCGTCGCAACGTTAGGGTTTTCATTTCTTAATCTGTCGCAATTCCGTCGCAATATTGCGACGGAATTGCGACGGAATTTAATTTTTATATATATGACATCGCCTGGGTTTGAGCGAAGCTCAAACCAACCCCTGAAACCGTCTTCTCTCTCGCCGTCTTCTCTCTGTCTCGACCGCCCGAACCGTCTTCTCCGCCGGCCGCCGACTCGCCGAATTCTCTTCTCCTCCGGCCGCCTTCTCTTCTCCTCCGCATCGCCTTCTCCGCCCGCCCCTTTCTCTTCTCCGCGGCCGCATCGCCTTCTCCGCCCGCCCCTTTCTCTTCTCCGCGGCCGATCTTCTTCTCTCCGCAGCAGATCGGGATTCTTTCCCGGTCGGCCATCCGTTCTCGCCCTTCTCCGCCGTAGTCTCGTTCTCTTCTCCGCCGGCCTCGTCTCTCCGCGGTAGTCTCTCGCTTCTCCGTCATCTCGCGCCGCCGCCGCCGTCATCTCACGCCGCCGCCGCCGCCGTCATCTCGCGTCGCCGCCGCCGCCGAGTTGTAGCCGCCACCGCCGATTTTCTAGGTTAGAATTTTAATTATTAGATTTTAATGTTATTAGTTTAGGTTTAGAATTTTAGAATAGTTTTAGAATAATTTTAGAATAATTTTTGGAATTTTAGAATAAATTTAGAATTATTTTTGGAATAATAATGTATAGTATTAATTATTAGATTTGGAATGTTATTAGTTTAGGTTTAGAATTTTAGAATAATTTTTACAATAATTTTAGAATAATTATCTTAGTTTAGATTGTTGATTAGTTTGTTAGATAATTATCTTAGTTTAGATAGTTGATTAGTTTGTTAGATGATTAAATTAGATTAGTTTTAGAATTTAGAATTTAGAATTTTAAATTTTAGATTGGAAATTTTAATTATTTGCGACGGAAATGTGAGAAGCATTAGGTTTAGAATTTTAGAATAATTTCTTTAAGTTTGTTACATTATATAATTTTACAATAACTTTAACAATTTTAGTATAATTATAGAATAATTTTAAGAATTTTAGAATAATTTTTGGAATTTTATAAAAAATTTTGGAATTTTAGAATAATTTTTGGAATATATAATGTATAGTATTAATTATTTTTGGAATGTAGAGTAGCATTTTTGATTTTTACTTATATAATTATTGTTGTTACTCTTAATTTAATTTTTTTCCGTGTTTTGCAGATGGAGGGACGAAACTCTTTACAGGACTACCAGCGTAGTCAGGGAGCGACCGGGGCCCACGGCGGCTCCGGGGGTTCCCGTGCTCGGTCCCATGGAGGTGGGTCCCAAGGAGGTCGTTCCGGAGGTCGTGCTAGTAGTTCCTATTGTTCTACGGCACGAGAGCTGGAGCAGGAGCAGCAGGGAGACCGGTCTCGCTCTCCGTCCCCACCGAGACCGTCGGCCCAATATCGGGCTGCCCATCAGGCCGCTCTAGCCCCTTTCTATGCGGAGATTAGGGGCGTTTTAGAGGAGCCTGGTCATGATCGCCTCCGTGATCATCTTCATCCAGACCGCCCGCCGAGAACTAAATGGTAAATTTTTTTTAAATTTTTATTACTTTTGTTGTATTTGATATTGTACATTTTTTAAAGTTAAAGGGTATTGTTTTCTTTTTCAGGTTCACGGATTCCTCCGTCGCTTCTGCGGTGACGGATGTCTTTGAAAAGGATTACCAAGATCCTTATACCAAGTGGAGGGAAGTAAGGGAACCCTCTCTCAAACGCTGGTTCGGTACTTTTGCGGTAAGTTTTAATTTGATTCTTATTTATTTTAAAATTTTTTTTTTTCCTTTTTGCGGATCACTAACATGCATTGTATTATTGTTTTTTTGTTTTTTTTTCAAGCACAAGTACCACTGGGACTCGGGCTTTACCCCTCGGGTTTACGAGGAGTTCTGCGCCAAAGTCCATGATCGGTTGCCCGATATGGCATATCGGAAGAAGCAGCAGTGGTTGGCAAAGGGGGATGATGCCAAGCCACCTCACTGGGAGCAGGATGTGTGGGATCGGATGGTTGCGGCATGGTTGACTCCTGATCACCAGAAAAGGAGTGAGAGCGGTAAGTCCGCTCGTGAGAAGAGCAAAAATTCTACTCATCGATCCGGCCGAACTGGATATGCAGCCCGCGCCCGAATGCTTGTAAGTTTTTTTTTCTAATTAATTTTTTTTAAATATTATAGTTAGTTCATTAATTTCTCATCATCTTTATCAAATCAAAAATTTTTTTTTTAGGCCGAGGAACGAGGGGATTCAGAGACGGATTTGCTGGAGGTTCTCGTTTATGCAAAGCGGAGGCCGGATGGGACATTTATGGACGAGGATTCTGAGGAGCTCTACAACACCGTTCACTCACAACTACAAGAGTTGTCTCAGACTGATGATCCCGAAAGCTCCGCTTCTGCTTCTTCTGTGGCCGTGAAGAACAAGCTTTTTATTGAGGTAAATTTGTATCATATTTTTTAGTTTAAATTTTTTTAATTCTTATATATATTGTTGATTTCTTAATTTCAATGTTTCTTTTTTTTGTTTTCAGTCCGCTCCCCGTAGAAAGGGGAAGATACGGGGGGTTGGTTCTCTTCAGTCCCAAATTGATATTGGGAGCGGATATGTTTCCAGTTCCACTTCGAGTCAGCTACCGGATCCCTACGAGGTTGCTCAATTGAAAGAGAAATTGGCTGCAAATGAGCGTAAGGTTGCTGCGTTCGATAAGATGTTCGACCACTTGGGCAACACGGATCCGGTGCTCAAGGCGATGTTGGACAGTATCCGTCAAGAAGAGGAGCAAGGCGAACCCAGCGGACCGAATGATGGCGGAGTCGGTGGATCGGGACCATCGGATGAATTTTAGTTTATGTTTTATTGTTTTTTTTTATGAATAATTTTAGATTTTTAAAAGATATTTGAATTAAATTTTTATTTAATTTAATTATTGCTTTTATAATTTTATTTTTTTATCATAAAAAATAAAAATTTAAATTAATTTTATTATTAAACAATTAAAAAAAAAAATAACTTGCGACGGATATTTGCGACGGATATTTTCCGTCGGAAATTTGCGACGGCACCAGTTCCATCGCAAATTTGCGACGGAAAATATCCATCGCAACTTTGCGACGGCACCAGTTCCATCGCAAATTTGCGACGGACGATATCCATCGCAACTTTGCGACGGAACCAGTTCCATCGCAAATTTGCGACGGAAAATATCCATCGCAACTTTGCGACGGAATACATTCCGTCGCAAGTTTGCGCCGGAATTTGCGAGGGCTTTATCCATCGCAAGTTTGCGACGGCACCATATCCGTCGCAAATCGCCCACAAGATATTCGGTCGCAAATCCGTCGCAATTTGGCGATGGAACCGTTTCCAACGCAAAGCCGTCGCAAACTTGCGACGGATTTAGTTCCATCGCAATCTTGCGACGGAGATAATTCCGTCGCAAGTTTGCGACGGCGTTGCGACGGAAAGGTCATTGCGACGTGAGATTTGCGACGGAATTGTTTGCCTCGCAATTCCGTCGCAAATCACGATTTGCGACGGAATTGCGACAGTAATTTCCGTCGCAAATACGCTGTATTCTTGTAGTGACGTGAAAAAACGAGTTTCCGAAAGTTTCCGTTTCGGAAACGGAAAACGTGACTTAGACGAAGTTTCCATACAACATAGATTTTGATAAGTGCACATCTTTTTTAAGATATTGTATGTATAAATTTTTTTCATTTTTATACGTGCAGTATCATTCCTTAAAATAATTTTTGCTTTAAATTTTTTTTTAGGGTTGTAGAGGAAATCAACAACATCCAACAAGATTTTATTCAAAATCCATCAAATATGTGAGAAACATGATCATTAATGAAAATATGTGTACTAAATGATTTAACAATTCTTTCAAAAAATTACAAACCGTTCCTAAACCTAAAATTTATGGTATTTTGGATTTATTTTTTTCTTTTTCTTTTAAATTGTTCTGTGGTACTTTAGATATTTCTCGATCGTCGTCCAAATTTATCCTTAAATTCCAAATATATCCTAAAATTAGGTGATATTGATAAGGTTTATAAATTATAATAAAGTGAATTGCCAATATTATAAACGAAAAAGAAGAAAACAAAAAAGACGAAGGTCCAACATTAGCAAACTAAACACACACAAAACTACCAAACACACACAAAACTACCGATGAAAAGTAATTCACGAACATAGAGGCAAGTAGGGTTTTTTCCAAACGATGTTGCCTTCTTCTGAGAACCAGGCTTGAACCATAGCGTGGCTTCATCACACGCATAGTTAGGCCTGGGCGTGGGGCGTGTACTTGCGATATTTGCTATATTTGTGACTCGCCTTGTTCTTTTCGATTTTTTCTAAAACCGACCCGTGACCTATGACCCGTCCTGCTCCGTACAAGTACTTGTACTTGCAAGTACTTGGTAAAAAATTATCTATTTGTGACCTGCCTTATCCCTCTTGATTTTTCCTAAAACCGACCCGTGACCCGTACAAATACTTGTACTTGCAAGTACTTGGTAAAAAATTATCTACTTGCAAATAATTATTGGGTTATATATTTGGATTTTAAACGATATTAAACGGGGCGGGGCAAGTCACAAGTATATTAGACGGGGCAAGTATAAACGGGCAAATATCAAAATAAAAATTACTACTTGATATTTGCCTCTCACTTGCAAATATTAACATTTTCCGACTTATTACCCAACTTGTTATAAACGGGTATTTGCCTTGCCTTGACAAGGCGGATACGGGACGGATCACAGGTTTTGAGCAAGTAACGAGTACTTGTGCCCAGACCTATGCATAGTTCATCTTTCCATTCGTCCCTTCTCTGCAATCCGGAAGAATCAATCGCGATCCAAACCGTATCTCACCACTTTCCTTAACATCTTCCATAATATCTTTCACAACCAAACCGTCCATATCTCCCTCAGAAGCAACCGTTGAAACAGTAAGCTGTTGAGCCCAACGAGGTATCAAATCGTAACTGATCGATCATGTAAAAGAGTAAATCTTAATTAGTTACCCAAAAAAAAAAGGCTAAATCGTTTTAAAATAATAACAAATCAAAAAGAAGAAAAAAGACAGTCGAGTTTTTTTTTTTTTTAAAGTGCAACCTCTCTATTGTTGAATTAGCGATGGTAACACCTTTGTAAAGTATGAAAACCTGAAAATCTCCTTTGAGACACATAAAGTAACCAGGAAGATCCCATGGAAGCCTGATCAAAAAATCCCACTTTACACGAGTCTCTGTTACGTTAAACATCCTGAAATCAATAGAAGGTATTGTAATCTCCGGGACATAATTTAATTCTGCTTCTTATTCCCTATCAAATTCTGCTTTGAGTTCTACAAGAACGAAAACAACAAGCACAAAGATGCCGGCTATGACCAAGCGTATGAGGAACTTCTTCACATCCTCCTTTTGTCTAACTGTAAGCCTATCCCATAGAGAAGTGTAACCGGTGGCTAACCCTTCGTTTCCCATTGTGTATGCAGAGAAAAGGTGAGAAAAAGTGTATATATGTAATACCCCAAGTCCTCTAATCTGGAATACGAAGCCCTTTAAGGTTTTAGAATCCAAAGCCCAAGTGAAACAATTGTATTAAACGAAGTAGGACATGTCGTTTTGTAGGATGCACTTATATACACATTATTATATTTTATATGCCTTTGAGCACAAAACTTTTACCAAATTGATACTCTTTCTCTTTTGGTGTTTTCACACATATTAGGAATTTCAACAGTAATTTAAGAAATTCAATTATTTTATACAATTTATCAACTTGAAACATCTTCTTTGTGAAATAAAGTAAAAACTAAAAAAATCTTTCTTTTAGAAAAGAGGGAGAGTATTAACATGAGTTATTTTATTAGTGATTTTCGTAAGAAAAGAGGGTGAAAAATTATGTTGTAGAATTAATATTTTGTTTAGTTTATATTTATTCTTGATGATTATTATCTAAAAAAAAAAATTATATGAAATGTTGACTATTTTTTTTTTTAAACACAGCCTATGATCTATGTAAATTGTAATCGTGGACACGGCTCTAAGTGAGTACCTAAGTGAATTACGAGCTAGAAGCACTTGCTATCTTTAAGACTTCTCAACACACATAATGATTTTGCAAATCAAAACGTTTCATATTATATTTTATTTAGAATCGTTCTTTGACAAACACCTTTATACATGCATGTTATACAAACTAGCAAAGTTGTGTGACTTGTGTCCATATAACCTTCGGAAAAAGTTGATAAATAATACACTAAAATATAGTAGAGGGAATCACTTAAAATAGTTCAATTTCATAAACAAATGACAGAAATAGACCCTCGTAGTGAAAAATAACATGCCCAGATGTGTCTATTTAAACAATTAGTTTCTGAAAATTGACTATTTAAGCTATCGCCTCAATATAGTATATTACAATGTGGGATTTTAATTTGAAGCCATACAAATATATAGACAATAAGGGAAAAATGCTCATTTTATTCCTTAACTATTTGTAATTTCCACATTTATTTCTCAGTTATCACTTGCTTACTTTTATTCCTCAAGTATGAATTGACTGCGCAAAATCGTAATTTAAAAGTCAAATTATCAATAATAAACATACAATATTAAATAAAATAGTATATGTATCACAATTTTCATTGTCATATCAAAAAAAAATCATAATAAAAATTTTAAAATATCGTTTTTGATTTTTAATGAAATTCAAATTCTGATGGATTTCGATGATTTGATTTGATAAGACTCTAAAAATGAGGACCAACTTCAATCGTCATAATCTACCAGATTCGAGTTTAGTATCACTTAAAGTCACCAAAAACTGTGTTAGATAATTTATTTATAATTTTTTGGAAATAACAATGAAAATTATGATGAATTTGCTATTTAATTTAACGTTTTATGTTTATTGTTGAAAATTTAACTTTTATTGTTGTAATGTTGACTTTTAATCAAGATTTTACGTAATCAACTCATATTTTATGAATAAAAGTGAGCAAGTGATAATTGAGGAATAAATATGCGGATTGTAAATAGTTAAAAAATAAAATAAGTATTTTCTAGAAAATAAAATAAGCATTTTTCCAGACAATAATTGTGAAATGTTGATGTAAGGATTAAATATTATGTTCTAGAATAAGGATTAAATATATATGATGTTTTAGAATTTTTAAGGTACTTTTGATAATTAATGGTAACAATTTACAAATTTCAAAATTTATTAATTAAAAGTAATTAAATTTTTGAATTTTTATTGGTTAATGTTTATTAAAAAAGTAATTTGTGTAACTGAGGGAAAGGGAGTAGTTGGGAACAAATGAAATATTTGGGTGAGGGTAGGACCCATGACAAGAATGAATGAATGAAGTAAGTGACAACTAAATCTTTTTCGACAAAGAAAAGGAGGAATCGAATATGCCTCCTTCACCGTCCATTCACTCTTTATTCCCTCCACCACTCTTTTTTCTTGTTTTGTTCTTATATAATTACAATGCACAGTGTACAATTTTATGGCTTGAGAATCAACGTCATTCGTGCATAAACATTTTGCTTCGGATCACTCTGCTAAAATTTGTCCAATGGTTTATAGTGAGTAGATTTGCGTAATATTTTTTGTCGATAGCTGCAGAATCAGTGATTATGTTAGTGCCGAAAAATCCAAAATCTGATGCTAACTAAGCGCAGCAAATATAAGTAAATGAATTGTGGAATCTAATTATTTTTCTTTGTCACCATGTTCTTTTTTTTCATCATACCAAAATCGTTGGAGCCCTAACAACGTTAACTTTGGTTCAGATTCGGTTCATAACACAAATAAAAGAAACTATGGCTTCGAGAATCAATTATAATGCTATTTTTAGGATTTTTCAACAGTAACAAAAAAGTACATAACAATTTAATTATGTACGGACTTTCAAAAGACATTGAACCGGCCATGCGTTTGCTCCGACGTATAAATATATACAAACTAGATTGTTCATTTCTGTTTATAAATTAGGTTTCTAGTCAGTGAAGAATACCCTGCATTCAAAATATAGTAGAACTTTGAGATATGTATAAAAGACATAAACAAAATCTTATATAATATCAAAATTCGAACACATGTTATCTCAACCAAAAACAAAATCAACTCGGTCCTAACAAAGGTCAAATCAATCTGACCTGAAATCAGTTTTGTCCGGAATTAATTTGATTGATCGAATCCGAAATTAATCGTATCATTAGATATCAACAAATTGTATGGAAAATACCTCATATTAAAAATATAATACGATTTTGAGCAATATATAAAAGACATAAACTGATTCATTTGTTATCAATTAATTTTGAGTTAGAAGTCCACACAGTTTAACAAAAACATTCATGGAACTCCCAAATGGAAAGTGGTTGTACGTTAATATGATTGTCCTGGAGAAACAAACGCATCCATTGTAGGAAAAACATAACTTGTAAATATCTAGTGAAAATGAATGATAGGGATTATAAGTAGGGATTATAGGTATACACCATTGAGGATCCTATTTTTTTTTTAATTCATATGGTATTGAATTATAATGTACGTTAAAGAAAAATTAGTTATGTACTTCATAACTCCACAGAAAATGCTAAATACACAAAATCTTTACCTAAGAAAATAGCAGTGTTGGCTCAGGAAAAAAAGCTTTAAACCGAGAGAAATTTGTTACTGTGGGATATATACAGAAAATAAATCTGTATGGTGGCTATGGATTGATTTCCACAGAAGTAAAGGCATTTACCACTGTTGAAAAAACTAAACAAAGAAAGAGAGATATTTTCCACAAAGTTATGTAATGCTTCCTCGAAATAGCCAACGGACCAAAGCCATCCTTTTCTGTTTTTGATATGATAAAATAAGATTCTCGGCTTTTCTTTTTATAACACAAAAAATAATGTTATCTACTAAAATATGGTGGGAGGCTTTCACATGATGTATCACTATCAACCAATCACAGAACAACTTTTGTAGAAGATCACCTTGCACGTACACTACACATACGACGCTCATTTTCCTTCTGTTTAGTATAGTTAAATATTCAAATGGTCGTGGCTTTGTAATTTAAATTGGAACCGAAGATTCTTCAATCTACTCAGTGCTACCGTGGACGGTCGCTATATATTGGATTAGAAAAAGGAAAATGATATATCGCAAACAGCAAGAGACAAATACATCGAACGGTCCAGTTTTTCTCTTCGTTTGGTTATTGTTTTGATACAAAATTGTTCGTTTATCGAGATAATTAGAGTTATAGTTAATCTTCTTCGAAACTTCATACACTCGCCGACAAATAAAAAACTTCATCCACTAACATTTCTCGTAACTTGCACTAACATTTCATTAACTATTCACAAAAGTCTACGAACCTTACCATTGGCCACAAAAATTTAAATATTTGTACACGTCTAAATCTAATTATATACGTAACGACAACGTATCCACATTTGTACAAACGATGACACGAACAGCTCTTCTCTTCTTTAAACGGTCGAAAGCTTGCCACGCTTCGACTCGATGGTCAATATTAATTGTATTGTAACTTGTAAGAGCTTGGAAGTGGCGATTGGGAAAGAGATTACTCATTCAGGATAGTGTTCAGATTTTCGATATAGTGAATTTGACTTAGTGATATATTCGAAACTTCAATATATTACCAATAGACAGAGCCGGTCCTGGGAGCAAGCAAAGCAAGCAGTTACTTGCGGCTTTTCTTTTTATATATAATATTTCGGCCCTATATTTCAGAAATGTCCTTTAATCTACTGGTTATCTCGTATTGGTTAATTCGCTAATGTCGAGTTATATTGATTTGTTTAATTGATAATTGCCAATTTGAGTTTAGTTTGTTTGTTTATTCGTTGAGTCTTACCACTGATGTATTGATTTGCTTAATTGCTACTTGCAAATTTGAGTTTAGTTTGTTTGTTTATCTCTTGAGTACTTCGACTTACGGTCATCATTCTCAATCTCATCTATGTATGAAACAACCTTTTTTTTCTCTAATTTGCGGCCACTAAAATCTCAGGGACGGCTCTGCCTATAGAGTCGTCTGGAGATCAGATAATACTTAACCCAAAGAAGTGTTGGATGAATATATCAAGTCAATGAAAAGGCAGTATTTTTTTGGAAAGTTAGAAACGATACCATCATTTTATCTATGTGTAACTGTAAACTAAAACTATTATGTTATTTTGCAAACATCATTTTCGTGTAAAAAAATAATAATAATCAGTATGTTCATTTTTATTATGATCTACGGATCTACATAATGAGTTCTTAAATTTATTTAAATATTACTTTTCAAAGATAAAGTAAATTATAATCACATTTTCTTTTTAGTTGGTATCTTATCATATTAAATTCAGATTATTTTGACGACTAAATTAGGAGCTAACTATAATCGCACTTTCCTTTTAGTATGGTATCTTATCATATTAAAATTCAGATTACTTTGACGACTAGATTAGGAGATAACTATAATCACACTTTCCTTTTCAGTATGGTATCCATTTTAATTAATTCAGATTATTTGGTCAACTAAATCAGGAGCTAATTATTGTAATACATTCCTTGTAGTATGGTGTCTATTATGTAAACAAGATTTCAATTTATCAATCGATCGATCATAGTTACATGACTTATGACATACATAAGTGAAAAGCCCCAAGTTTATACACCAACTTTCTTGAGTTTTTTTAATTTTATTTGCAACATTATCTTTGTAGTTTTCTAATCATTATCTTTTTCTAAGCTATCTAATATTTCATGAGATATTTATTTTGGACAGACAGAGTCGTTTCTGAGATTAAAAACACAGAACATTCATAAAAGTAGAATATTTATTTATTTATTATAGCGCTGTTTATAAACAAACATAAACCTTTTATTCTCTCTCTCTCTCTCTCTCTCTATCCGATCATTTTCTCGCGCTCTTTGCGAGCACACCGAGAAGATGTCTCGAAGTTGCTCGCAGTGTGGAAACAACGGCCACAACTCTCGCACGTGTCCGACGGAAGTATCTGTATCCGTATCCGCCGGCGGAGGAGGAGGAGGAGGAGAGAAAGGCATCATGCTTTTCGGCGTCCGTGTCACGGAGGCTTCGTCGTCGTCTTCTTTCAGGAAAAGCGTCAGTATGAACAATCTATCTCAATTCGATCACGCCGCTCATGATTCAAACCCCGTCGACGACGGTGGTTACGCCTCAGACGACGTCGTTCACGCCTCCGTCAGAAACCGCGAGCGCAAGCGAGGTTCGATTTGAAAAAACAATCTCAATCTTTCTTTTTTTTTTGATTTTTTCTTCTTCTTAATTTTGATTTTTGGATTTTTCGAACTTTAGGGACTCCATGGACGGAGGATGAACATAGATTGTTCCTCACCGGTCTGCATAACGTCGGGAAAGGAGATTGGAGAGGAATCTCTAGAAACTTCGTTAAAACTCGAACACCGACTCAGGTCGCGAGTCATGCTCAGAAGTATTTCCTCCGCCGTACAAATCAGAATCGCCGCCGCCGTAGATCCAGCCTCTTCGACATCGCTCCCGATCCGGTAACCACGACAGAAGAGCAGACGCCATTGAAACTTATCCGTCCGATTCCGATTCCTCCGTCGCGGAAAATGGCTGATCTGAATCTGAACAAGAAGAAAACGTCGGCGCCGGAGAATAACAAGGTGTTTCCGCTGTCGCTTAATCTACCGATGCAGTCGTCGTCGTCGTCTTCATCTTCCAACGAACAGAAGACACGTGGCTCACGTGCCTCGGCGTTCGAGACGATGACGAATAATGGGGATAGCATAATGGGAGTCGCTTGATGAAGAAGATAAGATTTTTAATCCTTTTGATTAATTTATTAATATAAGATAAGATCTGATGATTTGATGTGAAGTTGTAGAACATTTCTTCAGGCTACTTTGATCAGAAGACTTTTTAAAATTACTGTGTACAGAATTTTTTTTTTTTTTTTTTTTTACTTTTTGTTGGGGAAGGAGACGAGTTGCCGTTTTAGTTGGTGTACGATATATGAATAATGTGGTAAAACAACGTGTAGTTGTAGTCTCTCTGTGTTGCTTTGGTCAAGAGTTTCAAGACTTTCGAAGTGTTGTAGTTTGTACTTTGTATAGACCTACTTCAACGAAACTGCGTGTTGGTTTGTGATGCTTTAATTAGTTAAATGGATTGAAGAGTTAAATTTTTTTTTTTCATTGGCTAATTTTATTATGTTAAGTGCATCTGATATGCTTTTTGTTAGACTTTTCCATTTTTTTGCCGTACTTTTCGGGATGTGTGTTTGTGTTGATTTAACGTCGCATTCATGAACCGAACACAGTGTAATATTTTACTATTGGCACACAGTACGTATTTTATCGTATTTTATTTTGCTTTACATCATTTTGTTTGATTGACGAATTACTATAGGTGTTAAAGTAATAACTTGGAGATATAAATCGATTCTGATAGCTACGCGGCTTACGCCATATCAAACACCAGAGATGTAATCATGTAATTGTATACTGATTTATACTAATGTCGTCATAGTTTAGTTTTAAAAACATTTTTAGAGTGAGTGACCAACCAACCATGAGTAAAATAATAATAAGAAAACCAGTTTATACAATAAATATTTTAATAATTAAAATTTAAACCATCATGAATTGGTTCGGTCTACTGCATGGTTTTTCTTTGAAGAACTTTAAAAAAAAAAAAAAAAAAACTCCTGAATCTGGATATATTTCATTTGTCACCTTAATAGAGCCCAATTTGATAACTGGTGTAACGGATCTCAAATACTCCATAAAGCAAGAATAGGCCAAGCTAAGGTACAGAGCATGGGCTCAATTGGTTTGTTCCAAAGGTTAGTAACATTTCCAGCAATTATGACTGTCCTACACCAACAATTTAAAACACGTTTAGTATATTTTGTCAAATCAAATAAGAGAGAATGTTGCTAGTCCAATAATACATTCTCAATGATGAAATTTAAAATTGATTCTTTCACAGAAAGTGCTTTGGTACCTACTTTTGCTACACCTTTCCTTTTCGATCGAGACATGGAACACTAGAAACTGAATTTGATCTTCTTACCTTCAAACTGCTTTCAACGGCGTCGTTTAGTTGATGATTCTTTATACAGTCATCAAAGTTTGAATTTTTATTTGTTTATTTTTCCCCTTTCAAATGGTTGCCTTCCACAAAGCTTAAACCACAGTCAATGGCCGTCCTTCCGCCATAGAAGGAAGGAAAAAAAAACACCACTGCCCTCGAGAAACAAATCGAAACCCATCATGAAGAAGATGACGATCTCGATTACCTTGTTTATCATCCTAATTTCGTCTTCTTCTTCTGATGCTGAAGACGACGTGCTCTGTCTCAAAGGCCTGAAGAGCTCACTCACCGATCCTTCAAATCGACTCAGCAGCTGGTCTTTCCCCAATTCTTCATCTTCCTCGATTTGCAAACTCACCGGAGTCTCTTGCTGGAACGCGAAGGAGAATCGCATTCTCTCTCTCCAGCTTCAATCCATGCAACTCCAAGGTCAAATCCCCGAATCGCTCAAGCTATGTCGCAGCTTGCAATCTCTAGATCTCTCCGATAACGATTTCTCAGGCTCAATTCCTTCGGAAATCTGCTCTTGGCTTCCGTATCTCGTCGCTTTAGATCTCTCCGGGAACAAACTCTCCGGCTCGATTCCGTCCCAGATCGTCGACTGTAAATTCTTAAACACCTTAGCTCTCAGCGATAACAAGCTAACCGGTCCGGTTCCTTCTCAGTTAACCCGGTTAGACCGTCTCCGTCGACTTTCTCTCTCTGACAACGATCTCTCCGGTTCGATCCCCTCCGACCTCTCCCATTTCGGAGAAGACGGGTTTACCGGCAATGACGGACTCTGCGGGAAGCCGTTACCGAATTGCAGTTCGTTCACCGGTAAAAACCTAACGATCATTGTAATCGCCGGCGTGATTGGAGCTTTGGGGAGTGTTGGATTCGCAATGTTCTGGTGGTTCTTTATCAGTAGCAACAGGAGGAAGAAGAAGAATGGTTACGGCGCCGGAAAATGTAAAGACGATAGCGATTGGATTGGTTTGCTGAGATCACACAAGCTTGTTTTGGTAACATTGTTTCAGAAACCGATCGTGAAGATCAAATTGGCCGATGTAATCGCAGCTACGAACGGTTTCGATTCGGAGAACATCGTTGTTTCGTCGAAAACCGGAGTTTCGTATAAAGCCGATTTGCCTGATGGCTCTGTTCTTGAGGTTAAGAGGCTTCTTGGTTGTGGTTCTTGTGAGGTTAGTGAGAAGCAATTTAGGTCTGAGATGAGTAAGTTAGGTGAGATCAGGCATCCGAATTTGGTTCCGCTTCTTGGTTATTGCGTTGTGGAAGATGAGAGATTGTTGGTTTATAAGCATATGGCTAATGGTACATTGTATTCTCAGTTGCATCATATCGGTTTGGATTGGCCGGTTCGGGTAAGGATCGGTGTTGGTGCGGCTCGAGGGCTCGCTTGGTTGCACCAAACGGCGTGTGTGCATGGATACATTAGCTCGAATGTGGTTCTTCTAGACGAAGATTTCGACGCTCGGGTTATCGATTACGGTTTGGGGAAGGTGGTGAGTTCTCGCGATTCGAGCGATAGCTTCGATCTTGGAGAGTTTGGTTACGTTGCGCCGGAGTGTTCGAGCGCTATGGTTGCGTCGTCGAGTGGAGATGTGTATGGGTTTGGGGTTGTGCTTCTTGAGATTGTTACAGGGCAAAAGCCGGTTTTGGTTAAGGATGGTGAAGACGGGTTTAATGGTGGTTTAGTGGATTGGGTGAGTATGCATTTGAGTAACGGTAAGAGCAAAGATGCGATTGATGGAAGGTTGATTGGTAAAGGGTATGATGATGAGATGATGCAAGTTTTGAGAATCGCTTGTGGTTGTGTTGCGTCGAGGCCTAAAGAGAGACCGTTGATGATTCAAGTTTATGAATCTTTGAAGAATTTGGGAGATGGACATGGTTTCTTGTATGAACATAGCGATGAGTTCCCACTGATCTTTAACAAACAAGAACACTGAGTTTTAAAACTTACTGAGAGTAAATGATCGTAAAGATTTTCTTACTTTCTTACTCAATTTCTTAACTACTTGCTTACTTCTCTATTGTTCTCACTTTTGACCATGTTTTTTGGTTGTTTTTTTTCTTGGTGTGTAATTTTCTGTAAATCCTGTGATGTTCATCAATGTTGTAACATCTAATGAAATGAGAAGAATGATTTGTGTAGAATCGTAGATTGAACTATTTATACGTTTTCTTGATTGAACTATTACTTTTGTTGAGATTTGTATTGCTAGAAAAAACTATTCCAAAATATGTTCCTGAAATTACTATAAAATCTTCTTCATTGGGACTCGATAGGACTAACTAAAACTGTTGGGGTTGAATTTATAATACTTTCTTAGGTGTAAGGTGATTTTATAAATAGTAAGTAATATCGGACCATTTCTGAAATTAATCATATTCTCTTTTTCTTTCGTCCTCGAGGTTTTTTGCTTTGCTACCAGGAAGAGGAAGAGGAAGAAGAAAGAAGCAGCGGAAATGGTTTCTCAGACTTGTTCTTCACTTGTTTTGGTCATCCTCTTCATCTACGCTGTTTCAATTTCATCCTCGTTTCTCGCCAAAGCACATGAAGAAGAGTTCGTACTTTCAATTTCCCTTCTTCTTAGATCGATCTCGCTTATCGATCTGACTCGTTTTTGATTTTTCGATCCAGAAACGGAGACGAAGAAGAGATGATGAGAAGCGTGGGGCGTAGAATCCTTCTAGGTTTCAAAGAAACACCAAAAGGAAGCAACGTCACATTCCAATGCTCTCCTTCAGGTCCTTGTGTTTCCTGCGTTTCCTCCGAAAAGGTTCTCTCTAATTTGTTTCCTCTTTATTGCACAACTCAAATCGAATTTGCTTAATTGTTCTGTGTTGATAATCGGATTTGTCTGAGAATATGTTGAATCTGAAGATTATTGTGTGTGTTTTGTCACGTAGAGAGAAGACAAGTATCGTTGCAGTGAAACTGGTTATCGTATTCCTTTCAAATGCAAAGAGGTGAGAGGAGAAGAAGCACAAAATGGTCAAACTAATAATGTCAATGATGACGAAGAAGTTGTTGCATCAGAGAAACCGAGGAACCTTCTGGATGATTCGCCGGCGGTGAAAGTAAAGAAGTCACAGTCTTACAAAACTTACAGAAGCTGTGTTCCATCTGCAAATGAGGAGAAAGTATCTGTTCTTGGTTTTGAGGTAAAAACACATTTTTCATTTCCTCACTGATTTTGTATTGAAAAACAAAAGACTCAGCAATTTGTGCTAACATAATCGACAGGCGTTTATGTTCGGACTGTTACTGCTAAGCGGATCTGCCATATACTTCAGAAAGAAACAGACAGTACCGATGCCTGGAGTCTCCAATGGAAGATCACAAAGCAATTCTCGGTTTTAAACTTTACTCTGTTTCGGTGTGTAAATCTTTCATCTGCTTAATCAGAAACACAGACTAACATTTTTCATTGTCTATTGAAAAGATAAGAGATACGGTCCAGTGTATAGGTGACTTTATACAGTTAAACCAACACATTTTTAGGCACTTAATTGTGCTCCACATTACTTCCTCAATCCCACTTGTTACTCCTTAATATTTAGAAAACAAATTGATAAGAACAAGTAACAAAAGTTTACTGCAAAGTTAATAAATCTTGTATATAACAAGTTGATGCTAATACGAAAATTCGATTTGAATATCCTCAACGGAACCCTTTTTTTCTTGGATCACTTTACGCCATAAGCTCATTCACTCCACTAGAATCTGGATCCAATACTTGAAATATGAAGTAAGGAATCGTACAACATATACATTATTATCATTGAAAACCCGCAAAAGAAGAGAAGTAAGAGTTAACAAATGATTTTTCTTTTCATTAGGATACACTAATTGCTTCCATGGTAGCTTTCCGGTTATCCGGTCACGAATAAAAATAGATTCGTATTTGTAAATAACTAAACCGGTCGGCCGGTTTAAACAAGTCACACTCTCTTCGTGACTGAGAGTCTTCTTCTTCTTCTTCCACTACACACACTCGGTTGTTCATTTAGGGTCTTTTGACATTGCAGAGCAATTCGAAAGAGAAATTGAGAAGGTAAAGTTGAAGCCAAAGCTGAGATGATGAGGAGATCCTTTGCGATTGCATCGACAGCGAACAGATTTGTTCATGCGAGTCTTCTGGGGAAAGGTAATCCTGGAACTGCTTCTCCCTCGATTTCCCTTTGCGGTTTGCGTTGCTGGGAACGAGCTTTCTCTGGTCTCAGTTATGATTACAGAGAGAAATTGAGAAATGGGTTAGTCCAGGATTTGAAGTTAGATGATGCAATTGGTTTGTTCGGTGAGATGGTCAAGTCTCGTCCTTTCCCTTCCATTATCGATTTCAATAAATTGTTGAGTGCCATTGCCAAGATGAAGAAGTATGATGTCGTCATCTCTCTGGGAGAGCAGATGCAAAAGCTGGGAATATCACATGATATGTATACTTACAATATTTTGATAAACTGTTTCTGCCGCTCCTCTCAACTCCCTCTCGCTTTAGCTCTTCTTGGGAAGATGATGAAACTTTGCTATGGTCCCGATATAGTCACGCTTTCTTCCCTTCTCAATGGATATTGCCATGGGAATAGGATCTCTGAAGCCGTAGCTTTGCTTGATCAAATGGTTGAAATGGGATATAAACCAGACACAGCGACATTTACAACTCTGATCCATGGACTCTTTCTCCACAACAAAGCTTCTGAAGCGGTTTCTTTAGTTGAACGGATGATGCTGAAAGGTTGTCAACCAGATTTGCTTACATATGGTGTGATAGTAAACGGAGTATGTAAGAGAGGCGAGTCTGAACTGGCTTTAAATCTGCTCAAGAAGATGGAAGCAGAGAAAATCAAGGCTAATGTTGTAATCTACAGCACAGTCATTGATGGTCTTTGCAAATACAAGCATCCGGATGATGCTCTCAACCTATTCAGTGAAATGGAGAACAAAGGTATTAGACCGAATGTTGTCACCTACAGCTCCCTTATAAGTTGCCTTTGTAAACATGGAAGATGGAGTGATGCCTCTCGACTACTCAGTGATATGATTGAGAAGAAAATCAACCCGGATGTTGTTACGTTCAATGCATTGATAGATGCGCTTATGAAAGAGGGGAAGCTTTTGGAAGCTGAAAAATTGTACGAGGAGATGATTAATAGGTCTATAGATCCTGATATTTTCACTTACAATTCACTGATCAATGGGTTTTGTATGCAAGATCGCTTAGACGAGGCCAAGCAGATGTTTGATTTGATGGTTAGCAATGGTTGTCTCCCAAACGTAATGACATATAATACTCTGATAAATGGATTTTGCAAGACTAAGAGGGTAGAGGATGGCATGGAACTCTTCCACGAGATGTCTCAAAGAGGTTTGGTTGGAAACAGAGTCACTTACAACACTCTAATCCAAGGGTTTTTCCAAGCTGGAGATTGTGATAATGCCCAGCAAGTTTTCAAACAGATGGTTTCTGGTGGTGTGCCTCGTAATATTATAACATACAACATTTTGTTGGATGGACTTTGTAAAAAAGGGAAGCTAGAGAGTGCATTGGTCATATTCCAGGGTATGCAAAAGAGTGAAATGGAACTCAGTATTTTCACATATACTATCATCATTGAAGGGATGTGCAAGGCTGGGAAGGTTGAAGATGCGTGGAAGTTATTTTGTAGCCTCAACCTCAGAGGAGTGAAGCCCAATGTTGTAACATTCACTACAATGATCTCAGGATTCTGTAGGAAAGGTTTAAAGGAGGAAGCAAGTGCGTTGTTCAGGAAAATGAAAGAAGATGGGCCTCTCCCAAATGACGCTACGTATAATATGCTAATCCGGGCACGCCTTAGAGATGGTGACAAAGCCGGATCAGCAGAACTCATCAACGAAATGAGGAGCTGCGGGTTTGCTGGAGATGCTTCCACCTTTGGCTTGGTCACTAGTATGCTGTCTGATGGGAGATTGAACAAGAGCTTCCTCGATATGCTTTCTTAAAGTCATGTTTCAGGTGAATCAGCTTTTTTTATGTTGCTTTTCTATTATGAAGTTCTCAATGAAGTCATAATGTTCACGAAGTTATTTTCAAATTGTTAGTTTCTTGTACACGAGGAAATATTATATGACTAGCAGAAAATGCACTTTGAAAATGATTGAAATGCTCTATAGAATCACAACTTGAAATCACTGTTTCCTAATCACTAGTATCAGAATACTAAACACGATAAGCAGGACAAGGACGGTTCTTTATTTGTAGCTTCTCCCTCACCAGTGCAGCAACACAACCTATTCTAGATGATGATTTGCTAACAAGAGTTGATCCAAACAAGATTTCAGATTTGGAAAAGACCTCTTGTAGTGCTGCAAAGCATTTTAAACTCGTATTGTTCAAAAAAATGAAATAGAGGTTTTGAGTTGATTCCTGATGGCTGAATTTTTGAGTATTTCTGAATAGATTATTGCAGTTTTCCGGTGAGATTCTCACAAGATTTGTTCCTGTTCTTGAATCCTCTCTGGTTGAATCTTTGGATCAATGGTTAATGGTGGACTGACTTGATTAGTAGTAATTGCAGCTAAGATTAGTAGTAAAGTTTCCACAATCATTATTCTTCTTCTTCTTGGGTTTGATATCTTCCAAGTAGACATAATGCATTACAAGAAGCAGCCTCTCTATCGGATTTCTCAACGGTGTTACATGTCTCAATAACCTATAGCAGAACCCTAACAAACATTCTACTAGCGTCATCACACAGCAAGAACATGGATCGAGCCACGTGTAAATAATAACAAAAACACAAAATAATAACTCGAGAAGAAGGGACTAAATAAGTAACATTCACTGACGTGTAGGGATAATATCTGTACGGACGGAGACGACGCATAACAGCAGAGGTCTTGATACTTGATTCCATCTCCGACTCAAAATTATAAAAACATAATCGAAAACATAAACAAAACAATTCAAAATTATACAATCATAACGCAATTTCCACAGCTTCCAAATCAGAGATTCAAGGGAGAAGAAGAATCCTTATAGAACGGGATAAACTAGCGATCATTCGTAACTTTATCATTCAGTTTTTTTTTTTGTTGAACAATAATTAAGCGATATATATTTTAAAATAATGCGCACAATAAAATAAGAAGATTACAATAGAAAAAAAGTCAAACGACCAACACATGTACATGAATCCTCTGCCCACTTAACATATAACAACAGTATATCTTTTTGTTTTAATTGTCGCCGGAATGTAATCACTAATGGAAGTCATCATCACCGATCATTTTGACCAATCTTCCATAAAATCCACAAAGCTCCCCCTCTCAACCAACCAAAAAAGCTTTTATTTTGTTCAAGTCTTTTGTCAAAACCCAATGTCCAGCTCTCTTCTCCTCATCGTCTATGTCTTCTTCTCCGTCGCTGGCTTTTGTGAATTTTCTCGTAAGCTGCAAAGCTTTTTAAACTCGTATTGTTCAAAAAAATGAAAGAAGACGAAACCCCAAAACCAAACTTATGTACACACCACAACAATCTTCTTCATAATGTACAGAGAGAGAGAGAGAGAGAAAGAAAGATTAAAAAGAAAAAAAAAAACAGAGTAATAAAAAAATATCAGACAAACTTCTCTGCTCTTCTCTCTTCTCTCCATCCATTGTAAACGCTTGCAATGTAATCTTCAATCCTACTCGTCAATGTATCATCATCATCACCATGGGCATGACCATCATCATCATGGTGTTCAATACCATCATTTTGATTCCATTGGCTATAATCTTCATCATCCTTCCATATACCACCATTATAACCAACTTCGTGGTAACCACCATAAAAGCTAAAACAATCATCGTCGTCATCATAGTAATATCTTGTGAGATTACAACACTCTTTGTTCTTGTCTATGGTGTTGGTGTAATCATCAAGCATTTTGTCTTCTTCAAGCGTGTACATAACATAGAAATCTTCGGTTTCTTCGTAAACGGAGCGGTTACGATCGATGGTAAACAAGAAAAGAATCGAACCGAGGAAAAAGAAAATGAGGAAAGGACTTGGAGGAGTTGGAGGATTTTAGAAATATCTCAAGAAGAAAAAGAGCATTAGCGTTGAAACAACTGTTCTCCAGATGATCTCCCCGGGAACGCCTACTGATAAGGCTCCGCTCCTCTTTAGATCATCATTACCATGATACATGTTCTACATAAAGAAAATCAACAACAATATGTGTATCATTTCATAAAACGTAAAGGAAAACACTATATAAGTTATAAAGGTTAACGCTTATTCAAAACACATTACTTCAGTTGCGTTATGCGGAGCTGTCTCTCTTGAATCATACGCAAACTCTTCTCCATTAGCTATCTTGACGAGCATAAACGCTTCCCCACGGCTCGCAAGTCCCAGACAGCGCGTCAACAGCATTTCCTCCTCACTGAAGAGCACTAATCCCGATTTCAAAACACCTTCCATCATCCGTCGCAACCATACCGCTATACGTAACTCTGAGCCAGCAAAGTATAGAGAGACATTTATAAATCTTGAATCCTGAGCTGCAGTTTTTCGGTAGATACACTAATTAGGGGGTTTCTTTGCTAAACCAACAAAAAAAGTAAGAAACAAAATATTTTCTTTGGAGCCAAACATAGAAACTTTTGGATGTATGATATATTATGAATAATGTCAAATAAAAAACAAAGAATTTAGAAGATGAAATTTACATATCATACTGTAAATTGATTTAAAAGTAAAAATATGCCAGAGAAAATTAAGTTCTTGCACTAGCGAGAACACATATATAGGCAAAGAACCAAGAAGAATGACGCTTTGTTAGATGCCATTTTCTTATTTGATTTTTTTTTTTAATATAATATGTGAATTTAACTAAGATGAAGGAGACTTTGTTACACCGTGAATATATAAATTCAGAAAATTTTACTGGATTATACATTTTTTTAATACATATTTATATCTCTATATAATGTTCTTAGAAAACTAGGGATCTTTGTTCAACTAATAGAAATATATCTAAAAATGACATTTTTGACCAAATATTACCATAATTGTTGCATTGCAGAAAGAAGAACGGAAAATTACTTAGGAATGTTTGACTACACTTATCGCCATAAGAATGGAAAAAATTACTTAAGAAGGAAATATATCAACAAGTTGCTGCTAATACAAATATTCGATCTCAGTAAGCTGAACGGAACCCTCTTTTTCTTGGATCACTTATCGCCATAGGCTCACTCATTCCAACTATGGACTAAGCAATTGTCCAACATATACATTATTATCATTTTAAAAAATTGAAAACAAAAAAATTGGCAAAAATAAGCAAAACATATGTGAAACATAAGCAACGCATGATATAAATTAAGAGAGAAAAAAAACATATATATGTAATCTCTTTTTGGAGTGTTGAATATCATCGTGAAAGAAAAATGAGAAGATTATTAAGGTTCATTCTAACCACGAAAGCATGTTTCAGAACATCGCCTAGTATGATGTACATGATGTAACAAACGACTTTTTTGGGTTCGAATTAATTTTACATTCAATTCAAAAAAAAAAGAATGTTCAAAACTTGCAACACAAGAAACTCCGTAAGAGGCATTTAGTATATATATCTTCGCATAGGAAACCAAACTTTCAAGCATCATTGCAGCAGCCCTGGATGAAAGAGGAGGCATACCAATTAAGTATCCGAGAATGTTTACTGACTACGGTTTTTTAACCTTAACTCTTAACTTTGCACCAAAAAAAAAAACTCTTAACTTTGCAGATCTTTCAAAGTTATTATCCTTCCGGATATATTGATCTCTCTCCCAAGGTTAACCCCAACAGAGCCATTGTACAATGCTTTTGGACCATAATAATTTTGATATGAAATAATAATTAGGGTTTTGGTGAAGAAGTGAAAAGGCACACTATTACTAGGCTACTAGCCATCCCTCTCAATCACGCCCATGGCCGATTCCAAACTTTTTTCTTTTATATAAAAATATTTAGGGTATTTCTCTTTTAAATTTCTCAAAGCTTAAATTTGTTTCGTTGTTTTTGTTTCAGTAATAATCTTCACTTACTGAGTTACTGTGAAGCTGAAAAAGAAAGATACCACAGATCTACCGTGACAACATATATCTCTTGACTACTTTATTCGATCACCTAATGCCCTTTAAATCCGTAACACATACTCTTTACAAGCATCCAGAAAACGTTGATACAACAATATGAATATATTCTCAGTATTGTAATAAAAATTGGGACAAATCTTAAACCCTGGTTCTATTCCCACTTACAACACATTTCCAGATATAAGCGTCTTAATGGTTCTTCCATGAAACATCTTCTTACATATATATAACATTTTTATTTACTACTACACACATATACAAAAATACATGCTTCTTAAGATGTTTCCCACACTTTGTAGTCTCTGCCTTCAACGGCTACAGACCAGTTTTTAGATCCGTTTGGTGGTTCGTAATGCCCTGGTCCGATCTTCATCGCAACTTTGTCATCTATTATAGCCGCATAGACATCTCTCTCACTCTTGTCTATTAATTTTATCCTGTTGGTTGGCCATGAAGGTGTCAGGGTTGAAGGTTAAGAGAGCCCTCCGCAAATATGATGCAAAGATGAGACAAAGCGTAAAAGGGCTGCGAAGAAAATATGTAATCGATGCTAATGTTTCAGTGCAAGTAAGAAACTGTTGAATACAGTAGTAGAGCATACTAAAAAAGACCATTAGACAGTTAAGAATGGGAATTGGAATCTCATTTATATCCTGAAAAACACGAGATTTAAAAGAATATGAAGAATATACATGATTTCTTGTGAAGCATCATCAATCGTTTCAGTATGGTGTGGTTTCTTTCTCTTGGTTCTGTGTTAGGATTCTTGTATTTTGTCGAACTAATGTTAGAATCAAGCCTCTAGAATTAATCAAACTATTTTCAAAAATCTAATGTTTGCATCTACGAATTATCCTTGTGACTATGGGCCTGATTGGTTATGACTGTATAAATTTTCTGCTGTAGGATTTAATCTGTACATTTTAGGCTGTAGATTTTATTGCTGTAGGATTTTTGATAGTAGATATTATGTCATTAAAGATATATATGTAGCATTAAAACAAAAACAAATAAGATATAGAAAAAAGAAGTAAAAAAAGAAGGTGAAGAAAAGAATAAGGAAATAAGAGAGAGAATTCCCAGAGCCCTTAATTTGGTGCTCTGAAAAAATTGCTTTCTAGAGCTAAAATGTTTCATTTTCTAAAATTGTTGCTCTGAGTTTCTAAAATGAAAGCAAAGCATGATTGGTGACACATTAGTGCTCTAGAAATAATTAGTGCTCTGTGGAGCACTCACAGCACTTACCGATCACCCCCTATATGAGTTTAGGACCAACCATATAATTTCTTGTTTCATTTTTTTTTTTAATTGAATGTAAAATTTATTTTAAGCAAAAAAAAAAAAAAACTTTTTACAATGAATGCTTCATTTTCTTCTTGAAGCATGACCTCGTACGATGAGCCAACAAGCCCAACACACGAATTCTTGAACAATATGAGCAATATATTTGATTCTCTTACATCATATACAGTCATGTGCTATTAGGACACATATTTCAAGCTTGATTGTATTTTGTTCATATATGCATGATTTTATTTTGAAATCTCCACCGTTTCTTCTTTCCATTTTCACTTACAAAAAATGGAAACTACCAAAAAAAAATCTTAACATGTGTTTAAAAATTTAATAAGAATTCCATGAAATCTCAACCCATTTTCCTTTTCCTGTTAATTTAAATATTTTTGAATTAAAAAATAAGTAATAAAAAAAAAAATTAATGATCAGAAAAGGTCGACAACAACGCAGCCTAAACAAAAATTAGGGGTTTTGACCAAAAATGGAGCACGAAGAAAAGAAGAAAAGAAGAAGCGAATAGGCAAAAGAAGAAGAAGAACACAATCGAAATCAACTTCCTCCTTTCCTCTCGATCTAACTAGAGAGATACTCTCAAGGCTGCCTGAGAAATCTATTGCGAGGTTTCATTGCGTTTCAAAGCTTTGGTCATCAATCATCACCCATCCATATTTCATCGACTTGTTCGAAACTCGACGCCCACGGCCGACTCTTCTACTCTGCCTCAAAAAAGGTGACGAGTTGTTTGTCTTCTCGATTCCTCAACATACTCAGAATTCGAACACGACTTACTCTTCTTCTCTTCCTATTGATCTTTATCATACGAAACTCCCAGGAGAATATAGTTTATGATAAAAGACTGTGGATTTTGGAGGATGCAGTCATGCAGAGAAACACAACTGGTCGAGTCAAGACTTTCTTGTACCTTTACGTCACCGTGATCGGAGTTTGAAAACCAAGACCAAATTTAATCTATTAGGTTTCACTCATGCTGGTGAGTTTGTTTACGTACCATCCAAGTTTCATAAATCGAATTATTTATTATTTTGTGATCCGGTGAGAAACAGTTGTAGAAGGTTCGAGTTTAAAGGAATGACACACGATGGAGTTGGAAACGGACGTCTATATGGTTTTCCGAATCACACTGAGAGTCCAATGTCTTTGTAACAATTTGTTGCTTTTTTACTGTTTTTTTTTGTTTTCTTTCTTCACTTATGCAACGTTATGATATTTCTTTTTTTATTTTTTCCTATTAGTTGTCATTCGTTTACTTTGATTATATCCAGTTCTTTGTAATTTAAAAGTAAAACATAAACTTTACAAGCTTGGAATATTACGCATATGATACTAAGCTTTAACACGTATAGACCATTGTAGTTTGTCTTGTTGAGTCCTTATTTGAAGTTTAAGAGCCGAGGGATATGGAAGATCCAATAGAAGGAAGTGGACACCACGTTAAGTCGTTAACTATGGAGCTTGTGTAGAATATTTATTTTTTACTAATGTATTAGATATATAATGAATATGTAATTGCCATTTTTTGGTTACTTCGACTAGAAGCTATTGAGTAACACAAAGGCATAAGATTCTCAGGACAAATATACAATTAGTCTTTTATGAAAGGTAAATTTGTTTTGAAGTGGGATTCATCTTCAATGGTTATAAAAAGTTGATCGATGAGATGAATTCTATGTACCATCATATGCGTCATGGCCCTATATTTTATATTATACCATGGGATAAATTATGGCTGCTATGTGACACTGATATATAAATATATTCCCAAGGAACAATTTTTAATCGTGGGTCTAGTCAATCTTGTCATTCTCATCTTTATTTCCGCAAACTTTAAGATATGCATAAATCTTAAGATATATAAAGAATGCTTAAGGTGATTAACGCAGATATGTTTAGCTAATGTAAAATATTTGCTAATTTTTCGACAGCTCAAAAAAAATTATTCGATGTTTTGCTTAGGTGAACTCTTATAAATAAATATAAATGAAGTTTATGTTGGTGTCTTAAGTCCGAAAAATACTCAGCAAAGAATCAAGTTGTTTATGATATCATATTATATTATTATAAATTAACGAAAGCCTTTGCTCAAAAGAAAAAAATATATATTATTACAAATTATAAATAGTAATAGATACATACTAATGGATATGGTGAGGAATACAAATAAGCTTGAAGAGAACTAGGTAGATAGATACTATATAATATATTCTGTATGTGCAAACTGCCAAACTCTAGTGCACACATTCGTATACAATTATGGTTAGATAATAATTGTGAAATGAATATACATAAACTTGACAAAACTTCTTAGATGTTAATAAAATATGTTTATAAATTTTATTATACATAAATTAATTTGGGTATGCATGCATAGTTATGTGCTTAGCTTTACCTTTTGGATACGAAAGGGATGAAATGTACTTGAGAAAAGTACAAGGGAAACCCCTTGGCACGTGCAATATCATATGAGTTGTATATTGATTTTAGTTATTAAGTACATAAAACTACATGAAAATACTTTATAAAAAAAAAACTACATGAAAATACACGAAAAGAAAAAAACTCAATTATTTAAATTCGTATCCAGACCATAAAGCAAAGACCACATAAATAAATTCCCTACATGTCACGTTTCAGACCAGCTGTTCTACATATCATTCTCTCTCTTTTTCTCATTTCGTTTGTTCTTTTTTTCTATATAATATCAGGGTATTTCATATTTTCATTAATGGGTATATATATCTCTGGGACAAAAAGAGACGACATAAGAATACGGATTCATGCTTAAAGATAACATTATATATATCTCACAGAAATATATAAAGATTCATAACAGAAATTATTTTTCTCTCTCTACCCTAATGTTTAGAGTAAAAGTTTGCAACCATATTAAACAGAATAAAAACCATCTAACCTATAAAGAACACCAACCATCCTAGCTCATGAAAGTGATAAGCCTCTCATTCTCTTTCTCTTTCTCTCTCTTGTTATCTTGCTTTTGTTCTCACCCTTCTTCTTTGTTCTCTATCATAGTTTGAATTCAAGAAAACCTAATAAAAACCCTACTTCCATCGATGTTAGTTTCTGTTTTTATTTCAACCAACCAACGGAGATAGAATATAAAAAAAAGCCAACCCACAAGGCTAGAAACCATGCGGAATCTCCGTTCCCTTCGGCTCCAATTGTTGCTTCGTACACTATTTACGGTCGGTTTAGTCACTCTTCTAATGATCGATGGGTTTGTATTACAAAACAACAACGAGACCGAAAAAACAAAAGAGATTGCTATAGCTGCGACTACGAACAACTCCATTATACACGCTAAGGAAATACAAGAACAGCTTGAAGATGGATCAAGACATGGCGATCTTAGTTACGTAGCCAGCAACAGAAAAGTGCCTCGTGGACCCGATCCTATACACAACAGGTTCTTTACCGATTTCTTGTTCTACTTATCACTTTCAATTAACACATCCTTACGCCTACAAATATGTATTTTGCATGGTTCTTTATGTTCTTCATTTCAGCAATATATGGTTCAGTGATAAATCGATGTTGTGATGGATTATTAACAACTAGAAATAAAATATTCAGAAGAAAGCTAAATCGGTTATAAATCTATACGCATATTAATTATATATATGTTTTTCGTCCACCATGTATTTACTTCTAGGACAATTTTACTATAAAAATAAAGACTTTGCTTCTTTTAACTAACTCAGATTCGGTGAGACACATCACAGAGGCTCACAAAAGGCTGTCTACTAGCTTTATTCAGTCTATATACGTTAACAATCTTGTTTTTAACTACTCATTATAAGAAGGCTTTTTAAAAAAAACTTTATTTTTCCTTTATGGAAGCTTTAGCTCTTTTAATACTCTCTTTTCCTCTCCTTTATTTCACCTCATTTTTTAGTTATCTAGAGAAACCGCTTAAGATCTCAATTGATTATTAGAAAAATAGTTATTTGCATTCCATGTAAATCAAACATTGTGGATTTAGTAATTAAGTTGTTTCTTGATTTCTAAAGATTAAATCTATGTTGTGTCTTATTATAGGAGAGCAGGGAACTCAAGACGGCCACCAGGGAGAGCATAAGTACGGTGAAAGCTTGGGAAGAAGCAGAAGGAGAAGCATTTGCTGGCAGATAGGTCTTGTAATGCTGCTAGATTCTCTTTTCCTTTCATTTGGGATCGAATCTTTTATATATGCTCAAAATATTTGTGACCCTACACTTCTACTTTTGTAATGTTTTTTTTTTCATAGCAAAGAAATCTCGAGCTTAGTTAGAGGAAGTAAGAAAAAAGAATACACTAATATCTTTATAATTAGAAACAAACAAATTATATATTTCTTAAAAAGGATCTCAATGTAACAGAAAATAGGTATAGGCAAATGCAATCCTATTTTCTCTTACTGCACAGCTTATATTGAAGTATTTCTATATCATATATTAATTGTTTAGATGGTCTATTTCTTTTCATACCCCCCCCCCCCCCCCCCCCGAACCATTCTTAAGACCACCAAGCTCTCTCGAATGAATTCTACTCTTTCTGCTTTCGAGATAGAGTACGTCTTCCCTATTTGAAATTAGAGATATAATCGTAAATAAGTAGAAATTGTTTTTTTTCCCCAACAATATGCATTATGCAGAGCTTGAATTCAGCTGGCAACGCAATGATAATACTAACACAATCCAGTAGATTACAAGTTATGATCAAGTGGAAGTTGATTTTTGCCCGTCATTGTTGCAAACAACATCTTTTTCGGATGTTATGTTCTTTAAACAAGTAGTATATATGTTGATTTACTTAATGACAACACACTATTTATTAAGTTAAAAAATAAAAAGCGCGCAAAAAACATTTACTTATATATAAAATTTGCCAAACACATCATTTCTGAAAAATAAGTGCTAAGATTAGACTATTTATCTAATTAACCCTTATAAAAGACCCTCACACAAAAAAAAAAATTATTTATCACATTTTATGCACAACAAAAGATGAAGATATTGATTTATGTAAAGAAATTTTGTACTTTGAAAGAGTTGTATCTAATCATTTAGAAAATATCTCAAATCCATTATTGATGTATTCTGAAAGCATATATTCTTGCAAAGATGAAAAATAATAGAGATGTAGACAAAGATTGGATATATGAGATATTCATAATTTATAAATGCATTGGCATATAAAATAACAATATAATCTCAAAATGCTGAAATTTAAGAGGAGAATGTGTGTAATGGTTCTTCTACATAAAGGAGACCACATTGCTTCTTTGTGTTATGCTTTTTCCCATCTTTTATTCTTTTGTTCTTTTGTGGGGTTAACTCCACCACTACTCTCTCTATCTCTCTCTTTTTTTGCTTCATATCTTTTCCATCCATTTCTAAATTAATTTTCACTCATCTTGACACATAAAAAACTAATAAACTTCACTTATTAAGTTACTACGTACATCACCAACGTACACAACATATATATGAAAAAGAGTTAGCCGTGATAATCCGATTCATCGTCGTATATGATTACTTATGAGTTATGACGTATGAAATGAGATGGTTCATGAAAAAGAAAGATCTTTGCAAATTCATCTCCTTAAAGGTTATTAGACAAATAACCATCCACATTTATTTTACAACTGATATATGCAAATGTCTTCTTCTATGGAAACTCGACTTCCAGTTACAACATGGTTCTTGCATATGGCAAATCAAAATCTCATTAGTTTTTACTTTTAGGAATATAACTTTAAATCTAAATAAAAAATAAGCAATATCCTCTACATGTTCATTTTTCAGTTAGTTTAAACGCAACGATTTCTTTTTATAAAGTTCAAAATTGTTAAGAGTTTGAATATCTTTAATTTGAATTATTATCAAACGCATTATACATACTTAACAGAGACATAATAATCAATCAACTTTTTTCGGTCTCTGTTTGTTTTACTTCCGGTCGTCGAGAATCAAAAGTAACTAAAGACCAGTCTAAAGCTGGAGCATTCAAAACTCTATTTGACGGCTCCTCTCGCTCTAGATAATTTAATTAAACAATTATTATTCATAGTTATTAGTTCAAAGACAACAAATAAAGTGAGCATAATTGCTTCACAAGATCTTCAACTTTTATTAGTAAGACCAAATATCTTCATGTTCCTGTGTGGAAATAAAGTGCTGGTTTATCAGTTACAGAAAAACGAAAGGAATTATCAGTTGTGACTTTTTGACTGAAAAAAGTGTTATAGCTACTTGAGTATTATACATTTGTTAACCAAAGAAAATCACTTGTGGTTAAGATAAGATACAACAATTTTTTTTCTTTATCTGTTAATATCAAGTTTAAAACGCTAAAACCAAAAATAAATTAATAAGTGGTCGAATTAGATATCATATTAAGGAAAAAAATGAAGATATTAATTTATTTTTACTCAAAGATAAGTAGTATTTAGGAGAACATTCCCTATATTATTTCTATGACTTGAGATATAACTAAAAAAAAAAAAAATTGGTTATCCTTTCCATTTTATTGGGCCGAATTTTATCAGGCCTAACTTCAAGAAATCCAAATGTAATGACTAATGAGCCCAAGTATGGCTAAGTTTGTTACTTGTCGCGCCAAAAAATGGAAGCCACGTGTCAGTCCCCCACAATGGACTTTGACCCGGTGCGGCTGCCGGAAAGATGAAAAAAAAAAAAAAAACATTTATTTATCAGCCTTATTAAATTCCGACGAGATTATAATAAAATTAAAATTTAATAATAGAAAATTATGTAACGAAATTCATCAGCGACAAGAAAACAAATGCAAAGTTCCAACGAAATCGAAATTCGCATTTGCTGCTTCTTCTTCCTCATCGTATCTCTCTTTCTTCATCTATCTTCTTCTTCTTCTTCTTCTTCCTCCTATATATCAAATCCATGGAGAAATGAAGCTTTTTGAGTGATGGTAGATAGGTTGAAAAATCCAAAGACGAAGAGGGAACATCCGGATCTAATATCAAGGGAATCCGGATTGTAAGTTTTGATAGATCGGAGAAGGATCTGGGTGAAAGGAGAAGATGCCGGAGACCGGAGACATCGATCGTCAGATCGAGCAGCTAATGGAGTGTAAAGCGCTATCCGAAGCGGAGGTGAAGACGCTGTGCGAGCAAGCGAGGGCGATTCTGGTGGAGGAGTGGAATGTTCAACCGGTTAAGTGTCCGGTCACCGTCTGCGGCGATATCCATGGCCAATTTTACGATCTCCTTGAGCTTTTTCGGATCGGTGGTTCTTCGCCTGACACCAATTACCTTTTCATGGGCGATTATGTAGGTCCGTCTCTAACACTCGCTTGTTACATTTCCGAATTTTTTTTCTCCTAATTTGCAAGATCTCTTGATTCACTTTAGTTTTTCTCATACCTGGATTTGATTTTTCCTTAGCTTTTGATTCAACCTTTTTGTTGACTTTTTGGGCTGATGTAGATTATTGTAGCTTCACTCATTTGCAGAGTGTTTAGCCATAAATGGTAGATTATTGTTTTCTTATCCAAAAGTTTAGAGATTTGTTGATTTTGGTTGACTTGCTACATTGTTATATCATATAACTTATATGTGAAGATTTTGACATAGAAAAAGGTAATATTAACATTCTATAGATGAAGTAACTTGAGCTTTGGAGATATTAACATTCTATGTAATTTGAGAAGCGTCATGTTCAAGTTAGTTTTTGTATCTCTTTTCTCTGTTGAGTGGCTAGTGTCATTTTCTTATGGCTCTCTTTGTTGGTTAAGTGGCTAACTAACATAATTGTTGAACTTGTAAAGATCGAGGGTACTATTCAGTGGAGACAGTCTCACTCTTGGTAGCTCTGAAAGTTCGATACAGAGATAGACTTACAATCCTAAGAGGGAATCACGAAAGCCGGCAAATTACTCAAGTGTAAGTTTCTGTATTCTCAGCTTCTACTGTTGAAAAATTTCATCAAGAACTTGCCGAATTCTTGTTTTGATTGCTTATTTTTGCATCATCCTTTTCTTCAGGTATGGATTTTATGATGAATGCTTAAGGAAATATGGGAATGCTAATGTTTGGAAGCACTTCACTGACCTTTTTGATTATCTTCCTCTTACAGCTCTCATCGAAAGTCAGGTATATATCTAATGAGCTTCAACAATCTCTTATCTGCTTCAACCGTTTATTGACTTAACCAAAAAAACTCCTTTTCCTGTAGGTGTTCTGTTTGCATGGAGGACTCTCACCTTCTTTAGATACACTTGACAACATCAGATCTTTAGATCGAATTCAAGAGGTAAGTTCCAAAATCCCAGTACCAAAACCAAAAGCTGCATACAACTTTACACTATACAATGAGTCTAAAAATCTTGTGTGTTGTTGTTGTTTAGGTTCCACATGAAGGACCAATGTGTGATCTCTTATGGTCAGATCCAGACGATCGATGCGGTTGGGGAATATCACCACGCGGTGCAGGCTACACTTTCGGCCAAGACATCGCTACTCAGTTTAACCACACCAATGGACTCTCTCTGATTTCAAGAGCGCACCAGCTTGTCATGGAAGGTTTTAACTGGTGCCAAGAAAAGAACGTTGTGACTGTGTTTAGTGCCCCAAACTATTGCTACCGATGCGGCAACATGGCTGCGATTCTAGAGATCGACGAGAACATGGACCAGAACTTCCTTCAGTTCGATCCAGCCCCACGTCAAGTCGAACCTGAAACCACACGCAAGACTCCAGATTATTTTTTGTAAGTAACCAAGAGAAAAAAAAAAAAAAAAAATTTTACAAATTCTACACACTTGTTAAGCTCTTTGTTCTCTTTTGCTTCTATTCTCAACCTTTTCTTTTGTAGTTTTTCAATCTAAACTCTCCATTATCTTGTTGTTTTGTTTATCTTTTAATTAACTTAAATGAGAGTTACAAAGATTCTAGTTCTCTATCACCAAACCCCATTGAAGTAAAAACTCTGTACAGAGAAATGAAGACAGGTCGAATAAAACCAACTGTTGGGAAGAGGTACATATATAATAAACAAACAAGCTTGAGGAGCTGAGATCGATTCAAGAGCTTTCCAGTTCGCTACGGATCCAATCTTGAGAACACATCAAGGCCTGCACGGTACTCGGTCTAAGCGAACACCATGTATCGCTAACCCGTCTCCTTCTAGCCGTCTCAAAGGCGTCTTCTTCCGACGATACGTTGGACATTGGAACCGCTAACACGTTCCGTGCCATCATTGAGAGAATCGGGTACCTCGGCGTGTGAACTTTCCACCAGTTGAGGACGTCGAAATCCGAATTCCGGGGGAAAAGCGGCTCCTCTAGATACTTCTCTAGCTCCGATTTAGAGTCCTCACCCGGTGGTGTAGTGGTGTTAATGTACCTATCAAACTCTACGAGTCTATCGTCAGGCTCTTTCCCATTGACAACACCGTTTGGTTGATGATGATGCTGATGATGCTGATGATGATGATTCTCCTGCCAGTCAAGTGCTTGGTCTGATGACGATAACAACGATCCTACAGAATGCTCGTTGTACAACGCTTTGATACACTCAGAGATGTCTTCTATGAGCTCTGAAGCACTAGCGTCATAAAACAGAGTGTAATAGTACTCCACCAGCTTCATCTTGAACCTCGGGTCTAATATGGTAGCAATGGCTAAAACCAGGTTGTTCTTATCCCAAAACTCGTCGAATCTCTTCCTCATGTTCACAGCTAGAGAGCTAACGAAATCATCCGGGTTCTTGCTCCATTCGATTAACCGGAGATGTATGTCGCATAGCTCCGGGAAGTACATGTTGGCTAATAAGCAACGACTCTTTGTGAATGTGTTGATCACTTCAACGAAGACTTTCAAGAACTCAACAACCGTTCCTAATCTCTCCCATTCCAAATCAGACACGGAATCAAGATCATCATCATCGCGTTCTCTCATGAGCGTAAACGCGCTTTTTCGCTCTAACGCAATCTCCAGCATGGTACACGTCGTGTCCCATCGTGTTGGATCATCGATGCGTAGCTCATTCTCGCTTTCATTGAATCTTTCCTGAACAGACTCCGAGCTTTTGACATACCGAATGCTCTCTCGGATCTTATCTATCGTCTCGGAACAATCTTGCAAGCAATCTTGAGCCATCTGGTTAACGACACTCACTCCACAGCTTACATCAAACAACTGTCCATTACAGTTCAAGAACTTGTTCTGCGATAACCTGTCTCTGATCTTGTTAGCTACGTCTTCACCAAACGGAGGAGCATGACTCGACGCCATGGCGAAAAGCATCCGGTCAATATCCCACTCCATCAAACACGTCATCACAACTTCAGCGAGCGTTTCACCACTATGAGACTGATCAACCTTGAAGAAGTTTAGCACTCTCTTCTTCGCCTCCCAGTTTTCATCGATGTAATGCGCCGTCAAACACAAGAACTCGTCGGAATCATCACCCGAACCGCTCCACACGTCGACCTCGACGCTGATCTTTCCAGGTAACTTATCCAAATCCTCGAAAATCTTGTGCTTCTCCTTGGCGTAGATCTCCATACAATCAGACTCAACTCTCTCGAACGCAACGAGCTCGAACAAAGGCTGTAGATTTCTCACAAACACTCTGAATCCAACGTCTTCCACAATGGTTAACGGATAACCGTGCAAGATTATCATCCTCGCTAGATCAAACCGGCTCCGCCTCTGATCCAAACCGGCATTCATAACATCATGTTCATATCTAACATTCACTATGCTAAGAACTTCGTCTTTCCTCTGCTCATCATCATCATCATCATGTACTTCGATTCTTTCTTCTTTCTTCTTGCCTCTAACTAAAGAATGTGCAAGAACACCGTTACTGCTACTTCTTCTCCTACATCTAATCAAATGGTTTCTTAAATGCGAAGTCCCGCTCGTGCTCGATCCGCTGAGTCGTTTCTTGCAGTGCCTGCAGATTGCAATGTAGGTCTCTCCTTTTCTCACTCTGTCGAAATCATTCCACACTGCTGATTTCAGTTTCCCGGATTTTACAACCACTGCATCTGATAAATCCATCTCATTGATTATCATCAGCTTCTATCGTCTCCTACACAATAAAGAAAGAAAGCTAATCACTAAAACAGAGGAAACAAATGTTCAGGGTTCATCAACACAATCGAAAGAACGGTTTTTGGGTTTTCTTAAAAAACAAAACTTTCACATAATTAACTTGAAGGGAAGCAGTAAAATACCTAAAAATCTCAAGCTTTTTAAGCAAAAATCAAATTATCTAAGAAAGTGAAATGTGGAAATTACCGCCGCGGAAGAAATAAATAATCTGAGCTCCAAAAACGCATTCACCTCCTCATTCAAGTCGCGCCGGAGAAAAACTACTCTCACAAGGTGGTTTAACGGCGGCGAACTCTCTCGGTGTCGGTGGTCGCGGCGGTAGGGTTTTAGTACGAAAACCCGAAAGCTTTCTGTTAGTGGAAAGATATTTTTTTTTTCTGAAACGGCGAGACAAATTCGTCACATTGTGTTCTACAAAAAAAAAAGGGTAAATTTGCAAAACGGCACCTTACATTTATGTACATTTGTAAATGTATCCCAATTTTATTTTATTACAAAAAGGTCCATTTCTATTTACAAATTTACAATCACTCACTCAAAAAAAAAATTGTTTCTTCTTCGCTTCTTCGTCGCCAATGGCTGTAGCTACGACCTTATCATCATCATCATCGCTAGATTTCATCAATGCCTCACACAGATTCGTCTCTGCAACTCCTTTCTCATTTAGCTCAATCTTCCTCCGCCGTCGAATCCGCCGCTTAAATCGCACATTCGCTTCGTACCGTGGCTCTCAGGTACCTCTGATTAATCTCCGACTCATCGATTTGGTGAAAATCCGAAATTTGAATTCAGTCTCTTTACTCTTAGTCGCGTAGGAGATATGAATCGGACGGTCGATTCTTCGGCGGTTACGAATACGACGACGACGGCGACGACGAAGAAGATGAAGATGAGAGGGAAAGCAGCGTCGATCTTCTGATCAGATTCGTAAGAAGCATGTTTAAGAAAGTCTCAAAGCGAGCTAAAAAGGCCTCCCGCCGGATTTTGCCCGCCGCCATGTCTCCTCGACTCGTGAGTCCTCTCCTCTCCTCCATTAAAAAAAGCTATTCAGATTTCTTCAATTTTGGGAAAAAAATTCTTTTTTTTTTTTTATCTTGTAATAATTTGTGCTCTGTTTTTTTTTTGTGATCCTAAAAATAAATTTGCAGGTGTCTTTTGCAGTAGATGGGATATTGCTATTGGGTTCACTTTCCATAACAAGAGCATTTCTTGAGGTTTCTTTTTTACCATTTTCGCTTGCTCGATTCACTCGTTATTGTATATGGTTAGATTCTGTATTGTTTGATCGGTTTTGGGGTTCCTTGTTGCAAAGAGTGTGTTACCTCACAGGATCGATATGAATTGTATGTGTACAATTGTTTTAGTTAGGAAAGCTTTGTAAGTAAAGATATATTGAACACTTAAGAACCTTATTAAGTATCTTGTTTATCAACGTTGTTGTGAATAATTTAAACGGTTGATGATAAGAAGTTTGTGAATTAATGCTTGAGAAATTTTAAGAAATACACCTCTTAGGTGTCACCTCCTCTATGGTTGGTAACTTTCAAAATTACACTTTTTCTAAATTTAAGATCTAGGTTTGGGTTCACTAATTTTTTACTAGGGTTTAAATTTTAGGGTTTAGGATTTGGATTTAGGGTTTGGAGTTTAAAATTTATGGTTTAAATTTTAGATTTTAGGGTTTAAAGTTGTTTTACTTAATGAAAAAGTATAATTTTGAAAACTACCACCGTAAAGGTATAGTTTTGAAAATTGACACTCCAAAATGTGTATTTTTGAAATTTCCATTATGCTTTATCTGTCATCTCATTATGAACGTGTTGATAATTTTTTTTTTCTTGCAGGTAATATGCAATCTCGGAGGACTGGTGTTTACAGTGATTCTGATGATCCGATTGTTCTGGGCGGGAGCTTCGTTTTTCCAGAATAATGGGAACTATTTTGGACCAAACCCGTTGACTTAAACTTAGTTTTTACTCTGGGTTTCAGATGTTTTTTTTTTTTTTGTATTGATGTCTATATAGTCGCGTCGATTTGTAGATGAAAATGTAAGATAATTGTGTAGATATCGTTGGGAAGTTATATAAATTACCAAGAGTAATAAGACCAAAAACAAAGATGATTAAAGAGATACTGTAAAAAATTCAACGATAAAACGAAGAATATCAATTTACTCAAGGATAAATTTACATTGTTGTAAATGCTCCATTTAAAAGTTAGTTGATGGTTGTTAGTTGTGTATAAAGATGTGAAAATTGATTTGCATCAACCAGATCAACAAGCAAACTGATTTGATATGCAAATTGTTGTAAATGCTTCATTTAAAATTTAATTGATGGTTATTGGTTGTGTATAGAGATGTGCAAATTGATCATATTATTTAACGTCAACGTCAACGTGCCTGAGGTCGACAAGCTTGTCGTGCTCCTGAAATTCAAGTTCTAAAACTTTGGAATGAGATGATTACATAACATTTCAACTTAACTCAGTTTTTGTTTTTCTCAGTTTTGGTATCAACTTTAGTTTGTGTTTATATGAGTCAAACGTCTTAGATATAATTCGAAATGTTTAGTTCTTACAGACCTAAACGTGTAGATATCCGCCACTATCAACGTGTCCTTATCTGATTTTGTAAGAAGAGACGAGACGTTCACTGTCCACAAGCCATTGGCCCATTCATTTAATACAGAAGTCAACGGTTAATTTCTTTCACATTATGGGTGGTCACTCTACTACTCTAGTACCAGTTTGTATGGTTGTGGCCATACGACACCACACAACACTCAAGGGCCCTTTTGAGTCGTCACTACATCTTTGACTTTCATTCTTACTCTCCACGCAATTTATCCAGATTAAAAAACATGTTACACATTTCATCAATTTATCCAGTTTAACAGTGTGATAGAGTTTCGAAGACATTCTATATAGGTCACCCTTGTTTGTGATTTATAAGTTGCTTTTTCTCTGGGAAAACTCAGTAAGTTGTATAAGCATAAGTGTATAACCAATGTATATATATGCCTTTTATTCTTGTTTTGGGATCGTTTTTAGTTTTCTTAATGAGAAAGATTGATTTGTTTTTTATATAGTAGCTACCAATACCATCTCTGTGGAAAATAAAAGTAGCAGTACACTATAGACCAAGAAATTTCAAACAACGTTCATTCCGTCAAACTTTCAACTAATTAACGAATTCTTACCCTCCAAATTTGTACTAAATTCCGTAACAGCTCCTAAATTACGTACACATATATACGACTCTTTGTTTACTCATCTACGAATATATATGAAGTTTACGACAAAGTCAGAAAACAAGAATATGATTTTATAAAAAGAACATCTGATTTCGGTTATAATATATTTTTAAAAGCTAACTTTGACTATATTGGCCACTAAATATATTTTGGGTCAATCATATTGAATTTTGAAAGCTAACTTTGATTTGAATCTGAGCATATAGTCTTATTCCAAAGCTTTTTTTGTTTATGCTCGACGAAGCTTGACGTACAAGTTTTGTTTTATTACAGAAAATAAATTTGCAACCAGTGAAATTCCGAAAAGCATACCTAGGTTACGGTCCCAACTCAAATTAAGACGTGGAACATTACGTACAGATCTGTAATCATTTACCATTGACTGCTAATAGATATATATATACACATTAATCAAAAGGAAAATATGAACTTTCGACTTAATTTCACAATAAGTTAAAAACCCTAGACTGACATTTTGTTACTTAGATAGTCAGGTCAAGACATTTTTTTTTATAGACTCTATTGGCTGATCCGGTCAGTTCCGGTAAGAATGCACCAAGTTATTACGTACAAAGTGGACTAATCCCTTGGTTCAACGATTCAATGGACATAAGCCATGAAATCCATGAGATCCAAATTTGGGCTACTACACCGCCTATCCTGAGTTTGGAATGCCTTCCGACTAATGCCAAGGGTAATCAGGCCGTATGTATTTCTAATTACCAGGTAAACCAATTGGGTTTAGGTCTGACTGATAGACTTTCCACACCAGTGTGATTTTTGTTTTTAGGAAGGATCGAACTCAGGTATGGAAGTTTCACCCTTCACCAAAGCTTCACCTATCACTAGACCACATAAGCGGAAGAGGTCAAGACATTTGGAAATAGAAAGATTAAAGAGAAGAAAAAAGAAGCATGACTTATACATTTAAGTTGGTAGTCAATATTTTTCCATTGAAAAGTAAATAATTGTGAGTTTTTAAGAATGCATGCATCAACTAATGCTGTCAAACATTCTAGTAAAACGTGCACTAATATAGATCTTGACCCAGTCGTTGGGTATTATTATGAATACGAACCAGCAAGTGAGTGTGTGTGTGGATCCAAAATCACAACTACCACTTCCCATGATATTTAATAAAGCACCATATAAACTAAAATTATTATAGCCGTCCGATCGTATATTGTAGACTTCGCACAGAGTTTGTTTCCAAAGAATCTAGTAGTTAAAGGGTCAATCGATCGCTATCTTCATAATTGTTTCGCTTGATTTTCAACAACTATGTTTAGCCTCTTCGTTGGATATCTCTGTATGCCTAGTCCAAATTATCCACAAAAATTATGTGGTGGCGGATATATACATTAGTTTTTTTTCTTAGCATTACGAAATCTTCTAAAAAGAAATTAGTTAACGTGGTGGAATACAATTCCACAAAAACTAATCTTTTTGATAATTTTTTTTTTTTTTCAAGAATTAGTAGAATGAAAAATTTATTCCATTACTTTTATTCCACTAATCTCTATTTCACTAATTTATATTCCTCTAGTGATAATAATTTGCACCTCTGGTGGATCTTTCCAACTATTCAGATGACGAAAAAAACACACACAATTTTCCAACTAATTATCAAGAAAAAGAAAGAAAGAAAAGAAAAGAGAGATAATAATACATCTTGCACCTGTTGTAGGTCCTACTGTTTAGCAACGGTACAGATAGGCAACTGAACCGGACTCGTCACACTTTTCTGGACTCTCTCGTCTCATTGAATCTCCTACCGACCCATCATATATAACATTTACTATTATTATTCCTTTATGAATCTTAATTATTTTTTATATATATCTTTAATTTATGAGGCACATAACATGCATACCGAAGCTTTTTTTGACCGACATGCGTGCCGAAATTTAAGAAAATCAAATCAAATATGAGCACGTCCATATATATATATAGACGCCAAACGCAGCGACCAAACCTCATCAAACCACAGCTGATCAACCTCTCTACCCCACAAAAGAAAAACCTTCAAACTAAAAAAAAACAGCTGTGAGTTTGATCAATCTCGTATTTTCAGAAACAAAAAAAAAGTAGAAAAATGGGTCAAACGAATGGTTCGAACAATGATGATTACGTAAGGCTACTAGGAGCGTGGCCTAGTCCTTTCGTGCTGAGAACTCGTATCGCACTTAACCTAAAGCACGTACCGTACGAGTATCTTGAAGAAGAAGATAATTTGGATTCAGAGAGCGTGATAAACTATAACCCCGTTCATAAACAGATCCCAATCCTCATCCATGGCAACAAACCAATCCGTGAATCACTCAACATCGTCATGTACGTCGATGAAACTTGGCTCTCCGGTCCTCCAATCCTTCCCTCTGACCCCTTTGATCGTGCCGTCGCTCGCTTTTGGGATGTGTACATCGATGAACACGTAAGTCACCTATTCAAGGGATTAACTTCTTTCTTTTACGTTCATGTTTGTCTTTTTTTTTTTTTTTTTTGTCGAAAAACTTCTCATCTTTGTCTTAGTACTTGTTTTTTCTTTAAAACAAATTGTAAAATGAGGACCATCTACGTTTGCACCACTTGCACACCCAAATAAACACTTTTGTACGTTTGTTTTGAGGGACACATAGATTGTATGTTTGTATATTTAGAGATGTAGAGTGAGATCCAGTTTGAGATAAACTAAAAAAACAATCATTATTTCGAGGAGGAAAAAAAAAAAATATTGATAATTACTTTTTGAGTTGGAAGTTTGAGTGAGATCCAATTGTTAGAATTTTGTAGTAATTTGCATGAATCATAAATTAATCAATTTATCTTTCTTGTTCTTTAATGTAGTGTTTCACATCAATCAATGGAGTAGCAGTAGCAAAACACGAGGAGGAGCGAAAGGAGGCAATAGCGAAGCTAGAGCAGTGTATGGGTCTATTGGAAGAAACATTTCAAGAATGCAGCAAAGGAAGAGGCTTCTTTGGAGGAGACAACATCGGATTCATCGATATTGGTTTCGGATCGATGTTGGGTCCTATTAAGGTTCTTGAGAAACTTACTGGCGTCAAGTTCATACATCCAGAGAACACACCGGGTCTTTTCCATTGGGCTGACAGATTTTACGCCCATGAAGCAGTCAAACCTGTCATGCCCGATATCGAAAAGCTCGTTCAGTTCGCGAGGCTCAAGTTCAATTCTTCAATCTTTAAATGAAAAACCACGATGGACAAATTATAATATATCGAGATCGAGTAATAAGATGTAGATCATTCTATTAATCAAAAGGCGCAGTCAAAATGTTCTTTTGTTTTTTTTTTTTCTCCTTACATTTTATATGTATGTAGAAATAGTCGACCGTGGCACGTTATAAACGTTTCTGTTCTTCGGTTACTAAAACAATCTTTTCCGATGAAATTCATTGACAGTGAAGTGAAGCTTCGCCGCATTTCATCAATTGGAGAATAAACCATGACAAACCTCATAAATACACATAGCTACTGCCCACTGGTGACATGATGATGAAAACAATAAATATATTGACCCATTTTCTTTCTGTAGGCACAATTAAAGAATGAAAAAAAAAAATTTATATGAAAAGATTTATTCTCATATCTTTTTTTTTTTTGGTTTAATATTCTCATCTCTTTTAATTAGATTATATGAATTTTTTTATAAGTAGACCTCTAAACAATTTGGAGCCAGATGCCAATGTTTGTGCTAAAGACCGGCCTTGACCATCGCAGTTTTTTTAGTAAAGAACATCAAAGAAAGGTAAAGAGATGGTGCTAGATATTAACAGTTTACCCTCAAAGCTAGACATCTAAAATAAACCCTCAAAATCAAATCCAATCTGGAAAAGGTAGAAATGATCTCCAAGTTCCAAATATGTCATTAATTTACCATATAACTTATGTATTTATAAGTTAAAGACTTAGGGGGCTTATTGTATCAATGATTTGGAGTTATTTGGATAAATCCAAATCTATGAAGTTTTAAGAGGATTTGGAAAATCTCACCTCATAAGGTGGTATTTGGATTCTTTTGTTTTTAACTAGAAAATCTCTCACAAATCTCTCAAAACAGTTTTTATTAGTGAAATCCTAATTTTCCAATAAGAGAAGATTTTAAGGAATTTGTACAAATGATTAGTTCAATAACCTTGGATTGTTAGTGATTTTTATAAATACTAGATCCAATAAGAGGTGATTTAGAAAAAAAAACAAATCCTCTTAAATCATCAATCCAATAACCCCCTCTTAGGGTTAGCGGGTTTAACTTCTTAAAAAAAAAAAAAAATTCTTAACAAAAGATAAAGCACCAATAGACCGACGGAATTTAATATTTGACGAATATGGCATAGACTAATTATTTCCGACTTTTTTGTTTCTTACGTGTTACGTTTATGCTAGTAGTTATCGTAGTGAAACCATTACATGATCTCTTTATGTAAACTTAAGTAGGAAATATCCAGTTTGCTATGTTTGAGAGTAAAAAACAAGAAAAACGTACATTTTAATAGCTGATCGGAATTTCATTTTGGTGGCATTGAAATTCAATTTTATGATTGTATAACCCTTTTTCCACACACACACAAAAAGAAGGAAAAAAAATTAAAATTTACCCTTGTCAGTTGTATTTACGTTAAGCAAACCCGCCAAAATGCTAAATGCCAAAATGAAAAGAAAAACCACAATAAATGAGCGACTTTAAAAAGGAAAAAAAAAATCATCAGAATAGTTTTAAGTTATAATATATGACTAGTCGTCCGTGATTATATTAGCTGACATCTTTATGTTATTCTGTTTTCTCGTTTCTTTTGTTTGTTTCTCTTTTGGTCGCCAAATGTAATATATATATATATATATATATATATATATATATATATATATATATGTGGATTTGGATTTGTGTTCAAAATTGGCGACTAGATACTTAAATGTTATTGCTGGGTATCTTCATCCATTTTCGTCTTTGCGGTTAGCAACGGCAGGTGGTGAATATAGCAAAAGCAACAAAACAAAATATATTAAGACCCCACCATGAAATAGTTATGTGTCAAATTCACTATCCAATAACATATTGGTATTGGTAACTATGAAAATCGGATTTGCACTACAAATGTTGTCGTCCACAATTCAATTTCAAACATTGTAGCGTGCGTGTCTGATTTCTAAAAAGAATACTAATGCAGTAAAGAAAAGAAAAGAAAAAACAACATTTGTAGATTTTGAATAGTGTAACAAAAACAAACGGAATAAAAGACATGAATGTCAAACAAAGAGAACAAGTTATGTATATATAGTTAACGGGTCAAACCAAAAAGTAAACAAAAAGAAGATCAATTTTAAATTAGAAAAAAAATTAGCAAGAAAAATTAGGCCTTTTAACAAAAAAAAAAAAAAAATAGCAAGTAAAACTTTATAAACAAGTTCTACCCACCACTTAGAAATAATCTGATGAAAAATAATTTGAAACTCGTCATAACCTAGCAGGATTGTATTGGAATAGATAATCTGATTAGTCAACAGTCAATCTTGACACACTGCCTTGGTACACTTGCCTTAGTCCAGTGCCGGTCAAACAGAAACTACACCTTATTTTCCAACGACCGATCTTTTAATTATTACTTTTCAACACTCGAATATTTGTTTTTCCTTTCGTCAAACCCAAAAATAAAAGCTACAAAAGTAGGCCTTTGTATAATAATTAAAAAAATATATATAACTAGCCGCCAAATTGCTAGCTAAACGAAGTTTAATTTTTGAATAATCGAACTGTTCCTTTATAAATAATAACCTAAACTCAAATCAACTTACCAAAACCAAACTCCTTCATCAGATGTTAAAACAAAAGAAATCAGATACATCCATCTCTCGAGACACAACTCAAATCAAGAAAAGAAAAATATCCGACATGGCTCAGAATGGTTCGAAAAGTGTGAAGCTGATAGGGACATTCGCAAGCCCATTTGCCTTGAGGGCTCAAGTCGCTCTACATCTCAAGTCCGTAGAGTACGAGTACATAGAAGAAGCCGATGTTCTGAAAGCGAAGAGCGATCTTCTCCTTAAATCAAACCCAGTCCACAAGAAAGTCCCTGTTCTTATCCATGGCGGTGTTTCAATCTGCGAGTCTCTCAACATCGTTCAGTATGTCGACGAATCCTGGCCGTCCAATCCTTCCATCCTCCCTTCTGATCCCAAAGATCGCGCCTTTGCTCGTTTTTGGGCTCACTTCGTTGACGGAAAGGTAAAAAATGAATTATATTTGGGAGAAATTAGAACTATAGTACTAAATGCTGTTTATGTTCTAATTTGTTGGTACTTTTGAGCAAAAATAAAAAATGTTAAAAGTATAGTACTTCGTGGTGTTTATGTTCACATGTTTTAAGAAAGTTCTATAGATGTTAAATATTGGGTTTGTTTTAAGAAGACCATTACGAAAATAGTCTAAAGTTTATATCAAAATTAAATACGAGTGTATTGTCTTGAACTTGGAACAGTTCTTTGAATCGATCGATGCGGTGGCCGGAGCGAAAGACGACGCGGCGAGGATGACCATGGCCGGGAATCTGATGGAGTGTCTAGCGGAACTTGAGGAGGCGTTTCAGAAGAGCAGCAAAGGCGGAGACTTTTTCGGAGGAGAAAATATTGGGTTCGTCGACATTGCTTGTGGGGCCGTAGTGGGTCCACTCTCGGTCATTGAGGCCTTTTCAGGTGTGAAATTTGTACGTCCAGATACAACACCAGGCCTGCTCCAGTGGACTGAGAAATTCAAGGCCCATGAAGCTGTGAAACCTTACATGCCTACTCTCGCGGAGTTCCTAGAGTTCGCTAAAAAGAAGTTTACTGATCAGTGATGACATCTCTTGATGATTTTAAAATAAAACAGTTTATGTGTGTTTAACTTTGTATTATATGTGCATGGAGAAAAATGTGTTGGAATCTGATTTATGTTTGCAATAAAAAAATGATGGTTGTAATAATTCGTTTTACGAAATATAATAGTAAACAGTTTTGGTTTGCTTCCAATTCTTGGGTTTTTTTTTATGTTGGGTCTACGAACTGATGGTAGAAGGATAAAAGAAAAAAACAGTTGGATTCCTATATACGATTACAGAGATTTGGTTACAAAAATTTAGTTTGGTTCCGGTTTGAGTAGGCTTATAGTCTAGTTTGATTTTTGATGGTAGAAATATGAAAAAAGAAAAAAAAAAGAACAAGAATTATAGTATTTGTTAAAGGAAATTTTTTTTTTTCTTTTTTTTTACAGCAGCTTCTACCCCTATAACGATTCAGTAATCCAAATCGGTGCTGAAAAGTTTACATAGTATACATCATAAAAGAGATCTCGAGCACTCCGTACTAGCTTGTCTGTCTTTTTTTTTTGTCCTTGGAATGTGAGCAATAGAAAATGACAAAAACAACTTTCTGCACTTTGTGACTTCCTCCAATAGGATTGAGAATGCCGGCCACTCCTCAGGTGTAGACACCATCTTCACCAAATCCGAACAGTCCGTCTCAAATCTCATTACTCGTTTCGTCTGTACCAACATGCTCTGCATAGCCCATATCAATGCTTCTAGTTCCGTTTGTAGGGGTGTTAATCCCCTCATTAGATTACTGGCCCCCATTAATCGCTCCATGTTATTTGTGTTGTAGTAGTACCATCCCAGTCCTGCCTGACAAGTAGTCTCTTTCCATGACCCATCGATTTAACATATTTCACCCTTTGGTGAGAATTCCGTGTGCCAAGCCGTTTTTCCGCCAAATCTTCTCGATTTTGAGTTGTTTTCCAAGCTATTGCTTCTGCTTCTGCTAACATAATAAGATCTCGGGGATCGCGATCCAAATTAGAAATTTTTTTATCATTTCTAGCTTTCCAAGTATAGCACATCAACCATGAAAACATTATTATCTTGTCATTCTTTGGCAAATGCCAAAATAAATGAACTAGATAAATAATGCAGTACCCAGAAATCTATCTGGTGGTGTCGGTATTGATGATAATGCCCAAATGTGAATGGCTGGTGGACATTCAAATATGGCATAAAAAAATGGATTATACGCTGTGATTTATAGATGAAACTGAATCAAGTAATAAACATTGATTCAGATTGAATAATAAGTCGATACAAAGTTTATACGCTATCTTTATATCTCTTTTAATTTTTTTTATTGCATATGTCCGAACATGAATTCACACAGACCGTAGTCTTCTCCACAGCCTTCTTCACATCGACCTTCATATCTGTAACACAAAATTTGTAATATATTATACGATAATGTATATAAAAATACAAACATCGTCAAAAGCAGCTCAGCATGATTTACAAAAGATTAGAAGTTATAATAAACTTACGTGGATTTTCAACAGAAACGCAACGATGAGTAATACAACCGGCTTCGCAGAAATAATTAATCTGGTCGATATTGTTTGCTTTAATTTCAAAAACAGCATTTTCACATTGATTTTTACATTTTCTGGCACATTTTTCTGATTGAAGTAACGTCCACGGAGTAATAAGACACAAATCAAAACATTTAACATAACATATTGGAAACTTTGCTAAATCCTTTGATTCAACCATAAAGTTTCCAATCGTTAATATCATCACAAAAAATACGACCATTTTTTTGTTCTCCATTTTCTTTGAGGATACAAAGATTTTCTTCGTTTTTTTTTTTTTTGGAGAGAGAAGAGAATATTATAGAAGTAGGTGGACAGCTTTTGTTGATTGTGAGAGTTTGTTCGAGTAAAATATGGCATATTTATATAAGGATTGTGATCTTTTGTATATTAGTAAGTATTTTCATAAATAGCAACAAATTTATCTCTTGAGAAATATATATGACAAATAGGGTAAACTATTAAACTTCATTAGTTTAGAATCTTAATTATTTTGTGAATCAATGCTCAATTATCTATTTTGCCTTGAAACTTTGCAAATATTATATAAAAAAACATATTCTATTTCTTATTTGAATGTGACTGTTTATACACTAATACATGTTTTTTATAGAGTTAATTTATATGAGATTGTATAATTTTGTGTAGTAGTTGTTTTCATAATTATCAACAAATCAGCTGCAACATAAACTAGAAATTCTATAAATTAATACTCGATAAACTTATAAACTTGATAATATAATAAATTTTTCCGGTCTCAAGTCGGGCCGGTAAATATATTGTAGAACCTCTATAAAATAATACTCGATAAAATAATAATCACTATAAAGTAATAAATTTTGTTGGTCCTGACTCGGGCCGATATAAAAATTAGCAAAACCCGATGAGATAATAAGATAATAATATTTTTAAAAATTTTATGTAAATATATGGTCCCAATAATAAGGTAAATTAATAATTATAAATATAGACACATATAACTAAGTATATAAAGTAATTAATCAAAACATAACTCAATTGTTGTTTCCAATTTGATTAAATCTTTCAAATTTATTGATACAACATAATCTGAACAAATTTTGCAGTGTTTTTTTTTTAATATTAAGAATTCAAATCGAAAAATCTCTCTATAAATTAATAATTATTTACTTTATCGATAAAATCCATAAATTAATAACTCTATAAGATAATAAATTTTCAAAGTCCTAATATTATTACTTTATAGAGGTTTTACTGTAGCACAAATAGATAAGATAATAATTTTTTTTTGAATAAACTTATCTAAATATATAATCCCATTAATATAATATATTAATATTTTCCTATAAGAATATACTAAAATATAAGTATAATATTGTTTGTTTTTGTTTAAATTTTAAATATTTTTAGAACTTATCTGTAATTTTAGAATAAAAATTTAGAAATCATTATATAATTTTAGAATATATTAATTTTTAATTATTTCTTAATAACAAAAAGATTTTAGTCAAAACTGATAACTTAATAACTCTATAAATTAATAAAATATCAAAGTCCCAACATTATTAATTTATAGAATTTCTAATGTAATATATAAAATTATACTCCAATTTTATGCATTCAAACTTAGCATCCCTTGAGATTTGTCTTTTCTTACATATTCAGAATATTGATTTTGTATATTATTTAGAATATTCATTCTGTATATTATTCCGAAATAGCAATCTTTGTATGTTTTGTTCTCAGTGCAATGTGATGCTAATTGTACTATATTACTCATCTATATTTCTAACAAAATATATTTTTCTAGGATCCAATGTTTTTGTGATACTCTTCCATGTCATGAGACATATTTATTTTTATAAATAGTAAACACGATTTGATATCTTGGAAGTGCTCTGCAGAGCTATATTTTTTTCTAAAGAACTAGTGTTAAATCAATCAAGTTTTGATTCAATTTTTAAATTTCAGAATAATAATTTTAAATATGGAAATATTTTGACTTTATAAATCAAAATTTTCAGAGCATCAATTTAAATGCTTTGAGAATTATCATTCTTTTCTTTCTTTATTTTTTGTTCAATATTTTTTTTGCTTTTTTGGTTTTCTATATCTATTTTTTTCTAATTTAATGCTACGTATTTATTCTAATATGTATTAAATAAATAAAATATTTTAGAGCTAAAATAAAGCTACAACATCAACTCCTTTGTTTCCCAAAATATTTTATACCTTACAATTACACGGGAACAACAAAATCATATTTCCAGATCTCAAAGTCTTAGACAATAGACATATACAAAATTTATAAAAACATAAATACAAAGTTCGAGTGGTGTGTTACTACGGTGTACTAGGATTACGTCACTCACACACACGCACTCATGTGAGCGTATCCTATTCCTTCTAATTGGGCCAGAAGGTTTACCATTCCCGACAAATTTCAACACTGACAAGTGTAGACCCAAACACTTTTACATTACATCATCAAAATCTAATCTAACAATTAACATTTTGCCACGTCATCTTCAACAACACGTGTACGGCTCTTAATCCTCTTAAGCTCCTCAACAATCTCTTTAGCGTCCGGACGATCGTCTTTATCCACCGCAACGCACCGGAACGCCAGCTCAGCAACCGCCGCGACACCACTACCGTCGTCGTCATCGGCCGCAAGCAACGGATCAAGCACCTGATCGAGAAGACCCATTTGAAGCTTGGAGACAAACAAGTCAGCTAAAGCCATATCTCTTTTCTCACGCCGTTGGTCAACGGCTTTCATCCCCGTCATCAACTCCATCAAAACGACGCCGTAACTATACACGTCACTCTTCTCCGTTAACCGGAAAGACCGGTGATAATCCGGGTCTAAATAACCGGGCGTACCTTGCGGTCCCGTGCAAACGAAATCAGACGACGAAGCTGAAGTCGCCGTCGTCTCCGTCAACACCAAGAGCCTAGACAGACCAAAGTCCCCGACTTTGATTCTCATGTCTCTCTCCACGAAGATATTCGACGAAGTTATGTCTCTGTGAACAACCGGTGGAGCAACGGCGAAGTGTAGATACTCCATAGCTAAAGCCGTTTGCAAAGCGATATCTAGCCGGACTCGCCACGTCATCGTCGACTTCCGTCCGTGGAGATGATCGGCGAGAGTACCGTTGGTGACGTAATCGTGGACGAGAAGAAGCCCTCTAGGGTCAGAGCAATAGCCGTGGAGCTTGACGAGGTTCGGGTGGTCGATTGAAGAGAGGATTAAGATCTCGTTGCAGAACGATTTCATCGAGAAAGCTTTGCAGTGCTCGGTGGCTGCGGCGGTTGCGCCGTGGTGATGGTGGAGGAATTTCACGGCGAGGAGTTGACCGTCGGTGAGCTGTCCCAAGTAAACAGAACCGAATCCTCCGTCTCCGATTTTGCGTTTCTGGTCGAATCTGTTGGTTGCGGATTCGAGCTCTTCGAAGGTGAACACCGGAGGGAGGAGAGCGGCGGAGCGGTGACGGCGGAGGAAGAGAGCAGCTGGATCTTCTTCGTTGACGGAGGACAAGAAACTCGCTCTCCGTGATCGGAAAATCGTTACCGCGACGGAGATAGCTAGCAGAAGACAAGTCAGAGCGAAGATGAGAGACAACACCGCGACGTGGTTGACTCGTTTCTCTGATTCGGATCCGGGTTGGGGAAAACAGAGGAAGTCTTGATTCGGGTGGGTCGAATTAAATCCGCAGACACCGTTCTTGATTTGGCAATCTCTGCATTTAGCGAAGTAAGGGTCTTGAGATTCGTCGTATTCGACTTGGAATCCGAATCTGGTGAAGAAATCTTGGAGAAACCCGAGGAGGTCTCCTTGGCAGCCTTGCTCCGATAACGACCCGTGGGTTGATTCGCATCCGTGGAGGATCCGACCCGGGTTTTTCAGGAGTTTGCAGTCCCAAGGACAACGGCTACAGTTTGGGAGAAGCAGAGGAGAGCAAGGACGGAGAAGAGACAGACGAGAGCAAGAAGAGTCGGAGACTCGGAATGGAGAACCGGTTAAGTCGATGGAATGAGAGAACCGGAGAGAGGAGCAGTTGTTGTGCCGGTTCCGGTTAGAGTCTAGGATTGGAGAGAGGAAGAGAGAAGAGGAGAGGGAATCGAAACGGAGGAGAGAGAAGGAGAGGTTTTTGATTGAGATGGTGGCGCGTGGAGAGGAAGAGCATTGGATCTGGAAGTTTGGGTGGCCACATCCCGGAGATGTGGAGAATGGGAAAGGTGGAGAGGAGTTAAACGGAGGGCAATGGAAGGAGGAGGAAGAAGAAGAAGAAGAAGAAGAGCATGAAGGTGAAGGTGAAGCAGATGCAGAGGAAGTTTGAAGTATGGGGAAGAGAAAGATGAGTAGAGAGAAGCACCGCCTCGAAGCAGACGGTGGTTGAGATTGAGACATGTAAAGGAGAAAGAGAGAGAGAGATCTGAATCTGGTGAGTGGAGTCTTCGAAGTGGACAGTGAAGATGAAGAAGAAGAAGAAGGAGAAGAGACACGTGAAGGTTTAGGAACTCGGAAACCGAAGAGTTTCTCTCTAACTTTTTAGTTCAATTTTTTATTTATAAAATAAATACAGTTTTTAATTTATTTTTTTCGTTTTTTCTTTTTTTTTCTACAGTGAAAGTAGTATTGAAATTATTTTGTATATTTGAACAAAAAGAAAAAAAGATTGTATTTTCTTTTTTTGTTTCTTTTCAATTTAGTTTAATGAACTTACTAGGGACCATTAATATATTTTTTAAAAAAGTATTTGAATGAGAGTTATAGAACGAATGGGAGTACTCAAGCGAAAATAAAAGTCAAAACTCAAAAGAGACAACAGAGTGTAGACAAATGGAAAAATAGTTCAGATTAAAGTGGATGTTTTTATTTTGTTCTCAATAATAAATAAAGTGGACACTTATATCAGTCTTTGAATTATTGCTGGAAATTATCTAAAGGAACTCATACTTTTTCTTTTGTCGAAATCTAAGTGAAAATCCTAACCAAAATACAAAAAGATGTTCAAGAATAAACACTTATCATGAAACGGACCAAACTTGTATATATACATCTACATTTGTCAATCAATAATATTTGATATCAGTGTCGTAGTGGTTTAGGTTGTTCAAACCACCACTTTCGATAAAATTGACTAGATTCTTTTCATCCCAATAATCTTTTACAGTAAATTAGAATTAGAAGAGCTAATCTTGATTTGATTTTTAGAGAATTATAAAAACCTTATAGATTTGTGGAACATTTTAAGATCTAAAATCATTAAATTAAATCTTATATGAACAAATTTTATTTATCTACAAGTTACACTCTGATTCTGACTTGGCTAGCCCATCAAACTAGCCTCTTAGAATCATAGAATTTATGAATGGGGTTTTGTTGTAAAAAAAAGTTCTAAGTTGCACACTCATGTACAGTATATAAACCACGAATTAGATTTTGGTTACACGGTAATATCACAAATGAAACCGCGAATAAAGTTATGCAATCATATATGATTTTTGGGTTGTACATAACAATATGATAATCCAAATAATAGTTAAGCATATGAAAATTATTTTTTTCAAACATGTCAACTAGTCCAGATAAACTTGACCTCCAAAATTTACATATACTCCCATAAGTTGGCTTAATCTCGCAGGGTCCTGTTCTGAGTTGTTCACATCTTAGGATTGCATCAAAAATCTATAGGGAACAAATGATACAGCCGTTGATTTGGAGCCTTTCCATTCATGATTTTTGTATAAAAGGGCAATTAATGTGATGCGATGCGACCGAATAAAGCTGACCTTTTTTGGGGTCTCTCTCTTTAATAATGTTTGTGTGATTATGTTTCTCCAATTCAATCATGAGGTATTGAGGTGTATTTGAAACTTCAAATCGTAACGTTACAAAGAAATCGTACTATTGGGCCTTTATTTAACCCATACTTTGCAAGCTATTATAGATTTTGTTGGATCAATTTATTTGGGTTACTTAAGATTTTCAAACTCAGAAACCCCCAACAAACAAACACATAGAACAGAAATAGTGGCCCAAGTCAAGTAGCACGTTTATGCACTATTCCATGTTAAAAAGTTTGTGACATAGTAATATCAGATCTTAGGTATACTTATGAGGTATTTTTTTAAAAAAGACTAACTACAGTTGGAAGATTCATTACACTATCTATGTTCTGGTATCCTTTATTATTTCACTCTTAAGTCTTAAGTTAAGCCATTGTGGTAAATTGATTGTTTATATAGAAGATATTTACCATTATACTAAAACCTATAATATAGTTACATTATGTAGACACAATAAATCTATAATCTACCTCTCTAAGCTAATAAAAAATACTTCTATCTTTAATTCTTTATTATATTACATTAGAAAGAGTTATAACATTGCATTAATATATTGTCACATCATCTGTTTACTTAAATACTTTCAACCTAGAAATGGTAATGCATAAAAATCTCAAATACTGTACTTTCTACCAATTTAAGATTTTTTTTAACAAACACAGAAAATTCTCCTTATTTTTTTTTGTTTAGTAGAATCGTACATAATAAAATATTGCGGAAGATTTTGTCATAGTGTTGTATTAAATTTTATAAAAAAAAAAAGTACTTGGTTAACACAAAATTTTAGTAAAAAAGAGGGTTGACTTTGAAGGTATATAAATATTACAACTACTATTATAAAAAGGGACCAAAATGTACCTTGCTGTGTAACATCTGCCATCTGGACCGGGTCATAGAGACTATTGATAAACAGCCTGGAAATTGCAATTGACAATTTTATACTATATTTGAATAAATACAATGAATCTGAAATTACTACGAAACTCGTAATCTCGTAACATATCTACGAGCAAAATTTAATTTTATGAAATGGTAATACTTGGAAAACAAATAATAAAAGAAAAGGGTGTATAAATTGAGTAATCATACGACTATAAAAAAAACTCTCGCCGTGTCTTTTTTTGGGTAAAATCTCTCGCCGTGTCTTCAACGAGGAAAGGAAAAAAAAATGGAATTATTCACCAAAGCTTCCGCCGTTAGATTACGGAGCTGTCACGAAAAATACCTCTACGCCGTTGACGACGAAAAAGCCGTCCGTCAAAGCTCTGACGGAGCGTCACGGCAATCGGTATGGACGGTGGAGATGGTGCCACGCAAACCAAACTTCATCCGGCTCAAGAGCTGTTACGGAAAATATTTAACGGCGAGCGAATCGTCGTTTCTTCTCGGTATGACCGGCGAGAAAGTCATCCAAACGCCGCCGTTTCGTCAGGCGGAGCACGAGAGCCACTGGGAGCCAATCAGAGAAGACTTACCGGTCAAACTCATGTCGTGGAACGGGAAATATCTGCGCGGGAACGGTGGATCGCCGCCGTGGAAAAACTCCGTCACGCACGATTCTGAGCCTTACGTTAAGAAATGGATGCTGTGGTCCGTTGAGGTCGTTGCGAATCCGGAGAAGATCTCGTTCGCGGATCGTTTTTCGTCTCCGGCTTCGAGTTTTAACTCTTCGGTCTCCGACGAGTCAAATCACGAGTCACCGATTAGAAAATTACCGACTTTTGGATCTTCCGAATCTATCGGGTCGGATCCTGGGTCATCAGCATCGGTTTCTTCTTCGAAACTCATGTTTACTCCGTCAATGCCGGCTACATTGACCCCAAAACCAGAGGTTCGTCAATTTTTCAATTCACATTTCACACATTCATATAGAATTAAGAATCGGAGATCAATTTTTTTTTTTTTTGGAACAGAAGAAAAATTCGAAGAAAATTGTGGAACATGTATCGGAGATGGAGATTTTCCGGGATGCGAAATCGGTGCGATTACGAAGCAGCGCACACGAGAAATACCTAATTGCAGACGATGACGAAGAGAGAGTGGTAATGGGCCGAAATGGGTCATCGAAAGAGGCCCGATGGAGAATTGAATTGGTACCCGGATCCGAAAAGGCGATCCGGTTAAAGAGCTGCCACGGTGGATACTTGACGGCTTCGAACGAGCGTTTGATGTTGGGAGCGACGGGACATAAAGTGGTTCAGTCGAGGAGGATTCGAACCGGTGAACCGGCGGGAGAGTGGGAACCGGTTAAAGATGGGTCAAAGGTGAAGCTGAGGAGCAGAAACGGCGGGAATTTTTTGAGAGCCAATGGGGGTGTGCCACCTTGGAGGAATTCGGTTACGCATGATGTACCGAACCGGAGTGCTACCCAGAATTGGGTGGTTTGGGATGTTGATGTGATCGAGATTATGGAGCGTTCCGACGGAACTGGTTAATCAGTGTCTCAAGATTTTTTTTTTCCGCACCAATCAAATTTTGAGTTTTTCTACAACATAATTAACTTTCTTTTATTTTTGATTAAAATAATTAATATTGATTTGAGTAAAAAATGGAATGTTTGTCCTATTTGTGCCTATGTGTGCATCTGTAAACAAAATATTCACCAAAAATATCGTCAATGATTTGGCATTACAAGAAATGTTGTTTTCATTTTTTTTTGTTTTGGAGTAATCTCCGAAGAATATAATCTAGTTAATTCTATCAAAACTCAGAAACATTAGACTCTCATGATGATGTAACTAACTCTATTTCAGTGTCTCTGTTATCAACCATGTAATGATCATTTTTAATACTGATATGGTTTCCCATATATTATTGTGAGAACACTTGAAATTTAACTCAGGTTTGCCATTAATCAGTGTTGTAGATTCTTAATGATTTCTCCCATTTTTTGCAGTTTTTTAGTCGAAATATGCATTATACCATTAATCAGTGTCGTAGATTCACAATATTGTTTTGTTTTTGTTTACCAGCAATATGCATCATACCAGATTTGAATTCGGATGATACTGATCAATGAAACAATCTCTTTACTATTAATTGAGAAGTACATCTCTTTTTTGGGACAAAAAAACCATCTCTCTTTGTGAAGATAATCTGTTTGGAAACAGGTTTAGTGAGGGTTAATTTAGTAATCTAAAATATCACTTAAATCAAACCAATGTTTGTTTCAATTAAACCAACAATCAATTCCTTTTAGAGTAGATAATACCATAATCAAATATTTCAATTTTATGCATTCTCTAGATAATATCATAATCTAAGATTTCCGTTTTCAAAGATTTTCGTTTTATACATTCTCTATTAAAAATCTGCAAAAAAAATAATAATAAAAAAATTAATTGAGAAGTACATCTCCTTTTTGGGACAAAAAAACCATCTCTCTTTGTGAAGATAATCTGTTTGGAAACAGGTTTAGTGAGGTTTAATTTAGTAATCTAAAATATCACTTAAATCAAACCAATGTTTGGTTCAATTAAACCAACAATCAATTCCTTTTAGAGTAGATAATACCATAATCAAATATTTCCATTTTATGCATTCTCTAGATAATATAATAATCTAAGATTTCCGTTTTCAAAGATTTCCGTTTTATACATTCTCTATTAAAAATCTGCAAAAAGAATAATAAAAAAAAACTAGCGATAATACCAAATCGAAGCAACTTTGATACTAAATAAAATAAAACAAAAAAACCAAGACTTTTGTAATGAAAGTCACAGACAAATTAAACCCATAATCCACTTTAACGATAACTGTAAATCGACATGGCAGGAAAATCATATGGAGAATTTGCTAACTGACCTGAGAATTCCAGATCTGGTTGTCACTGAAGTTTGCAGATTTCCTAAATTGAATTGTCACGATTTCTCTCATGCTTCTCTAAATTGAAGCAATCTAAAAAAATATTTCGTAGAGTTTAGTAATTGATTATGGTTTCGGAGAGTAAAAAACTGAAATCTCATAAGCAAACAAAATTAACGAGCAAAAAGAGCAAATGGAACGTGGAAGACAATTCATTCGTAAGACTAAGATTAAGACATCTGTTTTGACAGGTGTTTGGTTATTATTTTTTTTTTTTTTGGACATATGTTTTTACAAAGATTTTACTATCGTTGGAAAAAGAATCATCTGTCGACAGCACAACACACTTCTTTCCTTGATTCTTTTCTGTTTCGGGTTCTACATAATGTCACTACATGATTTTGAAATCTATCCATAAATGTATTTTTCATTTTTTATTAAACTAGAACCACAAACATATTTTCAAGAGTATATAAAAGTTTGGAGCTATTCAGATTATGGATTAAGTTGGTATAACAGTTATAACATAACCATGATGTAATACTTTTATTGTATGGACATGTGTTTGGTTATTGTATATTTTTTTCTTAATTATTACTCCCTCCGTTTCTTTAAGATAAATTTTCTAGGTTTTTCACACATATTAAGAAAAAGTAAAAGTTCAATAAATTTTCTAAACAAAACAACTTTAAACCAATAGTAATGCAAGAAATACATTGGAATCTGTTTTTTTTTACTTTAATCAAGAAAAAGTACATTGAAAATCTATAAAATTTATCTTTAAGAAACAACAAAAAATAGCTAAAAAATTCATCTTAAGGAAACGGAGGGAGTAATAAATAAAGACATTCTAATTAATACATCAAAATTTGAATCACTTAATACAAAAATTTAGATTCAAATTAACAATATACTTGACAATTTTAACATAAAAAATGGTACAACTCTTAAATTAACACTAAAATTAAAACATGTTACAGAAAGAAGAAAAAAAGCAAATAAATAAAAACATAATCTCGCACTGCACTGCTGTGCGGGTCATACACTAGTATTGTTTAAGAGGTCCACTATATTTGCCACCGAAACAAGATGGATACTTCTAGTTTTATGCAGAGGTAAGCAAAATAATTGTGAGCCAATTCTAAATTTTCTTTGTATTTTCTTGGTTAAATATCGGACCGATCCATGATGGTATGCGCCTATGCGGACCAAAATCAAGGTCGGGCAAAAACTTTTTGTTTTATCAAAACCAAAACAGAACTGGCTCAAAGTTAGATCATGTTATAATGGATTGGGCTCAAAATCAGCTTGCCTGGCCCATAATGGTTGATTTTTAGTTGATTTTTTTTTTACTTATGTTATTAGCTTACCAAGTCTCTTATAGGCACCGGAAAAGGTAATCTAACAAGCTGCTGTTACCGTGTTAGTTATAAGCTGTTTGTCACTATCGTAAAACATCCGATTCGATTTCCTTTGTATTTTATTGGTGCATGGTCAGCGAACCAGTATCGAGATCAGATTTTATTATTCAAAACAAAACCAAAACAGAGCAGACTCATATAGAAGACCGGAGTTTCAAACCGGATTGGCCACATAACCAGTTTGTCCAACCCGTGACAACGACACTATACGTAAATAATATGAGTAACGTATCACAGACACGATAAAAAGTTGGTGTTAGTTACGATCTCTTTATCATGAGTATGGGTTAAGCCTTAAGAAGATTAGAAGAGTCCCACACTCATCAATCTCATTGAAAGAATTGATAAAGAAAGATTATGAACTTGAATGAGTTTTAAGCGATTGAAGAGTGGAGAAGAAGAGAGATGGAGAGATTTGAGTTTCGAGTTTGGAAGAGAGAGAGATTAAAACTCTTTTTCTTAATTAATCATGAATACAGCTATACATACTTATAGATTAGAAAATACAATAAACTAATGAAGATATTTATCACAAATCACTGTTCAGAAAGAGATAGTCTTCAACGGCTTTTTTAATTAAGTCACACATGTGACTCTTGCTTTCTTCACTTGTTGTGAACGACTCTTTAAGACAAGTTGTCTTCTTGGTCTTGTGTCAAATAAGACTTATGTTTAATATTCAATACTCCCCCTCAAGCTTAACCTGAGATGTGTTGAAGGTTAGGCTTGAAACCATTTGTGTCCACCTCATTAAAAACCTGAGCTTAGAAAACCTCTTGGGATAAAATTAAGCTCAGGGAAAAAGAGTGTGGCCATCATGGGTTAGGCAAGGCAATGAGTCCTAGCTTCCCATGTATGAAATCGCAAGTCTTCTGCCTTGCCGCCTTGGTAAAGATATCCGCTAGCTGATCTTCACTCTTAGTATAGCATGGCAAGATCACTCCCAGCTTCATCTGCTCCCTTACTTTGTGGCAGTCAAGTTCAATATGTTTGGTTCTCTCATGAAACACTGAGTTTGAGGCAATGTGAATTGCAGCTTGATTGTCACAGTGCATCGTGATAGGATTCGTCGTTTCTATTCCCAATTCCTTGAGTAGCATCTTGATCCACATAAGCTCCGTAGTTAGCTTTCTCATGGCTCTGTATTCAGCTTCAGCACTTGAACATGATACCACCTTCTGTTTAGTGAGGGTTAATTTAGTAATCTAAAATATCACTTAAATCAAACCAATGTTTGTTTCAATTAAACCAACAATCAATTCCTTTTAGAGTAGATAATACCATAATCAAATATTTCAATTTTATGCATTCTCTAGATAATATCATAATCTAAGATTTCCGTTTTCAAAGATTTTCGTTTTATACATTCTCTATTAAAAATCTGCAAAAAAAATAATAATAAAAAAATTAATTGAGAAGTACATCTCCTTTTTGGGACAAAAAAACCATCTCTCTTTGTGAAGATAATCTGTTTGGAAACAGGTTTAGTGAGGTTTAATTTAGTAATCTAAAATATCACTTAAATCAAACCAATGTTTGGTTCAATTAAACCAACAATCAATTCCTTTTAGAGTAGATAATACCATAATCAAATATTTCCATTTTATGCATTCTCTAGATAATATAATAATCTAAGATTTCCGTTTTCAAAGATTTCCGTTTTATACATTCTCTATTAAAAATCTGCAAAAAGAATAATAAAAAAAAACTAGCGATAATACCAAATCGAAGCAACTTTGATACTAAATAAAATAAAACAAAAAAACCAAGACTTTTGTAATGAAAGTCACAGACAAATTAAACCCATAATCCACTTTAACGATAACTGTAAATCGACATGGCAGGAAAATCATATGGAGAATTTGCTAACTGACCTGAGAATTCCAGATCTGGTTGTCACTGAAGTTTGCAGATTTCCTAAATTGAATTGTCACGATTTCTCTCATGCTTCTCTAAATTGAAGCAATCTAAAAAAATATTTCGTAGAGTTTAGTAATTGATTATGGTTTCGGAGAGTAAAAAACTGAAATCTCATAAGCAAACAAAATTAACGAGCAAAAAGAGCAAATGGAACGTGGAAGACAATTCATTCGTAAGACTAAGATTAAGACATCTGTTTTGACAGGTGTTTGGTTATTATTTTTTTTTTTTTTGGACATATGTTTTTACAAAGATTTTACTATCGTTGGAAAAAGAATCATCTGTCGACAGCACAACACACTTCTTTCCTTGATTCTTTTCTGTTTCGGGTTCTACATAATGTCACTACATGATTTTGAAATCTATCCATAAATGTATTTTTCATTTTTTATTAAACTAGAACCACAAACATATTTTCAAGAGTATATAAAAGTTTGGAGCTATTCAGATTATGGATTAAGTTGGTATAACAGTTATAACATAACCATGATGTAATACTTTTATTGTATGGACATGTGTTTGGTTATTGTATATTTTTTTCTTAATTATTACTCCCTCCGTTTCTTTAAGATAAATTTTCTAGGTTTTTCACACATATTAAGAAAAAGTAAAAGTTCAATAAATTTTCTAAACAAAACAACTTTAAACCAATAGTAATGCAAGAAATACATTGGAATCTGTTTTTTTTTACTTTAATCAAGAAAAAGTACATTGAAAATCTATAAAATTTATCTTTAAGAAACAACAAAAAATAGCTAAAAAATTCATCTTAAGGAAACGGAGGGAGTAATAAATAAAGACATTCTAATTAATACATCAAAATTTGAATCACTTAATACAAAAATTTAGATTCAAATTAACAATATACTTGACAATTTTAACATAAAAAATGGTACAACTCTTAAATTAACACTAAAATTAAAACATGTTACAGAAAGAAGAAAAAAAGCAAATAAATAAAAACATAATCTCGCACTGCACTGCTGTGCGGGTCATACACTAGTATTGTTTAAGAGGTCCACTATATTTGCCACCGAAACAAGATGGATACTTCTAGTTTTATGCAGAGGTAAGCAAAATAATTGTGAGCCAATTCTAAATTTTCTTTGTATTTTCTTGGTTAAATATCGGACCGATCCATGATGGTATGCGCCTATGCGGACCAAAATCAAGGTCGGGCAAAAACTTTTTGTTTTATCAAAACCAAAACAGAACTGGCTCAAAGTTAGATCATGTTATAATGGATTGGGCTCAAAATCAGCTTGCCTGGCCCATAATGGTTGATTTTTAGTTGATTTTTTTTTTACTTATGTTATTAGCTTACCAAGTCTCTTATAGGCACCGGAAAAGGTAATCTAACAAGCTGCTGTTACCGTGTTAGTTATAAGCTGTTTGTCACTATCGTAAAACATCCGATTCGATTTCCTTTGTATTTTATTGGTGCATGGTCAGCGAACCAGTATCGAGATCAGATTTTATTATTCAAAACAAAACCAAAACAGAGCAGACTCATATAGAAGACCGGAGTTTCAAACCGGATTGGCCACATAACCAGTTTGTCCAACCCGTGACAACGACACTATACGTAAATAATATGAGTAACGTATCACAGACACGATAAAAAGTTGGTGTTAGTTACGATCTCTTTATCATGAGTATGGGTTAAGCCTTAAGAAGATTAGAAGAGTCCCACACTCATCAATCTCATTGAAAGAATTGATAAAGAAAGATTATGAACTTGAATGAGTTTTAAGCGATTGAAGAGTGGAGAAGAAGAGAGATGGAGAGATTTGAGTTTCGAGTTTGGAAGAGAGAGAGATTAAAACTCTTTTTCTTAATTAATCATGAATACAGCTATACATACTTATAGATTAGAAAATACAATAAACTAATGAAGATATTTATCACAAATCACTGTTCAGAAAGAGATAGTCTTCAACGGCTTTTTTAATTAAGTCACACATGTGACTCTTGCTTTCTTCACTTGTTGTGAACGACTCTTTAAGACAAGTTGTCTTCTTGGTCTTGTGTCAAATAAGACTTATGTTTAATATTCAATACTCCCCCTCAAGCTTAACCTGAGATGTGTTGAAGGTTAGGCTTGAAACCATTTGTGTCCACCTCATTAAAAACCTGAGCTTAGAAAACCTCTTGGGATAAAATTAAGCTCAGGGAAAAAGAGTGTGGCCATCATGGGTTAGGCAAGGCAATGAGTCCTAGCTTCCCATGTATGAAATCGCAAGTCTTCTGCCTTGCCGCCTTGGTAAAGATATCCGCTAGCTGATCTTCACTCTTAGTATAGCATGGCAAGATCACTCCCAGCTTCATCTGCTCCCTTACTTTGTGGCAGTCAAGTTCAATATGTTTGGTTCTCTCATGAAACACTGAGTTTGAGGCAATGTGAATTGCAGCTTGATTGTCACAGTGCATCGTGATAGGATTCGTCGTTTCTATTCCCAATTCCTTGAGTAGCATCTTGATCCACATAAGCTCCGTAGTTAGCTTTCTCATGGCTCTGTATTCAGCTTCAGCACTTGAACATGATACCACCTTCTGTTTCTTGCTTTTCCATGTGACTAGATTCCCTCCAATGAATGTGCAATATCCAGTTGTGGATCTTCTATCTCCACGATCTCCAGCATAATCAGCATCACAATATCCGACTATTTCAGTGTTCCCATTGCATCCCATTCAAATTCCTTGATCCGGTGTTCCCTTAATGTATCGCAAGATCCGATCCACCATTCTCCAATGTGATATCCTTGGCTCTTGCATGTATTGGCTAACCTGGTTCACAACATAACACAAGTCAGGCCTAGTGAGAGTAAGATATATAAGCTTACCGACCATCTTGCGGTATAGCTTCCGGTCTTCAAAGAAGACATCTTCTTTCTCCCCCTGTTGGTGAGCTTTATAAGCATCCTCAAGAGGTGTTCTTGCTGGCCCTCCTTCAAGTGGTCCTGCTGCATACAATAGATCACGGGTATACTTTCTCTGAGAAAGAAACAAACCCTCATTAGTTCTACATACTTCAATACCAAGAAAATATTTGAGAGTTCCAAGATCTTTGATTTCAAACATAGATTTCAAGTATTCTTTAGTATCTTGAATTCCTACCTTGTCATTCCCAGAGATGATTATATCATCCACGTAAATGAGAATGACCACAATACCTGCCTGGCTTGTTAGAGTGAAGAGAGTATGATCAGCTTCCGAGCGGTTGAAGCCACGATCCAAGAGAGTTAGGCTGAGCTTTTGATACCAGGCTCTAGGTGAATATTTGAGACCATAAATAGCCTTTCTTAAACGCAGTACTTTGCCAGGTGCGACTTTGTCTTCAAGACCCGGTGGTGGTGTCATGTAGACTTCCTCCTCAAGCTCCCCCTGAAGAAATGCATTCTTTACATCCATCTGCCACAATTCCCATTCAAGATTGACGGCCAGAGAGAGTATAACTCGCACAATATGGAGCTTAGCCACAGGAGCAAAGGTCTCTATGTAGTCATCACCATACGTTTGAGTGAAGTCTCTGGCTACAAGTCGTGCTTTGTGTCGCTCTATCTCACCACTACTGAAATATTTGATTGTGAAGACCCATTTAGAGCTTACAGCTTTCTTCCCAGGAGGGAGATCTGCCTCGTCCTATGTATGGTTCTTTTTCATGGCATTAGTTTCATTTTCAACAGCATCATGCCACACTTTATGCTGCTGAGCTTCCTCATATGAATTTGGAATTTCTTCTAGCTCTAGTTGGCTGATGAACACATGATGTTCTAAAGGAAAGTGTGCCAAATAACAAGTAGCTTGGACTGGATGTGCTTCTGCCATGTTGTTGTAGTAAACCCGAGTGTTAACCCAATTTTAGGGATGTCTTATTCTGGTACTCCTCCTCAGTACAGGCTGATCCTAAGGTTCTGGGACATGTGTAGGTTGATCAGACTGCAAATCCTCAACTCCAATGTCCTCACTTTTATCCTCACTTTGATCAGACTGCAAATCCTCAACTCCATTGTCCTCACTTTTATCCTCTTCTGGGGTTTGCTCTGTCTGCTCTGTCCCTTCATTGTCTCTCGGGTTCTCCACTAGAGCCTCTTCCATACCATTTGTTTCATTAGTAGTGACTGATGGTGTTGTCGATGTAGAGTTGCTGGATCGTGGAATGTTTCCATTCCTTAGATCTTCCAATAGAACTCGCAAAGTAGTAGCTCTATCATGAGATGAATGAGAGAGATCTCTTAAGCTTTCCCAGTCCTTCTTGTCATAGTAGCCTCTTTCTTCAATGAACTTGACATCCCGAGACACCATGATTCTTCTAGTTTCAGGAATGTAGCACTTGTACCCCTTTTGAGTGGGAGAATAGCCAACAAACATCCCTTTAATACTCTTAGCCTCAAGTTTGTTCCTCTGTTCTCCTGGAACTGAAACAAAGCACATACATCCAAACACACGTAAGTGTTCTATGAAAGGTTTTGATTTGCTTAGTACCTCAAATGGTGATATATCCTGAAGAATTTTGGTTGGAATCCTGTTGATTAGATAACACGCAGAGACAACTGCATCTCCCCAAAACTGTTTTGGAACATTGGTATGGAACATCATAGTCCTTGCTACTTCCATCAAGTGTCGATTCTTTCTTTCGGCTACACCATTTTGCTGAGGTGTGTATGGACAACTAGTTTGATGTAGGATTCCATGTTTGGCTATGTGTTGCTTGAAAGCTAGGCTAGTGTACTCTCCTCCATTATCTAATCTCAAACACTTAATCTTGGCATTATAGTGGTTAGTCACATAATTTTGAAACGTTATGAAAGCCTCAAGAACTCGATCTTTGTTTTGCAAAAGTGTTATCCAGGTATATTTAGACTTTTCATCAATAAAAGTCACAAAATATTTCTGATTTTCCCTAGACATGCAAGGTGAGGTCCAAACATCAGTATGAATCAAATCAAAACAGTTTTCATAAGTAGTAGAAGAAATAGGAAACACAGACTTGCAATGCTTTCCGAGAATACAAGCCTCACACTCATTGTTTTTGAAAGAGACATTAGGTAATATTAGTTCTAAAGCTCGAGAGTGAGGATGGCCAAGCCTAGCATGCCATAAAAAATTCTTTATAGTAGAGAAAACAGAACTAAAAGAGCAGGATAAATTAGAGACGATCTTAGTGTCTTCAAGAACATAAAGATCATCCTTGGTTTTTCCCTTTCCAATCACCTTACTTGAGTCAATATCCTGAAAATAAACATAATTAGGCCCTAAAAAAGCATAACAATTTAAGTCTGAAGTAGTTCTCTTAACTGATAACAGATTAGAGGTGAAAGATGGCATGTAAAAGGCTTGAGATTTCTTGTTGAACAAATTTAAGTTTCCTATTCCTTTCACAGGAATCCTATCACCATTTGCAATAATCACATCTCCAACCGCAGGTTTTATATCATTCATCAATTTAACATCACTAATCATATGATGATAAGCTCCAAAATCGATTATAAGAGATTTAGTAGTCTTAAGTGTGTGAAAAGCATTACCAGACTCTTTGAGGGCTTTGATAAGAGCATCAAGGTCTGTCTTCTTCACGTATTCTGTAGAAGAAGCGGCCATTGCTGTTTCCTCCTCTGGAGTCTTGAATGATGCTTCTCCCCTGACTTGAAAGGAGCCTCCAGCTAACTCTGTTGATGGGTTAGCATCATATGAAAGGTTAGCCCTTGGTTCCCTGCGGTCTCTCCAGTCTCTTTGATCCTTCCAGTCTCGTTGGTTCTTCCACCTACTTGGCCCCGGATTTGTTCTGAGATGAGGATGTAGGAGGTAACACCTATCTTTTAGATGACCAGTTTTCTTGCAATGATCACAAACAAACAGCTTTCTTTCACCAGGCTTGAAATAAATCTTATTAGCAGTGGCAAGCTCTCCTTTGTTGGCAATTACCAGCTCGCCTTTTCCTCCAAACAAGCCAAGGGATCCTTGTTCCTTCTGAATTTGAGCACAGACTTCATCAAGGCTTGGAAGTTTCTCAGCTCTAAGAAGATGCTTGATCAAGTCATTGTAGGCAGGGTTTAACACCATAAGAAGGGCGAAGACTTTATCCTGCTCTCTTCTCTCATTAAGCACAGCCGCATCAACTGTTGATGGTCTAAGCATCTCAAGTTCTGCCCAAAGGGACCTAAACTTTCCAAAGAACTTGTTAAACTCCATATCTTCTTGAGAAAGATTGTTGATGGCCCTCTTTACTTCAAAGACTCTGGTCAGATTGGATACATTTCCAAACACATTTTTGAGTGTATCCCATAGTTCCTTAGCATGTTCACAATATGAGTAGGCTTCTAACACTGAAAGGTCAAGAGAGCTTTGCAAGGTGGCAAAAACAGCCTGGTCTTCTTGTATTTCCTTCTCGGTTGGGACGGCTAAAGCTGCTGCTTCCACAGGGAATGTCTCGGGTGGCTCAATTTGGCTCTAGAGCCCACGGCCACATAACACTGCTTTCGCCGTTCTTGACCACAAGAGATAGTTCTCTCCTCCTTTGAATACCACCGGAAGAACAACTGTCTTTGAATTCTCCATGGCTGGGTAATTTCTTCAGGAAAGAGAGAGAGAGAACACGGTAGATCTATTGAACCCAAAAGAGAGTTGCAGTGAACAAGAGAACTTTCGAAGTTCAAGAAACCAAGAAGTACCAAGAATCCTCTTTCACCAGAACGAACCAGAGATTCACGAACAAATATGGCTCAGAAACCGAGACAAACTCAAGAATAGAGAATAGAGGGATATAGATCTCAAGAACAAGGAGATCAAATGAAACAAAATCACCAAACAAAGAAACCAAGCTCTGATACCATGAAAGAATTGATAAAGAAAGATTATGAACTTGAATGAGTTTTAAGCGATTGAAGAGTGGAGAAGAAGAGAGATGGAGAGATTTGAGTTTCGAGTTTGGAAGAGAGAGAGTTTAAAACTCTTTTTCTTAATTAATCATAAATACAGCTACACATACTTATAGATTAGAAAATACAATAAACTAATGAAGATATTTATCACAAATCACTGTTCAGAAAGAGATAGCCTTCAACAGCTCTTTTAATTAAGTCACACATATGACTCTTGCTTTCTTCACTTGTTGTGAACGGCTCTTTAAGACAAGTTGTCTTCTTGGTCTTGTGTCAAATAAGACTTATGTTTAATATTCAATACTCATCACTTGTTGTTTCTTACGGGCAATACAATATAACATTATTATTATTTTTTTAATTAACAAATTTTACCTTTATACTTTAATAGCATGGTGCGTTATAAACTCTTTTCATTTCGTAGAACTTTCACTTGGATTTCAAATTCAATTTCATCGCATGGCACATGTGTAAAGTGATACTCTCTTGTCTCGATTACAAGTTACAACGAAAGAGAAGAGGAAACACACATGAAAGGATAACATCGAATTATTATAGACAAATAAGTATGCTGACGTGGAAATCAAAGATATGGTGAAACACGTCAATTAAGCACGACTTTTCCATTGCCTAGTGGCTAAGGGGATGTTGTATTTAAAATCAATTATATAAATTTTATAATCTTAATTTTATTTTAAAGAATTCAAAAAATTGATTATAAAATCTCTGCAATATAGTTTGAATTCTATTTTAAATAATGACTCAATAAACAAAAATTTTAAAAATCATTTACCTTTTTAATAACACTGAATTTTAAAACAATCTTAATTAAATAATACTAGATTTAAAAATCTATTAATAATGGATTACAAATAAAATATTCAATAATATTAGATTTAAAAACATAATTTAAAATAATTAATTAAATATTATCATTATATTTTAATTCATTTCAAATACCAAATCTAATAACATCCCTTAAGTTTGTTTCATCACATGGGCTACTAAATATTACTATACTCCTATAAAATGTCCACGTCACCGCGCGCCGCTTGAGACTTGGTCTCCCACTAATAAATACACACCAAACATCGCATTAAACTTCAACAATTCGTCTTGTGAAACAAATCTACTTTCAAGCTTCGACAAGAAGGAAATAGTAATTACATCGTATTATCATTCAGCAATGGAGTTTTTCCACAAAGCTAAAGCCGTTAGGATGCGTAACGTCCACGAGAAGTATCTGACGGCGGACGAGGATGAAGAGACGGTAACTCAAGACAGGAATGGTTCCGACAAGAGAGCTCGGTGGACCGTCGAGCCGGTTCGAGGTTCCTTTGAAGTGATCCGCTTAAAGAGTTGCTACGGTAGCTACCTCACCGCTTCGAACGAGCGGTTCTTGCTCGGCGCCACGGGGCGTAAAGTGGTTTTGTCGAAACCGAGTCGACTCGATTCGTCGGTCGAGTGGGAGCCGGTGAAAGAAGGATCGAAAATGAAGCTCAAGACGAGATACGGCAACTTACTCCGAGCCAACGGTGGACTTCCTCCGTGGCGTAACTCCGTCACGCATGACTCTCCTCACGTTTCGGACTCGTTCTTGTGGGATGTTGATGTCGTCGAGATCTTGGTCGAAACCGTGTCTCCGGCTCCAGCTCCAGCTCCGGTGGCAACTCCTCCGCCACATAGGAGGAGGCCGTTGAGTTCTCCGATGTCCAGAAGCTCTTCAGAAAATTCCGAGGAGGAGGTTGGTATTACTTTCAAAATATGCAAATTATTGCATTAGATTACAAATTTAGATATTTTGTAATTACAGAATGATTCTTGGATTTTTGTTTTTCGTCCAAATATGTCAGTGTCGTGTCTAGCTGTGTTTGCTATACGCCAAATTACGAAACTAGCCTTATAAACTTTCAAGATTGCTGTCTAAACATTTACTTGGTTTTGTGTTGACCAGTTGACTCAGTCGCCGCCGAAATCTGAAGGGAGGATCATATATTACCATATCTCAGACGAAGAAGGACACGTGGAGGATGAGTCAGCCGTTGGATACGCTTTGACTTTCAAAGGAAACAGCGTGGAACAATTGACGCAGGCGCTGCAGGAAGAGACTAGCATGGATGATGTTGTTGTGTGTACACGCAATCCTTTAAACGGCAAGCTGTTTCCTCTTCGTTTGCAACTTCCGCCGAATAGTGGAACAATGCATGTCGTTCTAGTACCCTCAAGTACTTCTTAAATGACATGTTGTGACTTGTGTGTGTGTCTTGCAAGATTGAGAGATGGTGTTGACTAGAAAAGGCACACGAATGGTCATCGCTTTCATGATAAGAATAAGAGTGTTAGTTATAGAATATTTAAGATAGATTATTATTGTGGGTTCTACAATCTTTCATTTTATTTGTTTATACGCAGATAAGCTTATTTTGTGAACAATTGCGCAAGTCTTCACCAACTCTCCTACTAATTTGTCCCCTTTTTCTACTAAAAGTTGTTATAACTTAAAAAAAACTTGTTTACCCTATCATCATCAAATCAAAAGAGAACAATCTCCATTTCCCATGAAACTTAGTAAAAGATCTATATTTTTCTCCCTTTCCCTTTACCTTTAATGTTTAACAGAAATCCGGATATATATATTAATACCGGAATCTTCACAAATACATTATAAAGTAATTCTTACCAAACATAGCTGTACTTCTCGTGCAATATTTCCCAACAATCACACTATTTGAACTTGTACTTGAATAAAATTTCTCTCCACATAAAGTAATTCTTATCACTCAAGGTCACTCTAGACGATGGTATAGGAGTGAAATTGAACACATTTGTTCTTCTAAAACTCTTTGTGTTATGCTCGTTCCCGACCTCAATCCCATATTGTCCACCTCTAAATAAGCCTGGGTCGAGCCAAATACAACAGTTTACCAAAATTAAATAATGCATGGTGCATATGTAGAAATTATAAAATAAAGGGTGTTTCATGTTTGGGGGTGAGCAAGAAAGAATAAACCATACAAATCACTAGTCATAAATTTATTATACGAGACAGGTACATAGCAAATTCAACTTCCAATTTCTTTACATCACAAACGTTATATGTTTTATTGTTTTTGCTGAATCTGAGTTCAAACATTTATTTTTATATAGTATATAAATATTCTTGGCATAAGGTGATGAGGAGCTTTGCTTGGCATGCAAGTAAAAGCTTCATATTTTCAGAAGAAGGATTGTGCGTATTTGTGGAGCTTCCGCTCTAACTCATCAAACTTCACACCCACAACTCTGTCTACTTCTTGGCCTCTCTTCATGAACACAATCGCAGGCAAAGTATGAAGGTTGTACTCAATCCACACGCCCTGTATTCCAAATTTATAACCAAAACACTATTTCATAATTCAAAACAAACAGTTATATTTTTTGTTGAAATCTTTTCTTTAGAATTTGAGATAGAAGATGAGATAAAGAAAAAAAGAGAGGAATTGATTTAGTATTACCATTAAGACATCAACATCAATCTTGACGAACTCCACATCGGTGTACTTAGCCGCCAACTCTTCAAGCTTTGGTTCAAGGGATTTACATGGTGCGCACCATTTGGCCGTGAACTCGATGACCAGCTATGTATAAACACGGAAATTGCATGTACATTATAATATTTTTGAATAAACCATAAAATAAAAAACCCCACGAAAGCGCTTTAATTAATATATTACCAGCTTGTTGGTGTCTTTGAGAGCGTTGAGGCGAGATTTCCATTGAATCTTGTTCTTGATCTCCACAATAAAGGGACTGTTGACTTTGAAAGGAGAAACCTCGGGTTCGAAACGAGGTGTCCATGGCTTCCTGGAATGGATATCAGTTACCTGAAACCTCTGGTCTGGTGAAGAAACGTTGGCACCCATTGTTGTCTATGCTATGCAGAAAGAAGCAAAAAGTTTTAAGTAGAACTGCTCTCTACGTTGAGCATAATGTGAGAGGAAGAGTTGCATTTTATAACCTCAGATATTTTTGTTGTGGACCTAGTCGCCGTAAAAGTTTACCAATTTTCACACTACAATTTATATTAATTGGCTATAAGTGTTATATGTCGGCGCCCAAAACTATTCCATGCAAAACCCACTTTAAGAAATTGATCGCACAAGATGTCTGGAATTAGTTCTTGAAGACTTCCAAATGGTAATTGGAATTTCTAAAGTCGCTTTCCAGTTTTGCGAATCCATTTCTATTGTTGTGACTCTGCCTGTATTAAATATTGAATAATCTGGAATTGTCATATATGTTTTTTCTTTTTCTTTTTCTGATACAAGTTTGTAAAAATTATTTGTTTGCAGTCTTGTTTATAATTAAAAATTTATATCTATACTAAGAAACTTAACTATTATACAACCACAAAACTGAATTCAATGTGATACTTATACAAGGCAAGTTTGAGTTGTGATAAAACGACATATGAGAGATTCCTCAAGTAGTTTTATCCATTTTTATTTTCCAAGTGTGACTTACTTTTTTTATGCTCGTAAAGTAGAAAAAAAAGGGAGGCAGCAGAAGTATTAGACCTTTTTGTTGTTGTTTTTTACGGCTGTGAAGTTGTGAAAAGAAGGATTCCAAATCTCTACAATATATGATTCCCTTCTTGGCCGATGATTTTAATTTAGTATATTTTTGTTTTTGGATGAAAGCCCCTTTTTGATTTTCTAGATATTGATAAAAGGTTTAAAGCACACTAAGATAATTGTTGAGTGATTATGTAAAACGGAAATCAATGTAGGTGAAATGAATGATGGAATATATGTAGCAAAAAGGCAGACACAAAATAAACATAATAGATTCTTTGCTTATATCAAATGTATTTTGGATTTGACATTCTGGAACTTTAACATTAACAATAAAATAGTAATATTCCCTACGTTTCAAGTGTAATCAGCATACTAATAAAATTATCAATTTGTACATCGTTATGCAAAAGTATTATGTACGGATATTTTACAAGGAAAACTAGGTTTTTATTTTTTTTAATTAACCACAAATATTAGTCTTTACAAAATACGTTTGTTCAAATTTTCCATCATTCCATTATGTTAGTATTTCACAATTCCACTATATACAATCCGAATCGCTATAAAATCGCTTTCAGAATGGTCGGCGGTGTATATTCCACCATACGCTTGTTCCTTGTCAATTTTATTTTGCCTGAATCCTTCTACCATTTGTTCATTAAAGAGCTGTAGAAGCTTTCTTTGGTTGATTGCTACAAGCGAGATGTTGAAGTCCATTTGAAGAATTATAACGATCAAAATCTGGCCTATAGGTTATCAAGAATTAGGAAGATAAGCTATAAGAATCCGTAGAGGTAAATGAGCAAGAGAAGGGTAATTTGTAAAGTCGCAAGAAGCATACCCATAGGCCGTAAAGGAGGAAGTTGTGAATAGTCTCAAAACATAGAAGCAAATCAGCTGTTATGTTTATGTATTCTTATGCACCAAATTTAGCTCCATGATTTTAAATTATTATTTACTTGTTAGGGTTATTTTGTACGATACCAGTTAATAAACCAAACTGTAAATTATCCAATACTTCCGCATATATAATAAGAAAGGTAGAATGTTATTATATAATCTAGTTCTTATATATTATAAGAGATACACTATTTCATAATAATATTACTATATATAAAAACAACATCGATCGATCATCTTCCTGTTGCTCCTCCTAACCAGACTTCCAAAATCACTTAAGCTGTTTTTTGGAACTCATCTCAACATCAGAGAAACTCTTGTTGTCCTCCTCAAAACCTCCCATCAGTGAACCGGACTTGTACCGGTATCCTTGTGCACAATACCAAAAATAAACCAGATTAAACACACCCAAAACCGCAATCAGATAATAGAAGTAATCCAATTTTCCCGCGTTGAGATCCTTGTTGAGCCAATCAGGACGGTTACGGCCACCGGAGAATTTATGAACGACGGTCACTATCAAACTGCTGAGGTAGCTCGAACCGGCGAAGGATAGAGAGAAGAGAGCATTAGCGATGCTTCTCATGTGCTCCGGAAACTGACTGTTGAAAAACTCGATCTGTCCGATGATATTGAACGCTTCGCATAGTCCCATCAGAATCAGCTGCGGCGAGAGCCAGAACACCGACATCGGAGTTATCCCTGTCGGATCTCCGGAGGCGATGGAGCGTTTGCGTCTCACGCGCTCCACGAGACCAGCTACGATCATAGAAAGGATGGCGAAAACGATCCCTGTCCCGATTCGTTGGAGGAGTGTGATACCAGACTTATGGCCGGTGATTCTGCTGAAGAATGGGACTAAAACGCGGTCGTATAAGGGAAGAAAGACGCCGATGGTTAGGAGAGATATGACGACGAGAGAACCAGCCGGAATCTCGAATTTAGGTCCCATATGTCGATCCATTTTCAAAGCTTGAGACACCGTGAACGTTCCTTGTTGTGACATTGCCGTGAGTGCGATTATTCCGGCCGACCATACAGGAACAACTCGGATCAAACACTTCACTTCTTCCACTTCTTGGATGCTGCATAACCGCCACTTGTTCGCCGGGACTCCGTCGGATGTTAGATCGCCTTCTATTATCACCGCCGCTTTGTCTAGAAACCTATTTTATGCATTTCCAATACCAAATTCTTAGTTGCCTTAAGTTGCAAGAAAACCCTAAACCCTAATTGCTAAAAAGTTCTTAGTTGCCTTAAGTGGCAAGAAAACCTAAACCCTAATAGCTTAAACTCATTGGAAAGTACCTGAACTGGTTACAATGGTGTAACTTGGATAACACGCTAGCTTTAACGGGTGGGTCATAGTAGGTTACAGAGCCGTCATCTTCTGCCGGGACCTTCAGCTTTCGTTTCTTACGAGCTGCCACGACAACTTGAGCGATCCCAGAGAATATACTCCCTTCAGGTTTAACGCAGACGTAAAGCTTCATTCCGGCGAAAAACATAACCACAGCACAAGCCATGAGTCCGGTAGGGACACCAAAGCCGATGATCCAGCTGACTTGGTCTTGTATATACACAACCACGGTCTGTGTAATGAGCAGAACCACAGTGAAAGTCATGTAATACCAGTTGAAGAAACTAGCCACTCCTTTAATCCCTTCCTCGGTTCGTTGGTCAAACTGGTCAACTCCAAAAGGGATGCTACATGGTCGTATTCCTCCACTTCCTATGGAGAGGAAACCGAGACCTAATAGCAAAATTCCAATCTGAAGCTTGTTCGGACCGGCGCAATTTATTGGGTTGTTGTTGTTGCTGCATGATGCTGGGTGGAGTTGAGGAAGCGATGCTGTGAGTGTCAATGTTATTAGTCCCTGCAAATTTTAAATGATTGATTAGACATTACTAATCAACTCATCGTTCGAAACCGACTTTTCATTAATTATCACTACAAGAAATAAGGTGTGTAGTATCATTTATTTTATTAGTTTATATCATTTATTGATTGATATTAATGAATTTGCATCATTTATATAAATGATTCTGGAAGTGGTGACGCTAATGTTTTATGATGCTAAAAATAAGTGATGTTACTAGTTTCATCATTTTTGCAAGTGATGTTAATACATAGTATCATTTATAACAAATGAAATAAACATTTGCATCAATTAATATAAATGATATTATTATGTGTCTTGGTTATCATATATTTTAGTTGATAATATAATTATATCAATTATAAATAATTACATTTGAAATTAAGTAAATTTTAATTTTCGTATTATTTTCCAATACTAAATTCGAAATTATAACTATTTTTGTAATTATTATTCTAAATAATATACATATTGATATAAATTAAAAATTATGTTTGGGTGAAGCTATTATATAGATGAGCAAACTACTATCTTTCATCTTTCTTTAGCGATGTGGGACAAATAGTTGTTTACTCAAAATTTTGTTTGCATCACATTTTATAATTGAAGTAAATATTAACATCATTTATTATTGATGCTAATAAAATTGAGAAATTGTTTCAGTTATGTAAATGATGTAAATACATATATTTGTGTCAGTTTTTTAAAACTGATGTAAATCAATATTCACTTGTATCACTTTTATTTTAATTGATGTTAATCAAGTTAATATTCATATCAATTATTTTAAGTGATGTTAAATCAAAAATTAAATGTCAATATTTAATAAATGATTCTAATTAGAGTCACTTAAATTTTTGACACTATATAAGTGACGCTATCTACCTAATTTCTTGTAGTGTATGATGATTATCTATAACTTGAAATTGAATTGAATAGTTGTTAGTTAATCTTGTAAAGGCAAACAATACTGTGATATAGATTGAAGTTATGCGATCAAATACAAACAAACAGTTAATTGTTGACACTGTCTTAATTTGGTTTGGCTTTATATGATTAGAAGTTATACTACTACTTTGAATAGGTACATGGAATGCCAAACAATATTGTCGGATTATGAGATTAAATACAAACAAACAGTTACTTAAGTTAAAAATAGTCTTTTGTCCAAAAAAAAAAAAAAAAGTTAAAAATAGTCTTTAGTAGGTTTGACTTCAAATTCAAATGATTAAAAGGTGAGATTACTTTGATTAGGCGGCACAAGTTTGGTGACAAACTGATAATGATGTAGAACCTAATATTAGATTTTGTTGTAATCCTAACTAGTAATATGAGTAGGCAATTGTTACTATAATTTACGTACCTTAGTAATGTTCAAATAACTATATAAAAAGGCAAACCAACAAGAAAATTGTAGGAAGTTAACACGTGAATTTGCAATGCGACAAATAAAATACGTCACTTTGATCATAATTCTATAATAATGAATGAAAGAGACATTAGAAAAGCAACTTTCACTAAACATACGTTACGTTACGTCACTGTGATTGACCAAATCTACACCTCTTATAGTTGGCACCATCTAGAATTTCAATTATTGGACACACTCATTATCATAATCTATATCGACCACTTGTGTATGTTCTTCCTTTTCTACGCACTTATGTTTATCTCCAAAATAGAACTTCTTTCTATAACGGAACTTCTTTAATGGAAAATGTATCACCACTTAATCAAAGTTGTTTCTGTGAGATAAACGAAATTAGTTCTCTTACAGAAAAGGTTTGGGTGATATATAAAGTGAGCCCAAGTTAATTACCGACAACAATTTGTGTACTACCGAATGCTCTTGTTTATATGATTCGCATTATAGACCGACCCTATCGTCCTTGAATGCGTGGTCCCTCTAAAATTTCATGCGTTTTCGTACCATACAAAACCAATAAATAGGTGCAAAATATTTCTTACAAAGATTTTGTTTTTGTTGCTAAAGATTTATTACAAAGTTTTGGTATTATAATTTTTGGTGAAATATATTATAAAGTTTGTCCTAACATGTTACCTTATCATGTCCACGTGGGCGACGAATTATGTGCCAAGTATCATGTATCTTCGCCACATAACAAAATAAAATAAAGTAATAATATAACTTTCTACCTAGAGAGTTAAGTATATGTTTATTTTTGAGAAAAGCGTTAAAGGGTTTTCTAAGGGAGTTAGTATGTTATGGGGCAATAAAGTTACTATTAAGAGCAATATTAATACGTAAGTGTGTATTTGTAGAGACGTTAGCATTTCCATAAATTGAAGAGATGAATTACTAATACGTACGAAGAGGGTGGCGAAGGAGGCGAAAGCGATGGTCTTGAAGCGGCCGATGTAAGCGTCTGAGATGAACGCGCCGACGAGAGGAGTGAGGTTGGTGAAACCAGACCAGATGTTGATGACATTGGAAGCATCGACTTGTTGTAAGTGGAACACTCTGGTTAGATACACCATGAAGTTTGACAATAACCCAATCGTTCCCAGTCGCTCCAACGTTTCGTTAGCTGTTTCAACCCATATTATTTCATTTTTTTTTATTAAAAAATCTAGAATCGATAACAAATTGACAAATATGATAAACAGTTTCTCTTTCCGTTTCAATTATGAAGTAGTCAAATGGACTAGTGTCAAACATGTTGGATCGACGGTTACGAGAATATAATATGATATATACTATAGTGTCAAACCCATATTATTTCATTTTCTTCAATTAAAAAAACCCAAAAAATGATGTATACTATATTACTATGCAACGGTTTAGGTGGAAAGTGGTAATTGAAACGGCCAATAATAACTGATTTCTAGAATTATATATTCAATATTCAATTGTGGAGATTAATTACTAAGATATTGACGAATGTCAAGGATTAGGTTAACTGAAAATAAATTGCGTTCAAGAACCAAACAAAGAAAGAAAGATATACCTAAAATGAACGAAATGGCTTTCCATCCTCCATGCTTTTTCTTTACCTTCTCGGCATCCAAGATAGAATCCGGCGAACTTTTCCGATTGTGCAGATCAACAACATCCATCTCCGGCGGTGGTGGTGGCGATTTGGAGAAACTACCGGACGGTCGTGGCAAAGAAGAAGTATCTTTTCTATCCTTCAGATCCATCTCTAAGATTTTACTATACTCAGATATTCTTGCTACGAATTTAGGGGTGGAATTAATGTTGTGAGATTCGATTCTCACTTTTCTTTTTTTGCAATTTATAAAGAAATCAAGGTAACCACATGAAATGATTGATAAATGTAGAGAGTGGGCACATAACACACACACTTTCTCTCTATTAGAAGCTTTATCGGGGTGTAATGTGGAACTGTGTGTACATATGTATATATAAGGGAGTGAGTAGATATTAAATGGTGCGTGTGGGTCTGGGTGAATTTGATTGACGTTCGCCACTAGTAGCCTCCACGTGAGAAGTTGGAAGCTGAAAAAGAAAACTATTTTAGTGCTACGTTTTTTTCTTTTTCTTTCTTACATCGTATGGTACGTAATATAACTGTTCCACGTATTGTGAATCTTCTATGTTTCTTACATTTGTTACCGTACAATACAATGTTAAATTAATAAACCATGTTAACACATTGTAAGAGTTTGGTGGGTGTTGGCTCGTATGGATGATAATATATATGTTTTCACGTATTTTTATATATGGTGTGTGTCCACCATCTATGGTAGTATGATGGGTGTGAATATGACATCTTATTTTCACCTCCAAATAATATGATCTATATGATTTTCTAACATTTTGAGAGATATAATTATTTCTTTCTAAAAAAATTATATTGGTCATTAAAATTCATCCATATTTTTTTTTAAAAAATCTAATTAAAAATGAAAGTAAAATAGCACTTCAAATACCACTAATTTTATGCATATCTAAATCAACAAGCGGATCAAAAATATATTTTTGTCAATAAGGTTACTTAAATTAAATAAAGGGTTTGGAACCTACAAATGTAAAATAACAAAAACGCATGATATGATTCATATCATTGTAAGTTACAAAAAAATGATTTAAGCATAATTTTCGAGGAAGAAAAGACAAAGAGAACCAAAAATGATTTTTTATTCTCCGGAACTCATCCCAATACGTGGAGAAAGCAGACAAAACTAGAAAATATGCTATTATCTTCACCAGTTTCCAATAGACAGTCAAAATTTTATGATACTCAACCATGCATATGCCATGGTCCATATTAAGGTTACCAAAAAAAAAAAAACTCAAGAGTAAAGAGGAGAGACTTCTTTATGAAAAAAAAATAAAAGAAAAAGGAGAGAAAGATTTCTCCGCAAAATCTTAGCATCCATAAGGGAAAATGTCTCACCATCTTGAAAACAATCGAACATAATCTGGTGAACTTATCGTTTTTTTTTTCAATTACTATTGATATGGCATTTGAGACCCAAAAATACTCCACATTCGGTGTCAATAGGAAAATCTATCTCCTTTGGAATCTATTTTCTATGTTATATAATATGAAATTATGAACATAATGATACACACACAAGTTGTTGAATGGCAATTGGCAAGTCTAATGCGGTTGACTAGCCTTACTTCTCATTCTGGTCCGGCCGCTTGTACGTAAGTGTCTATTTTATATTTCATAGCCATAATCTCTCGCTTTTTATTGTCGACATATTCATCAATCATGGCAAGTTACATCCATATATTATAGTCATAATTCGTCTAATAATTTAATTTAATGATTGATCTTACAACAAAATTCTATTAACTCGTATATGATTTCATTTATTACGAAAAACGTGATGTCTAAAAAAACTCATTTATGAGCATCACCAGTTTTCGACTCTACTTTCCTTAAAGAGTTAAGAAAATAATTTAGTGGGCTCTATTGAGAAACACAAGTCTAATTTATTTATGTCAGAATTGAACTTGAATGTTTATAGTTTGGATAGCTTGTTGCAGTAAATAACGTTGAAAGACAACCAACTATTCTTACTAAAGATTTAAATCGATAAAAAAAATTCATATGCAACTTTTTCTTTATGAAAAAAATCATCAACTCTTCCACGTATATTTACTATTTTAATCTGTTGTGGAAGTTTTATGTATAAGCAAATACCCGAAGAAGTTATGAAAGTAATTTTGTACAGTGAAACAGTATAAAACAAATACATATTATTAAAATTTATCAATAAAATCTCTGAAATGTGATATAAGAGATAGCGAAGGGTTATATACTAAGCTTGTAAAACTCAAATTGGGCACAAACATGAAATCGGTGAGTCGAGACAGAAACAGATAGAGAAATACGAAAGGATGAGGTATGCTTTTATCGCCTTTTAGGCAAATGCAAGTGCCTAACACTGTCGCATGCGCGAGTCATAAGATTTCTACGCAAGCGCGTTTTGTCGTTTCTCAATAATTAAATTTTCTGTTTTCAACCTTTTAAGTGGGTCTATACCATTAACACCGTTCGATCTTGTGGTCAAATTTTCTCCACTGTTCGATCGTCTTCGCCATCATCCATGGTCAACTGAATTGAACCGTGGCCGCGTAGGTTTGGGCCGCTTTTAAATAACCTGTCTCAATAGGCCGAATGATCCAAAGTCTTAGCTGTGTTTGTGTGGTGCGGGTCACAATCGAATAACGAAAAATGTATATGGAGGTCGATAGATAATTCCAACTCCAAGAAAGGTCGCTGTTTTTTCTATTTTGTATTTGATATGATCATATCTACCGACTTTATTTGGTCGGAGTGAGAGATATTTGATATGGTATTTTCCTGTAAAGTATACACCATAATTAATAAACTAAAGCATGTTAAATGTGGGAATACATTTTTGGCCCTGCTGAAAGAAACATAATTATTAATCATATGAATATCTGCGCTACGATGTATGAAAATATTTAAAACTACAAATATATATACGTATGTTTTTATCAATTTTTTTTAGTGATACTTGATAAGTTGAATTCAGTTTTATATTCTGATTATTAAATTGATAACTATACATGGGTTTGTTTGAATTATAGTATCTATTATAGTATTATGCTTGGCTAAGACGTGAATTAATTCTGGTATAGAAGAAGCTAAACCGAATCTGTAATGTTGCTTTTGACGTGATAGTCGAAATAGATTAATCTTTTTTTTTTAAGCCTCTTCTATAGTTCTGTAGAAATGGTTGTGTAATCGAGATCACAACGTAGAATTAGTCGATTCTGATCAGGATTAACTACGGCGTTTGATTTCAGTTTCATTCTTTATCTAATATTATACTTTTCGAGTTAGATAAAGTAAGTGGCGTTGAACAAGAATATCACAAGATATATTGTGATGGGTTTACGAAAAGATTGTTTTTTTTCGCATTTTACCAAAAAGAAAAGAAAAGATTATTTATTAATCAATGCAAAGTTCAAAGAGTTACAAGATTTGTATTTGTGAGATGAAAAAAATGAATCCTAAGAACAAGAAAACTAAAAGTTTAATGATTCTAAAGTCTTTTTCTCGTGCTCTTAATGATTTGTTGATGAATCTTCAAGTTACGAGAAGAATTTTATTTATAGGAAGATGAAATCGGTAGAGAGTCTGCCCTAAATTTTTCCTCTCTGGTTCAACTCCCAAGGCGCCGTTCAAGCCCCGACTAGGGATGACTCTTCTTCACCGGAGTTTCTTCCCCTGAGTTCGGAGCACCCCCATTTTTCCCGGATCCTCCTTTGTATCCGATGTTTGTTTTTTCTCTTCTACCGCCGGTGGTCTGTCCACCAGCGAGACCTTTGCTCTCCGTTTTGTGTTCGGGTCGTTCCTTCGCTCTGGTAGACGTACATGAACTTTTCGAGGTCGAAGCCTCAATCCTTCCCTACAATCTACCGGAGCTGTATGTGCGATCGGAAGCGGCGTTGCTCTCACCAGCGAAACGTTTCAGCTCTACTCCGTCTATCGGCTATCTTCTTTCTCCGGTGGGCACATTGATGAGACCCGCAGAACTCTTGAGGTCGGAGTTCGCTCATCTCTCCTACTCCCCACTGGAGTCGACTGGTCAAGTGACGGAGCTCTCTCACCTCTTGACTCCCAGATCTAGATGTTTAACTTCTACGAGTTTGGTGTGCTATGTGGAGTCTTCACCGTCAGATCGTATCTCCATTGCTCAGCCAATGGTTTCTTTGTCTGGACCGGAGAATCTTCCATCGTCATCTGTTTCAAATCCTGTTCCGCCGGAAAGAGCTTCTTCTCCGGCGAAGAATCTGAAGATCAAGCTTCTCGGTCCACTGTCCCCTCGGAGCATCAACGGCCATGGTTCGTTCCTGTGCTCGTTTTCCGGTGACGTTTTCCTCGGGAGAAATCCCGTTTCAACGGATCTAGCCATCTGTGTTGGGCGCTGCTCCGGCGGTGATCTCACGAGATCGGCCGTCACCAACACTGCTGATGTTGGCTTGACCATGGTTTGGGCCGTACGATCCATCAGGCCCATTAGGGTTTTCTGTTCCTTTTCAATTCTTGGGCTGGGCCCTTGTAATCTTCCTGGGTCGGGCCTTTGTAAATTTCCTGGGCTAGTCCCTTGTATTCCTGGGCTTTGCCCTTGTATTCATGGGTTTTGCCCATGTAATCTCTTAAAGTCACTTGGCACAGTGACTATATCTCGATCATTTGGTTTTACCGGGTTGATCCACTTGACGCAAGCGAGTTTGTTCTCCATTTTGCTGTCAATCTATCTTAGATTTCTATCTACTGTGATTTCATTTGCTTTTATCTTTGATTGTAATATTTCAAGAAGATGTTTAATTCCTTCTTTATGGTGTAAGGTTTAAGTTTAATGAAGAAAAGTTCGTGAAAAAAAAAAAAAGGAAGATGAAATCGGTTCATTTGAGTTCATCTTCCTTGTTTTTTTGGGAATGTTCATCTTTTCTTTATTTCTATTTTGATTTGCCTTTATCGTCAAATATGTTTTTTTTTCCAGGAGGTCGACTTGGTAGGTCTCGTCTTGATAAGCTATTTTTAACTGGGAGAATGTCTAATATAAGGTTTTGTATGTTTACATTATAAAACTATATCAAAATAATTTGTTTTTGCATTCATTTTGGCAAGTCACGTTACCAAATTACAGATTCTGTTAACCTTAATAAAACAAAAGATACGAAAAAATAGAGTTGAAGATTCCATGAAAGGGAGAATATTTTGTTGCTTTCAGAAGCGAGAGCACCTCATTGACTTGTATTCTGTTCAAGTGTGTACAAGACCATGATAAGGATCGGGTGGACCACCGTATTTGCATTCCCATTTGCAATCGTATTATTATTTTCAAATTACATTAATTACATTGATCACATCATATTTATTACTCGTGGACATAAATTAAAACTCCTTGAAAAGGTCACTGTTTGATTTTTATTCTTTTTTCGTGGGGTCGTTTATGCTGATAAATTAAATGAAAAGAGCTGGCAAGAGACATGTGACTTCTGTGAAATTATTTTGCTCCTTCTCTTCTCTAAGTAACCGATCGATGTTTGTAAACTAATTCATAAAGTTAGTTGTTGTAGTTACCAGTTTTAACTTTTAACTTAAAAAGTTCTTTGTTAATTTTATGGTTTATGTAGAATTTATATTATTAGTAATTGATGAATGAAACTAGAGTTAGAAACACGTGAATTAACTGCAGCGAAGGTAAACAACACATAGGGGTGTATCCAATTTGGTATTTTGATTGAGTTTAGGTGATTTGTGTTAAAATGATAAATCCCCTGTTATTCAAACTTAAATTCTAAAATCTCTTTTAAAATCCAGTGTTATGATTTTAAAATACACTTTCAAATCCAGTGTTATTGGAAATATTTTTAGAAGTGAATTTTAAGTGATTTCAAGTGATTTTATAGTTATTTGGTGAGATTTCTTTGTTAAAAACAAATCACCTAAAATCTCATAGTTTTTGGTGGGATTCTAGAGTCATTTCATTTAAATCATAACAATTTCTCTAAAATCATCATAAATCATCTAAAAATGAAATTACCCTAAATCACTATAAATTTCAAGTTCAATAAATCCCATAGGGTTGATCATACTGTTTTGAATATTCCGCTATCTTTTGTTTTTGTCAAAACTCCAATTATTGATGAAGTAATGATTTTCGTTTTTAGTTAATATGAATGGACAGCTAATTAACATCATCCAGAGTCAAATTTTACAGGATAAGAAATATGAAAATTAGACTAGCTAGTTTTAGCAAAAATAAAATAAAATTTGACTATCTAGTCTATGCTTATACTAGACGTAATATTGACAAAATAATTAAAAAAAAAAAAAAAAACAGGAAATAGAAAGATAGTTGAACTTTTGAACAATGGGCCAGAGAAACTTTCACGTTTCATTGCACATTGAATTTGTAGTATGGTACCTTTTAGAACAAAGGCTTAAAAATTAGTATTTGAATGTATTCGTCAAAAAAGTATATGAAGTTTTTTGGAATAAGAAAGTTTGTTTTCTGAAAAAATACAATGACTTGTTTTATCAAGTCTTCCTAAAATTTTGGAAGACTTCCTAAATATTGTGTGGTTTTCTTCGAACAAAAATAAAAAGAGTGGTCATGTTAATAATATACTTTTAAAAATTTAAGATTTTTGATTTTATATTAACATATTGTAAAAAGAAATTATTAGTTTTCATAGTCTTGATTTTTTACATATAAGATCTCATTATCTATCTTTTCAGTTTCTTATCATTTTCAAATTTTTTTTTTTTTTTTTTGGTTAAAAGGCCTATCATTTTCAAATTTCTATTTTTATATTTCTCAAATGTTCGTAAATAGTCAATTCGAAACATGTAAAAAAATTTTGAATTGTCCAAAGTGTCAACTATCAAGACGTATCATAGATTCATAGCTAGTAAAATGTCATGAGTCACACTACAAATGAGTGTTCATATAACCTTAAGTTTGTCACATGTTTCTATAACGATATTTTCCAGCAGACCACAAGAACAACACGAAATTAAGAGTGCTTAAACCGGCAATAAAGTAATAGAAATAATCTAACTTGCCAGTATCAATATCATCCGTGAGCCAACTCTGTTCTCCTCCACGAGCAGTCACACTGTGCACAATGCTCACCATCGCACTGCTTAGATAACTGGCTAAAGCCATACCTAAGTAGAGCAACGAGTTCCCTATGCTTCTCATGTTGATTGGAACTTGTTTGTTGAAGAACTCGGTGAGGCCAACGATAGTGAAGACTTCATAAAATCCCATTAGTACTTGTTGCGGGGCTAGCCAAAAGATAGATATGTTTACCCCGCTAAGGGATAAATCTCTTCTCTTCCGCTCCACAACACCCGATATGAACATTGTCATGATGGAGAAAAAATTTCCAATCCCAACTTTTTGGAGTAACGAGATGCCTCCTTCTTGTTTTGTAATTTTTTCAATGTGTCGGACCAAAAAGGTTTCATAGAAGGGAAGCCATATCCCTATGGTGAGTAGTGATACTACGGTTATGGAAGCAGGAGGGATGGTGTAAGAAGTTCCGGGAAATCGGAGGTCCATTTTTAGTGCTTGTGAGACCGTAAAGGTTTGTTGTTGGTTCATAGCTAAGAATCCAATAATGCTCGAAGCAAATATTGGAATAATGCTTATTATAGACTTTATGTCCTCTATCTGTCTCACAGTGCAGATTCTCCACTTCTCATTTCCAGCTTCATCGTTGTTCATCACTATCACAGCTTTGTTCAAGAACCTGGGAAAAAAACAAAGAAAGAAAAAAGTTTGATCACCACATTTATTTGCATACATCATATACATCTAAAAATATTACCATGACCTCCGTTAAAATATATTTTCAGATTTTTTAATGGTAAAATATATTGTATACCCTTTTTTCAAATAATGCTTAACAATTTCATTTAATTTCTCCAGTAATAATGATTAACAATAGTATGGGTAAAATTAAAGAGTTTATGAACTCTGAAACGACAACTTTTTGTAAAATAATAATAAAAATTTTAAACAATATTTTAGCATAGTGTTTAAAACAACTTTTTGTAAAAGAAAAATAAAAATTTAATAGTAAATGTTACCTGTATTGATCAGTGAGTATGAGTTGATTTGACTGCGAACTTGTCTCAAGTAACGGTCGATAATAGTCCACCTCTAAAGGAGACGGCACATTACGTTTCTTAAAAGCAGCCACGAGAACCTTGAAGATCCCAGCGATCACACTTCCTTCGGGTTTGACAAAGACATAAAACCGAGTTCCCACAAATAGCAGAACAAGCGCAAACAAATTGAGAAACGTCGGGATTGCGAATCCAAGCCCCCAGCTGATGTTGTTCTGTACGTACAACATTAGAGTCATTGCAATTAACTGTACGATTGTATGAGTGGTGTAGTACCAGCTAAAGAAGGTTCTACTTCCTTCTCTTCCTTCTTCTGTCGAATCATCGAATTGGTCGAGACCAAAAGGAACACTGCATGAACGGATTCCTCCTGTTCCAACTGATAACAAGAAAAGTCCTGAGAGTAAAACGTATAGTTGACGATCGTTATAGCGGATGCAGTTTCCGGTGAGATGGTCGGCAGTGCAAGGTGGTGGTCGTAGATTAGGGATCAGAGAAGTGAAAGTCAGGACCAACATTCCCTGTTGAAGTTTTTAACTCTTGTCACGTTACAAAGTTCCAACATCAAGACTTGCAAACAACTTTAAAATAAAATAAAATACTTACTAACAACTTCTACGTATGTGTTTGCCTTTGTATTTTAAAAAGTTGAAAATAAAAAATCAGACTTTAAATAAATAAAAATGTGTACAGTAATTAAAGTGTAAACGCAAATGCTACATGCAAACGGAAAAGCTTCTGTTCTTTACATTTGGCATTTGCGTTAAGAACTAACAAACAACTTTTGTCTAAAACGGTTGAAAGAAAAGGTTGTTTTAAAACAAAATACACGCTAAATGTAAATTGCAAACGCAAACCATCAAATCTTAATTAATCTATATGAAAAAAAAACATTTAATAACGAAAATTAGAAGGAAAAATAAAAAGTACCAGCAATTCGGCTATGGAACCAAAGACAATGGTATTAAATTTTCCAGTGTAAGAGTCAGAGATGAAAGCTCCGATGATAGGAGAGAAATTGGTGAGAGCAGACCAAGTGTTGATTAGAGTCGCAGCTTGGACTTGATCCATATGGTATTCTCTTACCATATACACCATGAAGTTCGCCATTAAACCAAATGTCGCAAGCCTCTCCAATGTCTCATTTGCTGCATCATCATCGATACAGCTTGATTAGAAAGAAAACACCACAAAATCAGAAAACAAATTAGACAGTGATTATAAGTACCTAATATGTAAGGCATAGCTTTCCAACCGAGAGGCTTCCTCTGTCTCATCGTCGAATCCGAAGAACTTGTCGCTTTCTCTTCATCCATTTTTCTTTGTCGGTTTTCTTCTAGTACTCTTCTGATATTTGTGTTGAAGCAAATCAGTTTATGTTATAAAGAGAAGTAAAACCGTGTCTTCATTTTAATATATAGAAAAGTTAAGACAATAAGTGGAACACAATCTCATCATTTAATAGTAGATCCTGCATATAAATCACAAGTGATAAGATCATTTTCTCATCACCAATCATTTCAGGTTATGTGTCAGTCAGATAGATTATCAATCAAATTAAGCTATCTGTGTGGCATAAGAAGATCTACATCTACTAAATAAAATAAAATAAATGAAAATATTTACTAATCAATATACAGAGTAAAATAAAATAGGGATATCTGTTAGAAAATCTTGGCTTTAGTATTAAGCATAAACTTTATTATTCCTTAATCAAATCTTGTTTTGGTTATTTGCATCCCGTGATAATCATTTGATGAAACAGAATCTCCGACTCTCAAGGCTTGGAGGTCACGCCTAAGGCAGATATAAAACATATCCCTCCCAGAAAAATAAAACACATCTTTTCATCAGATTCGACAATGCCTCGCGGGCCTCGCGCCGGCAGAAGCTCCGGTGGTAACAATTTAGATCTTTCCAAAGTTATTTACTTCTTAGCGCAGTCGTTCAGTCTAGGGTTTCCAATCGTTTTCAGTGTAAACCAGATTTTTAAAACAGTTTCGCTCTGTATTTTGATGGAAACTTGTAAGAATATATATGTGACCGATGTGTTTCAGTTTCTGATGTAATTCCACCCAAAACCGGCACACAGAAGTAGGTGATCGATCGATGGATGATGATAAACGGGTTTGCGGAATGATAAGAACGGATATGCGGAATGATAAGACTGGGGAAAACGAACGGATTGCTTCAACATATTGTGGAAGATCTGAGAAACTCCGGATTCTAATCTCAAAGAGAAAAGAATGATGAATCTTCAAGTGATTAACAAGAAGAAACAAGAATCGAATGAGAACAGCTCAAACGATTGATCTAAGAACAAAGAGAGGTTTTTGATAAAGATTTAGATAAATGTTACAAATGAGTTGTAGTGAGAATATAAGGAAAAGAAAAGGAATACGAAGAGATGGTTGGAACATGCTCCAGCCATATCGGAAACACACATAAATTAAATGCTTTTTTAACGTTCAAAAGGACGCTCCCCGGCGCTGATGATTCAAACGAACGGTTCGGCTCGGCGGGTTCGGTGATTAAACCAACGAGCGGTTCGGCTCGGATGACATAAGACAGAAGGGATGGTTTGAAGCGGGTCGTGGGCCTCGTTAAAAACCTATCATGGAAAACCCATTGGGACAAAACCATGATAGGGAAAAAGAGCACACCATTTCCCACTTGTCCCTTTGTCGAAGTCATCGAACCGTTAAGCAGACCAGAGTGGAATGCTTAACCTCCTGATCTTGCCAACTCAAACGAGCCCTCGGTTCGGCTAACATGGCCTCGGCAAGTTCAGCTACGGTATTCTCAGCAGCGAGCTGATTGGCAACCTTCTTCTTGGCAGCGAGCTGATTGGCAACCTTCTTCTTGGAAGCGAGCTGATTAGCAACCTTCTTCTTGGCAGCGAGCTGATTAGCAACCTTCTTCTTGGCAGCGAGCTGATTATCCTCGGCATCGAACTGGTTGACTTCATTCTCCGCGGCAGTGAGCTGATTGGTATCCTTTTCCTCGGCAGGCTCGGCCAGAGTGATCTCGGCGAGTTCAGCTAAAGTGGCCTCGGCAACGAGCTGTTCCGCGGCTATAAGCTGTCCTTCCTCGGGTTCAAGCTGTCCGTCCTGATCCTTACTGCTATCCTCGGCCATAGTCACATCAGTTTCTCTCTGTTCCAGTTTTTGATTGGATTTGGAGACTTTTGATTTGGCTCTTTAGTCTTAAAAATCAAATAGTCTCACTCACATTTTGGGACTTAAACCCTAATTATTAGTCTCAAGTAATTCGACTAACATTCTTGATGATGCAGGAAAAAGATCATTTTCAAGTGGATGGCCTAAATTTCGCTCTTCGCCACATATCAGTAAAACATCGTCTGGTAAAAAAAAATTCTCACTGACATTGATTAAATTTAGTTTTTTTTTTTTCTTTAATCAAAATAAAGAGTATGGATAATATAGTATGGATCTGTTATCTTAATTTTCTATGCAGATAAAGATGGAAAAAAATCGCCGCCTCCTGCTAAAGTTGAGAGTAGCTGATGGTATATAATAAACTTCAATGAAATAAACGAAATTTCTCTTTGCATTTCTAATTCTGTTCTGTTTTGATTTAACTTCTTGTGGGAAAATTAGGTTTTAGTTGGGGGACTGGAAATGCAATGGGACACAGATTCGTTGAAGCCATTTTTGGTCCTCGAACCATTAAAACAGAGGTAGCTTTACCAGAGAAGGCTGAAGTTGCTTCTGTTTATGCCAATGATGATGATAACAATAAATACAAGGATTATACTGAATCTTGCAGTATCAGCTATAATGCATTTCAAGAGGTAATTAAGGCCTATATATAAGATTCTTGGATCTTCTTTAATTAATTCAAGAATCATTTGCCAAATTATGTGATTGTTTTTGTGTGTTTAATGTGTGTTGCAGTGCTTATATGCGAAAGGGAATAACCTAAGGAAATGTCATTTCTTCATGGATTCGCTGTTCGAATGCAAGAAGAACACTAGTTCCTTCGACTTCTAAGTACTTGGACTTTCTTGTTTTTTTTTTTTCCCAATAAAAATCATCTAAAAACTCTTAATGATTCAATCATTCGTTTATGATTTGTGTTTTTCTTGGATAAAGAAACCTCCAAGTTTTTAATTAATTACTTTATGTCTGGAAAGAATTAAGTTTTTCATTTCGAATCACTCTGATCCAACCTGAACACAGTTTATTTAGATGTTCCTATATAAATAATAGACAGCCTAGTGAAAATATGGTTGTCATCTTCGTTTAGTTGTTGTTGGCCAGCGACTAACGACAACGATCCAATTGAAACCAGTATTTAACAAGAAGATCGTTAACTTTATTATTGGGCCTCCACTGAATCGGCCCATTACGACTGGACTTGGGCTATAAGACAATTCAACTTACCGAAATACACGAGTTAGGCGTTGGAGTTGGAGCTAGCAAAAGTTAGGTCTGGAGCTAACAAAAGTCAGCGAGGATCTTCGAGATGGTAACACTTCAATAGATACGATTACGAAGACCTCCTTACTTTTCAAATGACATTGATGTTGAAACTTGAAGGGTGGTTTATTTACAACAAGAAGATGATAAGTAAGCAGTTTATACGGCATACATTACCTTTTTTTTGTTACATAATATTGGTTGATCCACACCACTAATAAATCGGATTCTGTTTAAAATAGATAAATACTCTATGATTATCAATATTCTAGTATTGTCAGTAATAAAATAGTATTTTATAATGGATACATCCAAATCATTCTAGGAATGAGATTATCGTTCTTGTATTAAATATTGAATTGTAGTTCAAAAACATTTTGTTTGCGTATCATATACATGAAGAGTGTAAAGTATCTGCCTAAAAATAATAGCATAAGAGGTTGGCAAATTGATAATTAGTTCTATGTGTACAAACTTAATTAGAATATTTAATTAAACCGAAAGCTACCTTTATAGATTTGGCCTAATTACAGAAAGGAAACCTATAACATTTGGTCAGATGCTGATTTGACCAAATTTGTCTGTTATCGTTTGCAAGGCCTTTAACACTTTGGTTAGATAGTGACAAACAAAGAGATAAGTGTGAGATTTCAAGATAGTAATGTTGACTCGTTATATCACATTCTTACCCTTTATAACTTTATGATTTTTTACCATAGTTTAATTTGTTAGATCCCATAAAAAAAAAACTCAAGTCCTTCTTAGTCAAAACTTTAAATTCAACTAAAATATGGTTAACATATAATGATATAAAAATAAGATTAACATGAGAATTTATAGAGTACATGATGATATATTTGAATGTAACACAAAAGTATGTACACATCAAAATGAATATGTAGTAGTAATTAGTAGAGACACATAATTATTTATGAAACAGTATAGTTTGGTGTTTACATATACAGAATGAGATATATATGCTTGCCAAAATGAAAAGGTATTTGTTTAAATTTAGTGTTATCAATTTTTTTTTTTGAATTATTAAAAAGTTATGGGCTAGGCCCGGAACCACAGTTCTTTCTCAACGTTGATTATCAAATTTTATGTTGGGCATCTTTTACTTTTTACCCCAAAATATGGAAGAGAAGTCCTGAAAAATGTTTCAAATTCGTAAAAAGAATTCATATTGTTTTTACTTTTTATAATCATTGAAAATTTACGCTATCAATGATATGCACAGTAAAAAGACAGACGCTGGCCGTTAAAATCATTAGAGAACAAAACATAAATATTGTAAATCACTCGTAAATAAAGTACCTTTGTGTCGGCTTTAAACTTTATAAATTATTTCTGTTAGAACACTGAGCCACGAAATGCTAGAATATATAAATCCAGTGGACATTAGAAAAATATCGTATCTTCTTTTATCAGCTACGATTTTTTCTTACTTCCATCAATAATGTGTATGTGTATATATATTCACGAAAACCCAAATTTGAAACTCTTTTACGGCACTTACTTTCATAACTAATTGTTCCTCAACACTTCAGTGTGATTTGTCTAAGTAATTATTAAAAATCTACAGACCAATCAGGACGAATAGTGTCATGTACATAAGTAGATGTTGTTGATGGTCTTAAAACCACCGCATGCGGGGGAGCATTTCAGAGCATATCTATAACGTGGCAGATAGTGAAGGAGCGGGTCCCGCGTTTCTTTAGGATCCGAATCATTGGACGGTGGAGACATATCAATGGAGGCTTAATTATGATTAATTAAATTTGTAATTTAGGAGTAATTAACTTCTAGAGGTAGATAAGATATTGAAGAGAGATAAGATTACATGGTGTTACACACCAACCAAACTACAACTTGAGAAAACAACTACGCCGCGGCAAACGATTAAAGCCCGGAAACAAAGCCGAAGGAAAAAGGAAAATCCTCGGAATCAAAACCCATAAGGGGAAACAAACTACAAACTGGAACCACCAACCTCCTAAAACCAAGACTAAAACATCAAAAGATATGAGCAAATAGCAACAAAAGCCTTTAAAAACAGCCGGAGCAAAAGACACGGTGGATATGATCTTCAGAAGAAGATATTGAAGAGATAAGATATCAGATGAAATTGAAGAGATATTTTAAGATATCTTTCTAATAAGATTTCAGATGAAAAAAAAAAAGATAAGATATTGAAGAGAGGTGGTTTGGCTTTATCAAAAAAAAAAAAAAAGAGAGAGGTGGTTTGGATTCGGTTGCATGCTTCATGCTTGCACCGCGCGTACCTGTCTCACCTTTGTAATGGAGAATAATTCACTTTTCTTTATTTGTCGGCTTTTATTTTACGGGTGTATGGAAAAAATTTAATATTTCTAGTTGGTTTAATTTTGTATTTCTTGTTATTCGAGTAATTTTTGAAAAAAAAACACAAATTATTCTGTTTTAGATATTTTTGATTCGATGTTGAAAGTATTTTTTTTTGGTTGATGAAGTTAAAATCTACTAAAGATATAAACCTCGTCACAAACATAAATAAAATGAGTATATGCAACTTCCAAATGTTCTTTTTTTTTTTATTGTAAAATTTAGTTTGATGATAAGAACAAAAATAAAGAATCACTCCAGTACTTTGCTAATCACACCATATAACTAACTATTATCCACTCTAAAACGTCGAGTAGTACTCATCTAGTACAATTTTTTCTTACTTTAGAAACTATCATTGACAATTTGTTTTACACTTTTTCCCCTATTTTCTTTGGTATTAGAATCAGAGTCTCTCAAATTATTTGGAAGCTTTGAATAACTTTGACCTTTTTTATCAAACAATGCAACGGTTGAACATGTTAAAAGACGGTTTTAAATACACAAATATTTATTCTTCTTTTTTTCTTTCCTTCTGTACTATTTGTAATTGACTTAAAATTCTTCCTAACTTACCAAATTTATATAGATTCTATTCTAGATCTCTCCTTTGAGATATGTTATAACCACATTGAATGGATTGAAAGATAAGTGACTTATCTCTACTCACTACAAGAAAACAGACGAATTGCGACAAAAATTTACGACGGAAGTGATTCCGTCGCAAATTTGCGACTTATTTGAGACTGTTCGTGTGGTCTTCACGGCGAAAAATATTTCAGTCGCAAACTCATCGTAAATTTGCGAGTGATTTGCGATATAAAAAATCTCTCACAAATTTGCGACGGATTTGCGGTAACATTTTTCCTTCGCAAAATAATTTGATCGAAAATATGTCCAAATTTGCGAGAGATTTGTGATTTTCATTTCCCTCACAAGGTTGCGATGGATTTGCGTCCAAATTTTTCCTTCGTAAGCAATTCGGTCGCAAATCCGTCGCAACTCCATCCCAAATTTGCGACGGATTTGCGACGTATGTATTACTGGGAAGTTGGCATTACCGCTACGGTCTACAAGGAGTTCAAAGCCAAAGTTAAGCAGCGGATGCTTGATATGGTATCTCGGTGGAAGAAGTTTTGGCTGACTAAAGGAGATAAGGCTATGCCTTTCTAGTTTGACCGGAATGTTTGGAATGGCTTAGTTGCATTTTGGATGGATCCTGATCATCAGAACAGGAGCGCCAACAGCAAGTCGGCTCGATTGAAAAGTAAAAATTTTACACATCGTTCCGGCCAAACTTCATTCAGAGCCCGATGCCGAATGCTTGTAAGTTTTTTTATCTACTAATTTTTTTAAAATATTTTTTTTTCATTTATTTCTTATCATTTTTAAATCATAAATTATTTTGAAGGCTGAAGAAAAAGGGGAATTAGAGACGGATTTGTTAGAGGTTCTCGGGTACACCAAACGGAACCCGGATGGCACTTTCATAGACGAAGATTTTGAGGAGCTTTATAATGATGTTAATTCGAAGCTACAAGAATTGACTCATAATGATGATCCCGAGAGCATCGCTTCTGGTTCTGTTGAACTATCTCCGGCCGTGAAGAACATAGTTTTTGTGCAGGTAAATTTTTTTCTTATTTTTAGTTCAAATTATTTTAATTCATATGAATATTATATGTTTATTAACTTCAGTTTTTTTTTTTTTCAGTTTGCTCTCTGTAAAAAGAGGAAGATTAGGGGGGTTGGTTCTCTCCAATCCCTAATTGATGCTACGAGCGGTTCTGTTCGCTGTTCTGCTTCAAGTCGATTTCAGGATCCCCAGTGGTTACTGAGATAAAAGAGGAATTGACTTTATCAAAGTCCAAACTAGCATGCTATGAGGAAATGTTCGGCTGATGGAATATTTTTCCTCGCAAATGTGCGAGTGAATGTTTTCGTCGCAACTCAATCGCAAATTTGTGATGGAATATTTTTCCTCGCAATATTGCGAATGAATGTTTTCCTAGCAAATTTGCGACGAAGTTGCGAGGAAAATGTCATTGCGACGGACTTTTAAATTAGTTTATATGTGTGAAATGTCTAGAACCCAATGAAAGAGTATAATTTATCACTCATTTTTCAATCACTTTTGTTGGAAACGTATGTTTCGTCAATCATATCCCCCCATTATCATCATAAAATACGAGGCTGTGTTATATAACGTACCCACAGAAATCTCTTTCACAGCGAATACTAAACAGCCAATCCTCATGTTTGTGCGAGCCGAAACTTGCGCAATATTGTTTAGTTCGTTTTTAGAGAGAGCCGAGGAATTCTATTGATTAAATACGAAAAGGACGAGCCAAAGATGTTTTTATTTATAGCTGTTATGCGAGCTGTGAAATTTGTGGCGTATGCCTTTGCTGTGGGTAAAAAGTGTTCTCGAAACAATTGACATCGATTCCTATTTATAAGAGAATAGGAACCGACTTTACAAGATTTAAGTAAATTTTCCATAATGAAACTTTCCATTTCTGCTCGCGCCGACTCGCGTTTATGGCAAGCTCTGAGTATGGGCCTTCTTCGATGGGCCTCGGCTCGAATCGCTTCGCTGGATGTTGGCTCGGCCCATCGAGAGATTTCTCCCCGGTTTTCTGGTTTAGTTGACGGTTCGGCCCGGCTTGCTTTGATCACCCCGGTTCGAATGACAATGTGATGGAGGGAAATCCGACCCCAACAATGTTATTATGTAGAGTCAACTTTGGTTATCCACACATTCAGGGAACATATTCATGAGCTATACAATTTTACGTGGCATTATCTAATTGGGACCAACAGCCAATACATTCCATGGGAAACTCATCTTTTCCTGAAACCACATCTCGATCTCTTCCTCATTCTCATTTACATGAGAGAGCTGTGATTATCCAAAACATAAAGATGTGAATGTATATGTTTCTTTATGAAACAAAAATCATTCACATCATCTTGTTAAAGATTTTTTCTTTTTGGTCGTGTATAAGTATTATATGAATTTAATATCCTAGAGAAAAAAATACTAATATTTATATGCTCATTGAGACGTAACACATAACTTGCTAAAATTTTCTGAAATACATATATTGCACCCTTATAATTTAGTATGCATTGTTTTTTCATTGTTACAGTCCAAAACTAGTATGGAAAACAAACAAAATAATTTAAACTCAACTGGTAATTAGTGAAAAGAGTTGTGTTATTTTGACCATTTTTGATATTTTAAAGGTTCCCGTTCAAAACACCTTAAAAATCACTTCTTTCAGATATATCATTGCATAGTTCGCTCTCATTTTTAACATAGATTCCCAACAGACTCGTAGTATATCTTTAACGTAAACATGTAAAAGGAAAACGAGGATGACTTGCGTCGAATTTAGAGCAAATATCGAATAATGAAGGATAGAAACGATAATTTTAAAAGATATCCCATATGATTGCGAACGTTAGATATTACTCATTAAACAAACTCATGATTAACTAATGTCTAGACAATGAGTGCTGACTTAGTTAGACCGTCCAATAATTCAGGTGGCAATTAGATATATGGAAAAACTAACTTTCTAATATATATCATTGGATACTGCACTGTGCAGACGTCTGCAAAGGTTGGCCCCAACTTTAAAATTGATAATATATAAGAAAACAAACAAAAAAACAAAAAAGAATTAAAATTTTCTAAGCTTCAAGTGAGGTCCATGATATGGAAGTCAATGGTCAAACATATCACAGCTCATATACAGACGAGATTAAAGGGAAATAGAAAAAGAAGATAAATAATCTCACGGGTTGTTTAACGAAGGACTTTGTTTATGAATATTTCGTGTTTTTGTATGTCAAATTGATGTATGCTTTATGAAAAGAGAGAAAGAGTACCAAAAAAATGAAAATGAAATAAATAATGTATACAAAAGAGAGGGTCGGTCATTGCCACAATTAAGCGGAAGTGGAGAATGGTTGGTATTTGTTGTGTCCGTCAAACCTCAAAAAGCTTTCTGTATATATATTTCAAGATCTTTTTGTTTTTTATTTATTTATTTTCGGCACAGTACGTACTTTTTAAAATGGTTAGTAGGTTTTTTTGCATTTATAAGATTGATTCGAAACAAATATAAAATGTATGCAACAGGCGTGTAAATATGTAGTTATATTAATCTTTTTTTAAGAAAACCAATATAAGAATTCGCTTGAGTCTTTAATTAATACTTTAGTGCAGATAATTATTTTTCTTATCGTGTGCTACACTTAGTCACATTCAATAACTAGAAATTAGTTCAAAATTATTGAATATTGCAATATTATATATACGACCTTTATAAAAGATTTATACATGTTTCGGATTTTTCCGGTACAAGATTTCTAATTAACCAAAATATTATAGTTCTCATTAACAAGTGTCCTTGAGTCTAGTTTTAGGGGTATCACTTATCAGTTACATATTATATGTTTTTTGTTTATGTATAACTGTTCTTTAACTAACTAAAACAATAAATTCTGAGGCAAAAACCAAATATGGTAATAAAGACTGAACCGGGTTTACCATAAAATTCGCAAACGGATGGAAATAAATCAAGAAAACAAAATATGATATTGCATGGATAAGGAAACAAGACACTTGTCTATGCCACTTGTTTCTTTAGTTGCATGAGATCACTTTAATGTTAAAGTCCTCCCACACAGTATTGGATTCTTCGCTATAAAAAGACCTTCATGGTGATTAGAGAGCCTTGAGATGTGAATTTGAATCATATACGCACACACACATATACGTATTCATATATGGCACTGGAATAATGAAAATATTCAAATCTAAAATAGTAGAATAGCACTGGCAAAGAAAAACATTAGTTAATTTCCAGAATATTCTTGTGTTTATGCCATGTTAACAGTAATAGTGTTTTTTTTTTTTTGTTCTTTCGATAAGTACAATAGTTGTTTTCATCGTCTTTTATTTATCGATTTTCATTTGAGTTCTGATGTATGGTGGCAACACGAATACGGAACACTATATCACAAAATCCAGTCACAAAATTTTATATCTAATTATATTGATTTGAATGTTTTTAAGTTAAGGATCTACTGGTTACGTATTTGTTCAGCTCTCAGTTAGCAGAGCGAGCTGATGACTGTCTTTAAGTACGGTTCATTTCGGAACCGTTCTTCTTTTCGTCCTCGGTCCTCCCATAATTGGGTTCTACATCAAGTCATATGCATGGTTATATCTCGATTTGAATATCGGAGAATCTTTCGGGAAAACAGCTATATCTAAACCTCAAATTACCATGACGGCATGACCATATCATGGTGGATGTTATGTTTTGTTCTCTAGATATTGAAGTGTTCCCAAAAGTCTCATGCTCAAGTAAAATGTAAAAACAATCTAAAAGTAAAGTGCATAAACTACAATATGGAGTTCTGCCAAGTTGACACGTATAAAAAAAAGTGGAGTTCTAAAAGCAAGATCTTTTGGTAAAAGTAAAACCAACATACAGACAACAATGTATACTATCTTTCAAAATCACAAAATTTCCGTCAATTGTTAAGAGGAAAAAAAGGGAAAAAATAAGAGTATACAGAAAGTTATAATTATACGCCGAAGTTTTTTCTTTTACGTCTAAGAAGACAATTAAATAACAATTATTAATAGATACTTTAACTATTATACCAAGATCCATTCGTATGTGGATCCACCATGAATAACTATAAGCCGAAGTTTTTTTTTATATAACGTCTAAAAAAACAATTAAAAGACAATTATTAATAAATATTTTAACTATTATATAAAGATCCATTCGTATGTGGATCACCATAAATAGCTGTTCTTGCACCGTTATGTAAATTTTTCTTATCTGTTCTTGGTTTCTTTATACGAAGTTACTTACAATAACCTGCAGAAATCTCATCTTCCAAGATTGAAACCCAGACCTCTAAATATAGAAGTCATTATTAAAGAACCTTTAGCCAATCACCAAACTAAAGGGGCTTCTACATTATATGCCGAAGTTGTGTGGTAAAATCTACGAATATGCGTGTATATATATTGTTTTTATTCGTTAGACCGGCAAAGAATTATAGTTTATTTATGATTCTATCTAAAACGAATTTATAACGTCAAAAAGGTAATTAGTAACAACAGTTAATTGGCTATTTTGCAAATTAAGCCAGAACGACCATGAATAGAAAGAGGAGGAATCAGTAGGTCTAGATTAAGTGAATGTTCTATTTCATGTTGTTTTAGTCAACAAAGTTAATTTCACTGAATTTGTTTTAAAATCCATTAAGTGGAGGGTTTGATTCCTTCCATCACCTTTATCTTGTCTTCAACTTTTTTTGGTTTGGATTTACTTGCATCCTTCTCCATTAACAAACTAAACCGAACCCAAATATATTGTATTTTGTTTATTGATTATGTACACAAACATTGTAAACTAAAAATTACTCTTTCTATTCTTTAATAAGTGATGTTTTAAACTTTATAGATTAAGAAAACTTGTATAATACCTATCATAATTTTTTTTGTTATTGTTATGTTTTTAATTCATTAATTAATATGAATGTTTAAGAAGTCATTTTATGTTAATTTTTGTATTGAATTCTGTAATCATCACTTATTTGTGAACAGAAAATTTTAAAATATCACTTATTAGAGAACATATAGAGTAATTCTTATGTGAAATTGTTATTCATGGTGACTTATAATCAGATACAGCTGCAAAATGGCCAATCCTAAAACGGGCAAAGAGGCAATGGGCCCAGAGCCGTGCCTATGAGGTAAGAAAAAGGGCATTTGCACCAGGCCCCCAATCAATGTTAAAAATATAGGGCCCCTAGTTCTCAAATATATAACGTATCATAGTGGTTTTAGCGTGTGAGCTGTAGTGTTGATAACCCAAGTTCAAAGATCGAGTAAATTTTGGTGACTTTCTATAATCTATTTAACTTTTTGGAACTTATCAAAGAAAAAAAGATTGAAAATCTCAGTTAGTTTAGATCTTTTTTCATTTAGTTTTCAGTATTTTGGATCTTCTTCTCCTCTTTCTCTTTCGTTAATAAATCTCTTTTCCTCTGTAATTTTTATTTTATTTTTCTATACATTTTATTCCTTTCAAAATGACAAATTTGCTATAATGCCGCCTTCAAATTAATCAACACAATCTTAGTTAATTCGCCCTAAGCCCCTATACTTAAAAAAGGCCCCATTTTAAAATCCGCCCTAAGCCCCTATCAACCTAAGCACGGCACTGAATGGGCCTATATATAAGGTTCATTAGGGTTGTAATTACTTTATCACACGAATAATAAGAAACCCTAGAACGGGTGTATTCGCCTCAAATCGTATTCTTTCTTGCTTTTATCGTCTCTTGATTCACAACAGAAATAAATCTTTGATATATTCTCTGAACTAGTAGAATTTATTGTTTGTTAACATTTACGAATAATATGATGTGAGTAACCGATATTAATTCAATCAACTCTAAAAATATGTTATCATTAATACCTGTGGAGAATAAAAGACAAAATCAATTTTAGATATGTGACATTGGTATTGGAAACCCCATGTAAAATCAACTTGCATATTAAGTAAAGGCAAACAAACATGATTGATTAGTCTTTATTCCACCACTATATTACTAGCTTTATAAATTCTTGGAATTAATATCATCTTTAGTGCCCTAAAAACAAAGAAATCAAACTTTTTTCCTTAAAAAAGAAGAGAGGGGAAAAATAAGGTCATTTCCTTAGAAGAGAGAGCATAAAGAAAAATTGCAACATGAAGTCATTTTCTAATATTAAAGAGGGCCCAAATTCTCCTTTCTTCTCACCCAATTGGACCCTTCCTCAATACCCTCCTCTCCTTCGATCTCTTTAAATTTCACTAATACCCTTCTCACTTTCACTCTTATAATTCACAAAAAAAAAAAAAAAAAAAATTTCCTCTCCTCAAAGTTAGAGAGAAAGAGAGAGAAAGGGAGAGAGAGAGAGAGAAAGAGAGAATGGTGGGTTCTTGAAGCTTCTCTCGTTATTTTTCTTCTCACTTCAACGTTCAAGAAATCAATGATATCATTTGTGTCTGTGATGATGTTTCCTTTTATCGAAGTAAATATGTCTTTTCTTATAGTTTAGTTTCTTTTTGTTGACATAAAACAGGAAGTGGAAGAACAAGAACGAGAGGTCTCATCAAGATGGGAAGGCTACGCCGATTGGAGAAACAGAGCCGCCGTGAAAGGCCGTCACGGTGGCATGCTCGCCGCTTCTTTCGTCTTAGGTTACTCTAAAAATTCCAAATTTACCCCTCTATTGACCCATCGTTTTCTCCAGCCAAGAAACAAACTTTGATGGATCATGTGATTGATTTTAACCTTTTTTTCTTTCTTTCCACTTGTAATCAGTGGTGGAGATATTAGAGAATCTAGCGTATCTGGCGAATGCAAGTAACCTCGTGTTGTACCTAAGAGAGTACATGCACTTTTCACCATCTAAATCGGCAAATGACGTCACCAATTTCATGGGCACAGCTTTTCTCCTAGCTCTTCTCGGTGGTTTCCTCTCCGATGCTTTCTTCTCCACTTACGTCATCTTCCTCATTTCTGCCTCCATCGAGTTTCTGGTAAAACCTACTTACTATTATAACTAATGATACTATTTTTCTTTTGTTAAAGAACTACTTTGACCCCAAAAAAAAAACTAATGATACTATTACTTGATTAATTATTTTACATTTGGTTATTCTTATAATTTGAAAAATTTGTCCTCAAATGGCTTAAGAATCAAAACTTCTTACCTATAAGTCAGAACTTTAACAAACTTATCCGTTAGAAAATCAACAAACTGAATTTTGCTTTTTTTTCCCTATCTTTGGCTTAAGTTTTAAGTTATTAGCGTTGACTTTTTTTTTTTTTATGGATAGCCACCACAATCATAAATCCATTCACATTACATAACCAATTTGATAGATAGATCCACATGCATTTAGCATATATATCTCATCACGAAAATAAAATAATAAATTTATGCATATGAAGATATGATTAAAAGCTTTGTAACAAAATCCCAACGAGCCATGCGTGCATTGGGAGGCTGATAAAAAGGACAAAAGCAAAGGAGCGTGACTTTGATACGGTACCGTATCAGTATACGCAAAAGTTTATTTTATTTTCTTGCTTTGATAACGCTCTACTCCCAACACGACACATACGTGATACCATCTAAATTAAATCGTATGTTGGAGTGGAGCCCACCGTATTTTTTATAAGTATCTCTTCATTTTTTTTAACTGTCACTGTCTTTAGGGTCTAAAAAGGAAATTTATAAACTCTGTCTTGGGTTTCAGTAACTACACTAAAGAGGGTCCTTTTTATAATATTGTTTTTGTTATCTTGTCTTTACGTTTGATTGGGTATGAAACTATAATGTCCACTTATATAACATCTGCCACTCGTACCCTCGTGACTCTGCCACATAATGTTACAAAAGACAAAACAAACTTGTAGTTCAAAAGTACAGTTGGGTTTTAATGCTTGGCTTTTCTACTATATCTTGTGGGTACCGTTTGGCGTTCTTTTCCATACTCAAACGCAAACGCAAACGCAAACGCTCCTCTATCTATCACCCATTATAGATAGGTTTTGATGGATCATGTTTAGCACTACACTAAGAGGATACCATAATTACTGTCTATATAATAAACATTAATTTCTAATTTATTACAAAATTCTAACAGATTACAAGAATAGTAGCTGAGTTAGCTTATAATTTCAAGATATACCATTATATCTTCTAATTAATAGTTTTCTTTTAGATATGAGTCATGCATATTTATCAAAAAAAAGATATGAGTCATGTACTATATATGGTGAAGTATTCGTATATACCAAAGGCAGACCCACATGTAATAATAGTCATTCATTTGACACCCCTAAAATAAGATAAAACTTTAATTTGTATGGATAAAACACGTAAATACAATAGCTTGATTGGTAAAAAGCTTCATAACATACGACACCTTTAGTTTATTTCTGACCAATATACGTTTCTAGGTCCGCCACTGGTATATACTAGAATCAACATACATTATATCATTGGATAATTAATAATATATAGCAATTCATATATAAGAGTCCAAAACATAAATAACGCCTGGTGTAACGTCAGGGTAACCGAAGTTATCTCTTCAAGAAAAGGCATTGGCCTATGAGAAGACCACACGGAAATGATTTTTTGTCCAGACCTCATTTAATAACAACGTTTCACCGTTCCTATTATAACGGTATCAATTATTTGTATCACGATCGCAGCTCTGACTCTCACAAACCACAAGGGTTAAACTCCTTCACGTGCTCGTCACGTGCTCTGGGTCCCATATCCTTTGCAACTCCCAAAAACTAACATCTCTTTGATTTTAACAAATCCAAATTTAGCCAATAATGATTATAATGTAATTTGGGACACGTGCAGGGATTGATCATACTCACGATCCAAGCTCGTACACCGTCTTTAATGCCTCCACCGTGCGATGGTCCCACGTGTGAAGCTGTGAGTGGTTCACAGTCGGCGATGTTGTTTGGGGGATTGTACCTTGTGGCTTTAGGAGTGGGAGGGATAAAAGGGTCATTACCATCTCACGGAGCGGAGCAGTTCGATGAGAGCACACCAAAAGGTCGGAAACAGAGGTCAACGTTTTTCAACTACTTCGTGTTCTGTCTTGCTTGTGGAGCACTCGTGGCCGTTACGTTCGTGGTTTGGTTAGAAGACAACAAAGGATGGGAATGGGGATTTGGTGTCTCTACCATCGCCATCTTCGTCTCGATTCTCATCTTTCTCTCTGGTTCAAGCTTTTACAGGAACAAGATCCCTCTTGGAAGTCCTCTCACCACAATCTTGAAGGTTTATATTTTTAATATCTTCGATTCTTGATACTTTGAGATTGAGAATAAACGTGTGTTCTAAGTAATATGTATATGATTATTTTTTTTTTTTTTAGGTTCTTCTTGCGGCTTCGGTTAAGAGCTGCACGAGTGGAAATTCAAGCAATGCGGTTGTGAATTTGGCTATTAGCCCCTCTAATCATTGTGTACCAAAGGGTAAAAAAGAAGTGGTTGTTGAGTCAGAAGGAGAGCTCGAAAAGCCGCGTCATGAAGAAGTTTTGCCTCCTCAGGCACAATTAACCAAAAGTTTGAGATTCTTAAACCGAGCCGCGGAGGAGAAGCCGGACCATAGATTGTTAAACTGTACGATCCAACAAGTAGAGGATGTGAAGATTGTGCTCAAAATGCTTCCGATATTTGCATGCACCATCATGCTCAACTGTTGCTTAGCTCAGCTCTCTACATTCTCCGTCCAACAAGCTGCTTCGATGAACACAAAGATCGGAAACCTAAAGATCCCTCCAGCTTCATTACCGGTCTTCCCCGTTGTTTTCATCATGATCCTCGCACCTATCTACGACCATATCATCATCCCATTCGCTCGGAAAACAACCAAAACCGAAACAGGAGTCACTCATCTGCAAAGAATCGGTGTAGGGTTAGTTCTTTCGATATTAGCAATGGCGGTTGCAGCTCTCGTTGAGATCAAACGGAAAGGAGTGGCGAAAAACGCCGGCTTGCTTGACTCGCAAGAAACCTTACCAGTCACTTTCTTATGGATCGCGCTTCAGTATCTCTTTCTCGGGTCAGCTGATCTATTCACACTAGCTGGTTTGCTAGAGTATTTCTTCACAGAAGCACCATCTTCTATGAGATCTTTAGCAACATCGCTTTCTTGGGCTTCGTTGGCAATGGGATATTACCTAAGCTCGGTGATCGTTTCGATAGTGAACAGCATAACAGGGAGCTCAGGGAACACTCCTTGGCTCAGAGGAAAAAGCATAAACCATTACAAGCTTGACTACTTCTATTGGCTAATGTGTGTTCTAAGTGCAGCTAACTTCTTGCACTATCTCTTCTGGGCAATGCGTTACAAGTACAGATCAACAGGTTCGAGAAGCTAATTAAATATATGGGTGGTTCACACTTTTGAGGGTTTTTGATTAGAGAAGAAAAATGTTTTTTTTTTTTTTTTTTACTTCATCGGCTTGATATTTAAGAGATATTGAATGGGGGTAATATTAGTGATGTTGTGCTTTAAAGTATATAGTGGAGTGATATTGGAGTTTTTTTTTCTTTTCTTTATCGTTGGACAAGGAATGTACAGCGAATGATGATGATATTAACTTGCAATTAGTCTTACTTTTAATTGTTTCTTGTGCTTTATGAAAATTGAGCCATGCTTTATCGTATATATTCATGAGGCTAGCTAATGTTGCCCTAAACCGCTTCAGCCAAAAACAACTTGTTCTTGGTCGAGAAAGCTTGGAAATGATCTTATAAACTGTGGTACAACAAGAAACTGGCCTAATTCAAACAAGATACGTATAATTCAAAAGTAATAGGTGAATGCAGCAAACGAAAAATAACTAAACTAATATAGATATCATCTCAAAATCAAAATATGTGAACCAAACTTGGCACATAATGAAAAATAAATGGCCACCATACTTTCGTTCTATATCCAAAAAGACCCGATTTGTTTATAGAATCATCAACATAAGGCGTTGCTATGTAATATCCACCGTCTTCTCCAATAGTGTATACCATATGCATGCCAATCTCACGACCGATACCACAACACAGGACCACCTTCTTCTCTTCGTTGATTAAACAACTCACAAAAACCGAAACCAAATCACAGGGAGTGTTCTTGAAATCCACTGTAAACGATTTGCTCCAAGATTTGTTTTTACTTGTGATTATGCAGAAATGGGCGGTAGATGTCAACAAATTTGCTTGTGAGAGTATGAAACTTAATCACGCTGAAACTGAGGTGGTAAACGAAGCTGCTGAAGACTTTCTAACTTTGCTCAAAGAATGGAAGAGGCTATGCGAGAAGTTTGGACTTATTCCCCGTACCGAGCCAATGGAACCAGATAGTGATTCAGAAGATGACGAAGACGAAGAAGATGATGATGCAGATATGGATATTAAGTGGAATGAAGTCCCACCAGATGAGTTTGAGGTGGATAAGTTTCTTGCTATCGTTTTTGGAAATCCCAAGAAAGTTAAGGGTCATCCTCCTTCTGCACTTTATCTTCGGGTAACAACTATACCTTGACTTTATAAATCTTGCGTGGCCATTAAGTAACTTTGTTAGATGTAATACAAACAAGTTTTATTTCAATACTCTCAGGTCCATTGGAAAGGATATGGTCCTGAGGAAGATTCATGGGAACCTTTTGAGGAATTTGGGTAACTATTCCATATTACTCCTTTTTTTGCATTGATGTTTTTATCGTTACTTATATTTATATTTACACCAGAAAATGCAAAAAGAAGTTGAAGGAGTTTGTCACAAATGGATTTAAGAACAAACTATTGCCTCTTCCTGTAAGTCTGTTTCTTACTTGCTTTTGAATAACCTTTTTCATCAACAACACTTATTACTATATCATCTCAAGCTTTTTTTATTTGTGTTTTTGTTTCAGGGTAGTGTTCACTTTGTGTGTGGAGGTCCTCCATGTCAAGGTGTTAGTGGATATAACCGTTACAGAGACACCAAAGCACCGCTCAAAGATCAGAAAAACCAGCAGATGAAGATCTACATGGACATCATCGACTACCTGAAGCCAAACTACGTCCTCATGGAGAACGTAGTCGATCTTATAAAATTTTCGGATGGGTTTCTAGGACGTTACGCTGTAGCTCGCCTCGTTGCGATGAAATTTAAAGCGAGATTAGGCGTGATGGCTGCTGGCTCTTATGGTCTTCCGCAAATCAGAAACAGAGTGTTACTTTGGGGTGCTTTACCAACAGAGGTACAAAAAACATTCGTTACATAATAATAAGTGTTACCTTTAAAAATATGATTTTTATTTGCTTTCTTGGTTTGACAGAAACTGCCTCCATACCCTTTTCCTACTCATGAGCTTCTCCGAAAAACCAGGAATATCCCTAAAGAATTTCAGGCAAGTATTTTTTTTGTTTTTGACGTATTTGTAATTTGTAAATCTCGCATAGTCTTTACACTAATATATTAATTTCTTGTAAATGCATGCAGGACACTAAAGTTACACAAGAACTTGGTTTTGAGTTAGAAAAGGCTCTTACTCTTGCAGATGCAATAAGTGATCTCCCATCAGTGTGTATTCTAAGAACCTATAAGGATTATTATTATTATACCTTACTTTGTCTTTGTCTATATATTTTCGTTAACTCAATGTTGTTTTTTTATGCTGCAGGTTACAAATGATGAGAAAGAAGATGAGATGAGCTACGAGCCAAGTCCTCAAACAGAGTTTCAAAGGTTCATCTGTCTTACAAGAGCTGGTGAGAATCTTTAAAACTCAAGAGATCTTGAGGGATTTAAGGCTTGACCTAAGTACTAACGAGCATTCTTGTTTCAGGAATAGATGGTGGAGATTGTTCAAAGGCACTAGTGGTATTTGATCACCAGCCTTTGCATCGGACAGCTGATGACTTTGAACGTATTTGTCATATCCCAAAGAAGCAGGTTTGTCTATCTTTTGGTGTACTATGCTATAAAGTAACTTGATTCTAAATGTTCGATGAGTAATCGTCATTTTTGTTCATGTTATTGTAGGGTGCTAACTTCAGAGACTTGCCTGGTCTTTTAGTTGATGATAAGAGAAAGAGAGTAAGATTTGATCCTTCCGTAAAGCGAGCAAGAGTGAAATCTGGAAAATATCTGGTATGAACTGATTCCATTCCCAGCCTTGTGATCTTTTTTTCTTTCTTTCTTGAAGCTTCTTTTATGACATGTCTTTTGTGTTTTTTTTTTGTTCTTCAGGTTCCTGATTATGCAGTGTCATTCAAACTTGGAACATCAAAGAAGTGACTTTTCTCTTTGACTAATTTTCTCCATAATTAGATTCATTAAAAGTAAACTCATCTTTTTATCTGAATGTATAGGCCATTTGGACGACTTTGGTGGAATGAGATTGTGAATACGGTTGTGACAAGAGCAGAGCCGCACAATCAGGTAATAAAAAAAAAAAAATCAAACCCTTTTTGTTTCATTTCCATGTATGAGTAGTGAAACCTCTTTTGTAATATTTAAAAACTTGCAGTGCGTGATCCATCCGTTGCAAGATCGAGTGTTGACTGTACGTGAGAATGCAAGAATTCAAGGGTTTCCTGATTTTACAGTAAAGGAGAAGTAAGTTTGGTTATTTGAAGTTTCTTTCTTGCTTGCTTCTTGTTTTCTAAGGTTTTGGTGTTGAATGTGTTTCTTTTTGCAGATATGCTCAGGTTGGGAATGCAGTGGCAGTTCCTGTTGGGGTTGCGTTAGGTTATGCTTATGGAATGGCGAGTCAAAGGCGTACAGATGAAAAGCCTGTGATAAAGCTTCCCTTCAAGTATCCTCAATGTATGATGGAATTGGTCGTTCCTGAGTAGGAGGAGGAGGAGGAGGAGGAGCAAGAGATGGTAAAAAGAAAAACAAACAAAATTAATTTGTGTTTTGCTAAGTAATTGGATTTTTCTCTCAGATTTTTAAACAGTTTATTGTTTATGTCAGTCTTAATACTTTCAAACTTTATTGATTGACTGATGTTTTGCTTAGAACAACTTTACGTCATCTATTTGCTAGCATATATGGTTTAGATTAGGACACAACACAAACACAAGTGGCACATGTTGTTTTTGTCTTGTGCCGATTGAGCTTCTTGTCAAAAGTCAAAAACCAATATTGCTGTGAATTGAAGGAGAAATTTACATTGGGAGACACTTTGTGACTTTCAATTAACATAAAAACACACTTACCACTTATGGTGCACTTCCATAAGGTGGAAAGACCAAAATAGCCTTCTGTAACACACCCCTTTTTATGCTTTCCTTCCTCGGTAAAAATTCACAATCTCTCTAGCACCGGCGTGAATCGCAGTGGGAGGAAACTTCTTCTTTTGGTCAGATTTTCCGATTTACAGACGGTGAGTCTTGGTGCATTTCTAACTCTTCTCAAACAAATCACACTTTCCTCTGATTCCAAACTGAATCACCACCGGGAAGAAACGGGAAAAACCCCTAATCCAATTACCGTCGTTTGCCGCAGCAGTTAGGGAAGTGTTCTCACTTCTGGCCAAAGGATTTTTCTCGATCAAAGGATCTGGGTAGTCTTTAATTGAAGCACTTCGGCGGGAAGGTTTATGGATAACATCAGCTCAGAGTTATCGGAACACCCCGTCATGGATCCAGACATCGCTCCAATTCCCCCCGTAGAAGGTAAAATCCACATTTCGAATCTATATGCAGTCATTTGGGTTTGCAATTCATTGTTTCCATAAACACACATCCATATGGCCATGTTAGGTTTTCTACATGATTAAGATTCAGATCGATCTACCCTTTCTCTCCTATTGTAGTTGCTGCAGACGAGAATGAACGGATCAGGTATGCCCTTCTCTTAGGCAAATTACAGTCTAGTTCCCTTAAAACAAAGGTCTTCCCTTTCAAAGCTATGATTATGATTTGTAGGATTAGATTTCTCTGTTTAGTATCATCATTTAGAAAAACGTTTTCCTTTCATAAATTTGATATTCTCTCTTGTGACATTATTTTTATTGATATGCCTCTACTGCGCTAAGTATTTTACTGTATTTTCCTCTCAGAGTGTGGAACTATGAGGAAGCAACTCTTCTCAATGGCTTTGACAATCATGATTTTCCTGACAAAGGAATTTCAAAGCTTTGCCTCATCAATGAGCTTGACGACTCTTTGTTACTTGTTGCGTCATGTAATATTCACAACTCTTGCCACCAAGTCTTTCAGATGCTTGCAAAATGATTGATTATAACTGATGAGAAATGGTAATTATGTCTAACACGAGCTTTTGGAATTTTTGTGTAGGTGATGGGTCGGTCCGGATATGGAAAAACTATGCAACAAAGGGTAAACAAAAGCTTGTTACAGGATTTTCTTCAATCCAGGGTCAGAAGCCCGGTGCACGTGACTTAAATGCTGTCGTGGACTGGCAACAACAGTCTGGTTACCTGGTTTGTGATTTCCTCAATCACGCTATGCAGTGTTTCTTCTTTTGATTTCCAAGTTTCGAAACCTGGCTTATTGTTGTTACTGCTTAAATATACAAATGCCTCCATAGCGAAAGTTTTGTTTTAGTATCCATGCATCTATGTCCACACGGAATCTTACATTTTCTTTGCTTCTTTTCTTGCAGGTGTTTCATAAGTCTATGTCCATCGATGTGTATCCATACTCTGATTCCCATATGGATATATCAAACCAAACATTAAATACACATTCAGAAGAAACAAGTAACCAAACATCAAATACTCTGATTTCCATATGGATATAAGATTCACATGAACGTGTCCATAATCCTATATCCATATGGATATCGAACACCTACACAAATATGCTAAAATTGGAGCAAGTGCATTGTCGATTTAAGTTTGTCGATCGAAAACAGGTTGCTAAGTTTTAGATCTACAATATCCATTATAACATGTCCATGAAGATTGATACATATGGATTAGTTGATCGATGGTGAATTTTTGAATTCTGTTATTCATTCTGTCAATGTGTTGTTTTATGAAAGTGGAGCGTTTTGAGGATGACAATAGGAGCTCCGAAGTCGTCACTACAGGTAAAAAGAGAGTCAGACGCTGCAAAGTGAAACTTGAGGAAGATGATGGTGATGAGGACTGGGAAGAAGAACATGGACGTATATCTAAGATCAAGGCAACATCTTCCCAAGGCCGAAAGTTATTTTTCTCGAGCATCGATTTCTTTATTGATGTGTACATATGGAGAACACAACTTGGATATAATTTAAATCCTATCTCCTTATCCATTGTTTCTCTGTCCATACGAGGTTGTTTATTTGGATGCCACTTGGCTATCTTGGTTCACTAAATATATGTCTCATACAAAGAGAACAAAAGTCTTCTCAATTAACGATCATCATATCCATCATTTGGCATCCACAATAACACGTCCATATGCCAACTTCGTACACAAAATCTGCATACATACAAAATAGTTTGTCCACATGGATATCGTTTTTCTACACTTAAAGATATAACAAAGATATATATACAAAATTCATAATCTAAATTGAAGCCCCATCTACACAAGGCCGAAAGTTACCTTTCTCGAGCATCATTTTCATTCTTGAATCAATCCTGCAAAACCATGGTATTTCTCTCTCGTTTTGGCTTGGCCATGAAAATTCCAAAGCTTTTTTTTTTTTGCTTGTGTGGTCCTTAGGTTTTTCTCGTTTGGGTTGAGTTTGTGAGTTTTTTGAATTTCCGATCCTCAAAATGGTGCTTTTTGACAATGGAGATTTATGTATCATTTTTTTGCCTGCGGTTTGGTTTCTTCTTAATTAGCTCCAGTTTTGATTTTTTTCTCGTTTTTATTTTGTTTTCACCATTGTTCTTATTTTTTAACTCGAATTCAGATAGACCATCTTTATTCACATCTCGCTGATTGGAAACAGGATACCTATTTCATATATAACCAATGAGGTATGTTGTAATGTCTCTTATCTTCGCTGATCTGGTGGATCCATTATATAACCAAGGGGTTTATGCTCGGCTATAATCACTTATTGGCATCTTCATCTCTCTCTCTCTGTAATTAACTGCAGATAACATTGATATTGCTGGATTATATTTTTTAAAAAACCACTAATTAACTCTAAGACTACTTCTTCTCCTTTATGTTGCTCGTCTATAGTTAGCTAGATTCTCCAGCTGTATATGTTTATGTCATGCTCATATATATAAGTGTATGTCCATGCCATCCTCTCCATTCTCTCTTATTTTTTGTGTCCATATATATGGTTTACAATCTAAACTCATTGGTAATCACCTAGCTCTATACTGCTGTATCCATATGGATATATATCCAAATAATTTGCATACGCTGCATCAATTTTAGTTAACTGTTTTATATATCCAAATGGTCTCTCCATACGGCTCTCTCCATTTGTTATGTGCATCCATATATTTTTTGTGATATGGGCCTTCCAACAATACAAATGCCTCCATAGCGAAAGTTTTGTTTTAGTATCCATGCATCTATGTCCACACGGAATCTTACATTTTCTTTGCTTCTTTTCTTGCAGGTGTTTCATAAGTCTATGTCCATCGATGTGTATCCATACTCTGATTCCCATATGGATATATCAAACCAAACATTAAATACAGATTCAGAAGAAACAAGTAACCAAACATCAAATACTCTGATTTCCATATGGATATAAGATTCACATGAACGTGTCCATAACCCTATATCCATATGGATATCGAACACCTACACAAATATGCTAAAAGTGGAGCAAGTGCATTGTCGATTTAAGTTTGTCGATCGAAAACATGTTGCTAAGTTTTAGATCTACAATATCCATTAAAACTTTCCTACATGTCCACATGGACGTAGCTAAATGGATGCCGACTCGTATACTACCATATCCATATTATTGTATCCATATACACAAAAAATGAAACCCCAACTGACATTTAACATATCCATATCTGTATACTGAGACTTCGAAAACATCAACAAACATGATATGATTAACATATCCATATTCGTATATCCACTACTAATAATTACGATGGAACCCGTTTTATATTACTTAACAAAACAACTAACATATCCATAATTCTATATCCATTCTAACAAATACAAATCCATATACACAAAATATCAAACCCCAGCTGAAATTTAACATATCCATATCTCTATACGAAGACTTCGTAAACATTAACAAAAACTTTCCTACATGTCCACATAGCCGTGGCCAAGACTTAGTCAAATAGACGTAGTCATATTATAGATTCATATATGTATAGTATCATATATGTATATGTATGTTAGTCGGCATCCATTTGGCTACGTCCATGTGGACATGTAGGAAAGTTTTTGTTTATGTTTACGACCTCATATGATATGGATTTGTTGATGTTTTTGTGTACATGGATTTGTATTTGTTAGAATGGATATAAAATTATGGATATGTTAATATTGGAAAATCAATTTTTGTGTAATTACCATATCCATATTCGCATATCCATTCCTACCAAGACTTCAAAAACATCAACAAACAAGATGTAACTGCCATTTCCATATTCTTATTTCCACTTGTGACAGGGGAAACGAATCATCATATCCACGAAATGTTATCCATAAGCCAATATCAGATCTTCGCATAGCGCGCCCGCTACAAAAAAAAAACAGCAATTTCTTAATTAAATTCAAGATTTCTCGATTTCGAACAAGAGATCTCAAGAGAAGATTCCCAATTCCGTGTATAGGGGTTCTAACAGGGGAAAAACACATCCACTCAAAGATGCACAAAAAAAAGGTCCGTAGAAGTATGTAAGCTCGAGTTCTTACAGATGCTCTAACATTAACGAAGATAATTTGAACCCCACGAGCCACAAATGAGGATAAGAACTCGAAAACTGGGCTTCTCGTCAGTTTTTTAGTTATTTCAAAGGGGAAAAACTCGGAAATTGGAAAGGGAATATGTTGATTATGGACACAGGAAGGAGAATTTGGAAAGAAAAAAAACGACGGGGAACGATTTGGATTATAAACCCGCCGAAGATTTCATCACAAAGGATAAATCGATGGAATATGTGTTCCGGTTGTTCTAACAAGAAACCCAAATCGAGCCGCCGTCGATTGTAAAAAATTGGAAATGGGATTTAAATTTTTCCGGCAACAAAGACGGCGTGGAGATCGCCGTTGGTGAATAACGATATTTTTACCTCACATGGTTAATAAAATTGTAACTGATAAAACGAGGGTTATTTTCGGAAAACTCGAAGGGAGAAACTGAAATAAGTGCGTTTGATACAGAAAGTGCCTTTTTGCGATAGGAAACACAAATAAGTGCCTCTAACTGTAATGGACTCGAATTGAAGACTATATATCAAAAAAAAAAAAAAAAACAAATGTTGAGGAATTTATCTTTCTAAAATTTAAATATGTAAATTTTTTTTTAAAAAACTAATCGGATAAGCACAGTTTTTGGTATTATGGTAAATCTTTTTTTGACTAGAAATTAGAGATAAATCTTAAAAAATCCGACGATCTAATCGGTTTCGTCTTTGATAAATCTCTTAAATAACCAAAACAAAAATAAAATTGATTTGGTTCGAGTAATTTCGCCGAAACTTCCTTGGTGTCCTTCCATTGTAATTTCCTCCAACTTTCTCCACCAATCCCTTTCCTATTTTGCTTTTGCTTTATATTTGCGTCGTCGTCTCTGCTTCTTAAAATCTCACAGATTGTGTAATTTCTCTGATTCCTCCGCCACTCGTTTTAGATCTCTGCTTCGTCTCGGTAATCTAATTTTCTTTTGTTTACTGTTGATTTTTGTTTAGCTTTCTTCTTCGTTCTCTTTTTCTGTGGACCCCTTTTGGATTCCGTTGACAGTTTCTTGTCGATTTTAGGGTTTTTCGGTATTTCGATTTTTTGGGGTTTTTTGTTCAATTCGTAGGTTATTTCGGAACCTTCTTCTGATGATTGACTGGTTTTAATCTCTGCTAATATCATATTACAGAGTCAATATTTTAAGGTTATCTTATAGAAGAATCTGAGTGTACTTTTGTCGTTGAAAAATTTGTTTTTTTTTTTTTAATCATTGATTTGTCCTTAATTAATCATATATAAGAGAAGACAAGTTTTGAGTTTCTCTGTTGACTATGTGTGCGGTTTATAATCTTTGCCTTGTTCTTTACTTCTCGATTCTCTTCTTCGACAGAGATTTTATATAAGTTGAGCTCTAAAGTTTTAGTCTTTCTGCTTAATTTGATTGATCCAGGAAAAGGAAAACAAAAAAGAAGATGGGTCAAGTTTTGGGATGTGTCCAAGTTGATCAGTCGACTGTAGCAATCAAAGAGACTTTTGGGAAATTCGACGATGTTCTTGAGCCAGGCTGTCACTGCTTGCCGTGGTGCTTGGGAAGTCAAATCGCTGGTCACCTCTCGCTCCGTGTTCAACAGCTGGATGTTCGCTGCGAGACCAAAACTAAGGTAACATCTTGAGAGACTTACATTGCCTTGTCTTTTTGCGTCCTCATGATCATAAGCTCATGATTTGATTTGTTTTGTTATAGGATAATGTGTTTGTCACTGTTGTTGCTTCAATCCAATACCGTGCCTTAGCTCAGAGTGCTCAAGATGCTTTCTACAAGCTAAGCAACACGAGGAATCAGATTCAAGCTTATGTCTTTGATGGTTTGTTTTTCAATATCCTTCCTTTTGGTTGTTTCTTGATTGTTGTTGTTGTGTTTTGACTTGCAATGACTAATCCTCCATTGGTTTTGTTTGTGCAAAAGTGATCCGAGCAAGTGTACCTAAGCTGGATCTTGACTCAACCTTTGAGCAGAAGAATGACATTGCCAAAACCGTTGAGAGTGAGCTTGAAAAGGTAACTACTTTTAGACACATCTCCTTGAGCTAAAGTTTAAAGCTTTACAGAAAATTATCGACTCTGTTTGCTCTTGTGTTAGGCTATGTCACATTACGGGTATGAGATTGTTCAGACGCTCATTGTGGATATCGAGCCTGATGTGCATGTCAAGAGGGCAATGAATGAGATCAATGCTGGTATGTATACTCATTGTTGAGTTACAAAGTTTTCGGCTTTATAATGTTTTAACATTGTTTGTGGATGACACACAGCTTCAAGAATGAGGGAGGCAGCGAGTGAGAAAGCTGAGGCAGAGAAGATACTGCAGATCAAGAGAGCCGAGGGAGAAGCTGAGTCGAAGTACCTTTCGGGCATGGGAATAGCCCGGCAGAGGCAAGCCATTGTGGACGGTCTGAGGAACAGCGTGCTCGCCTTCTCCGAGACTGTTCCAGGGACGTCTTCTAAAGACGTGATGGACATGGTGCTGGTGACTCAGTACTTTGACACATTGAAGGAAATCGGTGCGTCTTCGAAGTCCAACTCGGTGTTTATACCGCACGGTCCGGGCGCTGTTAGGGACATTGCTTCACAGATCAGGGATGGTCTTCTTCAGGGTAATGCTGCTGAGTAAGAAGAGGTCTCAAAAAGTATAAAGCTTTCTTGAGGGTTTTACTTGTGTTTTGCGACTTTAGTTTATCTTTAGCGGTTTGGCTTTCTATTTTGTGAAATTCTTAAAATACTTTATCGTTTGGATTGTTCTCTGCTTGTGGATTGGATCATCCTCTTTAGAAGGTTTTGGGGATATGTTTTGGGCTTTGATCATATTTGAACACCTTGGGTTTTTATGGAATTGAATCTGAATTTAAACCAAGTATATCAACAGGGACAAGATTGTAAATTTCAGAATTTGCAACATATCATACTGTTTTTTTTCTCAAGTGTGAATCTACGTAGCCTCTAACTGGTGACCAATTTTTTATTCAGTGTGAATCTACATAGGGCCTGTTTGTTTGATCATCTGGCTGATCCAGTTGGATGAAGCTCTTTGTTTAATGACAAAAATGTAAATCATCCGAATGGACCATTTAAATGAGTTTAAAATTTTAGGCAAAATTTTTAACATCTAGCTGGATCATTTGGCTGATCCAAATTGGATTATTTGGATGAACATGATTCAGCCACAAATACAAATGACGATTATACCCTTAATTTATACTTGAAAAATTTATAGATTTATTTTTTTTCTAAAATAAAAATCAAAATCAAAATCATCCGAAAAAATCATTTTTTCCGTAAAAAAAAAAAAAAAATATTCACCAAAATCGCAAAATCATTCCCTTCAAATCCGTAAAATTATGTTTTTCCGCCAAAACCCCAAAATCACATTTTTTCGCCAAAATCACAAAATTACGTTTTCCTGCCAAAGCCGCAAAATTAAGTTTTTATGCCGAAACAAAAAAAATTGTTAGTCTCTAGCTGGTGACCAAATGAATGATAGAGAATAGTGCTATTCATTTCTCAAAAAATATACCATTCATAAAGAAAACTTATTTCTCATATTTTCTTTTTATTTCTTCTTAAATAAGAAATTATAAAGTAAAATTATTTTTTAACAGATATTAGAGCTCTCAATATGGGCGTCCACGTTTATTTTAATCTCACTACTCTGTTTGTGGACAAATGATGTCCGTGTTTATTTTGACCCATGCCCATTTTGGCTTATCTAATATGGGCTGTACATGAAAAAAAAAAAAAACAGAGTTTAAGATTATGTAAAAATGAGTTGCTTCTAAAAGTAAACAAGCGACAGTTTCCCAATATTATCAAATGTTTCATATGTTTAAGCAAATTCGAATACAAAAATACCATCATCATAACAAATTTCCAATGATCCAAAGACAAAAGAACACAACATAAACAAAAGTATCATCATCCAAACATAACAACAAAAGAACATAACATATGCAAATTCATCACTTGGCCAAATACAAATCGTCAAATCCATCATTCCATTGCAAGCTTTTCCAATCTTCACTCACCCTAATACAAATCCAAAAAACAAAAATTACTAATAGAAACTATGAAACTTAACAAATCTAAAAGGTAAAAAAGACAAGTAAGCAAGCTAAAAGTTTCCTTAAGCAATGACATAAAACATCTATCATGCAATCATGATTCATGATTAGTAAAAAATCTTACCAAATCCAACGATAACTAAAGTTCAATGTCTTAGACTTTTTCTTCTCCTTCCTTGTCTAGGTTGTCTTCCTCAGAGCTAGAGAACTCAAATTAATCATCTAAAACAAAGCACAAGAACAATGGCTTGAAGATCAATAGTGCAACATATCAAGAACATATATGAAAACGAAAATGCAATAGAGTCTAGCTAGAGAGTAGTAACATGAGCAAAACAAAAACTTACCAATCTCTTCAAAGCCGCGAAGCGAACATTGACAATTTTATTGATGATGATGTCGAAGTCTTTGCACCTGCGGTTAATATAAAAACGCTACCTCGAGCAACATTTACACCAGCTTTAAGAGATGTACTACAAACTTCAACCTTGCATTTTCTCAATGCTACTTAACTCTTCGTGCTGTTCACGTACAGAAGAAATTTCTCCCCACCTGTAAACATAGTTATCATTCTCCCTCGAACAGCCGGTCTCTATAGAGCCGATACTCGTTATACACAAGACAAAAACAACTGGCTGGAGACGAGCAGAGGGATATCCTGCTTTTCTACTATAAACATTGCTGCTTTTCTACGTTATGGATTATAAAAGTGAAATTTATTTGCCTTTTACCTTGCAACTGGTGCATGTGTAGAAAAATTCTTCTTCTGATGGAAAACTCTGATAAATCGGATCTTTTTCAGTAAGATGTCGAAAAGCTTCCTTAAACTTGATGGCTCTCTCTAACATCAGATAAGTAGAGTTCCATCTAGTTGCTATACATCTAGAACCACTCCTGCCTTAGCTATCTTTTCATCAATCCTCACTGCTTCCACACAATTTTGAAATGATTGTTTTCTAGATTCAGACACTTTAACAAACTTTACACTCTCCCTGATTTTCTCCAAAGTTTCTTCAGTCATATTCAACCCATTTTGCACAATCAGATTCAGAATGTGTGCAATGTGAAAAAACTCACCATTGCTGACCAAATCGCAATCGTAGAGTCGTTGACTCGTCGGAATCACAATCTCAAAATCAAATTTCTAAGTGAGAATGTTTTCCCCAAATCAATTTTAACCTAGTTATATAGATGTACTGGGCCGCCCATTGTCCATGACTGCCCGTCCGCATTTGTCCATGAACCATACTGGATAAGCCCAGTTTTGTCCTTGTTTTAATTGGGCGTGTCCACGTCCGTCTAATATCAGTTGGACATGGCCGCCCATGGGCATCGCGCCCATATTAACAGTTTTAACAAATATGATAAGAAATAAAAGTTTTCCATCTTTTATTCATTTTTATTATTTTCTTCTTTATTCCAAATGTTCCTCTAGTGGTCACCAGTGAGAGCCATAAATTATTAAGTTCTAGTTCCAAAGATGAGATCAAGTAGAAATGGCATGTATGTTTCAAATATAAATGATCATGTGATAGAAATTAACAATTGTTATGCATCTGTAGTTGAAGAATCTAAGATTGGCATACAGTATATGGATTGAATTATTTTTCTAACGATTGCATATTAAATTGGGTCTTCTTGAGACAAGGGCGACAATGGTAAGAACATCCACTTAACCATTCACTTAAGGAGCTTAGTTTGAATCGACTGTGGAGGTATTTTTGTATATTTCTCCAATTTGTCAATTGATCTTCATACCAATTTGTCAACTGATTATCTGTTTTATTGCTCTGTTTGGGTCTCGGCTTGATCCTCTGTTTTGATGCTCTGCTTTTGACCACACAAAATCAAAAGTTTAATTAGTCTTTATCATAAAACTAAAAATTATTGTTCCTTTTTACTTTTTTTGTTTCCACCAGAAACAACAAAAATTAGTCTAGTGGAAAAGGACGACAACTAATCTCCTATGTCAAAACGACAAAACAATAAACGTCAAACGACGACACCAACGCAACTTTGCTGTCGCCTCAACTCTTTCCTCAACTTATGCGAGAAGAGCTTGCAAGCATCCATGCTTAGATCCACCGCCGCTGCAAGTGCCACGTGCGCCGCCGCATCCTCCGTGCATGTCACGTGCTTCACACCTACCTCCACCTTAGGCTCGCTGTGTTTCTCCACTCCTCCCACCATCGTCGACATGACAAACCCCAAGTTTCGCTGCGCTTGGGGCAGAAGAAACCCGAAATCCGACCCGGTTCCTGAACAGGTTCTTGATGATCCGCCGGACGTCGAAAGATCGAAACTTCCCGCCGCGCTAGTCAAACACGAAGCAGCAGCCGTCGCAGTGCTGGTGGATAGTGTTCCGTCAATGACGAAACTCCCGCCGAGTTTTGTACTGATCGACGACGTAACAGAGATTGCAGTAGCGACTCCGTCTTGAAAAAGCTCGAAACGGTAACCGAGAACGTCGGAGGAGACGCCTGGCTCACGCCACGCCTCGAGCCGACCCCACGGCTTCATTGTGTAGCCGTCAGGTCGGAGGATTAGCCATGCACCGGGGTTAGACCGAGTCACGCGGTTCGAACCGGGAGATGGAACAAATGGTGTGACCATTGAAGCTATTGCTACTGGTGAGCCGGAGAGATCATGGATTGTTATCGACCAACCTTTTCTCTCTTTCAAAGTCTGCTCCTTTACACTGTTCAACGACGACGACGATAAGCTGCAGAAATTTGAACAACAACCAAGTTAAAGATCATCACAAACCAATTGCAGAATCGATTAAACTTATAAAAAGATTGAAATTTTTTGGTTGTATAAAATTCTAAACAGAGCTTAAGTGAAAGCTTATATCTTTAAAAGCTATGATTTGAAATCAGAAGCATATAAGTGAAAGATTGAAACTTTACTGACCTGTGACAAAGATTCCGGTCACCGGAGTTTCTGAATCCGAATTTGCAAGTGAAAACAGCTTGTTTTGTGTTTCCTTGGATCTGAAAAATCTGAGGACTACACTCAGGCTCGCCGTCGAACTGAAACACATATCTCGGGTCGGGTTCAACACGTACGCTAACGTGGAGCTCCGGATCCGACCCGGGTTTGTTCTTCTTCTTCGACGACTTATTATTAGTGCCTAAATCAACCCAGCCGTTATGAGCCAAACACGTCTTTGTCTCCGCCGATTTCAAATCCAGCGAAACCTCGAACCGACCAATCAGCTTCTCGCCGGAATTAGCGACGAATCCGCACGACGCACCGCCGCGGGAGTAAATCTCGATGGATAGGATACTCCATTTTGGCTTTTTAAGAGACGTCTCTATCTGGGTTTTGCTTAGAGTGAAGCAAGCAGCGAATTTTGAGACGTTGCCGGAGCACCGGGGCTCCGATTCGGATTCGGTTCGGAACAGAACGGGAACAGAGACGATTTGGCGTGGGAAGCTCTTGAATTTGATTTTACAGTAGCGATTACCAGACGATACGTCGGAAACAGACGGTCCCGATGAAGAATTCGACGACGAAGACGATGACGGTGGTCCCGGGAACCTAACTGCCAAATTCCCGATGATGATACGTACGAAAGAGCACGGATCCATTGAAATGTGAAGATTTTAAATTCTCAGTGAATGTCAATAAGTGAGAGCTATGCAAAAGAAAGTAACGCTAAAACCTCAGTGATTTAGGGTTTACGAGAGAATTGGAGTAGAAACGGTGAAGACGAAAGGTATTTGAAGAAGGGATAGCTGTAAAAAAATGGAAAATTGGTGAGGAAGAAACAGGCTGGAAAATAGATAATTTCCAAAAGTTGGTTTTTTATCAGATTTTGTGGGGTCCAAAGTCAAACTCACCTGTTAAATTCCAGAGAGGCAAACACACATTCCTATATTATTATATTATTTTCTGAAATTCAAATTTGTTATTTCTTACCCTTTTTCAAGACTTTTATCATATTTTATTGTTTTTTTCTTCCCTTTTTATGAAATGTATTTTTTAGCTGTGTGTGTGTTGAATAACGTTGTTCTGCATTTTTACAATTTTGATAAAAGTTATGGAATTGTTTATGTGGTTATATGGTATGTGTTTTTTTCTTTAGAAGGAAAGATATCAAAAAACTGAATCAGGAAGATGAATGTATCTTTGGTGGTCTTAGCTCTTGTATGCATGTATTAACCCTTGTTTATATATGTTCATTACAAAAAAAGATATCATGTATGTATGTACATTTTTGTGGGTTTTAGTGACATTTTACACGTATGTATGTACATTTTTCTGTATGTACATTGTTAGATCTTCTTCCTGTATGTATGTATGTACATTTTTGTGGGTTTTAGTGACATTTTACACGTGTTTCTAATATTATTGAGAACACGACTAAATATATGAAAGTTGGGTTTGATATTGTTAGATCTTCTTCCTTTTTTTTTTTTTTTTTTACTTTTGATATTGTTAAATACTAAACAACTGTAATAAACATGATATATTGTTTATTTCAAAAATATTTCGCAGTTCAAGTTGTAACAGAATAATCGCATGAGATAATCAGAACAAATAATAAATCTTGCCGACGAGGCAGAGAACAGCAAAAGGTAGAGCCCACAAGGAGCACACGTGGCTTTTTGGGATGATTATAATTAGTCGACGCCTTCTTTACTCGAATCTCGATAAAGCATCTTCCCTTTCGCGAAAACCAAAAGTTATCGTATCTTTTTCGCACAACAATAATTATCATTTCAACGACTCTTAACCTCTTCTTCTTCTTCATCGTCACTCTCTCGCTTCATAAAATATCTTCTCCTTCCTCTTTCTTCTGCTCTCTCGATCACACACACGAAAACTCTGCAATGTCCACCGTTCCTATTGAGCCTCTTCTCCGCTATTCTTCTCTTCGCCGCCGTAACTCTACAATCTATCGCGGAACTAGAGGCTTTTTGCCCTGCTCGTTGAATCTCAGCCGTCATTTCACTTCGAAGAAACTACACTCGATTGGAAGAAGCATCGGCTCCGGCACGAGCTTAGGTTTTCGCAGAAGTTCCTTGGCGATTCGTGCTAGCTCATCGGATACTGCTGTCGTGGAAACCTCTCAATCTGACGACGTCGTCTTCAAGGAAATTTTCCCCGTTCAGCGAATCGAAAAGGTTCTCTCAATCACATTCACCGTTTTATTCCCTTTTGTATGCCCGGCTTGATTTTGGGGTCAGATTTTGGTTCACATTTGAAAATTGATATTCTAAAGGTAAAGTAATTTACTCAATCTGATTTGTGGATTGACGAGAGTACTTTGTCATCGAGCTTAAGATCATAGTTTGTGTGTGTTGCGCTGAAATTAATGGTGGTATTGTTTCGATTTGGAATCGATAGGCAGAGGGAAAGATCTATGTTCGATTGAAGCAAGTGAAGGAGACGAATTGGGAGCTAAGTGTTGGATGTAGTCTTCCTGGGAAATGGATTTTTCATTGGGGAGTCTCATATGTGGGTGATAGTGGCAGGTCCTTCCATTTCCTTCTTCCTTTCTAATTTTTGTTTGCGTTCTCATTACACTAAATTTGGGAAGTTTTATTCATTCGATGTTTGACAGTGAATGGGATCAACCTCCTGAAGATATGAGACCACCAGGCTCAGTTGCAATCAAGGTACTACTTCTCGGTGTAAATCCCTTTTGGTTATCTTTACTTTGGACACTTGTAATTTTTGCTGCTGTTGTTGTTGTTGTATTAGGACTATGCCATTGATACACCTTTGGAGAAGTTATCTGAAGGAGATTCTTTTTATGAAGTTACTATTAATCTTGATCTGGAAAGCTCAGTAGCAGCTCTCAATTTTGTTTTGAAGGTTGTTGCTTAACCCTTTGCAATAAAGGTGATTATTTGTTTCCTCTTATATGTGCATTTATTTGGGAATGTTGTTTTCCAGGACGAAGAAACTGGAGCATGGTATCAGCACAAAGGCAGAGATTTTAAGGTTCCTCTTCTGGACGATGTTCCTGGTAATGGCAATTTGATCGGAGCAAAGAAAGTATTTGGTAAGTGGCCGGGGTTTTTATTTTATTTCTTTCAGTGTGGACTACTTTGTATGCTAGATATCTACATTTAACTACAGATCTTTCCCTTTTGTATGTTATAGTTTTCAATGGTGTATAGTTAAAGGTTAAGTAATCAAGTGATTTGATGCGAAGTTAGTATTGCAACACACTTTCCTTGTATCTGTAAATCTGATTGGGACTTGTTTTTTTCTTGGATCTCTAGGTGCCCTTGGGAAGCTCTCAGACATCATTCTTGAATCAGATGAGCCTGGTGCAGAAGTTCAAGAAAAGAGCAAGAGCTCATCTGATGTTACAAAAGAAAGAAAAGGTCTTGAAGAGTTTTACGAGGAGATGCCAATCAGTAAACATGTTGCTGATGAAAAATCAGTCACTGTCACTGCAAGGAAATGCCCTGAAACATCTAAAAACATTGTGACGATTGAGACTGACTTACCGGGTGATGTTACTGTCCACTGGGGAGTTTGCAAAAACGGCAGCAAAAAATGGGAAATCCCAGAGAAACCTTACCCAGAAGAAACATCTTTGTTTAAGAACAAGGCATTACGCACTCGTTTACAGGTAAGTGTAAAAATATGTTCCTTGGCAAAATTTGAGTATTCAGCTTTTAAAATCTGGCAATAATCACTGTTGTTGTGTCTCTCTAATTTAAGTCTGTGAGATTCAATATTAGTTCTTGGTTAGCACCTGGCCATGTGGACAACAGTATTAAGCTACAGTCCTGGTTTCAAATTTAGCATTAGGGTGATTAGCTACACGGTTCTTCTTAATAATGCACCTTGGTAGATATTTTCTTTGAATTGCATTACCATGTTTAACTTAATATGTTCTGTTTCCATCAGTGACATTATCTAAGTATTTCTGCATATGAACATTCTGCAGCGAAAAGACGATGGAAATGGATCTTTTGGACTATTCTCTCTGGATGGAAACCTTGAAGGACTGTCTTTTGTTCTTAAGTTAAATGATACTTGGCTAAATAATAATGGCGAAGACTTCTATGTCCCTTTCCTTACTCCAAGTAGCTCGCCCGTCAAAACTAAAGATGCTCAAGTGAGTGGGAAGACACCAAAAACAAATCAAGAAGCGTCCGCTAGTGGGTTTACTGATGAAATCATCACTGAGATAAGGAACTTGGCCATTGACATTTCCTCTCACAAGCATCAGAAGACAAACGTAAAAGAAGTGCAAGAAAACATTCTTCAAGAAATTGAGAAACTCGCTGCGGAGGCATATAGCATATTTAGAAGCACAACTCCAGCTTTTTCCGAGGAGAGCGTTTTAGAAGCAGAGGATGAAAAGCCTGAAATCAAAATCTCGTCAGGAACTGGCTCGGGATTCGAGATAGTGTGCCAGGGATTTAACTGGGAATCCCATAAATCTGGCAGATGGTACAAGGAACTTCAAGAAAAAGCCGACGAGTTAGCTTCACTTGGCTTCACTGTTCTGTGGCTACCACCTCCGACAGAATCTGTGTCACCTGAAGGGTACATGCCTAAAGACCTGTATAACTTGAATTCCAGGTGAGCTCTCCAAATTTACCAGACTTTGTTGCTTAGGTGTTTAAAACTTCGTCATGAGTCTCAAAACTCTGGAATAGCATGTATCAATCTGAGCCTCCTGCCCCGTTTTTGTTGCAAACTTTTAGATATGGAACTATTGATGAGCTAAAAGAAACCGTGAGGAAATTTCACAAGGTTGGGATCAAAGTTTTGGGAGATGCTGTTTTGAATCACCGCTGTGCACACTTCAAGAATCAAAATGGTGTTTGGAATCTATTCGGAGGGCGTCTAAACTGGGACGATAGAGCAGTAGTTGCTGATGACCCTCATTTTCAGGTAAATATTTACTTTCTTTAGATTTAAAATAATTACAACTTTGATCTTTAAAAGAGAATGTGTTTTGTTGCTTATGATCTTTAGGGTAGAGGAAACAAGAGCAGTGGAGATAATTTCCATGCGGCTCCAAACATAGATCACTCACAGGACTTTGTAAGGAAGGATATCAAAGAATGGCTATGCTGGATGAGGTTAATTCCCCTGTTGTTTTTGTTTTTCTTTAATCTCTGCTGATTAGTTTTGGCGTCTGATTTCATTCGCTAATTCGATTTCGCCTGCAGAGAAGAAGTTGGTTATGATGGATGGAGGCTTGATTTCGTAAGAGGGTTTTGGGGAGGTTATGTGAAAGACTATATGGACGCTAGCAAACCCTACTTTGCCGTTGGTGAGTATTGGGACTCCTTAAGTTACACGTACGGAGAAATGGACTACAACCAAGACGCACATCGTCAAAGGATCGTTGACTGGATTAATGCAACAAGTGGAGCTGCTGGTGCATTTGATGTCACAACCAAAGGAATTCTTCACACGGTACTAAACATAATCCATCTTGTAGCGTTTGATACATATACATTTGGTTTGGGTTTATGAGATTTGGTATGCTTGTTATTTGTGTAGGCGCTTCAAAAATGTGAATACTGGAGACTCTCAGACCCAAAAGGGAAGCCTCCAGGTGTTGTTGGATGGTGGCCTTCTCGTGCTGTGACATTCATTGAGAATCATGACACTGGCTCTACTCAGGTTTTTTTGCTTCTCACCATTTTAAACTTTACCTCTAGCTTCTGCTTAAACCGTAACCTTTCTCTTTTCATTCTTTTCATTAAAGGGTCATTGGAGGTTTCCGGGAGGGAAGGAAATGCAAGGATATGCTTACATCTTGACTCATCCAGGAACGCCGGCGGTTTTCTTCGATCACATCTTCTCCGATTACCGGTCCGAGATTGCTTCTCTTCTCTCTCTCAGGAACAGACAGAAACTCCACTGTCGTAGTGAGGTGCTCATAATCTTGCTTTCTTTTACGAAATTCTAGTCAGGTCTTTAACCAGCCTCTTTTTGTTTTCTTGATTTGGAATTGTAAAGGTGAATATAGACAAGAGTGAGAGAGATGTGTATGCGGCTATAATCGATGACAAAGTTGCGATGAAGATCGGGCCAGGGCATTACGAACCACCAAACGGATCTAAAAACTGGTCTATAGCCATTGAAGGGAGCGACTACAAAGTGTGGGAAACATCTTAAGAGGCATGTATTTTTGTATGTGTGTAGTAAATAAAAATGTTATATGTATGATGTTTGAGGGAAGAACCATAAATAAGCTTATAGCTGGAAATGTGTTGTAAGTGGTGACTAGAACCAGGTTTTTAAGATTTGTCCCAATATTTATTACAATGCTGAGAATATATTCATATTGTTTGTATCAACATTTTCTGGATGCTTGTAAACAAACGAGTATGTGTTAAGGATTTAAAGTAGTCAAGAAGATATTGTATAGTTGTCACTTTAGATTTGTGGTATATTTCCTTTTCGGCTTCACAGTAAATAAAGATTAACACTGAAAGTCTGAAACAAACAACTAAGGTTTTGTTTAAGGTTGAGTCTCGTTTTGAGAAATTTAAAAGAGAAATACCCAAAATATATTTTTTAAAAAAATATTGGATTCTGTTATAAAGGTGAGGTGAGAGAGTTTGTGTTGGTGATGAATTAAAGAAAGAAGAAAAGTTTCTTTAATTAAGAGAGAGAGAGTACGTGATGTGAAAGAGATGGAGAGAGTAGTGAATAGTTTTTTCTATTTAACATTCAACTTATGTTACAATAAATATTTATCATATTAAATATTTTGAAGAGCTGTGTTCTCCTTGGTCTTATAATCAAGACTAGATCCCCTCTTAGAGGCTCGCTCGGTAGTTTTAATTTAGTATTTCCTTTTGTTATCTATGTTAGTTTGGGGTTTTGCTTCCGGAGGTTTTCTCCTTCTCGGCTTTGTTTCCGGGGATTTATTCGTCTGCTGCCGGCTTTGTTTCCGGGGCTTTATTCGTCTGCCGCCGGCTTTGTTTCCAGGGCTTTATTCGTCTGCCGCCGGTTTATATGTTTCACCGTTTGTAGTTTGGCTGGTGTGTAACACCATGTAACTTTCTCTTTCTAATAAAATTCTAGACGACAAAAAAAAAATAAATTAAATATTTTGAAGAAAACCAACCTTTTTACAAAAAAACAAAGTTCTAACATTTTGAATATCTAGTTTATCCTTAATCAAAACTTGATCGATATCTTCATTACATTTTCATAGAAAAGACAGCAAAGTATTGTTAAGTATAGCGGTGCGGCTGCGACAGATGATGGAAGGTGTTCTGAAATCGGGATGAGTAGTCTTCAGCGAGGAGGAAATGCCGTTGACACTTTCTGGGAGTTGCGAGCCCAGCATCTAGTGGTATAGGCGGGGCCGTGGGGAGCATTTATGCTCGTCAAGATAGCTACTGGAGAAGAGTTTGCATATGATTCAAGAGAAATAGCTCCGCATAAGGTAACTGAGGTAATATGTTTTGAATAAGATTTTTTTTTATTTACTCATTCCGTTCCTTATTCATGAATTTTTTGGACATTATTTGTTGCTCTACAAAGATAAATATTATAGTTTTTGATGCATTTTTTCAGATTTCAAGAGACATTAATTGTATTTGTTGGATTTCTATTGGTTTAAAATTATAAAAATTGTTTTATTGCAAAAACCTATACAATAATGATTGAAAATCAACTTTTTCTTAATATCTGCGAAAAAAACTAGAAAATTTATCTTTAAAAGATGAAATTCAAAACATATTACCTCAGTTACAAAACCATTATTTTTTAATGGTTTGTCTTCTTGCTCTTGATGCTAAAAATGTTTTCTTAAAACACGTTTCCTCTAAAATAAGCGTTTTGAACGAAAATTTGAGATAAACGTTTTCTCCAAGTAGTTGTTTTCAACACAGTTTTTTTCTTCAATAGCATTTATAAACTTTTTGAACTTGTATAGTGTTTTCCTTAACGTTTTATGAAATAATATTGTTGTTGATTTTCATGGTAATGATGATCTAAAGAAGAGCGGAGCCTTATCAGTAGGCGTTCCCGGGGAGGTCGTGGGTCTATACACGGCTTGGAAACAGCAAGGAAAGCTACCATGGAAGCAATTAGTGTATCCTAATGAAAAGAAAAATCATTTGTTAACTCTTACTTGTCTTCTTTTGCGGGTTTTCAATGATAATAATGTATATGTTGGACGATTGCTTACTTCATATTTCAAGTATTGGATCCAAATTCTAGTGGAGTGAATGAGCTTATGGCGTAAAGTGATCCAAGAAAAAAAGGGTTCCGTTGAGGATATTCAAATCGAATTTTCGTATTAGCATCAACTTGTTATATACAAGATTTATTAACTTTGCAGTAAACTTTTGTTACTTGTTCTTATCAATTTGTTTTCTAAATATTAAGGAGTAACAAGTGGGATTGAGGAACTAATGTGGAGCACAATTAAGTGCCTAAAAATGTGTTGGTTTAACTGTATAAAGTCACCTAGAATAAGCTACTCTATACACTGGACCGTATCTCTTATCTTTTCAATAGACAATGAAAAATGTTAGTCTGTGTTTCTGATTAAGCAGATGAAAGATTTACACACCGAAACAGAGTAATGTTTAAAACCGAGAAATGCTTTGTGATCTTCCATTGGAGACTCCAAGCATCGGTACTGTCTGTTTCTTTCTGTAGTATATGGCAGATCCGCTTACCAGTAACAGTCCGAACATAAACGCCTGTCGATTATGTTAGCACAAATTGCTGAGTCTTTTGTTTTTCAATCCAAAATCAGTGAGGAAATGAAAAATGTTTTTTTACCTCAAAACCAAGAACAGATACTTTCTCCTCATTTGCAGATGGAACACAGCTTCTGTAAGTTTTGTAAGACTGTGACTTCTTTACTTTCACTGCCGGCGAATCATCCAGAAGGTTCCTCGGTTTCTCTGAAGCTTCTTCGTCATCATCGACATTATTAGTTTGACCATTTTGTGCTTCTTCTCCTCTCACCTCTTTGCATTTGAAAGGAATACGATAACCAGTTTCACTGCAACGATACTTGTCTTCTCTCTACATGACAAAACACACACAATAATCATCCACATTAACAGACAAGTAAAAAAACAGCAACATATTCTTCAGATTCAACATATTCTCAGACAAATTCGATTTGAGTTGTGCAATAAAGAGGAAACAAATTAGAGAGAACCTTTTCGGAGGAAACGCAGGAAACACAAGGACCTGAAGGAGAGCATTGGAATGTGACGTTGCTTCCTTTTGGTGTTTCTTTGAAACCTAGAAGGATTCTACGCCCCACGCTTCTCATCATCTCTTCTTCGTCTCCGTTTCTGTAGGGATAGATTAAAAAAAAAAATTTGGTAATACGCCAATTTGTCCACTATTAGTAGATAAAATAATTTCTTTTACTTCTGAATCCCAAACAATTCGATTCGGAGTCAGTACACAAAGATTTAAGGTCATTTCTTCAATTTACTCTCCATTTCTAAGTTCGTAGCCTTGGCAGTAGCTTCATCGATGTTACCCACTAAGTAAAAGGCCTGTTCGGGAAGAGAATCAAATTCTCCGGAAAGGATCAGTTTAAACCCTCTAATTGTTTCCGCTAGACCAACATATTTTCCCGGAGAACCTGTAAATACTTCTGCTACGAAAAAGGGTTGTGATAAGAAACGCTCAATTTTTCGTGCTCTTGCTACGGTTAAGCGATCCTCTTCGGATAGTTCGTCCAACCCAAGGATAGCTATAATGTCCTGAAGCTCCTTGTAACGTTGTAAAGTTTGCTTGACTTGTTGCGCAGTTTCATAATGTTCCTCGCCAACGATTCGAGGTTGTAGCATAGTTGACGTTGAATCTAAAGGATCTACTGCTGGATAGATACCTTTGGCAGCTAATCCTCTTGATAGTACGGTAGTCGCATCTAAATGTGCAAATGTGGTGGCAGGAGCGGGGTCAGTCAAATCGTCCGCAGGTACATAAACTGCTTGAATAGAGGTTATGGACCCTTTTTTCGTAGAAGTAATTCTTTCTTGTAAAGAACCCATTTCGGTACTAAGGGTGGGTTGATAACCCACAGCAGAAGGCATTCTACCCAATAAGGCGGATACCTCGGATCCTGCTTGTACGAAACGGAAGATATTGTCGATAAATAGAAGTACGTCTTGCTCATTAACATCTCGGAAATATTCTGCCATAGTTAAGGCAGTCAGACCAACTCTCATACGAGCTCCCGGCGGTTCATTCATCTGACCGTAGACTAGAGCTACTTTTGATTCCGCAAGATTTTGTTCATTAATTACTCCAGATTCTTTCATTTCCATGTAAAGATCATTTCCTTCACGAGTCCGTTCGCCTACTCCACCAAATACGGATACACCACCATGAGCTTTGGCAATATTGTTGATCAATTCCATAATTAGTACTGTTTTACCCACGCCAGCCCCACCAAATAGTCCTATTTTTCCCCCACGACGATAAGGGGCCAAAAGATCTACTACTTTAATTCCTGTTTCAAAAATAGATAATTTTGTATCTAATTGTATAAAAGCAGGCGCGGATTTATGGATAGGAGATGTTGTGCGAGTATCAACAGGGCCTAAATTATCAACAGGTTCCCCAAGTACGTTGAAAATTCGTCCTAGAGTCGCTCCGCCGACTGGAACACTTAGAGGATTTCCCATATCAACCACGTCCATTCCTCTCTTTAAACCCTCTGTCGCGCTCATAGCTACAGCTCTAACTCGATTATTTCCTAATAATTGTTGTACTTCACAAGTCACATTAATTTCTTGACCAAGAGTATCTCGACCCTTAACCACCAGAGCATTGTAAATATTAGGCATCTTGCCCGGGGGAAAGGCTACATCCAGTACCGGACCAATGATTTGGGCAATCCGTCCCAGGTTTTTTTTTTCACGTATCAAAACCTCTGGATCCGAAGGAGTAGGATTTATTCTCATAATAAAAAAAAATATGTTAAATTTTGTTGCGCAATTTTTCGAATACATAAAAAATCGTCGATAGCAAATTGATCGGTTAATTCAATAATAGATGGGAGTAAGCACTCGGTTTCGTTGGTACCACCCAAGCGAATGTGCAATTCCAGTTTTTACTTATTCAATGAAGGAATGGTCATTTTCAAGCTCAACTAACCGAAACCTACTTAAAAAATATATATATATGAATAAAAAAAAATTGCGGAAAGTCTTTGATTTCTTTATCATAATAGGCAAGACTTTTTTTTATCTAGCGAATTCGAAACTAGATTTCTTATTCATTATTTCGATCTCATTAGCTTTTTTTTTTCATTTTCATGGATTAATTCCGCATATTGTCATATCTAGGATTTACATATACAACATTTATTACTGTCAAGAGTGATTTTATTATTATTTTAATATTAAATATTTCGATTTATAAAAAGTCAAAGATTCAAAACTTGAAAAACAAGTATTAGGTTGCGCTATACATATGAAAGAATATACAATAATGATGTATTTGGCGAATCAAATATCATGGTCTAATAAAGAATCATTCTGATTAGTTGATAATTTTGTGAAAGATTCCTGTGAAAAAGGTTAATTAAATCTATTCCTAATTTATGTCGAGTAGACCTTGTTGTTTTGTTTTATTGCAAGAATTCTAAATTCATGACTTGTAGGGAGGGACTTATGTCACCACAAACAGAGACTAAAGCAAGTGTTGGATTCAAAGCTGGTGTTAAAGAGTATAAATTGACTTATTATACTCCTGAATATGAAACCAAGGATATATAGTCGGAGTACATTTGATGTATATACGAAGCCTTGTTAAAATTCAAGGAATATAAACGAGAAGTTGAAAATCAACTTAATAAAACTATTAAAATAGTTAAAAGTGATAGAGGAGGCGAGTATAATGGGCCTTTTAATACCTTTTGTCAAGAACATGGAATCATCCATCAGACAACGGCTCTCTATTCACCCGAATCTAATGGAGTTGCGGAACAAAAAAATCGAACTCTAAAAGAAATGATGAATGCAACAGAATCTGGGATAGCCCAGGACATGTGGGGGGGAAGCGTTGCTTACCACAAACTATATCCTCAACAAAATACCGCACAAAGTCACAGGAAAACTCCTTACGAACTTTGATGAAGATTATAGCCAATGGAATCAAAATGATGGTATTGAAAACCATGATGATGATGGTCATGCCCATGGTGATGATGATGATACATTGACGAGTAGGATTGAAGATTACATTGAAAGCGTTTACAATGGATGGAGAGGAGAGAAGAGCAGAGAAGTTTGTCTGATATTTTTTTATTACTCTGTTTTTTTTTTTTTTTACTCTTTTTCTCTCTCTCTCTACATTATGAAGAAGGTTGTTGTGGTGTGTACATAAGTTTGGTTTTTGGGTTTCGTCTTCTTTCATTTTTTTTGAACAATACGAGTTTAAAAAGCTTTGCAGCATACAAGAAAACTCACAAAACAAAATATCCAGAAAAAAAAATAAAAACAAAAGTATCACTGAGCCGAGCCAAAGAGGTCTTTTCCAAATCTGAAATCTTGTTTGGATCAACTCTTGTTAGCAAACCTAACATGGAAATAACAAAGACCAGTATCAGCCATGTTCATGAAGCTTTAGACACAGCAGCAAGTCAGCAACCGAATATAAGAACTTCGTTGGAAACTAATCAAATTGATTTGTTTCATGATAAAATTTCAGAAAGACGAATCTTGTGGAAGTAAGACTAGAGTCTAACCTTTAAGTATGCTTTGCTGTATGCTACTCGCAACTGATTTAAGTTAAGCAATCCTCTAATGGAGTCCAATAACTCAATCTTCTCAGCAACCCAGTTCTGAAGGATCATCATCTCCTTCCTGCAGAGACACAAGCTTCTCAATAACCAGATTTGCATTTTCCAGTTACAGGTTTTGCCTCTCTCCAATCAGCATCTTCCTTGTACCTAGTGCGTAAGACTTGATCTCAAAACAGGTGAATTTATCACATTTGTATCATTCAACGAGAAGATAATATGATCAGATCCCAATATTGTTAAAAAAAACTCAAAAGAAATGCAACCCCAAAAACACACAAAGTATAGCTTGAAACCATCATAAGCTTTAGCTTATCTCTAAATGCAAGATTTGAATCATGTATAAGTATCTATATGATGGGCATAGCTACAGTAGATACCGGTTACCATGACAAAGTTCTATCAAAGCAGATGGGAACATTTCCATCAGCAGTTATATCAAATTTCATTCTGCTCCATGTATTTAAAACACCTGGTTTCAAAGGACCAGACTTGTCCTCTGCCTTTGCGTAAATGAGAGCAAAGCGAAGCACTGTCTCCACAGAAGCAGCTTGCACAAATTCCAAGTATCAAGACTACGTAACCACTGAATCTTACGTTATGGTAAAGAATCAGTAGACAAGGAAATACCCTGCAACACTAAACCGACAAATGCTTTTTGATCTCACTGCTGATGTCCAAATCATCATCTAGAATAGGTTGTGTTGCTGCACTGGTGAGGGAGAAACTACAAATAAAGAACCGTCCTTGTCCTGCTTATCGTGTTTAGTATTCTGATACTAGTGATTAGGAAACAGTGATTTCAAGTTGTGATTCTATAGAGCATTTCAATCATTTTCAAAGTGCATTTTCTGCTAGTCATATAATATTTCCTCGTGTACAAGAAACTAACAATTTGAAAATAACTTCGTGAACATTATGACTTCGTTGAGAACTTCATAATAGAAAAGCAACATAAAAAAAGCTGATTCACCTGAAACATGACTTTAAGAAAGCATATCGAGGAAGCTCTTGTTCAATCTCCCATCAGACAGCATACTAGTGACCAAGCCAAAGGTGGAAGCATCTCCATCAAACCCGCAGCTCCTCATTTCGTTGATGAGTTCTGCTGATCCGGCTTTATCACCATCTCTAAGGCGTGCCCTGATCAGCGTATTATAAACACCACTATTTGGGAGAGGCCCATCTTCTTTCATTTTCCTGAACAAGGCACTTGCTTCCTCCTTTAAACTTTTCCTACAGAACCCTGAGATCATTGTATTGTATGTTACAACATTAGGCTTCACTCCTTTGAGGTTGAGGCTACAAAATATCTTCCACGCATCTTCCACCTTACAAGCTTTGCATAGCCCTTCAATGATGATAGTATATGTGAATATATCAGGTTTCATTTCACTCTTTTGCATACCCTGGAATATGACCAATGCGCTCTCTAGCTTCCCTTTTTTACAAAGTCCATCCAACAAAATGTTGTATGTCATAATATTACGAGGCACACCACCAGAAACCATCTGTTTGAAAACTTGCTGGGCATTATCACAATCTCCAGCTTGGAAAAACCCTTGGATTAGAGTGTTGTAAGTGACTGTGTTTCCAACCAAACCTCTTTGAGACATCTCGTGGAAGAGTTCCATGCCATCCTCTACCCTCTTAGTCTTGCAAAATCCATTTATCAGAGTATTATATGTCATTACGTTTGGGAGACAACCATTGCTAACCATCAAATCAAACATCTGCTTGGCCTCCTCTAGGCGACTCTGCCTACAAAACCCATTGATCAATGAATTGTAAGTAATAGTAGTAGGATCTATAGACCTATTAATCATCTCCTCGTACAATTTTTCAGCCTCCGAAAGCTTCCCCTCTTTCACAAACCCATCTATCAATGCACTGAAAATAACAACATTGGGGTTGATTTTCTTCTCAATCATATCACTAAGTAGTCCAGCAGCATCTTCCCATCTTCCGTAATTACAATTTTTCAGCCTCCGAAAGCTTCCCCTCTTTCACAAACCCATCTATCAATGCACTGAAAATAACAACATTGGGGTTGATTTTCTTCTCAATCATATCACTAAGTAGTCCAGCAGCATCTTCCCATCTTCCGTAATTACAAAGGCAGCTAATAAGGGAGCTGTAGGTAAAAACATTCGGTCTAATTCCTTTGCTCTTCATCCTGTTGAAAAAGTCGAGTGCATCATCTGGATGCCTGTATTTGCAAAAACCATCAATGACTGTGCTGTAGATTACAACATTTGCCTCGATTTTCTCTTCCTCCATCTTCTTGAGAAGCCTTAAAGCCAAGTCAGTGTCACCTCTCTTACATACTCCATTTACTAACGCACCATAAGTAAGCACATTTGGTTGACAACCTTTCAGCATCATCCGTTCAACTAAAGCCACCGCTTCAGAAGCTTTGTTGTGGAGAAAAAGTCCATGGATTAGAGTTGTAAATGTCACTGTGTCTGGTTTATATCCCATTTCAACCATTTGATCAAGCAAAGCTACGGCTTCAGAGATCCTATTCCCATGGCAGAACCCATTGAGAAGAGAGTTAAACATGACAATGCTGGGCTCATATCCAAGTTTCATCATCTTCCCAAGAAGAGCTAAAGCAAGAGAGAGTTGAGAGGAGCGGCAGAAACAGTTTATCAAAATACTGTAAGTGTACAGACCATGTGCAATTCCCAGCTTCTGCATCTGCTCTCCCATAGAGATCACAACACCATACTTCTTCATCTTGGCGATAGCACTCAACAGTTTACTGAACTCGATAATGGAAGGGAAAGGACGAGACTTGACCATCTCACCGAACAAACCAATTGCATCATCTAACTTCAAATCCTGGACTAACCCATTTCTCAATTTCTCTCTGTAATCATAACTGAGACCAGAGAAAGCTCGTTCCCAGCAACGCAAACCGCAAAGGGAAATCGAGGGAGAAGCAGTTCCAGGATGAACAAATCTGTTCGCTGTCGATGCAATCGCAAAGGATCTCCTCATCATCTCAGCTTTGGCTTCAACTTTACCATCTCAATTTCTCTTTCGAATTGCTCTGCAATGTCAAAAGACCCTAAATGAACAACCGAGTGTGTGTAGTGGCAATGGCTCATTTGGTCTCTTGCGAAGAAAACGATCCTCATTTGCCCTCGTTATAACTTGAAATTTTTTTTCGATTTTCTTTTAAATCAGAAACTAGTCAAATACAAGTATATCCTTGTCAAATATCTATAATTACCAACCCAACCACGTTTTATTCGATCAACACAATTTGGGGGGACCCACTTCATCTCCTCCACGTTTTATTTGGGTCACCTAATTCCGCCATTGTCTTCGACTCTGCAAAATTAAAAAGCAAAAAAAAAAGCTCAAAATCAATGGAATACACAAGAGACCACAGGAGCCATTGTTCCCCCCAGAGACCTCCGAGACCTCCTCTCTCTCCGACGACCGAATCGAATACAAATCGGCGAGAACAAAAAAAAATGCCCACCAAGTTAACCCTCACCGCCGCGTAGAATCAGTAAATGAACACGCTCAAACTCGGAAGCTTGATTCGAAGCACTGCTTCCAAAATTTCTTCAGTTCAATTCCATCGCTATTTTGAATCATTTGCTTCTTCTTCTATCCTTAAATCTCGTTTCTTCTCCAATGTCACTGACGGCGAAAGTCCGGTTTATCACCACGCGGTTTGGATCGTCTTCGTAAGAGGTTTGGATCATGAAATTTGAAGGGGAAAAAGACATTCCATTATTACAAGACATTTTCTTCTGTTTTTTCCAACAGAAGACAAGACACTGATGCTTGAGCTTTGGTCGTTTCTCTTTATTTTCTTCTTAACATTCTTTGTCTCGAAGACATCATAATTGAGAACTCGGGATCTCAAACTCTTTGTGTGAGTCGGAGAATCAAATGGAAAAAGAGAAGAGGAAGAAAAGAAAAAAAGAGAGATAGTGAAATGAATCGGCATCAAGCCACTCTCTCTCCGATACTCTCCAGATGCACTTTTACGAGTCATATCCTTACCTCAAATCCGCACACACGGCGAATCAAGCCATCCTCGAAGCTTTTCAAGGTAAGCAAAGGGTACACCGTACACGTCATCGATTTCTCCGTAAACGTCATGAAGCCTAACGTCACAAGACCAACGTTGCGGCTCAAACCCACCGGAGAATCCTTCGTTGTTCTTCGCCGAGAACGACTTATGTAATGATGGTCCATAAAGGAAATGAAAACATGAGGTTACTTAAAAACGTGATGTTAAAAACGACTTAACGTGATGATGCTCTCATCACGTAATTTCCTATTTTATTGTGTAGTTATTGTTTATTAAAAATATTGGGTGTATTAGTTCTATTTTCCCTAATAAATTTTATAAAACTTTGTTTTATTGAGTAAAAATTGAATGTATTAAAAAAAACATAAAGTTAATGAGAGAAATGAAATAAAACATAACTTATAATATATTTATCTCATAAATGAAGTTTTGTTGAAAAAAAAGTCCAACTATAATAAAAGTTAACTATATCTACCATATAGTTTCATGGTTAGTTTGTTAATGAATACCATATGAAGATGAGAAAGATGTTGACAATGTGTTTTTAAGAATTTGATTACATCATTATGTAGAGAATGTTGAAATATTAGTTGCAATTATTTGTACAACCCAAAATTATAAAGATTATAGTATGTACAACTACATATAAGTTTTAACATCTAATGTACAACTGTTTAGAGAAGAGTACAACTGATATCTTGGGGACAACTGTGTATATTTGGCGGCGATAATTATAAAAAAAAAAAAAAAAAAATGACATGTGTCGCATGGAGATCGATTTGGCGAGATAAAAAAAATAATACCACGTGTCGAATAGAGGTTGATTTGGCGGCTGGAAAATAATAAAAGAAAAAATTCAGATCCAATTTTGAGTGGGCCCATATTTGATTGGCCCAGATTTTTTCTATTTTTATTGAATTAAATTTTAATGCTGACTGGATTCATTAATGGCATTTTCGTAATAATGTGATCACAAGAGACTAAGGAAGATTTGAGGAGACCAAGTGTGATTACTTTTTCTCTAGTAAGACCATTTGAGCCTCGCGCCCAAGAAGAAGAAGAAGACTCACGAAGAGAGTGTGACTTCTTTAAACCGGTCGGCCGGTTTAGTTATTTACAAATACGAATCTATTTTTATTCGTGACCGGATAACCGGAAATTGGAATCTCTAGAGAAAAAACTGAAATAAACTTTGCAGTAAACTTTTGTAAACTTTTGTTACTTGTTCTTAGAGCATCTCCATCAGTGATACCCACATATGGGTAACACTACATTTTTTATTAATAAATTTTTGTTTTGTTTTGTTTAAGAGACTTGTACTTGATTTAAATGTTCTGTTCTTCCAATGGTGAGACCCAGTAGAGGTTCTAAAAAAAAAAATTATATGATTTTTTTTTTTATTAAAATCAAAATCAGAATGCCCTTCACATTTTATAAACTCTGAAAAATTGCTTTGGGCAATCCAGAGGATGGTTCATCAGCAGAAACTCCATCACTCCCTCTCTCGCCTTCTTTGCTATTGGTGTGTCAGTCTTAATCTTCATTCCTGCAAAAAAGTCTCTTAGAAGTCTACTATTACATAAACCGAAACATTCAAGAACGAATTGAAGCAAATGGTATTTCAAAACTCCATATATTATCCCTCTCTCTACTCTTCCTCTAGCATACTTACTAGGGGGAAAACAAGCTCAGCCCTGAACGGAAAACTAGTAAAACATTCAAAACATTTCCATCTGTACTAGAAGATGAACAAAACTACACACTGTGAAGAAGCTAATCAACAGCTCAGGTCAAAAAATGGAGAAACAATATCCCAAAAATGACAACCCCTCAAGTTTATAAAGGTCTCGTTTTCATAATCGTCATCATATATCAAAGCCAAAAAAACTGGAAGAGAAATGCACATTTCCATTTTCCATCTTTACTTGCACGTGAACATTTCTACACACTTGGAAGAAACTTTGAAGAGCTTAACAACAAAATATTGATCAACAAGATCCCAAAAGTGACTCGGGGAAACTTAACAAACCCTAAAATTAATTAAGGCTATACATCATAACATGCACTACTTCTCTCATTCTATTGAACCAAAGCTAACAAGATACGAGCACTATATATATATATTATATACCAAAAGTCCAAAACACATTTAGGCTTAGGAATTACCGAAATTAACAAGACTTTTCAAGACAAACCAAGAGAGAGAGTGTGACTGTGATGGTGAGCTAGTCCTTTATTACCTCCAGAACTGCTGGGATAGATCACCACCTGTCCCTGAACGAAACAAAACCATAACACATTACGATTCTGAAACAAAAAATTCCACAGAGGATGAAAGTGTATGCAGAGAGTTCCAATCTCATACAAGAAACTTGATTCTTAGATACTCAAGTTTCTCCACTAAACTTACAACTATAGAGCTAATAAAAGAGATCGGTTCATAGAAATTTTCAGATGCGATAACAAATAATCTCCCAAACTAATGATATAGAAAAACAAAATTATGACCCAGAAAGGGAATAAAACTAGCCAACATGTCGAACACTGTAATCTCAGAATATGAATCCTAATAAAATCCATTTCTCCACCAACAAATCAAACGCAAATAGCGAAACATCCAGCGATTACGACATCGAAAAGCTCCTCAGCTAAGCAGATTTGTGTAGATCGACTTCGCTATCGGTACATGGAAATTTCAAAGATACGAGGAGAGATAGAAGAGAGGTTACCGAATCTGGTGCAATGGACGGTGACGGTCTGTCCTGGAGCGGGTTTGTGACCGTTGCCGGGTCTGATGACTTGCTTCCCCTCACCGACGGAAATGTCGAGGCAAAGGAGAAAACTGATTCTCTTCGTTTCGCCTTTTCCTTTTTATTTTTATTTTTATTAGTCGACCAACCATATCATGACACGTATGCGTATCAGGAGGTTGCGAAAAGTTGCGAAAAGTTGCGAAAATCTCTTCGTTAACATACGTCTCAGGCTTTATTATCTATTAAAACATTTCTTTTAAAATTTTAAAAGCTAAAAACTCACCTAAAAACTCTCTAATATACACCGTTGGAGATGCTCTTATCAATTTGTTTTCTAAATATTAAGGAGTAACAAGTGAGGTTGAGGAAGTAATGTGGAGCACAATTAAGTGCCTAAAAATGTGTTGGTTTAACTGTATAAAGTCACCTAGAAGAAGCTACTCTATACACTGGACCGTATCTCTTATCTTTTCAATAGACAATGAAAAATGTTAGTCTGTGTTTCTGATTAAGCAAATGAAAGCTTTACAGACCGAAACAGAGTAATGTTTAAAACCGAGAATTGCTTTGTGATCTTCCATTGGAGACTCCAAGCATCGGTACTGTCTGTTTCTTTCTGTAGTATATGGCAGATCCGCTTACCAGTAACAGTCCGAACATAAACGCCTGTCGATTATGTTAGCACAAACTGTTGAGTCTTTTGTTTTTCAATCCAAAATCAGTGAGGAAATGAAAAATGTGTTTTTACCTCAAAACCAAGAACAGATACTTTCTCCTCATTTGCAGATGGAACACAGCTTCTGTAAGTTTTGTAAGACTGTGAATTAACTTTCACCGCCGGCGAATCATCGACATTATTAGATCGACCATCTTTCTTGTGTGAAGCTTCTTCTCCTTCTCCTCTCACCTCTTTGCATTTGAAAGGAATACGATAACCAGTTTCACTGCAACGATACTTGTCTTCTCTCTACATGACAAAACACACACAATAATCATCCACATTAACAGACAAGTAAAAAAACAGCAACATATTCTTCAGATTCAACATATTCTCAGACAAATTCGATTTGAGTTGTGCAATAAAGAGGAAACAAATTAGAGAGAACCTTTTCGGAGGAAACGCAGGAAACACAAGGACCTGAAGGAGAGCATTGGAATGTGACGTTGCTTCCTTTTGGTGTTTCTTTGAAACCTAGAAGGATTCTACGCCCCACGCTTCTCATCATCTCTTCTTCGTCTCCGTTTCTGGATCGAAAAATCAAAAACGAGTCAGATCGATAAGCGAGATCGATCTAAGAAGAAGGGAAATTGAAAGTACGAACTCTTCTTCATGTGCTTTGGCGAGAAACGAGGATGAAATTGAAACAGCGTAGATGAAGAGGATGACCAAAACAAGTGAAGAACAAGTCTGAGAAACCATTTCCGCTGCTTCTTTCTTCTTCCTCTTCCTCTTCCTGGTAGCAAAGCAAAAAACCTCGAGGACGAAAGAAAAAGAGAATATGATTAATTTCAGAAATGGTCCGATATTACTTACTATTTATAAAATCACCTTACACCTAAGAAAGTATTATAAATTCAACCCCAACAGTTTTAGTTAGTCCTATCGAATCACACGTAAGAAGAACACGATGGCATAAGAAAACGTTTAGTGAATTAGGAAGAAGTAGTGTATTTACTCTCATTATCATGAGTTTTAGGTTGCATACTTTTACATAGAAATAAAATACTGTACACATTTAACCTAGTTTCCTAATATAAGATAAATACAAATTAATATCAAACATCTTTATGATCTTCTGGATCATTCTAGGAGATCCCTTTTTTATCAGTTTCATCATTGTTTCATATCGACACATTTTAAGTATAGATTTTAGCAAATCAGCGTACCATTTTGATCAGAATACTCAAGAAAAGTAAGTAAACGTTCGTGTTCGATAATAGCGTTTTGACCGGATCTTATAGGCCGGTCGGATCCAAGTTTGAAAACTCATTTTGTGACTTGTGTGAGATAAAAAATTAATATCATACCATTACCAAGTTTCTAGTATGCGCTATATATAATTTAATCTATATAAGTAAGGTAACATAAAGTAATTAAAATTGACTTCGCCATTATGATATAAGATTATGCGATAGATTCTTGTGCACGACGTGGTAGATCATTGACTGTAGTGTCATAGTTGTGTAATAGAAAAGTATTTTTCGCATATTATTTATCATAAACATTTCAACTAGCTAGAGATATATAATACCACTAAGTACACTAGTTGCCGGATCCTGCGCTCCTTTTTCTCCTTATCATTGGTCGCCTTAAAGACGAATAGTATTTTTTTCTCTCCTTGTACTCTCCTTCCGTTTCTTAAAATCTATAGTATGTCTTAAGATTTTTATACATTTTAAGAAATGGGTTGCAATATCAATTAGACTCTATCAACTATAACCTCAATTTTTAGCGGTTATCGAAAAGAGGATAGGAATATAACATTAGTTGATGAAGACCTTGTATATGAAAAATCTTACCAAAGTTTTCGTTCAGAACCTTTAGTAGCGACGATGATCTAGCTGGTGCAATTTTATAGCGGTGTTATATAGTTTGTATTTTCTTTAAAGAACAGCCAGCAATCGTTGACAAAAAAAGATAAACACTCCAGTTAGCAGAATCGAATAAACTATGACCTCTTTTACTCTTTATGTAATTAAGGCATGTACCGATCGATATGTACGACATAGTTTATGGTTATAAAGCTATCCTTGATGTTCACAGAAAAAAAAAAAAAAAAAAGAATACTTGCCTGATAAAAAAATGGTAGTCGTTGTGTGTATTATCATCCAACGAGAGCAGCCTTTGATCTTAATATACTCTAATAACCCCTTATTTTATGTTTCCAATATTGAAAGTTCTTGCATGATGTACTCATAAATTACATTTCATGTAATATTGTTTTATTAGTTCATAAAATTAGCCAACTTGTCAACGAAATTAAACATAAGATCGATGATCTGTCGTATTCTCATTGGACACAGTACTCCCGAACCGTGCTGTCAGCACGCAACACACGTAAAATGGCAGACAGTTTCTTGTGCAGTGCACTCATTTGGTGTTCATATAATTAAATTTTAGTTCTGTATTTATGTTGTGAATGGTAAACAAATGCAGTTAGTTCTGTTTTATTAATGGCCTAAACATCATATATCCGCAGGAACACATCCCGAAATAAGTTATAAAAGGGAAAATAAATTACTAAACAGTCTGAAAATAACGTAGAACTAGCATGATCCGATACATTTCAAAAATAAAAGCTTGTTTTGGTTGATGAAATTAAATTAACCTTCTTTTTTTTTTGAAATAGTCCAAAGTATTATCATACATGCATGATTCATTTGGATTGCAATACAATTTGATTTGATTTTTTTTTTTATACAAGCACGGTTATAATATAGATGATAGACATTACCTTATTATATTATGCTGAGTCGTTCAAGAATAGAGACGGAGTTGATAATTATTCCAAACAGAGCTGGTAACATGGTGATGATGATCAATGAAAAAAAAAACAATATTTTTATTTGTATCTCCTCTTATTAAAATGCAAAGTCAATGTCTGTGGGCTTTGGCTCTGTATAAGAAGCAACAATATACTTAATAAAGAGAATATACTACCTTTTTTTCTTTCAATAGAAGACATACAAAAGGACCAGATCCAACTGTTCCCCAAGATCGCATCTGAATTACAATATAGATTATAGCATGATCAAAGAGGAGACCAATTTGTGTGTTCATCCTTTTGGTGGTGTTATGGCAGAACCTGATCACAAGGTAAAACGAACAAACCATTTCTTGTTTAAACCACCTATTTCTCTAATTAAGTTTGTCATAGGTGTTTTTAATCTCCTCCTTCTGATGTTTCTATAGGTGTGAGTTTAGGATTTTTAGGTACTCATGTTCATATAGTATCTGTATCTGTATATTTACATATTGTATAATATCTGCATATCTACATACTCATGTCTGAAATTAATACATATTAACCGCATCATATAAGAGTTAACATGCTTGTTTTGGAAATTATCTTGTATTACAAATTTATTATTTTGTATCATGTTTTTAGGCTAAAGAGACGATGGAAACTACATTTTTTTGTTGTTTAATAAACCACAAACAAATAATTCATATGTTGTTTATTAATTATCTAAATTAGCAAGTCAAAAATCTAAATTAGAAAGTCAAAATCACCGCGGCTAGCTGCTTCGCCAAGGCGGCGGCCGGCGTTTTAGAACATTGAGTCCGATACAAATATATATTTAGTTGTTTTGGCATTCGATCTCCGTTCATGCCTATATTAGTATTAACTTTTGTCTGTGGTTACTGGTTGTTGAGAACTAATGTGTAACGTATACAAAATAGCTGGATTAAAAAAAAAAAATTAGACATATGTAAACACATGTAAGGAAGGTGAATATAAATGTAAGCAATGTGTCTGTACATTTACAGGAAGTGGAGCTTGATGCAGCAAAAGCAAAGGTTGAGAAAGTTAGAGAAGAGAACGAGAAGTTAAAGCTCTTGCTCTCTACGATTCTTACTGATTACAACTCTCTTCAAATGCATGTCTCCAACTTTATCCGACAACAACATGAAGCTTCTACGGAGCTAGACAGTAATGGTCACGACGATTCCGGGGTAGATATATCTCTTAGGCTTGGAAGATCAGAGATTAGGATCTCCAAAAATGAGCAAGAAGTAGAGAAGATTAGTCTTGACAATGAGAATAAGGAAGGGACAGAGAAGAAAAGATATGCACTCGGTTTAGGATTTGGGTTTCAAAGTTTTGAAGATCCGAAGAGTACTACTGATCAGACCATGAAGTTAGATTATATTACTAGAGATGTTAAGAATGGTAACGCGGAGAATAAATGTTTACCTTCGCGGAAAGATGTCAAAACTGCTAGAAATGATGATCAACTAGAGGTTTTGGAAGCTCATGAACAACCAAGTTTGAAGAAAACTAGGGTTTGTGTGAAAGCACCATGTGAAGACCCATCGGTACGTCTACCAAACCACATAATGATACATCATTTTTTTTTTTAATGTAATGTGTTTATATATGTTGCATGAATGAATGTATAGATAAACGACGGTTGCCAATGGAGGAAATACGGCCAAAAGACTGCAAAAGCGAATCCTCTTCCACGAGCCTATTACCGCTGCTCCATGTCCTCAAATTGTCCCGTCAGAAAACAGGTACAAAACATTGTATACATAATTCACAATCCAAAATTCGAATTTGGTTCTCTTAGCATTAACACATGGAACCGGTTAAGGTAATGCCACTAGACAAATAAACATTTGTTTCCATCTTATTAAATTTTCGGCAACCAATATTATGATATTTTCTCAAAAAAAAAAAAAAAAAAACCAATATTATGATGAATATTAATTATAATAAATATGATTTATGTATACCACCTCATGAATATTATTTAGTATTTACCCTAAAAGCTATGGTTGACCACTAAAACTGTGCTAATATAACATGTGATTTATGTAGGTGCAGAGATGCGGAGAAGAAGATACATCCGCTTACATGACGACATACGAAGGAAATCACGACCACCCTCTTCCCATGGAAGCAACTCACATGGCTGCCGGAACTTCCGCCGCCGCCTCATTATTACAATCTGGCTCCTCTTCCTCCGCAAGTCTAAGCTATTACTTCCCTTTTCACCACTTCTCTGTCTCCACCACTAACGCCCACCCCACCGTAACACTCGACCTCACACGACCAAACTATCCCAATCACTTACCAAACTACCCTCTTTCATCATCATCTCTCAGCTTCTCTTCCTCTGATCGCCCATCTATGTCGAACAGTCGTACCTTGAGCTTCAATAGCTTGAGATCACAAGCTCCCTTGAATACATATTCACATTTATCACATCAAACCAGACTCTCTGGACAACCGTAACCATATATAATATTGGTAGTGTACATATTTTTTTGTTCTTTGTCGTCTATGTTCTCATTTTTTTTTTTTTTTGTGTGTAAATCATGGACTTCCAACTCAAAGAAATGAGTGGGTTAATCCATTTTCATACTATATTGTGTTAGATGTATCTCTATGTATGATATTCTAACAGCTTCTCTAGTAGAAACGAATTTGTTTTGAATGCGAAGAAGCATATATATTTTGTAGATATTGAAGTATCTTAAGTAGGTTTTGAAGCTAATATCTTTTGTAATTATAAGTTTGAAAGTATAAGCTTCATCGTTTGCTAAAAAAATCGATAGTATAATCCGATTTCGTTAGCCCACAACTTTGTAGCTGATGGAGTAGCGGAAGCTATGTAATGAAAGACAGAGGTTGAGACTTGAGAGTGCTCCTCCCAGCGCTAAGCAAAGCAACTCTTTGGGAAACTTGAGTTTCCTCTTTTTTGGTTTTTTTATTAATCAATATCAAAGTCTGAATCTTAAACAAAAGCCTAGACTCCTTTGCATAGCCGTGAACTCATCAATCATCTCAAGACTAAAGAACACATGGATGAGGTTTGTATCATTACATTTGTAATTGTCTAACAATCGCCACAACTTTATCAAAATTTGAACCATTGTTATTTTTTTCCCCTTGGCTGTGAAGCAGTTGGTGGGTTGGTGCCTAGTGACGAGAATGGGAATCCTCGCTATTTTTGCCAACTTTGCGAAATTCCTGGCTACGACCTTCATAATATGTTCATCCATTACCGCAGTGAAGAACATGAACAGAAGGTAAGCATCCTTGCCTCCTAGTCTCAGCTTGTATCCTTACATAAATTTTTCATTGTAAGAAAACTCTCTGACTGGATGTGCTGCTTTTTTCATTGTAAAAAAGTCTCCTATTTATTTCTTTTTTAAAATAATAATATTTTTTTTAATAATAATTTTAACTTAACCGAGTAATGCTTTTATAAACGTTCTTACAATAGGTGTTGATAGTTCCGTTTTTAATACTTTTGAATACAAATTATGGGAACATGAAACCAAATATCACGTTGTAAATTTGGGTTTTTTTTTTTTTTTTTTTTTTTTTTTTTTTTTTTTTTTTTTTTTTTTTTGTGTTGTGGGGTTTTGATCTAGGGTTTCCAATTTGAATCCTAATTGTTTATGTTTGATCTGAATTTTCCCTTTTTTGTTTTGTTTTTGTCAAATTTCGCAGTTAACGTGTGCAGATATGGCTACCGAGGAAGGTGTTCTTACGGCTAAAAATGTCTCACTACAACAAAACAGGCAATTTCCATCGACATGTTGCGTCGACCCAAAAAACAGTCGTTAAAAACCTCTAATTTGCAACTAATTTACGACGAAAATTAATTTCGTCTTATAATCGTCGTAAACTGTGACGAAAAACAGTCGTCGTAAAATCGTAGTAAAATGCGAGGATTTTACGACAAATTGACCACTGTCGTCGTATAATCGTTGTAAATTGGGGACGAAAATAACTAGTTGTAAAATCGTCGTCCATTTACAACGGTTTTACGACGAATTAAACACTTTGACTTTCATCGACGTTAAATCGTGGTAAAGTTACGACGATTTCACAACGAATACAATTTGTAGGTAATGAACATCGAATTTACAACGATTTAAAGTGTAAATTTTTTTTCGAAGGGAAATCGTTGCAAACTTGCGACATTTTTACATCAACCGAATTAGGTGAGCACATGGTTTAAAACGATTCTTACTGGTTTTTAACATCAGTTAAAGTCGATGGTAAGTGGTTGTAAAAGAAATTCCGTCGTTGGAAATTGGTTGGAAATTGGTTGGAATGGTCGTTGCAAATTCGTTGTTAATGTCCAAAAGTTTTCTATATATACCGTGACCTCCAATAACCATCATTTCACTCTCAACTACTTAAACTTCTATCTCTCTAAAAAAACAGAAAAAAACAACTACTTCAAAAAATATGTCAATTTATCAGCTACGAGAATGGATGTACAATCGTCAAGATTCCGACGGGTTGCTGAGGAAAGAGTTCAGAGATGGGCTTGAGGGATTCATGTACCAGGCCAGCACATTGCAAATTACGATCGAAAGCGGTAATAAGTACATGTATTGTCCTTGTCCAAAATGCAAGAATAGGAAATTTGTGCTTATCTCAAAAGTGTGGTCGCATCTGTTGAATAGAGGATTTATGCAGAATTATTATATTTGGTATTGTCATGGGGAAGGTCATGGGGGAAATGCAGCTAGTAGTAGCAGTAGTAATTATATTAATGAAGGAATGCGTTTTGACGAAAATGTGGATCCCGTACTTGAACATCCTCCTGTTAATTACGGTAGAAGTGAAGTTCATAGAATGCATGAAATGGTAACAGATGCATTTCCGGAAACCGCAAGTACATATGGAGATCCTCATAATGTAGCGTATGAGGAACCCAATCCAGATGCAAGAAAGTTTTTTGATATTTTAGCAGCAGCAGATCAGCCTTTGTACGATGGATGTACGAAAGGGCACACAAAATTGTAAGTTGCAGCAAGGATGATGACTCTTAAAACTGATGGTAATATAAGTCAGTTTATCATGGATGGTTGGGCTGATCTAATTAAGGATATCTTACCAGATGACAATGTAGCTGCTGATTCGTATTACGAGATACAAAAGTTGGTGTTTAGCCTTGGGTTGCCTTCTCAGATGATAGATGTTTGTGTTGATAATTGCATGATATACTGGAAAGATGATGATAAGTTGCAGGAGTGTCTATTTTGTCAGAAGCCACGATACAAGCCACAAGGTAGTGGTCGAAACAAGGTACCGTACCAACGGATGTGGTACCTACCAATAAAAGATAGATTGCGAAGACTGTATCAGTCTGAGAGGACAGCAGGATTGATGATATGGCATGCCGATCATTTGCAAACAGAAGGAGAGATTAGGCATCCATCTGACGCTAAAGCGTGGAAACACTTTCAGGCGGTTCATCCAGATTTCGCTAGCGAGAAAAGAAATGTCTACTTGGGTCTTTGCACGGACGGATTTAGTCCTTTCGGCATGTCTGGTAGGCAATACTCTCTATGGCCGATAATACTAACGCCGTACAATCTTCCTCCTGATATGTGCATGCAGAGAGAATTTCTATTTATAAGTAAAATTTAGCGACGATTTTGCGACGAGTCGTTGGCAAGTCGTTGTTAAACGGAAAATAAAAAACTTATTTCATCGTACCAAATCGAAAAGTGATAGTAGGCGCCGTAATATTGGATTCTAGTTGACCATCGATTTTACGACGGTTATCGTGGGACCGACGTAAATGCGATGGTAAGTTTTATTTTTTTCCCAATTAATTTTTATAAAACAAATTGAAAACGCTTACCGTCGAGTTTAAGACGATTCTGTGGGATCGACGTAAAAACGATGGAACGTTGCAACGATTTAGCGACGACACTAATTATTTTCCCCCCTCAATATTTCCGCTTCCCGCGTGCGGGAATACAAAACAAATTGAAAATGCGTACCATCGATTTTACGACGACTCTTGTGGGACCGACGTAAAATCGATGGTAAGTTGCGACGATTTAGTAACGACCCCACTTTCTCCGTTTCCCGTGCGGGAATATTAATTTAATGGGAAATATAAATTTCCTTTTGGTTGGAAAATCGTCGTAATTGGCGACGACTTAACGACGACACTATTCATGTCGTCGGTATATCGTCGTAAATTGCGACGATGTAGCGACGACAACAAATTCTATATATATCAGCCTCGCCTCAGATTTGCATCGCCACAACTTCTTCCTCTCTCTAAAAAAACCCTTTCTCACGAAAAAAAAAAAATTTCGGTTTTCAATTGCTTTCGGCTTTCCGTTATCATTCCAAACAACAGTTAGTTTTTTATTTATTTGATTTTTCATTTATATTTGTTTAATTTACTGTATTTTTCATTAGAAACTGTTTAGAAATGGGTATTTAGATTTGTTAGAAATAAATAGTTATAGAATTTTCATTATATTGTTTAGGAAATTAGGTTAAATTAATATATATGTTTGTTTTTATTAATTTGCAGATGATTCCTCCATCCAGCCACAACCAGTATTGTCATCAGTTCATGCCGGGCACAGGTGTTTCTGGTGGTTCTACTTCTACCTCGGGGGATACGAGGGTTCCGCCGACTCAGTCGCAGTCGCAGTCTCAGGGATTTTATCCCCCCCCGCCACCACCGCACCACGATCAACCCCCACCGCAATCCCATCAACTCCCACCACAACACCAACAACCGCCACCGCCCCAACATGTACAACTGCCTCGGCCCTATGCACATATGACCATTGAAGAGTTGCTAGCTTTACCCGGACGGGTAAATCTAACTAGACTCCATCCATAGAAGGAAGATGGAGCATTGTGGTACGTTAAAACGTTTAAATTTTTTAAAATTTTATGTATTAATTTCATATTTATATAATCTCTTAAATATATTAATTAAAAATTAACATTTTTATAGGTTTGGTGTCGAAAATTCGGTCTCGCGCACCATCAGCGACATCATCAAGTCCTATTTTTCCGAGGCTCATCCAAATTGGTCGGCAGTCAGTCAAGATATCAGAGATACTTGGTTTAAGATGTTTGCGGTGATAATTTTTGAACTTTTTTAATTTTTAATATTTTATATTTACTTAATTACTTATATTTGATATAAATAATTTAATTATAAATTCGTTTTTTTCAGCAACGGTACACCTGGGATCAAGCTCATAATGAGGAGGTGAAGGCACAATGGAAGGAGAAAGCCAAGTTGCGTACAAACAACACCGTCTGCGACTGGAAAAAGAGATGGCGGGCAAAGGGCAACGACGCAAAGCCGATAGGCGTCAGCTAAACGGTGTGGGACGGATTGGTTCAATTCTGGATGAAGCCAGATTCCGTAGAGACCTCTATGAAGTGCTCTGCTTCCCGTTTATCGGTTGGTTCTGACGGCCAACCGAAGGTCGTCCCTCACTGCTCCGGTCAGACGTCTTTCGCCGGAAGACGTTTAGAGATGGTAATATCGCACTTTCATTTTGTTTTTAATTATTTATATATATACAAATAATATAAATTATAAGATAATTAAAGTATAAATTAATTAAATTCATTTTTAGGCTGCGGAGAGAGGAGGTGTGCTCCCTCCATTGACGGATGTTTGGGAGAAGACCCACAAGAAGAAAGACGACACTTTTGTATCTCCGAGAGCAGAGGAGATATGGAACGACGTGAACGCAAGGGTCGTTGAGGAACAAACGCAACGCTCCCAGCAGCTATCTCCCGGGGGATCCACTCAGGTGCAGTTGAGCACCCCCGAGATTGATCGCATCTTCGTAAAGATAAATATTAATTTATTGTTAATTAATTAAATTTTATTATATTTAAACTCTATTATTTAATATCAATTCAATGTTTAAAATGGCAGGTCGCCCCTCAGAATAGGGGTAAAACTATTGGGATGGGATCAATTGCCAAGGTTCCTGTTGCTTCGGCACTTGCTCCGCCCCGCCGACGATCCGACGATGAAGAGCAGACCCAACTGCGGGCCAAGATTGCACGTCTTGAGCGGGAAATCCAAGATGAGCGTTCAGAACGTTCAGATAACGACGCCATTTTCGAGCTCATGGCTAGGGATAACCCGCAGATTGCCGCAATCTTGCAAGAAAAAAGGCGTAAACGAGAAGCGCTAGCTGCAGCAAGAGCGCTAGAGGAGACCGACGAGCAACGGGCAACGACGAGCGGGACGGCTTGTGATCTGTCCCCGTCAGAATTTGAATTTGTTTAAATATTTTTTTTTAAATTTTGTGAAATATATTTTATTTTATTTTATTTCGTTTTATAATTTTTATTTTATTTCTTTTTATTTTTTTTTTTTTTTTTTTTTAATATTAAGTCGTCGTAAATACGACGTAGACGTTCGAATATTAATAAATAAAAAATTCGATGTTTCGTCGTTAAATCGTCGTAAACTTGCATCGTTTTTACAACGTAGTTTTGCCTCGCCTTAACGACGATAACCATAACATCTGGTTAACAACGTTATCGTTGTAAACGCGTCGTAGAATGGCATCGGTTTAACAACATTTTGGTTTTCCGATTTTGTAATTGACCTGGTATATTTAACCGGTGTTTTACGACGATTTTGTTTGGTCGTAAATAGAAATGGCAAATATGTCGTTAATCGATCGTAAAGTTTACATCGATCTAACGACTAAACTAGTATTTCGTTGTAAATCAGTTGTTAATGTTACATCGACTTTACGTCGACTAGAAACAACGAGTTAACGACGAAAATTATTTCGTCACAATGTACGACGATTTTACGACGATTTCGAATTTACGTCGATCGATTATCGTCGATTTGAAAATCGATGGAAATTCGATGTAATGGCTGATTCCCGTCGATTTTACAACGATTCATGCCGATGGAAAAGGCCTGTTTTGTTGTAGTGTCTCTCATGCTTTTGTTGAACAATACTTTCAAATTATTGCACAATCTCCTGAGCAAGCTCGTAAGCTTTATGTTGATGCTAGTGTTGTCACCAGACCAAAACCTGATGGTACTATGATCTCTTTTAAATCAGTTGAGGTAAATTTTGAACAAAGTCTCCTTCTTTAATGTCTTCCATACTCCTATTGTTTTTTTAGGTTATTAGGTCCAAAGTTTGTTTTTTTTTGTTTTTGTTTTGTTTCTGCTTGTATTAGCTTTCTCTTTTCTTGGTCATATATTGTTGTTTAGCTTTAATGTTGATTAGGGTTTATGTCGGTTGCTTAAATCTTACAAGATTTGTTCATAAGCATACCTTCTTGAATCAGATTATATTAGAACAGATATATTTGGATGCTACTGTTATAACTGACTTATTGGTTTCTACAATCAAAACCGGAGTTGAGAGACTCACATTGTACTCTTGTCTAGTATCAATGTTATTTATTATTATCATCTTGGTGCAGGCTATCAACGAGCACTTTCTGGGATGGGGGCCTATTGACGAGACTGGGAACCCTAGGGAAGAACACAGTGAAGAACATGAACAGAAGGTAAGCATCCTTGCCTCCTAGTCTCAGCTTGGATCCTTACATATATTTTTCTTTGTAAGAAAACTCTCTGTGTCATAATTTGACTCCATGTTATCTTTTTCTCCACTGTATTATAAAAGCTTATAAAAGCAAGACAAGTCTACAACAAAGCAAGACAAGTCTACAACAAAGCAAGACAAGTCTACAACAAGATGGAGCAGCTAATCTATATAGAATAGATGTCAAGGAGTATTCTATATGGAAGAAGAATATAGAATAAAACTATTGGAAGAAAAGTCTATATGACCGTTATAGAATATGACCGTTCTAGACAATTATCTATTGTCTATATATATGTAAAGTGACATTGCTAATAAAGATAAGAAAAGAGTTTTACTCTCTTTCTCTCTCTTTAAACTCTGAAACTCTCTATCTCTCTATCTTCTTCTTCTTCGATTATACTTCATCAATTTTCACTCTTTCTTTGTCAAATCTTACATGGTATCAGAGCCAGGTTACGCTCTTGGTTAATTTCACTTATTTGTGTTTTATCTCCTTCGTGAGAAATCAGATCTGTGTTTAGATCTACTTTATCTTCTTCGCTGAGAAACTAGATCTGGTTCTAGATCTACTTTATTATCCAGCATTTAATTCTTCTTGTTCTTCATCGCTGATTGATTCATCCATGGAGAATTCAAAGGCTGTTGTTCTTCCAGTTGTACTCAAGGGAGGAGACAACTATTTGTTGGTCCAGGACAGCGAAAGCGGTGTTATGTGGCCGTGGACTGTGGAGCCAAATCGAGCCTTCCGAGACATTTCCCGTTGAAGCAGCAGCTCTAGCCGTTCCGACAGAAAAGGAAATGCAAGAAGACCAGGCGGTTCTTGCAATCTTGCAAAGCTCACTAGACCTCTCAATCTTAGAGGCTTACTCATATTGCGAACACGCCAAGGAGCTGTGGGATACTCTTAAGAGTATCTTTGGAAATGTATCCAACCTCACAAGAGTATTTGAAGTCAAGCGAGCCATCAATGGTCTCAGCCAAGATGACATGGAGTTCAACAAGTTCTTTGGGAAGTTTCGATCTCTTTGGGCAGAGCTAGAGATGCTTAGGCCAGCGACTCTTGAAGCTACTGTCTTGAATGAGAGGAGAGAACAAGACAAGGTGTTTGCTCTTCTCATGGTTCTCAATCCAGCGTATAATGATCTTATCAAGCACATTCTTAGAGCTGACAAGCTCCCAAGTCTTGATGAGGTATGTGCTCAAATCCAGAAAGAGCAAGGATCTCTAGGCCTCTTTGGCAACAAGGGGAGTGACCTTGTGATGGTCAACAAAGCAGAGCAAGTGGTAGCTAACAGGGGTTACTATAGACCCCCAGAGAGAAGATCAAACTCCGGAGTCGCACCTGTGTGTGAGCATTGTAAGATCCGGGGTCATACCAAGGACCGATGCTACACTTTGCACCCACATCTTCGACCTAAAGATTGGAAGGACAACCGGAGCTCAGGCCGAGACTCAAGAGACTCAAGGGCACACTTTGCATCCGAAGCCGGAGGAAGCAAGAACCAGGGTGGTACATCTGACTCCGCCATGGCCATTGCAGCTCCACCAGCCGAGTATGTAACCAAGTCCGACCTTGATGCTCTTGTCAAGGCTCTCAAAGACTCCGGTAAAACACATTCTTCCTTTAGCTTTCATGCTTCTTGTTTCAAAGCCGATTTAAGTTTTGATAAACCTAAGTCTTTAATCGTTGATTCTGGCGCTAGTCATCACATGATCAGTGACCTGAACTTGATTAAAGATATTAAACCGGCATTAGGACATGTTAGTATTGCTAATGGTGATCAGATTCCAATTAAAGGCATTGGTAACTTAAAGCTGTTTGATAAAGAATCTCAAGCTTTTTACATGCCTTCATTCACTTCCAATTTGTTATCTGTCAAGAAAGCGACTACTGACTTGAATTGTTATGCTATCTTTGGACCTAATGACGATGTTGCTTTTCAGGATATTGAGACAAGTAAGTTCCTTGGGCAAGGGACAACCAAAGATGGTTTATATGTTCTTGATGACACTAAACCATCTTCTCCATCATGTGGCTTTAGTTTTAATGTTTCTGTTGCTAATGATGCGGTTTGGCATGCTAGACTAGGTCATCCCCATCATCGTGCTTTAAGTTTAATGTTACCAGGTGTTAATTTCCAAAACCATGATTGTGAGGCTTGTATCCTTGGTAAACATTGTAAGACTATTTTTCCTAAATCAAGTACTATTTATGAGCATTGTTTTGATCTTATTCATTCAGATGTGTGGACATCACCTTGTTTTTCAAGGGAAAATCACAAATATTTCGTTACCTTCATTGATGAGAAATCCAAGTATACATGGCTAACCCTCCTTCCTTCTAAGGACCGTGTTCTTGAAGCATTTATTAGTTTTCATGCTTATGTTACTAACAACTTTAATGCTAAGGTTAAAATTTTGAGGTCCGATAATGGTGGAGAATATACAAGCCATGCATTCAAAGACTACATAACTAAGAACGGGATCATCCACCAAACGAGCTGTCCCTACACGCCTCAACAAAATGGTGTGGCTGAAAGAAAGAATCGCCATCTTATGGAAGTGGCTCGATCTATGATGTTCCACACCAATGTACCCAAGAAGCTGTGGGGAGACGCTGTGGTTACGGCATGCTACCTAATCAACAGAACTCCCACTAAGATTCTTCACGATCTGTCTCCATTTGAGGTACTTAACAACACTAAACCAGTCCTTGACCACTTACGTGTCTTTGGTTGTGTGTGCTTTGTCTTAGTTCCAGGAGAAAATCGGAACAAACTTGATGCTAAGAGCACCAAGGCAATGTTGATTGGTTACTCAAGCACTCAGAAAGGATACAAGTGTCTAGTTCCGGAGACTGGGAGGGTTCTAGTATCCCGGGATGTCAAGTTCTTGGAAAGCACTGGTTACTACACAGTTAAAGATTGGGATAGTCTCAAGAATCTACCTCACTCTCCGTCGGATCGTGCTGACAATCTTAGGCGGCTGTTTGAGAACCTGGGCATCACTCCACCAGTCTCAATCTCTCCTCCGCCAGTTTCAGAGACTCCACCAGCCTCTCCGCTTGTTCCTGAGGGGGAGAATGACGCCGGTGAGTCAGAATCAGCATCGGAACCGGCTCTGCATCATACCGGTGAGTCAGAATCAGCATTGGAACCGGCTATACATCATGAGCAAGCTGCGAGTCCGGTTATTACCGAGAGTGATCCGGAGACTTCTCCACCAGCTGAGCCAGTAGCTGAGCCAGTAGCGGAGCTAAGAAGAAGCCAAAGACTTAGGAAGCCGTCTAAGTGGGTTAACACTGAAATCTACTACAACTCTCAAGCTGTAGCTCATCCCACTCAAGCCGTCTGTTCACTAGCCTACTTCCCTGAGGAACATCAAGTGTTCATTGGAGTTCTTGACCAAGAGAATATTCCACAGACTTATGAGGAAGCTATCCGATATGAGGTTTGGAGTAATGCTGTGGGTGATGAGATTCATGCCATGATCAAGAATCACACTTGGGATGAGGCTGACCTACCAAAGGGAAAGAAAACAGTCAGTTCTAAGTGGGTGTTCACCATCAAATATCTAAGCAGTGGAGAGATCGAAAGACACAAAGCAAGATTGGTAGCAAGAGGGTTCACTCAAACATATGGAGAAGATTACCGTGAAACATTTGCTTCCGGAGACTTCTCCACCAGCTGAGCCAGTAGCTGAGCCAGTAGCGGAGCTAAGAAGAAGCCAAAGACTTAGGAAGCCGTCTAAGTGGGTTAACACTGAAATCTACTACAACTCTCAAGCTGTAGCTCATCCCACTCAAGCCGTCTGTTCACTAGCCTACTTCCCTGAGGAACATCAAGTGTTCATTGGAGTTCTTGACCAAGAGAATATTCCACAGACTTATGAGGAAGCTATCCGATATGAGGTTTGGAGTAATGCTGTGGGTGATGAGATTCATGCCATGATCAAGAATCACACTTGGGATGAGGCTGACCTACCAAAGGGAAAGAAAACAGTCAGTTCTAAGTGGGTGTTCACCATCAAATATCTAAGCAGTGGAGAGATCGAAAGACACAAAGCAAGATTGGTAGCAAGAGGGTTCACTCAAACATATGGAGAAGATTACCGTGAAACATTTGCTCCGGTTGCTAAGCTACCTACAGTTAGAGTGGTTCTCTCTTTGGCCGTCAACTTGGAATGGGAGCTATGGCAAATGGATGTCAAGAATGCTTTTCTTCAGGGGGAGCTTGATGAGGAGGTGTATATGACTCCACCACCAGGCTTAGAGCATACGGTTCAACCAGGGAAGGTACTCAAGCTCAGAAAAGCCATCTATGGATTGAAACAATCTCCTAGAGCATGGTACAGGAAGCTGAGCGTAACTCTACTTGATCGTGGCTTTAGAAGATCAGAAGCAGATCATACTCTCTTTACTCTTCAAAGCCAAGAAGGTATTATAGTCATTCTCATTTATGTAGATGATATTATCATCTCTGGGAATGACAAGGTTGGTATTCAAGAAACTAAAGCTTATTTAAAGTCTGTATTTGAGATTAAGGATCTTGGAGAACTTAAGTACTTCCTTGGGATAGAAGTATGTAGATCAAAGGAAGGTCTTTTCTTATCTCAAAGGAAGTACACTATTGATCTTTTGAATGAGACAGGAAATCTAGGAGCTAAGGCTGCCAAGACACCTCTAGAGGATGCTTACAAAAACCATCAAGCAGAGGATGAAAATGATCAGCCATTTGATGATGCCAAGCTATACCGCAAAATAGTTGGTAAGCTTATATATCTTACCCTAACAAGACCTGATATATGTTTTGCTGTGAATCAGGTAAGCCAACATATGCAAGAGCCAAGGGTGTATCATTGGATGATGGTTGATCGTATTTTGAGATATCTCAAAGGCTCATACGGACAAGGCATTTGGATGGGATGCAACGGAAGCTCAGACATTGTTGGCTACTGTGACGCAGACTATGCTGGTGACCGTGATGATAGAAGATCAACTACCGGCTATTGCACCTTTGTTGGAGGAAATCTGGTTACTTGGAAGAGCAAGAAACAGAAGGTGGTGTCATTATCCAGCACTGAAGCCGAATATAGAGCCATGAGGAGGCTGACTACTGAGTTGATGTGGTTAAAGATGCTGCTGGAAGATTTGGGCAGAGAGACACCAACTCCAATAACTATGCATTGTGATAATCAAGCCGCAATTCACATCGCTTCCAATTCAGTGTTCCACGAGAGAACAAAGCACATTGAAGTGGATTGTCACAAGGTAAGGGAGCAGATGCAGCTTGGAGTCATCTTGCCGTGTTACACTAGGAGTGAGGATCAGTTAGCTGACATCTTCACCAAGGCTGCAACCAAGGAGGTCTGTGAGTTCATCCATGAGAAGCTAGGACTCGTTGACTTGGATCAGCTGGATTTCCCTAAGCCATGAGAATCACACTCTTTTTCCCTGAGTATGGTTTTATCCCATGAGGTTTTCCATACTCAGGTTTTTAATGAGGTGACTATCTATGCTTCCAAGCTTAACCTTCAGTCTCTTGCGGTTAAGCTTGAGGGGGAGTATTATAAAAGCTTATAAAAGCTTATAAAAGCAAGACAAGTCTACAACAAAGCAAGACAAGTCTACAACAAAGCAAGACAAGTCTACAACAAGATGGAGCAGCTAATCTATATAGAATAGATGTCAAGGAGTATTCTATATGGAAGAAGAATATAGAATAAAACTATTGGAAGAAAAGTCTATATGACCGTTATAGAATATGACCGTTCTAGACAATTATCTATTGTCTATATATATGTAAAGTGACATTGCTAATAAAGATAAGAAAAGAGTTTTACTCTCTTTCTCTCTCTTTAAACTCTGAAACTCTCTATCTCTCTATCTTCTTCTTCTTCGATTATACTTCATCAATTTTCACTCTTTCTTTGTCAAATCTTACACACTGGATGTGCATTTGGTTGTCAAGGAGGTGGAGTAGATGGCCTCAAATCGAGTCGGATTCTCCTCTTGCCTGCTCAACGAGAGGATCTCTTGAACAATAAGAAGAAGAGAGGGCATGACCCTTTTTCTAAAATAATACTCTGCTTAATTTCAAAAGTCTCTTTCTTTATTTGTTTCTAAGTTAACTAAATAATACCTTTTTTATCATGGTGAATGTTCTGGTCCTATATTATTACTATATATTAGTTACTCTCTGCTTATTTCGAAGACTTTTTTCTCTTTTTTTAAATAATAATTTTAACTTAACCGAGTAATACTTGCTTTTATAAACGTCTTACAATAGGTGTTGAATACAAATTATGGGAACATGAGTGGATTATCCAGTTTGGATAATATAGTTCTTAAAAAAAACCATGGACTTCCAACTCAAAGAAATGAGTGGATTATCCATTTTTATACTATATTATTATGTTAGGTTTATCGCTATGTGTGATATTCTAACAGCTTCTCTAATAGAACGAATTGGTTTTATATCATATGCGAAGCATATAGTTTGTAGATATTGATGTATTTTAACTGCTAATAGCTTTTGTGATTATAATAAGCTTGTCATACAAAAACAATTTGCTACAACTATTTTCGTAAAGTTCTTGTTATAATATGATGATATTTCTCTAACATTATATCAGCTTTTTCATCTCTACACGTCTTAAAAAAAACCATCAGTCCATTGTAGGCCAGGCCCATATAAAAAACTGAGATAGGCCTATCCGAGTCAAAAGGCTCCGATTGTAGCGCCGTTCCCACTCACTTAACAGAGTAACACGTGTCAACACACTGAAGTGTAAGCACCTAATTTCGTAACCGCCAGAAAAGCGAAACCAAAGGTTCCAAAACTCCGACACGTCGCATTTCCGACCACGAAACCACACCACGATCCTCTTTTTTCTTAAAGCAAAAAAAATCCTAAAACAGAATTTTTTTTTTCTTGTTCGTTTCGAATCTGATTTCTGTCGGATTTTTCAATCGAATCGACTTTTTTTCGCAGACGGCAGCAAGAATATGGCGGGAAGTGAGAGTGAAGATAAAGAGATAAGATCGACGGTTTCGAGCTGCGAGGCTTATTTCGAAAAAGTTCAATCGAGGAAGAAGCTTCCCAAATCTCTTCAAGAAACCCTCAACTCTGCCTTCGCCGGAATCCCCGTCTCCTCCTTCCCTCAAGTCCCCGGCGGCAGAGGTAAAATAGAATAAGATCCCATTTCTTCGATTTCTCCGGAATGATGTTTAGATTTAAAAAAAAAACCAGAAATTTCCTCTAAATTTCGAAACTTTACTTACTAATTTTGAAAATATTGGGAATCGATTCATGAATATTCATTTAAATTCTGTTGTTGATGATGATCATAGTGATTGAGATTCCGGCGGAAACATCCGTGTCAGAAGCAGTAAAGATTCTATCAGACAGAAAGATTCTCTCAGCTCCTGTGATAAACACAGACCACGAGACTTCTCTAGATTGGAGAGACAGATATTTAGGAATCATCGACTACTCATCGATCATCCTATGGGTGCTGGAGAGTGCAGAGCTCGCTGCGATCGCGCTATCCGCCACGTCAGCAACCGCTGCTGGTGTCGGCGCAGGAGCCGTTGGAGCTCTCGGCGTCGCAGCGCTCGGCGTAGCCGGTCCTGTAGCTGCTGCGGGGATCGCGGCGGCTGCGGTTGGAGCCGCGGTCGCTGGCGGCGTTGCGGCTGATCGCGGGGTTGGGAAAGATGCTCCAACCGCTGCTGATAGTTTGGGGAAAGATTTCTATCAAGTCATTCTTCAAGAAGAGCCTTTCAAATCAACCACTGTAAGAAGATTTTCGATAACCGGAAAAATGTCGATTGGTTTATGAATCTTATGATATGGTTTCTGATTTTTGATTTTTGATGATTTTTTTCAGGTGAGAACGATACTGAAGTCGTTTAGATATGCGCCGTTTCTTCCGGTATCAACAGAGAGTTCGATGTTGAGTGTTTTGTTGCTACTCTCGAAATACCGGTTAAGAAATGTACCGGTGATTAAACCGGGAGAACCGGATATCAAGAACTACATTACTCAGTCTGCGGTTGTTCATGGACTTGAAGGCTGCAAAGGCAGAGATTGGTTCGATCACATTTCCGCTCTTCCGATTTCCGATCTCGGCGTCCCTTTCATGTCGCCGGACCAGGTAAGAAAATCGAAACACTAATAACTCGGAACGTTTTCGTGCAAACCGGTTTAATGGAATTTCTTGGGGGTGTTTAGGTGATTAGCATTGATAGCGAAGAGCTTATTCTTGAAGCATTCAAGAGGATGAGAGACAACAACATTGGTGGTCTTCCTGTTGTTGAAGGACCAAAGAAGAAGATTGTTGAAAACATAAGCATGAGAGACATTAGATATTTGCTTCTACAACCTGAAGTCTTCTCAAATTTCAGGCAACTTACGGTGAGGAGTTTCGCGACGAAGATTGCAACAGAAGGAGAGGAATACGGTTTAGCGATCCCCGCGATAACGTGTAAGCCCGATTCGACGTTAGGGAGTGTTATAAACAGTTTGGCTTCGAGGTCGGTGCATCGGGTTTACGTAGCTTCTGGAGATGAGAACGAGCTTTATGGGGTGATCACGCTGAGGGATGTGATCTCTTGCTTCGTATCAGAACCTCCAAACTACTTTGAGAACTGTCTTGGCTTCTCGGTTAAAGAAATGCTTAACCGATGAATGATGATGATCTCTTCTTGTTTCTCAGCTTTTTTAATGTCCTGTGTTTTTTTACTTCTTTCTTGGTTTGCTGTTGTCTTTGTTTTCCCGTTTGTAGCCATTTTGAATTTTAAAGTTTCCTCTTTTAAACTTTGAAAATGCTTTATAAAGTTGGAAACTTGCTCAATTTTTTAACTATGCCATGACAGTAGACTAAACTTTCAAACTCTAAATGGCTTGCTGTTAACACTTAACAGGATCATTGAACTAGAACAGAGAAAAAATCGGAGATTTTAAAAGACAACTTCAAGACTCAAAAGGTTTATACGTTTGGAACTTCGTTGACAAAAAAGGAAAAAGTTTGGAACTTTCTGAAACAATATTAATTTAAAGAAGTAAGTTTCCTTCATGCATATGGTTTGGTTGGCACCTTCAAGACTTCAGCTTCCGCGGCGACACAATCCTAATATTGGAGAAGTATAGTACACTATATATTATCGACCCAATATTAGTTGTTCCATGCCTCATTTTCGTGATATCACATCTTGCTTAAGTACTGTCATGTGTGTGTATTGTAACTCTTTAATAATCTTTAAAGGCTGTGTTGTTCATCTAGAGCATCACCGTCCTGCTTGTTTGTGAGAAATTTGTGATTAGTGAATACAGAAGATAAATGATGTATGTTCTGTTTCAAGATCTTAGTTACGTTCCTCTTTAGTTATGTAAAAAAGACAAAACTTGATCAATCATGGTACCTATATAGATCTGAAAATGTTCTTAAAATACATAATTATTGTATATGGCAAATGAGTCAAAACTCCAACGAAACAGAGTGTCCAACTATGAACTGAAAATGACTCATTAATAGTAGTAACATAGATCAGTTACATTGCTTTTCTTTACATGAAAGATGCTCATAACTCACCCGATTTGTTGCGAAACCGCTCGATAATTGGTATAAACTTTAGGTGCCAGTATGCCACCTAGAGTCCCCCCAAACACTTCAGTGTTCAACAGATTAATCTCTCGGTAGATATTATACTACTAAGTATGAACAATGAAGCGTTTAAGGGAACTCAAGGGGACATTTGACTCTTCATATATATTCTCTCTTTTAGTAATGCTTCTTCTCTTACTCAATGACATTAGTCACAGCCCAAAGTACATATTTATATATACTTCTCCATGTTATGTTTTTCCTCTTTTTTTCAGTGGAATTTCTTAGGGAGGGACCATAGTCCATAGATTATATATTCTCCATTATATGTAAAACCATGCGGGTTTTATTTGAAGATGAACCAAGTCGGAATTTGGGGAATAAGGAGCTTAGAGCATATAAATATCTCAATCAGTTTGCCACAGAAGCACATTCTTCACAAGATCTTTTGTGCGTTAGAACTTTTTCTACTTTTTTTTCCCTTCATGTAACTGCAGTGTGAAGATACAATGATTCTTGTAGATACAAGGAGTCTTGAAGATGCACAGAGATGGCGGGAAAAACCATGCGTTTGTGTAAAATACGCTGATGACGTGGACAACGTTTCTAACAAATGAAAGAAAAAGAGGAAACGTGAGTGGAGTCAACAGTGAAGCTGTTCAAGCTGCATGAGCAACTTGGATGTGACAGGCTGCGGAGCAGCTTGGACGTGACAGACTCGAAGAGTTGCTGGCGCGTGTGCAAGAAGACGCTGATGACGTGGACTGCGTTTCTGATAAATTAAAGTTAAAGAAGAAACGTGAGTGGAGTCAACAGTAAAATTGTTCGAGATGTGACTGGCTGTGGAGCAGCTTGGCTAAAAGTTCTCTGGGGTTTCCAGAATAAGTGATTTGACGGTACTGCAGGTGCAGTTAGCTATGGATATGGCTAAAGTCAAATATAGGACTGCAGGAGCAGTTCGGATTGGAGGTGTCTCTACAATGACGACATGCTACAGGTCCAAAAGTGATTTGACGGTACTGCAGGTGCAGTCAGCTACAGTTGTGGCTAAAGTCAAAGATGGGACTGCATGTGCAGTTCGGATTGGAGGTGTCTCTATAATGACGACATGCTACAAGTCCAAAAGTGGTTGATGGGACTGCAGGTGCGGTATGGATTGGAGGTGTCTCTACAATGACGACATACTACAAGTCCAAAAGTGGTTGATAGGACTGCATGTGCAGTCTGGATTGGAGGTGTTTCTGCAATAACGACATGCAACGATCCAACGGTCCATAGCAAGTCTCAATGTTGAAGACGTGGCTATAAATAGAGATTTTGAGGGTTTGAAATCATTATCTCTTTTGTAATAGAAAAAATGCTATGTTCTCTTATAAAGAAGAACCTCCTCTATCCTTAAGAAACTGGGTTTCGGTGAGTGAATAAAGAGACACGTGGCTGCTGCCGCGTTTGTGAGATCGGGTAGATTAGGATTTAGTTCAAGAGCAAATCACAGATATGATGTTGCGTAACTCTGATTAAACAAGATTGTAAGGAATCTTGGTTTAAAAGTAAATCTTAATAAAATCTCGTTGAAGAAAGTTTGTGTGTTTGCATTGTTGTGCTTTTGATATTGTTGGTAAAGGTTCCTGTCTTTTCACAGTGTCAATGCGTGGGTTTTCCGAATATGGTTTAGCAACTTTCTTATAATTGATATGCTTTATTAGTTTAACCTAAAAATATGACGTCTTACAAAAATGAAATTCTACAAAACTAACCTTAAAAAATATCTCACTAGGAAGAAGCAAATTGACCCTTGATCTTTATTATAGCTGATTTAGCAACTCAATAGATACATATTATTAATTTATCTATAGAAAAACCAGTTAAAATGAGTAATTAACAGTCGATAATTCCATATGTTAGGAATTTTACATTGACATAAAGGGAGATTTACGTGGACATTATCTCTAGACGTGTTATAAATATCACTTTGAAACCTAAGTTAAGACTTTATTAAAACATATAAGGAACTCAGGCCAGCTGCTAATCGGTTTTGAGTTGCAAGCTCAACGGAGTTACCGTTATTCTAATCTTGTTTAGCAACGGAATTACAGTAAATTATGTTATGATGAATTGGCAGCATAAGATTAATTTGGTCCGTTGCCAAAATTACAAATTCTTATGTATCGATGATATCTAATATTGGAGCAGTATATATGGGTACAAAACAAGCAAAGTATTCATATGTGGATTTGCATGTATGGGAGTGTATAGTACATGTACATTTATTGGCATCTATGCCCGTATAATATAATGTGATGTTTCTTATCTTACAAAAAGCTGAAAAGAAAAAATAGAATTATGCACTTTTCTTGAAAATTTTGATTCCCTCACCTAAATCCCTTAACCTCAATTCACGTCCAAGTTCACAATGCTTCCAACTGTATAAATAGATTCCCTTCAATTTTTTCAAACCCTACACCAAACTTACAAGTTGCACCGAAATATACATACAATATAGTAGCAATACATTGGTAATGTAATATAGATAAACAAACATCATTTTGATCGGATGTTTCCTAGAGTTTCTCTGAACACTTCATTGGAGATACCACTTTTTTTTATCAAGTGTATTTCACTGAAGTGTTTGGGGGAACTCCCGGACTCATTCGGTAACTTTTGCCGCAAAGATTGCAACCGGAGGAGAGGAATACGGTTAAGCGATACCTGCGATAACGTGTAAGCCCGATTCGACTTTAGGGAGCGTTATAAACAGTTTGGCTTCAAGATCGGTGTACCGGGGCTATGTAGCGGCAGGAGATGAGAACGAGCTTTATGGAGTTATCACATTGAGGGATGTGATATCTTGTTTCGTATCAGAACCTCCCAACTACTTTGTGAATTGTCTTGGCTTCTCGGTTAAAGAAATGCCTAACCGATGAATGATGATATCTTGTTGTTTCTCAGCTTTTTATTGTCCTCTGTGTTTTATTTTTTTTCTTGGTTTGTTGTTGTCTTTGTTTCCATTTTTTTTATCCATTTTGAGTTTTAAAGTTTCGTTTTTCTTTTTTTTGAACTTTGAAAATGCTTTATAAAGTTGGAAACTTGCTTAAGTTTTGACCTATGCTGTTAGTGGTGGGTTTGTCACCCCCCATTATTAGCCCAACATGAATCAAGATAGGCCCATTTACATTATTAAATAAAGCCTTTGGCCCACTACCCACACCTATAAATAAGGGATGCCCTCTCTGAAGCACGAGGACCTTCATATTTTTTCTCCAAAAAATAACATTTAGAGCTTAGTTCTTTTTTAGCTAGGCAGATTGCCCATCATCATTTCCCAGCTCGTCATCATCACCTCCCAGTTCGTCATCAACAGTTCCCAGTTCGTCATCATCACCTCCCAGTTCGTCATCATCATTTCCCAGTTCCCAGTTCGTCATTATCAGTTCATCATCTGCACCCAGGCGACCTAGCTGGAGATCGCCCAAACGACCTAGCTGGAGCTCGCCCAGACGACCTAGCTGGAGCTCGCCTAGACGACCCAGCTGGCGCTCTCCCAGACGACCTAGCTGGAGCCCGCCCAGACGACCTAGCTAGAGCTCGCCCAGACGACGAGCATGAGCTCTCCCAGACGAGCATCAGCTCTCCCTGACGACCTAGCTGGACCTCTCCATGATGACCTAGCTGGAGCTCTCCCTGACGACCTAGCTGGCGCTCTCCCAGACGACCTAGCTCCAGCTCCAGACGAGCATGAGCTCTCCCAAACGAGCATCAGCTCTCCCTGACGACCTAGCTGGAGCTCTCCCTGATGACCTAGCTGGAGCTCTCCCTGACGACCTAGCTGGCGCTCTCCCAGACGACCTAGCTCCAGCTCCAGACGAGCATCAGCTCTCCCAGACGAGCATGAGCTCTCCCTGACGACCTAGCTGGCGCTCTCCCTGACGACCTAGCTGGAGCTCTCCCTGACGACCTAGCTGGCGCTCTCCCTGACGACCTAGCTCCAGCTCTAGACGAGCATCAGCTCTCCCGGACGAACAACAGCTCTCCCAGACGAGTATGAGCTCTCCCTGACGACCTAGCTGGCGCTCTCCCTGACGACCTAGCTGGAGCTCTCCCTGACAACCTAGCTGGCGCTCTTCCAGACGACCTAGCTCCAGCTCTAGACGAGCATCAGCTCTCCCGGACGAACAACAGCTCTCCCAGACGAGCATCAGTTCTCCCAGACGAACATCAGCTCTCCCATGATGAACTACGAATGGCTTGATCCTTCTTCGGAGGGTACGTAGGCAACCTCTCACAAGGTGCATCTATAAATATAACAACATCTCCTATCTCCTATCTCCTTCTCGACTTCCTCTCTTCTTGCGTCGAATTGTAGTTCGATCTTTTTCCAACCTTTAATACGAAAGATCCGACCTCGTCCTAACCATTAAACCACATATAAAAGTCACGTACCGATCTCACCACTCACATTTGGCGCCGTCTGTGGGGAACATAGGATTTATTTCTACAACCTGGAAGCTAGATCGAACATGTCAGGACCGCAAGATAGAGAAGGGCATTCAACCCGTACACCAAGCTCATCGCCTCCACCAGCAACTAAACCGCATGCCGAACACGCCCCTCCTTTTAAATGCATGAAGTTCGAAGCTCGATAATAACATGGCCGCAACAACATCGTAATCAAGATAAGTTTTCAAATAACTTTCGATACTCATTTTGTTCAAAAATACTTGCTTTTATTTCTTGGGTGTCAGCTCGTGTCATATCGACTACACTTCACACAGATCCGTCTGTATAAAATTACATCGGTGTTCTGGCCAAACACTCGATTCACGCTCCACGAGTGTAGTGGTGAAATAATCCACGTCTTCGAGCGTCAGCTCGTCGACTATAAGCCGAGCCCAGTCTCGCATTTTATATACAGGGTAAGCCGAACCAGTTTTCGCACCTAGATCTTTAAGCCGGGTTCCGACCCGCACCCCTCCTAAGTCATGAACAATACGATCACGTAATCCGGGCGCTCCGTGGGATCTAAATCACAGGCTTAGGACAAAAAAGTAAGCCAAGTCGAGCAGTGTAAGTCTCCGCGAGCATCATAAGCCTTGCACTAAAAGAGGATAAGTCGAGCACACGCTCGCACCCATAATAAGCCGAGCTCATGCTTGCACTAAAGGAGGATAAGCCGAGCATACGCTCGCACCCAAAATAAGCCGAGCTCATGCTTGCACTAAAAGAGGATAAGCCGAGCACACGCTCGCACCCATAATAAGCCGAGCTCATGCTTGCACTAAAAGAGGATAAGCCGAGCATACGCTCGCACCCAAAATAAGCCGAGCTCATGCTTGCACTAAAAGAGGATAAGCCGAGCACACGCTCGCACCCATAATAAGCCGAGATCATGCTTGCACTAAAAGAGGATAAGCCGAGCACACGCTCGCACCCATAATAAGCCGAGCTCATGCTTGCACTAAAGGAGGATAAGCCGAGCATACGCTCGCACCCAAAATAAGCCGAGCTCATGCTTGCACTAAAAGAGGATAAGTCGAGCACACGCTCGCACCCATAATAAGCCGAGCTCATGCTTGCACTAAAAGAGGATAAGTCGAGCACACGCTCGCACCCATAATAAGCCGAGCTCATGCTCGCAACAAAACCGAACTCACCAAAAGAGAAATCCGAGCTCATGCTCGCAACGAAAACATTCCAAGCCGAGCCTAGTCTCGCATACCAAAACAAGTTAAGCCAAGCAGAGTAAGCCTCCATCACTCGAGCATCATGAGGCCGAGTCAAATTCATGCTCGCACTACATTCTCAGCCGAGTCCATTCTTACACATGATGAAGACCTATCTTGGTTCATGCCGAGCTAAAATTTTTCTTAATATTCGCCGAACTCGCTCACCTCTTTTCGGCGAACTTGGGGGGGGGGGGCTTACTGTTAGTGGTGGGTTTGTCACCCCCCATTATTAGCCCAACATGAATCAAGATAGGCCCATTTACATTATTAAATAAAGCCTTTGGCCCACTACCCACACCTATAAATAAGGGATGCCCTCTCTGAAGCACGAGGACCTTCATATTTTTTCTCCAAAAAATAACATTTAGAGCTTAGTTCTTTTTTAGCTAGGCAGATTGCCCATCATCATTTCCCAGCTCGTCATCATCACCTCCCAGTTCGTCATCAACAGTTTCCAGTTCGTCATCATCACCTCCCAGTTCGTCATCATCATTTCCCAGTTCCCAGTTCATCATTATCAGTTCATCATCTGCACGCAGGCGACCTAGCTGGAGATCGCCCAGACGACCTAGCTGGAGCTCGCCCAGACGACCTAGCTGGAGCTCGCCCAGACGACCCAGCTGGCGCTCTCCCAGACGACCTAGCTGGAGCCCGCCCAGACGACCTAGCTAGAGCTCGCCCAGACGACGAGCATGAGCTCTCCCAGACGAGCATCAGCTCTCCCTGACGACCTAGCTGGACCTCTCCATGATGACCTAGCTGGAGCTCTCCCTGACGACCTAGCTGGCGCTCTCCCAGACGACCTAGCTCCAGCTCCAGACGAGCATGAGCTCTCCCAAACGAGCATCAGCTCTCCCTGACGACCTAGCTGGAGCTCTCCCTGATGACCTAGCTGGAGCTCTCCCTGACGACCTAGCTGGCGCTCTCCCAGACGACCTAGCTCCAGCTCCAGACGAGCATCAGCTCTCCCAGACGAGCATGAGCTCTCCCTGACGACCTAGCTGGCGCTCTCCCTGACGACCTAGCTGGAGCTCTCCCTGACGACCTAGCTGGCGCTCTCCCTGACGACCTAGCTCCAGCTCTAGACGAGCATCAGCTCTCCCGGACGAACAACAGCTCTCCCAGACGAGTATGAGCTCTCCCTGACGACCTAGCTGGCGCTCTCCCTGACGACCTAGCTGGAGCTCTCCCTGACAACCTAGCTGGCGCTCTCCCAGACGACCTAGCTCCAGCTCTAGACGAGCATCAGCTCTCCCGGACGAACAACAGCTCTCCCAGACGAGCATCAGTTCTCCCAGACGAACATCAGCTCTCCCATGATGAACTACGAATGGCTTGATCCTTCTTCGGAGGGTACGTAGGCAACCTCTCACAAGGTGCATCTATAAATATAACAACATCTCCTATCTCCTATCTCCTTCTCGACTTCCTCTCTTCTTGCGTCGAATTGTAGTTCGATCTTTTTCCAACCTTTAATACGAAAGATCCGACCTCGTCCTAACCATTAAACCACATATAAAAGTCACGTACCGATCTCACCACTCACATTTGGCGCCGTCTGTGGGGAACATAGGATTTATTTCTACAACCTGGAAGCTAGATCGAACATGTCAGGACCGCAAGATAGAGAAGGGCATTCAACCCGTCCACCAAGCTCATCGCCTCCACCAGCAACTAAACCGCATGCCGAACACGCCCCTCCTTTTAAATGCATGAAGTTCGAAGCTCGATAATAACATGGCCGCAACAACATCGTAATCAAGATAAGTTTTCAAATAACTTTCGATACTCATTTTGTTCAAAAATACTTGCTTTTATTTCTTGGGTGTCAGCTCGTGTCATATCGACTACACTTCACACAGATCCGTCTGTATAAAATTACATCGGTGTTCTGGCCAAACACTCGATTCACGCTCCACGAGTGTAGTGGTGAAATAATCCACGTCTTCGAGCGTCAGCTCGTCGACTATAAGCCGAGCCCAGTCTCGCATTTTATATACAGGGTAAGCCGAACCAGTTTTCGCACCTAGATCTTTAAGCCGGGTTCCGACCCGCACCCCTCCTAAGTCATGAACAATACGATCACGTAATCCGGGCGCTCCGTGGGATCTAAATCACAGGCTTAGGACAAAAAAGTAAGCCAAGTCGAGCAGTGTAAGTCTCCGCGAGCATCATAAGCCTTGCACTAAAAGAGGATAAGTCGAGCACACGCTCGCACCCATAATAAGCCGAGCTCATGCTTGCACTAAAGGAGGATAAGCCGAGCATACGCTCGCACCCAAAATAAGCCGAGCTCATGCTTGCACTAAAAGAGGATAAGCCGAGCACACGCTCGCACCCATAATAAGCCGAGCTCATGCTTGCACTAAAAGAGGATAAGCCGAGCATACGCTCGCACCCAAAATAAGCCGAGCTCATGCTTGCACTAAAAGAGGATAAGCCGAGCACACGTTCGCACCCATAATAAGCCGAGATCATGCTTGCACTAAAATAGGATAAGCCGAGCACACGCTCGCACCCATAATAAGCCGAGCTCATGCTTGCACTAAAGGAGGATAAGCCGAGCATACGCTCGCACCCAAAATAAGCCGAGCTCATGCTTGCACTAAAAGAGGATAAGTCGAGCACACGCTCGCACCCATAATAAGCCGAGCTCATGCTTGCACTAAAAGAGGATAAGTCGAGCACACGCTCGCACCCATAATAAGCCGAGCTCATGCTCGCAACAAAACCGAACTCACCAAAAGAGAAATCCGAGCTCATGCTCGCAACGAAAACATTCCAAGCCGAGCCTAGTCTCGCATACCAAAACAAGTTAAGCCAAGCAGAGTAAGCCTCCATCACTCGAGCATCATGAGGCCGAGTCAAATTCATGCTCGCACTACATTCTCAGCCGAGTCCATTCTTACACATGATGAAGACCTATCTTGGTTCATGCCGAGCTAAAATTTTTCTTAATATTCGCCGAACTCGCTCACCTCTTTTCGGCGAACTTGGGGGGGGGGGCTTACTGTTAGTGGTGGGTTTGTCACCCCCCATTATTAGCCCAACATGAATCAAGATAGGCCCATTTACATTATTAAATAAAGCCTTTGGCCCACTACCCACACCTATAAATAAGGGATGCCCTCTCTGAAGCACGAGGACCTTCATATTTTTTCTCCAAAAAATAACATTTAGAGCTTAGTTCTTTTTTAGCTAGGCAAATTGCCCATCATCATTTCCCAGCTCGTCATCATCACCTCCCAGTTCGTCATCAACAGTTCCCAGTTCGTCATCATCACCTCCCAGTTCGTCATCATCATTTCCCAGTTCCCAGTTCGTCATTATCAGTTCATCATCTGCACCCAGGCGACCTAGCTGGAGATCGCCCAGACGACCTAGCTGGAGCTCGCCCAGACGACCTAGCTGGAGCTCGCCCAGACGACCCAGCTGGCGCTCTCCCAGACGACCTAGCTGGAGCCCGCCCAGACGACCTAGCTAGAGCTCGCCCAGACGACGAGCATGAGCTCTCCCAGACGAGCATCAGCTCTCCCTGACGACCTAGCTGGACCTCTCCCTGATGACCTAGCTGGAGCTCTCCCTGACGACCTAGCTGGCGCTCTCCCAGACGACCTAGCTCCAGCTCCAGACGAGCATGAGCTCTCCCAAACGAGCATCAGCTCTCCCTGACGACTTAGCTGGAGCTCTCCCTGATGACCTAGCTGGAGCTCTCCCTGACGACCTAGCTGGCGCTCTCCCAGACGACCTAGCTCCAGCTCCAGACGAGCATCAGCTCTCCCAGACGAGCATGAGCTCTCCCTGACGACCTAGCTGGCGCTCTCCCTGACGACCTAGCTGGAGCTCTCCCTGACGACCTAGCTGGCGCTCTCCCTGACGACCTAGCTCCAGCTCCAGACGAGCATCAGCTCTCCCGGACGAACAACAGCTCTCCCAGACGAGTATGAGCTCTCCCTGACGACCTAGCTGGCGCTCTCCCTGACGACCTAGCTGGAGCTCTCCCTGACAACCTAGCTGGCGCTCTCCCAGACGACCTAGCTCTCCCAGACGACCTAGCTCCAGCTCTAGACGAGCATCAGCTCTCCCGGACGAACAACAGCTCTCCCAGACGAGCATCAGTTCTCCCAGACGAACATCAGCTCTCCCATGATGAACTACGAATGGCTTGATCCTTCTTCGGAGGGTACGTAGGCAACCTCTCACAAGGTGCATCTATAAATATAACAACATCTCCTATCTCCTATCTACTTCTCGACTTTCTCTCTTCTTGCGTCGAATTGTAGTTCGATCTTTTTCCAACCTTTAATACGAAAGATCCGACCTCGTCCTAACCATTAAACCACATATAAAAGTCACGTACCGATCTCACCACTCACATATGCCATACCAGTGAAAGTTCGGAGATTTAAAAGACTAAACTTTAAAACGCTAAATGGCTTGCTGTTAACTGGATCATTAAGCTATAACAGAGAAAAATCGAAGATTTAAAAGACAAAAATTTAAAACTAAAAATGGTTCGGTTTTGACCTCGTTGACAAAAAGTAAATAATGTTTGGAACTTTCTGAAATTATAATAAATTTTTTCAAAAAACATTTCCGAAATTATATTTATTCAAAGAAGAGAGTTTCCTTAATGCATGGTTTGGTTATGTTTTGTGCAATTTAAACAAGGCTCAATGTATAAAATCCGATACCTTTAAAGGTTAGAGAAGGATGATCCAATTCTTGTTAAAGTACCAGTTTTATCTATTTTTGTAGGTACTTGTTTCTATATTGAGCGATTATTAAGCGATTGATATGTTGAATTTGTTAAAACTATAATCACATTTGCATAAGTTAGTTATTACATTAACAGTCACGTTTGTTTATCTAGTGTTTACAAAGGGTCATGTCCTTTAGACAATGTTATGTCTCGTATTTGCAGAAGTATATATCGAGACACAACACTTTGTAAATCAGCAAGTGTGATACGATCAATAATAAAAGGATTGATTACACAATGTTTTTTCCCTTACTCTGTTTCTCACTAAACACACACACACAACAACAGAAAGATCAACATGGTATCAGAGCTCGTCGATTGAGAGGATCAAGAGAGCAACTAAAGCAGAGATCGCAATCGTCTCATTGAGAAGCCGAGACGATGCAAGGCCCTTCACATCAAGTTATTCCTATATTTGATGGGGAGAAGTATGAATTCTGGAGTATTAAGATGACAACCATTCTCAAGACCAGGAAGTTATGGTCTGTGGTTGAAGAAGGAGTACCGGTCGAACCAACGACAGTGGAAGAAACTCCTGAAACCGCCAGGGAAAAAACACTTAGAGAAGAAGTGTCGACAAATGATACCGTTGCATTGCAAATTCTGCAAACTGCTGTAACGGATCAAATATTCTCACGAATTGCGGCAGCCACTACATCTAAAGAGGCATGGGATGCATTAAAGGATGAGTATCAAGGTTCTCCTCAAGTTCGATTGATCAAACTTCAAGCATTACGAAAGGAGTACGAAAACTTGAAGATGTATGATCACGAAGACATAAAGACATTCACCGATAAGTTAGTTGTTCTCGAAAATCAATTGACTTATCATGGTGAGAAGAAAACAAACATTCAACTTGTTCAGAAGATTCTCATCTCACTTCCGGTTAAGTTCGACAGCATTGTCAGCGTTTTGGAGCAAACTCGCGATTTGACTACAACAACGATGACAGAGTTAATCGGTATTCTGAAGGCCCATGAAGCACGACTGTCTGCAAGAGAAGACAGCACTAGTGAAGGATGATGTCTTGCGTTTTTGATGCTTTCTAACCGTTGTTTTCACGAGTTTTCCGAGTCTTTCTAGCTTTTATCGAGTCTTTACAGGTCTAAAGACGTTCAAAGGAGAATTTCGGTTACAAGGAGCAGCAAGAGTGAAAGAAGGCAAAAAGGAGTAAAAAGGCCGTCATTCGAAGCCGGATCACCCGCCGGCATGCAGTCGACGGCCCACTCGACAACCCACTCGACGGACGACTGACCACTGGCCGGGGCCGACCCAATGGTGGTTAGAGCTGAGCAGTCGAGCTGATTGACATGTCTTCACTAAAACCGTCATAACTCTTCAACCGTTTATCGGAATGACCTAAAACCGGCGCCAAATGAAAGCTAACTCAATTTCCTATCTAATGGGCAGTCGATCAGGGCAGTCGACCACACCAGTCGACGGGAGCACTCGACGGAAGCACTCGACGACCGCAGGTCCCCTTCACTCGCCGGGTGCACTCGACGGCTGCACTCGCCGGCCTTCCAGCACCCGCTCGACCGCCCCACTCACCGGCCAGCAGTCGACGGCCCACTCACCGGCCCAGTCGACGGAGCACTCGCCGGAGTCCACTCGACGGCTTGACCCGACCTCCTCACCCGACGTCTTCACCCGACGGAGTGACTCGATGGGCCACTCGCCGGACTCACCCGACGGCCCACCATCTCACACCACTCGATGGGCCTGATCGCCCGAAGGCCCACTCGAGTACTCTACCCGATGGCCCAGTCGATCACTTCGGCTTTCACTACTTAGACCTATTTTCCGTTTTGTTGGTGGACACGTTTTTGTTTTGAGAATTATTCTGAGTTTTAGATTTCGAGGGAGATAGCCGCTTTTCATTGTTTTCGAAGGGGAAGATCTCTGAATCCTGAGTGACAGTATTGGAGAAGATTTCTAAACCTTTGTCTCTGATTTTTATTCAATGAATTCCGTTTCTTCAATCGTTCTTGTTTGCTTGATCATGTGCGAGTAGTCCATTAGCTAGATCTAGGTTTTTCAAAGGAGATCATGAGTTAGATAACTGAATGCAGATAGGACGTTTTATCTTTGAATCTAAGATCAATTAGAGTGCGTCCATTCCTCCGGATACATACCTCAACAAGAATCCAAATCTTCGGATTGTGGCAACTTCGACAATCAGCTAAGGTCGTCGTATCTTGGGATCTTAGATGAAAAGAATCTTTCGTTTTCGCCTCTGATAGTCTTAATGCTAAAGTCGATTTGATCGCTCGGTTTTAGACCCCTTGTTAATCTATGCATCAAAAGTGTTTTAGGTTGATAGAACATTCATTGGTGAGCGATTCGTCCTTAGCCTGCGAGAGTTAATGCTAAGGCGAATCGTGAACATTTCAAACCCGATTATATTGCTTGCTTTTAACTGCTAGATTCAAACGAGAGTTTAGGCATCTAGGTTGATTAGCAAAGTTGTTAAGCTCACGAGAGTGGATTAGCTTACTTCAGTGTTTGAGTTCGAAACCTGTTTACAATTGTGTCCTGAATAGTCATTCGGTTACCTTCCATGAGCTCCTGCGAATTTCCTTGGTCTAGTGCTTGTTCCCATTGAAGTTATATCTTTATTTGCTTTTGCTATTTGTTACTCAATCACGACCAAACCAATATCTTGTCTTAGCTCTGTTTCTTGTCTCATAAGTTCATAGTGCAACGCTGGTCCTCTGGACTTGAATCTCTTATACCACATTATCAATCTTTTTATCAAACTGGCGCCGTTGCGACGGGGACCAACTCGTTGCCTTTGAATTTTTGATTTGAAATTTAGTCTAAGATTTTTCTAACTTGTTCTTTCTCTGCTTGCCTCTGTGTGTTTCAGGTGCATGACTCATAGGTATACAAGAAGAAACCGCACAGAAGATCTACTTGTCTTGTCCAACGCAGAACTCGCGAGAGTAGAACGAGAAAACAGACAGAACCGGCCTAATCCCGCCAATATGGGCGACGAAGGCAATCAGAACGCTAACGCTCAGATGGCTGCTCAGATGCAGCAGCTCCAGCAACAGATCGAGTTGATGCAGAAGGCTCAACAGGATAGAGAGCCGCGACCTCAAGCTGCTATAGGTGAGAGGGACAATCCGTACACCTTTTACCAAAACAGGTCTGCAATTGTTCCTCCACCAATCCAGAGGCAGGATTTTAAGATCGACCCATACTTGATCTCACTAGTCAAGTTGAGCCTCTTCAATGGACTGCCCGCTGAGAATCCGATGGACCACATCGAAAGCTTTGATGAGATATGCAGTGCTACCAGCTCGAACGGTGTACCACCTGACTTCCTGAAGTGCAAATTGTTCCCGTTCTCACTGGCCAACAAAGCCTCTCGCTGGCTGAAGTCGCTACCAGCTGGGTCGCTGACTTCATGGGCCCAATGTAGGTCTGCATTCGTAGACCACTTCTTTACCAAGTCTAAAACGGCTGCTCTGCGCACTAAGATTGCATCATTCCACCAGTATGATGGAGAAGCTTTTTGTGAAGCTTGGGAGAGGTACAAGGAGTACCGGAGAGATTGTCCTCATCACGGTTTCTCTGATGAGCAGGTCTTGGGCATCTTCTACGACGGGGTCAACTGGGACTACCGTAATGCTCTGAACTCAGCCAGTAATGGAGATTTCATGACTAAGTCCAAAGAGGGTGCATTCGAGCTGATCGAAAATCTTGCTGCAAGCTCTAGCAACAAGAATCCGGAGTATGACAGAACAATGAGTAATGTGTCTGTCAAGGGGATCAGCGTTGAAGCTGATAAAATTGAAGAGCTCACGGCGAAGGTGAATCTGCTACTGAAGGCCTCGCATAAGTCTGTTCACTTTGTAGACGAAACTGATGACGCGCCTCTCTGTCAGGCGTTCGGAGTAGCTGGAGAGGACGAAGCTGATCAGATGGAGGTTAACTACGTGAACGGGCAAGCCTTTGTGCAAAACCGTGGCTTCAACCAGAACCAGCAAGGTTATCAGAAGAACTACTCTAACAACTTCCAGGATAAGTCCTTTGTTCCCAACCAGAATCGTTTTCAAGCAGGAAATCAGCAGCAACCTTCGAGTTCATCGAACAGTTCACAAGATGAGCTGAAGGGTATGATGCAACAGATGTTGATGAACCAGCAGAAGTCGTCTGTAGAGACCAATTCGAAGATAGACGCCATGTATAACGATCTGAATGGGAAGATTGAGACTGTGTGGGCTCACGTGAAGAAGCTGGATGTTCAGGTTGCTCAGACGGCTGAGGCTGTTGATGTGTGCCAAACAAGGGTGTGGTATATATGCAAGTAATAAAAAAAACCCTAAGCTAAACATGGTTGCAAGTGCACAACATGTTGTTGTAGTACTTAGGGGTCGATCCACAAGAGAATGCGAATTACACACTACACATTTGTAAAGATTTGGTTAAGCTAAATCAATAATATGCAAGGGTTTTGTATTTTTGTTTTATAAAGGAAAATCAAATAACAAATGCAAACTATACAAACACCATTATTGAACAAAGGATAATCCGCAAAAGACATAAGCCAAATCAATTGAAAAGTTTGTTAAATCCGATTTCTATGAACTCACAACACTAAGATGTGGTCATCCCACTTTCGTGGCTCCGACCACCTATGTTTCTTAAACCAATGGACTCAGCTTTCACATGGTCATTGAAGAGTGAAACATGCAATAAAATCGAGTAGTGATTGTTCACAAAACTCCTTAGGTCTACTTTCATAGCCTAAGACGATTTGCCCATCAAATATTAGGACCGGAGATATAACAAGCTTTTGGAGAGTATATCAACCTTGGATCAAGTCGCTAGTTAGCTACTCTAGCAACAAGCTTTAGGTATGAATAAAGATGGTGAACCATAAGGTTTCCCTTTCTTTAACAACCGATTCTTGATGGCTTATCATGTCATGTCTTCTTTGAAAGATCTATGATTCAATAACGAGTCTAAGGGAGTAGAGAGGATCTCATGGTTCTAGGGAAAGAAGGCGGAGTGATAGAGATCAAGCCGCCGCTCTCCCTTAGAGAGAAACCTCTAAAACCCTAGACTAGAAGCTAAAACATGCGAGTAGGTACAAAATGCAAAAGAAAAGAAAGAACAAGGAGACCACCTAAGTGGCTCCGGTTTATTAACTGAAAGAAGAAGAGAGTTGTGTCTATTGATTCGTGATATCGATACAAGAGGCTAAAAGCAAGTATATATAGGTGAGGGGAGGCTAGGTCGGCTGAGTTAATGCGCAAAGGAGAAGAGGAAACTTTCCATTTCTTCTCCCCGCGTGAACTTGCTCACCAAGTCTTGAATGAGGCGCGGCTGCCAGTTTCTTTTCGCGTGTAGAGATGTGGGCTTGAGTCATGATGAGGTTTAGGCTTGGCCCGAAGTGATCCCAGTCCATTTTGCTCATCCAAGCTCCATGGGCTTCACTTACTCGCCAGACGGACATGTCTTGGGAGAAAAAGATCCTAGGCCGCATTTCTGCTCCAAATAGCCCAATTCCACTTCGCCGCGACGCATGACTCATTTATCTATCTTTCCATATAAAGATCTCATGATTTGGACGTAGGAAAGACCCTTTGCCGCGGTCATCTTTCGGATGCTTCGATTCTGTCCGAATGCGGGAACCGGCTAAATTGAGTTTTGTTGAAGCTCTTGACTTGGGAACCTGCATGGATCATTGTTTGAAGCTCTTTTGCCTCCTTTTTGCCATTTTGACCTGTTTGCTTCCCAAAACCACAATATACAAGAAAACTACCTCTTGGATACAAAATCATTATTATTAGGTAAGAAAATATAGAGAAAACCAAGGTAAAAACATGTAAAATATGGATATATCAACTCCCCCAGACTTAGCCTTTTGCTTGTCCTCAAGCAAACTAAGAAAGGAAAAGAGGTTTGAAAACGTGAGAATTCCCAATGCATTTTGAAAATCCAAGAAAACTTATGTTTTAGTAATCCACATGAAAAACGGTTTTGGCTTTATGATGAAGGACATGAGTACTTACATTGAGCTTAGCAGCCGTCCCAAAACAATCCACATTCCATATGACCATCCGGGCTCACCTCCTCTGACTCCTTTAGTTTTTAAAGGTGTGGTCTCAACTAGGGGATATCGATCAAAGGGTTCATGATCTCTTTCTCATCCTCTTGTGTTTAAACACTTGTCTTGGCCCTTGTTTCACCTCTCTCTCTTCTCACTCCTTAAGTCGATTCATCCCTTTTTTTAGGGTAGCATGGTATTTTTTTATTCGACTTCTTCTCCTCTTTGTGGAGGTCTTTGATGGATCTTCCATAGACGCGAGTATTGATGGTTGTAGCCACCTAATCCCCGGTTATTTGGATAAATGGGTCTTCCATAGACGCGAGTATTGATGGTGGTTGCCACCTAATCCCCGGTTATTTGGACCTTGGTGCTTTTTCTTAAATTGAAGGGGAGAGAGAGGGGAAACCGAACTCACGTAGACTTTCACTATTTGATGAGGATGAGGAGTCGTACCCTTTGTAAAACCAAGCCCCTAGCTGAGAGAGTTAAGTTCATTTAGGTGCGGAGTCAAAGGTGGATCCTCCATTGGCTTTTTGGAAATGTGGCCATTTTTGGTAAACCGATCCGCTCAAAGTGTACATTGGGTGAATGTTGCCAAATACTGTTTCAATGGTCACTTAAACATTAGTGTAACATGGTTAGTTTCAAAGAAAAGGTCATAATTCTCGGACAAAATTTTGACTCAATAAAACGACTCAAAGGAAAAAGGGAAAAAAGAAAAGAAAAATCAAAAAGAACAAACGTGTTAGTAATCCCCCCAGACTTAACTTGCACCGTCCCGGTGGAAGCAAATCCAATTAAGAGGGGTGAAAAAGAAAATTGAATTTGTTGGGAAAGTGTTTCGGATTTTGTTACCAAAGTGCGACCATAGGTCATGAAGAGCGGGTTTGCATTGTGAAGTGACTCGAAGTGTGATATGACAACATCAAATCACGCCTTAGATCCATTTGGTCGGTGAATTTTCAATCTGAAGGTGTGATTCCGTCCGGTGTGCAGTGTGGTCGTGTAAGGCCCGTGTGTCGGCCAAAAATGAAGGCTGTGGACCACATGACAAACTGTTAAGAATTTTATGAACGGGATTGAAAATTTACCGTCCAATATGATGTTTTAGAGTCGCTGGTGAAGTATGAGGTCAAACGAACGAGCGGGGGTGAGAATTCGTCAGCGGGTGGATTCCTCGGCTGGCCGGAAGGTGATGTAAATGACCGCAGCCTGAACCGTGAACAATTCTCCGACCGATCTTGAAATTCCACCGACCAATCATTTATTTTAGGAACCGTGGTGGAGTTTCAGGTCAAACAAACGAGTGGTTTGGTAGATGCATCATTTGGTGGTCATCCGGACGATCCGGAGAGGGTGCAATAGACCACAGCCCAAACGATGATGAATTCCTCGACCGGGCTTGAAAATCCGTCAACCAACCTGATAATTTATGACCACTGGAGAAGTTTGAGGGCAAACGGACGAGCGGTTTGAGAATTCCTTCACAACGTGGTCAAATCGGCTCCGGGAGGAGATTTTTGACCATTCTTGAATTTGGCTCGTCCGTCCCTTGATTTTCTTCTGGAAAAGTGATGATGAAGCTCCAAGAATCCATCTCCAGGTGGTGGTATCTCCATGCCGTGATTTTGGTTTTTGTCGGCCTTCGGTTGCCTACCATCGACCGGATGTGGCATTCGTGCGTATCTCCTTCTCCGTCAAGATTTCTCTGTCCTATCTTTTGGATTTGCCGACCAACATGGTGCTGTCTGGTCGCCTGTGAAGTTTGGTGAACTTTGGTTGAGCCGTTTGTTAGATGGGTCGGTTGTGTCCTCCGTGTTACCCGTTTGGCCGGGAAAATGCTGCCGGACCTGATATCTTCCATATGACTCGACCGTTTTGTGAATTTCTTCCACCGATTGATCTCCGTAATCTTCCTGGATCATCCCAAGGTGGTGACCGCTATGTTGGTGCTCCGGAACAAGGGCGGGATGAGTGGGTGGGATTTGGCCGTCTTATGCAAAACTCCTTTGATGGTCTTCTTTGGCACTTAATCATAAAACATGTTGTTTGTGTTTTCGTGAAGTTTATAAAATTCCCAAAAATTCAAGTTAATAATAAAATCAAAATAAAAGTTAAAAAGAAAAGAAAAGAAAAAAGAAACATGGGTTGCCTCCCATAAGCGCTAGTTTAAAGTCTTTATAGCTCGACTCCTTGTGTTCCTTAGGTGTTAGGCAAGTGTGGAGGCTGTAGAAAGCTCCTAGTACTGGATGTCTCCAAGTGCATCTTGTCTTGTAACACTTCTTTGATCAAGTAACCTTGTTGTGTGCCTTCTCCTCCACTTGTGTACCGAAATCTTTTGGATGAGAAACCGGGAGGTGCAGCAACATAATAGGTATCCTTGTCAACATTGGCTAGTGAGATTCTCCTGTTTGGCCAATCCATAATTGCTCCGGCTGTTGCTAAGAAGGACCTCCCAAGTAGAAGGGCTTGCCAAGTGGTTTGAATGAAGAGTTGTTGGCAAGCTTTATGCCCATGTTGGTCCGCTCCATGGTCTCAATTAATCCCAAACTTCTTGCTATCACAGTCGGCATGAGGTTCACGCTTGAACCGGAATCACATAACGCATCATCAAAGAATTTGCCGTTGATAGAGCAATGTATAAGGAAGTAACCTGGGTCATGAAGCTTGTGTAGTGTTCTTGGAGCAGGCATTTCCTCCCTTGCTTCATTATACATCTTCTCCACTTCGGCTAAGCTCCAATCGTGAGTCCATACAAAGTCTTGAAGGTAAGGGCTCTTGTTGCAAGCGACATCAAAGGGCATATTGCTAGGGAACCTTTTTGCCATAAAATTGAAATCATCAATGGTGTAATCCATTGATGAGCTCGCCTTCCTTTTCTCCTTAGGGAGGGGTGGTAGTGAAGATCTTGGAGAAAGTGGTGTTCCTTCCGGCAACTTTCTTCCTCTTATCCTTGCTGTCCGCTTTCCTTGTCTCCTTTCATCCTCATCCCAAACCACTCTTGGATTGGTTTCTTTAGCACCAAAAGCAGCCAAAGCATTGTTAGGCTTTGAGTTAGCCGCTTTTGTGCCTTTTGAAGCTCGGTCTCTTTCTTCCATATCCTCCAAGCGTTTGGTGAGGTCTTTGACTCCTTTGGAGGCTCCTCCGGTTGTATCTTGCCATAGCGTGGTCTTCCCAAGTAGCTCTTTGTATCTCTCTTCCACAAGATGCTTCAAGTCATTGATTGATTCCTTGAATTGTTCTTGCCCTTCCACCAACATCACCATGTTTGAGTAAAGCTCCTTCTCTCTTTGGTTAACCTCCGATGCTCTCTTCTTGGCTTGGTGAGCAACAAGCGAGATTGAGTTGAGGCTCATGGTTGTGCCATTAAGGTTGTCTTCTAAGCCGGTGATCTTCTCATCCAAGTGGCTATCCATCTCCTTTGAGTTGAGGTTTAAGTCTCGGATCGCCTTGGTGTTGCCTCCAACGGTTGCGGCTTGTTCCCTTAGCTCCCCTTCCACTTCAAAACACCTTGTTTCGACTCTCTCCACTTGGTCAGAGAGGTTTCCGAACTTTCTATCAAGGTCATGCTTTAGAAACTCTAACCTTGTCTCAAGACTTTGGCTAGATTTTCTTTGGATTTTCATGAAGTCTTCTATCATGGCTTTGAGATTGTCATCTCTCCGCCGATTAAGCGCGTGCTCTTGGTATGTGGGAAGGTCGGGGCGTGGACGGTGGTGATGATGAGGTGGCTGGTGAGGTCGGCCTTGATAAACCGGTGATCGGTTTTGATGATAGTGATGATGTTCTTCTCGGCTAGTCTCGGCAAAGAGTGGATGATGGAAATTTGGTGGGATTGGCATTGGGATGAAGTCTCCGGCCGGATTTGAATCATGTGGCCGCCTTTGGACTTCATGGGGAAGAGGTTTTCTCCTTCCAAAGTTGTTACTCATGCTTGAGTGATGGCTCATCCTTAAAGTACCTAAGGAACATAAGTGAAACAAAATTGCAAAAGTTAGTAAACATGAAACAAAAGATCTAGTCTTAACTTTTAATCTCATAAATGTGTAAGTGCAATGCATTCCCCGGCAACGGCGCCAAAAACTTGATGTGTGCCAAACAAGGGTGTGGTATATATGCAAGTAATAAAAAAAACCCTAAGCTAAACATGGTTGCAAGTGCACAACATGTTGTTGTAGTACTTAGGGGTCGATCCACAAGAGAATGCGAATTACACACTACACATTTGTAAAGATTTGGTTAAGCTAAATCAATAATATGCAAGGGTTTTGTATTTTTGTTTTATAAAGGAAAATCAAATAACAAATGCAAACTATACAAACACCATTATTGAACAAAGGATAATCCGCAAAAGACATAAGCCAAATCAATTGAAAAGTTTGTTAAATCCGATTTCTATGAACTCACAACACTAAGATGTGGTCATCCCACTTTCGTGGCTCCGACCACCTATGTTTCTTAAACCAATGGACTCAGCTTTCACATGGTCATTGAAGAGTGAAACATGCAATAAAATCGAGTAGTGATTGTTCACAAAACTCCTTAGGTCTACTTTCATAGCCTAAGACGATTTGCCCATCAAATATTAGGACCGGAGATATAACAAGCTTTTGGAGAGTATATCAACCTTGGATCAAGTCGCTAGTTAGCTACTCTAGCAACAAGCTTTAGGTATGAATAAAGATGGTGAACCATAAGGTTTCCCTTTCTTTAACAACCGATTCTTGATGGCTTATCATGTCATGTCTTCTTTGAAAGATCTATGATTCAATAACGAGTCTAAGGGAGTAGAGAGGATCTCATGGTTCTAGGGAAAGAAGGCGGAGTGATAGAGATCAAGCCGCCGCTCTCCCTTAGAGAGAAACCTCTAAAACCCTAGACTAGAAGCTAAAACATGCGAGTATGTACAAAATGCAAAAGAAAAGAAAGAACAAGGAGACCACCTAAGTGGCTCCGGTTTATTAACTGAAAGAAGAAGAGAGTTGTGTCTATTGATTCGTGATATCGATACAAGAGGCTAAAAGCAAGTATATATAGGTGAGGGGAGGCTAGGTCGGCTGAGTTAATGCGCAAAGGAGAAGAGGAAACTTTCCATTTCTTCTCCCCGCGTGAACTTGCTCACCAAGTCTTGAATGAGGCGCGGCTGCCAGTTTCTTTTCGCGTGTAGAGATGTGGGCTTGAGTCATGATGAGGTTTAGGCTTGGCCCGAAGTGATCCCAGTCCATTTTGCTCATCCAAGCTCCATGGGCTTCACTTACTCGCCAGACGGACATGTCTTGGGAGAAAAAGATCCTAGGCCGCATTTCTGCTCCAAATAGCCCAATTCCACTTCGCCGCGACGCATGACTCATTTATCTATCTTTCCATATAAAGATCTCATGATTTGGACGTAGGAAAGACCCTTTGCTGCGGTCATCTTTCGGATGCTTCGATTCTGTCCGAATGCGGGAACCGGCTAAATTGAGTTTTGTTGAAGCTCTTGACTTGGGAACCTGCATGGATCATTGTTTGAAGCTCTTTTGCCTCCTTTTTGCCATTTTGACCTGTTTGCTTCCCAAAACCACAATATACAAGAAAACTACCTCTTGGATACAAAATCATTATTATTAGGTAAGAAAATATAGAGAAAACCAAGGTAAAAACATGTAAAATATGGATATATCAGCTGTCAAGAGACCCCATGGAACTCTTCCTGGGAAGGGGGAGACGAACCCCAGAGAGCACTGTCATGCAGTTACCGTTCACGGTGAGGTGGAGAGGGTCACCGAGCACCTGCCCGCAGAAGACAGAGCACCTGCTCCAAGCGTAAACAGAGTTCTAGAAGGCGTTTCATCATCTCAGGAACCCATTCCTGACTCTGACCGACCTATTCCTGAACTTGCAGAGACTCCTACAGCACGAACCTATGTCCCTAAGGTCCCATATCCTGTTCCTCCCAGACACCTGATGGAGCCTATCAGTGCAGAGAAGCTGGCTGGATTCAATAAGATGGTGAGAAGGCTTCATTCTACGATCTCATTCGAAGAAGCCTCAGAGATTTGTCCCTTGTGTCATTTCTTTGTGAATTGCAGAGAAAGTCTGGAAGATATCAAGGCTCTCTTCATCAAGGAAAAGAGTTCACCGTCAACATTGAAGCAATTGCCGAAGGATGAAGACCCAGGGAAGTTTGTTGTTCCTTGCTCTATTGCTGGAGTTCGATTTGACGAGTCTCTCTGTGACTCTGGATCTAGCGTGAATCTGATGTCAAGAGCTATTGCAGAGAGGTTGAGAGTCGCTGACATAAACCCTCCTGGTTTCACTCTCACATTCGCAAACTCTTCAACCACGACTCCATACGGGACCATTCCGAATTTATCCGTTCAAGTTGGAAATTGTCTTGTTCCAACTGATTTCCAAGTCGTGGAAATGAGCAAGGATTCTGACGTGCCTTTGATTCTCGGAAGACCATTTCTGGCTACAGTGGGTGCAGTTGTTGATCTGCCTAATAAGAGAGTCTCTTTCTCTTTCATCGACGAGAAGGTCTTCTATCAGGCCATCCCCACTACTGGAACTACCAAACTCGCCTCCTGTGTCAGCATTGTCAAAAGAGAGAGGCTTGGGGTCTGTCCTCAGAAAGAACCTTGCAACATGAGAGTTAAAGAAGTCCTGGATGGAGACTCTCGCGTCAGTATCAAGGAAGTCAGCGAGAAGGAAAAGGTGGAGAGAAATATAAAGAGCAAGAGAGTCAAGGGAGATCCTCACATAACCTTGCTGCCTCAGAGACGTGTCGGAGATACCATTGAGTACGACGTGAAGTGCAGAGGTACCTCTAAGCCTTTCTCTAAAGTTAGAGCTATCCTCACATCAGAGCTGAAAGAGAAAGGACAAGATGCCGTGAAGAGTCTGTTGAACAGAGTACTCAAGCTGCAAATGTCTGACTGCGGGACTTGCTTTGGAGCAAGCTCCTCTGCTCATCCTGACTGAGGCATGTCATACAAGTCGAGCTAATGACTTAAACCAAGCGCTTGGTGGGAGGCAACCCACCGGTAAAAGTCCCTAACTTGAGTCTTTCATTTTATTGTTGCTAACTTTCGGTTTTGCTTTTCTGTTTCAAAAAAAAAAAAAAAAAAAATGAGGACCAATCGATCGGTTGCTGGACCGATCGACCCGGAAGAGTCTCGCGAAGGGAATGACACAGAGAGTTGACAGAACGATCGATCTGTTCTAGCTTGTTCGTTCCCCGAGCATCCCGCGCAAAAGACGGCAGAAGCTGTACTGAGTCACGGAGCAGAAGCTGATGGGCGCTTAGAACCTGGCCAGAGCCGCAGTGCCAACCCATCAGCTCAGCTATAGCGCTGTAACACCTCTCTTCTCCATTGTACTATACCTTTTCATCTTTTCTCTTTATTGAGTCTGTTTAACTCTCTCTTTCGCTTATTTTCACACCGAGACGGTGTGAAGTAAGTCCGGGGGAGAGTCTTTGTGTTTACTAACGTCATTTTCTTTCTTTTGTTTCCTTTTTCATCTTGAGTCATTTTGATATTTTCATTGGGTCAACGTTTTATTGAGTCAAAACTTGTAGGGAATGAACTTATCTGATGATTTACAACCACTTATGCTCTTGAATACTTTCGATCTAGTGACCAATTTTGCAGGGTTTGTTAGGTGCAAAAAGCTGTAATGCCCTTTTGGTCAGACTTCCCCCAGGAATTTTTCATTTTGCAGAAATTTTTGGTGAAGCATTTAGTTGACTCTAACGATATTGGACCTTGAATCTGATTTATAATTACTTCTCATTAGGAATTTTATATCAGGGAAACGGATCATACACTCAGGACTTCTTATTCACTTTACCACTCTCTGTTGATCCTGAGTGGCCGACCCATTTTTGGTTGGTACCTACCTTGAACCTTACCTCCTTTCAAACCTCATGCACTCTGTTCTTCTTTGTCATATGTGCAGATATGTGCAAAAACGTCGGAGAGAAAGGTTCGACACAGCTTCCCAACCACAGAGCTTGACGAGTGTTTATCTGTAACACTGAGAATGGGGCGAGAAGGTGAAACATGGAATCTGGGTCGAAGAGATGGTTGCTCCTTGGGGAAGCACGAGTACACGGTAACATTTTCGTGCCTATTGACACTAGTTCCCCTCGGCTAAAAAAAAAAAAAAAAAAAAAAAAATTTACGTATTCTTGAGGAAAGGAACTAGTGATCAATACGAGCATAGTGCGAAAAATCCACCAAGGAACACAGTACATCAAGGCAAAATGGGAGTCGAAAGAGTTTCGGGTGAAATCCAACATACAAGGAGCTGAGGAGTGAAGTGGTTGGGAACTGTGGCTATCAACAGAACCCTTCTCTCTTGCTGTTTTGCGCGATATCATGCATCCTCCGGTGTATCTGGTAACCCTTAAATACTTTTACCTCACCAACAAATAGACCTTTTGATACCCGAACCCGTCTACCATGTGTAATGTTGTTGATGAGAGGTCCACGTTTGATCTTAATGAATGTAGAGAGTTAACTAATGTGTAGCTAGAGTTTCTGCAGGATGGAGGTTCACGAAGGGATCAGGATTGCGAGACCTTGAGGGTACAACAGTGATTATGCGCTGATCAAGCGTTGTTTATAGAGGTCTAATGATTTTCCTTCGGGGTATGGTTGCTGATGATTTGTGAGTTCCCGCGCTTTCAAACCTCTTCTCCGTTCTCAGAACTTATGTTTGCTTGAGGGCAAGCAAAAGACTAAGTCCGGGGGAGTTGATGTCTTGCGTTTTTGATGCTTTCTAACCGTTGTTTTCACGAGTTTTCCGAGTCTTTCTAGCTTTTATCGAGTCTTTACAGGTCTAAAGACGTTCGAAGGAGAATTTCGGTTACAAGGAGCAGCAAGAGTGAAAGAAGGCAAAAAGGAGTAAAAAGGCCGTCATTCGAAGCCGGATCACCCGCCGGCATGCAGTCGACGGCCCACTCGACAACCCACTCGACGGACGACTGACCACTCGCCGGGGCCGACCCAATGGTGGTTAGAGCTGAGCAGTCGAGCTGATTGACATGTCTTCACTAAAACCGTCATAACTCTTCAACCGTTTATCGGAATGACCTCAAACCGGCGCCAAATGAAAGCTAACTCAATTTCCTATCTAATGGGCAGTCGATCAGGGAAGTCGACCACACCAGTCGACGGGAGCACTCGACGGAAGCACTCGACGGCCGCAGGTCCCCTTCACTCGCCGGGTGCACTCGACGGCTGCACTCGCCGGCCTTCCAGCACCCGCTCGACCGCCCCACTCGCCGGCCAGCAGTCGACGGCCCACTCACCGGCCCAGTCGACGGAGCACTCGCCGGAGTCCACTCGACGGCTTGACCCGACCTCCTCACCCGACGTCTTCACCCGACGGATCCACCCGACGTCTTCACCCGATGGAGCCACCCGACGTCTCCACCCGACGTCTTCACCCGACGGAGTGAATCGATGGGCCACTCGCCGGACTCACCCGACGGCCCACCATCTCACACCACTCGATGGGCCTGATCGCCCGAAGGCCCACTCGAGTACTCTACCCGATGGCCCAGTCGATCACTTCGGCTTTCACTACTTAGACCTATTTTCCGTTTTGTTGGTGGACACGTTTTTGTTTTGAGAATTATTCTGAGTTTTAGATTTCGAGGGAGATAGCCGCTTTTCATTGTTTTCGAAGGGGAAGATCTCTGAATCCTGAGTGACAGTATTGGAGAAGATTTCTAAACCTTTGTCTCTGATTTTTATTCAATGAATTCCGTTTCTTCAATCGTTCTTGTTTGCTTGATCATGTGCGAGTAGTCCATTAGCTAGATCTAGGTTTTTCAAAGGAGATCATGAGTTAGATAACTGAATGCAGATAGGACGTTTTATCTTTGAATCTAAGATCAATTAGAGTGCGTCCACTCCTCCGGATACATACCTCAACAAGAATCCAAATCTTCGGATTGTGGCAACTTCGACCATCAGCTAAGGTCGTCGTATCTTGGGATCTTAGATGAAAAGAATCTTTCGTTTTCGCCTCTGATAGTCTTAATGCTAAAGTCGATTTGATCGCTCGGTTTTAGACCCCTTGTTAATCTATGCATCAAAAGTGTTTTAGGTTGATAGAACATTCATTGGTGAGCGATTCGTCCTTAGCCTGCGAGAGTTGATGCTAAGGCGAATCGTGAACATTTCAAACCCGATTATATTGCTTGCTTTTAACTGCTAGATTCAAACGAGAGTTTAGGCATCTAGGTTGATTAGCAAAGTTGTTAAGCTCACGAGAGTGGATTAGCTTACTTCAGTGTTTGAGTTCGAAACCTGTTTACAATTGTGTCCTGAATAGTCATTCGGTTACCTTCCATGAGCTCCTGCGAATTGCCTTGGTCTAGTGCTTGTTCCCATTGAAGTTATATCTTTATTTGCTTTTGCTATTTGTTACTCAATCACGACCAAACCAATATCTTGTCTTAGCTCTGTTTCTTGTCTCATAAGTTCATAGTGCAACGCTGGTCCTCTGGACTTGAATCTCTTATACCACATTATCAATCTTTTTATCAAAGGAGCATTCAACGCTCGCACAAAACAGAAGAATTCTGGTTTCAAACGAAACAACACCAAAAGCCATGGTCAAGGCAAGAAGTGGTGTGGTTTTTGCAAAAGAAGCAACCACACAGAAAGTGAGTGTTGGAGCAAACCAAAGAAAAGTGATCAAGACAAAGGTCACAAGAGTAACAAGGAATGTTACAACTGTGGTAAGATCGGCCACTTCTCAAACCAGTGCTACTCAAAGAAAAAGGAGAGAGCACACGTGAGTCTCGAAGAAGAAGAGGACTCAAATGAGGATCATATGTTGTTCAGTGCGAGTGAAGAATCGACAACAACATCGAGAGAAGATATATGGTTAGTAGACAGCGGGTGCACTAATCATATGACCAACGAGGAGAGATACTTCTCAAGGATCGATAGAACTGAAAAGGTGCCAATAAAGGTTGGCAATGGAAGCATAGTCATGACTGCTGGAAAGGGAGATATCACTGTCATGACTAGTTGTGGTAAGAAAACAATCAAAAATGTTTTCTTAGTTCCTGGTTTGGAGAAAAACTTGTTGAGCGTTCCACAAATCATTGCGAGCGGCTATCAAGTATACTTCAAAAGGAAGAAATGCATCATCCTTGATGCATACGGCAAGAGTATTATGGAGATTCCCATGACTAACAGAAGCTTCAGGATCAAGATGAGTTTCGTTCAAGAAGAAGCGATGAATGTTAGTAAGCAAGAGGAAATGGTGTTATGGCACAAGAGACTCGGCCATGTCAGTGACGGTCGTCTGCAACAGATGCAGGAAAAAGGTTTGGTAAAAGGATTACCAAACTTTCAAATCAAGAAGGAAGTATGTGAGGCGTGCAATCTGGGTAAGCAATCTCGCAAAAGCTTTCCAAGAGAATCTCAAACTAAAACTCAACAGAAGCTTGAGATTGTGCATACGGATTTATGTGGACCGATGCAGCACAAATCATTGGATGGAAGTCGTTACTTTGCTTTGTTCTTGGATGATTATACTCATATGTGTTGGGTATACTTCCTTAAGCAAAAGTCTGAAACCTTCCAACTCCAAGTGTTCAAGAAGTTCAAGGCAATGGTGGAAAATCAGTCCGACTGTACCATCAAGATTTTGAGATCCGATGGAGGTGGTGAATTCACTTCTCAAGAATTCAATAATTTCTGTGAAGAAGAAGGCATCAAGAGGCAAGTCACATTGCCTTATTCACCACAACAGAACGGTATTGCTGAGAGGAAGACAGAACCTTAATGGAGATGGCAAGGACAATGCTAGTGGAGCAAGGATTACCGCTGAATCTATGGGCAGAAGCGGTATACACCTCGTGCTATCTTCAAAACCGACTACCATCAAAGGCCATTGAAGATGATGTGACACCAATAGAGAAATGGTGTGGACATAAACCAGATGTGTCACACCTAAGGATGTTTGGAAGCTTATGCTACATGCACGTTCCAGACCAGAAGAGGAAGAAACTAGACGCCAAGGCTAAACGTGGTATCTTCGTTGGATATAGCAACAAATCCAAAGGCTATAGAGTTCTCATGCTGGAAAATGAGAAGATTGAAGTATCAAGAGATGTGGAGTTTCAAGAGAACAAGAAGTGGAATTGGGATAGACAAGAAGAAGTGCAGAAGAATTTTGTCTTACCAATAAACAATACTCAAGAGCCACGAGATCAGCCAAGAGAAGCATCTAGCCCTGCTTCAGGCCAAAGAAATGATCATGGAGAAGGTGCAATCAACGACATTAGCGTTCAAGTGGATCAAGTGAGTAATGCTTTCAATCAACTACATATTTCAAATAGAAGAATTGAAGACACTGTTGAGGAAAGTGAAAACTCAGAACCACCAAGAAAGCTCAAATCCATGAGAGAGATCATGGAGAAGGCACAAAGAGTGGATTATGAAGAAGCGGCTCAAAAAATCGAAGCTTGCCTTGTTGCACATGAGGAGCCACAAACTTACGATGAAGCCAGAAGTAGTCAAGAATGGAGAAAGGCAATGAGTGAAGAGATTAAGATGATCGAGAAGAACAACTCTTGGGTATTAGTCGAAAAGCCGGAGAAGAAAAACGTGATAAGCGTTAAGTGGATCTACAAGATCAAAACGGATGCAAACGGCAACAACATCAAGCACAAGGCGAGGCTAGTTGCAAGAGGTTTTTCTCAAGAGTTTGGAGTCGATTATCTTGAGACGTTTGCCCCAGTCTCAAGACATGATACAATAAGAGCCATACTTGCCGTTGCAGCTCAAATGAAGTGGAAATTGTATCAGATGGGTGTCAAGTCAGCGTTTCTAAATGGAGAATTAAAAGAAGAAGTCTACATCTCACAACCACCTGGGTTTGTGATAAAAGGAGAAGAAGAGAAAGTGTTAAGGCTTAACAAAGCCTTATACGGACTCAAACAAGCCCCTCGAGCTTGGTATGAAAGAGTAGACACGTACTTCATTCAAAATGGGTTTGAAAGAAGTATGAATGATGCGGCTTTGTATGTCATGAAGCAAGAGAAAGACGTGTTGATTGTCAGTCTATACGTCGACGACATCATCATCACTGGGAGCAACATTCATCTCATCAATGCATTCAAGGAGAACATGAAGGATGAATTCGAGATGACAGATATTGGACTGCTAAGTTATTTTCTTGGCCTGGAAATAATCCAAGATGATCAAGGTATATTTCTGTCACAAGAGAAATATGCAAACAAACTTATCTCTAAGTTTGGAATGGAAAGAAGCAAAACCGTAAGTACTCCGCTTACACCACAATCAAAGAGAAATGAAGATGACAAAGACTTTGAAGATCCATCGAAGTATAGAAGCATCATTGGAGGACTTCTATACTTATGTGCATCAAGACCGGACATTACGTTTGCAAGCTCATATCTCTCGAGATACATGTCATCACCGTTGGAGAAGCATTATCAAGAAGCAAAAAGGGTGTTAAGGTACGTCAAAGGAACATCAAACTATGGAGTATTATTCAAAAGTGTGGAGACACCAAGGTTGATAGGCTACTCAGATAGTGATTGGGGTGGCTCTATCGAAGACAAGAAGAGCACATCAGGGTATGTGTTTACTCTGGGATCAGCTATGTTCTGTTGGCAGTCAAGCAAGCAAAAGACCGTGGCCCAATCAACGGCAGAGGCAGAATATATCGCCGTAAGTGCCGCAGCAAATCAAGCCGTATGGTTACAAAGACTCCTTGAAGATTTCGGACAAAGATTTGAAGAAGGCATTCCCATCCTATGTGACAACAAGTCAGCCATTGCAATAGGAAGAAATCCGGTACAACACAGAAGGACAAAACACATTGAGATCAAGTATCACTTTGTGCGTGAAGTCGAGCAAAAAGGAATCATCAAGTTAGAGTACTGCAAAGGAGATGAACAACTCGCGGACATACTCACAAAGGCGTTGTGTGTTTCAAGGTTTGAAGATCTTAGAGACAAGGTTGGAGTGAAGCCGAAATGTGATTAAGGAGGAGTGTTAAAACTATAATCACATTTGCATAAGTTAGTTATTACATTAACAGTCACGTTTGTTTATCTAGTGTTTACAAAGGGTCATGATGTAAGACTCGGTGGTGAGGCTTAGATCTGTCGGCAAGAGGTGGTGGATGGGATCTAGAGGCTGGCTTTAACGCTCTCTCCTCTAGACCAATGGATGGGGGTGGTAAGACAAGGCTTGAATCCACAAGACTTGAATCGATATGGTGTTCAACAAGCTGGCTTTCACGCTCTCTCTTGTATGAACGAAATGATGGACTTGAGGATGGATCGATGGCACCACAGAGAGGATGAAGGACTCTCTGATACAGCAAAACACTTGATCTTGGTGAATCGCACACGCAAGAGACAAGCTAGGGTTCTAAGCAAAGCGGCGGCTTTGAGCAAAGAAGAAATACGTTATTTTATTGATAATCAAGGTTAACCAAAAATACAAAGCTGCAGGGGAGCTTTATAAACAGCTCTTCAGCTAGCCCTAAGGCCGAAATTCAAATAAGGAAAGAAAGCACATCACGCTCTCTTGAACAGAAACAAAGAAATGCAAAAATAAGGAAAAATACAAGAAAAGGAAATAACACTTAAACTAAACCAAAACAAACCAAATTCGTGTAGCTTCTTCTGAGGCTCGAACTGGGGTTGTCTTTGAGCCTAAGAACCACTGGGATACTCGCCCTTACCTGCACAAATTGTATAAATTGAAAATACCTGCTTTTGGCGCGGAATGAGCTCAAGTGGTGTTGAGAAGAACTTGTCTTGTTCTGGTCCGTTCCTTGCTGGTCCAATGATGAAGTCTTCTTCTTCAGGTCCTTTGGAGTTGATTTCATGAAGATCTTCAAGTGTTTCCTCTTCAGTAGCTCCCAAAACGTCTTCATGTTCCTTCTCGGCTACATTGCTGGTCTTGGCCATGTCCTCAAGCTCCGACTTGTCCTTGGTGGGATCCTTGATGTTTTGAACTACATTACCTGCCAAGTAAACAGTCTTACAGTGCTTTGGTTGAGGTTGATCCTCCTTTAGGCTCATGCGTGCAAAGTCCTCCATTAAGGCTAGCTCCGGTGCAATGGGGTTGCTCAAGAGGTTTCTCGAGAGATTGTCGCCTGGAGGTGGGGTGTTGAGGAAGTCTCCAAGGTTCATGGTGTTGAGGAGGGTCTCAACAGCTTCATTGAATCCTTCTCTAAGTCTCCTGGTCTTGGAGCGAGTCATTGGTGAATCCTTGACCACCGGTATGTCCTCTAGGGCCTTGGTAGGGTTGATGTCCTCATCATTCCCTCCCTCTTCAAGAGGTTTTGACCTCAAAACGGTTTCATCTGCATCTTCATAAGGAGATAGATCAGTAATATTAAAACTATGTGATACATTAAACTCACCAGGGAGTTCCAAACGGTAAGCATTGTCATTGATCTTCTCTAGGACTTTGAATGGGCCATCTCCTCTAGGCGCAAGCTTTGAACTCCTCTTGTCTGGGAACCTCTCTGGTCTGAGGTGTAGCCAGACCCATTCTCCTGGTTCAAACACGAGCTCCTTGCGTCCCTTATCAGCATGTCTCTTGTAGCTCTCGGTCTTCTTGAGGATGTTCTCTCGGACCTTCTCATGTAGTTTCTTAATAAACTCTCCTTTCCTGAGACCATCTAGATTAACTTGCTCAACTTGTGGAATTGGCGAGAGATCAAGAGGGGTTAGTGGATTAAAACCATAAACAATCTCAAATGGAGACTTCTTAGTAGCAGAATGAGTAGCATGGTTATAAGCAAATTCAATGAAAGGCAAGCAATCCAACCATGTTTTCAAATTACGACCAAGTGTAACTCTTAAGAGAGTAGAGAGAGTACGGTTTACCACTTCGGTCTGTCCATCCGTTTGAGGATGACAGGTTGTGGAAAACAAAAGCTTGGTACCAAGCTTTCTCCACAAGGTCCTCCAGAAATGACTTAAGAACTTAGTATCTCGATCAGAGACAATAGTTCTTGGCACTCCATGTAAACGTACTACTTCCTTAAAGAACAGATCAGCGGTTTGTGTAGCATCGTTTGTCTTATCACATGGTATGAAGTGAGCCATCTTGGAAAAACGATCCACAACAACAAAGATTGAGTCTTTGTGGTTGATCTTAGGCAAACCTAGCACAAAATCCATAGAAATATCCACCCATGGTGCGTTAGGAATAGGCAAAGGTAAGTAAAGACCGTGAGGATGTAACCTGGACTTGGCTTTATGGCAAACAACACAGCGAGAGCAATGTCTCTCCACATCCTTCTTGAGGTGTGGCCAATAGAAGTGATCAACCACTACTGCTAGTGTCTTGTCCACGCCAAAGTGTCCCATGAGGCCACCTCCGTGAGCTTCTTTAAGTATAAGCTCTCTCATCGAGCCTTGAGGAATGCACAAGCGCTTGTCCCTGAAAAGAAAACCATCATGTAAGTAAAAAGGACCGAAGGCTCCTTTTGCACACGCCTGGTAAGCTTCTCCTAGCTCAGGATCCTCCTTGTATAGCTCCTTGATGTGCTCAAACCCGAGCACCTTAGCCTCCATGGTAGCAATCAGCGCATGTCTCCTGGATAAGGCATCGGCTACAACATTCTCCTTTCCCTTCTTATACTTGATCACATAAGGGAAGGTCTCGATGAACTCCAGCCACTTAGCATGCCTCCTCTTGAGTGAAGTCTGGCCTCTCAAGTGCTTCAGAGTTTCATGATCCGTGTGTATTACAAACTCTTTCGACAAGAGGTAGTGTTGCCATGTCTCCAATGCTCTGACCAATGCATACAACTCCTTGTCATAAGTGGGGTAGTTAAGTGTAGCTCCACTTAGCTTCTCACTGAAGAACGCCACTGGTCGTTTTCTTTGATGTAGTACAGCTCCTATACCCAAACCAGAAGCATCACACTCCACTTCAAACATCTCCTCAAAATCGGGTAAGGCAAGAACTGGTGCTTCTGTTAACCGCTCCTTTAATGTCGTGAATGCGGCCTCTTGAGCTGGTCCCCAAGAGAAAGGCACGTTCTTCTTGACCACGGCGGTGAGGGGTGCAGCTACGGTGCTAAAGTCTCTCACAAATCTCCTATAGAAGCTTGCTAACCCGTGAAAGCTTCTCACATGACCAATTGTAGTTGGTGTAGGCCACTCCTTGATAGCCTTGATCTTCTCCTCATCTACTCTTAGCCCCTGTTCACTCACTACAAAGCCTAAGAAAACAAGCTCATTAGTACAGAAGGTGCACTTCTTAAGGTTAGCATATAGGCCTTCCTTGCGAAGTGATTTGAGCACTAGTTCGAGATGCTTGAGATGATCATTAAGGTTCTTACTGTATATAAGTATATCATCAAAGTAAACAACTACAAATTTACTTATATAAGCACGAAGAACCTGGTTCATGAGGCGCATGAATGTACTTGGCGCATTGGTCAAGCCAAAAGGCATGACTAGCCATTCATACAAACCCTGTTTGGTTTTGAATGCGGTTTTCCACTCATCTCCTTCACGCATTCGGACCTGATGATAGCCACTCTTCAAATCTACTTTAGAGAAGAGAGTAGATCCACTTAACTCGTCAAGCATGTCGTCAAGACGTGGTATGGGGTGCCTATACTTGATAGTTATGTTGTTTATGGCTCGACAGTCCACACACATTCTCCATGTCCCATCCTTCTTGGGAACTAAGAGCACTGGCACAGCACAAGGGCTTAAACTCTCTCGGATATATCCCTTCTCCATCAGCTCTCTTACTTGCTTCTCCAACTCTTTGGACTCCTCAGGATTCATTCGGTAAGCAGCCTTGTTGGGTAAGGCAGAGCCAGGGACGAGGTCAATTTGATGCTCTATGCCTCGGATTGGTGGTAAGCCAGAGGGCATCTCCTCAGGAAACACATCGCGGAACTTGTCCAAGACAGATTTCACTTGATCAGGAACCTCCAGAGCACCTAATCCTGCGCTCAAACACTCTTTAAAGATCATCAGTAGCACGGTGCCCTTGGCACCAAGGGTCTTACATACCTTACTAGAAGATATATAAAGACTAGACTTACTCTTCTTAACCTCTTTATTCATATGCACATAAAATTCATGTACCTCGGTTGGGCTGAGAGGTGCAAGATTGTACTTACGGTCATTGTGCACAAAAGAGTAGTAGTTTGTCCGACCATTATGGATGGTGGATCGATCAAACTGCCAAGGCCTACCAAGCAGCAGGTGTCCGGCGTGCATAGGCAAGATATCACAAGTGACTTGATCTTGGTATCTCCCCACGCTAAACGGCACAACCACTTGTTCTGTGACCTTCATCTCAACTTCCTCATTGAGCCATTGTAAGGGATACGGCTTGGGGTGCTTAGTCTTCTCAAGACCTAACCTGTCTACCAAAAACTCGCTAGCTACATTAGTGCAAGAACCTCCATCAATCACAAGATTGCATACCTTGCCGTTGATGGTACAACGAGTGTGGAAGAGGTTTTCTCTTTGAGCTTTCTCTGCCGGGTTTACAAGTACACTAAGGACTCTCCTGGTCACCAGAAGGTCTCCTCTATCCGGGTACTCAACCTCTTCGTCTTGAGCACTTTGCTCATCCTCTTGCTCTTCTTCTGTCTCATAGTCTCCGGTTGAGGTAATGATCATCACTCGTCGGTTCGGACAATCTCTTGATATGTGTCCCCTGCCTTGACACTTAAAACAAACAATGTCACGAGTTCTTGAATCATTAATTGAAGACTTACCTTGCTCTGGTCGAGTGAATTTTGAGTTCTCATTGCTCTTTCCCTTGAATCGGGAATCAATCTCCACTGTCTTGCCTTTGTCTAAGGGCTTAGAACTACTCGCCGTCCAAGGCTGGGATGTTCTGTTCCATTGGCTGAGGGAAGTCTTGCGCTTGATCTGCTGCTCGACTTGAACAGAGAGGTGTAACAGCTCATGTAGTCCACTGTATTGAGCTCTCTCCACCTTCCGGGCAATTCTTTCTTGCAAGCCATCTATGAACTGCGCCATTAAAGCCTCCTCAGACTCCTCTAGCTCCAGCGAGTTCATCAGCTTCTCAAACTCCTCAAAATACTCATCAACACTCCTTGTTCCCTGAGACAACTTACGAAAACGTTTCTGTAAGTCTCTATGATAATGCTCAGGCACATACCTTAACCTCAGGAGGAATTTCATGTCACTCCACGTGGCTACTGGTCCAAAACGTTGCCTTCTCCTCTCGGCTACGTTTCTGTCCCACCATGCCAATGCATTGTCTGTGAGCTGAGCCGCTGCTACAGCAACCTTCTTGCGCTCATTGTAACCATAGCACTCGAAGATGTGCTCAAGTCGTCTTTCCCAGTCCATGTACACCTCCGGATTAGACTTTCCTGCAAAAGTAGGAGGGGTTAGCTTAATATCATGGTTCTGTCCCCTTGCTTCTACTTCACGAGCTTGATTCCTCTGTAGAGGATCTGCTCTCCTCTGTTGTTGTCGTCGAAGAGGATCAGGTGGATCATCTTCCAGCTCTGGCATGTCATCATCCGTGAGTTGATCTTCCTGTACAGGAGCTCCTCTAGCAGCCACTGGTCTTGGCTGCTCAAGACGACCAATACGGACTCCAAACTCCGTCCTCAACGTTCCTACTTGCTCTCCCATGCTCCGCATCTCTTCTCTCATGGCAGTGAGCATCTGCATCATAGCATCTTGCGGCACTTCATCTCTTTCATCACCCATGATGTCTTGAATTCCTGTTTAACCTTGCAAAGACTTAAACAAACAAATCAAAGATACCACAGAAATAAAAGGCAATAAACTCAAACAATTCCAAACACAATTTTTTTTTATGATTTTCGGATTTAAGTGAAACAATAAAGCAATCTAACAACTTAAACAAAAAGAAACAAAGATCAAGAACAGTTTTTATGGGTTTTATGATTTATGAGAAACAGAAAACTAAACAAGCAAGCAACGAAGCAAAGCAATCAAGTAATATATATATTTTTTTTTTTTTGGGTTTTCTTAATTGAAACAAAACAGAAAGCAAGCAAAAGCAGTAACGAAATAGATAGGGATAGATAAACCAAAGGCAGAACCTTTGGCTCTGATACCAAAATGATGTAAGACTCGGTGGTGAGGCTTAGATCTGTCGGCAAGAGGTGGTGGATGGGATCTAGAGGCTGGCTTTAACGCTCTCTCCTCTAGACCAATGGATGGGGGTGGTAAGACAAGGCTTGAATCCACAAGACTTGAATCGATATGGTGTTCAACAAGCTGGCTTTCACGCTCTCTCTTGTATGAACGAAATGATGGACTTGAGGATGGATCGATGGCACCACAGAGAGGATGAAGGACTCTCTGATACAGCAAAACACTTGATCTTGGTGAATCGCACACGCAAGAGACAAGCTAGGGTTCTAAGCAAAGCGGCGGCTTTGAGCAAAGAAGAAATACGTTATTTTATTGATAATCAAGGGTAACCAAAAATACAAAGCTGCAGGGGAGCTTTATAAACAGCTCTTCAGCTAGCCCTAAGGCCGAAATTCAAATAAGGAAAGAAAGCACATCACGCTCTCTTGAACAGAAACAAAGAAATGCAAAAATAAGGAAAAATACAAGAAAAGGAAATAACACTTAAACTAAACCAAAACAAACCAAATTCGTGTAGCTTCTTCTGAGGCTCGAACTGGGGTTGTCTTTGAGCCTAAGAACCACTGGGATACTCGCCCTTACCTGCACAAATTGTATAAATTGAAAATACCTGCTTTTGGCGCGGAATGAGCTCAAGTGGTGTTGAGAAGAACTTGTCTTGTTCTGGTCCGTTCCTTGCTGGTCCAATGATGAAGTCTTCTTCTTCAGGTCCTTTGGAGTTGATTTCATGAAGATCTTCAAGTGTTTCCTCTTCAGTAGCTCCCAAAACGTCTTCATGTTCCTTCTCGGCTACATTGCTGGTCTTGGCCATGTCCTCAAGCTCCGACTTGTCCTTGGTGGGATCCTTGATGTTTTGAACTACATTACCTGCCAAGTAAACAGTCTTACAGTGCTTTGGTTGAGGTTGATCCTCCTTTAGGCTCATGCGTGCAAAGTCCTCCATTAAGGCTAGCTCCGGTGCAATGGGGTTGCTCAAGAGGTTTCTCGAGAGATTGTCGCCTGGAGGTGGGGTGTTGAGGAAGTCTCCAAGGTTCATGGTGTTGAGGAGGGTCTCAACAGCTTCATTGAATCCTTCTCTAAGTCTCCTGGTCTTGGAGCGAGTCATTGGTGAATCCTTGACCACCGGTATGTCCTCTAGGGCCTTGGTAGGGTTGATGTCCTCATCAGGTCATGTCCTTTAGACAATGTTATGTCTCGTATTTGCAGAAGTATATATCGAGACACAACACTTTGTAAATCAGCAAGAGTGCTACGATCAATAATAAAAGGATTGATTACACAATATACCCTGTTTTTTCCCTTACTCTGTTTCTCACTAAACACACACATACAACAACAGAAAGATCAACAAAATTGAATCTCGTGTGCTTAAGGTTTGTAACATTTAAAGATGTGGAGGCGATCAAAATTGGTAAAAAGAAACAAAATTTACAAGTCTTCCAACATTAGTTGTTCCATGCCTCCAATTCCATCTTCGTGATAACACATCTTGCTTGTAAGTTGCGTGTGTATGTAAACTATTTAAGAATCTTTAAAGGCTGTGATGTTTATCAAGAGCATCACCATTGTCCATGCCTTTGATCTCGCCGCCATCGTCCTGAGTCTTGTTTATTAATGAATTAGTGATTAATGTACACAGAAGATAAATGATGTATGTTATGTTTCAAGATCTTAGTTAACGTTCTTCTTTAGTTATGTTACAAAGACAATACTAGATCAATCATGATAGCAATATAGATCTGAAAATGTTCTGAAAGTACATTATGTATATGGAGAATGAGTTAAAAGTCCAATGAAACAAACTGTTTAACTATGAAATGAAAAATACTCATTCATGATAGTAATATGGATCAGTCACATTGCTTTGTTTCTTAACAGAAAGATGCTCATAACTCACCCGATTCGTTGTGAAACCGCTCGATGATTGGTATAACCTTTTGGTGCCAATATGCCACCTAGAGTTCCCCCAAACACTTCAGTGTTCATTAGACTGATTTTATCGGTAGATATTATAAAAGCTAAGTATGAACAATGAAGCGTTTAAGGGAACTCAAGGGGACATTTGACTCTTCATATTATCTCTTGTGGTTATGCTTCTTCTCTTACTCGATGGCATTAGTCACAACTCAAACTGCATATTTATATATACTTTTTCATGTTAAGGTTCGTAGTGGAATAGCTTAGGGAGGGACCATAGATTATATATTCTCCATTATATGTAAAATCACGCGGGATTTTTTTGAAGATGAACCAAGTCGGGATTTGGGGAATAAGGAGCTTAGAGCATATAAATATCTCAATCACCAGAAAAGCACACTCTTCAGAGGATCTTTCGTATGGTAGATCTTATTGTACTCTTTTTTCCCTTCATATAACTGAAACGCTAATGCGTAGGTTTTCCTCATATGGTTTAGCAATTTTCTTATAATAGAAATTCTTTATTAATTTAACCCAAAAATATGACAACGTCTTACAATAATGAAATTCTACAAAATTAACGTTAAAAAATATCTCACAAGGAAGAAGCAATTTGACCCTTGACCCTTTATTATAACTGATTTAGCAACTTACTAGCGACATATTTATATATGGCAAAACCAGTTTAATTAAAATGAGTAATTAACGATCGATATGTTAGGAATTTTAAGTCTGCATATGATTTGGAGATGGGATGGAAGAATCATCATCTCTAGGAGACGTCATAAATCTCGCTTTGAAAATTAAGATGGAAGAAGAATCCACTCATTATACCAATCGGTTTTGAGTATGAAGCTCAAGAAATTTAACATGATCTATTGGCGAATTATAATTATACATACTAATATTATTTAGCAACGGAATTACAGTAAACTATGTTATGATGGATTGGCAACATATGTTAATTTGGTTCGTCGCTAAAATTTACAAATTCTGTCTCTTAGTGATATATCCTAAAATTGGAGCAGTGTAGAATATGGGCACAAAAGAAGCAACGCATTCATTGTGCCTATGCATGTATGTGAGTGTACATGTACATTTATTGGCATCTTTGCCTGTATAATGTGATGTTTCTTATCTTGCAAAAAGCTGAAAAGCAAAAAAAAGATTTATGCACTTTTCATGAAAATTTTGATTCCCTTAATTACCTAAATCCCTTAACCTTAATTCACGTCCAAGTTCACAATGCTTCCAACTGTATATATAGAAACGCCAACCCCTCCAACTTTTTCAAACCCTAAACCAAATTTACCTATTCCAACCAAAATATTCATACAATACATTGGTAATGTAATATAGAAAAACAAACATCATTTTTGTCGGATGTTTCCTAGAGTTCCTCTGATCACTTCATTGGAGATACCATTTTCTATAAAATTAAAGTGTATTCCACTGAAGTGTTTGGGGGAACTCCTGGACTCATTCGATTAATTTTAGTTCATTGGAATAAATTTTCTTTAGACTGAGTCCGGTCCAGACCATAGACAGAGAAACCCATGGCTTTGGTTTCATTTGTTTGTTTTGGGGTAAAGTCGGGTTTAGATTTTTAAACCTAATTTTTGGAGAAGATATTTTTGAATATTTTATCATTAACAGAACAATATGCAAAAAAGGTCATAAATTTTTACGTGAGGCCATCAGAGACGACGTTAAACAGGCCTGACGTACTATATAATCAATCATTTTACATATACTGGTAAGATTTTATATTTAATTTGTACGGTGTTGGCTAAAGGCTAATTGAGGTGAGGGATCAGAGATTGAAATTAATCTACCGTTGTCTGTATTTTTTAACTAATTGATTTACCGTTGTTGAAGTGCTTTTGTTTGTTTTTCTTCTCAGGTAATTTGTCTTCCTTGAACCTTGATCGCTCTGTTGTATAGCAATTCTGTCAACATGAGAGAAGCCCTCATTACTAATTACGTATCATCATGGCATTATTTGTACGTTAATAATGTTTGTAATTACGATAATCCTATGTATTCTACTTATAAGCATATGTTTGGCGGCCTATGTTGTTGTATTCAATGTATATTTGAGAGCAAACGTAATAGATTACGTATAATTTGAGTTAATTCATCTAAACTAGGAGGAACAAAAACTGCGTTATAAATAATGAAGAAAGGTGTCATAGATACAAAAGTGCAATTCCAATATGAACAAAGAAGATTGTATTTATACGGAAACAACAATAAACATTGTGATGGTGATTATGAAAAAAGAGAACATTATCGGTCATAATTAGAATTAGTTTATAACTTACAACGCTTCTCAATTTTCGGTAAACTTATCTTTTTAATTATAATTAGTTTATAACTCACTCTTCTCATGTACTTTTTGACATGATACATAATCTCCCAAACCGGATCGGATCTGGGCTGAATGGATCGGACATATGAATAAAGGGAGGAGTTGTCTAATTAATGGTAAACCACCGCCAAACGAAAGCTCACTCAATTTCAAATAGTATGGCAAAATTTGAACTTCATCTTTTGGATTCTTCTTCATGATCTTCCATCATTACTTTCTCTGCATCCAAATACTTTCTTTTGGATTTATAACCTTTGACATACGAAGAAGTTCCAAACAAACAAAAAAAAAAAAACAAAAAAAAAAACAAAATTGACATATGAATTATGTGCTTAGAACCAAGGATCATTTATTATTTGATTTGAAGACAATCGAGAGGCTGAGGAATGAATAATTCTAGAGCACAATTTGGGACTTAGTTTTACTCCTTCGGATTTCTAGTACGAAATGAGAGGTTACTTAGGTTACTTTTAATATATCACCACATTGGATAGTTATACCTTGGATGTTTAAGTTCCTAGCATCAACCAAATCATTCTTTTAAAACTCTAGAGAGCATTTTCCATAAACACCATATAGTCCAAAATGCGCTAACATTTAGTCCCTACAACCTGAAGAAAATCTAATCGCTAGTTCTCTGCACTTAGGGCTTGATTGGTTTAAACGCTGTGGTTGCGGTTGCAGTTGTGGGAATGCAGTTAAGAGCGTTATTAAGCGGTTTGTACGACAGATATAGCGGTTGAAAACGGATGCGTTTGCGGGATATTTATGACTGGTTGACTTGCAGGTGCAATAACAGTTAAACAATAATTTAACAATATAAACACATTATATAATTATAAAAACATCAAAATTATATTATATTGAATAATTATAAAATTAAAGTTCAATATAATTAATAATAAAATTTTATAAAAAATAATATTGTATAATATTTACATTTATCTTTTAATTTCTATAATTTGGATGAAAAATCTGATTTCATTAAAAATATACATATTTACTATGAAAACTAAGTTTATATTATAATTTTATGTTAGATATTGTAACATCCGTGAACCAGAAACTCGTTTTGGAAGTGGTGTTGGACGATGCTAGGGGTTCGGGAGTAGTTAGCACATGCTCTTAGAGATGTGAATTGAAGATTGGCTGTACATGTTCTTGTTTGATTGTTGTGCAGTCGGTCTAAGATTCAAGCATCGCGAAGAAAGTGTGTTAAATCCTTATGAACGACTAGTATCGATCGACACCGGTTTGAGAAATCAATTCCGGTTTAAGGGCCTGACTGGTTTAAACGCTGCGGTTGCGGTTGCGGGAGTTTGCTGAAGTGGGAGTTTGCGGTTAAACGCGTAATTAAGTTGTTTGTACGACTGGTATAGCGATTGAGAGCTGATGCGTTTGCGGAATATTTTTGACTGGTTGACCAGCGAGTAAAATAGCGGTTTAACAATAAATTAACAATATAAACACATTTTATAATTATAAAACATTAAAACTATATTATATTGAACAATTATAAATTTATAGTTCAACATAATTAATAATAAAAATTTATAAGAAATAATATGTATATAATACTTATGTTCATCTTTTAATTTCTATAATTTAGATAAAATGTGATTTCTATTAAAATTTAGTGTGGAAATTAAATTTAAATTACCATTTTATTTTTTGTTAGATATATATATTAGTATGATGTGAACATTTATGAAGAGAACTTTAATTTGTAGAACTTAGAAATATAAAATTGTAATATGTTTTTAATGAATTTTACCAAACAAATATCAAATATTTTTATTTTTATTGTGATTATAATATCTAAATCTTAATTTTTTTAATAAAGATTATTATTTATTTTCAGATTTTAAATAAATTTGTGTTTTTGATTTTTTTTTTTTTTTAATTATTCACCCGCAACCGCCCGCAACCGCAAACGCTGCTGGGAAGGAGCTTTTGATTTTGAGGAATCTTGAGGGATCTGGAGCGGTTTGAAGCGGTTGAAAGCGTTTGCGATGATTGTTGTCAAACGCCAATAACCGCTACTACCCGCAAAAGCTGCGTTTGCGGGTGGTAGCGGGTTAACCAATCACCACCTAAGTCGATTGCGCGTTTGATTTGAAGTTGGTTTGGTTTTGGTCGATGGGTGTCGACCGACACCAAGGAAGGGTGTCGATCGACACCGGTTATGGTGAAATCGACCGGTTTGATTCAAGTCGGCTGGTTTTGTTCGGTTTGGGGCAAGGGAAGCCCTAGGTCGCGAATAAAAGCCTTGTGGCCGCGTGAAAAGTGAGTTTTTCGAGAAAGTTAAGTTCCATAGGTGTTTTTGAGAGAAGGAGGTGATTTCCAGAGAGTTTGTGGAGTTTATGAGGCTTTGGGATTGTTGTTTCATCTCTTCTCCTTCCTTTCAATCCGTTTCTAAGGTGAGTGCGTGACTGTAGGTCCGTGATTCACTAGAGATTTCGTGGTGCTTGAGTTATTGTGTTGTTCTTGAGTTGTTTTGATGAAAAATCGTGTTTTGATTGTATTGGGGCGTTGAAAACCCTTGGATTCGTGTTTTGCTGTATTTTATGCACTGTTTCGTTGCTGTTGGTGTCTGGGCGTCGAGCTGGTGTCGACCGACACTCGATGAGTGTCGGTCGACACTCAGGAGGCTGGCGTCGATCGACACCATAGAGGTGTCGGTCGACACCGACCTGGGTGTCAGGAAACGTGGGTGTTTCCTGACAGGGGAGGTTTATATTGTTGATATTTGTTAAGCATTGTTGTTGTTGTTGATTATGGTGATGTATTGTCTAGTGTTTGACGTAATTGGCCTGTAGACGGAATGATCGTCTCACTGAGTATTTATGATAATACTCACGCATCTCTTTCGTAATGTGATGCAGGTAGCAGGAATGTGTGACCGCGGGATCGAGGCTGAAGAGGGGGATGATAGGGTTATTGGTTTTTGTTGGTTTATTGGTTATTGATTTATTATTTGAATTGGTAGCTAACCTGGTGTTTAGGTTGCTAGAGTTATTTATTATTCTGGAGTTGATTATATTGCTTATTGGATTATTGGTTATTCATTGGTTCTTTAATTGGTTATTGATATTGAGATATTTGATGTTGAATGGAATGGATAATTTGATTATGTGTTTAAGACTTCCGCTGAGTATTGATGTAATTATATATATTCTTTTTTTAAAAAAAAAAGCTTGGGTGTTTCATTTTGGTATCAGAGCGTATACGGTTTTAGGACTGTTAGATTGGGTGAATTGAGACTATGTGTTTAAATTGATTATTGTGGTTAGTCAGTTTAGTAGTCTAGTATCATCCCCTTCGGCCTTCGAGAGATTCCGCGGTAAGTGTATTTTTGGTTTTGTTTTGAGTTGGGGGCAGAGCAGTTGGCCGTGGTGGCCGAGCTGCGGGCCGTGGAGGTCGGGGTCGTGGGCGTGGTTCACCAGAGGTTTCAGCGGAGAGTGCAGTGCCTAGTGTGGCGGCAGCGTCAGTGACACAGTTAGTGGCGGGTGAGGCCAGTTTGGGTGCCGGTGGTGGCGCCGGAGTTGGGGCGGCTCAGGGTGGGGGCGCGGCTCTAGCTCAGGGTGATTTGATAGTGGGGTTGCTGACGCAGCTTTTGGCACGTCTTCCGCAGGCGGTTCCACAGCAGGCTCCGGGTGTACCTCCAGTGGCCGGAGCACAGGTGGGTGCTGGTTTTGTGGGGCTGCATGGGGCTGCGGGTTTTGTTGGGCAGCATGGCGCTGCGGGGTTTGGGCATCCGTCTTATCTAGAGATGATGAGGGAGTTGCAGAGGATTGGGACACCGTTCTTTGAGGGCGGGAGTGAGCCCGAGCAGGCCGACGAGTGGCGGCAGAAACTGGAGCGGAACTTTGGTTCTGTCAGGTGTCCAGAGGAGTATCGGGTTGAGCTAGCGGTGCATTACCTTAGTGGAGATGCGCACTTGTGGTGGAGATCTATTGTGACTCGGAGGGCTATGTGGACTTGGGGCGAATTCCTAGCGGAGTTCAACGCCAAGTATTTTCCTCAGGAGGCTCGAGACAGATTCCAGATGAGGTTCGTGGCATTGACTCAGGGTGAGCGGTCAGTGCGGGAGTACGATGCGGAGTTCGGCAGACTCGTAGTGCATACGGGTTTTGGTTTTGAGGGCGAGCGGGCCTTGATGATGAGGTTTCTACAGGGTCTTCGGTCGAGCATCCGGACTCAGTGCAGAGGTGGTATGTACACCACGAGAGCGGAGTTAGTGGAGCTGGCGGCTTCCATTGAGGAGGACCTTCGTGAGCAGGTTGGTCCGGTAGCGGAGCCATCTGCCGTTGCTCCTGCTACCCGGCAGAGAGGCCAGCAGCAGCAGCAGCGCGAGAGAGTTGAGTCTGGTTCTGGCAGGATCGACAAGCCTGCGCAGGGTCAGAAGAGGAGAGCAGACGAGATGTCTGTTAGTAGCTTGAGCAGCAACGGTGGTTGCTATGGTTGTGGGAGCAGGGAGCATAGAGTTGCTAGTTGCCCCAAGAGGGCGGCATCCAGAGAGTCTACGGTGTGTTTCCATTGTAGGGAGCCAGGGCATATCAGGCCGATGTTCCCCAGTTGCAGCCGATGTCAGTGGCGGCGGTTCAGCCTTTGGCGATTCAGTCAGCGGATCAGATCGCAGCATTGCAGCAGTTAGATCAGACAGGAGGAGTGGCGCGTGTGTACACATCGACGACAGAGTCGGGCCAGACGAGTCGTTCAGGCCATATCACAGGTAGAATCTCTTACTCAGACTTTGTAAATTCTTAGTGGTACAATTTTAGTGTTATTGTTGGTATCCTTTTTCTTCCGGCGTTAGAGTTTAGGAATCTTTTGGACAATTGGTGAAATTGTGTAAGAACGTTGTTAGTGGGCGGTGTGGAGTCTCGAGGTGTTGGACTCGGGGATATTAAATGTTTCCTTACTCCGGAGCGTGCCAAGTGTATCGGCATCCGGAACAGCGTTGTTGAGCTTTTGGGTTTTGACCAAGGTGGTCGGTGGAGGAATTTCGGCTACGTATGTGTTAGAGCGGTTAGTGGCATGGAGTTGAGTCGATGGAGAGTCGTTTTACCTAAAAGTGTTTTGTGAGGCCTTGCATGGGAGGCCGTGCAGAATGCATGTATGCTGGACCCAAGTGGGGGAGCGCAGCATTAATGGAGTTACTTTCGTTCGGGAAACGACGGTGAAGGTTCGTGTTTGAAAAGTTACGCCGTTAGGCGAAAAGGAGAGTTCGAGTTTAAGGTGGGGAGATAGTGGGTATCTCCAATTGGTTGGTGGTTATGGCATTGGTTTGAGGTGTTTGGCATTGTGGATATGTATTTTCGTTGGTGGTACGATGTACATTTTTGAATTATATGAGATGGAGTTGCCTCATATTTGGGTTGTGTTTCGGATGTTGCATGGAGGTGTTATACGCGTTTCAGATTATTACTCGATACAGTCCTAGAGACGGTGGGTCTTTAGAAGAGACGGGTGGGTCTTGGTTAGAGACGGGTGGGTCTCTGGAAGAGATGGGTGGATCTCTTGTGGACTTATATGTGAGGGTCGCTACCTCAGTATAAGTGGTTTTGGGGGTACTATTGTGACGGGTGGGTCACAATGGCTTTGTGGTTACTATTGTGACGGGTGGGTCACAATAGGGGCATCGGGAGATGGGTGGATCTCTCGAGGAGACGGGTGGGTCTCATGTGTTGTTTTTAGAGTTGTGGTGTTGTGTTGAGGAGTAATAATGTCTGGGAACGTGTGTATAACATAGGAATTTGGCGTGAATCTCTGAGATTAGTGGAAGATCTCTGGTGTTGGGCCATGTGGGCCGGTTTTTGTCGTCTGTGGTAGACGAGTTTGCGTCTGGGGGTAGACGTGTTGTGTTGGGATTCGAGGACGAATCCAGTTTAGTGGGGGAGAATTGTAACATCCGTGAACCAGAAAGTCGTTTTGGAAGTGGTGTTGGACGATGCTAGGGGTTCGGGAGTAGTAAGCACATGCTCTTAGAGATGTGAATTGAAGATTGGCTGTACATGTTCTTGTTTGATTGTTGTGCAGTCGGTCTAAGATTCAAGCATCGCGAAGAAAGTGTGTTAAATCCTTATGAACGACTAGTATCGATCGACACCGGTTTGAGAAATCAATTCCGGTTTAAGTCGATTGCGCGTTTGATTTGAAGTTGGTTTGGTTTTAGTCGATGGGTGTCGACCGACACCAAGGAAGGGTGTCGATCGACACCGGTTATGGTGAAATCGACCGGTTTGATTCAAGTCGGCTGGTTTTGTTCGGTTTGGGGCAAGGGAAGCCCTAGGTCGCGAATAAAAGCCTTGTGGCCGCGTGAAAAGTGAGTTTTTCGAGAAAGTTAAGTTCCAGAGGTGTTCTTGAGAGAAGGAGGTGATTTCCAGAGAGTTTGTGGAGTTTCTGAGGCTTTGGGATTGTTGTTTCATCTCTTCTCCTTCCTTTCAATCTGTTTCTAAGGTGAGTGCGTGACTGTAGGTCCGTGATTCACTAGAGATTTCGTGGTGCTTGAGTTATTGTGTTGTTCTTGAGTTGTTTTGATGAAAAATCGTGTTTTGATTGTATTGGGGCGTTGAAAACCCTTGGATTCGTGTTTTGCTGTATTTTATGCACTGTTTCGTTGCTGTTGGTGTCTGGGCGTCGAGCTGGTGTCGACCGACACTCGATGTTTGGTTGTTTGGTTGTTTAAAAAAAAAAAAAAAAAATTTGGTTGTTTCACGATGAGTGTCGATCGACACTCAGGAGGCTGGCATCGATCGACACCATAGAGGTGTCGGTCGACACCATAGAGGTGTCGGTCGACACCGACCTGGGTGTCAGGAAACGTGGGTGTTTCCTGACAGGGGAGGTTTATATTGTTGATATTTGTTGAGCATTGTTGTTGTTGTTGATTATGGTGATGTATTGTCTAGTGTTTGACGTAATTGGCCTGTAGACGGATTGATCGTCTCACTGAGTATTTATGATAATACTCACGCATCTCTTTCGTAATGTGATGCAGGTAACAGGAATGTGTGACCGCGGAATCGAGGCTGAAGAGGGGGATGATAGGGTTATTGGTTTTTGTTGGTTTATTGGTTATTGATTTATTATTTGAATTGGTAGCTAACCTGGTGTTTAGGTTGCTAGAGTTATTTATTATTCTGGAGTTGATTATATTGCTTATTGGATTATTGGTTATTCATTGGTTCTTTAATTGGTTATTGATATTGAGATATTTGATGTTGAATGGAATGGATAATTTGATTATGTGTTTAAGACTTCCGCTGAGTATTGATGTAATTATATATTTTTAAAAAAAAAAAAAAAAAGCTTGGGTGTTTCAGATATATATGTATTAGTACGAAGAGGAGAACATTTATATGTTCACAGCAGACACTGAGACACACATACCATCGTTTAGATCTAATTAATTCACTCTAAACATACACTGAACTTTAGTGTTATATCTACTTTTTTTTGGCGGGATCGACCCCTAAATCATATTGTGGCATAAGCTATGATTTGAAATGAAAAAGTAATAGTTTTACAGACATTCATAGCAAACAGAAATGGTGTTAATTTTGCTGGCAAGCTAAAGTAACCAAGATTAGTATAGTACCAAATTTCAGTTTAAAAATTATATCCCTTCAACATGAGATTACATTTAAAACAATTATTTAAACATGAAGATTAATTTGATATAATTTCTGAATGATAAAATAGTTGTGGAATCCTTCTTTTTTTTTTAATGAGAAAAAAGGTAAATATTGAAGTTCTAGCAAAGGGACATGCGACTCTTGCCTTTCTTACTCATCTATATGTCCAACAGCCACTACATATCTATCTTGATTCCTTTTCCTTTCTATATTCGTAGAATTTATTACAAGGACTGACAAAAATTTAGATTCTTATCAAAACGTGTGCAAATGTTTTGTATTACCAAAGATGAACCTGGTCCGTGTTTTGGACCTTATGAAAAGACACTGAAATTAAGAATAACATTTGTAAAACAAGTTGCGAATCTTCTAGTACTATCTTTTCATTCACACACACACACATACTATTGAATTTGTTTTTGTCAAAAATTCCTCATTTCTTCATTTAATATAATACGTTATAGATGACATTAGAATTAATATCTTGCGGAATTCATATTATTTTACAGTTTTTCTTTTCATAAAAAACAATAAAAAGATCTGAACTCGTTCTCATTCTCGTTACGAATATAAGGGATAATTTATACTTAAATGAAATCATAAAACCAGATGTTAGTTCAATATCCTAGGTTGTGTTCCACTGATCACTCACTGCAATTAACATACTGGATCGTATCAATATAGGAGGCTAATATATATCTAATGAACCCGAACTTCCTTACTTTAAAAATGAAGTTACTGACTTTGGTTTGGTAGTTCAACCGATTGATTCAAAAAACCTTTTGGAGGGGAGTAAACTAATTCATGGATTCGAGTCTTTACGATAGAAAATGGACAACGCTCAAGAATAATTATCTGGTGTAGATTCGTTCCAAAGAAAATATTAGCAATGATACCACAACTAATGATATGTGACACATTCAATAGTTGACTGATTTAAACCAATCTAGTTCATTCGCCCACCCATCCTAATCATGTATGTACGTATGTTTTATAGAATCGTATTTTATCTCACGCGAAAAGAAAGAAGGAAAAGGAACTCTGATTCTCTTGTCCAAACTCTTGAACCCAAGTTTAAGTCCAGGTTCACAACACTTTCCCGTCACACTAAAACACATGAAATCCTTTAGTTCTCACTATAAATTAAAATGAGACTCCTTCTATTTTCTCAAACCCTAAGAGATCTAAGATCATATATATATGTGTGTGTGTATGTATCTTCTACTCTTAATATACTACATACTATAAATATACAAATAATATTTCATGTCCACGGACAGTAACTACGTACTACAAAACAACAAGATAATATTTCGGCTAGATGTCCTCTAGAGTTCTCCCGAACACTTCATTGAAATTTTGTTATTCATTTAGATAACAATTAATTCCACTGAAGTGTTTGGGGGAACTCCGGATGTCATTTGGTGATGTCACGCCATGTGTGTACGTAGCTTCGTAGGCTCTTTCATCTTTACTACTAGCTAACAATTGTTTTTTGATTATATGCTATTTAGTTTTGATATACACAATCTTTAGTCAACATAACTTATTTGTTACTCACCTTTTTTAGATTTTTTATTTTGATTTATCACATCTCTAACTTATAATAGAAAAAATATGTTTGAACATGAAATGTGAGTCATGGAGATGTTATTCTTGTTTACATCAGTACCATAGTATCTACAGGCATGGGCGGAGCTAGGATTTTTTCTAAAGAGGATCAAAATAATTAACTAAAATTGTAAGTTGCCAAATGAAAAGAAAAAATTGTCTACAAATGCATTATACTTTCACTCATAACTTGAATATTTTTACCATTTATTTATTTTTTACATCGTTAAATAGATTTTTTATATAACAAACAAGACTATCACTTCAATAATTAAATACGATTTAGTAGTGTGATCTTCGCTCATTTAAATCATATACTATTTAGTGTTCGTATGAACATGTAATGAAATCTCCAATTTTACAAAAACAAAAAATGATATATAATCTAAACACATAAAATTATAATATATTTTATGCGGGATATATTATCTGAAATTGAATTTAAAATTGATAGGTTGTACTTGAGATTTTTCTTGTTTATCAAAAGAACGAGACGAATTTATATTAGGTTACTTTTGTTTTTCTTTCTTTAACAAAAATAGACTTAAACTTAGTTAACAATTACTTAGGTAGACCATGTATAATTTTTAGGGCTTCTTTCACTTTTAGACCACAATTTGTGGTCAAATGCAAAACTAACCTCCTCAATTTTTCATTTTGAGTTTGTCCAGTTTTTTCCAATTATTTACGAAAATGCAATTACTTTTTCGATTGGTAGACCACTACTGAGGTCTACGAGATCTGCTTAAAGACCAAACATCTCTCATCTTCTACACTTAATTTCGAAAATACCATATCATCAATGTTGTCAACTGATGTCTCCACATTTTAGCTTCTTTTAGGCATTTGTTCCTTGAAGATTACCTCTGTTTCAGGTCATACCTTAGGCATTTTAGTATAGATTTCATGCATTGTACAAACACATGGCATTTAGGACTTGTACTGCATACATTGCATATTTGGAGATTGTATCAGGTACTTTTGAGGCCAAAAAGAGAAGAAACGGAGTGCAGGAGTTGAATAACTGAAGATTGGGGAGCAAACAGGATGCCAATCAGGATGAGAACCTGATTGCCATCGCAAAGACGCATGTTGACCAAGTTGGAGCTGTTGACCCGCGTTGACTCACCTTTGACCACTCACCAATCAAGCCTAAAACGCAAAGTTTGGAGCAAAAACCATTTTGGGAAGGATAAATAGTCAAATTAAATGAGTTAACCAAAGGGTTCCATGTCCCCCACTATAAAAGCTCTAAAAACCTAATTATTAGTTTATCTTGTGATTTCTCTTCAAGAACACCCCAAAAACAGCCCCTTGAGGGTTCAAAAACGTTTTTGTAGATTTTAGTTGAGATTTTAATAAATTCTTGCACTTTCTTCTCTTAATGTTCTTATCTGAGCTTTCTAAACATGATTAGGGACCTTTCCTCAATAGGAATTGGTTTTCTAAGCATGGTTAGTGAGTAAATCACCTTGGTCTCAAGGATGGGATAGATTAAGGGTGTTAGAGTTTGATTTAGATGTCTAGGCGTTTTTAATCTCTTCTCTCTTATCCTCCTTTGTTGATTGAGCTTAATGCTAGTGCTTCTTTGATCACTTAGCTCTAGATCTTAAACATCTCCTCCATCGATGGTTGAGAAGAGATGTTGGATCAAGCCAACAAAGGGTTGGGTTTCTCTAGCCCACGATGGTGGTTGTTTGGAGACCCTTTCAGATCCATGGGATTGTGTCGAATTGCTGGCTGGAATGGGTTTCACTAGCGATGGCTAGAATGGGTTTCACTAGCGATGGCTAGATCCTGAAACCAATTTCAGCTTAGGGATCTTCACCATGAGAGTGGGTTGATCTATTTCTTGAATCTCTTTCTATGATAGTTTGTTTGTGTTAGTTTGGACATCTTTATCAATCTCTATGTCCCTTATTTGATGAATCCCATCCTAGGACCTTCTCTTTATCATAAAGTCAGCTACTTTCACTATTTTGAAATTGCTCTTTGTCTTTTCTTGATTTCGATTTACTGCTGTCTTTACATTTATCGCTTTGTTTCAGTTTATTTATTTCTTGATTTGAAATTATAAAACCATTGCTCTTGACTTGATAAACTTCTTGCATTCTTAATTGTTCATCTTTCTCCAAATTGGATTGACACCTAAATGACCACAATGACATGAGTGGGATAGGTTAATTGAAACCACACAAAAATCCTTGTTTCACCAACCACCATTTTCACCCAATTTGGAGCTCTTAATTCTCCAAAAACTCACTTTCGAGCTAGCTATGCTCCTTCTTTGGTCTTTCTTTCATCTTATAAACTCTTACTCTTTCATTTTCTTCCCATTTTCTTCCTAAAAACTCTATAACAAAACTCAAATCTTGGGTCTTGGTATTTCCGATTGTTTAGCTTACGATGACGACTGGATTTCATTGTTGAAGGCCTAAATCGAAGTTCTCAGCCCTCGAAGAGCCTTTCTCCGACGGCCAGGTAACATTTCTTTCAAAAATCTAAGAATTTTAGTTTTTGTCTGCGAATGTAGATCTCACTGGAGGTCTATTTTTACTTAGTAATCCTCCGTTGAGGTCTACTGGTCAACGCAGAGTAGAACGCGCCATTTCCTTTGCAAACAAAAAAACTAGTCATAGTCCTCCACTAAGGTCTACTCTACTTAGAGGTTAGTTTTGCAATTGACCACGGTCAAACTTTGCTAGTGAGGTCTACACCCTAGGTCTACTACATGTGGAGGTTAGTTTTACAATTGACGAAGGTCAAACTTTTTAGCGAGGTCTACCTACAAAAAAAAGTTAGTTTCGCAGTTGACAAAAGTTTGACTTTTCTGAAAAATGAGAGATTTTCGACGTTGAGGTCTACCATTGAGGTCTACGATGCATGTAGACCTTAGGTGAGGTCTACTCAAATATCTGGTCAACGCAAAAAAATTGAGGTCTACCATCGAAATCTACTAGAAGAAAGTCAAACTTGGGTCAACTGCAAAACTAACCATTTTGAGATATACTTTTGGGGTATACTTACAACGTAGACCTCCTTATGCTCCGTAAACCGATTCAGAGGTCTATTAATCAAAACGAGGTCTACCGTGGAAAAATTCAAAGTTTGGTCAAATGCAAAACTAACTTCCACGTGTAGTAGACCTCCAACGTAGACCTCCAAAATTTTTTTTTTCTCGAACAATTGCAAAACTAACCTCCACGTGTAGTAGACCTCCGCAGAGATCTACGTTGTAGGCTTAATCACGGTCTATTAAGTAGGTCTACCTATTAGGTCTATTATTATGTTTTTTTTTGTAAATCGTTTTTCGGGTCAATATATCAAGTATTTTGAAAGTTTTCATGAACAGTTGGTTGTTTTTACTTGTTTACTTGCTTATATATGAGTTTCAAATGTTCTTTCGGTGTAATTAAGGCTCTATTCGGTTTTCTTTTCAATTAGTTAACTAGCTTAATTTCTCGGTAGACCGATGTGGAGGTCTACACATTTGGTAAAGGCGTTCTGTCTACCAATCCGCTTATGTTGTTTTGTTTGTTTTTGTTGCAGAAAATGGTTTGTTTAGCTTCCGTTTATGGACAATGGCTGATGATGGAAGACAGGTCATGGCATTTTGAGGTGGATAAAGGGAAAGGAGGGAGAATGTTCTACTTGCGGGATGGTTGTACCCATGAGGAGCTTGTGAGAATGGTACAAGCTGACTATATGTTGTTTGTTGGATATGAAAGCATAGCTGCTAATGTTATGGTATTGACGATTACTAAAGCTATGATATATGTTACCATTACCGAGTTAAGTCTTGATATGTGTTTGTTTCTTTTAAGTATTAAAATTTGGTGATAAATTGAAGTTTAGTCATGAATGATACGAGAACTTAGTAATTTAAAATTTGGAAGATAGCTTTTAGTCAAGACAAAATCCAATTTAAGAAAATTATTTCATTAATAACGCAAAACATGTCTTACATCATACCAAAACAAGTGTTACAAAACACACGCATACATACACAATAAGAAACTAAACTACAACGTGATGAAGAAAATCTTCTTCCTCCGATGATGAAACCACTACTACCGGAGCTATACTGTCGTTTCCTTTGCCATGGTAACGAGAAATTAGGCTCAGTGTGGACACATAAGACCTTAACAACAGCATCCATCGAAGGCATATCCTCCAAATCCGGCATCATAGTATATACAAAACTCTAAACCTGCAGCAACAACCACATTCAAACTGAATAAAACAAAACATGAAGCAAGAAGCTCTAAACCTGCAGCAAAACTGAATATACGAAACTCTAAACCTGCAAAAACAACCACAGAAGATACATATATCAGTTAATATTGTTTGGAGCTCTTTACCTTGGCTGGAGTTATGTCAAGAAGCTCCTCATCTTCCTTATTTTAAGCTAGTTTCACAGGAAGCGCTTTAGCCAGTGGCAATACACATCATCTTTCTCTAGCTCTTCATTCATATCACAGGAAGCGCTTCAGTCAGTGAAGTGAATCTTTATGCTCCATTATATCAAGTGGCATCTCCGCGAATTCTTTTAAAAACTTCATGGAGGACGGAGAGAAATGTCATTACCAGAGAGAGCAGTAGAGTTACAGTATATATGTATATGAATTAAAAACAGAGCTTTCAACATATCAAACTCCTAAGATTCAATCACAACAACAAAAAGAGTATTAATTTCTTTTAAATCGGAAGGGTTTGAGAAACTAGAAGAAACCGGCTGAAGAAGAGTGTATATGTATTTGTACCTCTTGGTAGAGCAATGAGGTAGTGGTTGGAACCCCAAGAACAGCCAAGCTAAACCATTGAATGCTTATTGACTGTAGCATCATCACTCACCTTGTAGTCATCATGTTTCTCGAAGCCATCCTTTTTTCTCCACCTAATTTTCATATCAAATAGAAATCATAAATCAAACTCAGAGAACAAAGGTTGTTTAGAACAAAGAACCCAAATTAATTAGAACATATAACACATTTTTTTGTTTAAACTTCTCAGAACATAAACACGATATAACAAGTTTATCAAGAGCTTCACCGGACCTGGTTGAGGAGAGGGCGAAGACGCTGGATCTGGAAGTTCCGACGATGAGGTCCCCACCGGAACCTTTTTCTCTTCGAGCTTGTTATGCCCAAAGAGGGCAAGCCTCTCATCTGCAGCTTCTGTAGTGAGACCTTCTCTGCTACACCTCAGACTCTCAAAAACTTCTTCAATAGGCACATTTTCCTGGAAACAAACAAACAAAAGTTTCAAAACGGCAAGCTTGTTTCAGATAAGCTGGATTTGTATCTAGAACTGCATCAGGCCTAAGGACAGAACAACATGTTCCAATAAATCTGTAACAGAACAGATTTGGTTCAGATCTAATATGGGGAGAAGGAGGAGGGCTAACCGGTGACGATGGCGATGGCGAGAGCGCGACGACGGTGGCAACGGCGAGAGTGCGACGACGACGACAACGGCGACAACACGACAACGGCGGCAAGGGCGTGGACGAAATAGCGACGACGGCGACGACTTCGAAGCTAGATCGGTGGAATAACGAAGAGGCGGTGGAGGTTCAAGGAGAGAGAGAGGAGAGGGAGGCACATGTTTAGAGAGAGAACCAGGTTTTCTTTCTGATACAATTAGGTTAAATTATATATATATGAAGGCAATTTTTTTGGTTTAGTTAATTAGAAATTTCAGTTCAGTTATACTTAAATTGAGGTCTACAGCTACGGTCTACCACGAAATAAGGTCTACAGCTACGGTCTACCACGAAATTACTGAAACATTTCGATTTCAGCCGGTAATTTTTGGTTCCCGCCGTTTTGGTTTGAAATTTTGGGATTCCCGCTATGTTAAAATGGTATATAGACCTACATTGCGGTCTACTAACTTGTTCTACTGATTAAGTCTACTTTATCCTAGACCCTAAATCGAATAATTTAGATAAAATTTTGCAACAATTTGTTTGTCATATTGTCAATTTACAGTTTAGATAACAAATAAATGAACCTTAAATCGTATAACGAACCAAAAACAATTATTCTTATAGAAATTTTTTAAACCCGACAAATTACACCATTAAACCCTAAACTATATACTCAAACTTTTATCCTTATGAACTATATACTCATGAAATTTATAGTTTCATGCATTTTTCTGAGATTTTATTTTACTATCCATAGAAGTTAGTTTTGCAATTATTTCAATTTGTGGTCTAGTTAAGTAGAAAAAATGAATTTGTAGTCTAAAATTGGCAATTTCCCCTAATTTTAACTTTCTTAGATTATTATTTTGTACAATATAAGCCCACCTAACTATTCTAAGCTCAACTAAATATTTTAACTTTTTAGATTAATATTTTAATAGAGTCAATTTTCTATTTTAAACTGAGTCATTTTAATTTTGATTAAAAAAATAACAACAAAAAAAAAAAATTAGTGGGGGTCAGCTGACCACTCTTGCCCCTTACTGCCTATGAACTGGTTTGACCCACAAATCCCAAAAACTTTCTGGTTAACCATAATTCATATGCGCTTATTAATCTCTTGAATTATTTCCTTGTGTAAATTAGAAAGCTCAATGTTAGATACTTTACCTTCCTACAGTTAAGCATCATAGCTCTGCTAAGACAATCGATAAATGTTCATCGATCATATAAATCCTACTTTAAGTTTCCATATATATATTTATACGCCTACACTTTCAACCAGAAACCCTCAAGCTCGAGAAAGAAGTACAAAACTATTAAACACACTTTGCAAAAGTCTATTTACATACTCAAAAAGTTGCTAAATCTCCTACTTTCTCACCTTAAACGCAGAGATCTCTTGGACCCTGCGATTCTCTGACGTAAGAGATGAAGGAGAGATGCTAGCGTTTGGAGTAGAACCAGTCTTTGTCGAAGTCTCAAGCTTCTGTAAAGTAGACAAGACATCAGACATCTCCGGTCTTAACTTAGCTTCAGTGTTTAGACACCGCAATGCAATATTGGCTGCTGCGCAAGCTCCTTTGTGAGGGTACTGTCCTCCAAGCTTTGTGTCCATTATTCTAAACACTTTTCTTCTGTCCACCAAATAAGGTAGTGCCCAATCCACTAGATTATGTTCCACTCCTACTTTCGTTTTATCCACTGTGGGACGTCCCGAGAGTAGTTCGAGCAGCACAACTCCAAAGCTGTAGACATCGCTCTTGGTGGTTAACCGGCCGGTTGCTATGTATTCAGGAGCTGCGTAGCCGTGAGTACCCATAACTTGAGTTGTCACATGGGTTCTATCTCCTGTTGGTCCTGCTTTAGCCAATCCGAAATCAGATAGCTTTGCATTGAACTCCTACGTTTACAAAACAGTTACAATAATTAAAGGAACATTTCCTATAAATATTTAAATAAGTGATATCTTGGCAAGTAGCTACTACAAACGTGTTTTTTTAAGTGGTTAGAAAACTCGGTTATGTGCAAACTTCAGAAGTAGTTTACTATTTTTGTGTTAATGTAACCGAGTTTTGTTCCAAATCTAGCACACTAAATTGAAAAATTCCAAAAATAGCACAAATTATATTGTGAAAACATTTGTTTACCATAAATAAACTACACATAAAAGTAAAACATTATGTTTGATTCACCTTTTCATAGATTTCTCCCACTAACAAGAAGTTTTAAGTTGTATTCATGTTGAATTTGCTATTATTATAAAAGAAATCTTCTAGAGCTACATTTGAAACATTTTTAAAAATATATATCATTTTGAAGAATTTGACCAATTTAATATGTGGTGTACCGCATCAAGTAGAATATTAGAGGCCTTGAAGTCACGGTATATGACTTTAGCTTCATGGAGGAAAGCAAGTCCTCTCGCTGCGCTAATCGCAACTTTCATTCTTGTCTTCCACGGTATTGGCTCTGCGCCTCCTACAATCAAGAACACCAAGAAAAGTAAAGAAAAAATCATATTTGATATCAGCATAACTTGAATGTAACTAGATCTACCTCCATCCAAGTGGAGTTACTCACTTCTAAACAAATGATTCTCGAGACTTCCTTTGGGCATGTACTCGTAAACCAAAAGCCGTTTCTCTCCCTCTAAGCAATATCCAATTAGCTTCACAAGATTCATATGATGAAGCCTCCCAAGATAGTGAACCTCAGTCTGAAAACCCACTTACACTTTTATTAAGCTTTTTTTATTTTGGTTTCAATGTTGATTAAAGTTATAGATTAAGGATGATGAACTTTACTTACCAACCACTCTTTGTGTCCTTGAAACCCTTCCGCTTTAAGTTTCTTGACTGCAACAACCATACCGGACCCTGATTTAGAAGGTGACAACGACTGTTCACCAATCCAACCTTTATAGACATAACCAAAACCGCCTTCACCGATAAGACTGTTGGGTTTGAAGTTTCTAGTAGCGTTTTTGAGCTCGTTGAATGTAAAGGCCTTTAGTGTTGGAGAAGGTAAGAGCTCTCCTTCACTATTTGGTGTCTGAATTGACCATGGTGAAGTAGTGAAGCTTCTGTTGCTGTAAGAGGGTATAGTGAGGCTTGAGAGTCGAGATGGGTGCTTCGGTTTAGCGGAAATTATCGATGACCCTGTTGTTAAATTTGACAACCAACATAACAAATAAATCAATTAGACTGAATTATAGTTGGGAATTAAGTGAAAAATTTAATAGAAAATTTATTGAATAAAGGTGGTAGAAGGAAAGAACAGAGTATTTCTTTTTTTCTTACAACAAGAACAGAGTATTTATTTCATTTCATTTCATTTTAAGCTAACCATTTAGATAAGATAATTAAAGAAACCTAGGATCAAATACACATCATAAATCCACTTTCTAAAACACAACAAAAAGGCTTAATTCGACAGAGAGGGAAGGAGAAAAAGCAGAAGAAGAAGAAGTGGGGTTACCTCCAAAAGAGTTTTCTCTGTTATCTACTCTTGCAGAAGAATTCAAGCAATTACCCATTAGAGAGATCAGAAACAGAAATACAAACACTTATAGTTCGTTTAACTAAACTGAAATCGAGGTTTCTTTATCTGATAAAGCAATAAGAGTTATGGATCTCAGAAGCAGAAGGGAAAAAAAAAAAACAGAAAATTAGAAGAAGAAACAGAGGATATTTTAAAGGATAAAGACAAGGAAATTAAGGATTTGTATAATGAAAAATCTTTGTCTGTCGTTGTCGTTAGTCAACACCAAGAAACGTGAGCACCACCCATCACTACGTTGGTCTGCTGCACTTTCTTGTTTTGCACTTTTCTTCTTCAAGTTATATAATAAATATAATCCCATGGAATTTTCTAGCAAAATAATATATCCCCAATTTTCTTTTTCCAATTTGGTTAAAAGGCCTAAAAGTTTCTGTAAGATATAAAATAAATGAAAAGAGGGATATAAATGTATCAATGTAAAACTGAAAGTGATTCTTAAATATGATGTAACCGAGTAATTTGATCCAAAGGTTACAGAAAATAGAATAAGATATCAAGCAATATTGTATCGTTAAATTATTTAACAGAATTCTGAAAATTGTTTATTTTTTCAATGTCTATAATATCATCATTTTTCATATTCATTATAGTATTTTAAAATTTATATCTGAAGATATAAAAAAAAATTTTTTGATGTTTCGGGTATCAATAATTTTTTAGGGAAATTTCAAAATTACACTTTTTTATATGTCAATTTTCAAAACTACACTTACTTCTAGAGTGTTTATTTTCAAAACTACACTTTTCATTAGGTAAAACCCAAACTTATATATTAAAATTAGGAAAAAATGTATTTTTGAAAATTATCGTTTTAAAAATTTACACTCCAAAAAATGTATTTCTTAAAATTTCTCTAATTATTTTGCTAAAGAATATCAATAGTTTAAGTGTTTTACCTACAATAAATGACAAATGAAGCCTTTGTACAACACTAAATGAAGCCTTTGTTCAACAAACAAACAAACCTACAATAAATGTGATCACAACGTACGGCTGCATCTATAATTTGTAGAAAAATAAAAATGTATGCCAAGATATCAAACCCGAAGTCCAATGTAAATTGACAAATTACTCTCCGCTCAAATTTGGGGAAATAATCAAATTTTAGAGAAAGATAATGAAGCGTGAAAGGATATGTTAGTTGTTAAATTTAAGGATAATCAAATTGTACAAGAAAATCACGAAGGTTTTTTCGACGAAGAAGGTGTTAAAGTCAATTATGATCTACGAAAAGACGAATTATTGCTTTTCCTCCAAGCAAAGCTCCCAATTCTTTTATCTTTAAACTGCATCTTTTGAGTCAAACGTCTTTTGAACCATGACTTTTCTTCTTTCTTGCAAGTTGCAGATCAATCAAAGATGAAAAATCAAAGGTATCTCTTAAATATACCTTTGGGCTTTAGAAAATGATAGGTCCAAAAGTTACATTCAAAACCATTTGAAAATTGAACAACGTGGTCCATTTCTGTAAGAAAGCCTAGATTGTGTGTGTTTTATTTTATTTTTTTCTGAAAAATTGAACTCTATCTATATGTATTGGCTTACCACTTTTATGTTAAAAAAAAACATTAGATGGTGACTGAAAAAGCTGAGAATGCTCATGAACAAGTTGAGAAAATATAGCTATTTAAATTCATGCTCGATTAATGCTCCCGTTTCTGGACAAGCTATTTAAAGCTCAGGAAAAAGAGATTGAATTTGAGGCAAAGGTGCACATTTTCTTAAAAGGTAGAGACTTATTTGATTGGTGAGTTTGTTTCTTAAAGCATGTGAAGCTGCTGCCTTAGGCAGCAAAAATATATCAAAAATATATAAATCTTTAGGAAAGGTTTTAGTTTGGAAAATGCACAAGATCCATTATCTTATTAACCTTTATAAAATTGTAGATAACTACAAAAATCATGAATACTCTATCTATATATATTACACCATCACTCCAAAATCCAAGGAAGTAATAATTCGAAGACCACCCAGAAGTGTATTCGTGCCGGTGGTAAAGATACTTACCATCACACCTTCTTTGAAATGCTTGGTAACTGGTCATTCGGAGATTATTTCAAAAAGGAGGCCATCCAGTAGGCTTGGAAGCTTTTAACCGAGGTAATTAGATCTACTGCAACCTTGTTTGTAATTATGATATACAGTGAAACATTCTCTTATTATGTCACAATTTTGTAATGTGATTCTTCTCTTTTTCATTCGTTTCCTAAGAATTCCGAGAATTCTTCCTAGGCAATAGCGAGATGTTCTTTTTAACTAATTAAATCGGCAACTTAATTTGTTGTTGACGTCGTTAAGTGTTGGGTTTTTTTTTTACTGGCAGTGACAAAGGCGTTGAACCGTATACATAATAATTTTCTGTATACATAATAATAATATAGTAGTCTTCAATCTCCGAGATCCTTCAACTTCATATGTAAACACTTTTCGGAATTTTAATTTCTGAAATTTCATATGTAAACTCTTTTCCTTCTAACTGGGAAACAATATAAAAAATGGTATTTTGATGGGTCCATAACCAAACCACTAAAATTTAATTTATTTTGAAATCTATGATTAACCAAATCAAACAAAAAAATGCAGCTTGCCTGATACTACAAGTCGTCTGAGTATTATAAGTCGACTGAATATTTCAAGTCTGCTCAAGGCCCCAACTACAAGTCGTCTGAGTACTATAAGTCGACCATATATTTCAAGTCTGCTCAAGGCCCCAACTACAAGTCTGTGAAAAGATGAAAAAAAAAACACAATTAGCCACAGTTCGATAGAGCCAATTGTGTTTGGACTCTGTATTATATTCTGTCGACTTGTAATACTCAGAAGTAACTTAATTTATTGTTTTTGTTCAACACTGTTTAAATCAGCAAATCCTAAATGCTCTCATAGATGATATAGACTTAAAATCTATGAGCATTTAGGATTTGCTGATTTAAACAGTCTGTTTCATTTAACTGCAGCTTGCCTGATACTACAAGTCTTCTGATTATTACAAGTCGACTGAATATTTCAAGTCTGCTCAAGGCCCCAACTACAAGTCGTCTGAGTACTATAAGTCGACCATATATTTCAAGTCAGCTCAAGGCCCCAACTACAAGTCTGTGAAAAGATGAAAAAAAAACACAATTAGCCACAGTTCGATAGAGCCAATTGTGTTTGGACTCTGTGAAAAGATGCAAAAAACAATTCAAGTCCGATGTCAAGTACCTGCAAGGGTTTAGGGTCATCAAATTTTGGCACCGTTGCCGGGGAACTCTGCAACATCCGTGAACCAGAAAGTTGTTTTGGGAAGTGGTGTTGGACGATGCTAGGGGTTCGGGAGTAGTTGGCACATGCTCTTAGAGGTGTGAATTGAGGATTGGCTGTACATGTTCTTGTTTGATTATTGTGCAGTCGGTTTAAGATTCAAGCATCGCGAAGAAAGTGTGTTAAATCCTTTTGAACGACTAGTATCGATCGACACCGGTTATCAGGGTCGATTCCGGTTTAAGTCGATTGCGCGTTTGATTTGTGGTTTGAGTTGGTTGGTCGATGGGTGTCGACCGACACCAAGGAAGGGTGTCGATCGACACCGGTTATTGAGGAATCGACCAGTTCGATTCAAGTCAGCTGGTTTTGTCTGGTTTAGGGCGTGGAAACCCTATTTCTCGAATAAAAAGCTCGTGGCCGCGTGGAGAAGTCACTTTTTCGAGAAAAGCAAGTTCCAGAGGTGATTTTGAGAGTTTGGAGGAGTTTTGTGGAGTTTCTGAGGCTTGTGGTTGTTGTTCTTCTCCTTTTCCTTCCTTCCAATCCCTTTTCAAGGTGAGTGCGTGACTGTAGGTCCGTTAATCATTATAGATTGTTTGATTTCGAGTTTTGGTTGTGTTCTTGAGTTGTTTATAGTGGAAATCGTGTTTTGGATTGTATTGGGGCGTTGAAAACCCTTGATTGTGAGTTTGTGGTTGTTGATTGCGATTTTCGTAGCTTCTGGTGTCTGGGCGTCGAGCTGGTGTCGACCGACACTCGATGAGTGTCGATCGACACTCAGGAGGCTGGCGTCGATCGACACCATAGAGGTGTCGGTCGACACCGACCTGGGTGTCAGGAAACGTGGGTGTTTCCTGACAGGGAAGTTTTATATTGTTGTTTAGTTGTTGAGCATTGTTATTGTTGTTGATTATTTGAGGATGTATTGTCTAGTGTTGACGTACTTGGCCTGTAGGCAGGATGATCCACTCACTAAGTATTTATGATAATACTTACGCATATCTATTCCAATGTGATGCAGGTAACAGCAATGTTCTTCCGCGGAAAGAGACCGAGAGAAGAGGATGATGAGATTAGGAATTTGATTCTGGCTTTATTGTTGTGGTTGACAAGGAATTCCTGATTCTTAGGGTGTTAGTCTTTATTTTAATAATGTAGCAAACCTGGTGTTTAGGTTGCTTATTCTTTATTGATTTTATTGGTTATTGGTTTATTGTTGGACAATTATTTATGATTTAATATTATTGATTTCTTTTTGAGAACTTCCGCATTGATAATATTTATAAAAAAAAAAAGCTTGGTTGTTTCATTTTGGTATCAGAGCAAATACGGTTTTAGGACTGTTAGTATTGGACTATGTGTTTAATTGATTATGTGAGTTAGTCAGTTAGTGGTCTGGTCTCATCCTCTCGGTCTTCCAGTTTTTCGCGGGTAAGTGAGTTGGATATTTGGTGTGTTGTGCGTTGTGTTGTGTGCTGACTTTGCTCATTTTCTGTACTTGGTGGTAGTGCAGAGAGATGGATGCAGGTCGTGGTCGTGGCCGTGGTCGTGGTCGCGGTGCAGCCCGTGGGGGCAGAGGAGCTGGTCGCGGTGGGTGAGCAGCGGGTCGTGGAGGTCAGGGTGCTGGTCGTGGTGTGCCAGAGGCTGAGGTCTCAGTGGAGAGTGCAGCGCTGAGTGTGGCGGCGGCGTCGGTGACACAGTCTGTTTCGTTGACCGGTGGGGCTAACTCAGGTGCCAGTGGTGGCGCAGGAGCTGGAGCGGTTCCCGGTGGGGGCGCTGCTTTAGCTCAGGGTGATTTGATTGTGGGGCTACTGACGCAGTTGTTGGCACGTCTTCCTCAGGCAGTTCCACAGCAGGCTCCGGTTGCACCTCCAGCGGCCGGGGCACAGGTTGGTGCCGAGGCACAGGTTGGTGCCGGGGCACAGGTTGGTGCCGGTTTTGTTGAGCAGCAGGAGGCTGCGGTGCAGCAGGGTGTTGCAGTTGGGTTTTCGCCTTATCGTGAGATGATGAGGGAGATTCAGAGGATTGGCACGCCTATGTTTGAGGGTGATGTTACTCCAGAGCAGGCTGACGAGTGGCGTCAGAGGTTGGAGCGGAACTTCGATTCGGTTCGTTGTCCGGAGCAGTTTCAGGTTGAGTTGGCAGTGCACTACCTTGGAGGTGATGCACATTTGTGGTGGAGGTCTGTTAGGACCCGGAGAGAGGTTTGGACTTGGGTTGATTTCGTTGAGGAGTTCAACCACAAGTTTTTCCCTCAGGAGGCTCGTGACAGACTGCAGTTGAGGTTCTTAGGCTTGACGCAGGGCGAGATGTCTGTTCGAGAGTATGATGCAGAGTTCTGCAGGTTGGTGGTTCATTCTGGTGGTGAGCTGATCAGTGAGCGGGCATTGACGTCGAGGTTTCTTCAGGGACTTCGGAGGAACATCAGGACTCAGTGCAGAGGTGGTATGTACCACACTAGAGCTGGTTTAGTGGAGTTGGCAGCTTCTATTGAGGAGGATTTGCGTGAGCCGGTGAGCTCAGCAGTTGTTCTAGTTGCAGTTGCTCCTGATACCCATCCTCGGGGCCAGCAGCAGCATCAGCAGCGTAGAGGTTACAGTTCTGGACATGGCAAGGGTGGCAGGCCTGCGCAGGGCCAGAAGAGGAGAGCAGAGGAGATATCTGCCAGTAGCCCGAGTACGGGTGGTTGTTTTGGGTGTGGGAGTCTGGATCACAGAGTTGCGACTTGCCCAAAGAGGGCGGGATCCAGAGAGACTACAGTGTGCTTATACTGCAGGGAGCCGGGGCATATCAAGATAATGTGTCCCAAGTTGCAGCAGAGAGCAGTGGCAGCAGCGATTCAGCCGTTGGCTATTCAGTCAGCAGCTCAGGTTGCAGCGTTGTAGTCAAGGGGAGCGCCGAGAGTTTATACTTCGGCAGAGGTGGGCCAGACCAGTCAGTCAGGCCAGATCACAGGTAAAATCTTGACTCAGACTTTTAAATTCTTAAGGTAGAATTGTTGGTGTTGTCTGTTTCTGTTATTTTACTGTGATAGAGTTTAGAGGTTCTCAACACTTGTGGAACTGTGTAGGGACCTTGTTAGTTGGCGGTTTTGAGTCTCACGTGTTGTTCGACACGGGAGCATCTAATTGCTTCATTACTCCGGAGAGAGCGGAGGGTATTGGTATTCGGAGTAGCGATGGCGAGGCTTCAGGCTTTGTCAAGGTGGCCGGTGGTGGTTATCTGGCTACTTCGGGCAGAGCTAGAGCAGTTGATGTGCAGATTGCGGGGCAGTCTATGCCTGCGGATTTAGTCATCAGTCTAGTGGAGCTGTATGACGTGATTTTGGGGATGGACTGGTTATCTTCTTACCGAGTTCATCTGGATTGCTACAGAGGTAGAGTGGTGTTTGAGCAGGATGCAGGGAAGTTGGTTTATCAGGGAGTGAGACCGACTTCAGGGAGTATAGTGATCTCAGCTATTCAGGCAGAGCAGTTGTTAGAGCGGGGCTGCGAAGCCTATTTGGCGACGATTACTATGACGGAGTCCAGTGGTGAGGTGGTTTTGCAGGATATTCAGGTTGTCCAGGAGTTTGGGGACGTATTTCGGTCGCTGAAGGGATTGCCACCATCTCGGTCAGATCCTTTCACGATTGAGTTAGAGCCCGGGACAGCTCCGATATCGAAGACACCTTACAGGATGGCTCCAACAGAGATGGTAGAGCTGAAGAATCAGCTAGAGGACCTTTTGAGTAAAGGGTTCATCAGACCTAGTGTTTCGCCGTGGGGAGCGCCAGTGTTATTTGTGAGAAAGAAGGATGGCAGTTTTCGGTTGTGTATTGATTACCGGGGACTTAACCGAGTCACAGTGAAGAACAGGTACCCACTTCCGAGGATCGATGAGTTGTTGGATCAGTTGAGAGGTGCTACTTGGTTCTCCAAGATTGACTTGGCATCGGGATATCATCAGATTCCGATAGATGAGGCAGATGTTCGGAAGACAGCTTTTCAGACGAGGTATGGGCATTTCGAGTTTGTGGTCATGCCTTTTGGTTTGACTAATGCGCCGGCAGCTTTCATGAGATTGATGAACGACGTGTTAAGGGAGTTTCTGGATGTGTTTGTTATTATTTTCATTGATGATATTTTGGTGTATTCGGGGAGTCCAGAGGAGCATGCGACGCATTTGAGGCTTGTTTTGGAGAAGCTTCGGGAGCATAAGCTTTTTGCTAAGTTGAGCAAGTGTAGCTTTTGGCAGAGAGAGATGGGTTTTCTTGGCCATATTGTTTCTGCAGAGGGAGTTTCTGTGGATCCGGCTAAGATTGAGGCTATCAGAGATTGGCATAGACCGAGTAGTGCTACCGAGATCAGGAGTTTTCTGGGTTTAGCAGGCTACTATAGGAGGGTCGTCAAGGGGTTTGCGAGTATGTCTCAGCCGATGACGAGGTTGACTGGCAAGGATGTGCCGTTTGTGTGGTCGCATGAGTGCGAGGAGAGCTTTGGGAAGCTCAAGGAGATGTTGACTAGTACACCAGTTTTGGCATTACCCGATCCGGGGAAGCCATATGTAGTGTACACAGATGCTTCAGGTGTTGGGCTTGGTTGTGTTTTGATGCAGGAGGGCAGAGTGATTGCCTACGCTTCGAGGCAGTTGCAGGGCAGTGAGCGCAACCGTCCTACGCATGATCTTGAGTTGGGAGCAGTGGTTTTTGCGCTCAAGATTTGGAGGTCTTATTTATATGGCGGTAGAGTGCAGATCTTTACAGATCACAAGAGTCTACAGCATATTTTCACTCAGCCTTTGTTGAATGCGAGACAGACGCGTTGGGTGGAGTTTCTGGCAGACTATGACCTGGATATTGTTTATCATCCGGGCAGGGCCAATTTGGTGGCAGATGCTTTGAGTCGACGGAGGGTTGATTCAGATAGAGAGCGTGGTGTTGAGGCTTTGGTCAGCGAGATTAGTACATTGTTGATTTGTGCTATTTCAGAGGAGCCTTTGGGTTTAGAGGCAGCTGATCAGGCAAATTTACTCAGTAGGATCAGAGTGGCTCAGCAGAGTGATCAGGGTTTGATCGATGCTTCGCAGGCGTCTGGTTCTGAGTATCAGGTCTCTTCGAATGGGACTATCTTGGTTCGTGGGCGAGTTTGTGTGCCCAAAGATGTGGAGTTGAGGCAGGAGGTTTTGAGAGAGGCTCATTCGAGCAAGTTTTCGATTCATCCGGGTGCGACCAAGATGTACCGTGACCTCAAACGGTATTATCATTGGGTTGGGATGAAGAGAGATGTGGCAGATTGGGTTGCGAGGTGCAACACTTGTTCTTTGGTCAAGGCAGAGCATCAGGTGCCTAGTGGTCTTTTGCAGAGTTTACCCATTCCAGAGTGGAAGTGGGATATGCTCACTATGGATTTTGTTGTGGGATTGCCTATCTCACGGACTTTCGATGCTATTTGGCTCATTGTGGATCGCTTGACCAAATCAGTACATTTCTTGCCCATCAAGAAGACAGATGGAGCAGCTGTCTTGGCTAGGAAGTTTGTGCGAGAGATTGTGAGGCTGCATGGAGTGCCAGCTAGTATTGTGTCGGATAGAGATCCGAGGTTTGCTTCAGAGTTTTGGAGGGCATTTCAGACTGAGATGGGCACTAAGGTGCATATAAGTAGAACGTATCATCCGCAGATAGATGGGCAGTCAGAGAGGACTATTTAGACATTAGAGGATCTGCTTAGGATGTGTGTACTGGATTGGGGTGGTCATTGGGCTGATCATCTGTGTTTGGCAGAGTTTGCCTATAACAACAGTTTTCAGTCTAGTATTGGCATGGCTCCTTATGAGGCATTGTATGGGAGGCCATGCAGGACACCTTTATGCTGGACCCAAGTGGGGGAGCGCAGCATGTTTGGAGCTACGTTTGTTCAGGAGACGACGGAAAAGATCCGTGTCTTGAGGCTGAACATGAAGGAGGCTCAGGATAGACAGAGGAGTTATGCAGATAGGCGGCGTCGTGAGCTTGAGTTTTAGGTGGGAGATAGAGTTTATCTCAAGATGGCTATGTTGAGGGGCGCTAACAGGTCCATAGCAGAGACAAGCTCAGTCCGCGTTTTATGGGTCCGTTTCCAGTGGTGGAGCGAGTTGGGCCAGTGGCTTATCGGATGGAGTTGCCACCGATTATGACCGCCTTTCATAAAGTGTTTCATGTGTCTATGCCGAGGAGGTGTTTGCATCCTTCAGAGGAGTTAGTGGCAGAGATTCCAGAGGATCCTCAGCCAGATATGACAGTTCCGGCAGTTCCTGTGAGGATTCTTGAGAGGAGAGTCAAGGTTCTGCGGAACAAGAGAGTGCCATTGTTGAGAGTCTTGTGGGACTGTAGTGGCACAGAGGAGCAGACATGGGAGTCAGAGGCAAAGATGAAGCTGAAGTTCGGAAAGTGGTTCGACAAGCAGGCTGTGGTGTGAGCTTCTTTATCTTTGTGGTTCTAGTCTTGTTTTTGGTTTTGCTGTTGTTGTTGGATTTGGATTTATGTATTTTCGTTTTCGTTGTACGATATACGTTTTTGGAGTTATATGAGATGGAGTTTTGCCTCATATTTTTGGTTATGGTATGGATGTTACGAGTTTCTTTGGCCGGTGGGGTCATTGAAAGTTTTTAGTCATATGTTGGTACGCGTTTCAGATTTTATTACTCGTTTTATCTAGAGGCGGTGGGCCTTTAGAGTAGACGGTGGGTCTACTTTTGTTGGGACGGTGGGTGCCCGGCAGACTTATATTGGGGGTCGCTACCTCGGTATGAGTTAAATCGTGACAAGTATGGCCGCAATATAGATATTGTGGATACTTTGGATACTGTGGCGGTGGGCCGCAGTATGGATATTGTGGCGGTGGGCCGCAATATAGATATCGTGACGGTGGGTTACGGTATTGAGAGTAATAATATCTTGGAAACTTGCGTATAACATAGGACTGAAAATGTGAGTTTGAGGTCTTTGAGAGACGTTTGTGTTGGGATTCGAGGACGAATCCAGTTTAGTGGGGGAGAATTGTAAAATCCGTGAACCAGAAAGTTGTTTTGGGAAGTGGTGTTGGACGATGCTAGGGGTTCGGGAGTAGTTGGCACATGCTCTTAGAGGTGTGAATTGAGGATTGGCTGTACATGTTCTTGTTTGATTGTTGTGCAGTCGGTTTAAGATTCAAGCATCGCGAAGAAAGTGTGTTAAATCCTTCTGAACGACTAGTATCGATCGACACCGGTTATCAGGGTCGATTCCGGTTTAAGTCGATTGCGCGTTTGATTTGTGGTTTGAGTTGATTGGTCGATGGGTGTCGACCGACACCAAGGAAGGGTGTCGATCGACACCGGTTATTGAGGAATCGACCGGTTCGATTCAAGTCGGCTGGTTTTGTCTGGTTTAGGGCGTGGAAACCCTATTTCTCGAATAAAAAGCTCGTGGCCGCGTGGAGAAGTCACTTTTTCGAGAAAAGCAAGTTCCATAGGTGATTTTGAGAGTTTGGAGGAGTTTTGTGGAGTTTATGAGGCTTGTGGTTGTTGTTCTTCTCCTATTCCTTCCTTCTAATCCCATTTCAAGGTGAGTGCGTGACTGTAGGTCCGTTAATCATTAGAGATTGTTTGATTTCGAGTTTTGGTTGTGTTCTTGAGTTGTTTATAGTGGAAATCGTGTTTTGGATTGTATTGGGGCGTTGAAAACCCTTGATTGTGAGTTTGTGGTTGTTGATTGCGATTTTCGTAGCTTCTGGTGTCTGGGCGTCGAGCTGGTGTCGACCGACACTCGATGAGTGTCGATCGACACTCAGGAGGCTGGCGTCGATCGACACCGACCTGGGTGTCAGGAAACGTGGGTGTTTCCTGACAGGGAAGGTTTATATTGTTGTTTAGTTGTTGAGCATTGTTACTGTTGTTGATTATTTGATGATGTATTGTCTAGTGTTGACGTACTTGGCCTGTAGGCAGGATGATCCACTCACTAAGTATTTATGATAATACTTACGCATCTCTATTCCAATGTGATGCAGGTAACAGCAATGTTCTTCCGCGGAAAGAGACCGAGAGAAGAGGATGATGAGATTAGGAATTTGATTTTGGCTTTATTGTTGTGGTTGACAAGGAATTCCTGATTCTTAGGGTGTTAGTCTTTATTTTAATAATGTAGCAAACCTGGTGTTTAGATTGCTTATTCTTTATTGATTTTATTGGTTATTCGTTTATTGTTGGACAATTATTTATGATTTAATATTATTGATTTCTTTTTGAGAACTTCCGCATTGATAATATTTATAAAAAAAAAAAAAAAAAGTTTGGTTGTTTCAAACTCTCTGATTCGCCATTAGATTTAAGTTAGAATTTGGTCTAAACTTTTTGTTTTCTTTTGTTACTTACACGTTCTTTTTCTTATAAGACACCTTATAAAGCCTTATAAAACCTTATTGAACTTTTTATTATTTTATAAGGTTCTTTATAAATCCTTATAAGCTGCTTTATAAATCCGTATAAGGTGCTTTATAAATCCTTATGAAACACAGTTTAGGGAGGAGAAAATGTTTATAGGGATTTAATATTGTGATTTAATAAAATTTTGATTTAATAAAATTTTATTATAAAAACTTAACTTGTTTCTATTTCCAATTTAGTTAAGCTCTATAGAGATTATGCGTATCATCTTTTACCTGTGGAACGGCCTCTCCTGTAGATGCTGATGCTACATACTGAGCTTGTGCGAGCCGAAACTTGCACAATTTTATTTAGTTCGTTTTTAGGGAGAGCCGAGGAATTCCATTGATTGAACACGAAGATGACGAGCCAAAGTTGGTTTTATTATTAGCTGTATGCGAGCTATGAAATTCGTGGCGTGTGCCTTCGCTGTGGGTAAAAAGTGATCTCGAAAACAATTGACATCGGTTTCTATTTATAAGAGAATAGGAACCGACTTTACAAGATTTAAGTAAACTTTCCATAATTGAACTTTCCATTTCTGCTCGCACCGACTTGCATTTATGGCAAGCTCTGATCATGGGCCTTCTTCGATGGGCCTCGGCTCGAATCGCTTCGCTGGATGTTGGCTCGGCCCATCGAGAGATTTCCTACCGGTTTCTTGGTTCAGTCGACGGTTCGTCCTGGCTCGGTTTGGCTATGTCCGGTTCGAATGGCAATGTGATGGAGGGAAATCCGACCCCAACAATTTGCCCCCAGCTCGCTAGTCTTATATGTAAGAGTGGCGAGCTATAAGTTATCAGGAAAGCACTGTTGCTCGAACCGAGCTGTCGACGTATTCGGCTCGTCTTTCCGAAAGAAGCTGGTTCGTCTTTCTCTCTTTCTCTCTCTAGCTTTTTCTTTTTTGTCCTCAAATTTCGCTAGTGTTCTTCGTTTGCTCCGCCGGTGTAAATCGTTTTGCATCGCAATCTTCAAACTTTCCGATCATTCTTCAAGTTCTCCGATCAATCTTCTTCCGAGCCAAAGATGTCTTCAAGCAGTCGCACTCCTTCGGTCGGCATCGATCATTCTGAGGATTGCTCGAACAATTCGAATGATTCGGAGATCTCGGTTCGCCGCTCGTCTTCTTCGTCCGAGCCATCCGATTCGGTGGGATCTCACAATTCCTTTACTCTGCAGGGTCGGAAAGTAATTAATTCGCCTCGATCTGAAGAGGGAAACCAGTCTATCAGGGTCGCGGAGACCGCTGAAGTTAATGTATTGCCGAGCGAGCCGTCAGTTCTTCATCGTGATGGTTCAAATGGAGCATCCGAGCCGATTGTGGATGAAGATGACGAACTAAACCTTCTCCGTGCTGAGGCAGAACTTGCTAAGGACCAGTCGGCTCGTCCCAGTGTACCACTTGACCCGGTATATAATCCGGAGGAGATTAAGCTCGAACAGATGATGTCCGAAGGGGCGATAGGAGATATTCTCGGGCCGTTCAAACCCAGGCCTCCTCAGTTTCCGAGGAGAAACCTTCTGGATGACGCATCTCTTGATTGCACCCTCTCCAACGCCTTCGGTGTCGGCTCGTCAAACACTACAAGAAGAATAGGCCATTTGCGACGGAAAATATCGTCGCAATTCCGAATGAAGAATTTCCGTCGCAAATCGTTCGTCGCAATGCCTGTTGCGATTTATTTGCGACAGAATGAGCTCTATCGCAAATTTGCGACGGAAGAGTTTCCGTCGCAATATTGCGAGTAAAAGATTCCGTCGCAAATTTGCGATGGAATAATTTCTGTCGCAAATCTGCGATGGAATAATTTCTGTCGCAAATCTGCGAGGAAAAGATTTGCGATGGAATAATTTCTGTCGCAAATCTGCGAGGGAACTAATTCTGTCGCAAATTTGCGAGGAAAAACTTCCGCCGCAAATTTGCGACGGAATCTTTTCCTCGCAAATTTGCGACGGAAATGTTTCCGTCGCAACTTTTATTTAATTTTTTTTTTTTTAATTTCGTAATTGTTAAATTGATTTTTTATTTTAATTTGTAATTTAAAAAAATAAAAATTAAAAGAAGAAAGTTAAATAAATATTAAAATTAAATAAAATTTTAATTCAAATATCATAAAAATTATTCATAAATAACATTAAAAATAGACCAAAAAAACGAAAACTACAATTCGGCGGATGGTCCCGATCCGCCCTGATCCGGTCCCGATCCACCCTGATCCGATCTGCTGGGTCCGTCTTGTTGTTGACGCAAACGGTCCATAAGCTCCTTGAGCTTCGGATCCGAGTTGCCCAAATAGTCGAACATCTGTTCGAACAGGGCAACCTTCGTCTCCTATGCAGTCAACTTCTCCTTCAACGTAGCGACCTCGTTGGAATCCTGAAGCTGACTTGAAGCGGAACCGCAAACGTAACCGCTCCCAGTATCGATTTGGGATTGAAGAGAACCAACCCCAATCATCTTCCCCTTTCTACGGCGAGCGGACTGAAAAACCAAAAAAAACATTGAAATTAATAAACCAACAATATACATAGGTAAAAAATAATTTGAACTAAAAAAATATGATACAAATTTACCTGAACAAAAATCTTGTTCTTTACGGCCACACCAGAACCAGAACCGATGCTGTCGGGATCATCATTCTGAGTCAACTCTTGTAGTTTTGAGTTAACGTCGTTGTAGAGCTCCTCAGAATCGTCATCCAAGAAAGTGCCATCCGGCCTCCGTTTTGTATACGCGAGAACTTCCAGCAAATCCGTCTCTGATTCCCCTCTTTCCTCGGCCTATAAAATAAATTTTTATTAGATAAATACAGAAATAATGAAAAAAAAAATAAAAGAAATAGAAATATTTTTTAAAAATAATTTGACAAAAACTTACAAGCATTCGGCCGCGGGCTAAGAATGAAGTTCGGCCGGAGCGATGAGTAGAATGTTTGCTACTGTTCCCACTCCTCTTCTGGTGGTCAGGATCCAACCAATATGCAACCAAGCCAGCCCACACGTTCGGGTCAAAGTGAGTTGGCTTGGCGTCATCTCCCTTAGCGAGCCACAACTTCTTCCACCGAGAAACCATATCATGGTAGACTATGGCGGTAAAACCAGATTCCCAGTGATACTTGCGCTTGAAAAAAAAAATCAAATAACAATAATACAATGTTAGTTATTAGCAATTAAAAAATATTTTTAAAAAGTAAATACGAATCAAACTCGTACTTACCGCAAAAGTAGTGAACCAGCGTTGAAGAACGGGTTCCTTTATACATCCCTCCACCGGGTAATAGGATCTTTGTAATCCTTTTTAAAAACTTCCGTAACCGCAGAAGCGACGGATGAATCATTAGTGAACCTGAAAAAGAAAACAATAGAGTTTAACTTTACAAAATGTATAATATAAAATAAAACAAAAAACTATAAAAATTAAAAATATATACCAAAAAGTCTTCGGTGGGCGGTGTGGATGAAGGTTAGGGAGGTGATGATGACCAGGCTCATCTAAAATCTCCCTAACCGCCGCATAAAATGGGGCTCTAGAGGCCTCAAATCTGGCATCAATTGCGGCTGCGGGACGAGGTGGGAATGGAGACCGAGACCGGGTCTGCTGCTCCTCCCGGCCCGTAGAACCATGGGAACTACTAGTAGGGTTCCCATGACCAAGAGACACGGAAGGAGAACGACCACCACGGGAACCCCCGGAACCTCCGGATCCCTGACTCAGGAACTGCCGATAAGAGTTTTGTTGCTCCATCTGCAACAAATAAAAAAGTGAAATTAGCAATTTTAAAAAAATTATTCCCAAAAAATATTCTAATTATCACACAATTTTTATAAAATTACTATAAACTAATAATTAAAATTTCAAATCTAAAATCTAAAATTCTAAATTCCGAAATTAATCTAATCAAATGAACAAATTAAATTCTAAAAACTCCAAAAATTCTTACTAAAACTATTATAACCACATTTCCAATCTAATAATAACAATTTTCAATCTAAAATCTAAAACTAATCTAATAATTACAATTTTCAATCTAAAATCTAAAATTCTAAATTCTAAAACTAATCTAATAATAACAATTTTCAATCTAAAATCTAAAATCTAAAATTCTAATTTCTAAACTAATCTAAAAATTAAAATTTTCAATTGAAAATTTGGATTTACCAGATCTGGAAGAGCGGTGGCGGCGTGGAGGTGTGGCGGCGGCGTGGAGACCGAGAAGAATAGGAGCGGCGACGGTCGGGCGTCGGGAGGCCGAGGAGAAGCGGCGTCGGGAGACCGTGGCGGTCCGGCGGTCGGTCGGATGTGGAGACCGAGGAGAAGCGGCGGCGGTTCGGCGTGGAGACCGAGAAGAGCGGCGGCGGTTCGGCGTGGAGAAGAACAGGCGTGGAGGCGGCGTGGCGGTCCGGCGTCGGGAGACGGAGGAGAAGCGGAAAAGGAGAGGTCGGCGGCGGTTCGGCGTGGAGACCGAGAAGAGCGGCGGCGGTTCGGCGTGGAGAAGAACAGGCGTGGAGGCGGCGTGGCGGTCCGGCGTCGGGAGACGGAGGAGAAGCGGAAAAGGAGAGGTCGGCGGCGGTTCGGCGTGGAGACCGAGAAGAGCGGCGGCGGTTCGGCGTGGAGAAGAACAGGCGTGGAGGCGGCGTGGCGGTCCGGCGTCGGGAGACGGAGGAGAAGCGGAAAAGGAGAGGTCGGCGTGCGATTCGTGAGAGAAGGGGTCGGTTTGAGCGAAGCTCAAACCCGCGCCCGCGTATATATAAAGATTTTGTTCCGTCGCAAATCCATCGCAATTTTGCGACGGATTTGCGATGGAATGGGGCATTTCCGTCGCAAATCCATCGCAAAGTTGCGATGGATTTGCGACGGAATAAAATATGGAAACCCTAATCCAGCAAATTTGCGAGGGATTTGCGATGGAATGGGGCATTTCGCGATGGATTTGCGACGGAAGATAATATGGAAACCCTAATCCGAACAATTTGCGACGGATTTGCGAGGAAACGTTGGAAACCCTATATTTAGAACCCTATTCCGAACCTGAAATGACTTTTGTGAATTGTTGTAAGTAAAAATGCTCCATCTTCACTTGAATCGGCGACGATGTCTTCAACTTCTCTATTCTCGGGGTCAACGTGTACGATGTTTCATCAAAACCGTTTAATTGTACGTATAGGAAGTACAAATTCATCACAATTCAAAATACAAACAACTTAAAATTCAAAGAACAACCTCAAAATTAATCAAAGTCATTTTCATCATCGTTTTCATCATCATTTTCAGATACGTAAGAGTTTTCACTGTGCTCCCGTTCTTCTTCATCACTCGCAGACTCTTCGAATTCATCGGCTTCTCCATCTTCACTTGTATCGTCGACGACGTCTTCAACTTCTCTATTCTCGGGGTCAACGTGTATGATAATTTCTGTGGATTCGATCGGGTTTGAAACTTCTGCAACTCTGTCATGCTGCATGGCCACTTCATCGTCTAAACCAAATACATAACCTCTTGGATTGACCTTTATGACCGATAACCAAGTCTCTCGTCTTTGCCTAACTCGAGGATAAGGAATAAAACACACTTGCTCTGCCTGCGATGCAAGGATGAAGGGTTCGAACTTGGAAAATTTTCGGCATGCATTTACATCGGTGACACCTACCGTCTCGTTTCTACGAACCCCTCGACATGGTGTCGGATCATACCAATCACATTTGAACATAATACATTTCAAGTTGATAATTCCTGGGTATGTGACCTCGATGATCTCTTGCAAAACTCCGTAGAATTCTGTTTCGCCCGGGACATGAATACCATAATTTGCGGTCGACTTCTTCATGCCATGCTTGTACGTATGGAAAATGTACCCGCGAGTACAGTACATTGGTGCCGTAGTGATCTTTCCTATTGGAGAGTTCACAATCTCATGCAACCACAGCGGTATTTGTTCCGGATGATAGCCCTCTCTCACCTGAATAAAAACAAGTGGTACAATCACACACATTAATTATATATAGTGTTAGGTTTTAGTATATATATCAGTAATTTGAAGAGCACTTACATAGTATTTTAACCATCCAGCAAAGTCACGTTCTTTGTAAACCTCATACTCATGCTCTTCTCGACCAGGGTAAGTTTGGCGGGCAAGATTATCAAATATGCTGCACAAAAATCTCGTGTTTTATATATATATATTAATGTATGATCAAAGTTACCTCTCAAATTGGTGCACTTCATCCAGATTTCGCAATATGTAATTGTGAGCCGCACTCAAATGTTTATGGTCCCACGATTTTTCCTTCAACTTTCCTTCAAATGTATCGTTTCGTAGCGGTTCTTTTCGTTCTCACATTTGGACTAAAATAGTAAGACGAGAAGTTAGATGTTTCCTCTGTCAAACTTCCTTGTACGATGGATCCCTCTACTTTTGCAAGGTTTTTAGCCTTTCCCTTCAAGTGTCCCATAAAACGCTCGAACGGATACATCCACCTGAATTGCACAGGCCCCCCCAGTTCCGCTTCATATGGCAAGTGTACCGTTAGGTGTTCCATCACGTCGAAGAATGAAGGAGGAAAGATCATTTCCATGTTACATAACAAGAAAGCAATGTTTTTATTTAATTTCTCTACCCCGTATTCTGTCAGTGTTCGCGTGCAAAGATCTCGGAAAAACGCCCTAATACCTATAATATAATATATATTCACCGTTAACAAATTAATAAAAACATTTTTAATTATATATGTACATATATAAACTCAATTAAAAGAAATGTAACTACTTGTTTACCAGCAATTGCTTCGTGGACATGAGACGGCAATAGTTATTGTAATGCAAACGGTAGTAGTCGCTGCATGAAAACATGGCAATCGTGGCTCTTCATACCAGAAAATTTTTGTCCTTGCTCTACACATCGCGAGAATTTGGAAACATATCCATCCGGAAATTTGACATCTGAGGCCACCCAATCAAATAGAGCTCTCTTCGCATCTGCAGACAATCGAAAACTTGGAATTGGCTGTTTGCCGTCTGTAGTAATCTCCAACTCGCTTCTTTTGCATATTTCTGCTAAGTCCAGCCTCGATTTCATATTGTCTTTACTTCTCCCTTGGACATTCAAAATGGTATGCATGATGTTATCAAAAAAATTCTTCTCGATATGCATAACGTCCAAATTATGTCGCAAAAGATGATCCTTCCAATATGGGAGTTCCCAGAATATACTTTTTTTGTGCCAATTGTGTGCTTGTCCATATCCGTCAGGCATGTTTGCAGTACAATGCCAATTGCCCCCACGTTTGCATGTCTCCTCACCACCATAATGATCTATCTGATCAAGCAACTCCTGTCCCGAAAGATAATCCGGAGGGGGACCGCGGACAACTTTATTCTTCGTAAATAAAACCCTGTTCCTTCGGTACCTGTGATTGGTAGGAAGAAAACGACGGTGACAATCAAACCAACAAGGTTTTCTTCCACGCCTCAGCTGAAATGCTTCTGTCCTACCCAAACAGTGTGGACACGATAGTCTTCCGTGCGTAGTCCACCCTGACAACATTCCAGAAGCTGGAAAGTCGCTAATCGTCCACAATAATACTGCGCGCATGATGAAATTTTGTTGCTGTGAGCAATCAAATGTGCAGACTCCTGAATACCACAGTTGTTTCAACTCGTCAATCAAAGGTTGCAGAAATACATCTAGGGATCGCTTCGGATGCTTAGGACATGGCACTAAAATAGTTAAGAACAAAAATTCTCGCTGCATGCACATTGTCGGCGGAAGATTGTATGGCGTCAGTATGACGGGCCATATCGAATATTGTCTCCCTGACATACCAAATGGACTAAATCCATCTGTGCATAATCCTAGATAAACATTCCTGGACTCATTAGCGAAGTTTGAATGTAACGTCTGAAAGTGTTTCCATGCCTTTGCATCTGAGGGATGTGTTATCTCTCCATGATGTGTGGAATGTTCTGCATGCCATCTCATTGACGCCGACGTCATTTCCGATTGGTATAACCGTTTCAATCTTTCAGTGATTGGCAAGTACCACATACGTTGGTAAGGGACCCGCCTCCTTCCAGTAGTGGGTTTGTATCTCGGCTTCCCACAAAATCGACATTCCTGCAGCTTATCATCATCTTTCCAGAAAATCATGCAATTGTCAATGCATACGTCAATCATTTCGTAAGGTAACCCAAGACCCGCAACCAACTTCTGTATTTCATAGTAATTACCAGCAGACAGATTATCTTCCGGTAAATACTCTTGAAATAGTCCAGCCCACTTATCCATGTTACTTTCGCTGCTGTTATCTTCACTTTTAATTGTCATCATCCTAGCTGCTAGTGACAATCTAGAAAGTCCCTCTCTACACCCCTCGTAAAGTGGTTGATTTGCAGCATCTAACATATCGTAAAACTTTTGTGCATCTATGTTGGGTTCTTCCAAAATTGCTTCTGGTGGATTATCAGCAAGAACAGGGGTAGTTTCATGAAATGCATCTGTAACCATATCATGAAACCTATTCCCTTGCTGATACCCACTATCATTACCCATTATATCAGGATGACCATAATCATAGCTAGCGTTATAATTATGTTCCTCAACCGGTACCCATTGACTCGAACCACTATTTCCCGCTTCATAGTGCGTAGTATTATAATGATTTCCCCATGAAAATACCATACATAATAGTTTGGAACAAATCCTCTATTAAATACATGTGTTTTAGCAGTATCAACAGCGATATATTTTTTGTTCCTACATTTCGCACAGGGACAAAATATTTTACCAGTTTGCATTGCATGTGGTTCGTTTCGTGCTTGGTTAAAGAATCCATGTAATCCTTCAACAAACTCTCTCGTCACTTCGCAGGTCACCGGATCTCTTTGATTGTACATCCAGCTTCGTAACTCATATAATCCGTAACTCATTTTTTAGTGTTTTGGTTTTCTCTTCTTCTCTTTCTTTTTTTCCTCTTTTTCTCTTCTTCTCTTTTTTTTTTTTCTCTTCTTAGTTTTTCGGTTTTATTGGTGTGAATTGTGACATGAGTTCGTCGGCTATTTATAGAATCAGAAATTTGTTTGCGATGGATTTGCGATGGATTTGCAATGGGATTTTGCGACGGATTTGCGACGGAAATAAATTTGCGAGGGAATAGCGACTGTTTTGCGACGCCTTTGCGAAGGACTTGCGACGGAAAACTTCCGTCGCAATGAGTTAGGTGAACTTCGTTTAACACGTGCGTGCCTAACTCATCGTATGCCGGCCAACCACTTTCCCTCGCAAATCCATCGCAACATTGCGACGGAATTGCGACGGAAATCCCCTATTCCATCGCAATTCCGTCGCAATAATGCGATGGATACAAAGAAATTTAGGGTTTAGGGTTTCCTCTTTTGGAAAGAAAAGTGTTTACGATAACAAAATCCTACATTTGTAACTGATAATTGAATTTTAAACGATCTACACTAATAAAATATATTTCTCTGAAACTCCTTACGGTATCGAACTCATTTAAGCTTATGATATATTAAACATTACGGAAGATGTTCGTTAAACACGAATTATATGTATACGTATACGTACAAATGTATTATCAATATATAACATTTATCATATTCACATTCACCCTTTAATAAACATACACAGTAATCTATAAAACGCTAATTAGTCCGCATTTAGAACTTTATATACCCTAAACACTAAACCAAAAATTCCGTCGCAAATCCATCGCAATTTGCGACGGATTTGCGACGGAAATGTCCGATTCCATCTCAAATCCATCGCATTATTGCGACGGAATTGCGATGGAATAGGGGATTTCCGTCGCAATTCCGTCGCAATGTTGCGATGGATTTGCGAGGGAAAGTGGTTGGCCGACATGCCATGAGTTAGGTACGCACGTGTTAAACGAAGTTCACCTAACTCATTGCGATGGAAGTTTTCCGTCGCAAGTCCTTCGCAAAGGCGTCGCTATTCCCTCGCAAATTTATTTCCGTCGCAAAATCCCATCGCAAATCCATCGCAAATCCATCGCAAATCCATCGCTATATATATGATGTTGTTGGATAGTAGTAGAGAATATGGGGATTTATATCCGAGAGTGAGAGATAATCCACTGAGGTATATTAGGTATGAAGTTGATAACGGAGGATTATCTCTCACTCTCGGATATAAATCTCCATCTTCTCTGCTACTATCCAACAACATCATATTTTGCGACGGAATTGCAATGGTATGTTTAATTTTTAGGTTTCCATCGCAATTCCGTCGCAAAATTGCGACGGAATTGCGATGTCATCGCTGTCCATCGCAATTTTGCGACGGAATTGCGATGGACTGTTAAATTTTTAGGTTTCCATCGCAAAATCGTCGCAAACTTGCGATGGAATTGCGATGACTTCGCAAATCCCTCGCAATTCCATCGCAAGACCGTCGCAAAGTTACGACGGAAACATTTCCATCGCAAACTTGCGACGGATTTGCGATGACTTCGCAATTCCATCGCAAGACCGTCGCAAAGTTGCGACGGAAACAATTACATCGCAAACTTGCGACGGATTTGCGATGGCTTCTTATTCCGTCGCAAAACAGTCGCAAATCCGTCGCAATGTCGTCGCAAATTTGCGACGGAAATTTTCCATCGCAAAGTTCCTTCGCAATGAGCCTGTTTTCTTGTAGTGAAAGGGGATGAGGAAGTGTTCCTCGAAGAAACAGATCTCGAGGAAAGTTACTCACGGACGAGCCGCGAAGAGGACGGTTCCAAATCCTCCCGGCTCGACACTTTGCACCAGATCATCTCTGGAAATGCTTCGTCGGTGTTTTCACATTTCTGAGGGAGTCGAGCTTTTTCTGCCGGCGAGCCATCAAAGAGCTGACGATCCTCCCCCGGGGTGTCTGACGCTCTACGAAAGCTTCTTCTACGGATGCTTCCTATGGTTCCCGATCCCGAGCCTGATCCTGCACTATTTGAGCAAGTATGGGCTCACTATTGGCCAGATCATGCCGCGAGGTCTTCGTCATCTGATCGGGCTCATCATCCGCAGTTTTGAGACTGGCATCCCGATCGGGATCCATCACCTTCAGAATCTTCTGGAGATTCGAGCCGGATCGAAGAAATCGCTCTGGTACTACTTCTCCTGTAAGAAGAACCGGAGGATCATCGATGGTTTTCCCAACAAGGACAGTGGTTGGGAAAATTACTTTTTCTTCGTCCCAATATGTGGGGCGACCGTTGGGAGCATCCCCATGAAATTTGTCAGACATAATTGGCAGCCAATCGGTAGCCGAACCGAAAAACAATCATCGTTTTTGTTTACATGAATCGCTTCTAACTCCTTCTGTGTATTTTGCAGTTCGACGAGCCGTATTCCGTCTTCCCAGAGATTTTTCAGCGGTCGTAGAGCACTTTCGGGCGAGGAAAACCAACTGGGAGAAACACTTCTCTTTGGAGCGAGTAGAAAGCGCGCGAGCTCGAGCTTACGATTCCTTCGACGATTCGGACAGCTCGGACGAGGAAATCCCGGAAGCTCCCGAGTCTTCAGACGACGAGATGCAAAAGAAAACCATCCGTCAGAGGCTTCAAGACAAAAGAGATGAAGAGGCTCGCATGAAAGCCGAGGAAGCGGCTCGCGCTAAGGCCACGGAGGCGGCCGCAAAGTCGAAGGCTGAGGGCAAGCGGACTACGGCCCCGAGCCCTCTGAAAAAGGGGCCGCGGAGCGAAGGGCCCATAAATCTGGGGAATGCCGTGAAGCTGGCCAAGGAAGCAATGGCTTCAAAGAAAAAAGGGGCTGACGCGCCCTCCTCTCCAGGTCGCTCTGACGCATCCAGAGATTCGGGGACTCTGGTCCTCAATCGGAAAGCCAAGAAGGTTTCCGAGCCTACCGGCGTGCTTTCGATGAACAAACCTCCCGAGGCGGGAGGAAAGAAGTGAGCCGCGCCCGGAGGGCTCAAGGAGAAGGCTTCGAAGAAGGCCGAAGATGATGCTCCTTCTCTTCCACCCGCTGATCCTACTCAGGGTCAGCTTCTTCAAAGAGCTGCGGCGGCAAGTTTCCTTGCGAGCAGCACATCCATGGTTCGTCTCCCTCCCCCCGATACTCTATTGGAGAGCGAGGTTTACGGAGAAGCGGCCGTAAAACTTTTTTCGGTGGGTTTTCTTCTTCTGAGAAAAATGAAGCAAGTGTTCGTATCGACTCATACGTGTATTTTTTGTTTCAGTTCGCGGAGTCCTTCAATGGCATAGTGGCGGGCTACGAAGCTAGAGCTCGCTCCGATCGATCGGCCCTTGACGAGCTCCAACAGTCGATCGACAACCTGTAACGGCTCCACGAGGTTTCAGAAAGGGGCCACGCCGAAGAATTGGCTCGGGCTAAAGAGGAGATTGCCAAGATCCAACGCGAAGCGGAGGTTCACAAGGCAAACGCTATCAAGATGGCTGACACGAATCTTAGGATCGCGGAAAGGACTAAGTCCTTCGAAGCCAAGGTCAGCTCGCTGCAGGAGCTAGTGCAGGCCAAAGATGCTCTTCTCGAGGCTGAGGTTGAAAGAGTGAGATCCGAGGCAGATAGTCGGTATGTCTCTTTGCTTAAAACGGTTAGATCTGACGCGGAGGCGCTCAAAGAGGCATTCCCCCGAGCCGTTTATCTCGCCCAAGCTCAGGGTAATATCGAGCTGATCGGTGACATCCGAAGCGCGAACCCTCCTGACCTCGAAGTCGAACTCGCGGGACTCGAAGAGCATGTCGCTTCCGATCCCAAGGCTGGCGAGGAGTCCGACGCACTGCTTGCGGGGATGATCAACCGCCTCGACGTTTCCATGGCCTCCTCCGTTCCGCCCGAGGTACATCTCAAAGATGAGAGGGTTACTTGGTCAGATAGGCTTGAGATCGGGGTGTATTCACAGTATGGTACTAACTTTGGTTCCTCTCACTTTCAGAACGAAGTCGAGCCGGCGGTGATTCCTGACCCGTCATCAGTTGAAGGAACTTTGGAGCCGACGAGCCAAGCTATTGCTGGCGTTCAGGGAGGGTCGGATCAAGGCCTTGGCGAGCCGGATTCGAGACCCATGGGCGCTACTGAAGAAGCTCCGGCCGCTGTTTAAGGAATTCCCGAACTCTTTCTGTTTTTCTTTTAGATTTTTGAACATGACGCCTGGATGGCTTTATCCATTTTGATTGTAAATAGTGACTGGATGGCTTTATCTGCCCGCTGACTTGTGTAAATAAAGATGACAGTTTGACTTCATATTTGGAAAGTGTATTCAATCTGTTCGGCGAGATTAACTTTAGCTCCAAGTATCGTACTTAGTTCTTTTAAAGTTGTTTTCTTGACTTGTCCAACTTCAAACGCGTAATATTATTAACTACGACTTGAAATAGCAATGAATTTAAAACACTCAACCAATGTTACCGCGAGGCGTTTCTGTATATCGGGTTTATGCCAGCTAGTTTCTGTTTTTGCCGCGTCCTCATGAATTGATGAGTTACGAACCGAAACAGTGGCGACTTAACTGTTCTACCAACTTTTTTGCGAGCCATTTCGCGTGTTGGGTTTCTGATCTGTATGTTCCAGTTTTGACCGCGTCCTTATCTATTAGTAATTGGCGCGCATGATAGAGGATTAAGACCGGATATTGTGGCCAACAACATCCGGCTCGGAATTGATAAAGAGCGTATTCCGAGTTGTACCAAGTGGTGTAAATGGTTTGAATATGTTGACGAACTGTGATAAAAACCTGAATTTTTATTAGATATCATGTTTTAGCGGCGATCCGCGTTACAAAATTTTTTTTATCAGTCGTGTTGACGGCGAGCCGTATTACGAGGGTTAATAAGGCGTTTAACGGCGAACCGTGTTGCAAACTAGTGATGCGTTTAACGGCGAACCGTGTTGCACGTAAAAGGGAGTGTCTATGTACACGTACCCACTCCCCCCCCCTTTTTTTGGTACTCGAAAGTGAACTGCCTACGTACCCCTTACGGGGATCAAGTCACGCGTAGTTCTAGGTGATAGTCACGCCTTATTGATAGTATCTCTTGAGGTGCATCACGTTCCATGGATTTGAAATTGCTTCGCCGGCCATGTTTTCGAGTCGATAGGCCCCAGGACGAACCGTTTCAATGATCTTGTAAGGGCCTTCCCAGTTTGCTCCTAATTTTCCGGCATTCCGTTCAGCGGTGTTTTGAAATACTTTCCTGAGAACCAGGTCGCCTTCACTAAATATTCGGGCTCGGACATTGGAGTTGTAGTATTTAGCAACGGATTGTTGATAATTCTGTATGCGGATGAGCGCCTGATCACGTCGTTCGTTGATTAGATCCAGCTCGTCTAGCAACATCAGGTGATTATAGCCTTCTTGTTCTGGTAACAACCAGCGACGAAATCCAGGAAAATGTACTTCTGGTGGGATTACACATTCCATTCCGTAGACAAGTGCGAATGGCGTTTCGCCGGTGGCTCGTCTCGGGGTTGTTCGATGAGACCAAAGACTCCTTCCAGTTCGTCTGCCCAGCGGCCCTTTTTAGCGTCGAGCCTTTTTTTGAGTCCATCTAGAATCGTCTTGTTAGTCGCTTCGGCTTGACCATTCCCTTGCGGGTAGCGAGGCGTCGACTTGCTAAGGCGGATCTTCCATTTGTCGCAGAAATTTTGAAATCGAGCCGATATAAACTGCGAGCCATTATCCGTGACAATTTCGTAAGGGACACCATGTCGACATATGATGTTCTTCCAAATGAATTGTTCAACTTGGACGTCTTTTATGCTTGCGTAGGATTCGGCCTCGACCCATTTAGAGAAGTAGTTGGTTAAGACCAACAAAAACCTCTTTTGCTTTGATTTATGCAGCGGCCCGACAATATCCATCGACCATCTCATGAATGGATACGGTGCGGAGATAGAAGATAACAGCTCCGCCGGCTGATGTATCGTTGGAGCATGACGTTGGCACTTTTCGCATTTCCGCGAGTATTTTTCGCAGTCGCTGATCATTGTTGGCCAAAAATAACCGTGATTTTGATAGCCAAGGCTCGTCCTCCGGAATGATTTCCACATGACCCACCATGAACTTCTTTCATTATTTCTCTGGCCTTCTTTCCTTCTACGCATGCGAGCAGCGGTCCCGAAAACCTCCATCGGAACACGGTGTCACGTATCAGAATATATCGTGCTGCTTGAGCTTTCAGCTTGCGAGCCGCCCACTTATCCGTTGGTACTTCTCCGTCGGCTATGTATCCACGGATCGGATCGAGCCACTCTTTATCACAACCGTACTCCGTCTCTTCTTCAATGTCCATATCCGCGGGCTGATCGCCATCGAGTACACCGTTATCGCCCGGCTCGTCTGTGATTACTGTCATTAGGATTTCAGGCTCATCAATGTCGATACTGGGATGTTCGAAAAATTCTAAGCGAATTATCCTTTTCAAGTCTGGAACGGAGGTCGAGGCCAGCGATGCCAGAGCATCGGCTTGAGTATTGTCTCCACGCGGTATCTTCTCCAATGCAAATTTTTCGAACTGTCCGGCTAGATTCTTAGCTACTTCGAGGTATGCTTCCATTCTTCTGTCTTTCGTAGCGTACTCTCCACTGAATTGGCTCGCGACGAGCTGGGAATCACAGTAGGCGTGTATGTTTCGAACTCCAATTCCGAGCGCCAACTTTAATCCAGCTATTAATGCTTCATACTCTGCCTCGTTGTTTGACGCGCCGAAATTCAGACGAAGAGATTGTTCCAAGATTTCGCCTGTCGGGGAGGTGAGTCGAATTCCGACTCCGGTGCCTTGCTTTGATGACGAGCCATCAACATGAAGTAGCCAGTCAGCGGGAAGACTTGGTTCATCGCTAGTGGCGATTGGCAGCTCGATCAAGAAATCAGCCAAGACTTACGATTTTGCGCTCGTTCGATTTCGATACTCGATATCGTATTCGCTCAGCTCGATAGCCCACTTCGCTAGTCTTCCTGATTGGCTTGGGCTATGTAAAATCATTCTTAATGGTAATGCTGTCAGGACTATGATTGAATGGGATTGGAAATACGGGCGTAATTTCCGAGCCGACATAACGACTGCTAGCGCGAATTTCCCAGTCTTTGGGTATCTTGTCTCTGCATCGGTCAGGCTTTGACTTACGTAAAAAACCGGTTTTTGAGTTCCACGATCTTCGCGGATGAGGACTCCACTGACTGCTGTTAAGGACACCGCGACGTATTGATATAATGGCTCTTCGTCCTCCGACTTTGCTAGTATTGGCGGGTTCGCCAGATAAGACTTCAGCTCGAGGAAGGCTTCTTCGCATTTTGCTGTCCATTCAAACTTCTTGTTTCCTCGTAGAGTATCGTAGAAGGGAGGGCATTTGTCCGTGGATCGTGAGATAAAACGGTTGAGCGCGGCGATACGTCCGGTTAATTGTTGAATCTGCCTCTTCGTTTCTGGTGACGACATTTTGACCAGGGCTTGAATCTGTTTAGGGTTCGCCTCGATGCCTCGCTGAGTTACCAGATAACCCAGGAATTCCCCAGATGTCACGGCGAAGCGACACTTTGTCGGGTTCAACTTCATATTGTATGAATTCAGCTGCTTGAAACAGTCGCGGAGGTGCGTCACATGATTTTCCTTCTTCAGTGATTTCACTAGCATGTCGTCGATGTACACTTCCATTGTTTTTCCGAGCTGGGGAGCGAACAATTTATTCACGAGCCGCTGATACGTTGCTCCCGCGTTCTTGAGTCTGAACGGCATTACTTGATAGCAATAGATGCCTCGCTCCGCTTGGAAGGCTGTTTTTTCTCGATCGTCGGGGTTCATCTTAATCTGATTATATCCTGAGAAGGCGTCCATGAAGGTTAACAATTCGTTTCCTGCAGTTGCTTCTACGAGGCGGTCGATATGAGGGATCGGGAAGCTATCTTTTGGGCACGCCTTATTCAGATCTGTAAAATCTATGCATACTCGCCATTTCCCATTCTTCTTTTTGACCACAACCGGATTTGCGAGCCATTCGGGATATTTTGCTTCGACGATCGAGCCCACTTTCAATAGACGCTCTACTTCATCGTTGACAGCCTTTTGACGCTCGTGCCCTAACTTCCGTCGTTTTTGTTTGATTGGTTTAAAGGTCGGATCGACGTTCAGCTCGTGACAAGCGACATTGATATCTATCCCCGGCATATCCTCTGCCGTCCAAGCGAAGGTTCTGATGTTCTCTTTTAAGAAAGAAATCAGCTCTTTTTGGATCGCTTTTTCCAGGTTCGCTCCGATTTCTACACATCTTTCTGGGTTCTGTTCGTCAATGCATACGGAGATTACTGCTTCGCAGGTTGGTTCTACGATGACGGTTTCCTTGCCTTCGACTAGCATATTTTGAGCGGGCTGGCTATTCGTCGGCTCGCCCTCATCTGCTATCTGTAATTGCTATAAGAGGTTAGCTAGGCCGTTTGCCGTCTCTCGGCTCGTCTTGACCTTCTTCCTGTTCGCTTCGGGGAGTAGTTTAGGAAGAGGATTCCGAAGTTTGTGCTCCGTCATGAAGCATATTCTTGACTCCTTTTGCGAACCGAGTATGGTTTTTATTCCAGATGGAGTGGAAAATTTGATGCACAGGTGATACGTAGACGGTACGGCTCGCATTGAGTTTATCCATGGCGTGCCCATGATGATGTTGTAGATCGGCGGGTTATCCGAGACGGAAAAATGAACCATTTTAGTGACGCCACCTGCTTCAACCGGGAGCGTGATTGTTCCCATGGACATCGTCGTTTCGCCTCCGAACCCTGTCAATGGTTTCGGTGCCGACCTCACGTCGGATAGATCAATTCCCATTCGTTCCAAGGTTCCCTTGTAAATTATATCGACCGTGCTCCCCGTGTCGATGAGGATCCGAGCTACGTCAAAGTTTCCCACGGCTAACATGATCACGAGGGGGTCGTCGTGAGGTTTATCAATACCGATAACTTCGTTCTCCGTGAAGGTGATTTTGGCGTTTGGCAGCTTTGGGGGCTCGTACCAATTGACTGCTCCGTCGGCTCGTTGCTGACAAGCTTTAATCGATGACACGGTATCTGGACAGAATTGCGAGCCGCCCATTATGAGATGGATTCTTCTCCGAGCTCCACCTTGGTCATCGGAGTCCTCCCGTCTTCCGCGCTTTGGTTGGTCGATCGGACGATCTGGTTTCAGATCACCTTTCAGTTCTCCGCTAAGCAGCTTCTTTGCGAGCTCTGCTCCTAGGTGGCGACATTTCTCAGTGGAATGGCCATAGCATTGGTGAAATTCGCAGTAGGCTTTGTCGTCGTAGTTCGGTGAGCTCTGGTTCCTCACCCATGTGTTGTTTTTTAGCGCTTTTCCCCTTCCAGCGCCTATTTGATTTACGACGTCTGACTGTTGGTTCGCCTCTATTTGATAATTATGCGCCCTAGACAGGTTCCGCCCTTCGTGATACACGTATCCGCCTCACTGGTTATGGCGCTTCTGACTGGTCTGCGGCTGCGCTGCTGGTGGCGGTTTAGCTGTTGCCTTGGACGAACTATGGAGCGCGGTTAGTACTTTCATATCTTCCTCCTCTGCTACGAACGCTACGGATCGATGGATTGCGTCGGCGATCGTCTTAGGTTTGTTGAGGGCGAGCTCTTTTCGGAAATCTGACTGAAACCACAACCCCTTTTTGAGTGAGTCGACGGCGATTTCGTCGTTGATCGACCCTGCCATCGACATAGTCGTTTTGAATCGCTCCATGAAGCTGCGAAGGGACTCTTCTTCTCATTGGACCATGTTCCACAAATTAATCGCCGAGGCTGACCTCTCAGCTGCTGGAAGTTTTCGACCGAATTTGGTTCGAGGTTTAAAAACCAGTCCAAGGCCGCGCCCTTCAGATACTCAGCGAATAATAGGCAGAATCCGGCATCCTTTTCTTCTATGCTTCTGAATGTGGCTCGACTTAGTGCAACCCGAAACGCGTTAATATGATCTTTATGATTGGTCGAGCCGTCGTACTTCTGGATGCTCAAATTCCCTGGATCAATTACCTTGGTGTTAATTATGCGAGCTGAGAAAGGCGTGTGTTCCGCGTCTTCGCATATTTGAGCGATCTCTGGTGCTGAGCTGAGTGCTCTGTGGATTTGAGATCGAAGCAGCTTTGCCTCGTTATCAGATTTTTCAAGGCGAGCCCGAATTTCAGCCAATTCGTCTCGGCTCATATTCAACTCTTTGCTAGGAATATTTCTCCTTGAGGAGCTCGGGCCTCGAGGCAGCCGATCCTTGTTTTGAGTACCGTGGGGAGTTGGCGTTTGTTTCTCAAGTAGGAGTCGCGTAATGGCTTCGGCAAACGTTTCAGAAGAAGGTAAAGCAGGCAAGACGTCCGTGCTCTGCTCGGCAATCTTAGTAGGTTGATTCGGATCGTCAGTCAAGTCGATCGGGGCGGATTCTCCTTGACTTGATAGTATCTGCCTGAGCATTTCAGCCAATGATTCTGGGGTGATATAGCTGGGGATCCGGTCTCCCAGGTTAAGTCGTATCGGGTTAATCGGTTGGGAATCCTTGCGCTTCGTGTTCTGCTTTTTCCCGCGGAGACGTGGTGGCGAATCCTCTGGCTCGGAATTTGTCTCGCTTTGCTCGGGAGTTTTTTCTTCTTCCTCTTCTCCTGTTTCATCGGCTGGGGACTCGAAGGCCAGATTCTTTGGGTCGAGTTTCTTTCGTCGCCTGGCGTCTCGTTCCTCTTTTTCCTTTAGTTGGGTGCGTAGATTCTCGAGCTCTTGAGTCAACGTGCTGTTCAAGGCTCCTTGCTCTTCAGTTTGTCTTTTCAGGGCAGCGATCGTCTCTGCTTCCGTTTGGCTTGCCGCTGCGCCTCCTTCGTGTTGCTGACCGGTTGGGTCGGTCTCATCCAGGTTTATGTCCGTCATCCTGCTTCGTATTCCTTGTGTATGAATTCTCTATCCCCCTCCTTCTAGCGCCAAATTGTGCGAGCCGAAACTTGCACAATATTATTTAGTTCGTTTTTAGGGAGAGCCGAGGAATTCTATTGATTGAACACGAAGATGACGAGCCAAAGTTGGTTTTATTATTAGCTGTTATGCGAGCTATGAAATTCGTGGCGTGTGCCTTCGCTGTGGGTAAAAAGTGATCTCGAAAACAATTGACATCGGTTCCTATTTATAAAAGAACAGGAACCGACTTTACAAGATTTAAGTAAACTTTCCATAATTGAACTTTCCATTTCTGCTCGCACCGACTTGCATTTATGGCAAGCTCTGATCATGGGCCTTCTTCGATGGGCCTCGGCTCGAATCGCTTCGCTGGATGTTGGCTCGGCCCATCGAGAGATTTCCTACCGGTTTCTTGGTTCAGTCGACGGTTCGTCCTGGCTCGGTTTGGCTATGTCCGGTTCGAATGGCAATGTGATGGAGGGAAATCCGACCCCAACAGAGCTGCCTCTGTTGATGCTTCGGCTGCTTCCTTCATTTTTTTCTCCTCCTCCAACATTTCCCTACATTTGAGATTGAATCAACCGATGAGTAAGAGGAGATTGAATCAAACAAATTGTTTATTCGAAGATCAAAAGAGACCACCTCTGCCAAGGGGGTATGAAGTCATTAGCGATAACGAAATTTTCATGATGCTCTGACCAATTCCCATTTTCCTCCCTGTACCTTTCAGAAAATCTCAAACGCCACATATTCAATTCCACTATAAAGTTCTCCACCATGATGGAAGAAGTGCAAACTGTTCCATATCCCTGAAAATTGAAAATACAAATTAATATTGATAGTTGTAAAATCATAACGCTAATTAGTTCTAATTCTTACCACAGTGTCGACAAAAACCGAGCTCAACACGTCATCCTCATCAGGTCTTGTTGGATTGGTCATTATTGTCCAATCTGATAGTCATATAGATGTTGGTCTTGATACTTTGCCAGCATGTTTTCAAACTGAACCATGAGAGCTTCAGACTGCATAATTCCAAAACAAATTTTAGAAATGATTCCTAGCACTAAACGTTTGTTCATAGTTAGCCATCCAGAAAAAACGACAATAAAGGAAGCACAAAAGTGACTTTGAATATGAGAGGTGGAAACGAAATCCTTTCAACGTAGGATAAGCAGAGGAGACCGGAGAATTAAATAGGGAAAAGTTGAGAGGGGAGAATGAAAAATTGCAGGGACGCAACGGTTGGGAAACGTTTTAATGTAATGTTTTCCTCACCAGATTGAATAACTAAAATATATAATCACGTTTGAAACATTTATTGGAGATGAATCGTTGTTATCTCTGCCGTGAAACTTAAATTATCGTGGTCTTCGACGCTGACGCTTCGGGTCTTTCATATTTTTTTAAGTATTTTTTTTTTTTTTATGTCTGAAAAAATAAAGTTCTGTGACCATAGTTAAACAATAACTTCAATAACTTCACTAGAGATGATTTATAAGGTTTTATAAGTTGACTTATAAAACATTATAAAAACTTTTCACTTATAAGACCTTATAAAGACGTTTCAAGGTAATCCAGCTTCCTGAAGAACTCAAGGTGGCAATTTTTCGAGGTGATGTAGCTCTAGGCGAATCAGCTGATGGAAGCTTACAATACGGATGCAGTACTGAATCGAGCATGCAGATATGGAAGCTTGAGAAAGTTTCTCTTCAATGGATCCTTCTGCATAAAATAAAATTCAGTGATATGTGGAAGTTGAATGGATATCAAGCTCGAAGATGTACAGCAGAATACAAATGCACGTCTGCTTGGTTTATCATGCAGGAATCTGACATGGTTTACATAGGTCGTGAACCATATATTTACATCTGTAATTTGAAGACTAAAGTTCTTGAAGAGGTTTTTTTCCAAGGACGAGCAGCTTCCAGTTGGGAATTATGCACATTTGTGCCGTATTTTAAACTTGTGTGGCCTTCTGGCCTTCGTCGAAATCACTAAGGTTCTGGCCTTCTGGCCTTGGGGATGAGCGTTAAATGGGTGTATAGACTGTTTACAGTAAAAGCGCTAAAAAGCCCTTAACCGGGGTCCCGTTTAATGGGTTTATTACTCCGTCCTTCTAGAACATGATATACGCCGAAACTTGAAAATCATTTTTTCATTTTGATATGTTGAATAAGTAGTTTTTCACAAAAAAAAAAAGGAAAATGTTGAATAAGGAGCGATAAATTCAAGGGAACAAATATATCCTCATCTTCTTCCTCTTTTTATCGACTGCAATCTTAATTTTGGCCCGCCTCCTAACTTTCTTTAAGTTTTTCTCAGTTTTTAATATGCTATTCTTGTGATTATTACCGGATTATGATAGATCTACGAAGAAATTTTCGTATCCGAACCTAATCAATGATCAAATTCAATGATTCATATTTTTTTTCACTATCCATTACTCATTTAAAATCTGTTATTTCTTGAATTTATTTATAATTTATAAAATTAAAGAGCTTTTCTTAAGGTCGGTTTAACTGATAAAGGTTTGGATATGAGACTTATCACCACACATATCCAAACCTTTCTTAAATGGGTTTTTATCACTACCGTATCTGGACAGAGAGACTAAACGATCTATTATGCCCTTAAACGACCTTACGTTTAATGGGTGTATAGACTGTTTACAGTAAACGAGCTAAAACGCTTTGAACGGGGTCTCGTTTAATGGGTTTATTACTCCGTCCTTCTAGAACATGATATACGCCGAAACTTAAAAATCATTTTTTTCATTTTGATATGTTGAATAAGTAGTTTTTCACACAAAAAAGGAAAATGTTGAATAAGGAGCGATAAATTCAAGGGAACAAATATATCCTCATCTTCTTCCTCTTTCAATCGACTGCAATCTTAATTTTGGCCCGCCTCCTAACTTTCTTTAAGTTTTTCTCAGTTTTTAATATGCTATTCTTGTGATTATTACCGGATTATGATAGATCTACGAAGAAAGTTTCGTATCCGAACCTAATCAATGATCAAAATCAATGATTCATATTTTTTTTCACTATCCATTACTCATTTAAAATCTGTTATTTCTTGAATTTATTTATAATTTATAAAATTAAAGAGCTTTTCTTAAGGTCGGTTTAACTGATAAAGGTTTGGATATGAGACTTATCACCACACATATCCAAACCTTTCTTAAATGGGTTTTTATCACTACCGTATCTGGACAGAGAGACTAAACGATCTATTATGCCCTTAAACGACCTTACGTTTAATGGGTGTATAGACTGTTTACAGTAAACGAGCTAAAACGCTTTGAACGGGGTCTCGTTTAATGGGTTTATTACTGTAACATCCGTGAACCAGAAAGTTTTTTTGGAAGTGGTGTTGGACGATGCTAGGGGTTCGGGAGTAGTTGGCACATGCTCTTAGAGGTGTGAATTGAGGATTGGCTGTGCATGTTCTTGTTTGATTGTTGTGCAGTCGGTCTAAGGTTCAAGCATCGCGAAGAAAGTGTGTCAAATTCTTCTGAACGACTAGTATCGATCGACACCCGGTTATTGGGTTTGATTTCCGGTTTAAGCCGATCGATTTGCAATTGGAGATGGTTTGGTCGATGGGTGTCGACCGACACCAAGGGAGGGTGTCGATCGACACCGGTTATTGCAAAATCGACCGGTTTGATTCAAGTCGGCTGGTTTGGGCTGGTTTGGGCGAGAAAAGCCCTAGACTCGCGTTTTTAAGCCCTGTGGCCGCGAGAAAGGCACAGTTTTCGAGATATCAAGGTTCTTAGGCGATTTTTGGAGGATTGGAGGTGATTTCTGAGTTTCTGGGTTGAATCCGTGGCTGTTCTTCGTTGTTCCTTCTCCTTTCCTTCCTTCTAATCCCTTTTCAAGGTGAGTGCGTGACTGTAGGTCCGTTAAGCATTAGGGGTTGTATGATTTCGGATTTATGATGTGTTCTTGAGATTGTTTATGCTGGATTTCGTGTTTTGATAGTATTGGGGCGTTGAAAACCCCTAGATTCTGTGTTATTGCGATTTAGGAATGTGATTTTCGTAGCTTCTGGTTTCTGGGCGTCGAGCCGGTGTCGAGCGACACTCTGTGAGTGTCGATCGACACTCGGGAGGCTGGCGTCGATCGACACCATAGAGGTGTCGGTCGACACCGACCTGGGTGTCAGGAAACGTGGGTGTTTCCTGACAGGGAATGTTTATATTGTTGAGTATTGTTGAGTATTGTTATGGTTGATGTTTATTGTGATGTATTGTCTATTGTTTGACGTAATTGGCCTGTAGGCAGGATGATCCACTCACTAAGTATTTATGATAATACTTACGCATCTCTATTCCAATGTGATGCAGGTAACAGCAATGTTCTTCCGCGGAAAGAGACCGAGAGAAGAGGATGATGAGATTAGGAATTTGATATTGGCATTGTTGTTGTGGTTGACCAGAAATTCATGAGTTTAGGGTGTTAGACCTTATTTTAATAATGTAGCAAACCGGTTTAGGTTGCTTATTGGTTATTGGTTTATCTGGTTTTATTCTTTATTGGTTATTGTTGAACAATTATTTTATGATTTAATAATATTGGTTTCTTCCGCATTGTGTTGTTGAATTAGCTGTTGAGGATTAATATTTATGGGAATATTAATCTGGGCTAATTATTTAAATAAAAAAAAAAAAAAATTTGGTTGTTTCATTTTGGTATCAGAGCGTAGTCGGTTTTAGGACTGTTAGAATTGGATGAATTGGATTATGTGAGTTAGTCAATTAGTGGTTTAATCTCATCCTCTCGGTCTTCCAGTTTTCCGCGGGTAAGTGAGTTGGATATTTGGTGTGTTGTGTTTTGGTTTTGTGTCTGTGTTTTGACCTTTGCTCTTTTTCTGTACTTGGTGGTAGTGCAGAGAGATGGACGCAGGTCGTGGTCGTGGCCGTGGTCGTTGTCGCGGTGCAGCCCGTGGGGGCAGAGGAGCTGGTCGCGGTGGGCGAGCAGCGGGTCGTGGAGGTCGGGGTGCTGGTCGTGGAGTGCCAGAGGCTGAGGTTTCAGTAGAGAGTGCAGCGCCGAGTGTGGCGGCGGCGTCGGTGACACAGTCTGTTTCGTTGGCCGGTGGGGCTAACTCAGGTGCCAGTGGTGGCGCAGGAGCTGGAGCGGTTCCCGGTGGGGGCGCTGCTTTAGCTCAGGGAGAGTTGATTGTGGGGCTACTGACGCAGTTGTTGGCACGTCTTCCTCAGGCAGTTCCACAGCAGGCTCCGGTTGCACCTCCAGCGGCCGGGGCACAGGTTGGTGCCGGGGCACATGTTGGTGCCGGTTTTGTTGAGCAGCAGGAGGCTGCGGTGCAGCAGGGTGTTGCAGTTGGGGTTTCTCCTTATCGTGAGATGATGAGGGAGATGCAGAGGATTGGCACGCCTACGTTTGAGGGCGGGGTTACTCCAGAGCAGGCTGATGAGTGGCGTCAGAGGTTGGAGCGGAACTTTGATTCTGTTCGTTGTCCGGCACAGTTTCAGGTTGAGTTGGCAGTGCACTACCTTGGAGGTGATGCACATTTGTGGTGGAGGTCTGTTAGGACCAGGAGAGAGGTTTGGACTTGGGTTGACTTCGTCGAGGAGTTCAACCACAAGTTTTTCCCTCAGGAGGCTCGTGACAGGCTGCAGTTGAGGTTTTTGGACTTGACGCAGGGTGAGAGGTCTGTCCGGGAGTATGATGCAGAGTTCTGCAGATTGGTGGTCTTTTCTGGTGGTGAGCTGATCAGTGAGCGAGCATTGACGTCGCGGTTTCTCCAGGGGCTTCGGAGGAACATCAGGACTCAGTGCAGAGGTGGTATGTACCACACCAGAGCGGGTTTAGTGGAGTTGGCAGCGTCCATTGAGGAGGACTTGCGTGAGCCGGTGAGTACGGCGGTTGTTCCAGTTGCAGTTGCTCCTGCTACCCATCCTCGGGGCCAGCAGCAGCATCAGCAGCGCAGAGGTCACAGTTCTGGTTACGGCAGGGGCAGCAGGCCTGCGCAGGGCCAGAAGAGTAGAGCAGACGAGATATCTGCTAGTAGCCCGAGCACGGGTGGGTGTTTTGGTTGTGGGGGTCTGGATCACAGAGTTGCGACGTGCCCCAAAAGGGCGGGATCCAGAGAGACTCCAGTGTGCTTCTACTGCAGGGAGCCGGGGCATATCAAGACTATGTGTCCCAAGTTGCAGCAGAGAGCAGTGGCAGCGGCGATTCAGCCGTTGGCTATTCAGTCAGCAGCGCAGGTTGCGGCGTTGCAGTCAGGTGGAGCGCCGAGAGTTTATACTTCGGCAGAGGTGGGCCAGACCAGTCAGTCAGGCCAGATCACAGGTAAAATCTTGACTCAGACTTTTAAATTCTTAAGGTAGAATTGTTGTTGTGTCTGTTTCTGTTATTTTACTGTGATAGAGTTAGAGGTTCTCAACACTTGTGGAATTGTGTAGGGACCTTGTTAGTTGGAGGTTTTGAGTCTCACGTTCTGTTTGACTCGGGAGAATCTAATTGCTTCATTACTCCGGAGAGAGCTGAGGGTAGTGGTATTCGGAGTAGCGATGGCGAGGCTTCAGGCTTTGTCAAGGTGGCTGGTGGTGGTTATTTGGCTACTTCGGGCAGAGCTAGAGCAGTTGATGTGCAGATTGCGGGGCAGTCTATGCCAGCAGATTTAGTCATCAGTCCGGTGGAACTGTATGACGTGATTTTGGGGATGGACTGGTTATCTCTTTACCGAATTCATCTGGATTGCTACAGAGGTAGAGTTGTGTTTGAGCAGGATGCAGGGAAGTTGGTTTATCAGGGAGTGAGACCGACTTCGGGGAGTATAGTGATTTCAGCTATTCAGGCAGAGCAGTTGTTAGAGCGGGACTGCGAAGCCTATTTGGCGACGATCACTATGACAGAGTCCAGTGGTGAGGTGAGTCTGCAGGATATTCAGGTTGTCCAGGATTTTGAGGATGTGTTTCGGTCGCTGAAGGGATTGCCACCATCTCGGTCAGATCCTTTCACGATTGATTTAGAGCCCGGGACAGCTCCGATATCGAAGACACCTTACAGGATGGCTCCAGCAGAGATGGCAGAGCTGAAGAAGCAGCTAGAGGACCTTTTGAGTAAAGGGTTCATCAGACCTAGTGTGTCGCCGTGGGGAGCGCCAGTGTTGTTTGTTAAGAAGAAGGATGGCAGTTTTCGGTTGTGTATCGATTACCGGGGACTTAACCGAGTCACAGTGAAGAACAGGTACCCACTTCCGAGGATTGATGAGTTGTTGGATCAGTTGAGAGGTGCTACTTGGTTCTCCAAGATTGATTTGGCATCGGGTTATCATCAGATTCCGATAGATGAGGCAGATGTCCGGAAGACAGCTTTTCGGACGAGGTATGGGCATTTCGAGTTTGTGGTCATGCCTTTTGGTTTGACTAATGCGCCGGCAGCATTTATGAGGTTGATGAACGACGTATTCAGGGAGTTTCTGGATGTGTTTGTCATTATTTTCATTGATGACATTTTGGTGTATTCGAGGAGTCCAGAGGAGCATGCGACTCATTTGAGGCTTGTTTTGGAGAAGCTTCGAGAGCAGAAGCTGTTTGCTAAGTTGAGCAAGTGCAGCTTTTGGCAGAGGGAGATGGGTTTTCTTGGCCATATTGTTTCTGCAGAGGGAGTTTCTGTGGATCCGGCTAAGATTGAGGCCATCAGGGATTGGCCTAGACCGAGTAGTGCTACCGAGATCAGGAGTTTTCTGGGTTTAGCAGGCTACTACAGGAGGTTCGTCAAGGGGTTTGCGAGCATGTCTCAGCCGATGACGAGGTTGACTGGCAAGGATGTGCCGTTTGTGTGGTCGCAGGAGTGCGAGGAGAGCTTTGGGAAGCTCAAGGAGATGTTGACTAGTACACCAGTGTTGGCATTACCCGACCCGGGGAAGCCTTATGTCGTGTACACAGATGCTTCAGGTGTTGGACTTGGTTGTGTTTTGATGCAGGAGGGCAGAGTGATTGCCTATGCTTCGAGGCAGTTGCAGGGCAGTGAGCGCAACCGTCCTACACATGATCTTGAGTTGGGAGCAGTGGTTTTTGCACTCAAGATTTGGAGGTCGTATCTTTATGGTGGTAGAGTGCAGATCCTTACAGATCACAAGAGTCTACAGCATATTTTCACGCAGCCTTTGCTGAATGCGAGACAGACGCGTTGGGTGGAGTTTCTGGCAGACTATGACTTGGATATTGTTTATCATCCAGGCAAGGCCAATTTGGTGGCAGATGCTTTGAGTCGACGGAGGGTTGATTCAGATAGAGAGCGTGGTGTTGAGGCTTTGGTCAGCGAGATTGGTACATTGCGTCTTTGTGCTATTTCAGAGGAGCCTTTGGGTTTAGAGGCAGCTGATCAGGCAGATCTACTCAGTAGGATCAGAGTGGCGCAGCAGAGTGATCAGAGTTTGATTGATGCTTCGCAGGCGGTTGGTTCTGAGTATCAGGTCTCTTCGAATGGGACTATCTTAGTTCGTGGGCGAGTTTGTGTGCCCAAGGATGAGGAGTTGAGGCAGGAGGTTTTGAGAGAGGCTCATTCGAGCAAGTTTTCGATTCATCCAGGTGCGACCAAGATGTACCGTGACCTCAAACGGTATTATCATTGGGTTGGGATGAAGAGGGATGTGGCAGATTGGGTTGCGAGGTGCAACACTTGTTCTTTGGTCAAGGCAGAGCATCAGGTGCCTAGTGGTCTTCTGCAGAGTTTACCCATTCCAGATTGGAAGTGGGATATGATCACTATGGATTTTGTTGTGGGATTACCTATCTCACGGACTTTTGATGCGATTTGGGTCATTGTGGATCGCTTGACCAAGTCAGCACATTTCTTGGCCATCAAGAAGACAGATGGAGCGGCTGTCTTGGCTAAGAAGTTTGTGCGAGAGATTGTGAGGCTGCATGGAGTGCCAGCCAGTATTGTGTCGGATAGAGATCCGAGGTTTGCTTCAGAGTTTTGGAGGGCATTTCAGACTGAGATGGGCACTAAGGTGCATATGAGTACAGCGTATCATCCGCAGACAGATGGGCAGTCAGAGAGGACTATTCAGACTTTGGAGGATCTGCTTAGGATGTGTGTACTGGATTGGGGTGGTCATTGGGCTGATCATCTGTGTTTGGCAGAGTTTGCCTATAACAACAGTTTTCAGTCTAGTATTGGTATGGCTCCTTATGAGGCTTTGTATGGGAGGCCATGCAGGACACCCTTATGCTGGACCCAAGTGGGGGAGCGCAGCATGTTTGGAGCTAGTTTTGTTCAGGAGACGACGGAGAAGATTCGTGTCTTGAGGTTGAACATGAAGGAGGCTCAGGATAGACAGAGGAGTTATGCAGATAGGCGGCGACGTGAGCTTGAGTTTCAGGTGGGAGATAGAGTTTATCTCAAGATGGCTATGTTGAGGGGCCCTAACAGGTCCATAGCAGAGAACAAGCTCAGTCCGCGATTTATGGGTCCGTTTCCAGTGGTGGAGCGAGTTGGGCCAGTGGCTTATCGGTTGGAGTTGCCACCGATTATGAGCGCCTTTCATAAGGTGTTTCATGTTTCTATGTTGAGGAGGTGTTTGCGTCCTTCAGAGGAGGTTGTGGTTGAGATTCCAGAGGATCTTCAGCCAGATATGACAGTTCCGGCAGTTCCTGTGAGGATTCTTGAGAGGAGAGTCAAGGTTCTGCGGAACAAGAGGGTGCCATTGTTGAGAGTCTTGTGGGACTGTAGTGGCACAGAGGAGCAGACTTGGGAGCCAGAGGCAAAGATGAAGCTGAAGTTCGGAAAGTGGTTCGACAAGCAGGCTGTGGAGTGATTCATCTTTGTGGTTCTAGTCTTGTTTTGGTTTTTGTTGTTGTTGGTCTTGGATTTATGTATTTTCGTTTCGTTGTACGATATACATTTTTGGAGTTATATGAGATGGAGTTTTGCCTCATATTTTTGGTTATGGTTTGGATGTTACAAGTTTCTTTGGCCGGTGGGGTCATTGAGAGTTTTTAGTCACATGTTGGTACGCGTTTCAGATTTTATTACTCGTTTTGTCTAGAGGCGTGGGCCTTGTAGACGGTGGTTCTATTTGTGTTGGGACGTTAGGTGCCCAACGGACTTATATTGGGGGTCGCTACCTCGATATGGGTTGTTTTAGTGACAGTGGGTCACGTTTTGGTTGTGGCTTCGGGTCACGTTTTGGTTTGGTGACAGTGGTCACATTTTGGTACTGGACCGTGAGTCGCAGTATGGATGTCATGACAGTGGATTATGGCATTGAGAGTAATAATATCTTGGAAACATGCGTATAACATAAGACTAAAATTTGAGTTTTGAGGTCTCGGAGAGACGTTTGTGTTGGGATTCGAGGACGAATCCATTTTAGTGGGGGAGAATTGTAACATCCGTGAACCAGAAAGTTGTTTTGGAAGTGGTGTTGGACGATGCTAGGGGTTCGGGAGTAGTTGGCACATGCTCTTAGAGGTGTGAATTGAGGATTGGCTGTGCATGTTCTTGTTTGATTGTTGTGCAGTCGGTCTAAGGTTCAAGCATCGCGAAGAAAGTGTGTCAAATTCTTCTGAACGACTAGTATCACTACCGTTGGCTATTCAGTCAGCAGCGCAGGTTGCGGCGTTGCAGTCGGGTGGAGCGCCGAGAGTTTATACTTCGGCAGAGGTGGGCCAGACCAGTCAGTCAGGCCAGATCACAGGTAAAATCTTGACTCAGACTTTTAAATTCTTAAGTTAGAATTGTTGTGTGTCTGTTTCTGTTATTTTACTGTGATAGAGTTAGATGTTCTCAACACTTGTGGAATTGTGTAGGGACCTTGTTAGTTGGCGGTTTTGAGTCTCACGTTCTGTTTGACTCGGGAGCATCTAATTGCTTCATTACTCCGGAGAGAGCTGAGGGTAGTGGTATTCGGAGTAGCGTTGGCGAGGCTTCAGGCTTTGTCAAGGTGGCTGGTGGTGGTTTTCTGGCTACTTCGGGCAGAGCTAGAGCAGTTGATGTGCAGATTGCGGGGCAGTCTATGCCAGCGGATTTGGTCATCAGTCCAGTGGACCTGTATGACGTGATTTTGGGGATGGACTGGTTATCTCTATACCGAGTTCATCTGGATTGCTACAGAGGTAGAGTGGTGTTTGAGCAGGATGCAGGGAAGTTGGTTTATCAGGGAGTGAGACCGACTTCAGGGAGTATAGTGATCTCAGCTATTCAGGCAGAGCAGTTGTTAGAGCGGGGCTGCGAAGCCTATTTGGCGACGATTACTATGACAGAGTCCAGTGGTGAGGTGAGTCTGCAGGATATTCAGGTTGTCCAGGATTTCGAGGATGTATTTCGGTCGCTGAAGGGATTGCCACCATCTCGGTCAGATCCTTTCACGATTGATTTAGAGCCCGGGACAGCTCCAATATCGAAGACACCTTACAGGATGGCTCCAGCAGAGATGGCAGAGCTGAAGAAGCAACTAGAGGACCTTTTGAGTAAAGGGTTCATCTGACCGAGTGTTTCGCCGTGGGGAGCGCCAGTTTTGTTCGTTAAGAAGAAGGATGGCAGTTTTCGGTTGTGTATTGACTACCGGGGACTTAACCGAGTCACAGTGAAGAACAGGTACCCACTTCCGAGGATCGATGAGCTGTTGGATCAGTTGAGAGGGGCTACTTGGTTCTCCAAGATTGACTTGGCATCGGGATATCATCAGATTCCGATAGATGAGGCAGATGTCCGGAAGACAGCTTTTCGGACGAGGTTTGGGCATTTCGAGTTTGTGGTCATGCCTTTTGGTTTGACTAATGCGCCGGCAGCGTTTATGAGATTGATGAACGACGTGTTCAGGGAGTTTCTGGATGTGTTTGTCATCATTTTTATCGATGATATTTTGGTGTATTCGAGGAGTCCAGAGGAGCATGCGACTCATTTGAGGCTTGTGTTGGAGAAGCTTCGAGAGCAGAAGTTGTTTGCCAAGTTGAGCAAGTGCAGCTTTTGGCAGAGGGAGATGGGTTTTCTTGGCCATATTGTTTCTGCAGAGGGAGTTTCTGTGGATCCGGCTAAGATTGAGGCTATCAGGGATTGGCCTAGACCGAGTAATGCTACCGAGATCAGGAGTTTTCTGGGTTTAGCAGGCTACTACAGGCGGTTCGTCAAGGGGTTTGCGAGCATGTCTCAGCCGATGACGTGGTTGACGGGCAAGTATGTGCCGTTTGTGTGGTCGCATGAGTGCGAGGAGAGCTTTGGGAAGCTCAAGGAGATGTTGACTAGTACACCAGTGTTGGCATTACCCGACCCGGGGAAGCCATATGTAGTGTACACAGATGCTTTAGGTGTTGGACTTGGTTGTGTTTTGATGCAGGAGGGCAGAGTGATTGTCTATGCTTCGAGGCAGTTGCAGGGCAGTGAGCGCAACCGTCCTACACATGATCTTGAGTTGGGAGCAGTAGTTTTTGCACTCAAGATTTGGAGGTCTTATCTTTATGGTGGCAGAGTGCAGATCTTCACAGATCACAAGAGTCTTCAGCATATTTTCACTCAGCCTTTGCTGAATGCGAGGCAGACGCGTTGGGTGGAGTTTCTGGCAGACTATGACCTGGATATTGTTTATCATCCGGGCAAGGCCAATTTGGTGGCAGATGCTTTGAGTCGACGGAGGGTTGATTCAGATAGAGAGCGTGGTGTTGAGGCTTTGGTCAGCGAGATTAGTACATTGCGTCTTTGTGCTATTTCAGAGGAGCCTTTGGGTTTAGAGGCAGCTGATCAGGCAGACTTACTCAGTAGGATCAGAGTGGCTCAACAGAGTGATCAGGGTTTGATCGATGCTTCGCAGGTGTCTGGTTCTGAGTATCATGTCTCTTCGAATGGGACTATCTTGGTTCGTGGGCGAGTTTGTGTGCCTAAGGATGAGGAGTTGAGACAGGAGGTTTTGAGAGAGGCTCATTCGAGCAAGTTTACTATTCATCTGGGTGCGACCAAGATGTACCGTGACCTCAAACGGTATTATCATTGGGTTGGGATGAAGAGGGATGTGGCAGATTGGGTTGCGAGGTGCAACACTTGTTCTTTGGTCAAGGCAGAGCATCAGGTGCCTAGTGGTCTTTTGCAGAGTTTACCCATTCCAGAGTGGAAGTGGGATATGATCACTATGGACTTTGTTGTGGGATTGCCTATCTCACGGACATTCGATGTTATTTGGGTCATTGTGGATCGCTTGACCAAGTCAGCACATTTCTTGGCCATCAAGAAGACAGATGGAGCAGCTATTTTGGCTAGGAAGTTTGTGCGAGAGATTGTGAGGCTGCATGGAGTGCCAGCCAGTACTGTGTCGGATAGAGATCTGAGGTTTGCTTCAGAGTTTTGGAGGGCATTTCAGACTGAGATGGGCACTAAGGTGCATATGAGTACAGCGTATCATCCGCAGACAGATGGGCAGTCAGAGAGGACTATTCAGACTTTGGAGGATCTGCTAAGGATGTGTGTAGTGGATTGGGGTGGTCATTGGGCTGATCATCTGTGTTTGGCAGAGTTTGCCTATAACAACAGTTTTCAGTATAGTATTGGTATGGCTCCTTATGAGGCTTTGTATGGGAGGCCATGCAGGACACCTTTATGCTGGACCCAAGTGGGGGAGCGCTGCATGTTTGGAGCTAGTTTTGTTCAGGAGACGACGGAGAAGATCCGTGTCTTGAGGCTGAACATGAAGGAGGCTCAGGATAGACAGAGGAGTTATGCTGATAGACGGCGACGTGAGCTTGAGTTTCAGGTGGAAGATAGAGTGTATCTCAAGATGGCTATGTTGAGGGGCCCTAACAGGTCCATAGCAGAGAACAAGCTCAGTCCGCGTTTTATGGGTCCGTTTCCAGTGGTGGAGCGAGTTGGGCCAGTGGCTTATCGGTTGGAGTTGCCACCGATTATGAGCGCCTTTCATAAGGTGTTTCATGTTTCTATGTTGAGGAGGTGTTTGCGTCCTTCAGAGGAGATAGTGGTTGAGATTCCAGAGGATCTTCAGCCAGATATGACAGTTCCGGCAGTTCCTGTGAGGATTCTTGAGAGGAGAGTCAAGGTTCTGCGGAACAAGAGGGTGCCATTGTTGAGAGTCTTGTGGGACTGTAGTGGCACAGAGGAGCAGACTTGGGAGCCAGAGGCAAAGATGAAGCTGAAGTTCGGAAAGTGGTTCGACAAGCAGGCTGTGGAGTGATTCATCCTTGTGGCTCTAGTCTTGTTTTTGGTTTTGTTGTTGTTGGTTTTGGATTTATGTATTTTCGTTTTGTTGTACGATATACATTTTTGGAGTTATATGAGATGGAGTTTTGCCACATATTTTTGGTTATGGTTGGGATGTTACAAGTTTCTTTGGCCGGTGGGGCCATTGGAAGTTTTTAGTCATATGTTGGTACGCGTTTCAGATTTTATTACTCGTTTTGTCTAGAGGCGGTGGGCCTTGTAGACGGTGGTTCTATTTGTGTTGGGACGGTAGGTGCCCGACGGACTTATATTGGGGGTCGCTACCTCGATATGGTTTGTTTTCGTGACGGTGGGTCGCGGTTTGGATACTGGACGGTGGGCCGCAGTATGGATATTGTGGCGGTGGGCCGCAATATGGATATCGTGACGGTGGGTTACGGTATTGAGAGTAATAATATCTTGGAGACATGCGTATAACATAGGACTGAAAATGTGAGTTTTGAGGTCTTTGAGAGATGTTTGTGTTGGGATTCGAGGACGAATCCAGTTTAGTGGGGGAGAATTGTAACATCCGCGAACCATAAAGTTGTGTTAAAAGTGGTATCGGACGACATTAGGGGTTCGGAAGTCGATTACATATGCTCTTTGAGGTTCGAATCGAGGATTAATTGTACATGTTCTTGTTTGATTGTTGTACAGTTGGTCTAAGGTTCATTTATCTCGAAGAAAGTGTGTGAAAAGCTTCTGAATGCTTAGTGTCGATCGACACCAAAGGGTGTGTCGATCGACACCGGTTTGAGAAATCAATTCCGGTTTAAGTCGATTGCGCGTTTGATTCGAGTTTGGTTTGGTTTGGTCGATGGGTGTCGACCGACACCAAGGAAGGGTGTCGATCGACACCGGTTATTGCAAAATCGACCGGTTTGATTCAAGTCGGCTGGTTTGGGCTGGTTTAGGGCGTGGAAACCCTATTTCGCGTTTTAAAAGCCCTGTGGCCGCAAGAAAGGCACAAGTTTCGAGATATCAAGTTTCAGAGGCGACTTTTGGAGGATTGGAAGTGATTTCTGAGTTTCTGGGTTGAATTTGTTGCTGTTCTTCATTGTTCCTTCTCCCTTCCTTCCTTTCAATCCGTTTTCAAGGTGAGTGCGTGACTGTAGGTCCGTTAATCATTAGAGATTGTTTGATTTTGAGTTTATGTTGTTGTTCTTGAGTTGTTCTTCGGTTTTATGTGGTTTGATGCGTTTATGGGGGTTGAATCCCATTGATTGGTGTTTATTTTACTATTTCCGCACTGTTTCATCGCGTTTGGTGTCTGGGCGTCGAGCTGGTGTCGACCGACACTCGATGAGTGTCGATCGACACTCAGAAGGCTGGCGTCGATCGACACCATAGAGGTGTCGGTCGACACCGACCTGGGTGTCAGGAAACGTAGGTTTCCTGACAGGTAGTTGATGTTATTGTTGTTGCATTGTCAATGTTGTTGATTATTGTGCTGTATTGTCTATTGTTTGACGTAATTGGCCTGTAGGCAGGATGATCCACTCACTAAGTATTTATGATAATACTTACGCATCTCTATTCCAATGTGATGCAGGTAACAGCAATGTTCTTCCGCGGAAAGAGACCGAGAGAAGAGGATGATGAGATTAGGAATTTGATTCTGGCTCTTTTGTTGTGGTGGTCCAGGAATTCATGAGTTTAGGGTGTTAGTCTTTACTTTCATAATGTAGCAAACCTGGTGTTTAGGTTGCTAGAGTTTATTCTTTATTGGTTATTGGTTTATGGCTTTGTTGTTGAACAATTATTTACGATTTAATATTATTATTGATTTCTTTTGAGAACTTCCACATTGTGTTGTTTGAATTAGCTGTTGAGGATTAATATTTATGGGAATATTAATCTGGGCTAATTATTAATTATTTAAATAAATAAATAAAAGGCTTGGTTGTTTCAATAAACATCTTATAAAAGGCTTATAAACATCTTATAAAAGCTTATAAACATCTGATCAATGGCTTACAGAAAGCATATAAGGCAATATAAAAGGCTTCTTTTTAGAAGGTTTTTTATAAAAATTATAAGGTTTTTTATAACGATGTAAATGTGTTTCATAAGTTAAATTATAAGGCTTATATTCAGAGTGGAATTGTCTGGACAGATTCATAATGATAGGAATCTGGTGAGTAAGTCAATTGGGATTTAACTGTGGTTTTTCTTGAATTGTGTTTATGGATTTAACGAATCTAGACGAATGGATAAAGGTTCCTGATGATTTTTTGTTTTGTTTTGTTTTGATAGATGAATTTCGGCTCCCGTTCCCCATCTTCACCGGCTGGAGACTAGTCTATCTCAGGTACAGATAGAGTAGAGGCCAGCAACAATGATCAGGTATTTGTTCTGTTTAAAGTTTTATTTTTTTATCTCCAAATGTTTATATATTAAACTTATATCAATGAGGTTTCTTAGGATTTTCTTTTGTTTTGATAGATGGATTTCAGAGTGGAATTTTCTAGACAGATTCAAAATGATAGGAACCAGGTGAGTAAGTCAAGGAGTTTGCATACACCAACCCATTTGAAGGATTACACTGGCTATAGGTTACTTAAAGGTATAAACATCTTATAAAAGCTTATAAACATATGATAAAAGGTATTATCATAAAAGCTTATAAAAAGGTTATAAAAGCTTATAAATACATCTTATAAAAATATTATAGGTTATAAAAGCTTATAAACATCATATAAAATATTATAAAAAGGTTATAAAAGTTATAAACATCTAATAAAAGGCGTATAAAAATCTTATAAAAGCTGATAAACATCTGATAAATGGCTTACAGAAAGCATATAAGGCAATATAAAAGGCTTATTTTTATAACGTTTTTTATAAAAATTATAAGGTTTTTTATAACGATAAAGGTATAAACATCTTATAAAAGCTTATAAACATCTGATAAATGGATTACAGAAAGCATATATAAAAGGCTTCTTTTTTTTTTTTTTTGTCGACAGCCTCTACTTCTACAACAGCTCAGGAATCCAAGCTGGGGAAACAGAGTTTACATAATACACATCAGTAGGTAGATCTCGAGCACTCCGTGCTAACTTGTCTGCCTTCGTGTTTTTCGTTCTTGATATGTGGACAATGGTAAAGGAGGTGAACCTCATTTTACATCTGCCAATTTCTTCTAGTAGGATTGCGAATGCCGGCCACTCCTCAGGTGCAGACACCATCTTCACCACATCGGAACAGTCCGTCTCGAACACCATTATTAACTTGTTATGCCGTAACATACATTGCATAGCCCATATTAGAGCCTCCACCTCTGCTTGAAGTGGCGATAGGCCCCGCCGCAGGTTACATGTACCCAAAGGCTTCTTTTTATAAGGTTTTTTATAAAAATTATAAGTTTTTTTATCGATGTAATGGCGCCAAACTGACGTTTGTTTTGGCCTGTATCTCCATTTTTTTTTACCAGCATAGTCTTTGAGTTGACTTGGAGGGTGACCATTTCTTTTTCTCTTCGCTCAGATCAATTGATCCGGCCCCGGAAAAGAGTGCGAAAACTCGACTAAATGGAGAGGTATGAAGAAAAGTCTCGGGATGGATTTAGATGTAAAAAGGTTTATAAGGATTTGTAAAGGGTTTTATAAGCAAACTCACGTTGGTTGTATGCAATTATTGTATTTATCAAAAATACTAAATATTTTTACCTTTGATATTGGACTTGAATTGTTTTTCGCATCTTTTCACAGAGTCCAAACACAATTGGCTCTATCGAACTGTGGCTAATTGTGTTTTTTTTTCATCTTTTCACAGACCTGTAGTTGGGGCCTTGAGCAGACTTGAAATATATGGTCGACTTACTCAGACGACTTGTAGTTGGGGCCTTGAACAGACTTGAAATATTCAAGCGACTTGTAATACTCAGACGACTTGTAGTATCAGGCAAGCTGCAGTTAAATGAAACAGACTATTTAAATCAGCAAATCCTAAAGTTGGGGCCTTGAGCAGACTTGAAATATTTGGTCGGTTTAATTTATAATATTAAAGAGCTTTTCTTAAGGTCGGTTTAATTGATAAAGGTTTGGATATGAGACTTATCACTACACATATCCAAACCTTTCTTAAATGGGTTTTTATCACTACCGTATCTGGACAGAGAGACTAAACGATCTATTATACCCTTAAACGACCTTACGTTTAATGGGTGTATAGTATAGGCTGTTTACGGTAAACGACCTAAAACGCTTTGAAACGGGGTCTCGTTTAATGGGTTTATTACTTCGTCCATCTAGAACATGATATACGCCGAAACTTAAAAATCATTTTTTTCATTTTGATATGTTGAATAAGTAGTTTTTCACAAAAAAAGGAAAACGTTGAATAAGGAGCGATAAATTCAAGGGAACAAATATATCCTCATCTTCCTGGGAATTACGTTCCTGAGAATTCTGTTCGTGAATCATTGCGGCAAGAGGTGTCAGAATCATTGTCCGAAACTCTAAGGTGAGTGCGTGATCGTGGCTTCGTGTCTTGAGTCCTTTCTTGCATAGATTCACTTAGTCTCTGGTTGCTTTGATTGTCCAATTGTTTGCTTGTCATGATTTCATTGTTTCTGTATAACTTAGTCTCAGTGATCGACTCAGTTCACGCGGGGGTCTAGATCAGACAGCACGCTCTGGGGCAGTAATGCTCGCGGTGGCTTGTCTGGTGGCTTGTCTGGTTGCGGGAAGACTGCCCGGTGACTATGAGTGGTTACGCTTGGCGAGTTTCTGTCATAATAAGCATGTTGACTCCGTGAATTGACTGTATCAAAACTCTCAAGCATAGATTTTCCGCTTCTAGATTCCTGACTTGCTAATACATAGAATCTTATAGAGGAATAAGAATTGGATTATGTGCCTTGTGTTATCTTGGAGAAGTCTTATCTTTGGTGAGCTTACATTGAATTTTTGACTATGTTTCTATTGTGTTTATTATGTAGGTTGATGATGTGATGTTTTGAGTTGATCTGATACGCTCTTCAAATATATAGTTTTATGGAATGAAAAGGAAAAAACTACAAACTTTATGCAAAAAACATGGGATCCCTGCATATTTGAAGAGCATTGAGATGGCTTCAAGACTTGCTTCTCTTTTCGAGATAATTTCTATATTTGATCATCTCTTTGATATTTTTTTATTTTGGAATTGTAGGTTTATTTGTTGCTATAATACACTGTCCCGACAGCTGTTAAGAACACATGTTAAATGTAATTTAGAAGCAAAAGGAAGAAGAAAACTTACTTCTCGTCGAGCTTTGAGAAATTGAATTATGTACTTCTCTCTCGTGACATGTTTAAGTCGAGTTATATTTTGTTAATGGTGAAGCTTACAGCTGCATTTATCAAAATTTATCACGCATTCGTCTATTTTTCTTAGGTAATGCGTCGGTAATTTTTTGGTAATCCATCAATATTCTTCGAACCGTTTATGTATGTTTTCTGAAGGGTTCAGAATTTATTCCGAAGGGTTCAGAATTTTTTTTTGAAAGGTTTAGAAATGTTTATAAAGTGTTTCAAATCGTTTATATATGTTTCTATTATGTTTATTATATAGGTTGATGATGTGATGTTTCGTCGAGTTATATTTTGTTAATGGTGAAGCTTACAGATGCATTTATCAAAATTTATCACGCATTCGTCTATTTTTCTTAGGTAATGCGTCGGTAATTCTTCGGTAATCCATCAATATTCTTCGAACCGTTTATGTATGTTTTCTGAAGGGTTCAGAATTTATTCCGAATAGAAGCAAAAGGAAGAAGAAAACTTACTTCTCGTCGAGCTTTGAGAAATTGAATTATGTACTTCTCTCTCGTGACATGTTTAAGTCGAGTTATATTTTGTTAATGGTGAAGCTTACAGCTGCATTTATCAAAATTTATCACGCATTCGTTTATTTTTCTTAGGTAATGCGTCGGTAATTCTACGGTAAAAAACTAAAATGAAAACGAATTAATTTATAGATCTCCGATTTTTTTATCAAATTAAGGTAAAATCGCGGCGGAACAGCTTATGGAACAGCTCTGTTTACGTTGTCAATTTTCTACTTTTTATTTTTTTATATCTATCTTTCGTGTTGGATCTAATATAGAATAGATAGAGTAGTAAGAATCTATTCGGTCGTATGTTTTATCACTACCGTATCTGGACAAAGAGACTGAAATGGGTTTTTCTGCGTTTAATCGTAAACGTTCTATTATTCCATTAAAAGACCTCACGTTTAATGGGTGTATAGACTGTTTACAGTAAAAGCGCTAAAAAGCCCTTAACCGGGGTCCCGTTTAATGGGTTTATTACTCCGTCCTTCTAGAACATGATATACGCCGAAACTTGAAAATCATTTTTTCATTTTGATATGTTGAATAAGTAGTTTTTCACAAAAAAAAAGAAAAATGTTGAATAAGGAGCGATAAATTCAAGGGAACAAATATATCCTCATCTTCTTCCTCTTTCAATCGACTGCAATCTTAATTTTGGCCCGCCTCCTAACTTTCTTTAAGTTTTTCTCAGTTTTTAATATGCTATTCTTGTGATTATTACCGGATTATGATAGATCTACGAAGAAATTTTCGTATCCGAACCTAATCAATGATCAAAATCAATAATTCATATTTTTTTCCCTATCCATTACTCATTTAAAATCTGTTATTTCTTGAATTTATTTATAATTTATAAAATTAAAGAGCTTTTCTTAAGGTCGGTTTAACTGATAAAGGTTTGGATATGAGACTTATCACCACACATATCCAAACCTTTCTTAAATGGGTTTTTATCACTACCGTATCTGGACAGAGAGACTAAACGATCTATTATGCCCTTAAACGACCTTACGTTTAATGGGTGTATAGACTGTTTACAGTAAACGAGCTAAAATGCTTTGAACGGGGTCTCGTTTAATGGGTTTATTACTCCGTCCTTCTAGAACATGATATACGCCGAAACTTAAAAATCATTTTTTTCATTTTGATATGTTGAATAAGTAGTTTTTCACAAAAAAAAAAAAGGAAAATGTTGAATAAGGAGCGATAAATTCAAGGGAACAAATATATCCTCATCTTCTTCCTCTTTCAATCGACTGCAATCTTAATTTTGGCCCGCCTCCTAACTTTCTTTAAGTTTTTCTCAGTTTTTAATATGCTATTCTTGTGATTATTACCGGATTATGATAGATCTACGAAGAAATTTTCGTATCCGAACCTAATCAACGATCAAAATCAATGATTCATATTTTTTTTCACTATCCATTACTCATTTAAAATCTGTTATTTCTTGAATTTATTTATAATTTATAAAATTAAAGAGCTTTTCTTAAGGTCGGTGTAACTGATAAAGGTTTGGATATGAGACTTATCACCACACATATCCAAACCTTTCTTAAATGGGTTTTTATCACTACCGTATCTGGACAGAGAGACTAAACGATCTATTATGCCCTTAAACGACCTTACGTTTAATGGGTGTATAGACTGTTTACAGTAAACGAGCTAAAACGCTTTGAACGGGGTCTCGTTTAATGGGTTTATTACTCCGTCCTTCTAGAACATGATATACGCCGAAACTTAAAAATCATTTTTTTCATTTTGATATGTTGAATAAGTAGTTTTTCACAAAAAAAAAAAAGGAAAATGTTGAATAAGGAGCGATAAATTCAAGGGAACAAATATATCCTCATCTTCTTCCTCTTTCAATCGACTGCAATCTTAATTTTGGCCCGCCTCCTAACTTTCTTTAAGTTTTTCCCAGTTTTTAATATGCTATTCTTGTGATTATTACCGGATTATACGAAGAAATTTTCGTATCCGAACCTAATCAATGATCAAATCAATGATTCATATTTTTTTTCACTATCCATTACTCATTTAAAATCTGTTATTCCTTGAATTTATTTATAATTTATAATATTAAAGAGCTTTTCTTAAGGTCGGTTTAATTGATAAAGGTTTGGATATGAGACTTATCACCACACATATCCAAACCTTTCTTAAATGGGTTTTTATCACTATTGTATCTGGACAGAGAGACTAAACGATCTATTATGCCCTTAAACGACCTTACGTTTAATGGGTTTACAGTAAACGAGCTAAAACGCTTTGAAACGGGGTCTAGTTTAATGGGTTTATTACTCCGTCCTTCTAGAACATGATATACGCCGAAACTTAAAAATCATTTTTTTCATTTTGATATGTTGAATAAGTATTTTCTCACAAAAAAAAGGAAAATGTTGAATAAGGAGCGATAAATTCAAGGGAACAAATTTATCCTCATCTTCTTCCTCTTTCAATCGACTGCAATCTTAATTTTGGTCCGCCTCCTAACTTTCTTTAAGTTTTTCTATTCTTGTGATTATTACCGGATTATGATAGATCTACGAAGAAATTTTCGATTTCGATTGTGATTTTTACCGGATTGTGATTGTGATTATTACCGGATTTTCGATTTTCGATGATGAGTACATGCATGATAATTTTCTAACATTCTCCTGATGGTGATTCCGACTCCTCTGACATGGTCAGTGGCGAGTCTTTATCCTTTTCTTTGTATTTTCTGACCGGCAGGTTGCTTGAGCTTCCTCCTGATCCATTCCTTTGTTTTATCTTAGGGGCTCTTTGTCAGACCCAGACGTAATGGCTTATCTGCCAGTACCGGCGCCTCTTCCTCTTGTGTTTCTACTCCTCCGGGGACGTCGCATGGTGGTGAGGCTTCCGGTACCCGCGAGGATGTTTCTGTGGTTCGCTTAATTGGGTCTGGAAGACTCCGTGGTACTGCCGCGGGTTTGTGTCCAACATCGCCTTATAACATTCCTCAGCGAGAGCCAAGGAGCTCCAGGAACGTCAGGCCTCGTCGCTCTTCCTAGCTTTTAGTCTTAGCCTTTTCTTCTACCTCTTTGTAATAATCTGGTGTCTTGACAAATTGTTGCTACTCATAATCTAGATTCTTGACAAATTGTGACTTATTATCTTGAGTTAACACTTAATTTCCACACCAAGTAGCTTTCAACGATATCTAAGCCACATAGCTCCTTCACAACCGGCATTGTAGCCGGAACAGGCAACTGAAATGTTGAGCCTGAACCATCTTCGCCTTTCCATATCCTTAGCTGTTTTCGAGCTTTTTATATCATTCCGATTCATGATATAAAAATACATGACAAACAACATACATAACAAACTATAATATTCTAATCCATCACATGTTTTTCCTGAGGGAAACATTTCCCTTAAAAAATTTCCCGAATAGAAGCCAAACAAGTGCCAGTCCCATCAGTTACACCACATTACTAACCATACAGAGAATCCAAAAAAAACCCACCACCAGTCTTGGTTGCCTCGGGCTTCCTACAAGTTATGAAGCACAATTAAACTGCGTGCGCGAAAACCTGAGCGGCAATGAGATAACATAGATGGCAAGTACTATAATGGGCTGTTGAAGATCACGATAGAGCCAACGAGATTTCATTTTCTTCATCATTTCGACCAACTCTTTAAGTAAAACATTTCAAATCAACATATACGCATTTTAGTAATTTCTTAGAAAACTATTAATGCTAAACGCTAAACGCAAATGAAAGGAACTTCAGTTTAGCGTTTGGAAATTTATAAAAAAACAAAAAAATATATTAAAAAAAAATTAATAAACGCAACATGCAACATGCAACAACTAATCGAAAATTTTCGAATTCTAATTATAATCACGTTTCATATAATTTTTACATACATGATACATGTATAAGTATACTTATATGTTTGAGTTTACAGAGTAACAATTATAACATGTAACTTAGTGGTTATTGCTTATCCTAATTCATCCACATTTCTTTTACATATATTTATGATCATTTTTAATTAATAGGGTAATCATTCAGGTATTTCTGATCAAACCAAACCTTGAAAGCACCCTTGAAAGCACTCTAGTTAGTTTATGATATGAATATATAACAATTAAACATCTGATACGCTTTGATTCGAGCCAATCAAGGCGGATTGGGAGTTCAAGTGTTAGCTATCAGAGTTATTTGTGACATCAAGAAATTTGTATATACGTGTCATATATATTAAAATATAATATGTATATGCTTCCACCAATGTAAGCATTATTCTCGACCTTGTTTTTTGGCAATAGAGTTATGTTTTCTTTTTATTCTTCACTCAGTAAGAAGATCCCTCACGAAAGTCTGTCACAAAGTCTAACTTGAGTTTTGGTATTATATATGTGTATGTTCAAAAAAATATACCGTAATTCGACCGTTGACAAAATAATAAAGAAAAGTGTTGAAAAGTATAAATATATGTGGCAACGTGAAATGGCAACGAAAGATCGTTTGCTAACACTTAAACAAAGTGCAAAACATCGAACCACTATCCTTCATGTCATTGCCAGTCACATGCATCCCATCTCTCCTTTTCCTTTATCACTATATTTTATTTTCACTAATATAACATTTAAATAAATAAAAATATGTAATCTTATGCTTTCATTAATATATCATCTTGCTATTTTTTATTCGACGTTAGACCTAACAGCATATAGACGATCCAAACATTTTTCAAACTGTTATAACGTTTTGTTGTAGTAGCTACTTTTATATTTACCATCACAGTGTGGGTATCGACCAAAATAAAAATGAATTAGTTTTCAAAAAAGTTCATACTACAATTATAGTACAAAACTTCATGAAGACATCTTTTTGACATGTTTATCTTTGAGAAAATATTATATATTTACCTCAGGGTTCCATCATATATTCATATATAAATATAAAATATATGATCTTCGAATAATGTTAGAACAGTATAAAAATCGAAATGATAAAACCAAACCAGTTAACAAATTAATTGATTGTTGTATAAAGCTTATATCGTGATCTTATCTACTTTTAGTTGATATTCGTCTGAGCCATTTTTCCATTGGCAGTGAGTAGTTAATGAGGGAATTGAAGCAGCAAGCACATGGCCACATAGCCAGCTCGTTATTTACGGGTAATTCTTTGTTTGGTTGTATAGCCAGTTAGCCACACTATAACTATATAAAAATAGTTGAAAAATGCATGTTGGCATCTGATACACTGTCACCAAAAATGCCAAAACATAAAATATTCTATTTTTAAAAAGGAGATTATAAAAAGAAATTGAGGAATAAATATCCAGCAAAGCTGCAAAAGATTAAGGAAATGCACATGATCCCATAAAGATTCTTCCATTAATTAATGCATAATATCCCATATTACAAGCTTGATCTCTCTCGTCATTTTATCGTCAACTTTTAATTATTGTGACATCCTTTAGGGTTTAAGATTCTGTCACATGCTTGCTTCTTCTAGGTACAAATTCTTATAATTGTAAACCATCCTTTAAACTATCAATTTTACAATCTCCTTCGACTCAGTTATCAGTTTTTATATTTGTTATATAATTATCCTGGTTGTTAGACGCTAACATGTAATCGTGAAAAAGGGTTACCCTTTTTTTTTTTTTGATAAAGCAAGGGTTACATTGTCTCTAAGTCAAAGTTAAATATTTCATATACTGACTACTAATTATGGCGACCTAAAATGAATTGAAAGTATTTGAATTACCGTCGTGGTATTGTCATATTTGCTGAAGTTGATTTTCATATTGGACGTTCAGTTCACCACTGTCATCTGAATTACTTTAGACTTGTAAGTTGTAACCTTGTACGTAGCATGTCTCAGAGATATTTTGCTTCAGTTTGATCCTTGATTAATTATAAGAAAACGTTGTGAGTTCTTAAATATATAACCACCAAAAGATTATTGTACGAATAAATGTCATGTCGATATAATTTCGTATCTGAACGTAATTGATGGATTTGACCCCTGAGTTTTGTATCCACACAACTCTTGCCTACATAAAGTCTTGATTTTGATTCAAAACTTGACGGAAAAAAAAATGAATAAATAAACTATGTTTGGAAAATTGAAACTCGAAATGTTGTACTCACGTTTGGCTTAGTTCCCATTTCCCACCTCTTCATGATACGGGTTTATGGTCGTTTAAACAGTTTCTTGAAATTATATTAGTATTTAAATAAGTGATATTTAAGTATCAAAATCATATTTTATCAAAATAGTTAGTTAAACATGCAAAGGACTTTGAACTACAACAATTTACATGTACCCATCAAATAACAGTATAACTATATAGTAAACTCGAGCAATGTTTAACCGCAAATTTTTATGATATAAGATGCACATAAGGAGGTTCATTCCTAGAGGCTAGTAGTACATCTTATAAGTATAATACGTGGAAGAGATGAGAGTCATGACAAAGCATTTGAGTGTAAATGAAGCATCCAAGTTAACCAAGGGTCCGTCCATTAACCAAAGAAGCAAAGCAAGCCAAACAAGCTTAGCTAAAAGAAACCTGTACTTCTAGAAACGAAGTGGGGGATTCTAGTGGGTCGCACAAACTCATTTCGTTTTTTTTTTTTCTTTTTTTAATTATTATAATCGTATTGGAGACTAGAGTAGCTTTTATTATATACCATAATATATATATATATATATATATATATATACATATACAGTCCATAGTATAACTACAGTTATAGTAACATTTGCAATGTAATTTCTTAGAGAACACCATCACCAATGGATATTTTCTTTTGGGAGCAAATAACGCTGGATTATTTCCTAGCGACGGGGATTAGAAGATGTTAATTAGTCATCTCATCTCCCTTTAGCCAGTATGAGAACTTCTGGTCTTTAAACAAAAGAAAATCAGTGAGATTACTAAAATTATGTTTGGACCTACAACCGCTCTTATTTATGGCGACCAATTTTTTTGCCTCAGCATCGCTAAAAGCAATGTTGGCTTTAGTCTCTCCACATCTTAAGACCCCAAGCAACTTTTATTTACATCTATTTTATTTGTCGCTTTCTTTTGTCACTAGCGTCGGGTTTCGAACAATCTATTTCTTACATCATTCACAGTTTCAAACAAATATATGTAATTCAATTGGTTTTCTTTGTAATGATTGGTTTGAAACTGTTTAAATATACACAGATATTCTGAAAATTTAAATTTATCATAAGAAAGAAAAAAAAAAGCAATGTCTTTAAGAAATTTCGAAAAGTTTAAAAGTGTCGGCCATTTGATTGTGGAAGAGGAAAAGGGGAAGAGTCGATTAAAAAGGAGAGTGACAACTTTCCAACCCCAAATTGTTTGCTTGCTTTCTTCCAACTCTCTTTGTCCGTTTCCTCTATCTCCATTGGAATCTGTGTGTGTCTATATCTCTTACTTCTTCCCTTACTCTTGTCACATTTATAATCTCTTATAATTCAAATCACAATTTATTATGAAGTACTGTACATTGATGATATGTGACTTTCTTGTATTAAATTGCGTTGATAAAACAAGAATTCTAGTGGTTATATGCATTAGAGAGCCAATTTTCAGGAGTGTAATTACAAAATGACCACACGTTATTTTATTTGTAATCAGTTATGGAGTAAAACTATAATGATTATGGGTATCTTAAACAAATAATATATTATTTTATCTGATAAATGTTAGTATATTTGATGCATTCTATTACGTGATAAAACACAATTTTATCAGGCGACACATTGTTCTTCTGTATACATGTTAACATGTTCATTGATATGCGAGTGTTATTTTACACAGTAACATGACTAGGCCTGGGCATTCGGTTTTCGGTTCGGATTCGGATCGGTTTTTTCGGGTTTTTGATATTTCGGTTTTAGAGTTATAGAAACCGTTCGGTTATTTTTCATTTTCGGTTCGGTTCGGTTCGGTTTCGTCCGGATTCGGATCGATTTCGGATCGGTTTCGGGTATTTAAATATCGGCTAAAAATAAAATAATTTAAATTAAATTGAATTAAATTTGTAAAAAAAAAATGAATTTAACGAATATTACTAAAAAATTAGGATATTTCGAATATTTTGATTATTTTATTCTAAATATAACTAATATATTCAGTAAAATTATACTTTTTACATATTTTGGTTATTTTAAATATAAATATAACTAATATTTTTCGTATATAATTATATTTCGGTTATCAATTCGGTTTTCGGTTCGGTTCGGGTTCGGTTTCGGTTTTTCGGATTTAGAAGTTTAAAAACCGTTCGGTTTTTTGTGTCAATTTCGGTTCGGATCGGTTCGGGTTTTTCGGTTCGCTTCGGTTCGGATTTTTCGGTTCCGGTTTTTATACCCAGGCCTAAGATAAAGCATTGATGTTCAAGGATGGAGGGCATTTTTGTCAATAATAATTTACAATCAAATCACTAAACTTTCGGAACTCTTTTTTTTTTCATAGAAAAAGGAAGATGAAGCAACAGGTGAAATAATAATAGTGCAATGAGAAAAAAGGCAAAGGGTTATGAAATTGATGGTCTGATGCATCCTCAGACTAAAAAATATCGTACGTCTTTTGTAAGGTCTCGTGATTACAAAAATAACTCCTTTAGATTTTGTCCCATCATTTTTTTTTTTTTTAAACCCTCTCGACCAAATCATGACATATGCAGAATTTATTTTCATGGATTTAAACAAAAAACAAAAAACAAAAAAAATTGCTACATGGAAAATGTCCTTTTCATTGATGTATTCCATTTATTTCTTCCCACTTCTGAATATGACGACTACGACCACATGGTGCCAGTACCCACGACTAAACATTATAATATATAACTTTTATTTTTCTCCATATATATCATAGAAAAATGTTGGGCCATAATGATATATAATTTTATATGATATAAGATGACTTTTACCCATTTTTTTTCATTACTCCAAAAAACAAAAACAAAAACAGAAAACTCGGTGGCGTTTGGTTGCAGATTTCAAAAGTGAGCTAATGATAGATTCCAATTTTCGAAACATGCATGGGTTCTTCTGATCAAAATTCAAAACAAAAACAAAATATATATAAAATAATTAAAAAACAGGAAAAAAAAAAAAAAAAAAAAAGTTCGACCAATTTCAGTTGTACTGTTGCTGATCAAGCCATGGCCAAAAACCAGAGTGGTCATCCATTGCACAGAACATGTTACTGATACTGTTCTCTTCTTTCACCATGCTTTGTCCTGAAGAAGAGTTTTGGAAGAACTGCATCGTCGTGGTTGTGGTCGTTGCAGTGGCTGGTGACGGTGGAAAGAAGTGTCGACTTACTGTCTGCGGTGGCGGTGGATGGCCACCGGTTATTGTGCTGTCGATTGACGGCGGCGCCGTTGAGATATCAAGTCTGAGATTATCTGAGCTGTTATCACTTCTGTTACTGCAAGATCCTTCTGTTTCTTTGTTCAGATTTATTGACTCTGTTTGTTCTCTGTTTTTTAATCCCATTATCTGAAATTTTTCAAAACCCATTTACGACACAAATTAGATTCAGAGATTTTTTAAAAAAAGAGTACTGTATAATGTGATAAGCATGAGAAAGATATTGTCTTCAGATTTCTGTTTCTGACAAGAGTGAAGGAAAAACGAGATAATGATGTTTTATGAAAAGTCATGAATCATGTTGAGTTTATTAACCCTACTTGAAAGCAACTCCTAATCCCAATAATTATTAACAAAACAAATTTAAACCTTTTCTGAAAGGAAGAAAAAATGAATATATCTTTTACCCTAACAAAACTATGAGATCATCGAACTTTTATCAAAAAAAACAAAAACTATGAGAATATTAACCCCCCCAAAAAAAAAAAAATGATCTTTCACATTTTTAGAAAGAAAAGAAACTAAAAAAAATTTCAATCTCTGAACCCGGCCTACGAAATTATGAGATTTTTTCAATAGAATTTCTTTTATGAGATTATTAATAAAAGAAAAAACTTGATCATTCACATTTTCAGAAAGAAAAGAAACTACAAAAATGTTCAGAAAAGCAACTTAAAAAGTTCAATCTTGTAACCCTGAAGAATTATGAGATAGTTTTTGGTTAGAACGAAATTATGAGATCATTAACCTAAAAAGCTTCAACTTTCAAATTTTCAGAAAGAAAGGAAACACGAAAACAATTCATCATTTTGACCTGACGAAATTAACACAAATTAACCTAAAGTTCCATTTTTTTTCTTTCGAATTACCAGATCAATTACCTCAGTTTGGAGCTTCTGATTATGGGTTTGAAGAAGATCGTTTTCAGCTTTAAGGGCATCGAACTGTCGTTTAAGCGTATCGTAGTCTTTCTCGAGCTGCTTTGTTTTCCAGCGAGCTCTTCTGTTCTGAAACCAAATCGCGATCTGTCTTGGCTGTAAACCCAAGGCACGAGCCAACTGCATTTTCCTCTCCGGTTCAAGTTTGTTTCCAAGCTCGAAATTCTTCTCCAATGTCTTCACTTGCTCCATGTTCAATCTCCTCTTCTTCTCTCCCATTTGAGATCCATCATCTGAATAATCCTCTTCTCCGTTCATATTGTTCCCCGGTTCTAAATCACAACACCCTTCTATCGGAGATCTTTTACCTAGAAACGAAGCAAATCCTGAAAACAGAGCAAAACAGAGCTTAAGAAGACAGAGGAGATCAGTTTTAAATGTTTGTGTGTGTGTGTGTGTGTGCGTGTGTGTGTGTGTATACCATGGAGATCTTGAGGTAGAGAGCAAGAAGGAAGGAGAGGTGCAAGAGATGGAGATTGATGAGGATGATCGTCTTCGTAAGAGGTTTGGATCATGAAATTTGAAGGGAAAAAAGACATTCCATTATTACAAGACATTTTCTTCTGTTTTTTCCAACAGAAGACAAGACACTTGCTTGAGCTTTGGTCGTTTCTCTTTAGTTTCTTCTTAACATTCTTTGTCTCGAAGACATCATAATTGTGACTCGGGATCTCAAACTCTTTGTGTGAGTCGGAGAATCAAATGGAAAAAGAGAAGAGGAAGAAAAAAAAAAAGAGAGAGAGATAGTGAAATGAACCGGCCTAGACTATACCACTTATGGTATTTATTTTCTTCATTTTTCGTTTTATATAAGAAAGGCTGAAAGAGAGAGAGGGTTTTTAAGCTGTAGGGAGAACAAAAATCATTCTCGTTCAAAATAACAATTAACCTGATCAAATAGCTTAAACTTCATTTCAATTAAACCAATATACTTATGCTCCATTCTTCTTCTTCTTCTTTTTTTCTTTTCATTTTCCACTATATTGGTGGGATGCAATTCAATTTACCATGGTATGAACAAACTAATCTCTAGGATGTAATTTATTTCGCGGTAGTAATTTTTATCGATTAATAATTATATACTATTTTTGAGGTGTAATTGTGTTGAGTTACATTAAGAAGTTAGATTGTTCAAAAACAAAACAAAATAAGAAGTTAGAATAATCAGATTTTTATAATCTTAAGAAAAATTTAGATATATACAGATGATTGACATATGACCTAGTGTTTTTTTATTACCATCCGAATTCAAATCTCTATAATGTATATTGTGTTGTTGACAAAACAAATTTGTACAGAGAAAATGAGGGAACATTTTATATATTAAGAGAGGGAAAATATAAAAGGGTGTTACAGCTTGCGTACAAAGTGGAAAATAAAAATATGAGAATCAAAAAAGGTTATGAAAGGAAAGGACTCTTTCTTTAAATTTTCCCCTAGGGAGAGACATGCAGAGGTGATCTCTCTCACTCATCATCATACTTGTCCTTTAATCTTTTTATCTAATCTCTCTTTCTCTTATTAGATCTGTACTTTTTTTTTGTAAACCAAATGAAACGGGGTCCAGTACCCATCTTAAAATCATCATAACTATCAAAGTTGGATCATCTTTTATTTTAAACTCAAAATTTATTTATAGATAATTTGATTCATCTATAATTTATCCATTATAGATTAAATGCATAGGGCGAGAATTTATCTAGTTAGCAGCCAATAAAAAGCAGTTTCATACTTCCATTGAGAAATAGGCCTAATCATATTGTTTACCACTTTTTAATTCCCTAGTTCAAAGTAATTAGGAATTTTTTTCTTATTATGGAGTAATATTGAAGTCGGGAAGGTGGATAGTGAATGGGTCCACTGTGGATCCTAGGTAGTATATTAATTATACACACGCTAGTACGTACCCATAAAAAAATTGTATTGTGTCTGCATAGACCTACCTATACCTGTAGATCTATTGAGGTACAAAAACACAGGAAAAACCTTAGTATTTTTTTGTATCTTGGGAAGAAGAGAGAAGTGATATTATTGATTTTCAGATGTTTTATGATGCTAGTTGTGACTGATTACTTTGATGCAAAACATCAAAAAAAGGAAGAAAAAAGGAAATAGATGCGCTTGTAAGCCCAAATAGAGTAGACTATGGTATTATCAATCAATTGAAACATGTAACTTTTCGTATTGATTTCTTCTAGTACTTGTAAATTCTACCTATATCATATGGTCAATATACAACAAATATGTATTTTGGATTTGCAGCTCTAGAACTTGCCTAACGATTATGGTATTGGTACGTCACATCTGATCTTGAACCTAACCTACCAATAGCAAGGCAAATACCAAATCGAAACAAGAAACCAAACACTAGTGGTAATGCTATGTATGTGTAATTAACAAAATGTTAATACGATCAGCAACATAACCATAATACAAAATATAGTCGGTAAATAACAAATCAAATGTCCACAAATTTAATTAAACTTTTCGTTCAGAAGGTTTCATATACTGTGCTTTTTGGCAGACCGATTGGACATATCAGTCGCAAATGATGACAAATATTCAAATGTAACAGAGAGTGTTATAATTTATGGGGAAAATTAGGCAATTGTTTGAAAATTTCCTATACAAGCTTTGTTCCTCTTTTCTTCGCTCTAAGGCAAAGAGACAGAAAGTGTGTAGGAACAAACATAGGCAAAAATCACAAAAGCATGAAATTTAACCATCCGCCTAGATCGTAATTATTAATTGTTTTCAAAAATATTTAAGAAGAGTTTCATACAGTAATCTATATTGTTAAATTCACTATATATAAATATTATGTTACAAAACGGAAATGTACAAAAGAAAAGAAATTCCAAAACTAGTAGACATAGACTTGTTACATACTTACATGTTACATGCATGGCTTATGTACACTTGAATGCATATGCATGTATAGACAGACGTATAAAGATGGTGCGTGGGGTATTTAGGTTAAGGAAAAAAACAAACAAACTTACTGTATAATTAACCCCACATAAGAGCTGTTCTATTTTGTCCCTACCTCTCTCTTTCCTCTTCTATTCCTTCCCCTAATCAATATTTTTCTTAATTCATTTTCCCAACACCCCTTGTGCCGTTTTCGTTGATCAGTTTATCATATTCGTTTTCTCAAACATCATCAACCACATAATTATCAACACTTACGCTCAATTTCACTTCATACTAGACTACCATTAATCATTACTTATTAGAGTACTTATCCGCGTAACTGACATGCACTGATGCAACCATCACCTAGTACGAATTTGCAACTGAAATTAAAACTTTTGTTAGCTGATATATTCTGATATATATTTACACAAATGTCTGTAACTGAATATCGTTGCAAATATCCATAATTGAATATATATACTAAAGTAATATATATCATCTTTGTTGAGCGTTATCCATTCGTCACAAGATTTGACTGAAACACGATACATGCACTCTTATCACAAAGAATTGTAAATATACGAACGACAAGAATGGTGAAAAGGCTAGTGTCACTAGTTGCAGGAAATTTAGAAAATTTGTACACTCATGTCGTTTTGGTATGATCGCCCAACTTGTGTATCTTTTAATAAACAACCTATAAGTATACGTTTTCGATAAACGTATATCCAAGTGAAAATATGTCTTCGTCGCCCAAAACTTCCATATGAAATTTAGGAAAGTCAGCAACGTAGTTTTCAAGAAGTCACAATATGTCCCTCCTCTCGTGTCACCACTCCGAGCGAACTAGCTGCATCGTATAAAATAATAAAAATACTGTGTATGTGATACATTCATATACATAACATATATGAGCGTGCGTGTCTGCTTCTGTCAGATTATACTGGGACGTCTTTATCCTTGTTGTATATTGCATAATATGATAAAAATAAAATTCTAGAAAATAAATATATTTATACTATATAATTCTCTAAATTCACAGGTAGGCCAAAGCTTAATGTTTCTACACCATGTCAGTATGTCACCATATTTGAAGTTCTAACTAGTAGACTACCCGCGCAGTAGCACAGGGTTATGTTTTTTATTTTTTTAGTTTTGTTTTGTTTTGGTACCCGACTCGATCAATTAACAGATTCGATTTCTGATTTGATTGCGTGAGTTTACATTTTCATTTTTTCAGTTTAGTTTTGTTTTGGTACCCGACCCAATTAATTAACATATTCGATTTCTGATTTGACTTCGCAAGTTACATTTTTATCTTTTCAATTTAGTTTTGTATTTTTACTCGACCCGATCAATTATTGATTTGACTGAACCATCGGCCGATTTGTTTTAAGTTTCCGACCCGATCAATTAATAGATTCGATTTCTAACTGAATCATTTGTCGGTTTGTTTTAAGTTATTATTCTTATATCCAAACAGTTTTTCTCTCGTATTCTTATATCCAAACAGTTTTTCTCTCATATTATTGTATTCAAATATTACAATGTATTTCTCAATTAATATTATAAATAAAGATTACTGATTTGACTGAACCATCTGCCGGTTTGTTTTAAGTTTCCGACCCGATCAATTAATATATTCGATTTCTGATTGAACTGAATCATTCGTCAGTTTGTTTTAAGTTATTATTCTTATATCAAACAGTTTTTCTCTCATATTCTTGTATCCAAATATTACAATGTACTTTTCAATTAATATTATAAAGATATGAATTGCTTTTTTTTTGTGCAACTGAATTGTTGTACATTAATAGATAAAAATTATCGGAGATATTCAACACAGTGCGAGTATTTTTAGTTTTCTGATAATTAGGAAAATATCTATACGACTAATTAAAGTAATATTTATAAAATGTCTGAAAACCTAACAATGGAATTTTTCCTCTTATACTATAAAATAAAACAGTATTACTAAAGAAAAAAGTATCTTTTTAATAAGTGTTCTTTCGATACATATACTTTCTTTTATTATTTATGATTAGAACAAAAAAATCATGAAAATGTATACAGTAATTATAAAAGTATGAGAATTTTCTTTACTTTGCTGAACAAAATTAATAGTTTTTCAAATTGACATATTTTTTAAATGGATTTAAGATGTTCTTGGTTTTAGTTTTTTTCCAAGTTAGGAATAAAGGAGTAGTGTTCATGTTGTGTTGTCGTTGTCCATCACAAAACTGTAAAAAAAGAAAGCGAAGAAGACATTAGTGGACCCATGACAAGAAATAAGGCCCAAAAGTTGGCTAATTTTAGCCATCACGACAGAGGCACCATCTCCACTGGACATCCATTTAATTATACAATCTGCAAACATTTCTCTTTCCTTCCCTCATCGTTAATATGCCTTATTGCCTTTAGTTTTCTCAACCTATTCCTATTAGCAATAACACAATTACACACACGCTCATATATTAATACGAATACATAAATGAAGAAAAAAACCATTGATGTCGGGTTCTTCTGGATTGTCCGCGGCTTTAACAAATCTATTAAACATTCCGAAATGGGTTAATAGTAAGTCATTTCAATTTGGTACTTTGGTTGTATCTTGGAGACGAGCGTAAAAGAAAATAAAGTTCAGCATATTGTTTCGAAGGTTTGTGCCATTTAGAAAAGGGTACATAATATGATTCTTCTGTTCGATAAGAAAAAAATAATTTTCTTCCTTCGACTTTTCTTGTTTGAGCTAAGCCACTAAACAATGAATATCAATGTTGGAAAACATCGTTTCATCAAGACGAATGGTTTTGATATAAGCCCAAGATGAAATTATATTATGAGTGATGGGAAAATCCAGCCGGAAACGGAGGCCAAGCCTTTGAATACTATGATCCTTGACTATGATGAACGTTATTTACTATGATCCTTTTATTTTGGATTCACTTTGAATACAATGTAAAATATACATAGGTTCTAACAGAAAAAAGTTTTAACAGCTAGAGAACAGGAACTCATGTCATAAATCATTAATATTGGAAGATCTCATAACTCGCAGCCAAACTATACAGCCATGTGTGGATCCTCATAATGTACATACAATTATGAGAACAATACGTACATATATCAATATTATATGACCCCAAGCCCTAGCTATAAATATAGTATATGAAGTGAACGGATAGTTAATGATATATTTTTTTAACTCTGTTTATTCACTCAACAGTGAAGCAAACTCCTAGTGATGGCCGCCTTTCCGGTGTAGTCGTCCATCGAAGCCAAGAGTTCTGACAACTGATCGCTGAGGTTATCAACATCTCGGTGTAAGTTCTCGATATAGTTGCAAGTCTCTTCTAAAATCTTAGATGCTGGTACCTGTCCATTTGTTGTTTGAGCAAGAACGAGTCCCACAAACACCAGTACACCACCAAGAAAACTTAAATGCAAAAAAAAAAAAAAAAAAAAAAACAAGATCGGAATATATATCAAAAGTAAATGATCGTTAGCTAACAAAACTATTTATCAATTGTTATTAGGTTAAAACCTTGTTTTGAAGTAATTATATCTAAAAGATGTTGATAATAATAATAACTGTACATAATCTAAAATTCTAGTTAGACCAATATTTTTGTTAGAGAAGGTTATACTTATTTAGTTTTGTTAAAAACAGAAAATGGGGATGTGGTGTGGATCCAATGGGCCATAGCTCCTTAGAATCCCCTTGCGGGAAGATGACGATCACCTTGGGGACAGAAGAATATATAACTTTAAAGTCAGCTATTTGACCATATACACCACTATTAATCTATTATATTAACAAAATGGATGAAATCAAACAGTTCGCAGACCCGTACATTTAGTAGTAAGAATCTAACAGAATTTGGTCAAAGTTATCTACATGTTCAAAGTCGATTTGTATCCTAGTTGATATTGCTGTAATAAATGGTGCAATATAGTTTACCGAATAATAATAAAAAAGAGCATACATACCAAAAATATATTAAAAAAAAATAAATCAAAGGTGCATACATTATCAAAGCTTCTAAGGTAAGATTGAGGAATAAGATGTTGGAGCTTGAAAGCAAGCTCGGCAACTTGGTTATCAGAGGCTCTACATCTTCCTGACTGCCTTGAACGTGATCTTCTGCTCTTCATCGATATTGAACAAAGAGAGAGACAGAAATCGAACAGTACTATGTGTCAGAACGAGGCAGAGAGAAAATGGGATAGAAGATAAGATTTCAAGAGGTATAAGCAAAGTGGAGAAGTGTTTATTTCACAATTATATTTTTGAGGTATATATATATATATATATTGTGTTATGTGAGATAGAAAGGGATCGTTGGTTATGTTTTTTTTTTTTATTAGGATGTCCTCAGCTTTCATGAATTAAGTATATACAGCTTTCTGATTCTTTTTATATATCACGCATGATGGAACCAAATATTTATTTCCGGCTAGATTCTAAACATTCTTTCATTCGAAAACTATGTCTTGACTGTAACATGTCTTCAATGGAACCATGTTATGTTTTCAAAATATAATTCTTTATTTTAATTTGTCACTTTCTTGTTCTAAAAAAATCATATGATTTTCATATTGGGGGTTTCTTGTTAGATAGGACTTCATTGTTCTAAACAAGAAGTTTTGCATTTGTTCTTACAATCATAACATATTTTCTCAAAATATATTTATTCGTTTTGTTAGAAACCCGAATAGGGATGAGCTAACCAATTAGTAGAAAGATATACTTTTGCTAACTCTCTAAAGTAGCCATAATCTAATTTATTTTTGCTAAGAAATAATATAATTTATATGATAAGATAAGATGCTTTTGATTTTTCTCTCCTTTTTGTGTCACTGGATACTTATCAGTTATCAGATCACAAAGAATGAAAGAGATTGGATGGGTTAACAAACAAAAAAAAAATTTAAACGATAGAGGCGGCTACACTTTTTTTTTTTTTTGTTAAAAGATTGGGAGATTGGCAAAAATGACAACAAATTTTTTTATAATTCACAATATGACCATTTCTCTCCATTGGCTAGGATATACCTCGTATTTTCTGTATAAATGGCAAAACAATCTCTCCCCTATAACAAAACTCAGTTTCGTTACTAACTGGATATATCAAGCTGACACTTGTTACGTGGGGTCAGTAGAACTTGACTTCGGACGTGGAACACGTATGTAGATAGACCACCTCTAATTAAAATATTGTCGATGAAAATTACAATTTACAAATAAAACATTACACAAAATACAACATTTGAGAAAGAAAGGGAACTATGATGAGCTGAGGAGAGAGTTGTAGAAATTAGGGTTTCGTTTCATTTCTACAGTACCACACTCTTCTTTATAAACTTGTGCAGCAGAAGTACAATCGTCTTCCCGGATTGGGTTCAACTCCCTTCTGAATCCGTAGAAGATCTCGCTTAATTGTTCGAAATTGCGATCGTATTTACATGTAAGATTTTATTGCCTGACGGTTTCCTAAATAGCTTTATTTGGTCTGTTAGTTTGAAGGTGTTGGCGATGAATAGATCTGTAAATGAATAATTTGCCAATGGAGTTTCCTTTGTTATATATATTTTTTATTAAATCGCAGAATGGAAGAGCAGGGGTTACCAGAGCGAATGTTCGAGACCGGATATGAGCCTCGAGGTAGAAAACGGATAAACAGTTATTTTAACCTCCGATGGCTTGAAAGTATTAAAGCAGCGTTGGCTAAAGATCAGTTGCAAATGTTGGCAAACTCGCAATTCAGTCAGGTTATGCAGATGGGCAGTCATACTTTCGCTGTGATATTCGTTCATTACTTGTTGTCCCGACAGTTAGTGACTGAGAAAGAATATGAACTTTGGTGGGAATTTTCCGGCAAGCCAATTCGATACGCGGTGTCTGATTTTGCCTTGGTTACTGGTTTAAATTGTGAGAAACCTCCGGAAAAAAAAAAAAGTCATATTGCAGGCGAAACGAGCAAGGAAAGCGAAGGAGGTGAAGGAAGATGGCAAGGTGTGGAAGGAACTGTTCCGGAAAGGGGATAAACCAACCACTAGCTATATCTTGTTTTCCCACCAAACAAGACTCGCACAATCTGTCTTCTTCTTCGAGCTTCGGTAAACCGTACACCATCTCTTGCATTGACATAGCTTTCATTGTCTTAAAACTTATATGTCCTAGTCTTGCGTGCCATCTCCATGAGTCTTCTTCCATACTCGTCTTTAAACAAATTGATCTCCCAATCTTGAGGTTTATCTTGTAAAGTCTATTTGGTGATCTTGTGACTTTTACAAGAAGATTCCCACTTGGATCATGAAACGTCAAGAAATCTTGTCTCATCCTTACATCACATCCCGCCTCTGTAGTTTGTCCTAGACTTAGGATATTGCTCTTAAGTTCAGGGATATAGTAGATATTTGTAACAAGTTTCTGTTCTTTTGTCTTGCTTTGAAATCGTATCGATCATTTCCCTCCTATTTCAATGCATGATCCATCACCAAATTTTACCTTGCCTCTTATGTTTTCGTTTAGCTCCGAAAAAAACTCCTTATGGCCCGTCATGTGATTACTCGCTCCGTTATCAAGATACCACATTCCTCCTTTTTCTTCGTTGGATTCTGTAGTTTCTTGGTATAACTTTTTCTTCGTTTAAGAACACAACTTCGTACATATAGAGAGCTGAATCTGTATCTTCCGTCTCTATATGATTCGCTTCTAGTGTCTTAATCGGTGGTCTATCGGGACATACAGATGCGAAGTGGCCATGTTTGTCACACCGGTAACATATTATCGTTGATCTATCCTTCTTATTCTTTTCTTGGCTTTGATCGCTTTGGTTTTTTCTTTCTTGTGTGTTGGCTCTTCCTCTGCCTCCTCTGTTTCCACGATCTCTTCCTCTCGATGGTGTAGATGTGTATTGACTTGAATCCGTGTACAAGAGCTTGCCTTGTGTTTCTCCTTGATTCTCATCGTTAACGATTTGTTCTTCATAGGCCTTGAGTCTTCTTATGATGTTTTCGAATGCTATTGTTTTTAGATCTAGTACCTGCTTGAGAGATGCTATGATGTGGATAAACTTGTTTCTTGGTAAACTATTTAAGAACTTCTTCACAAGTTTCGCTTCCTTGATAGTTTCTCCAAGAGAGGTTGCTTTTGTTGATAGCTCCGATAACTTTCCCGCAAAGAAATCGATTGTATCCGTGTCCCTCATCTTGATCCGATCAAACTCCGACATTAAGGTTTGCAACCGTGCCTCCTTTACGCAATCAGGGCCTAGATGTCGAGTTTTAATCGCTTTCCAAATCTCTTTAGGTGATTCTTGTTCGCCGGCTTGCAAAATAAGAGTCGATCTCCAGTATAGATTGGAAAAGTAATGTTATCGCTACATAGTTCTTGCTGGATTCCCCCGTTCCGTGTTTGATTACTTCCCATACTTTGTGAATCCGCAATAGAACCTTCATCCTCATGGCCTATACAGTGTAGTTTGTAGACGACAACATCGGGCATTGGATCGAGATCGCCTTATCTTGATCCCTTCGTGGTGGAGGAGGATCGACTGCTGCCATAGCTCGGTTTCGTCGATCTCCTCTTCTCTTCTTACTCGATCAAGACTCCTCTCTTGATCAAGTCTCTTCTAAACTTGGTTAGCTCTGATACCAAATAAAGTAACTCAAGGTTTAATAATTCTTAGCTTTATAAAGAATAACTTTTTTTATTGATGTTTAGAAACTAACTCAAAACTAAACACCTTAAGCTCATGATGATTATCATAACTCGACAATCATATATATAGGCAAGCACAACTTTGCTTTTCCTTTTCCAAATAGAAATAGACAACTTCCTAATCCTATAAGGAATGTATGAAGCTCTCCTTATCCTTAACCGACTTGTTAAGGCTTCTTGGGCTTCATCCTTCTCGAAGCTTATCCAACATGTTGTTCCACACATTTTTGGATTTCTATCAAAAATTCAAAATAAACCAAACAAGGTTCTTAGAGTTCGGATTATGCAGAGAATCTTATATCCTTATCATTTCTATTGATAGAATTTTGTTTTAACGAAAGAGGTAACTTTTGAAACATAAATTTACTAGATTTGGTTTTGGTAGGATTCAATTAGGAATCATTATGAGATTGTGTTTGGATTTTATATATGTGTTTTTTGGAAATTAATTTTTATGTTTAAGGGCATGATTGATTGTTGCTGTAGCTTTAATTCTTTTGCTGTAGAAATAAAGTTGTAGACTTTTTTGCTGTAACTTTAGATTTATTGCTGTAGAGTTTTTTTTCCTAAAATATTTTATTTATTTAATACATATTATTAAAAATATTTAGCATTAAACTAGAAAAAATAGATATAGAAAATAAGAGAAGCAAAAAAGGATATTAAGCAAAAAAAATAAGGAAATAAAAGAAAGAGAATTCTCAGAGCACTTAAATTGGTGCTCTGAAAATTTTGATTTCTAAAGCCAAAATATTTCCATATTTAAAATTATTGCTCTGAAATTTAAAAATGGAACCAAAGCTTGGTTGGTTCAACACTTGTGCTCTAGAATAAAATATAGCTCTGCAGAGCACTCAGAGCAGTTACCAATCACCCCCTAAGTTTCTAGCAAAGTATACAATTAATCTGATCACTAAGCTCTAAGCTGGTGGAAATAATTTCAAACGAATTTAATTCAAACCAACCACAACGTTAAAAACCATAAATCGATATCTACTAGCTTAAAATTCTTGTAATCATTAACTTTCATGCAACTCATAGAGTGATTAATACAGTTGACATATTATAAGCTGCGTCCACTAATTCATGTCTATCAACTATCAAGAGAATACTGATCCAAAAAAAATAAAAATTACACGGAATTATTAGACACAAAAGAGAAAGAAACTTTCCAAAGACAATCACAACTAATATTGGCACCAAGAGAACAGTATGATATCAAAGAAGAAACATGGAAGACAACTCAAGCAACATCACGCCCTAACTACAACAGCAGAAAACCAAAAAAAGCTAAAGAGACTGATCTCAGCAAAAACGGCTTCAACTATATTGTCCATCACTCCATTCACTATTTTTTTCGCGATGCCTCTTGTCTACTGGTGGACACAAAAATTAATAGAAACTTAACTGATTTTTGTTGAAAATTTGATTTGATTTGATTTATTATTTAAAAATCTAAAAACCAAAACCACTTTTAGTGTAATTGAACTGAATTAACCAAAAATTTATTACCCAACGGCTTAACCAAGTTAAAATTTCACCTGACTGAATGATTTATCGCTTTAACAAAACCGACAAAATAAAAGATTGAATCGAAATCAAAACCGGTATGTCAGGCTGATGATTTCTTGATCAAATGCAATTTGGAATTCGTTTCGGGCTACAAAAATAATTTGTGCCTCTCAAGATAGGGCCCAGTTTATAACAGGCCTAATTACAAATGATCTATTTTTGGGTCTCCATACATGATACATGTCATGATTGAGGAAATCATTTACCATTGACGAAGAGATAAAACTATTTTGAGTATTGCTAATACCACATGAAGCCCAATGGAACTTAATAAAATATGTTTTCATAGCAAATTGAAACACTATTAGGTGAACAAAAACAAATTGACTGTAAGAAAATATGAAAATATTTGCCTTCTCAATTTGCAGACGAATGTTTTCAACTGGTTGCTTTTGAAACTCTTCTCGACTCTCACAGCAAATGCTTCACCCTTTTTTATAATTTAAACTGAACTCTAAAATGCCTTACAAACAGAAACGCGAAGACAGAGCTATTTGGAGTACTGCACGCATAAGAAATTATATCCGCTAATTCCTTACTGGTTTTAATTGCAACAAAATTTCTGTTTTTTGTCATATTATAATACAAACAAATCATTTTGGCGTCTTAAATGGTAAGTTCGCATATTTTAAAAGTTTTCCGAAATTGATTAGCTCTTTTATCACATGAGAATGAATTTTATATACCGTTTAAATCAAGTAGTGGTAATCTAGTATTTCTCATTTGAGAATGAATTGTTTGTTGGTGTAGACAAAAAAAATGATTCTATTAAAATAATTTTCATTTGGCCACATAGATATCTTTGTTTTGGCTCAATACAAAACATGTTTATGCATGGATCAACAAAATGACTAGTATAAAAATCATTAATTAATCAAATCACATAGCAAATATAAGAATGGTCCACTAACTCGAACATTGTCGTTATTGTCGGGCATGGTCTATTGCTAATACAAATGCATAATGAATAGATCGATTTAGTCATTACGCATTTGATTTTATTCATTAGTTTAAGGTCGGAGAACTTCCTAGATTAAATCCAACACGCTATATTATTTTAAACTAATAGCGTGTGAAGTTCATATTAAATCGGATACCTAGCTCCTATCGAGATGTGAATGTCCCCATTAGTATATTATCGTCACCCAAGTATAGATCTGATTGGTACATCACTAAATTTTTATAAATACAAGTCTGAGTTTAAAGAAGGCGAGTTATATCACGTTAGATGTTGAATTTATGTAACTAATAAACTTACATGAATGACTCAAATAGACGTGGACATTCATTTGGTATCTTCCGGATATAAATTTCGTGGTTGTATGAAATAGTTTTTTTTTTCCAATAAATTTAAGCTTCTCATTTTCACATGACGAAGTGCCCAAGTCATTCGTTTGTCCTAATAGTATGTGCTCTTCAATGAGTTTATGTATAGTTATTAACATAAACTATATAAGTAAATCATTACTACTTATGAGTTATGTATATGCTTATGGTGAAGAGTACTTATCGCATAAGCTAAAGACCGTCTTTTCAATATTTCAATATGAAGATTCTTTAACAACAACAAAAAAACGTGTTTTCTTTAAATATTTCGATGTAAATTTATAATTATTTTTTTACTATTTTAAATGATGTTAGAAATAGAACTTACAGTTCTCACAATCTTTTAACTAACTTTGTTCTAAGAATTATAAGTAAAAGCAAGAACAAAGGCACAAGAGATTTGTTATCTCAGCTCAATCTAATCGATATGATTGAACCTACTCTGGGGCCGATTCGATTCGGCAATTCACTAAATTTGAAAACTGTTTACAAAGCTTTAAAACCAAGCTTTAAGAATCAATGAGCAAGGAAAGAATTTGATCGATATAAAGAGAAAAGAATAGACAATGACATGTATTTATAATAGAGAACCTAAGACTCCTATCGCGACTAGGAGAGCTTCTTTCTTCTTCCCAATTGTCTTCACTTTCCTTTTTCCTTCTTCTCGTCACTTTCCTTTTCCTTATGAGCTTTGGTTGTTACCAAACCAAACCAAACAAGACTTATATGTTCCTCTCGTTTAGATTAAACCAATCACAAACCTGAAAACAGAATCAGCATCACAACACTCCACCTTGATTCTTTTTCTTGTTTCCCTTTAGCGAACTGCAATCTTGAATCTAACCTCGGCATGAAGACTTTTTCCATCTTCACCTGATCAACTTTAGAAACTCTAAAGCTAAATCAAACTTTTTCACAGGAATGCATTTAGTAAGCATATCTACAGGATTATCAGATGTATGGATTTTCAGAACCTCCGCTTCTCCTTCCTCGATAATATCTCTGATGAAACTGAACTTAGTAGCCATATGTTTTGTCCTTTCATGAAACACATTGTTCTTAGACAAACATATATATAGCTGACTGAGAGTCACACCAGATCGAAGCCTTTTCTGCTTTCAAACCCATATCAATCAATAAACCTCGAATCCATATTGCTTCCTTAACAACTTCTGTAAGAGCAATATATTCAGCCTTCATAGTTGATAAAGCTAATGTTGACTGCAAACTTGACTTCCAACTTACTGTGTTACTCCGACTGTAAACACATAGCCACTAATTGATCTTATTCTGTCTAAATCTCCTATATAATCAGTCACAATATCCTTGAACTCTGAAATTTTCGCCTTTGGTGTAGACCAGATTTAGCTCTGTAGAACTTTTTAAATATCTTAGTAATCACTTGACAGCCTCCCAATGTACTGCTCCTGGTTTGCTCATAAACTTGTTCACAAGTCCAATAGCATAAGCTATATCAGGACGAGTTCCCACCATAGTGTACATAATGCTTCCGACTGCATTTGCGTATGGTATAATCTCTGTATCAACGTCTTCTTCATCTTCTTTCGTAGGTGAAAGCTTAAAATGTGCACCAATCGGAGTTGTAACAGTCTTTGCTCCACTCATGTTGAACCTTTGAATAACCTTTTCTATGTAACTTGATTGAGATAAGCATAAAGTTCTTTTTTTCTATCTTTTATCTCTCTTAAAGTTGATTTCCAATATTCTACTTGCTGCACCCATGTCTTTCATCTCAAATTCTTGACTTAAAACACTCTTTAGCTTATTGATTTCGGTCATATTCTTAGCAGCCAACAACATATCATCAACGTATAAGAATAGATAAACATAATTTTTATGTCCAATTTTATAAACCAATGTAAAATTTAATTATATTTTTATTGTTTTGACAGTTTAAATTCTACAAATTATTTTTATATTTGTTGGATTGTGTTAGAATTGCTAATCTCTATACTATTAATTGAGAAGTACATCATTGTGTTTGGACAAAAAAACCATCCCTCCTTATGAACAAAATCTGTTTGGAAACAGGTATATCTAGGGTTAATTTAGTAAAAAAAAACTTAAAACCCAATGTTTGGACGCAGACATAGATTCCACTTAAATCAAACCAGTTTGGTTTTCTTAAACCAACAAACAATTGAACCATAAACAATCGATTTTTTCCTGTAGATAATAACACAATCACATATTTCCGTTTTTGCAGCCCTTTAGAATACATCCATAAAAGAAATTTTACACTTTTGCAAGGATAAATCAATCGATTTTTCCCTCTACATATAACACAATCACATATTTCCGTTTTTGCAGCCCTTTAGAATACATCCATAAAAGAAATTTTACACTTTTGCTAGCGAGATTTCCAATTTTAAGAAAAACCCTACTACTATATAATACGTGACCCATCATCAATGAGCCATAAGTCGAATCAAGTTTACAAGAGCATAGCAGTGCAGTGCGGATGGAAGCAATTATGAACAAAGTTTACAAGAGCATAGCTGTTTTTCCAGAAAACAGCATGGTCCCAAGTTTTAGCCTTTGCTCTGATAAAAGAACTTAGATGAGAAACTGAAAAAAAAAGGAGAAGCAGAGAGAGTTCATTAAAAAGAACCAAAGAGAAGATTCAAGAGTCATAGGCAATAAAGGTTATGAATTGAAGGGATCTTAAGAATTTCCGGAGTGTTTTGGCTCAAAAGGAAGATCATCAATAGCACAACTATTGGCTGGATTTTCTGTCGGTGGTGGAAACATAATCTCATGAAGAAGCATGAGCTGATGAAGACTAAATTTACAAAAGGACATAATCAAGACTATCTATCTTCATTTAATCTTCGAGAGACAGAAATCAGAGATATATCATTAAATTTGCAATTTATATGATCGTCGAAGAAGAAGAAAGAGGCGAGTAAGGGGGGGAGCTTACAGTGCTGCCAAACGTTGCCGGCAAGATCCCCAGCCTTCTTGGTGGCGTCCGCTGCCATCTTCTGTCATTTCCCAAGCGTATCCTTCACAGAGTTCATCGTAATCGTTTGTCGATTGATGAAGCTTCCGATTTTCAGTATATCTAATTTGGAGAGATTGTTTTGAATCAGGTGGAGGAAGAAGGGAAAGTAGAGTGAAAGGGATAAAGAGTAAAGTAGAGTAGAGTAAAGAGTAGAGTTCATTACAAAGAACATGTATTTCGAATCAAGTAGAGTAAAAAGACGATGGAGAATAAATGGATTGAGCGGTGGAAGCAATTATGAACATGTTCATCTTCAAAGTTGCAGGGGAAAGGAAGAAAGGTAAAGTTATTCAGTTTTATGTAAAATAAGAATAAAAATTTGGTAAAGTAATATAAAATCTGAAACAACCAAATTTTTTTTTTTTCTTTATTAAATAATTAGCCCAGATTAATATTCCCATAAATATTAATCCTCAACAGCTAATTCAACAACACGATGCGGAAGTAAACCAATATTATTAAATCATAATAATCAATTATTCAACAATAACCAATAAAGAATAAAACCAATAAAACCAATAACCAATAAGCAACCTAAACCGGTTTGTTACATTATTAAAATAAACTAACACCCTAAGAATTCCTTGTCAACCACAACAACAATGCCAATATCAAATTCCTAATCTCATCATCCTCTTCTCTCGGTCTCTTTCCGCGGAAGAACATTGCTGTTACCTGCATCACATTGGAATAGAGATGCGTAAGTATTATCATAAATACTTAGTGAGTGGATCATCCTGCCTACAGGCCAATTACGTCAAACACTAGACAAACATCACAATAATCAACAACAATAACAATGCTCAACATTAATCAACAGTATAAACCATCCCTGTCAGGAAACACCCACGTTTCCTGACACCCAGGTTGGTGTCGACCGACACCTCTATGGTGTCGATCGACGCCAGCCTCCCGAGTGTCGATCGACACTCATCGAGTGTCGCTCGACACCGGCTCGACGCCCAGAAACCAGAAGCTACGAAAATCACATTCCAAACTCGCAATAACACAAAATCTAGGGGTTTTCAACGCCCCAATACTATCAAACACGAAATCCAGTATAAACAACTCAAGAACACAACCAAAACTCGAAATCAAACAATCTCTATTGATCAACGGACCTACAGTCACGCACTCACCTTAGAAACGGATTGGAAAGATGGAGAAGAGATAGAACAACGAAGAACAGCAACAAAACGAGTCTCCAAACTCCAAAAACTCTCTGGAAATCACCTCAGCCTCTCTGGAACCTTTCTTTCTCGAGAACTGAGCTTCTCACGCGGCTGGAGACTTTTAAATCGCGACCTAGGGCTTTCCTAGCCCAAAACCGAACAAAACCAGCCGACTTAAATCAAACCGGTCGATTTCCAGATAACCGGTGTCGATCGACACCCTCCCTTGGTGTCGGTCGACACCAATCGACCATACCAACTCCAATTGCAAATCGATCGACTTAAACCGGAAATCAAACCCGATAACCGGTGTCGATCGACACCCCGAAGGGTGTCGATCGATACTAGTCGTTCAGAAGCATTTAACACACTTTCTTCGCGATGCTTGAACCTTAGACCGACTGCACAACAATCAAACAAGAACATGTACAGCCAACCCTCAATTCACACCTCTAAGAGCATGTGCCAACTACTCCCGAACCCCTAGCATCGTCCAACACCACTTTCAAAACAACCTCCAGGTTCACGGATGTTACAATTAATCAATTGGTGGTAGCTTCCATGTGGGAAGGCTACTTAAAGGGTGAGGTCTCAGGTTCGAGTCTCACCAACAACCTAGGTTGGTATAGTGGCTGTGGGCCTTATACACCAGAGGGGTTGGGGTGTATTGGGCTGCAGCCCATAACAGTGCCGGATGGCCCATGAGTGGGAGCCCTTGAGTGGTGAGCCCGGACTGTTACAAAAAAGTGCACTTTTTTGTAACAGTCCGTCTCCGGGCCCACCGCCCACGGCACTGCCAGCGCTGCAGCACTATACACCCCAACCCGCAGATCAATTGGTGGTAGCTTCCATGTGGGAAGGCTACTTAAAGGGTGAGGTAGGGAGTTCGAACCTCACCAACAACCTAGGTTGGTACAGCTGGCTGTGGCCGTGTACACCAGAGGGGTTGGGGTGTATAGTGCTGCAGCGCTGGCAGTGCCGTGGGCGGTGGGCCCGGAGACGGACTGTTACAAAATCAAACAAAGCACATAATATTAAAAGTAATACCAAAGTTGACATATATTAACAAATAATGTAACCAAATCGTGTCGATAAACAAGCATAACACGCAACCTTGCACAAACCACATAAATTGAAATGGATAAAGCGGTGAAAAGTAAGGCAGTGGAAAAAATGAGAACATGTCTTCAGTTTTATTTTATTTTTAATTTCTAAAATAGGTATTTCCAAAATTTAAAAATAGAATGTTGTATAAAACGAAAACTAATGTACAATATTACAAAATCAAACAGCAAACAAGATTTAAACTAATACAAAATTAAAAAATCATGTAAAAAAATCGTTTCGAAAACGGGAACCAACGTATAACCCCGCACAATGCGCGGATCCACTACTTCAAGGTTGAGAAGCAGATGGAGTCACGGCCATAGAAGCCACGGCGACAGAGAAATTACCAGAGGTGGAGCTTTCGTCAGAACAAGAAAAATGAATTTCTCCACCAACAGAAAAGAAGCTTCTCGAGTTAGCTTCGCTTATGTGAAAAGCAAATCAAGCTTTAAAAAGGATAAAGAGCGACAGGTCGGAGCTTGGAGGCGTTGTCAAATTTTAACATACTTGACAATTTTAACAAAAACACAACAAAAAACACACAACTCTTGAACTAACACTAAAATTAACACATGTTATAAAAAAAAAAAAACACAAAAAACAAAAACGTAATCCCGCACTGCACTGCTGTGCGGGTCCGCAACTAGTAATATAGTATACGGGAACAAATTTATATCGGTTGGATAGTGTATATTTTCCCGTACCATATTATTTTATATATCTAAATTAAATAAAATATTTTTTTTGTTATATAAATGAGAAACATCAGTATATTATTATCAAGCATTTTTAAATCTTTGGTTTGAAGTTAAACCAAGAATTTAATGTTCTTACATCCGGTTTGGGACTCTCATACAATATTTGTTTTGTGTATGTAGATTAAAATTTATAAGTATTGGCGTGCTACATGGAAAATCATCTATTATAAATTAGCGGAATTTGTATTAAGTTGTGTATTAATTTGATGTATATAGAATTTTTTGTTGTGAACTTCATGTTATAAACAAAGTTGTCTTTTGTAATCTCGTGTTTAGAACTATTCATCGTCACTATATATGATGCGTCTAGATCGATAGATGTTGTTGTTGTTGTTTTTGTAACCAAGATAGATATGTTGTCATAGACGATAAATCACAAGTTGCAATAAGGTGTATTGGAAAATATTTTAAGAAAATGTATCACAAAAATGAGGTGAAATGAATAGATAGAGGAGGTTATGGTTAGGTGCATACTCCAAACTACCCTCACGTGGTTGCACTTTTCTTCCCTCGCGTATCGATGTAATTGTACCAAATCTCATATTTATTTGATTATTAATTTTTTGACTCATATATTTTTTTAACGCTGAAAAAAAAATCTCTAGATTAATTTTCTTACTTTCTTTATTGTTATTTAGAGACTGATTTTTTATATTTAATTTAATGTATTTTATTTTAAAAAATTAATTAATATAAAGTTTTAAATCTTATATTTATTTGATTATAATATTTTTGACTCATATATTTTTTTAACGTTGAAAAAAAAACTCTCGTTAGACTAATTTTCTTATTTTCTTTCTTGTTCTTCAGAGACTGATTTTTTAATATTTAATTTAATGTATTTTATTTTACAAAATTAATTAATATAAAGTTTTTAGCATGTAAAAATTAAAAGTGAAACTCTCAATAACAAAATAAACTTATTAGTAGTTTAGGTGTTCGGGTAATCAGTTCGGTTTGGTTGGGTTTTTTGGTATTGCATTTTTTATTTTTATGATTTATGACTCATATGGATATTTTTAGTTTTTGGTTTCGGTTCTTTTCGAGTTCGGATCAAATATACCAAACTAGCTAATTATTTTAATTGAAATAAAAATTTGAAGTTTACTCTTTTAATTTTTTTTTGTTAAAGTTTTTTTAATTTTACTCATTTTTTTGACGGCACTTATTCATTGTTTATGTAAAAAAATTAATTTGTTTTCTCTAAATTCTATCTTCCACATTTCTAACTTTTCAAATAAGATTTTTCTCCTTCATTCTTTTCGGTAAAATAGATTTAAGCGTGGAGTATACAGTGGCGGAGCCAGCATGCATTGACGTGGGTCAAGTGACCCAGGTAGAATTTTAAAAAATTAATTAAACTTTTAGTAAGTATTTTCAATTGACCCATATCCCAAATAACTATTGACCCCTCTAAATTTTGAATTTAACTATCATTCAATAATTTTATTTAATATTAATTAGAGGTGTTAGTTCAATAACCATCACAACTGGTTTTAGAATAAAAAAAGCCAATTTGTTAACTAAGTTTTACTCTATCTGTTTTATAAAAAGTGTCATTCTATTCTTTTGCATACATATTAAGAAAACTATAAAAAATTCTAATTTACCCTAATAATTATATTAAAAAGTATTTTCTTTTTAATTTATACATTAATATAACAAGGTTAAAACTGAATTTTAGTTAATAAAATTGCATTGAAAATACAAAGTAACACTGTTTCTAAAACAAAAATAAAACTTTAGAATAAAAACACTCTTTGTAAAACGGAGGGAGTAGTTAATTAAAAAAAAAAGTCTCTGACAAGTATTTTTCTGTAATGAATATTGTGAAAATGGCTTCATGTAATGGTATGTAATGATATTGGAGATGCCATTTTTTAAGCAATTATTTAGTTTATTATATTGAAAAACAGATGTGATATTGATAAACGAAAAAATGATAAAATGATTTTAAAGTATGAGTGAACATAGCCTATTTATTTAAGATTTATAATAACAATACTTTTTTATTTTTTAATAAATTTTATGCAGTTATTTTGAAACTAAAAAATTATTATGACCCCATAAATATTTTTCCTAGCTCCGCCACTGAGAGTATATATATATACAACTTTCAGAAGACATCACATTTTTTATTATCTTTAGGATTTGTTTCATAAAGTTCTCACAAAAATAAATTGTTTATGATATTTTCTTGCAGTTATTTACATTAAGATTATAATTCTTTTGGTCCCGAAATTATATATGCGATCTAATATGATCTAATTTAAATAAGTGTGTGATTGAGATAACCTTAGAGACATCATGATTTGTTGTCTTCTAACTGTTTATATTATTTCATGTATATAAAAATAATTTGTTTGCCATTTGAAACCGCGCATACAATACAAACATATACGGTCTTCGTATAAATTATATAAGCAAAGTAGGAGGATAATCGGCGGTGGATGCGATGCTTTTATTATTTTTTAATCAAATTGTTATATTTTTTTTTTTCCTTTTCATTTTGTTTTGGTAAATTAGTTTATTTCTAGACTCTGCGATGCTTTCCGCTAAATATGGTTATGCTGTATTTATCTCCTATACATTTTAATGTCTCATCGCTAAATATGGTTATGCTGTATTTATCTCCTATACATTTTAATGTCAGATGGGCTTAATTTACAAACATAATGCGAGAGATAAGGAGAAAATTATTGTTTCGTTGCTTTTAGAATTTTTTTAATAGGATGCATGTACAAATTACATTCATGAATTTATCTAACCCTTGGTTAACTAGAACTTTATTACAATTTTTTTACTTAAAACTAGATTTTTATTATTCTTTATATCTCTAATAACCAAATTTTCTTGGTACTAGGAAAACGTTTGCAGAGCCCTATGTTTAAGTAGTGGCAAATATGTTCTTAGTTTACCCTGATACAGATTTATCTAAGAATAATATCGTTAGTTCGTGGAAAAAAGCAATTCGCAATAAAATAATAAGATGCACAAACATTAAAACCTAGATTCTAGAGATAAGTTATTTTTTATATATATAAAGTAAATATGTTTATCTTGTCGTCAATCTGATTACTTAAACCGATCTAGATCCATTATCTAATTAACAAGCCACAATAAAGAAAACAAATGAAGCGATTAAGTAGATATAATGTTTGTTAAAGCGTTAGGTTTGCGATATAATGCGCAAGCATTAATTTACACGTGAATGAGATCCTAATTAGGTCTAACAAATCATCAGCACGAAACCTTACTCTTGGTTTACTTTAATTAATTCTCACGGGAAACATCATTAGTCTACTTTATTTTCTTTGTTAACTTTAGTTAAATGTATTTCTTGCATCGATACGTTACTTCTTTCACTCGCAAAATAATATATAGGGCCCAAATAAAGTAAATATATACATGAGTATTTAAGAAACAGAGTCATCATGACAGATCAGGCTTTTTTACAGCAAATGCAGAGCGAGAGTTAAAATTAGATATAATAGAAAGAAAAAAACCATTTTCAATTTATCAGTCGATTTAAGTTTAGGATTTGATTTTACAACTAAAAATAATTTCCACTCTCTCTTTCTCTCTATATATATGTATATGTATATATATTCTGCTCTTATCGTTCAAAAATAATAGCTTAATCATATGTTTCAGAATATAATACGAAAACAAGAAAATCAACGTTGTGAGTTCGTCGGCATAAATGGGTTAACATAGAAATGTGTCACTCCAGCTATTCAATTAAATATATATTTTATATTCATTTAAATAAGAAACAGATAAAATTATTAAGGAGCACATGTCCCTTCATTTTATGCCGATGCAGAACCCCCTTTTTGTTCAAATTCATACCAAACATTTAATATTCCGCCTCCCGAACCGATACGTGAGAGATACGCACACACAACACGTATACGGTAATATACACATGTACGTGTACACGCAGTGTGTCATGTGCGTACGTGTACGATATGACTTGAGAAGGAGTGGGCAATACATCTACGATCGAAGATTCGATCCAAACCGCTTTTAAAAGTAGGGTAATACAGGGTTGCTCCTGAAGTTATATGTATATGTATATATGAATTATTTTTTTTTGCATTTTTTGTTGTTTTGTGATATCAAGATACGAACCTGAAGTTATATGTATATGTATATATGAATTATTATTTTTTGCATTTTTTGTTGTTTTGTGATATCAAGATACGAATCAGGACTCAGATAGTTTTAATCCACCGATATCCTAGATCATATGCAAGTTATTTTTATAAGTAAATACACTTAATGTAGAAAACAATGAACAAGTTGACATATGGAGAGGGATGGCAAGTAAGAGTGTGCTCTTCCATAAAGGCTACGAGTTGCCCCCACTTCCCTCTTCTGCCCCAAACAACACTTCCTTTAGCTTTGGACCACCTTAATTCTATTTAGTTTAAAAATTGTTCCTTTTAAAGATAAATACAACTTTTGTTTTGTTTTTATTACTCTATATTTAGTTGTCATCTCACTTGATATTCAATTCTATAATCATTTAAGAAAGAAAAAAAACAAGCTGTAGCTTCTTATGTTTTATATGGGAAATATCTGTAAATAATTTCAGACGTTTGAAATAATTTTGTTTTCAAGATTGTTACGCATAACTCAGACTTCACTTTTATATCACACAAGTATAAATTTTTTTACCAAAAACCGTTTCATTGTTTCAATACATAAGATTTGCAGGTAATAAGGTTGTTGCATCACTACTTGAATTCAAACTATATTTTATCGTGCATAATATTTGACCCAAAAAAATAAAAATAAAAATCTACTGAAATTTATCCCAAAATCTACTACGAATCAATTAGGTACATCAGGGGTTAGAAAATCACTACCATTAAAGTAGACGGGAAGTCGATTCTCTTATACTCCAGTGTTGTTTTGTTCTCTCCCTTTGTCCTGGTTAAGTTGTTTCAACAACCAAACTAGCCAAATTATGAAATTTCATAATTTGTCCTCCCAGGTTTAACAACAATTCAACCGCAACCTGTATTTACCAAATCGTCGTCACTCTCATCCTTAACCCATAAGAAGTGAAAAAGGTGAGTAGACTAATAAAGTAAAGCGAAAGGACAAAAGAAAAGCGAAGACACGAAGAAGTGCATAAAGAAACCAAACAAAACCCACTTGTGTAACCCTACCTCGAACCATGTAGTATTCATCATCTCACCAGTCACCTCTCTTTCTTTTCTGGCTGTTCTATTTTTATATTCTAAGCTCTTTTTAACTGTATTTTGCTTTTTCCCATCTGTATTTCGATAAGATTTTGGTTCAAATCGGTTCGATTAAGCAGAATTTTAAGAATTCTACTGTACAGTGGATAACAAACAGTGGATAGAGAATTAAAGTATATGCTCGTGGGTTAAATCATTTTTAAAGAAGGAATTTATTTATATATAATTTTTTTACAACGTTACATTAAAAAATTCGCAAATACAAAATGAAGTTAGAATTTAGAAAAGGTAAACTGATCAGTTGAACGAGTAAAATAAAAGCTATTACTTTTCCGTCTTTTAATAAAAAGTAAAATTAAGTAACTAAAACTTATTTCAATTGAATTATGTCAACATCCTGTTGAATTCCTTAAATTTTCTAACTGAATTAAGGAGCATGCATATATTGTTTACGTGCTATATTAAATATTTATTAACACAATGAAACTGGTACATAATTTTCAATTTGTGCTTTTTAAAAAAAAAAAAATTCAATTTGTGCTACCGAAAAAAATAAGAATGAAAAGCGTGCCGACGTTGAAAACAGAAGCTTCGTGTACTTGTTAATAAAAAGATGCGTACCTTATTTTCTAATGATATTGGAGGTAAGGTTTGAATTTTAAAAGCGTCGTTAACCAACACAGACGTAAATAGATAGCAGTGGCACTAATAAAAAATTACATGTTAGCAAATGCAAAAAGAATTACGAAATATTTCAATTTTATAACAATCAACTCTTGTAGTTTATAGAAAATGTAATCTTTTTATCATTTAAAACATCTACTTTAAATCATATTGTTAAGCTTTTAGAATGAATCCTTTAACCACTATTTTGCTATGATTTGGAAACCCAACATTATGGTAACTCTGAATAATTGGTTAATCTATAGTTTCCTTTTATCTTAATCGTTGCTTCTAAAGTTTAACGATATAACAATACAAGTTCACAATAAACAATTTCAAACACCTTTGTTAATACTTAATACATACTATATTACGGTTACAACCATCCCAACGTTTTAAAGACGAAATAGTTTAGGTGGTGAATAATCTACACCATCCACCATCCATGTAAACGATAAGAATCTTGTTTGGACACAAGAGAGCCTGTCACTTTCCATGTGCAATCCACAGACGTCAAACCACAACCGTTCGATCAACCCTCGTAATTTACAAGCTCCTTCTGGAATGCTAATCCAACGGCACATAATACAACTAAATATTTACCAAATCTCCTTGACAACAACTTTTTCTGTTTCTTTTTGTCTTTTTTTTTTTTTTTTTTTGGTACTAATTTCTGTTTCTTTTTGTCTATCTTACCAAAAAGCATCTTATTTTCACCTCCAATTTATAATTTTCTGAAGATATATATTGAATGACAAAAAAATGCACACTGAACAAATTTTCTCACCAGTACTTACTTCCATTCATGAACTTTTATTATTTTTGTCGGAACAATCTATTTTCTTTTATTATATAGTACTTCGTAATTTCTGTCGGAGCGTTATAAGTTTTTTTTTCCCTTAGCAAATATATACACAAACAAAACTTAGTTGGTAGAGATTATATTTCCGCAATGTCAAATGATTATGATTACTAACGTAAAACCCCTACTTAATTAGTCGCAAATCAGTAAGAGATTTGTTGTATGTATCATTAACTAGTTTTATATTTAAGCAACTAAAAAGTTTAAAATCAAAATAAATAAATTAATCGGTTGTTTGAAACGACTAATCAAAACGGCGAAACTTAGAAAATTCATCGTCGAAAATAAATTCATCGTTGATTTTCGCTAAGCTAGTTTTTGACAGACTTGGTCAAAATCAGATATTTGGGTGGTTTGCCGTCTAGGCAACCTGTTTTTAGTAGGAGATATTATAAGTGCTACATTAAGGTCTAAAAATCACTATTATAATAGAGTAAACAATTGTTTAACATCAAATATTAATCCAGTACTAATTATACTAATTTTGACCAGATGCCAAGAAAAATAATTGTAGACCATGTAATTTAAAATTTCTCTCCGGGTTATGCGAGAAAAGAAAAGGCATTCACATGTCTCTCTCCTGACATGCACGAACCAACAAATTACTTCTTAATATATTTTTGTTTAACTCTAAGTCACGTCATTATTTTAGTAAACATAAAACCCCGTTTGACCACAACCTTTCTCTATATAAACATTTTCAGTCTCCTCTCTCTCATCACCCCCAACGATTCTCCTCTCTTTCTCTTACGATTTAAAAAAGCTAAATAAACCCTCTCAACACCAACGATTGTTTAATCTCTCTTCTTCTCCAAATAATGGCAGAAACAGCAACATCATCGCCGTTGAAGCGCCAAAGAGAAGAGAAAGATCAAGAAATCATAATCCAAGATGAAACAAAAAGACAAAAGCCTTCTTCATCTTCATCCTCGTACAATCAAGATCTGTGTCTCTTAGTTGATGCAGAAGCACAAAACGAAGCAGACAATGACTTAACTTCTCTAATCACCACACTTCAGCAAGAAATCTCTACGGAAGAGCAAAACGCTGCCGTGTTCGAGAGTCCTGCTCTCTCTTCTTCTTCTTGCTCGTCGTCGTCGTCTTCGTGCGCTTCGAAAGAAGACGAGTACGAGAGCGACAAGGAGAAAGTGATGAAGCATCTTCTAGAAGCTTCGGACGACGAACTTGGGATCCCTAACACTGAAATTGGCGGGAGTAATTATGAGATGATTAATAGTGAGACTAATCAGGATTACGTTAATGGGTTTAGTTTATTAGATGGGTTTGGTGATGGGCTTTGGGAGCTCGAGGATGAAGCTGCTAATTATTACACGTTGCTGCAGTCAGAACTGTTCATGTAGTAGTAGTAAAGATAGGATGGTGAAACGGGAAAGTAAAGACCAAATATTATGAAGAAGATGCAAAACAAAACAAAACAAATGGACTGTTTCATTGTCATTATTGGGTTTCTTTTTCCATGTGAATTTGACAGGTGTCATCTTTCATTTGTTTAGCTACTATAGTTATATTTCTTTCTTTAATTGGTTAATTAATTTATAGTGGGACTAATGATAATGATACTATTTTGTTGTCTTTAAATTGTTTGCCACGTTATTGAAAGAGCCAGGCCCTACTAAAATCCGAGAAAAAAAACAATTCTAAAAAGAAAAATCTAATTCAAGTGGATTTTACCGGTCTCATTCCGGACCCTTATGTTTCATGATTTCATCTAAGTTAATTCGTCAAAGAATTTTCTCCCTAATATTTTAAGCATAGTTAGATTTAAACTTCTATTCGCTTGTTGACATATAGCAAACAAAACAAGATTTGTGAAAGTGGTAAATATTCTTATCATTCAAGATGATGGCAATGGACAGATCTACTTAACTATTTATTTATTTTAATCCATCCGTCTGATCCATAATCGAATGAATGGTTGAACCTCCAACTGTCTTAATTTAGTTTATCAATCAAAGCTTATATGAGATTTTTCTAAGATACATTTTTTTATATAACTCATGATAAATTTCATATGTGAAAGAATTCAGAGTAATTATTGGGAAAAATGTGGTTTATGGATAGATGAATTCTTCAAATATTTAAATGACATGAAAGCAAGAATTTATATTCATGTGTATAAATAAAAATAGTTTAAATAATTTTATATTTTAAGAAAATCGATCATTGATATAGATTAACATGACGACTCTTTTTCAAGTGGGAAACACTAAACCTTAGTTGATATAATCTTATTATCATAACTTGTGAATGTCTAACATAAGAGAACTTAATTCATATATTTAATGTCTAACAAGATCACCAACAAGAACTTAATTCTCAGATATTATGTAAGAGATCACTAGTATGTACTATAAATGTATAAGAAAATATATCTGAAGTATTAAATGCTTAGGGACGGCTATTTTTTAAAAATAAAATAAATAGTAATTTATGTATTAAATTTCGCTGTTTGTTAGTTATTATAAATAAAACCTAAAGATGATAATTAAAAAATTGTAAATCAATATTAACATTAAAAAAATTGGTATGTTTCATGCATGTCGAAAATCTAATATCCTTACATCCGTATCCATACGGCCATACCTATGAATTTGTAGTACTCATCATTATTTTGTCAATATGACAATACCCAATCTGAAATCTCGAATACTCAAAGTTTTAACTGAAATATAATAATAGTATCATATCGAATTTAACGAATACTTTGCTCACTCCTACCCTCTGTTCAAAAAATCGGCCGATTTGACGATTAATCGGCCGTTTAATCGTTAATCGGGTGCTGACCAAGTCGATTTTCCTTAATCGTTATCACAAACTGGTCAACCGTAGTTTGACTGGTTTGACCGATTAATTGCAAAAAATTGACCGATTAATCAGAAATTTTTTGGGGCCATTAAAAAATTGAAACCCATTTACTTTATTTTGCTTTGCCATGTGTTAAAAAAAAAAATGAAACTGGCCCAAAATAAGATGAACAATTAGTAAATTACCATTTTTTAGTCCACATTTATGGACAACTTAATCATTGAGGAACATAAAGATGAAAAATTAGTAAATTACCATCTTTTAGTTATTTTTTTGTATGTTCTCTATATGATCAAGACTATTTTTACCTTTGTTATTATATGTGAATTGATAAAAGTGCTTAATATAATCTTTTGTATGAGTTTATGATTTTGGTATTAATGTTTTATATATATAATTTTTAAAATATATTAAAATATAGTAAAAATTCTACCCCGATTAATCCCCGATTTATCACCGATTTTTGAAAAATCGCTAATTGGTGACCGACCGCCTGGTTAGCGATTAGCGAAATCTTGAACATAGCTCCTACCCATCCATCCTTACTGTCCGTGACGCATAGTCATTTTTATTTTTATTTTTATTTGCAGCAAATCCCTGTGTAAGACTGTTGAAAATAAATATATAAATTTGTTAAAGTAATTGATAGCTCTCTGCGCATCTATCTATCTCTGTATAACTTATAGTTTTGATGATAATTATATTTAACGCCACATCTAGTATTTGGCGTACGTCGCTTGATCACGTGTTTTGGGTTTTTACTTTTTAGCTTTTGGCGTCTGAAAACTGAATAGTGCATTGGAAAAGATTGACAGATAATGAAGATAAGCATTTCCCGGAAAATAATTTGCTTTGATAGCGATATAAGATAAGCATTTCCCGGAAAATCAATTGTATTTTGGTTTAGTTGTGCTTTGAATTTACCATTACTTTGGATTAATGATTGTTGGTGGCAATTTCAATTTGATATCAAAACTTTTCATAAACAATTTGATATCTGGTTCCATCAACACTATAGCTTACCTTCTTTTTGTGCATTCGATAGTAAATTAGTAATACAAATGGTTTGGAATCAAATTTCTTATTGAATTGAATTCATAGTTTGAGTCTTAGAGGGCACATGCAATACCTACAATTTGTTGATATTGCTTCTTCAATGGCCTTCTTTACATGCATGACGACTACAAAATCTGTTTATATAAAGATTGGTCAGTTATTAAAAGTTATAAACCAAAGTATACAAAAACATAAACAACCTTTCGACATGCTTATGTATGTATAAAATTCATTATTTGAAAAATTACTTGTTTGTCTGTCTCTCACAAAATCTTTTATATGAAGATTCTATAATAATGATCTTGTTTATCAATCTGTACCTTTTTCATATTATGTTGCATGTAGTGATACGACTGAAAATACTGTAAAACCTCTATAAAATAATAATGTTGGGATTTTGAAAATTTATTATTTTATAGAGGTATTACTTTATCGAAATTATAATTTGTTAACTTATAGATACATATTTTCTTATTTATAATATTCGAAAATTATTCTCCATATAATAATGTATTAAGAATATGATAATGTATTAAAAATTTAGAAAAAAAAAACTTTTTTGTTAATATGACATGCATAAACTTGAAATTATGATTAAAATATCGTAATAAAACATTTATTATTAGCTTATTTGAATATATTTATATAAAGTTTGATGCACGAATAATTATTGTGTTTATAAAATATTTCACAATTTTATATGCATATAAAAAAAGTTAGAGGTAAACTTAAATTTATAGTTTAATAAACTTTCTTTAGCATATATGTATAGTTTTATATAATTATTACTTTAACTTATTATTGGGTTTATACTTTTACATAAGAGTTTCAAAAATATTATTATCTTATCATCTTATCGCATATTGCTTATTTTTACACTGACCCGAGTTGGGACCGTACTTTATCAAGTATTACTTTATAGAGGTTCTACTGTATATTAAACTTGAAGGAATTTCACATATCAACATATTTAGCAAATTATTTAGCCAACATATCAATCAATTTCTAAAATAACAGAGGCACACGTTACCTCAAAAATTTAGATATTTAATTCATAGGAAAAAACATGAACATAAACACCACAAGACTCGGTGAATATCAAAGTACACAATGTCAACACATCCACTCTGAGAGTTTGTTAATTGTGTACACGATTTGAGAGTTTGTAACAGGGAAAACCAAAAAAAACTAAATATGATCCAACAGTTTTAAATGTATAAAAAACTAAAAACATAATTATTACCAAGATTATTTTAGATTATTAATCTTAATTTAACCTATCTTGTCTTTCCATATAATCGTCATGATCACAAGTAATCACTTATATTTGCTGTTTTTCCATAGCAAAATCAATAGTTTGGCCGAATGATCCAAACAAAAAGTCAAAAACCCAATTAAACTTTTTAAAAATAAATAAAAAACTGCACATTACCGATCCAGGAGAATCTGGCAAAAAAAAAAGATAAATAATAATTAGTGGAGAGATCTTAATTTCACCGAGATAAAGAGAAATTCAAATTAAATTCAAAGAAAAAAAAAATCACAAAAAAGTTCAAGATCAGTCATGAAACCCATATAAAAATAACAACACATAAACTAAACTAATTAATTCAGGATGACGATGGAAAAAAAAAGTGGCCACAATTTTTTTCTAAAACTTTAAGGGTGATTAAACTATTTATATGTAAACAGATTTAGGTTAGATTGATTTTCTTTATTAAATATCTGACCTTGATTTTCTTTATTAGATAAATGATAAATATCTAAATATTTTTATAATGTGATAATAATCAATCATTTTTTATATCATAAAATTGTAAATAAATAATTTCATTTCAAATAATAAATGAGAGAACTCTATTTTTTAAAATGACTTCACAAATAATAATATAGATTATAACAAACAGTGAATTAAAAGATAATCACAATCTGGTGTATGAAAATATACTTCAATATATCTCTACAGTATGCATTCAGAGTACGATTACTTGGACACTTTATTTTTTTATATAAATGCATCGTCTTTTTAAACTATGAAGTTGTCGGTCCGCAGTCCACTTACGCGATGTTCCACTGACGCTATGTTCCACCAGTTGCTGACATCGATAATTTAATAGTTATCTCATTTAAGTATTTAAGAGATCTTATAAATGATTAATTAATGTTATGTTTGTCGGGTAGTGGACAAGTTTTGAGTAACTTCGAATACCAACAAAAAAAAAAAATAAAATGAAAAAATGAAAAGAAATCATCTTATTTTCTAATTTACATTATTGGGCTGATTGGTAGGAGTCGGGAAATATGTCATATGCGGATCCTGTTGTGTCTAGGACTTTTAGATTTTAGGAATACAAAGTTAGCCATTAAACTCTCGTTCCATCTTTTTTTCATTTTTGAAACTTATAACAATTTTATTTATTTATGAAAATTTTGGCTGTTAAAAATAATTTTTCTAGAACACCAAATTTAGTGCTCTAAAATTTTTTATTTTTATTTTATTTTGTCCACCTTCTTGATTTAATCTATTATTTATATATCTTATTTTCTTATTTTAATACTATATTTAATGACATAATTTACAACCAAAAAGTCTTACAACAGTAAAATCTACAACCACGTCACTAAATTTACAGCCTTAACAGCAAAATAACAAAACTACCGCCACAAACCAATATCCATTGTTTTCAGCTTTTTTTTTTTTGATTTCATATAACATTGTTTTGTCGAGACCACAAAATTGTAACTGTTAATCATAAGACAGTATCGTTATGATAAATATTTTATAGTAACTTAAAAACTACTGCTAAGAATTTTCTTTCGTTTTTCTTTTTTTTTTAGACAAAATTTCGTTTATCTTTTTGTTAAAGAAATTTCCTTTTGTTTATACTTGGCATTAACGATATATATATATATATATCTATCTTCATTTCATACGCTATGGTTGCGTTTGCGTTGTAACAAAAGAAAATCAAGTGGATATGTCGATCGTGACAGTAATAATTCGAGACAAGGATTATGCTCGCTTGATAACATAGAACTCATAAAAACATTATTGCAACAGTAATTATTTTCTTGTTTTTCGTTTTAGTTTGCCGCTATATAAATAATAAAAATAGCAAAATTGATAACAAAAGGATCGCATCATGTCTGCAATCCTCCTCAATTATTCTACCTTTGTTTTTTCTTCTTTATATGGAATTATGGATAGAGGAGACAAGAAATATCAAGGTTAAACAAAAACATTATCAATTAATAATATAATACATATTATTAACATTTTTGCAATAATCTAGAAATTGGCAACAAAAACCTGTATTTGAGTGAATAAGAAAATAAATGTACTAACTTATAACGTAATAGAACTGACAAAAATACCTATAAAGAAGTTGCAAATAAGTTAGATTTGTGTATATAATACGCATAACTCCTTTTTCTTAAACAAAATCTATCAAAAACTTGCTTGTCGTTGTGGCAAGCTTTACCAGTTACCACCATCTTGATGAAAACTCCTTGGAACCACATGTAATACAAAACAAGTCCAAAGAAACTTGTCCATATATTTACTTGCTATCAAACACGTTTCGGTCATAATAATTTCTCTTAAAACTTCACCAAACTATTTATTATACGACACCAAAAGTACTGGAATATCAGCAACTACGTGAAAATAATCTACTGATTGAAAAATATAATTGTGTTTAATAGTCTTAAGCTTATATAGTCATATCTAACTGATTGAAGGCGGCGAGGGGCACAATCTACCGTAAAAAATATACTTGTGTTTAACAATCTAAGCTTACATCATCATCAAACTGATTGAAGGCGGCGATTTTGAAAATTTAGATAATAGAGATCTAAATCAAAAGGAGGAGAATATCTATTTGACTTTGGCTTTCAAGGTGTTGTATATGTCACAAACAAAAGAAGTATGGGGCTGTTCATTTGATCATTTGGCTGATCCAACTGGATGAAGCTGCTAAATGATGTTTGTTTAATGATAAAAATGCAAATCATCTAAATGGACCATCCAAATGAATTTGAAATTTTAGGCAAAATTTTTAACATCTAGTTAGATCATTTGGCTGATCCAAATTGGATCATTTGGATTATACCCTTAATTTATACTTGAAAAATTTATACATTATCAAAATTATCCGAAAAAATCATTTTTTCCGTAAAACAAAAAAAAATATTTATTCGCCAAAATCGCAAAATTATTCCCTTCAAATCCATAAAATCATTTTTTTACGCCAAAACCCCAAAATCACATTTTTCCGCTAAAATCACATTTTTTCACTAAAATCACAAAATCACGTTTTCCTGCCAAAACCGCAAAATCGTGTTTTTTTGCCGAAACAAAAAATCATGTTTTCCGCTAAAACCGAGAAATCGCATTTTTCCGTGAAAACCACATAATCGCGATTATCCGCCAAAATAATAAAATCACATTTTCCCGCCAAAACCACAAAATCACGTTTTCCCGCCAAAACCGCAAAATTGTTTTTTCCCGTCAAAATCGTGAAATCACGTTTTCCCGTCAAAACCGTAAAATTAATTTTTTGTCAAAAAATCATGAAATCGTGGTTTCCCACCAAAACCGCAAAATGACGATTTTCTGCCGAAACCGCAAAATCGTGTTTTTCCGCCAAAACAACAAAATCATTTTTTCCCGCCAAAACCGCAAAATCACGTTTTACCTGCCAAAACCGTAAAATCACGTTTTTCCGCCAAAACCGTAAAATACGTTTTACCCGCCAAAACCGTAAAATCATGTTTTCCCACCAAAACCGCAAAATTGAATTTTCCCGCCAAAAGCGCAAAATCGCATTTTCCCGCCAAAACTATAAAATCGCGTTTTTTCCGCCAAACCCACAAAATCATGTTTTTCCGCCAAAACTACAAAATCACGTTGTCCCACCAAAACCGCAAAATTGAATTTTTCCGCCAAGATCGTAAAATAGTGTTTTTTCGCCAAAACCGCGCAATTGATTTTTTTTTGCTAAAAGCGCACAATCGCATTTTTCTGCCGAGAAATCATGTTTTTCTGTCAAAACCGAGAATTGCGTTTTCTGTCAAAATCGTGAAATCGTATTTTCCGCCAAAACCGTGAAATCGTGTTTTCTCTTCGAAACCGCAAAATCACGTTTTATTGCTTTAATATTATGTTATATCATAAATTTATACTGTTAAAAAAAATAGTTTAGATAAAAAAATGATTTGATAAAAAATTGGTATTTTCTTCTCAAATCAAAACAAGCGTATTTTTGTCTTTTTATATTATAAGCATTTGAATGATCCATCTAACTGAACAAATGAACAAAACATTGCATCTGGCTGAACCATTTGGCTGGACCATCTGAATGAGAATAAAAAAAAACAAATATCATCTAGCTGCTTCATCTGAATGGTCCATCCAACTAGATCATCTTGATGAATCAGCCAACTAAGCAAACAAACAGAGCCTATATATATTTCTTTTTTTGTAGACAGGAATGAAGTATTTAAAATGAATGAGAAGCAGACTTTACATAGTACCAAAAAAAGACGTATTAACCAAAGACGTTTGTTTGTATAAATTGGAGAATTTGTGTTATTGGTTTGCAGAAACGATTGGAGCTGGTGAAGCTGAAGTAAATAATTTGAGGGTAGTTTGGTTAATCTAAAAATCTTAGATGCTATCTTAAGTGAGTCAAATGTCAAATTCAATATTCTACAAAAACATATAAGGTGACATAATATACGAATTTTGCTAAAAACTATTTTAGAAGTAAAAAAAAAAGAAAGGCATATGGATAAAGAAATAGGAAATACAAAATGGTATAATACATAAAACGTATAACTGACTGAATAATGTTCACCACACCACAAACTTTCATATTATTGAAAACTCGCTTGCTGTTGTGGCAATCTTTTTGAAAACTGCATAGAACCACATCTAATACAAGTGTCCACACCTCATCATAATAATTTATTAAAACTTCATCAAACTATTCTACGACACCAAAAATATTCGAATATCAGCTGTGTACAAACGATCTACTGTTTGACAGATATACGTGTGTTAAAAACAATCTAAGCTCAAGAAATAATCAAAATGGACTACAAAGGTCCAAAAACTATAGCCCAAAAAGTTACAGAAGCATATGGGCTAAGAACAATACTCCTTTTGCTTCTGTATGATTCTTTATAACGATGCAACTCACACAAAAGTACATATCCGTAAGGCTCAAAAGTTTTGTCCACCTTCATTGTCCGATACTCTCTTTGCTCTTATCTCCAGTGGAATCCGATTCTTTAACACCACTGAATCCAAGTTCAGACATATCCTGCTTCGCCATCAAGTTCCTGGCACAAATAAATCAAATCTCTCAGGATCTCTATATCCATCAAACAACGTTCCTCTATATACTTTTTGGTTTTGTTTATATGAATGGTGACGACAGAGTTTAAAGGACTAACTTGGCCATTCGACATTGGAGATATTTCTTTGAGAGATGTCTACATTGCTCAGATTTGTGAGCTGAAGTCTTGAGACATCCTAGATATTCTTTCTTCTCCTGATAAACAAAAACAAAAAAAACAACATTTCGTAAGTGAATAAGCTTGAAAGGTAACCAAAACATCTACACCAAGACCAAGACCAAGACGAAACCGTTGTTTAAGAATAACAATACCTCATCACATTCGTGCAAGTGATCCAAAGGGAAAATGCCCTTTTCTGGTGGTATTGGTCTCAATCCTCTGTTTCCTCCAAATGCTCCACCTTGCCCACAAGAAATTCAACACGCTTTAGAGAGAAAGATGATTTCTTGAAACTTCATTTACATGCTAGTGTAGGAAAGATAGTGTAACAAGCTATTGAACCCATAAGAAGTTATTGCAGTTGTGGGAAAACTAAACCTTCACTCTATAGGGGGGTTTTGGGTTTACAAACTGAAAGCACTAAGCTTTATAAGCAAACTCAACACAGTTGTCTTGTAAAGCAAACTCAACAATACAGAAGATTTCTCGCAAATGATGATCAATTAAGCAGTGATTGGTTCTATAGAAAGCAACTACAGTTGTCCTGATTGATTTAAGGCGAAGATAACCTTAGCTTAATCCTCTTTTTCACCTCTTTTAATTCAAGAGAAATCGGAACAAGAAAAAAACTGAAAAAAGTGAGTAGAAGAGAAGAAACGACGCACCTGTACTCATATCGAAGCTTTGATTTCGCCTCTCCGAACGGCTTTCAATTTAGACACAATGAAGCTTTGATGCTGAAAAAACTAAAACTGATAAATACATTCAGGTTATCTTGGCCAAAAGTAAACTATTTTTATCTATTTGTTTACTCAACTGAACTAAACACCATTTGTAGTTTCCTATTGTTTAACAAGTCTGAAATTACCAACATCCATTCCCCAAAAAAAAAAAAAAAAAAAAAGGAGAACAAATAACATATACTCATATTAGCTCAATAAATTAGATTTTTTTCACTTGAGCATCATCTCAAATATCATACAATTACTCATCAGTGTTGTTCACTTTTTAGCAATCTTTGTTTAGCTAGTACCAAAGAGAATTCGCTAACACAAACCACTGGGAAAAAACTCCACTCAGACATTTCGTCGAACACCTAATCTACATAACTCCACTCAGACATTTCGTCGAACACCTAATCTACATGTTGGCTTTGTTTCCAAATGTATTAAAATAATACTAACAGCTAAATCTAAACAAAAGCTAATCTATTGAGCAAATTTTAAAAGAGAGACTTACCGGATTATATAATTTCTCTCTGAAAAACGACGCAAAAGCAAATCCCGTCGATGGCATAAGAAAAAAGAAAAAAAAAAAAGTCAGAGACTAGGGGATGATCACGGAGGAAGAAGGGTCAACCGGAGGTACAATTATTCGGTGCCGTTTTGATATTGAGTCAATTTTATTATAATGGGCCTTTGTGCTTTCTGTTTTCCCCTCTGAACTCTAGAGAATGGGCTTACAAAATTCAACAATCAGTTCCTTTTATTTTATGTTTTAGATTTACATTTTCTTTCAATTTAACTTCAGTTTCCTCTTCCATAATTAACCAGTTATCTCCGAATTAAAGACCCCAATATTTGTAACTTAAATACAAAGTAAGAAAAGAGGAAAACAGCAGTAGAGATTGGAAATTATACGATAAACCGGATGTGTTGAAATATAAAAGAAACAAAGAAACATAATATTAAAAAACAATGGTCCAAGCAAAAATGTAATCATACGAGGATCCTTGTCTTCTTCAAGAGTTACAACAAAATAGAAACGAAACATTGCAGAAACTAGATAACCATCGGTTCTACAACCACATATCATCTTCTTCATCTTCAACTTCAATCGCTGGTAGCTGAAATGAAGGCACTTCCAGGTTGACGCTTAGCCAATGGACCATGGTTAGACAGAAACTGCAACACACAAACAAAACATACAACATCATCAGAATCAATCAACAAATAAGCATACAAAATCTCAGATCATACAAGCCATTAACACAAACATTAGAATCAATCAACAAATAAGCATACAAAATCTCAGATCATACAAGAACAAGCCAAACACAAACCTTAGCATTGACACCATCAGGAACAATCCTCTTAGATTGTCTCAACCTCGTGTAATCAGCACGGTTGAATTTTGTGAATCCCCTGAAAAAAACACCGATCTTTCAATTAACTGATTTGCTCAAGAGTCGAGAACACAAAAAGAGAACAAAGAACAGATTTCAACATACCATTTCCTGCTAACAATGATCTTTTGACGACCTGGGAACTTAAACTTAGCTCTACGAAGAGCCTCCTGAGCATGAGCTCCATGGTTATCCTTACACCTCACAGACAAAAGCACCTGGCCAATCGCAACCCTAGCACAAGTACCAAGCGCTTTACCAAACGCACCTCTCATACCAGTCTGGAGCCTATCAGCTCCGGCGCACGAAAGCATCTTGTTGATACGAAGGACATGGAACGGGTGAACCCTAATCCTCAAATGGAACGCGTCTTTCCCGGCGGATTTCACCATGTACTTGTTGCAAGCGATACGAGCTGCCTCGAGAGCTTCGCTGGAGACGTTCTCCTTCTCCCACGAGACCAAGTGGACGCAGAACGGGAACTCGTCGACTCCTTTCTTCTTCATGCCGACGTCGTAGATCCTGATTTTCGGATCTGGAACTCCACGGCAGTATCGGGATTTAGGGTATGGCTTACCCTTGATCTGACGGTAACATCTCGCTGGTCCTGCGAAAATTACGAACCAAATGGAAACGAAATTGAGAACCCTAGATTGGCGTAATCGAGGGATTTGATTCCGTTACACATCTTAAAACCCCTATGACGGAATCGGAATCTCAAAGCTAACGAAAACCTAGCGAATTCAAATGAGACATGAACTACACAGAGATAAGCGAAAAGCTACGAAATGGAATCGATTCAGGTGGATTCGAAATGAGATTGTAGGTGAGAGAGAGAGAGAGAAGAACGACTTACTTCTCCCCATGGCGTTGTTTGTTTCTGTTCGGTGATGGTGTTACGAAACCCTAGAAATTAGCAGAGAGACGGCTAATGTTGGTTTTATAGGTGGAACAGCAGCGAACATAACAAACCCTAAATTTAGCATACGTAAGTGCTGAGCCCATTGGGCATTTGATTCTTGGTCCAGACGCGCTTAGGCCCCAATATTTGACTTGACCTCTTTCGTAGCTTCCAATGTGTACACGTGTTTTTTTATTTATGGTCAAAGAAGAAAAATAAAATAATTATTTTCACAAACTGCATTCTCTCTAGTCTACCGACGTATTCAAAAATTTCATTTAACAAACGAATTTGTTCTTCTACTTTCGTATATATCCTCTTGAATCGATTCTCTACACATTAAAAATGTAAAACAAAATCAAAACTTGTGGTTTAAGCAAACATAAAGAAACACACAAGAAAACGAACTCATTCACCATTTAGATTCATATATTACTAGGTTGGATCCACGTCCTGCATGGGATAATATTAGACTCTAATATTTTTTAACTTAAAGATGTCTATTTACGTAACTCAAAATCTTATGCGACATATTAATCCGATGGTTTGATTCTTATCTTCGTTTTATAGTGTGGAAATTAAGAATCTTAAATAATTTTTAAAAGGTAAAAACAAATAAAACCTTAACCGTATCTATAGATTACGTACGATAAAATTGAGCGAGAGACATAAAAATCAAATGACCATAATATAATAAGATAGTTAAAATTACAATTCAAATGACTAGATTTAAATTGTTATTGTTTTTTAAATTAGTAAGATTGTATGTATTGTGTTTTTAATCGTTACAGTTAAATATAATATGATGTTTTTTCTTCATTTTATGGAAACAGAAGAAATATTATGCAAATTAAATTCAAATTTGGTAACATTATATATGTTAAGTTCAGTATGTATTATATAGAATAATTACTCAAACACAATAATTTATGGCTGATTTATAGGCCAATTTATTATCAATATGGGAAAATAATATATATATTTGAATTTACTCATAATTAAACGATTTCAATATAAGACGCTATATTTATTGGTGACATCATCATATAATTAGAAAGTCTCAAATACAAATTCAAATATTATTTTTTTAGAAATGTAAAATGAGTTTCTAATTCTATATGAAATTATCTATTGGAAAAAAACATGTAAATTCATTATATATTTATTCAAATATTATTTATGTTGTTTAATAGAAAATATATGCAAATCTTTAATATTTGTAACCAAATAAAATATAGTGTAGCAATGACATTCTATGTAAATATTCTAGTAAGTAATATTTTTTTTATATTTGTCTTGAAAATAATTTTGGTATTGACATATATCAGCATACAATTTTGTTAATAACACATAACCATATTATTCTTTTAATGTTTTCACTTTTAATATATTAAAAATTTAAGTATTAAATTATTAAAACAACAACTAAATACAACAGATAATCAAGAACCAAATATTGGTTTGCTAAATATCAAGCGAAAACTACAAGAACCGCATTAAGAAACTTACTCAATGAGAGGGACACATGATATGATCATAGATTCATAATACATAATTAAATAACACGTTCACACGAGCACATATGCACGACGATACTAAATAACTTCGGATCAGAACAATGCAAAAAATCCTGATTGTCTCAAATGGTTTTAAAAACAGAAACACTCTCTCTTCTTCTACCGCTTCTCGCCACATAAGCAAGTAGCAGCTTGAAGAGCGAAGTAGGTAAGGATGATGTCAGCACCAGCTCGACGTAAGCACATGAGTGACTCCATCATCACTTTCTCCTCATCTATCATCTTCAAGACTCCACCTGCTTTGATCATCGAGTACTCACCAGAAACCTGAAACATTTTCATGGAGAGATGAAGTAAAAATCAAACAAAACCTGAGAATGTTAGTATCGTAAAGTAAGAGTACTTGGTATGCAGCAATAGGCAATGGAGATTTGTCCCTTAGAAGCCTTATGATGTCCAAATATGGGAGACCTGGCTTCACCTGTCACCAAACACACTCCCCAAGTTGTTACCAAACTCTATCAATGTTGTTATAACCTTGAAGATGATAAAAAAAAAAAAAAAAAAAAACTTTACCAAGAGAATGTCGGCTCCTTCAGCCTCATCTTCACGTGCCTCGATCAAAGCCTCTCTGTAATTTGCTGGATTCATCTGATAACTATTGTTCAAGGTTACCAAAACTTGTTATAACGATAAAAGGCTTAAGCAAAAGAAACAAGAAAAGCAAATTCACTGATGGATCATTGCTATTTTACGTTTTCTTGTCTCCAAAACGTGGGTTTGAGTCCAGTGCTTCACGGAAAGGACCGTAGAATGAACTTGCATACCTGTTAGCGCAAAGATTCATACACAAAGTTAGACAAAAACAAACAAGAAAGATGCTTCCGGATTGAGGTCGAAATTGTATGTTTACTTCGCTGTGTAAGACATGATGGAGACGTTTTGAAAGCCTTCAGCATCAAGAGCTGCACGGATTGCGCCTACTCGACCATCCATCATGTCACTCGGACTAACAACATCCGCTCCAGCTCGGGCCTGGAGAGAAAGAAAGAGATCATATCTTATAAGTAAGAAAGATATACACACAGTTTGATTCTTCGAAATTGAAAAACATTTACCTGAGAAACAGCTTGCTTACAAAGCTGGTGGACAGTTTCATCATTCATTATTACGCCTACAGAGATAAAATATGTAATCACAGCTCCAATTAAGACGTAACAGAAGGAAGTTTTGGGGGAAAAATTTACTTACCATCTTCTCTGACTATACCATCGTGACCATCAGATGAGTAAGGATCCAGAGCAACATCCGTGTAAATAATCTAGCAAAAGGGAATAAACAATTATCATCACGATTACTCCATTTTTCATCTCCATGTACACTCAAGAAAATGGGATTATGGATCTTACAAGATCAGGGTATTTGTCTTTGAGAAGACGAATTGTTCGAGGCACCAGACCGTTGTCATTGTACGCCTCATCCCCTGTTGGATTCTACAAAATATAAAGCCAAAACAAAGAGGTCAATGTACAACTCAAGGTTCAAGAACATAAGTAGAGAAGTGTAAAACCTTCAAAGCCTCGGGAACTTTAGGGAACAACACGATACTGTTGACGCCAACAGCTCGAGCCTTTGCAACCTGTTTGCACAGAAAATCATAAGAAACAAAAGCTAAAACTCATTTTTCATGAACATGGCGGCTCTCAAAGAACCAAGTACCAACATAAACAGATTATCAAATCAAAACACAGAGCCAACCTCTTCTACGAGGCCATGCCTCCAGCCAAGTCTGTAGCAACCAGGCATGGCTCCAATAGGCGTGTCTTCCTCACCTGCCAGTCTCCAAAAAAACACAAACTTTTTTCTTAAAGACAATAGAGAGACCCACAAGAGATGTTAAAAGTCGAATTGCAAAAGAAAGTAACCAACCTTCATGAATGAAAAGTGGGTATACAAAATTTGCCGGAGAGATGTCAGTTTCCTGGAAGGCAGCTCTCACAGCAGGAGATGCTCGGTTACGGCGTGGTCGTCGGTGTAGATTCTGAAAAGCATTAAGTAACATCATAAGAGAAAAAACAGTGAAAGCTTCAACCTTAAAGCTTAACATCAGTAACATCAGAAGAGAAAACAATAAAACCCTCTTAAAAAGCTTAAACCTTTAAGCTTAACATCAGTAACATCAGAAGAGAAAACAGTGAAGGCCCCTTAAAGCTTAAAGCTTGAAGCTTAGCATCAGTAACATTACAAGAGATAACAGTGAAAGCCTCTTAAAGCTTCAACCTTTAGGAGCCTTTCTCATATAAACCAAAAAGGGTAATGGCAGAATCATCTGTATGATGCAATTAGAGTGAGAAGAGACTGAAATTTAAGGGATTTTGAGACTCACGAGAGGCTGAATTATGGGTGTACCGGCCGGAGCGGCGGGTTTTGGTGGAACCGGAGGTGACTCGGGAGCTTTTCCGGCGACAACGGCGGCTTCACACTCAGCGTCGCTCCTTCCGAGCTTCTTGGCTTGTCCGTTGGATTCACTGGCTCTTATGACAAGAGATCGACGGTGAGTAGTTGAAATTGGAAGAGAAGCAATTCTCACTTTACTCACAGTCGATCTCAGACCGACATAGCTTTTGCAATCGATTGCTTTGCTCGATGTAAAGCTGCAAGGGGCGTTGAATATCGGTGTCGCCATGAATCTGCAACAAAAAACACACACGCATTGAGAATGTAGGACTCAATTGAAGTACACAAGAGAGGAAGCTTAGATCGTAAATTGACTAAACAAAGCAAGGTTTAAAGTCAAAGATCAAAGCTTTTTTCGTTCAAAATGACAACAGAAAGCAAAAGAAACAGAGGAAGACTTATCGAACCTTCGGATTCGAAGACGTTGTTGAGAGTAAAGGAAGTTGGAAGAAGCAAATGAGAAAAATGGGTTTAGGAGGAGAAAGATAACTTTGGATGATCGCCGTTTCCGACATTTGACATTTGACAAGAAGATAGAGATTGACCTCCACGCGCTTTATCTGCGAGTGTAAGAGTTCGAAGATGGATAGGAAATGGGCCTCAAAGTTCTTTGTCAAGGCCCACGTCAGCGTTCATATGCCAAAATATGAACTTTTGGTACAACATAATATGATCATAAAATGTGAAACTTGTGGAAATTCTTGTGTCGTGTGGGTTTATTCTGACATGGTTGTCCTCGTAACCAGTTTTGGTTACAGATCCGGAACCCACTTGTTTGTTTAGAGTATACATACTGTAATAATCTGATCGTAACGAACAGCTAGTTGATATGTTATTAGAGCACAAATGCAGTTGTTATACAATGCCAAATTCTCTATAAATAAATGGTTTTAGTCGACGAAAAGGTTTGTGTTTCTTATCATTTAATTAGTCAGCAAGATTTTTAAATTTGTTTCCCTATTGACGTCGTCTATTGTTTGATAAGTATGCATTTCAAGATGAGACTGATTACACTATGCCCAACACTGAAACTAATATTTAGAGCTATAATTGGTGACTATATATGCGAGATCGGGTCTTGTTCACAGTTTCTGTAAATCAATCAAAATACAAAGTTTTTCTTTGTAACCTTTCGTCCAATCATTTGCCCACCAGCGCTGTGTGCAAAGTAGAGGTTGTACAAGTGACAGAGATGAAAGCTTGAGGATCATTCTCTTCCAAATCCATTAAATATTCTGAATATGTTTTTACTTTGCTCTGGAATTTCATAACCTTGTTCCTTAAACCACTCCAAATCTTTCCCTAACTTATCTGCTTTTTCCAATCCCGTGTTCTTGAATCCGGCATCTACGAACACACACACACACACACAAAACAGAGATTTTGACAATGGTACAAGAGAAAAAAAAAAAAAAAAGGACAAAGTATAAGGAACCGTGATCTTCAAGAATAATCTGTTATATGTCGTGCATATGATCCAAGAAAATTGGTCAGACTTTTAATTGGGTATAAATCAAGTCCATAAATAATCAACAAATAACAACTCTAGATCTGCTCCAAATCACATCACTTTTGAACAAGATTACGATTGAAAATAGTCCATATCTATTTGAAATCATACGGAAACAAGGAGATGGCAAAGCCTCAACAGCCTCTGTTCACACATTGATAAAGCTAACTAGAAATGGTAGATACCTTTCTGATAAAGCTTTGACAAGTAATTCCTCGAATCCTGGATCCTCAAAGATAACGCAAACTGTTTGATCAAAAGAACAGATGGTACTTGTGTGTAAAATCCAACATTAAGTCTTCTAACTTTATAGATTGCAAGATCAGGTTAACTTTTCTTATCAACAGCTATCTGGGCAACTACAAGGCCAGACAATACAAAGGATACAGAACCTAAATTAGGGTCCGTAGGAGAAGCATGAAAGAAGAAAGTGTAATGATCAGCTTACGAGGATTGGAATATGAACGGTTAGTACCAAAATTGGATATTCGAAAAGAAGAAGACGATTAAGAGATCGAAAGCTAAAAGAATTGGAATTATTTTAGCGGATTCAAACACCAAATAAGCAAATGAATTTCAAGTCAAAACCTAGAGATACACAATTTACAATTACGGACGTATGTAACAAACAAACAAACAGAAGATTAAACATTACCTCTGAGAAACTATGCAGAAGAGAGGGATTGAGAGACGAGTGAATTTTTTTATGTTAGAATTAGGGGTTTCGGGGATTTTAGACTATAGACAGACACATTGTATATAGCCCCAAATTGTGGAATAGTGTGAAGTGAGTAATAATGGCGAAACACGTTAACAGACAACTATGGATAGTGACTTATTTGAATTTAAATATGTAGTTGATATGCAGATTTCGTTAAAAATAGAAAAGTAAAGTAAATTATGTTGACATGTAAGAATTGACGATGACTTAGACCAAAGAACCCATATCACAAGCCAATAAAGAGCTAGACGAGAACTAAGGGGGTAAAAGAAAGGAGGTGGCATGGCATGTATTTGAACCATTATGTAAAACTTATCAAGAGAATAAGCATCAAAGTTCCAATGCCTACCACTTGGGATCTATACTAGTAATAATATCAAGTGCAGGGAACACTGAAACTTACATTTTCACACCTGCGAAATAATCACCAAAAGTTGCCACGAGGTACTCGGTAACCTGTCCCTCGCGCTGTTCTATAAAGACAAGAGCAAGTTAAGAACAAAACTACAAGGAGGACCAAGCGAGGAACAAGTATCAAGTATACATATGTCATCTCGCTGAGATATATGATGTCCATAGTGCTATATAAAAGAAGGATGAAAGTGCGTAACTTGATTCTTAAATGACTGTGTTATAAATAACAGAGCTATGACATTAAGAAACATGTAGGAAATCATTGCGGATGAGAATAGTCCATATCTATTTGAAATCATACGGAAACAAGGAGATGGCAAAGCTTTGACAAAGAGTCCTGCAGAATGGTAGATACCTTTCTGATAAAGCTTTGACAAGTAATTCCTCGACTCAAAGATAACGCAAACTGTTTGATATGCACTGCTTCCTGCGATCAAAATGAAATCCAACATCAAGTCTTCTAAATTTATAGATTGCAAGATCAGGTTAACTTTTCTTATCAACAGCTACCTAAGCAACTACAAGGCCAGACAATACAAAGGCAAGGACTACATTTGTACTGGGAGAAAGAAGAATCTTTGACGTACCTTAGCCACCTCCAAGAAACCTTTGCACAGAAATACCACAGTTGAAAAAAGCATTTTCTGTACACAAGGACTTAGAGTGCAGTGGAATAATAAATTGCGTTGGATTACTCAACTCCATGGCAAGGTCATAGCAGCGAAGGTTGTTGTAATCTGTATTAAGTAGTAACATATAAAAATATTTATGTAAAGAGTAACATGTTTCGTCATACCGTAGCACAGAGAGGTTCCAGACCAATATCAGAAGCGGGTTCTTCAACAATATGGATCAAAACATAGAACATGCATTACAATTTACAAAACCTAAGAAACTTAAAAGGTATGAAGGATAGATTGTTGATATATAGTCAGTAAAAAGCCAGAGTATGGGAAATGAATCTATCCATTTCAGTTCATAGCCAAACAAAGAAATTTTGGGAAACCAGAACATGTGATTTGCAACCTCTCTCACATGCCTGAATAATAGCCAAAGCAATCCTGTACAACCTAACATCGGTGCTCTCAAAGTATGATTTTCCTTCTCTGCCTCAAGGATATTCAAGCCTTTCTGCAACCAAAGAGGAAGTTCAAGCAAACATAATCGCAAGCCTCAAAGGTCAAACGTGCATGTCATCATAACCTTGCATTATTTCAACATGTGCATTAACTAGAGGATCCATTGAACCACTCGCTAGTGAATCATCAACAATCAAGCTTATGATATCTGATGCACAGAGACAGCGTAAACCACAAAATACTATATTAACCCCTTCAAAAAATTTCAATGGTGTTCCCTGTCAAATAACTCCACTAGCTTGCATATTGTCTTTGATATTCGGCCAGAAAATATGCACAGCATCGCAAGAACACTAGTAAGAATCAAGCTTTACACACCTTTAGTATCTCACATCGTTTGCCCTGTCACTTAGAAATCTGAGCATTTGTATGGAAAACAGGTTCACCATAAGCTGAAATATCTCATATCTGCCAACAGAGAAGACTATTTTAAAAAGATACTAAGCTGTAATCTCTTCTCCAACATCAAAAAAAAAAAAAAAAGCTCATTGTTCTACCGGAAAACAAAGGAAGTTGGTATAAGAAAATACCTCGAAGGAGAGCAACGAGCCACATAGTCATAAATATCTCCATATCTCGAAGCTTTTGGTTGGAGAGAGAGGGAGAGAATTAGATCGATGATTTGCGATTTTAACTCGCAGTCTCAGTCGAAGAAGATGATGGTCGAGAGAGAGAAAGGGGAATTTTGGAAATCGTAACCGGATTAAATTCAAAAATTATCAGCGTCAGAATTAAACCAAACCAAACCGGAACATTTTTTATTTATTTGAATTTCTATTTATTTGAAAAATTATAGTTACAGGCGAGAAACAAACTAAAGCTCATAACCGTTTTTCTTCCGGCGTAGTCATTCGTTTTTCCAGTCCCCTGCTCTATATATTAATGATCCTCTAACAGAATCTCTCTCTCTCACTTTCTCGGAAAAAAAAGCGATCTCTCTATGAAATTCTTTCTCGCTTTCTCGGAAACAACAGAGCGATGGAGCTTGACGAAGCTGTTGAAAGTTTTTGGGATAGATTTCTTCTGGAGAGGGGAGATTTTGTCTCGTTTGCGCTCAGCGAAGCAGATCGTTTCGAGCCTAACACTTTCATCCCCGACTTCCTAGCTCGTATTCATCTTGCCCGATGGTGCCGAAAAGATGATTGTGGCTTTGCGGTATACATCTCTCTCTGCTTTGTCTCCTGCTTTGTTGAGAATTTTTAGATGTAAATCTGGAATTGCGGTTAGATGACTGGGATTTTATGCGTAGGTTGCTAGATTGATAATGGATAGGCTTCGTTTGGCCGTAGCTAGAAACTTGGAGGATGGAGATGAGTTCGTTTGTTCGATATATGACCTTGAGAAGAAGATTAAGAAGAGAATTAGAAAGAAAGGAAGAAGAAACAAACTCCTCCTTGGGATTTGTCTTCGGTGGAAAATGCGATTTCACACTTCTGGGATGGGTTCTTCATGGAGAGGATGTAAGATAAATTATCTTCCCTATTATATGGTCTTATATTAATCCGTTTTCTATTGGACTATTGCTATTTCATGACATATTGATGATGATAATTGGTTTCGTGCATAAATCGTGTGAATTCGTTCTTCCATTGGTAGCTGGAAGAGTGTTGTCAGACTCTGTGGAGAGACAAAGTTTCTTGTTCAAGCCAATGTGTACAAGAATAAATTGATAATAAAAGCAAATGAAAAAAATCTGTATACATGTAATTATCTATTTATTCTCTATGGCGCTATCTTTTTCTGTCTTTGTCTCCATCCTTTTTTCTGATCCGCTACTGATCAAAACAGAGGAGACCCTAAGAAACTAGAATGTTGTGTCGTTCACACACTTTACCACCATTTTCACCCCACCACTTCTCCGCTTGTTCTTCAGTAAACTGTTTCCGGCTGCACAAGAAATGAAACGAGTCATGTAAACTGATGACATGTCATGTTGTGTTTGCTCAAAAAAAGGTCATGATTAGATTAGCATTATAAGCATACGAAGAAGCATTCATGTACCTGAACCGAACACGCTTGAGTTCATTACCACCACCAGGTAGAGACAACAATGTCAAATACACTCCTGGTTCGTCTTGCACAACCCTCTCTGCCTTCTCATGATGTCTCCTATGCCCATTAACAAAACTCCTACTTGCTAAGCTGTTATCTGGTTGATGACTCTCATGAGAGACCATGCTTCTTATGTGTGTCTGGTTACTAATATGAGTTTGATTCTCTAATTTCTCTTTGTCCGTTTGCTTTGAGTTTGCACTAGTATCATCCTTTTGAGGTACCTTTTCAGCTATTTCCTTCAACTGCACAAAGCCACATCAACATTAGGAGAGATTAGAATACAAAGTGAGCCAAAATGTAATTTAAGTTCCGAAAAAAAATTGTCAAAACCTGAGTTTTCAAAGATCTAATAACTTCCTTTGCAGATCTGTTTTCCTCTGCTTCATCTGCTGCCATTGCAGTGACTACTTTCAACTGCCTTCTGGTTTTCTCAAGTTCCTCTTCAAGTTGGTGTGTTTTGGAAGCAAGTTGTTCCACTTGTTCCTTTAAACCCGCCATTTCTTGACTAAAACCGTCTTTTGTGTGTTTAGATTCCTCACCTGTTACTTCATAAGATCGACGAGGACTAGTTGACTTCACTGAAACCGGAGACGCAGTGCGAGAGCTCATTCTTGAACCAGGGATATTAACCATCATGTTCTTGCGGATTCTAGGCAAAGCTGTTGATCCTCTGGATAACGGCGATCCACCAGACTGTAGTAAACCGCCATTCACGAAAGGGAAGACAACATTACGGTTATTATTACTTGCTTCCGGTTTCGGCTCTCGTTTGTGGTGCAATAAAGAGTCCGCGGACGATATTCTTGCGTGCGCCGAGAGGAGTTTCTGAGTTAACCTGCTTCTCTCTGAAACATCGGTCGATTTCCTCATATTCAAAAGGTTTCTTGCTCGTGGAGTCGGTGGAGAATGAGATGTGTCTCTCGACTTTTTCAGCTTGGTGAAACATCCGTAACACACACGATACGGTTTGATCATATCAGGAGCCATAGCAGCTCTCAGAGACTTCCTACTACTACACACTTTACAAAATATCAAACCACAGTTGTAACAGTTGTGGCGTTTCCTTCTGAAGTTGAAAGGGTTTCGACAACCAGCGCAGAGAGACTGTTCAGAGCCAGGTACCCATTTGTGAAGACAGATCACAGCAGTGAAGTTTGATCCACACGTTACAGCCTTGATTTGCTTTTCTTTCAGAAACCCAACAAGTAAAGGTTCGTTTTTGTTCTCAACGGTTCCATGTCCTAGCTGACCATTTAAACCTTTCCCCCAAGTGTAAACCTCTGATTTAGATGTCAACACTGCAACATGATAAGATCCACACGCAATCTCCTCTACACAAGTCTCTGCTAAGTCTCCTTCGACACGCGCCGGAAACTTCCCTTTAGCGTTAGGATTTCCAAGCTGCCCGTAAGCCTTGCTGCCCATTGTATACACATGTCCTTTGATTGTAAGAGAAACCGTGAGACTACATCCGCAAGCAACTTGGCAGATGTTTTCATTCGTCAACGAGATTACACACTCGGGAAGCAGCTTTGCATCGTCGTCCCCATGACCAAGCTGTCCTTTCTCTCCATCTCCCCATGTAAACAGCTGTCCGGATGAAGAGCAGAGCTCTGCATCATCAGACGATGCTTCATTTGTCACTTCCACCACCGCAGCTGTATGCCAAACGCCACAAGCAACTCTCATCACTCTTAGTCCACTTAAGGTTTCAACTTCACGTGGAACACTAGAGCTACTCCTGTCTCCATGACCTAAAGCACCAAAAGATCCATCTCCAAATGTGAACAACTGTCCTGACGATGCAACCACAGCTGTATGCCAGGGACCGCAAGAGACATATGACACATACGTTCCCTGTAAGACACCAGTCACTCTCTTTGGAATCCAGCAGCTAGACTCGCTCCCGTGGCCAAGCAAATCAACGTTTCGAGTGCCATCACCCCAGCTGTAAAGATCACCCGACTGAGTAACAGCACATGTATGAAACTCTCCGCAGGCTAAAGATTTGAAACCCATTCCTCTGACGCTTTTAATGAACTTTGGTTGGTGAGTGTCTTTCTCTAAGCCATGCCCTAGCTTCCCACCTTTCCCTTCGCCCCAGCTGAAGATCTCTCCTTGCTTTGTTACTAAAGCCGCGTGACAACTACCACACGCGATTTCTTGAGCGTCAAGAACTACTGTTGACTCTAACGGTTTTGGTAAAAGTGCATCCTTTGTTTCTGTGGAATGTGGTGATGACTCACCCCAGACGAAAACATCGCCTAAAGCATCAAAGTCTTCGTGATATGAGCCGTGGCTAGAGTTGCTCACGGCGCTAGATAGACTGATCCGAACGGGGTCAGTGGTGGAGAATCGTGAGTTGGAATGCTCGACCGGAGAAAACGGATATAAATTGTTGGGGGTGTTGGTTTCTGTCTGGTTGTTACCATTAGCTTGTGCGGTTATTGAGACAATGTCGGCAAAGGCTTTTCCCAAACGAGTTTGTGTAGAGTTCTCTGTAGAGGGTTGAGTAACTTGATCCTATAGATATGGTTGTGATTTCAGATTCTTGAAGAATATATATATGGAAAATGTGTTGGTGTTGGTGTTGGTGTTTACTTACTATAATTGTAACGAATGGAGAGACTCTTCGTGCATGAGGTGTTGGACATTCCGCTGAAGTGATCTCAGGTTTAATGGTGGTTTTCCATTTGGAGACTTTGACACGAGTAATCAGTGCTTTCAAACCAACAACCCAAACTTCTGCTTCATCCTTGTCTTTACATATCTGCCCCAAAACATCATCATCATCACCAAGGTTAAAGATGAATATACTCAAACCTTTAAATACCAGGAAAATTAAAAAAAAAACTCACCAAATCCAAGGACCTGTCAGGACAAATGAGCGAAAATGACTGATACTCTTTCTCTGGTCGTGGATATCTCTTAAATGTAGCCTGGAACCAAAAAAAACTTTAGCCATTGAGACTATGATGGCGCCAAAGAGAACATAATCTAAGATACATGAAAAATGATGCGGAGAGACAATTAAACTCACCGTGCGCTGTCCTGGAACAATTCTCTGGACTTGGCTAAGCTTAATCTGCTTCTCTTCTTTGCCAGAGTACCATACTAATGTAGACTCGTCCTAAGATAATATATATCACATCACATGTAATATAAAATGAGTAAACAAGAAGAATATATACAAGGAGAGTCATCTCTCTCTCTCTCTCTCTCAATTTCAAGAAAGCTTACACTTGTGAGCTGGAAAGGACAAAACTTAGGCTTCCCTCTGCGTCCGTATTTCAGCAAGTAAGACCCTTTCTTAAGCGACGTAATAGCCTGGCGAAAATTCAGTAAATGAATCAAACATCATTTCACTGACTTATACAGCGAAACCAAGCACATCAAACTTGTTGAATTTGGCTCTGAGTTTTCAAGGTGGCTTACTCTAGACGACAAGCAGTTTCGTACTAGAATCTTTTAAAGTTTTTGCAAGCATTCCACACAAAAAGCTTACTAGTAACAAAAAAAGAAGAAGGTAATAGTACCTGTTCGACGTCTCTCTCAGCGAGACTATTTCTCAGGGAATCAGCCATTGAACCGGAAACGAACTAATCCCCTTTCGATTCATCATTCTCAACCAAACCGTTTAACATCACTCGAGCCTCATTGTTGCTTTGCATCAAAAACGATTCGTAATCATTCCTATCTAAATCAATATGCTCGTACTAAGCTTCCGTCAAAATTGAAGCTTTTTATTTTTTTCTTTCAAAATCCCCAAAAAAATCTCAAATCCAAAATGTACTCTAGAGATCCTTCACGACCTCAGGAACAATGTCTTTTACTCCAAATCGGAAAACCCTAAGCTTCCCCTAATCTTCGCGCAAGATGAAAAAAGAAAAAAAAACAATGCAACAGAGCCCACGCCTCTGATTCCGATAATCGTCGAAGACGAAGCAATCCTCGATCAACGTCAACGCGAAAACAGCAAACGGAAAATTCGTCGGCGGACTAAGAAAGTAGGCACCGTGGAATCGCCGGCGATGAGGATGGAGCGAGAATTCGAGTGGCTCTTGGTGATTTGAGAACCTACGCCTCTGCTTTGCTCTCGTATCAAATTTCAAAAACCTGTTTTTAATTTAAATTTTGATTTATTTTGATTTTATTCATTTCATCTTTCTTGAGAGATCCTAATGCTCTCTCCTCTCCCTCCATTGGAGAAAGCTATAGCGAATGTATAACTGAATTTACCCGTCTAATTTGAAATTTTACATAAGCTTTCATATTATGCCATGTCAGCAATCGAAATTTTTATTTCAAATAAAACATTTGTCCAAGTCTCAAGGTAATATAAAAAGTCAATTCGGTTTATGTTTTTTCCTTAATTTTAACAAAATTGAACCGAATAAACCGAACCGAAATTATTTTGATTATATTTCAGTTAACTAACGGAAACTGACATCACTAAAGATTAATACCCACCAAAACTAGATATAAAATGGCGTATCCATTAATACAAAACATGTCGTCGTCACTACATAAAGACTTTTACTTAAACATAAACCAGGCAATTATTAAAGGCAGGCATAGAGAAGACAAAAGTCACACATAAACTGAAAGTAACCAAACCGGTTTAAGATCAGAGACCGATCAAAACCACACCGTAACATGATGATAAACTTAATTAGTACCTATAATCATCATCAAAGATCATGTAGTTATTGCTTCCTCCTCCTCCTCCTCCTCCTCTCCTTCCCCTTTCATAACTATCCTTCTGCATCACCAAAACAAACATTCATCAAACCATACACACCAATGTGTATTGTGCACATTTATTTTTGTAAATGTGAAGTTGAACTTACCCTGACGATCATTCTCTCAAAAGCCTCGGTGCCATGATGCTCCATGTATTTCTCAGCAGCAGTGAGGATGTCGTCTTCGTCGCGTTTGGGGAAGAAATTGAATTTCTTCTGAGGAACGTACCAAATATTAGTGGTAGCTCTTTGAGGGTTCATATAGAATGGTCTTATGAAATGTCTGTAGACGTGTTCTGCTCCGTTAAACTGTGGTAGCACTAGCCAGCATATTGCGATCAGCTTCAAGAACGGCCATATCGGAAACCTTTTTCATGTATTATCAGAAACAAGATTTGATTATTTGTTATTATATGACCGGAGCTTATTATCTAATAAAAACAACGTAATTAAATTAATACTAACCATTCAAGAAGTTTGGAGAAAATGAGTTCGAAGAGGGAGATGATTGCGTAGAGAACCCAATAGGTGAGCCATTGCTCGGCTTCTGCTAATGATTTTCTCTCTATTGCTTTCACTGATGCATATCTGTTCATTTATTTTGACAACATAATTAAATTAATCTAATATTTTTATAAGTAATTAATAGTTGAATACTACAAAAAGCCATATGCCTCGTGTCTTGGATTCTAAGTGGGTGGGTGGGTGTGGATATACGTGCATCTGATATTTTTATTTTTTATTTTTTTTAATCTTTATTGACAGAAGTTCAAATTTTCAAAGGATTAGTCTTTGTTTCTTTTTTCCCCAACAATGTTCACATAAATCTGAACTAAAGATTAGCTTAAAAAGTGGCTAATGTAATCTTTTAATTACCCCTATTAACACAAACAATTATATGAAGAGAGATTTCACTTACAGAGGGTAGACGAGAGCAACCAATGGCCTGCAGAAGCAAAAAAAAAAAAAAAAAACACAGTAAGTTTAAAGTTTCAAATTTCCACAAACAAAACTCCATAAATCAGTAAAATCTAAAGAAAGCTATAGACAATGTAGCTAAACCCAGTAGAAATAGAACCAAAGATCTAGTTGACAAGAAAAATAGAAACAAGATAGGATCTGAATTAAAGAAGAGGGAGAGAGAGAGAGAAATACAGAGCAAGGACATCGAAGTTCTTGATAAGAACTTGAAGAACATTATCATCTCCAGAATTAGAAGGCATTACTCTCCTCCAGTTTCTTCTCCTCAAGCCTTCCAATGATTTCCAAAGCTTTCTCCTTTTTTTATTTTCCTCTCTCTTTCACTCCAGTGGGAAACAAAAGTGGAGGCCAGGTTTTACCCTGGACTTTTATGACCACTCCTTTCGTTTTTATTTATTTTTTAACTTTTCAAAGGAAACAAAAAATGGGGAAAAAGGTTAAAAAATGATGTTTACACGACGAAAGAGGCACCGAAATTGTGCCAATTATTATGGACAAAAAAAATAGTATTTCTTTTGTAAAAAAAAAAAAAAGAATATATTACTTGAGCAATATTTTAGTTTATGTAGCTACAATTATTTTCGAGTACTGTACTTCGGTGAAACTAATTATTTTATTTAAGCCATTGGTCAACAAAAAAAAAAACTATTTAATGCATTTGCCTATTTGGACATAAATAACTATATTTGATATTGCCTGGATCATAAATTTTGTAGTGGTTTATCAAATATCTAAAAGACAATTGAATAAGGAAAGTGAGATATTGCATCGCAGATGTAAATATTGTGCGTCCAAATATTCTCATAAATGGGCCTGACAAAGCCTATATTGTATATAGCCCATATAAAGCAATGGGGCTAAAAGAATTATATTCAAACTGGGCCTGATAAAACAAGTATCATCTTTTTTGGTCAAATAATAGGATTCATCTAATTACGCCTTTTTATATCATAAAAATGAAAAGGTTTATGCAAAAAAAACTTTTATTCGAGATTGATGTATTAATAATTAAACAATAGATAGTACATCTGGTATTTAATCCGTTACTATATATATTTATTAATGCATTGTTATGTATTAATGATTGTAATGAAGACGACGCATAATTGTATTAGCGAAAACCTGATTAAACAAAATAGAGAAGCAAGTGATGGAATGATGATCATCTAATCTTTTCCAGATCAAAAACAAAGAAACCACATGAATACACTCTTACGGGAGTATATCACATATATATAACTACGTAGATTCAAAGATCTATATTTTAAGCATACTTTAGAGACATTTTAATTTATTTTCTACCAATTGGGTAATGCCAGTTTACTACTAGCTACTTGTGCCCTTTTCTCTCTTTTTTGGGCAGATTTCTTTTTATTATAAAATAAAACGCCGACATAAAAACATTGGATCGGTCACGACTCGTATCTTATTGTTTATCTAAAAGTAATACGTAAACAATAATATGCAGATATCAAAGATGATTCATTAGATCATCGGTGTCTGTCTATGTTTTTTTCCCTATAATAACCGTGAAATATATATGTTATTGACATCAAATTAATTACATTCTTCTACAAATGCTCACTGAGTCACTAGAAGAAATACGCTGTTCTTGACGTAATATATATTTTTTTAATTGAATGTTAAATTTATTCAAACCAAAAAGCATTTTTTTACAACAGATGTGACTTTGTTTTCGATAGTTTCAGAAAAATATTTGTTTAAAAAGAGGAAGAATGAGACACCAAAGCTTCATCTTGATCCAAACCAAACCTCAAGCCCTTGACGTAATAATTGTTTTCCTTAATCTAGCAAACGAATTATTTTTTTGGGATAAAGGCTAGCTAACCAATTCATTAAAATATATATATATATATATAACATAATCATGAGTTATATATCCGACAAGCCTATATATGATTTCAAGGAATGGTTCGCACTTCGCACCGATCTATAGAAGTTTCAAGTATTATTTTCATAATGAAAACAAAAATTATATTTATATTGTTTTCTATCGAACTGATTTGTTTCTGTTATCAGATTAAATGTATATTTGAGTATGTGTGTGTATTATTTTAAATTTGCAAACGTCCCAATTCCCATGCTCGTTGATATCTCTAATATAATTATGTACAGCTTAGGTCTACACATTCGTTTCTCTAGACCCATGCATGGTAATACCGTATACATACATAATAATTAAACAAATCTAATAATATAGACCGACACAAGATGCAGCGATATGGTTATTACGCATGTTACATATACTTACGTATTTTGTTGGTTACTGGTTGATTTTACATCATCATGGATTCATGGTATCCTGTCTCCATTATAGATACAGAATTTATGTTTCATCCATCAAGGAAAAACCTTTAGCAATAGAAGATCAAGCATGGAATCTATAACCATTTTTTCACTTTTTTCTTGTTAAATATGCATGTATTTATATATACATATATCTGAAATATATATACATATATCTGAAATATATAATTAATATATTGTTCTCAATCTTGTTTTCAAATTTTCAACAGAGAATGACATATTCTTGGGTGTTCAAAACCTTACAAATTTGGACATAGACATTTCCATATAACATGGATCCATACATTGCATATCGCAATTCTTTAAATTTAGTATTAAGTTCCGACCATGTGATCTATAAATGTTTTTGATAACTTTACTTCTTGTATATTACGTTTCTCCGCTCCACTATAGATATAGACCATTCACAAAAATAAATGCCTTAAAAATGTTGCAAATGCCTATAATCAATTCAATCGTACCCCAAACCCTGCTCACATAAAGACCTACTGGCATTAATATGGCATCATATCTACATACATCCCCTCGTCAGTCGTCAACACACTTAGTAACCAAAACAGTCACATTTTGATGCTTTGAACCATATGATTTTATTACAGTATATATTTAACAAGATCTTAATTAGTATATTTAATATCAAACAACCAATCGATAGATCACTCAAGACTGACCATGACAGGATGTGATTCACACGGGAAAAATAGTAGGTTATATAGAGATAAAAACAAGAATAAGCGCATAATGCATATGTACCTCTTTGAGACAATGTGGTCGAAGGAATCAAACCATGAACGAGAAGATAATGGAATACTAATTTGGCATGATAAATGTTTTATTGATTAGCAGTACTGACTTATTATACATATATAAAAAATTGTTTAAAAACCCTAATCAAGTAGCGTGTCTCATTATAAAACTCTAACACTCAATAGTATAGAGAAAAATATTTGACAAGACAAATACTACTTGAGGCCAAAACCTCAATAGAGAAAGAAAAAACAAAACCAAAGTCTGGTTGCAAAAAAGATATACTAAAATATATCGAATACTCACGTTCTTACTTACTTAATACATTAATCAGAAGAAGAATGAAACCCGATCAGAGCTCGTAGAATATTAGAATTTAGAAAGAAAAAAATATATGAAAAAAAAGAAGCAATGCAACAAAAAAAAAAAACACGCTTGTTAAAAAACAAACAAACAAACGAAAGGACAAAAATGAAAATAAAAAATAAATCTCACAGATATATGTTTGTGTGTGTTTTGCCTAGGAATGATGACTTGTGCTTCCATCCTCTTGATGATGGTTGTGATGATGTTCTCCGTCACGGTTTTGCTGGTTCGCCGTCTCCTGAACCGGCCGGTAAGCAGCGTTCAACGCCGCTAAAACTCCGTAATGGTTATGTTCTCCTCCGCCCCCACCTCCTCCTCCTCCGTAACCAGGCGCCAAAGGCTGTCCGGAAAACAAAGCAATAGGAGCTGCAAAATTCATCAGATGGACTCCTCCTCCTCCTCCTCCTCCTCCTACTCCGGCGGGGCCACCAGCACCACCGCTCGTGTTGTAAACGTCACCGGAATGATGAGGATTGATATTAAAAGCCCATAGGTTCTGAGTATTATCACCACTACTCCAAAACGGTGCCGTGGCAGGAGTTTGGCTCGTAGGTAAAGATCCAGCCGTTGATTGTACAAGATAATTCCCCATTTGGTTGTGATCTAAGAGCTGTGAAGAAGAAGAAGAATGCGACTCGTTCTTGGGACGCACCTGATGTTGCTGTTGCTGATGATGATGGTGATGAGTCATGGAAGGCGAATGAAAGTAGTAGCTGCTCGGAGTCGTACGAAGATGAGCAGCAGAGAGAGAGGATCTTGAGCTACGAAGTGAGATATTAAGAGAAGTGAAGTTAGCCGGAATGGTTCCAGTCCCTGTAGCGGCTATAACCGCCGGCTCAGCTTGCTGGAGAAGCCACTCGATGGTTTCGCCGTCGGATTTATGACCGAGCTCACGTGTGAGCTGAAAGACACGTGCGGCGCACATGGCAGGCATACGGATCCTACGGCCACGGCCTTCGACTTTGGTGTGTCGGTCCTTTGTGGAGGTTCGCTTGGGAGGCGGTTTCTTGGAGAGAGCGTTAGAGTCGGAGTTAGGCTCGGTTGAAGAAGGGATGATGGCTAAGGAAGTGGAGGAGGAGGAAGAAGAGTCAAGAAGCTGGAGAGGGAAGTTGGGTCGGTGATGATTCGGGTTATGATCTGGATCTTGATCCATGCTGATGATGATGATCGAAGATGGTGGTGGTGGGGAAGTGGGACTACTGTCTCTGTTAGATCTTTATGTGAGCCATAGTTTTTTTGTTTCTCTCTCTATATATCTCTGTTTTTTTGTTGGTTTTTAGAGAGAGAGAGGGTTATGGTCCTTAAGGACATGAAACTCCTTTCAGATGGGAAGGGAAGCTTAGCTGTGTGTCTGTGTCTGAGCGAGAGAAGAGAGAGAGAGAGAGAAGGTTAAAGCAATGAATATGAAAGCATGGACTTTTTTTTTTGCTTTATATCTTTTGTTTTATTTTTGGAATTTTATTTACATTATAAACTATTCCCTTTGAGAATTTTTCGTTATTTTTGGAAATAAAAGATGGGTAAGGATATACGTGGTTTTCAGTACAGTTATTCTAATAAGAACTTTTGTGTTTTTTTTAAAAAAAAACGTACAGTGATCATTAAAATGAATGAAATGTAAAAGGAATTCGTATTTATTGCGTTTGATACATAAATTTTGTAGTAATAATACAACCCTATTTGAACACTCTTTTTTCGTTCGTTCCAATAATTAAAAAGGTGACGTCAGTTTTCGTCGTGACTGTTAACTTCAAATCGATCGCGAAATTAATTGCACAGTTAGCGAAAATTTCAGCGATTCAGAACTAGAAACTCAGAAAAAGTTACATACAATATTTTGTTCGTACGTGACAACAGGATAATAAATAGATGGAATTATTATTGACAGTGATGAATCCATGGCTCTATGGTAGATCACGAGATCCACATGATAGAATCCAACTGCTTTTTTATGAAACAGATAGCTTATTTTTCTTTCTTTTTGTAATAAGTCTGTTTCTCTTTGAATGAGTTTCCAGTTTAATATTATTATTACAAAACCATATGTATATAGTTATACCCAAAATAAGAACCAGATATAGTGCTGTGAATATAGAAAAAGGCAAATTTGTATTGCTTCTGCTTTGTTTCCACCATTGGTGTTATCTCAGTGACATACAATTGGCGTTAAAAGATGTAGCACTACATTTAGAAAATTATTTTGACACTCTGATGTGGACAAAACATTTCATTTTTTTATTGAAAATTTCTCAGTAGTGATGAAGAAGCTTTTCTTTATTATGTATTTAACATACAGAGCCACTTCATATACTGGTCTTTCGTTTACATATAATTTTCATGCATGGGAGTTAAAGACTTGCCCTTTAATTTTAGTTATATAATCCGATTCCTTCAGTTAATTGGTTATAAAAACACGTACATACATAACCACGACATGATTTTTGATTTGAACCCATTTTGAAGAACAAGTTAAAAATTTCCTTGTTAAGTCCTAATTAGTACCGGTCGGTTCGTCTCAAAATAGTATCACAGTCTACTCCTGTGAAATAACCGTTTCGAATTTTATTTGACTGTTCTAATATTATTTAAACTTTAGACAAATTACACAAACGATAATAAAATAGGTGGTTGCACTCAAGCATCCAGGATGTGTGCAAGTGCAAACCGACTCCATACTCGATATACAAGTCGAAGCCATATATAATCTATAAATTATATTCATCATCGTTGTCAATTAAAAATGATGAAATTGTTTCGCATATATCGTACCAAACTTAGACATTCCCTCTATCCTATTTTTGAAAATTACCCATGTCTTTGTTTTCACCAGAAATTTTCTGACCTATATAACTCGATCATGTTTTGCTATCTAAATTTCTAATTATTTTGTTTTCTTCTAATATCTATTTATTGTTTTATATAGTTTCCGACCAAGTTTTAAAGTCTTTTAACTGATTCACAAAGAAACTTCAAAAAAACACCATAACGGAGCTCTAAATTTAGCATGTGTTTTGTACCGTTTGCAAGAAAGGTGTCGCTTAAGAAACGAACCAATTGCTCAAACCATCTTTTCACCAGTTGTATATAATTATTTCATGTTGGGTGATATATCTTACCAATTTAACGAATATATAATTTATTCTTGTATTTGTTGGGTGTCAACCTTTCTTTATATATTTAAAAGTAAATTTCTATTTATTATTAAAATGTATATTACTTTACAGTATACAAAAAAAAATCAGATCCTACTTATAAACTTTAATTAAAAGTATCGGCTTGTATTTAGTTAATACTTACAAGAAAAGAAGAATCAAAGACTCAAAGCAAAAATGAACAGATAGTAGAAAGGTGTTGACGTGTTGTGCATATTGGACATGGCAGAATGATCACAAGATTTTATGAATAATAAAGTCAGCCAACTAATTAATCACTCATTAATTATTTTCAGTTATTTTCTCCACTGACATATCTATGATTCTGTTTATATACTCCCCCATTTTTCCTCATCAAAATAGGATCACAACTTGCCCCCAATGAAAGAAAATTTAGAATCACAAATCTGACTAATCAACATATGCTGTATTTCAATATTTTCAACAACGATACTAGGTCCCAACATTCTGGTTAGCACATTATCAGCTCTAAACTATTTGAGGTCGGATACTCGGATTTGAGTAGATGTTTGACAATTCCAATTCTTCAAACGTTACAGGATACACACACTCCTGCTAACATATTAACTAGTGATAGAATTAAATATTAATTTAATCTCTTAAGATTGTTTGGTTTGAGAGAATTAAAATATAAACTACAAATTAACATGTGTTGATATAAATGGTAGGATGACAACAATAGTTTAATTGTGTCGTGGGACATTTCTGGATGTCAAGGTTTCAGTTAAAAATCAATCTATCTGTCTAAAATACTTTTAAGGTTGTAAAATACAAATTTATGATAAAAATATAATAGATGAATAAAAATAGTAATAAGAAGAAGAAATGCGAGTAAATAGAGATAGATAGATAGACAGTGGTGTTGAAACAGACTCCACGTGCGTGTCCTCTGCATCATTCACTCTCTAAAGACAGCGACCATAGCCTCATCCCTCCCTTCTGGGCCCCACATATAGTCAAGTCAAATTATTAATCTTTCTCCGATTTTTTTCATATTTATTTCATTCTCCTTTTCATCTTTTGATTGAATCTAATTTACCATCAATCACGAACCTTGTTTCAAAGATTACTGCGCGCAAACAATATTCATTTCAAGAATTGCTGGCAATTTACAAGATTCTCTATAAACTATAGTAAAATTACATTTCTTTTACTTTACACCATTTTCCCACTCATTCTTTTTCTTCCTATTAATACATTATATAAAATTAAACACATCTCACTCAGTACGTCAAACCGAATGACTTTACCTGAACTTTGTATTTGTATTCATAATCTATAAACAAATGTTTTTTTTTTTTTTTAAATCAAATCTCAAATCTTGTATAAAAGCATTATGCTATTAACTACTATTACACCAAGAGTTATATGGAAAATTATGTGTTTTACATTTACATTTTTCTCAGGAAATACATACATAAGATTCTATCGAATACGTACACTAGTTTAGATTGGCATTATTTTCCAACTCACTCGTATATATGGCCTTGATTGGTAAAGCATTTAGAAGAGCATTAGGCTTATGGGAAGGCACTACAAGAAATAAGGTGTGTAGTATCATTTATTTTATTAGTTTATATCATTTATTGATTGATATTAATGAATTTGCATCATTTATATAAATGATTCTGGAAGTGGTGACGCTAATGTTTTATGATGCTAAAAATAAGTGATGTTACTAGTTTCATCATTTTTGCAAGTGATGTTAATACATAGTATCATTTATAACAAATGAAATAAACATTTGCATCAATTAATATAATGAAGTAAATAATTGCATCAGTTAATATAAATGATATTATTATGTGTCTTGGTTATCATATATTTTAGTTGATAATATAATTATATCAATTATAAATAATTACATTTGAAATTATGTAAATTTTAATTTTCGTATTATTTTCCAATACTAAATTCGAAATTATAAATATTTTTGTAATTATTATTCTAAATAATATACATATTGATGACTTAACTTATATAAATTAAAAATTATGTTTGGGTGAAGCTATTATATAGATGAGCAAACTACTATCCTTCATCTTTCTTTAGCGATGTGGGACAAATTGTTGTTTACTCAAAATTTTGTTTGCATCACTTTTTATAATTGAAGTAAATATTAACATCATTTATTATTGATGCTAATAAAATTGAGAAATTGTTTCAGTTATGTAAATGATGTAAATACATATATTTGTGTCAGTTTTTTAAAACTGATGTAAATCAATATTCACTTGTATCACTTTTATTTTAATTGATGTTAATCAAGTTAATATTCATATCAATTATTTTAAGTGATGTTAAATCAAAAATTAAATGTCAATATTTAATAAATGATTCTAATTAGAGTCACTTAAATTTTTGACACTATATAAGTGACGCTATCTACCTAATTTCTTGTAGTGATAAGCAGGGTGGTGCTGAAGCTGTATGCTCTTAACTAATATATATTTTATGTGATTGGTAGAGTTGTGAGCTATTTTATTATAACTTTTTGTTAAAATATTTAATATGTATGTTGATATTTATTTTAATGCATCATATATATATTCTATAAATAACGTAATATTTTTCTTATTTTTTATAAATTATTTAATAATTATTTAATAATTATTTCATATTTAAATTATATTAATTAAATTTTAATGTTATTAAATTATTATTTATGAATAATACATTAATGATAAAAATAAGTTTCAAAATTATAATATTTTAAATTTAATATAAATATAATTTTCATTTTTTATCATTATAAATAATAAAATATAATTATTTTAATATTTTTTAATATTTTAAAGTCTCAATGCTTCGAAAAAGCTTCATTTCAAAGCAGAGAGGGAGAAGCAGTTTAGAGAGCATTAGCAGTTTCTAAATACTCTCCTAAATGCTCTATTAATAAAAGTTGATTGGATTACAAAAAGCATAATACTCTTCTGGCCTATATATATACGGTTGAGTAGAGATGTATGCGAAATGGAGAGAGAATAGAAAAATGGGAAACAAATAATTAAAAGAAAAAAGTGGGCTCCCATCAACATTCACCAGCAATGATTGCCTCACTGCCTTTGCAGCTCCACTTCTGCCTCTTTCCTCTTTCTTTTTCTTTATTTTGTTTTCTCCACCACGCTGTAGATTTGTTTTTTTTTTTTTTTTTCCCGCATTTTGGTTTTGGCGAATTTAGCCCCCTTTTTCTTCCTCCAAGTTACAAACAAGAAAAAATATATAAATTATAATGTCAGAACTATAATCCAAAATAGATGCAGTAGATAGTGTCATTTCGGAGTTTATTTATAAATATAACAGGATAAAGAAACCACAAACATAGAATATTGATTTTGAAAATTTTTTATACAAAGAACTACGAATTTAAATCTGTTTTAAACATATAATGTATTATTATAAACTACTCTTATTCTAGGAAATTAATCGAGTGGCAGAAAGCTCGGATCAGCTCTAACTATAACACAACATGTTATATTATATGATAGTATTATGTTGTTTGATAAAAAAAACACGTTAAAATATTACAATTTTTCATTGGAACATTATTATGAATAATTCTCTAATGGCTATTTACCTAGTTAACCCATCTTATACGTCGTGATTTTGGTGTATGAGCTAAAAAAAAAATCCATTAGAATAAGGAGAGTTGGCCAATTTTCTACTCTCTTGAGTCTTGATAGATAAAGAAAGTTCATTTCTTATTTGCACAAAAAAAAAAAAAAAAAAGTTCATTTCTTAAAGCATATAAAAAACAGCCAATCCATAAAGCTAAAAAGGTTAATCAATAAATACAATTTATATTCCAAATCATAATACTCTTGGTAGATATAGTTTCACCAAGAATGATCCTAACATATCCTTTTACAGAAAAAAAGAGAATTATCCTAATCATGGATTCATGGACGATTAGTGATTAATATAATACTCTATATGTTTTAATAATTTTTATGGATATCAAATTCCAAGTAAGTTCAAAGTTGAACCCTCGATAAGTACTAGTTTAGTGCTTGCTTTTTTATAACTATACCCGTGTCCGTGTGTATAAATATAATATTTGTCGCCTAGGCAAATGTTAGTGATTTATAATATGTAACCATTTTATATGTTTGTTATGTGTCTCGTCTCATCGTACAGACAGTTTAACATGAACGTAACTACATATACACGTTTTACATTATGAGAAACAACAACGCTATTTAATAATGATTTGATGGTTAATTGTATTGATGAAAATATAAAACGATGATGAATATTTCATATACATGTAACGTGTATATAGAGAAAAAGGCATTGAAAGCCATATGTACTGTCCATATTGGATTAGAAAGGAATAACAACATTGGCATGTATAGCCCATGTGACAATAATAGTCCCTATAAATAACTTATAAGCAGACACAATTATCTTAGCAAAGTTAGTTAAGTTAAATCGACTTTACATTTGATTTGAATGCCACTAAAACCAAGTCCAAGTCCAGCGCCATATTTTCTTTATAAAAAAACATGATCTACGAATTGTGGATCCATCGTAAATATGAGCAAATCCTATTTCCAAACATAAAGAAATTTTGTGAATCAAAGATCCAAAATTTCTCGATTTAAAGAAAAAAATGGTCAAGAGAACGATAATAAATATATAGTTGATTTAAAATGACTAGTCATTATATGTAATTATGTCCAACCACCAAAAAGAAATTATTTGTTGTTGGCGAGATCACAACAAGATATGTCTCCCGAATTACTTATCTCCGTAAGTAACCTCAGTTCCTTCCATGGCCGTCGTTTTCTCTCCTGTCCTCTTTTTCCTTTTTTTTTGTTTTTCTCTCTTCCATTCTCTTTAAAACTTGACTAGTTTAAACGCTGCGGTTATGGTTGCGATTGTGAGAGTTTGCTGAAGCGACGGTTGCAGTTACGAACGTTATTAAGCGGTTTGTATGGCTAGTATAGCGGTTGAAAACGAATGCATTTGCAGGATACTTATGACTGGTTGACTTGTAGATGCAATAGCGATTAAACAATAAATTAACAATACAAACACATTATATAATTATAAAAACATCAAAATTATATTATATTAAACAATTATAAAATTAAAGTTCAATATAATTAACAGTAAAATTTTATAAAAAAATAATATGTGTATAATATTTACATTTATCTTTTAGTTTCTATAATTTGGATGAAAAATGTGATTTAATTAAAAATATACATATTTAATGTGAAAAATAAGTTTATATTATAATTTTATGTTAGATATATGTGTATTAGTATGAAGAGAACATTTATCAAGAGAATTTTAATAATATGTTTTAATTATATACTTATATATATATATAATTATTATATATTTTTAATGAATGTTTACTAAAGAAATGTCAAATTTATTTATTTATATTGTAAATATAATATCCAAATATTAAAATTTAATAATATATATATGCTAATTTTAAAGAAATTTGTATTTATTTTATTTTTATTTTAAAAATATTTATACCCGCAACCGCAAACGCTGCTCGAAAAGAGCTTTTGGTTTTGAGGGATCTGGAGCGGTTTTGAACGTTTTGAAGCGATAGAAAGTGTTTGCGGTGATTGTAGTCAAACGCCAACAACCGCTATCACCGGCAAAAACTGCGTTTGCGGATGGCAGCAGGTGAACCAATCAACACCTTAGTCGTCCAACTTTTTCCCTAAACATTAATCAGTTCTTATAACAAAACATAAAGCGAAAAAATTGTGTTTGAAACGATCATACTATATTATACTCCCTCCGTTTCGTTTTAGTTGTTGTTTTAGACTTAATTTTCTTTTTCGTTTTAGTTATCGTTTCCATTCTCCAATATAATTTTTAATATTAAATCTCTAATTTAACCTCATATTTAATGAAAAATACTAAAAGCCATTTGGGTTCTAAAGGGCATAATAGAAAATTTAATATGTTTTATTAATATATATGTATGTAAAACTTCAGAACGATAAGAAACGGAATGAGTAGTTAGTTATTATCCTTGTAAAAGAGTAAAAGGCCATCATACCAAAAAAGAAAAAAGAACAAAAAAGAAACCGAGCTGATGTTCCTTCGGTATGATTCTAGTTAGTATAGCTCCAAATCCAAACCAAGCCTAAATTTAACTGCCCACAACTTATTGATTGAGTGTATTCTTTGGAGATCATACGAATCCCATAAAAAAATTATCTCGCCGCGTGGAAACTATAACTCCTCTCGAAATTGAAGATGGGCCGGATTTGAGTTGCATAGCATCAAATTTTCCTCAGTGCTGATGCTATTTGGGACGTGGATGATTATCAGGTGATGCAATGTAGCAGTCTATCACCTAATAGACTTGTGACTAATGTGTGTTCGTCATTTAAATTGATAATAAGCTTAGAGAGTTTAGGAGATTAACAAAGTTGATTAGTGTTTTATAAATTTTAAACCAGTGATCTGTGTTTACAGATGTTCTTAATACGTGTCAATCAAAACCTCAGTTCATATGATTAGTCCCCTATGATCGCTCTTATTTTATATTTGTTAAACCGTTTAGTGATCTTGCGTAGTGCTTGATTGCTCATTGTGTTAATTTAGTTTCCTTTTTTTTGCATGCTTACTTGTTTACATTTTTTCATTGCAAACAAATTAAGCAATGAAATGATTACCATTTGCTAGAGCATTAGTACCTTTAGTCTCCAATAAATACACGTTGACAGTGGTATACGTATCATTGAAGCTTTGTTTGCAAGGATCATCGCTAAGTGTTTGACGAGTTGAAATATAAAAGAAAGACTCATGTGATTTATCATAACTTTGGCGAGTGATTCACTAAAAGATAGAGACTGTTCCAATACGAAAAAAGTACCACTTTCTGTTTGTAATAATTTTCAACATAATCATTTTAGCATTTTTCACTAGATATATATATATATATATAATTATGTTTCGTATATAACTAAATCATTAAGTGATTCCTATAAGTATTCAAGATGTCGGTGTCTCAAACAATTTTTGTCCTATATAAGTATAACTATTTAGATGTTCTATCTGTTCAAATAACTACAATCTTTTATAATACCCTCCGATTTGTGGTCACTCCCATGCTTAACCCAAAATTGTAATGAAAACAATTTGATATAGATTCCACGTCATCATTTCAAATTTTGGTGTGCAGTGGGATAGTTGCAATTTACTTATGGTGCTATAAATAATTGCGTAGAAAGACAAAAAAAGAGGAAGAAACAACATAAAAGTTGTCCTCTCATGAACTGTCACTACGGCTAGCGACATAATCACGTTGCATCCGGAACCCTAGCATTCATCATTCATTGTTTATGTTTTGGACCCCATCTATATCTAGTATCTATATTTATACATTATTCATGTCTCACCTCTACATATATGTATATGATCCCTCTTCGTATCTCCATCTCTACCCTCTTTTTTTTTTTTTTTCTACAACTGTCGATCTACTTATTTGTTATGTATAAATTAATTCAATCGATCATAGCTAACTAATCCATACTATTTCGATTTTTAGTGTGACAGTAGTTTCATTTGTATTCTGTTAAGCAATTTATATTTCAGAAATTATGTTGTGTTGATCTACGGGTACTATCAAATTAAAAGTTTCAAAAAATGAGTATTTATATAAAGATACGCAAATGATACATATATACTTTTATCATTCTAGATGTGTAACTTTATACAAGCACATGCGCGTGTACGTAATTGCACACAGCATACATACGTACATATAAAAAATTCCAAAAAAAACAAGACAGTAGTGACATGTGTATATAAATACTATTTAAATTTTCCCTGCTTGTACCTCATCTGATCTCCGTGACCGTGTGATACTGATGTCTCATCTTCTCTTCTATATGTTTCCTTCACCTCTTCTTTTCCTTTTCATCTATATAAAAATTATCTACCTCATTCGAGTAAAAATTAATTTGACTGGAATTTTTGGCGTTATTAAGATTGATTTCATATATTTATTTATATTCACTTTATATCTATATTGGATCTATTGACTTGTATCTCTTACCATATTTTATTTGTGGGGACCGAGTGAATCGTTTTTGAAGAAAGACTCTTATTGCTTGTTTGGATTTCGCACGAAATAATACTACCTAATACATGGTATAATGGTATTGTTCTATATATTTTCTGATTTAGTATAAATTTTCGACAGGCTTAGGTTCCCTTAAAATTGTGACGTGCTCACTTCCAAGGATCATGAATTCAAATAGAAGTTTGGAAATAATACGAGCTCATAGATTCCGATTGAGAATTAATCATTATGACTCTATATGTATAGGATCCTTTTTTCGCTATATATCTATGCTTTAAGTATTATCTGATAACTGATCACATTCCAAGAAAAAAAGAGAGTTGAATAGTAAATGTGGAGAAAAAGTGGCATATAGTAGGACATGAGGAGTACTTACTTAGCCTTTTGTAATTTTTAGCCAATTTGTAGCTTTCTGACTCTTGATCGACGACGACATTGATTATCATCATCTTAGATTCTATTATGACATCATATAACTTATTATTATTTACCATTATCTCTATTTTACCTTTTATCTTCCACAAAAAAAATATCCAAGGACGACACTAATACTAGTATTGATAAAGTTCATACATGAATTTAAGTGACTATAAAACTTAGTATTGAATCTATTGATAAGATTTTAAAGGCCGTTATCTCTAACTCAGTTGCATGATCTCTATTATTTATCTGATAAGTGATCACATTCCAACATTGTAGATATACGAGTTTGAATTAATATTCACATAATATTATGCATAATGGAAATTAAAGTCAAGAAAAAATAGAAAGAGAGCACTAACATGTAGATGCTGGAAGAGGAATGGCATCCAACAACAACAAAAACACACAACAACTCACTCCTTCTCAAATACATATGTATTACATTTATTCGTATATCTCACACAAGAAGCATTAACTCACTCTATCTGTTTTTTTTTTTTTTGAATAACAATAATATTTTATAAACTATTTTGTAAAACATCTGCAATTAATCTAGTTTTGGTTTATTATATACGACAATATCACATCACTCATGTTTCTAAATTTTGTATCTTAGTCCTCTGGGACCTAAAATATGCTTCCACAATAAAAATTAGAAATTTTTTACCAATCCTTACTCAAATCCTAATCGAGCCAAGCTCGACCTCTATATAACGTGAATTTGGTTACTACTACAGTGCTATTGGCTAATGTTTTACTCAAAAGTGAAAGCTGAACAGCATTTTACTTTTATATAATTTTATTCTTATCGGGAAAAAAAAAATTGAGCTGAAATCTAAAAAAGGACTATATAATTTACGGTAAGAAAAAATATTCTATCAATATATTAAGGTTGTCTAACTTTTCTTCTTGTGGGAATTAATTACCATTTTGTTCGGTTGGATCAAAAATAAATAAATTATATCTCACACTTAAAACTTCAGGGGACAAGAGGAGCTGCCAAATGGTACGTTTTCTTTTATTTGGTTTTCAATTATTAAAGTGAAAATTGATAATGAAGAAAAAAAACTATATTTTGCTATAGTTTGATACTTTTTCAATACCCCTCGAAAATATGTAGAGAATTACGAGAAATGCCACAAATTGATTCTGAGGAACCCTCTGTTAGTATCTGTTAGTATCTACACATATGTCAAGTGTGATACGGTTTGACTCCGTGATTGCCGTATCACTTATTGTACAAATATCTAGTTTCCATTGTCGTACATTCCTCTCTGTATAAATGTAATGCCCATATCAATAATACAATCATCTCTTTCACAAACCTTATATGGTATCAGAGCAGAAGATCTAAGACCTAAAATCCTTAACCTTTTTTTTTTTTTTTTTTCTTTTCTTTCCCGTAGCCGCTTTCTGTCCCTTTCTCCTCCCAGGCCATCATGCCTAACGACAACACCGACGCCATTCCCGTCGCCACCACTTCCACCACAATCCTCAACATCAACATGTCGAATGTCTCGAGGCTCACAGCCTCCAATTACCTCATGTGGAGCTTACAAGTTCATGCCCTTCTCGAAGGCTATGATCTTGGAGGCCACCTTGATGGATCCATTGTAACACCAGATCCGATGGTTACCACCGGTGACGTTCAGACCATGAATCCGGCATACACTGCCTGGAAACGACAGGACAAGCTGATATACAGTGCTCTCCTTGGCGCTATATCACCTTCCATTCAACCTCTTCTCTCTCGATCTGCATCTGCTGCTGATGCATGGTCTACACTAGCTGACACCTACGCGAAACCGAGTAGGGGTCACATGAAGCAACTAAAGCACCAGCTCAAACACTGGTCTAAAGACAGCAAGAGTATCGATGAATACATTCAAGGCCTCACCACCCGCTTTGATCGCCTTGCTCTTCTTGGAAAAAGCATCGATCATGAAGATCAAGTTGATTACGTACTCGAAGGGCTTCCAGAAGAGTACAAATCGGTGGTAGACCAGATCGAAGGACGTGACACACCTCCCTCGATCACAGAGATTCATGAGAAGCTCCTTAACCATGAATCCAAGCTCCTTGCTGCATCTCACACCTCGATCCAGTCCCCTGTTTCTGCAAACTACGTCAACAATCGCCAGAACAACAATCGCCAGCACAACAACAAGAACTCGTTCAGGCCAAATCAAACATGGCAACAACAACAACAACAGCCATTTCATCCCAGAAATGACTCACGCAGTGGAGGATCTCGACCTTACCTTGGGCGCTGCCAAATTTGTAGTGTTCAAGGACACAGTGCACGTCGCTGTCCCCAACTCCATGGCAATCACTCCGGCTCCAGCTCATCTCTGACCCCATGGCAGCCACGAGCCAATGTAGCTGCAGCAACCTTTGCCGGAGCTCCGCCATCCACCGCTAATTGGCTCCTTGACTCCGGTGCCACTCACCACATCTCCTCTGACCTTGCGAACCTCTCTCTCCATCACCCCTACAATGGCGGAGAAGAAGTTGTCATAGGAAATGGTTCAGGTTTGCCTATCACTCATACAGGATCAACACTCTTACCCTCTCATTCCCGGCCACTGTCATTATCCAACATTCTTTATGTCCCTGAAATAAAGAAAAATCTGATATCAGTTTACAAACTCTGCAACGCTAATGGTGTTTCTGTTCAATTCTTTCCCTCTTGTTTTCAGGTGAGGGATCTCAAAACGGGGGCTCCATTACTCCAAGGTTGCACCAGGAATGAGCTGTATGAGTGGCCTGCGGTCTCTTCATCCCCTTCCGTTTTCTTCTCTGCCACAACGAATCTCAAAACCTCTCTCGTTGATTGGCATGCGAGGCTAGGCCACCCATCTCACTCAATTCTCAAAACTATCCTTTCCAAAAACTCTTTACCTTTTATTGATTCCATGTCGCACCCTTTCTCTTGCGTTGATTGCCTTTCTAATAAAAGTCATAAGCTTTCTTTTTCTGAAACTTCAATCACCTCTACAAAACCTCTCCAATACCTGTTTTCTGATGTTTGGACTTCCCCAATAATTTCCATCGACAATTACAAATACTATCTCGTCATTGTCGATCATTTTTCTCGATATACATGGCTCTACCCCCTAAAACTCAAATCTCAAGTCCGAGATGTCTTCATCAAATTCACTGCCCTCGTTGAAACCAAATTCCAAACCAAAATTGGTACGTTGTTCTCCGATAACGGTGGCGAATTCATTGCCATTCGTGACTTTCTCGCCTCTAAAGGCATCTCTCACCTCACTTCCCCTCCCCACACGCCGGAACACAACGGCATGGCTGAGCGCCGTCACCGCCACATTGTTGAAACTGGTTTAACCATTCTCACAAAAGCCTCTATCCCAACTACCTATTGGACTTATGCCTTTTCTACTGCGGTCTATCTAATAAACCGAATGCCCACGCCTACCCTCTCTCTAAACTCCCCATTCAAAACTCTTTTTCAATCTGACCCAAACTACTCCAAACTCAAAATCTTTGGCTGCCTCTGTTTCCCGTGGCTTCGCCCCTACACCAAAAACAAGCTTGAATCTCGCTCAGCCCCATGTGTGTTCCTGGGTTACTCTTTAACTCAGAGTGCCTATCTCTGTTTAGAGCCAAAATCCAGTCGCCTGTATATCTCTCGCCATGTTCGGTTTGATGAATCCATCTTCCCTTTTCAATCTATCCTTTCCACTACTCCCGCTACTTCCAACACCAAAGCTCCATCCTCCTTTGTCTCTCCAATTCCTCTCTCTCACACGCCACTCATCACCGCTCCTCCTGCGCCTCTGGAGTCTCCGTCTCCGTTTACAGAACCTTCTCCTGAACACTTGACATCGACATCAACTGAAACACCAACAGCACGATTGCCCGCCGACTCTCCATCTCTGGCCGATCGTCGCTCCACCTCCAGCTCCGACTCAATGCCACCCTCGACGCCGTCAATCTCTGTGAACTCTGGTGATTCTGCAGCGGACTTGAATCCAATCCCATCACCGGACCCAGGCCCAACTTCCTCTACCAATCTAAGCCCACCACCAAACTCCACCTCACAAGCCCAACAACAAAGCCCCACTCATTCCCAAACCGAAAATCAAAACCTCAATGCCCAACCAGAAAATCAAAACCCTCCTCCACCCGAAAACCGACATCAAATGCAAACCCGGTCTAAAAACAACATATCCAAACCAAACACCAAATACGGTTTAACCGCCACTACCGCCATTGAATCCGAACCCCAAAACCTAACCCAAGCCCTCAAATCAAAATATTGGCGAGCTGCAATGTCAACTGAATTCAACGATCAACTCCGCCATGGAACATGGACTCTGGTTCCACCAGAACCTCATCAGCATATCGTCGGCTGCAGATGGGTTTTCCGCCTCAAACAGCTACCTAACGGAGCTCTAGACAAGTACAAAGCTCGTTTTGTCGCCAAAGGGTACAGTCAACAGCCTGGCATCGATTTCGCGGAGACCTTCAGCCCTGTAATCAAGTCTACGACTATTCGAACAATCCTCAAAGTCGCGGCTTGTAGGGACTGGTGCTTACGACAAATTGATGTCAACAATGCCTTTCTTCAGGGCACTCTCGATGAAGAGGTCTATGTTCAACAACCTCCCGGATTCGTTGACCCCGACAGACCGGATTACGTTTGCAAGCTTCAGAAAGCCTTGTACGGCCTCAAACAGGCCCCTCGCGCCTGGTATATGGAGTTGAAACATTTCCTTCTCTCCCTCGGCTTTAAAAACTCCGCCACAGACACCTCTCTGTTTGTTCTTCACCGAGGTACAACCCTGGTTTATCTATTAGTCTACGTTGATGATATTGTTGCAACTGGGAATGATTCAGGCGCTGTTGAGGACATACTTGCAACCCTTTCTGCTCGCTTCTCTGTTAAAGACATGGGAGCACTATCCTATTTTCTGGGAATTGAAGTTATCCGCTCCACCAAAGGCCTTCATCTAAACCAACGCAAGTACATTCACGACCTTCTCAAACGTATGCATATGATGGATGCCAAGCCCGTGTCCTCACCCATGGCGACGTCACCAAAACTGACTCTCTCTGGTGAAACACACTCGAATCCAACCGAGTACAGAACTCTCGTTGGTAGTTTGCAGTATCTTGCTTTCACTAGGCCAGACATCGCCTTTGTCGTTAATCGGCTTTCCCAGTTTATGCACAAGCCCACTGTTGATCATTGGCAGGCTGCCAAAAGAGTGCTCCGTTATCTTGCTGGCACCTCCACGCACGGGCTCTTCATCAGCAAGCATACAGACCTCACTCTTCATGCCTTTTCCGATGCGGATTGGGGCACAAATACGGATGACTACATTTCAACCAATGCATACATTGTATACCTCGGTGATCAGGCTATCTCTTGGAGTTCAAAGAAGCAGAAAAGCGTAGCACGATCCTCCACCGAGGCAGAATATAGGTCTGTCGCTAACACCGCATCTGAAATAAATTGGGTTCGTAATCTCTTGTCTGAAATTGGGATCCCATTGTCCAAACCGCCGGTCATATATTGTGATAACGTGGGTGCAACTTATCTTTCTGCAAATCCAGTGTTCCACTCACGCATGAAACATGTTGCTCTCGACTACCACTTCATTCGTGAGCAAGTGCAGTCCAATCAGCTTCGCGTTTCTCATGTCTCCACTCATGATCAGCTCGCTGACGCCTTGACAAAGCCTCTCAGTCGTGCTCGTTTTCAACTTCTCAGAGACAAGATTGGAGTTTCGCAAGCGCCTCCATCTTGAGGGGGCATGTTAGTATCTGTTAGTATCTACACATATGTCAAGTGTGATACGGTTTGACTCCGTGATTGCCGTATCACTTATTGTACAAATATCTAGTTTCCATTGTCGTACATTCCTCTCTGTATAAATGTAATGCCCATATCAATAATACAATCATCTCTTTCACAAACCTTATACCCTCAAGTTTCTTTCAGTCGTTATCTCTCTCCATCTCTATTTGACCCGAAGACTTTATATAATCTTATAATACTTCATTTCATAAATTGGTGGTCACACACACCACCAAGAAGCCTATCAACATCCGTGTCGGCAAATATTCACAAAACCCTTTTTTATCGACGTGTATCTCCATAAAAACACATGTCAATGTATATTTACAACTTTGTAAGAAATGAACTATATATTGCTTATAAATACGGTTGAACCTTTTGTACGTATATCGAAAATCTGAAATGTACGTGAGACAAACTTAGTGGAAACTGGAAAAAGAGGTCCATGACGGAGTTGGTGGACGAGGCTGACAATGCCACGTCACTCTCCGACGTCCGTATTCTCGTTTCCCGATTTCTACTAGGGCTGATGTCATCCTCTTTCAAAAGCATCTCCATTTTCTTAAAAGGAAGAAAAGTCAATTAGACAAGTTCTGTAGAATGTGTTTCAATAACTACATGTAACATTTTTTAGATAGCAAAAAAAAGGGTACACTGATGGAAGAAAAGATGGAAAACTGTTAACCCTTTGTTCAAGAAAAATAAAATAAAGAAAAGATGGAAAATTGAGACTGTGATTTTATGAGCAGTCTAGAGGAAAGGGATCAAGTGCGAGTCTTCCTATTGAGTATCACTCACAAAGAGTGCGATGGTTTGGAAAAGATTCAACTTTTTGTTTAATAAAATTATAAAATACATGTTTTAGATTTTGAAATAGAAATTCAAAAGATACGAAATATAGCGTCGCAGAAGCTAAAATGAAAGGAGAAGAGATCAAATATATATATGAACATATTTGGTCATGTTTCATATAGTGATTCTCTTAAGCTCTAGTGTCTACATGTTCACTTTCGGATCGCATTAAAAACATGCATGGGCCTAGCCCAGTATAAAGAAAAACTGTTGTTAGATGGAAAAAAAAAATTGTTGTCACTATAACTCCTACTTAAATTTAAATTTATTCACAATCCAATCATTAGGTGGTTTGTCCAAAGTTTAGCTTTTGCTTGTTTAAGGTTTTGTATTTTGATTCGTTGTTACTTTTTTTTTTTTTTTTTTTGAAAGAATGTAAAATTGTATTCAATCAAAAAACTGTGTTACATCAAGTGCTTCAATGTTTGAAAGAGTAAAGGCAAACTAATTTACAAATTATGCTCTTGTGGTAAACCAATACATAAGGCTGCCGTCAAATCTGTAATCTCCAAGGAGCTTGATCGAGCTTAGCCGATTCCGGATGTTTTTGTCCAGAATTGCCACCAATCTTTGTGCCGACATCTCAGCCTCTCCATGCCGTCTTCCGTTGCGTTCTCTCCAGATGCTATACACCGTAGCTTGGAAGGTGTATCGAATAATAAATAGTTTGAGATGATCATAGTTAGGATCCCGTAAGAGGTTAACGAGACCATCCCAATCTGTGGTAAAGGAGCTTCCAAGTATTCCTTCCAAGATTCGTTGTTACTTGTCTTGGCCAATAAAGATAAGACTACATTTCAACCCCAAAATAGTTTAAGAAAATCAACACGTGATGGGATGTAATTATTAAATGAATCTTAGTATAGTTTTTGTTCTTCTTCACTACTTAAGACTAGACTAGAGCCTAGTGATCTACCATCTTGCTACATTTGCTCGACCCCAATTTCCCGACAAGACGTCACTTGATTAGAATAGAACCGAGAAAATAACAATAGGTTTCCTACTCTATGAGGGTTTTGATGGGACTTAATACAAAATTAATATCCATCTCATAATTGTCAATCCTGCTCATAAATTGTCGGTTTAATTGCTCCTATACCACTTAGAAAGGACCAACCCATGAAACAGAATCAATTAAGTTAGCCACCATACTTGTAAATCAATTATTTTCCAATCCAACTTTATTGCGTGCCTATAATTTTTATTACGTCCTACAAGATTCATTTCATTTAGATTACCAGTGTAACTTGTACAAGTTTACAGCTTAATACTGTATCAAGGGGAAAAGAAAGTTTTGGATTAAAGTAGAAATAGTATGAATAAATTAGAAATAGTGTAAGAATTTCGTCATCATAACGTGTTAAGGCTTTTACTAGTTCTAATTAATCTTGCTAGCTACTACATTGATTAATCAATAAACGTTATGTTTGTGGTTTTATCGCACCAAACCAATTTTCGTTTGGTGACAAAAAACGAAAATTTGTACTGCAGGAAGGAAAGGGGAAAATTTTCATTACTCACACACTAAATTAAATGGCGTTTTAATGCCTGTGCGAACCAGAATCTACACAACAGAGATTAGTAAATAATATCAAGAAGAACTAGAAACCTAATGTCAGACTGTTGTTTTATTAATATGAAAGTGTAAAGTATTGCGTAATGCGTAGTAATGGAAAAGTATTGCGTAATGCGTAGTAAAGGACATTAGCTCTAACCCTAGAGCTCTTAGGAGACTAAGAACAGCTTGCGAGAAAGCAAAGAGGACTCTTTCTTCCACAGCACAAACCGCTGTTGAGATTGACTCTCTCTTTGAAGGAATTGATTTCTATTGTCCAATCACACGTGCTAGGTTTGAAGAGCTTAACATTGATCTTTTCAGAAAGTGTATTGACCCTGTTGACAAGTGTCTCCGTGATGCTAAGATGGACAAGAGTAAAGTTCACGATGTTGTCCTTGTCGGTGGCTCCACACGTATCCCCAAAGTCCAACAGCTTCTCCAAGACTTCTTCAATGGTAAAGAGCTATGCAAGTCCATTAACCCTGACGAGGCTGTGGCTTATGGCGCAGCTGTTCAGGCTGTGATTCTAAGCGGTGAAGGGAACGAAAAGGTCAAAGACCTTCTTCTGTTGGACGTGACTCCACTCTCTCTCGGTATTGAAACCAACGGTGGAGTCATGAGCAACTTGATCGAGAGAAACACAACAATCCCTATTCATAAGGAAAAAGGCTTCACCACTGTCAAAGACAACCAATCAAAAGTGTTGATCCAAGTCTACGAAGGTGAGAGAGCTATGACCAAAGACAACAACCTCCTCGGTAAATTCAATCTATCTGGTATCCTTCCAGCTCCACGTGGTGTTGCTAAGTTCACAGTGTGTTTCGACATTGATGCAAACGGCATCCTCAACGTCTCCGCGGAGGACAAAGCCACCGGGAAAAAGAACAAGATCAGAATCACGAACGACAAGGGTCGTTTGACTAAGCAAGAGATTGAGAAAATGGTGCAAGATGCTGAGAGGTATAAGTATGATTGTATGAAGATGAAGAGCATAAGAAGAAGGTCGAAGCCAAGAACGCTCTTGAGAACTACGCTTACAAGATGAGAAACACAATCCTGATGTTAAGATTGGTGAGTTGCTTGCTGCTGAAGACAAGAAGAAGATTGAAGATTTGATTGAGGAGGCAATCCAATGGCTTGATGGTAACCAATCTGCTGAAGTAGACGAGTTTGAAGATAAGATGAAGGAATTGGAAAGTGTATGCAATCCTATCATTTCTATTTTCTAACATGTATCACGGAGCTTAGTGTAGTTGGGTTTATTATACATTTTACTCTCTTTTTTTGTGCCCCTTTTTTTTTAAATTAATTAAAGCGTTGAGAATCTTGAGATACAAAAAAAAAAAGACAATCATATTCTTACCAAAAGCTAGTTATGGAAGAAGAAAAAATTACCAAAAGCTACATGATTAGTCAAACCAAAATAGAGCATCGATTTAGCCGATATATAATTTTTTCTCATTCTTTTGTTAGGAAAAAGAAAACGATATTACCGCAGATTTTATTACCCAAAAAGGTGGTAACAATATTTGAATCCTCATATTTAGCCGCAACATTAATTAAAAACACATGAATGAGCTAATTCAAATCAGGAAAATTACATCAATAGTCCTTACAAAATCACTAGAAAGATCAAAACTTTGTGATTTTGCAGAAAATATTTAACTCTTTTTGGAAAATTGTAATTAACTTTTGTAATGCTTATATATCCTCATCGCCCCTAGTCTATGGGAAAGTAATAAACGAGGAAGAAAACGCAAAACCTTCTACATTTTCACATCTCTAAAAGCCTTATTCTTGGATTTGCATTCGTAAGATTCTTGTTCTTGAGTGTAAAGATCGATACTTTTTTAACAATGTCGCAGCCAAAAACAAGTGGAAGAAGCAGCTTTGGATTCATGATGAGACCGTTAACGTGGCTGTGTATGTGCTTTGACGCGGCAGCGGAAGGAGATCAACGAAGAAGATCTCAGAAGAAACTTTTAAGGAGGAGCAACTCCGTTCACTCCATAAAACCATCTCCGGTTAATTCTTTCGATAGGAGTCCAGTGGTAGACGATGAAGAAAGAGATGAAAAGATTAAAGATGTTATCCTCTATTGTAAGATGAATTCGCCACTTAATTTTCCTTAGATTTTTCTTTTTTTTTCATTCACTCGTAATAATTTGTAGATTTGATAGATATTCATTTTTTTTTTTTAATTAAAAATGTGTAACATTCTTTCCATAATAATCAAATTACTTCGTTTATATATATATTTTTTTTTAATCCATGGCTGAACTAGCAAAACTGATTTGCCTTTTTGTTTTCTTTAGGGTTCAAAAGTTTTGATTTCTGTGCCACATTTTGTGAAGAAACATATCATAGAGACAACTAAATCTTCTAAAGCCTGTAACAAGGATTAAAGATTGAAAACTCTTGCAATTTTATTGAATCAAAGTCACCAAAATATTACGTTTACATAGTGACACCAAAAAAGGTCTATTCCTATCAAGAATCAAAACCTAAAGAGAAAAGAAGATAGAATGGGAAAAGAAAAACCAACACCAAGACGACAAATATGAAGTAGAAGACACGCCCTGTAACTATCGGCTGATGAAGCAATAGACTCATCGAGCTGAGGAACCGAAGAGACTCCAGTCATTGACTTTGAAGGTAGAGAGTGATTGTTTAATGACATCACACATTGGCATGATTCCAGATTGTGAAGCTGGCACAGCTAAACCAGATCCTACAGCTTCCGCACTTTCGCTCAAAGGGCTACACAATATGCAAAGACATAAAGACTTAAAAAGACATGTCGAATATAAACACAATTGGTTTCAAGTTCTTGGACTTACTTGATGAGAATAGGTTCATAAGCAGTCACCAAGACATCTGTATCAACACCCTTAAGACGAAGATTTGCAACATATACCTGAGGAAGAAAGACATCATATTAAGACCAGTTATGTCTCACGAAAGGGACAGAACAACAAGGAAAAGGTTAGTTATTTACCCTCACTAGGTTTTGTGCTTCTCTTCCTTGTCTTCCTTTGGATATAGCCTATAATCATAATCATATCATTGATAGGTCAAAATAAAAGAGGTTAATAATATACAAATTGCAAAACATGTTGTGCTACGAAATTTACCATTTCTCCAATAGCAGTTGTCACAACGGCAGGGATGTTTCTGAAAGTCAGTCCAGGCGCTTCAATGACCTCTGATTGCTCTATCAACTGAAAATTACATAACACCATTATTACTACATTGTCTTGGATCATAAAACTAGTTTCCAGGAATATGCACATATAACAATCCTCACGGATAATCAATCCAATCTTGGTAAAGACATAAACTTGCCACTGAATAACAAAAATCAGTACTATTCTTGCCACTGAAGTTCTACGTTTGAGAAAAAAAAAAAAAAATTGAACCTTTGATTCGTTTTTTACAGAACATAACGAGGAGAAGACTAAGTGGGTTTACCTTGAATCCTTCAGCATCTTGTTCACGAGCAAGATCGTTAAGGAACCAAGAAGCACTACCATTGTCCCCAACCTCACTTTTGAAATCCAAGAGCTCAATTATCAAACTCTCGTCCCTTGAAGGATCCACAAACACTTCCTGATAAACCAACAATTAAAACAAGACCAGTATTAGAGATTCTTCTATATAACAGATTATGCAAATCGATGATAGAGAAAAGAGCCAAACCTGATGATCCGGAACTTGCCGGATATTACTCACATCCTGAAGAGAATTCAAGAAGCCGATTATTGATGGAAACACGAATTAGCAGCAAAAATGAAAAGAAAAATAAACGATTTATTGAAGCATACCTCGAATCTTTGAGGGAAGGCGGTGGAAATTGCGCCGCCAAACAAAGGCCTCGCCGGACAAAACTCAAGAGACATGTTTCGGCCTACATTTGAAAAACAAAAATTACAATCTACAAACAGAACAGAGCAGACCGAAAACTACAAAGTTGACAGAAAAAAAAAAAAAGCTATAACCCAGTAAACAATTGATCAACGCACACTGATAGTGTCTCACAAAAACATAAAAGTTCCAAATTTTTGGGGAATTATAGAGAAAAAAAGAGAAGATTCGGGAAAAGAAAAGCGAATTACCCAATCGATTTGTCTAGGAAGTAGAAGAGAAGAGGTTAAATCCAAAATTTGCAGGAATCAGATGAAGAAACTCAAATCAAAAGTTGAAATTATAAATAGTTAAATACTCAAAATCAGCGAAGCGTTCTTCTAACGCGCGGGCGTTATTTTAACGCGAACGAGAATAGAAATTAAAAAATTTCAGACCCGGTCCGGACCAGGAAGATCACAAAAATCACTTGAAAATAAAAAACTGAAAGCCTCAACAAACAATAAGAAACGAAAATCAAGGAAGAAGCACGATGAATCAAAGAAGTGATAAAATCTTAGCTCAATCTAGGAATCAGAGTATTAAAAAAGGAAATCGGAGACTCACCGGAACAAATCTGGGTCCGAGTCAGGGTTTCGAGTGAATTAACGGAGATAATTATGCGAATAAAGCTTCTGTGTGTTGTAGGAGTGGTGATGTCGAAGAGAGGAGGAGGATTTGATGACTGCAATGGAGCCAAAGAAAAGGAAAGACTTTTTTCTCTCTCTCTCTCTGGTTTTGAAATTTTTTTTTCCCTTGACGTAACACTTGTTAGCCCAGTGGATTGGCTTAACCTTTTTATGGGCTTAAAGAGTCATGGGCCTAGCCGCAAGATTTCTTTAGAGTCATGTTCAGAACGCTGCCGTTTAGTGGTAACCATTTTTATTTGGTTGCCTAAACCGACGTTGATTCGAATTAATGTTGCACCTGGAATCCTCTAAGTTTTTTTTTTTTCTTTTTTTTTATTGATGATTTAGAAAAAAAGTTAATTACATCAAATCTATATATATAAAAGGGCCTATTTGGGGCTCCTCACAGTGTCCATCTCAGCAATTTTCGAGTGAGTTTAGAGTGGACACGTGGCAATAGATTTTCTTCATTCTGATAAACGCGAATTATCCTATCAGGATTCTAAACGCTACACGTGGCTTTCTTCTCCCGACTTCTTCTGACGATCCCTCTTCTACTGAACTCTCCATCTCCCTCTTCAACGCATTTAATCACCGATTCCTCAATCAAAGGCACCGATTTATCTTCCTCAAATTTCTTCACCTCATATATTATCCTCTCCAATCAGATCCACTCTCAAGCTGTCACTTTCTCACTTTTGCAATCCAACTCTCTTCCTTTAGAAGTTCAATCGATCAACCCTGCCTCCACTAAATATATACTTCTCAGATTTCTACAAAAGAGATGCCTCGAACGCACCAAAGAGAAGCGGCCAGAGGAGGAGAAGAAAATCGGGGAGGAACGCAGAAGCGAGAAAGAGTAAAACGGCGGAGTAGAGCAAGACCGTATTTTTCATGAAGAAGCAAGGTAGCCCCAAAATAGTTTAAATACAATTAGATGTTAACTGATGGAACTGACAAACAGATTATATTCGGATCAAGGTTTAGCTAAATTCTCAAATTCAGAAATCGGTATTGTTACTTTTGAGGCTTCTAAGATTTGCTTAAGGTAGTTTAATCATAAGTTTATCTAAAATCTGAGATATATGTCTGATTTGTTGTGATATATCATGATGCAAGAGGTTTCTCGAAGGGGTTGATAGCTTTTGTCGTCTTTGTTGAATTAGATAATACCGTTAGAAAGTTTCGTAACTTGATGGAACGTGAGAATCTGGAAACTTAATATGTCTTCTGAATTTGATTTTTTGGTGCAATGAACTCGTGTTTGTTTGATAGGCTTCTGTGGATTAATTGAATGTCATCTACATAAACACTAATAAGGTCGTGCTTCCACCGTCAATCCATTCTTATAGTTGGATCATTAGCTTTGTTAAACGTGTGATTGCAGCATTAACTTTGTTTGTACCACCACGGAAATGCAAGTGCCATATATCTAAAATTACACAAGCACAATCCTTTTGCTTTATTCCAACCGCCATGGCTAACAAATACATCCAACGGTTCACCCAAAAAACCCCTAAAAGGTTCAATTTATAGAGAAATCCATAAGGCATAAGCAAATAATATCACTCAACTCATGAAACAGGTGAAGAAAGTTTCTCCTCTTCTTTTCGTCTCCTTTTAAGTTCATGTATTCAATGTTTGTGTTTCTGGAGGTGCTTGATTGTTAATAGTTTAAACCTGATACAGCGTTTCTTATATATGATTTAAAGCCTCTGTTTTTTGTTTCTTCTCTGAATATGTCTCCACATAACCAGTTCTCCATATATTCCAGTTTTTTTCCCCACATTGCTCTCTAAATTGCAGGATTCAATTATGAGTTTGTTTACACAATGTTTGGACATATGATCAGATTATTCAATTTTTACTCGCTTATTTCCAAGATAGAGGATCGAAGTAATCATTCAATTGTCGTATCTATTTTTGTTTCGTTTCAGACTAGCTTATTTTCAGTTTGATGGTAAGAGGAGTTTTTACATGGCATAAATACGAGAATTTCGGGTAAGGAGAGGATAACCTCATTAATTTCGATCAATTACTCTTCTCTGTTCATTTTTCTCTCTGGTTGACAAATCGCAGCTTTGTCATTGTTGTTTGGAACAGGAGCTCAAGCACAAGTCTTCATCAGCAGTCGGAGAGGAGAAGTCTGACGAAATTCATCACTACATCAACAAGCCTGAGATAGAAAAGAAAGCAAAACCTTCACGTGAGATACCTTTCAAGTTTCTCCATTTCTACAATTTTGCAGTAAAATCAATTGGTTTTTATTGCTTATAACCTTTTTGTTTCAGTATGAGAATCATCCAAAAGAGCATGATTTCCCCAACTCTGTCAACACTTCAAAATTAAGCAGTTCCTCTTCGGCTATTCCCAAACTTATTTCCATTCTTTTTCTTCTTTTTCTCTACAAATATCTTAAACTAAGATTTTAGATTCGCCAGTAGATAGGCTTATCCAACAACGGCGAAGAAGTTTGTTTTCTTGACATGGTAGCTTTCACAAGGCTTCATGACGTGGAATTGAGGTGGTTGTTAAAACCTTTGAGGAAATGTTCACTAATGCAGTCAAAGTTGTGTTCAGTCCATCTTTTTTTTTTTGGGTACTATTGCACCAACCTTCTGCTAATCTTTACAATTCTCTCCTCCTATATAAGAATTCGTTTAGGGACGCACTTGCATTACTAAAGCCTCTCAGACCAAGAAAAAGTGTCCTTCATCAGGCAAAGATAGTGTAGCTGTGTAGGCTCCGAGGAAAGAAGGTTATTGGCAACAACAGCGAAGCCACCTAGAGGCTAAAGGTAGCTAATAATTAAGACCCACTTATTCTAAGTTAAAAACTTCTTCAACTCCCATATCATCTGATGAAGCGGAGAAGAAGTAAATCACTATTAAGGTCAGTGTTGGGAACAATAACTCGAGGGTGTTGCAACTTTGGGTAATATTTAATTCATCTTTGCGTTACTCCATTCTATAATGTTATTTAACACGCCTTTTTTTTTTCTTTCGTTAAGGTCAGTGTTAGGAACAAGATAGCCGGCTGGTTTTTCGTCAAGCAAACCGTGGAGGACCTTACAAGTTACAACCTGTTCTGTGGAGCTCTGCTGTTTGGTTTAGACATAATATTCCCAATCATCCTTTCATACTACAAACCTTACAACACAAGTTTTTATGCCCTTTGATTTGCAATAAAAAAAAAATCTTATATAATTATGCAGCCTTTGTTATCTTCAGTTTCGCAGAATCTCATCAGAATTTAGAAGGTAATAAAAGGTATTAGTTATTTTCGAGGCTTATGCGGTTGAATGATAAACATCTAGCAATCGGATGTGAGCTGTTCGGAACGTAATGATTCATCATAGATCTCCTGGTTCTGTAATATGAGAAGGAGACTAAGAGTGGAGAGCCGGATGAAAAAAGACGATACTACACATCTCAGTGACGATAAATTCCATCACACTTTTTCAACAAGATGCAAGATTCAATTGGACATCCTTCTTTATTCTCAAGATAAATAAAGAAGGTTTTTAAAACTTGATAGCTCTTCACAGAGGAGGCTCAAGTAAGTGTTGATATTGCTCTCATTTGAGTTTAGAGACGCTGGAGAGGAAAGGGTGGAACTGTTTCTCTTTATCGATTTTAGGTTGTATACTTACAAATCGCTTTCTTATGTGTTTCTTTCTCATGTTCACTAGGTTTTGACCCAAAAAAAAAAAAAACGTTTAAAGTATTAAAAAAAATTAGTTTTTAAATGGCCAATATTAAATCAACTTTACACTATGCACAATTTTTTAATTAACTGAAGAGGAAGCAGCATCCAATATGTTTTCAAAATAAAATAATATCATACACAGACATATAGACACAAACCATATATAAGATAAAGACTGGTGGGGCTAAAGATGGCTTTGACGATGAGTAAATAACGGACCGTTAAAACTACTACAATTCGTAATAAATTTACAAGAAACAAACACAATAACTTGGTTGTATCGAATATCAATATCAGTTATAACACAGATTGAAGACATCACAAATAAATAGTGACCAAAATCTCTGTAGATATATTTAGAAAATACATGGTTAACATTGACAATGGTCTAAATATTTTCAACAAATTATTGCTTTCAACACAACCCGCACGTTGTAAAAAAATTAAAAAAGCATAAAACTAATAATCACTTGAGAGAAAGTGAAAGTTAAAAAGACAAGTACATCCTCTTTTGGTGGCAAAATAAATTGTGAATATATTTATAGCTCTTATACACATACAAAAGTTTTTGTTTATGTCAAAATTATGGCATCACATAGATAATTGCATTATCAAGGAATAGAGATATATGCTTATATGCTGTCCTTTTTTTAACACAATTGACAACTTAACTTCATTGAAGTAGAGAAAACATAAAACTAAAAGTTGATGATGCATTCGACCGTTGCGTGACTTTCATTCTCCTAAATCAATTCTAAGATAACTGATTAATTAACTTAACAGGCTCGAGTTTCGCTTATCTGAGACTCAACATCATTCACACAGTTCTGCCTAATCTATATATAATGTCATAATTGCGACCTAGAAATTATTAAAATAGAGAAAATAAATTAGTGGTGGAAAACAAAAACTCTAAAAACTAAAGAAACATTGTGTCGAAAAGACTCATTTTTTTTTTCCAACAAGCTTTATAAACATGAAAAAAACAAAATAAATGAGAAAAAATAACAACAACACCACCCGATCGCGCGGGCTTTAACCTAGTAATAAAGAAAAAGTGAAACGCATTGAGCCGTAAAATAATAATGGACTAGACTGATCCACGAAGAGTAAACCATCTCCTAATTTCCACAATTCTATTACGCATAACTTTGTCAATAAGAACGTTTTGAGCCCGGAATCTGAAGCAGATTCTCCATGTGCTCCAACATTGCCTCAGTTGTGAACTTGAAACCAATAGTAAAAGAAACATTTTTTAATGATACAATCTCATCTTACTGTGATTAAATATCAGATGGAGAATTGTGAAACTTACTGTGAGGACAGGACCAATATAATAAGAAACCTCCTGAACAACTGGTCCCAAGATTTTCCAATCAAATCCAGCGTCTTCCAATCTGATCAGACCCTTAAGGTCAAGTGCCAACTTTTCAGCTACTCTAGAGCTACCAGTGAAGAGGGTCATTCTTGGATTCGCCTGCAAAAATATGACTAAATAAGCAAAACACTGACGTAGCTTAACTTAAGTCAAAACCTGTGAACACAAACCTCTAAGAGTATCTTGTTCATAGTCTTCCCATCGGAATTTATAAAGTCAACATCTTCAAGGGGTAAACCACAATAATGAAGCAATCGCATCATTTGCTCCATTACAATGCTCACCTATCCAAGTAACATTTCAAACAATCTTGAAAAGTGCCCCCATCAACTGAAGAATGCCTTACAGGACCATAAGGCCAACGGTAACCGTGACTTTGCTGCCCAAGATGATTCCCAGGTACTGCAAAAGATCGTGCCAGAAACCGCACCTGATAAAACAAGTGAAGCACAAGGATAAAACAAACATTCTAAAGATGCAATTTTAGCCACAGACAATGGAACGTAAAGGCATTTTCAAGAAAGAAAAGTTATGGATGGAAACTGATAACCAGGAACAAACATAAGAATGTTGAAGAGACATGTACGTACCTGATCACCGCATAAATTCTCTAAAAACTTGCGTGTGACAAAGACTTCTCCAGCAGCTTGCTGGTAACTCTTAGGAGCAACCCTTTGAATCAACCTCGTGAAGAAATCAGACACCTAATAACAAACAACCAGTAGCTAAGTATGCACATCATTCAAGAAACCTGAGCTTTGAGATTCAAGAAGAACAAAAAGCAGGTGTTACCTTAGGTAAGGCGAGCATATGAGCAGCCTTTGTCGAGATATCTCCATATAAAAGGTATCTGTAGAAAACAGGCCACAGGTTTAGCAAAATTCAATGAAGGAAATGAGAATTAACATAGCAAACAAAATAGATAAGATTCATAAAGCTTCATACCTCTCTGGAGATTTGAAAGGGTTATGGAGACCATGTTTCGGGCACTGTGATAAGCTCTCAACAAATGGCTGCAACATAGAACAGAGGAACGATCAAAAGTTTAGCCTGGGACCAATACCACGTTGCAGTACGATTAACAGTTTTTGATTGACTCGAACCTGAATTCCTGACTCCTCCACTTGAGAAACTTTAATGAAGGGCTCTCCATTCAGAGGATCAAGAAGCGTGTTATAATGATTCCACAACAGCACTTTAAAGCAAGAAGCTTTTACTCATTTCCATGAGCTATGAAAACTACCAGAGAGAGTTATAGTAATCACTGACAAGTGACAAAAACCTACCAAAGCTGTGTACTTCAGCAGGATGAGCACCAGATATCTCTTCGGCATCAACGGTAGCAAAAGGTAAAGAATGATTCAATCTGCAAAATGGTGGTCACAAGAAGCTTCAGATATCTCCTCTTAACACTATTATCTCTATTTGATGGACACTGGCAGATGCGGATACTCGATTATGATTCAAATCTCAACTTTTTAAAAACACCAACTTGCTAAAGTTTTGTCTTTTTTATATATATACTTTGATTTTTTTTTGAGACTGTAACCCCAGTCATATCGACGAAATTCATTTCTAAGCAAAAACATGCAAACCCAAAAGGCGAAGAACAACACTTTTTTTCTTCTCTTGAAAAAGAAACAATCTCTCGAGATCGAGAAAAGATGGACAGGAAGTTTCAAAACCTGGAAGGGGTGAAAGAAGCAAGGAAGCTCGAGGATTTGTCAAAGAGAGAGTTAGCTCTCAGTCCTCTGCTCGCCAAAACTCTCTACATTGCGTAAGATCCAGAAGAGACGGAGGAAGATGAAATCAGATAGAATTGTGTGGCTAGGCCCATAACTCTTTAAGCCCATAAAAAGGTTAAGCCAATCCACTGCGCTAACCAGAGAGAGAGAGAAAAAAGTCTTTCCTTTTCTTTGGCTCCATTGCAGTCATCTTCAACCTTCAAATCCTCCTCCTCTCTTCGACATCACCAAGCTTTATTCGCATAATTATCTCCGTTAATTCACTCGAAACCCTGACTCGGACCCAGATTTGTTCCGGTGAGTCTCCGATTTCCTTTTTTAATACTCTGATTCCTAGATTGAGCTAAGATTTTATCACTTCTTTGATTCATCGTGCTTCTTCCTTGATTTTCGTTTCTTATTGTTTGTTGAGGCTTTCAGTTTTTTATTTTCAAGTGATTTTTGTGATCTTCCTGGTCCGGACCGGGTCTGAAACTTTTTTAATTTCTATTCTCGTTCGCGTTAAAATAACGCCCGCGCGTTAGAAGAACGCTTCGCTGATTTTGAGTATTTAACTATTTATAATTTCAACTTTTGATTTGAGTTTCTTCATCTGATTCCTGCAAATTTTGGATTTAACCTCTTCTCTTCTACTTCCTAGACAAATCGATTGGGTAATTCGCTTTTCTTTTCCCGAATCTTCTCTTTTTTTCTCTATAATTCCCCATCGTGCTATCGTGCTATCATAGATACAATCATACAACTAAATAAAATTATATAAATTATAATCTCATTATCCAACTATTTATCATTATATAGTATTCTATTTTATAATTATGTATGTATAATTATTTGATATTTATATATCTAAAATAATTATATAATTCATACATGAAATATATTTGTTTTAATTTCATATAATAATATTTAATTACAAATCATTAAACCATATTATAATTATTAATTAAATATAACCGAACCGTAACCGTTCTAACCGTAACCGTTCTAACCGTATATTAAACGGTCAAGGTTAAAGTTAATAAAAAATTGTAACCGTAACCGGAGATTAAATAACCTTAACCGTAATAACCAACCGTAACCCTACTCTCCCGCCAACAAAAATAAAAATAAATTTCCCTTCCCGAATAGGCCTCTATTATAGTAGGCTTAATTTGAGATGGGCCCAAAAATGATATGATGCGTGCGTACAGAGCATATAATTTCATGGAGAATAACCGGTACTTGCACTAATCGTCCTCCTTCTTCTTCTTCTTCGCTTCTGCAAAAACAAAAACCGCGTGAAGTTCCTCCTGCAACGATCGATTTCCACGGTTAACCCTGATTGAACCTTCCCCTCCCTCCCCCTGCCCGTTCCGACGATCTCAACTCTTCCAGATTGTGAGTTTCTGGGATTCACAACACTCGCATCTTTAATTTTTTTTGTTTCAGTATCTCCATATGTGTTCTCTCAAAAAATCTGATTTTGGGTTTTATTAGATTTGAGAGATGGATAATGAATCAGTGAAGCTCAGTAAAGAAGAGGACGACGAATATGTTCTGATTGATCTCGGCGATGTTGGGAGGCACATTGACATCCCCTCAGAAGCTCCATACACTTTATCAGTTTAGTCCAATTCTTTGCTTTTTCTTTCACCCTCTTGTATAGGTTTTTTTTTTATCATCTTCTTAAGCTTTCCTTCTGTTTATTCTCAGGGATTGGATACTTTGAATCCCACGTTAACCATTGATGGCAAAATCAAGCTTGTAAGTCTTCAGTTGCTACTTAAAATCTCCCAAGTTCAGTTACTCTTTGTTTCTAGACATTCACCATCGTTTTTTCTTTTTATTTTTCATAAGGTTGGAGAATATATAGAGACAATTGGTACATGCCTTGCTTTCTCTGAGAATGGTTAGTTCACTTATCACATGAAACATCGTATTGTTCCGTCTTGTAAACTCAAGTAGTTCCCTTATGTTTGCAGAAGTTTCAGCTGGTGAAAATCAGAAGCTCGTCGAACCTGTTGCCAAACTCCACAAGATTCTCAAGTTTAAGTTAGCGGCATTCTACGACAAGGATGACGAAGAAACAAAGACAACAAGTGCATAAACAAATTTCTTCTGTTGAGGTCATTGGAGACATGAGTTTGTAGTACAAAAATCGTGCTATCATAGATACAATCATAGAGAATCTCATACAACTAAATCGTGCTATCATTTTTGGGCCCATCTCAAATTAAGCCTACTATAATAGAGGCCTATTCGGGAAGGGAAATTTATTTTTATTTTTGTTGGCGGGAGAGTAGGGTTACGGTTGGTTATTACGGTTAAGGTTATTTACTCTCTAATCCTACTTACAAGAATGTTTTTATGCACCTCTTAAAACGTTACTTTATCCTTATGAACATCACACTGATCTAAAGAGCCTACTTAAAAGAGAAGACTATCAATAGTACACGAATTTGCAGTACGCTGTCATGTTTTCTAAACTTTATCGACAAAGAAAACAATTACAGTGTAAAAAAAAGAGTTACGTTAGTTAAAATTGTGATGCAAAATAACGTCAATTAACTTTAATTAACGTCAGTTTTGAATCTGTTTTCTCAAGAACAAGGAAAAGAATCCGACCAATGCAGAAGACAATTTCATACTTAATGTCCAATTAGACAACCTTAAGTACAACAAATCAGGGAAAACAAAACAAGATAAAAAATTATAACTTATATGACGATAACAGTTAGAGTTAAGTGACAACAATGGTGAAAAGTTTTGAATTTGTTTTCTCAAAAAAAAAAGGAAAAGAATTCAAAACTATAGCCAATTCAAAGAAAGAACAAAGGAACCCTCGACATGAGAAATGCCATAGAACTCTACCTTGGTTCGCATTCTCATCCTCAACACTAAAATAGGTGACTCACAATTATCATAGGTTAAACCAAAAATTATCAAGTTCAAATTGAAAACCAAAAAACCAGATTCGTCATTTATCACACAATTCACAAGTGAAAACCCAAACCCAAAAACAAAGTAACCCGAAATCACTTCAAGTGAGAGACTTTTTACCTCAAATTCACTTCAACAAAGGAACGATTTGCGTAAAACAACTCGATCAGCTGTGAATTTGTCTTGATTCAAGGTTGATTTGGGTTGATTTCCAATCAGAAAAACGAAGTTAGGGTTTGTTTTATCCCCAATTGTTTTTGTCGGAAAACAGGGTGCTTGCTGGTCAATGAAGCTGCTTTTGCAGATGTTGGGCCCAAAAAAAAAAAAAAAAAAACCCACTTAGAGAGAATTCCAGGTGCAACATTAATTCGAATCAACGTCGGTTTAGGCAACCAAATAAAAATGGTTACCACCAAACGGCAACGTTCTGAACATGACTCTAAGGAAATCTTGCGGTTAGGCCCATGACTCTTTAAGCCCATAAAAAGGTTAAGCCAATCCACTTGGCTAACAAGTGTTACGTCAAGGGAAAAAAATTTCAAAACCAGAAAGAGAGAGAAAAAAGCGTTTCCTTTTCTTTGGCTCCATTGCAGTCATCTTTAACCTTCAAATCCTCCTCCTCTCTTCGACATCACCACTCCTACAACACACAGAAGCTTTATTCGCATAATTATCTCCGTTAATTCACTCGAAACCCTGACTCGGACCCAGATTTGTTCCGGTGAGTCTCCGATTTCCTTTTTTAATACTCTGATTCCTAGATTGAGCTAAGATTTTATCACTTCTTTGATTCATCGTGCTTCTTCCTTGATTTTCGTTTCTTATTGTTTGTTGAGGCTTTCAGATTTTTCTTTTCAAGTGATTTTTGTGATCTTCCTGTTTTTTTTTTTTTTAGTTTCGTCGCGATTCAGTGTTTCTCAACATGAGTAACAATCATAATCCGAAGAAGAGGAATTTGCAGATAGAGGCGTTCAAGCACCGCGTCGTGGTCGATCCGAAATACGCCGATCGGACATGGAAGATTCTTGAGCATGCCATTGCTGAAATCTACAATCACAACGCAAGCGGACTCAGTTTCGAAGAGCTTTACAGGTCTTTTGAATCATATGCTTCTCTCTCTCAATGATTTTTTTCACAGCTTTGTTGAAATTTTCGTTGTGTGTTGGCTTGGCTCGACTCTCAGAAACGCATACAACTTGGTTCTGCATAAATTCGGCGAGAAGCTTTATTCAGGACTTGTGACCGCCATGACTGCTCATCTCAAAGAGATACGCAACTCTATCGAAGCAGCTCAGGGAGATTCGTTCTTGGAAATGATCAACAAGAAATGGAATGACCAGAACAAAGCCTTGCATATGATAAGAGACATCGTCATGTACATGGACCGGACTTACGTCTCGAGCACCAAGAAAACGCCTGTTCACGAGCTCGGGCTTAACCTATGGAGAGATCACATTGTTCAGTCAAGCAAGATCCAGGCTCGGCTTCGAAACGCTCTTCTTGATTTAGTACGCAAGGAGAGGACTGGTGAAGTGATTGACAGGTTGTTGATGAGGAATGTGATCAAGATGTTCATGGAGTTGGGTGAGTTAGTGTACCTGGAGGGTTTCGAGAAGCCGTTCTTGGAGGCTTCTGCTGAGTTTTATAAAGGAGAGTCACAGAGGTTTGTTGAGTCTTGCGACTGTGGTGATTACTTGAAGAAAGCGGAGAAGCCTTTGACGGAAGAAGTCGAAAGAGTAGCTCACTATCTGGATGAGAAGACCGAGCCGAAGATTACTAGCGTGGTGGAAAGAGAGATGATAGCGAACCACATACAGAGGCTAGCTCACATGGAGAAGTCAGGTCTTGTTAACATGCTTATGAACGACAAGTATGAGGATTTGAGTAGAATGTACACCTTGTTCCGTAGAGTTAACAATGGTCTTGTTACAGTGAGAGATGTTATGGCTTTGCATCTTAGGGAGATGGGGAAACAGATTGTCACCGATCCAGAGAAATCAAAGGATCCGGTTGAGTTCGTGCAGCGGTTGTTAGACGAGAGAGATAAGTACGACGAGATCATCAGCAAGTCGTTCAACAACGACAAGACTTTCCAGAACTTGCTGATTTCTTCGTTTGAGTATTTCATCAACTTGAACAACCGCTCTCCTGAGTTTATCTCCTTGTTCGTTGATGATAAGCTGAGAAAGGGGCTTAAAGGCTCTGGAGAGGAAGACCTTGAGATTGTTTGCGAGAAAGTGATGATGCTGTTCCGCTACTTACAGGAGAAAGACGTTTTCGAGAAATACTACAAGCAGCATCTGGCGAAAAGGCTTTTATCCGGGAGAACAGTTTCAGACGACGCAGAGAGGAATATGATTGTGAAACTGAAGACGGAGTGTGGGTATCAGTTCACTTCGAAGCTCGAAGGTATGTTCACTGACATGAAAACATCACATGACACGGTGAAAGGTTTCTACAACACCCACCCGGAGCTATCAGAAGGGACAACGATCTCCGTTCAGATTCTCACCACCGGGTTTTGGCCCGCGCAACCGACTGTACCGTGTAACTTACCAGCGGAAGTCTCTGTTCTCTGTGAGAAGTTCAGGTCACATTACCTCGGGACACATAACGGGAGAAGGTTATCTTGGCAGACCAATATGGGAACAGCTGATGTCAAAGCAACGTTTGGTAAAGCTCAGAGGCACGAGCTAAACGTTTCGACGTTCCAAATGTGTGTTCTCATGTTGTTCAACAACTCTGACAAACTCAGCTACAGGGAGATCGAACAAGCGACCGAGATCCCGCACGCTGATCTGAAGCGCTGCTTGCAGTCGATGGCGTGCGTGAGAGGCAAAAACGTGCTGAGGAAAGAGCCGGCGAGCAAAGACATTGGAGAGGAGGATTGGTTTGTTGTGAACGAGAAGTTTGCGAGCAAGTTTTACAAAGTGAAGATAGGGACGGTGGTGGCGCAGAAGGAGACGGAGACGGAGAAGCTAGAGACGAGGCATAGAGTTGAGGAAGATAGGAAACCTCAGATTGAAGCAGCGGTTGTGAGGATCATGAAGTCGAGGAAAGTGTTGGATCATAATAATATAATTGCGGAAGTCACTAAACAGTTGCAGGCTCGGTTCTTGGCGAATCCGACGGAGATCAAGAAGAGAATCGAGTCGCTTATCGAGCGTGATTTCTTGGAGCGGGATAATACGGATCGGAAACTTTATCGGTATTTAGCGTAAAAAAAATAAGTGTGATCAGACAGAAAAAAAAATTTCATTTGGAATTTCTAAATGCAAGATTAGCTGCTTGTATATTCAGTTTTTCGTTTGTTATAGAAAGTTGGTTTAGTTTGAGCTTTTCAATTGTTTCAAAAATATGTTTTTTTTCAAAATCAAATTATATAGTATTGTTTTGATTTGGTTTGGGGATTTTAATTTCCAGTTGCTGTTTTTGATCATACTCGCTTGCTGTTTTTGATTTGGTTTGGGGTTTTGTGGATTTATTGGTGTTGAAAGAGAAGAAATGATGGGAGAAGAAGAGGCTGGTTTTGAAGCCTTGTCAAATGCATTTAGTAGTCCCTAATGATGATGATGACAAGATTGTTATTTTGGCTTGAGATTAATGGATGAGAGTGAGAGGGAGAGCAATTTTTGTTTTAAATCTCTCAATTGTTAAATTTATTCTCATATATCATCATTATTATTAATAAAATCTTAACTTCTCGATTAATGTATGTGTGTATCAAATTACGAATTGCAGATTCCATTCAAAACCATAAAAAGTAACAGATTCGATTTTCAGTTTCTTGGTTTTCTTTGTGACATGTTAATTTTCGTAGCTTGAAAAAGTAAATACATGAAAGTCTTTGGATTGTGTGTGATTGGAAATTAACCAGTAAAGAAAGTCGTAGTTAAAGATTCTATACATTGTTTAGGCTTTTTAGCCTTTTAAGTTTTAAGGTATGCAGCTTTTCACATTTTCTAACTTTAATTTAAGTAGATATTTAAATTTGCTATCTAATAAAATTGAATAATTTGTTTCTAATTATATATTGTTATCTGAAATTTTGTTCCTATAAGAGGTTAAACATATAAAAAAAACCTAATTTCCCATAGGATGTGGTGTATTTTTTATACACTATTTGTTTTGTTCCTTATTAATATGGCGGGAAAATCTAAAAGGCGCTTTAGATTGAAGCCGGGAAAAAAAAAATCTACAGGCGCGAGTAAAAAAAGTTTCAAAATGTTAAAAGGAAAAAGAAAAACTTGTCTTTCAATTACTCCATTCTCTCTCTCTCGGTAAAATCTCTCAAATCTAATTACCGGAATCTTGAATAACAATGGATATCTCCAACATAGCCAAGAAGCTTGATCTCGGCGATAACAAGCTTCTCCTCCGTAAAGCCGCAGAAATCCGTCGTTTATGCGATGTCCAATTCGATTCATCCATCATCGGCGTCGTAAGATCAACGCCAAAAAATAAATTTTGCGTTTCCAGTTAATTTAAAATTGTGGGGTTTAATTTGTATTTGATTTTTTGCGCAGGGAGAGATCTGTAAAGCTGTTATATGTCTGGAGATGGCAGCATCTAGGTACGTAATTTGATTTTTTTTTCTGTGAATTCTTTGTATCTTTTAATCGAATTTGGGATTTTTATTGCAGACTCCAAGTAATATTCGACAGACAGGCGGCGATTAAGTTAAGCGGTATGTCGGAAAGGGCTTATTCTAGATCATTTAATACTCTTCAAAACGGCGTTGGAGTCAAGTGAGTTTTTTCCATTTTTGTTAACTGTTTTTGATTCAATTTTTGTGGAGTTGTATTTTTTTTTAACAATTTTGTTTTGGGTAATTTCAGGATTAAGCTTAATGTGAAAGAATTAGCGATTCAATTTGGATGCGTTAGGATAATTACAACTGTGCAGAAAGGCTTATCAGCGTAAGATCCAGTTTCTGCTTTCTATGTGGTTGTTAAAATGCCTGAATCAACTTTGCTGCATTCCTTCATTAATCCTCAAGAGTAATGTTTTACGTTTTTTTTTTGTTTCGTTTTTAGGTATAAGGAGCGGTTTCTTGCATCACTGCCTGTATCAAGAAGAGCAAATGCTGATTTCACTAGACCTGTATTTACTGCTGCTGCTTTCTTTTTGTGTGCCAAAAAACAAAAGGTAAATTCAATTTTCAACATTTTAATTAAAGGAGATATATAGACATTGTTGAAGTTGTCTTTGATTTTTTGCAGCTAAGGGTAGATAAGCATAGGTTGATTGAGGTTTGTGGGACATCGGAATCTGAGTTTTCATGTGTGAGTGGCAGCACATTTCACAATCATTCTCTCTATTTGTAAAACTTGATTGAATCTTTATAGTACTGATTTGGGACTGTGTTGATCAAAACAGGTCTTGACCTCCATGATGGACCTTTGCTTTGAGTTTTTTGGTGTATCAAAGGAAAAGAAAGATCCAAAGGAAACAAACGGAAATGGAGGTATGGTTCTAGCATTTGTTGTTCAACATTATATATAGTTTAGTGAAGGATTGTCAAAACAATAAGTGCTTACGTGCATAAATCTTGTGCAGGTTTGCTTGATGTGTTACCTAAAAAGAGAAGGCTTGATGATGAGGTACTTCTTTTCGTCTCTACATAAATCTCTTGACCAAATTGATTTTGTTACTAAATTGAGCTAAATTGTACATTTGTGACCACTAATGATTTTACACTACATTTGTAACAGCCTTCATGTTACAAAAGACACAAGAGGATGGAGGATACAAAATCTACCTAAGTATAAGCCAGAGAAAGAATGGTGCTTATCCATATTCTTTATTCACTTTTGCAAATCATAGTAATATTATATTTCTAACTTAAAAGAATCAGTTTCTATAAAAACAACCTGTTTTATGTGGACAGATTTTGTTCTTTATTCAGGAAACTTGAAGAAAGTTAGATAGAGCAGCCATTTTTCATCGTAGCGCTGTGGCACAATTTGCTTCAGTACAGTTTCTTATTATACAAAAAAAATTGGGAAAAACGAATATTGAAATGGTGAAGTTCTCCAAAACATTGTTATGTTTATACAAACGTATTTTGTAAACGGTTAAGATGATAATAAAACTATACAGATTATTAAGTAAAAACAGATGACATTGTTTTCACTCAAATGATTACATGTGTGTGTGTGTGTGTGTGTACCAAAGGAAACCAACGCTCGATTAATTTAACTAAACCGAGACACTAAAATCTAAACCAACTCACTGTACCACTTTGAAACAACGCTACGCGCAACAAAAGCAAAGAAGAAAAGTGTTTAAATTGAAATGTACCAAAGTAAACCAAAACACAATTAGTTAATTAATTTAACTAAACCGAGGCTCTAATATCTAAACCAACTCTCTCTATACCACTTTGATACAACGCTACGCGCAACAAACGCACACACTGATAAAAGCTTAAATATTGCGCGCCTCCGTCTTCCCTCGGCGGTGGTGACGAACATATAGAGGAAGAGAGCAAGAGAGAAACCCAAGGGACAATAATGGCTGCTTCTTCTTCTTCTTCTTCTTCTTCTTACCTTACTCTTCTTCCTCATCGAATCTCTTTTCTCCTTCCTCTCGTTGTCTTTCTTTTCTCCTCCTCGGTGACAGGCGCGCTCGCATCGGACTCGACGGCGCTCAAAGGTACTGCTTACTTCATTGGCTCTTGCGATCTCCTTCTCTGCTTAATCATAGTTTGTGTTGCTCTTTACCTCACTTTGATTTTTTAGTAGCTTCTTAAGAAACTTAGGGTTTATAGCTCCATGTGTGATTTACGAAAATTCGTGAGTCCCAGATTGTTCATATATAAGTTCAATTTTTTAGGAACTGGATTTTGTTTCTATATACTTCAATTTCGTCCCATAGGCCTTTCTCCTTTAAAACTGATAAGCTATTAAAAAAAAAATGTAACATCTTGTTGATTAAATCTGCTAATTTCTTGTTTTGGATCAATTAAGAGCTTAAAATTCTGAAATGAAAATGACATTGTAGAGAATGTAACATCTTGTTGATTAAATCCGCTGATTCTCATGTTTATATGTTAAAAGATTGAACATTTCTTTTGTTTCTGTTTTCACTTACATAGTTGTTTTCTCATGGTTTGACATTGTCAGGTGTTGGTCCTGACCACCGAGCTCTGAATGTAAGCCTTACTTGGTGTGAGCGCATCCAAGTTTACGGCTATTCGAGAACCGAATTAGCGAAATACGCACACTCTCTTAGGCTAAACTTGGCTCCTTTGGTGACTGTAAGAGAGAGGCTATACAGCAAACTCCAGGTTTGTGTTCACCGGTAAGTGCATTAGCTTTTCTCTATCCACTTGTTTTCATATGTTGAACAAGTCGGTAAGTAAAAATAAGAGCTTTGTGCTCACCTTTTTACCATCGTCCTTCAGGAATGCTTCACTTGGAATGTGCCAGTGTGAGAAAGCTGATTGGAGAAATCTTCAGAGAGGGCTTTGGAGCTCTGTCATGTCTCCGTATGATAAACAATACATTGATGTGAAATTCAGTGGTGATTCGTCTGCTTCAGTTACCGTCTCCGTTGCAGAAGGTTTGCTCTTTGCTCTCTTTCATTTTCACTCTCTTATCACTCTCCTGTGGCTTTAATGGACTATTATTTTTCACTTTCTGAGCAGATTTTCAGCGATGGCGTATTGTTTGTCTTGTGGCTGGACTGGTGGTGATCTTGGCAGCACCAGTTGTGAGCAGCTGGCTTCCATTTTACTACACCAGCTCTATGGCTGTTGGAGTCTTTCTCGTCGTTCTGGTTATTACCTTCCAGGTAAATTATTTCTCCTGTCCCCTCTAAAGTGTAGATCTCTGAATTGTTGTGTCAAGATCAAGAAGTTTATTTTTTTTTTTTTTTAAACATCTTTGCAGGCTATGAGGCTATTGCCTACTGGGAGGAAAAACTTTATGTATCTTGCATTATATGGATCCGTGGTGAGTATGTTTTACAACCGCACTCTCCTCTGCTTTACATAGAAAGTGCTTACATGTTTTGAAATTACTGTTGCAGGTAGGGGCTGGATCATTCATTCTACATCAATTCTCAATGATGGTGAACATGATTCTTGTCAACTTCGGGCTGAGTGATGACATGTACAATCCAGTAAGTCACTGTCCCTTGCTTTCATAGTTCCTCTCTTTCGAGATGGGACTGTAGGGGCTCTTGACATTGTGAAGAGAACATTGTTGCATAAAGCATAAGTGCATAACAATTTTCTACTTGATTTTGCTACTCAGGTTGCAATACTCGTGCTTGTGGGGATAGTCATTACAGGAGCTGCTTGCGGATTCTGGACGGTGAGGAAGTTTGTTGTTTCCGAAGACGGAGGTGTGGATGCAAGTGTTGCTCAGTTTGTTAAATGGGCGATGCGTTCTGTTGCCGCCACGTTTATTTTCCAGGTAAAACGAGTGCTTCTTGCGTATGCTTTGCTAATCTTAGTGTTCTAGGTTGTCTAACGTGTGTTACACCTTCTCTTTTAACTTCAGAGCACTCTTGATACCCCTTTGGCGATGGGAGCTTTCGTTTCAGCTAGCTTCCTCGGTTTTCTTGTCAGCAAAATGATTCACAAAAGGTATACATATCTCAGTTTCAATCAATCTTTTGGAAAGCTTGCTCGGTTTTTTAACAGAACAATGTTGCACTTAAACGCAGGAAACACGTTGTAGTTCAAAGTCAGTGGCTTGTCCCTGCTGGTAAAGGACGTTCACGAGCTGAGTTCCTGAGCCGCCCTGGAGGTGGTGGACTGTGGAACAGTGCTAGGAGGAGTAGTGTACCTTCATCTTCTGGATCTCTTTCTAACGGTATGATTTTTGATTATATGGTTTTAACCATTGTTTGTTCTTGAAGGGAAAGTCTCTGTTCTTGATATGTTTTGTTTCCACAGGTGTGAGACATATGATCTCGCCGTCTTTTGTTGACCGGAGATCACCGATTGAGAGGAAGGATTACTATTCAACGTACCACAGGACGCCGAACCGGAAGAAGCTTACGAAGAGAGAGTATGAAGAGCTGACTGTAGAGACGACGAGGGAAGCAATGGCGGGGCTTACAGCTTCTCCAGGGTTCAGTGATTGGTTGATTGAGCGTGCTGATAGAATCAAGTTGCTTTCCGGTGAAAGTTATGATGATGATGATGATGATGAATATGGTAGTGAATCTGATTCAACCGGTGAACAGTCTTGGAGAGGTTATTTCTGGTAGAGCGTGGCGTTAACTACTTGCACGACACGGCATTGATAGTTAGGAGTTAGAGTTAATCTTTGTACAATTTTTCAGGTTTAAGCAGTTTAGGTAACTTAAAACTTAAATGATCGAGTAGAGAAATAGCAGAAAGTGTCTTTTTCTTTTTTTGTAACTCCGTGAGAGAAGGTTGTGATCTTGTAGCTCTAATTACAGTGGATTTGGATTTGATCTTGGGAACTCTAAATCTCTGTGTTCTCCTTTGAATCTTTTCTTGTAATCGCACAAAACCTAAAATTAAACTGAAGCAGAAGCTCGTTAGTGAAATGTGAATTGATTGAACATATACAAAGATTCACAATAAAATGGCAACAAAGTTTCGGTTTAGGCAGATTCACAATTAATTGATTCACATGTATTATCTCCAAAACATAATATTCTCTTAGAAAATATCACATCTCGCCTCTTGATTGATTCATTGTTGTCTTTCACTCAAATGGTACTCTCCATTGTACAAAACGATATTGAAAAACCAAACTTGGAAATAAAGGTGCATCTTTCTACATTCGTCATTCAAACTTCTCACATGAATAGTATTGATGTCAAAATTAATTAAAGACGCATGCTTTAGCTTTCGTATACTCTCGAATAGTGTAAACGCCTGGATTCACGAGTCATGGCTCTTCGTATTCTAAATAAAGTCCCTATGAGACTGCTACGCCTTCCTCTCCCAATGTTATTTCCAAGACGCTTTATTTTCTTAATGTAACATCGTTTTAATTTGAAAAAAAAAAGAAAAGAAAAGAAAACCTAATCTTTATCTTGAACACTCCAAGCGTCTCTTTTTTATTATATATATATATATATATATATATATAGTGACTACTATTCTAATAATAATATTTCACTATTGTCTTAGACTTGGACGTGGTTTGGGTTAAATGGGTTCAAGCTTAGTACCAGTTTCTAAAATTGGGGAAAACTTGAAAAAATATCTTGAAAACTCCAAGCGTCGTCAGTGGAGAGAGTACCCTCCATCTTCTTATTCTCTCAAGATTCAAAACTTTTCACAACTTGAGAACTCGACTTCTACCACTGATGATAAATACAAATCTCGTCAATTCTCCTCTGGTGGATATAACTGGTATGTAAGGATCTTGTTTTCATTTAGTGTTAATTAGCGCCATAGTTATTAATATACATCGGTATCTATCTAAAATGCAATGTTGTTTTTTAAAAAAATACAGGAGATTGATCGTATACCCAAAAGGAAACAAAAAGGACAATGGAAGTGGATATATTTCGATGTACGTGGAAATAGACAGCAAAAGCGTGATGGTATCCACACCACCAACTGAGGTTTTTGCGGAACTCCGTTTCTTTGTCTACAACAAGAACGAAAATAAGTACTTCACTACTCAAGGTTTACTACTTCTCATGCTCTCTCTCTCTCCCGCAATCTCTCTCTATAAACATATCACACAATATATATATTCAGATTATTGACAAAGAAAAAATTATATGTATATATATATATATGTGTGTGTTCAAATTCAGATGTAGAAGTGAAGCGGTTCAATGCACTTAAAATTGTGTGGGGGTTTCAACAAGTTCTTCCATATGACACATTCATTAACCCTGAAAATGGATACATCTTCGAGGGAGATCAATGTGAGTTTGGTGTTGATGTCATTGTTGCTCCACCCCTTACCAATTGGGAAATCCTCTCTTTTGATGAGAAACTCCGTAATCCCAAGTTCTCCTGGACTGTTAAGAATTTTTCTTTGTTGAAAGACGATGTTCACACATCGAACATATTTTTAATGGGAGGAAGGAATTGGTGAGTATATTATATATGTGTCATATAAACTTTCTTTTTGGACTAAACCTATATGTGTGTTTATGAATGGTAAAATGTTCATGATAATTAATATTTTGTATAGGGTTTTAAAGCTGTATCCGAAGGGCGTATCTAAAAAGGATGGCAAATGGTTATCCCTTTTTCTCCATTTAGTTGATAGTGATAAACCGAAAGCAGAAGAGACTATTTTCATGCAAGGACATTTGCGAGTTCTTGACCCATTTGGATCCAATCACTCGTCATGTAAATGTATTCTCCTAAACACAGCTACGTTTTAACTATACAATAGTTGATACAAAGTGATATTATAACAGTCTTCAGGATATGGATATGTACTGCTCCTTTTCTAATAACCATGTTTCACGTTTTATTTTCTTGCGGTGAACCATTGGTACGTGGAAATTAAGACGGGTTGGGGTCGGGATCAATTTTTGTCTTCAGATGAACTTCGGAAGCTTTACTTGGACAAGGAAGACAATTTGAATGTTGAGATCGAATTTGAAGTTGTTTCTGAGACCAAATACTCTCCCATTATCTAACTATTAAGCTCTATTTTTTACTTTAGTAAACAATGCTACTACTATGTCTCTGGACCTCTTGTTAGTTATATTATCATCATTCGAGTTCTCTAGTTTCCATTAATATTTTTTTATTTTTCTTTTTGATAAATCATGAATGTGTTATAAGTTAAGAAGAAAGAGCAACAAACGTTTGTGAACAGAGGCAGCTAATGCCACTTTCTGTGTTGTACATTGTTTTTATATTTTTACTAAAAGATGAGATTGCCTTTAAAGATGATAGAAGAACATAAATAGATTGTTAGATATAAAGACTATTTTCATGCAAGGACATTTGCGAGTTCTTGACCCACTTGGATCCAATCACAAGACAAGCCAATGTATTCTCTGAAACACAGCTGTTGTTTTATTTATTTTTAACCAAACAACGATTGATACAGTATTCTAATTAAACGATACTGAAAATCGTCTTTTTCTAATAACTTTGTTTCGTATTTTACTTTCTTGCAGTGAAACGCTGGCACGTGGAATCAAACATGGGTTGGGGTTGGGATCAATATTTGTCTTTAGCTGAACTTCGGAAGCTTTACTTGGACAAGGAAGACAATTTGAATGTTGAGGCTGAATTTGAAGTTGTTTCTGAGACCAAATACTCTCCCATTATCTAATTATTAAGCTCTATTTTTTTACCTTTTTTCCAATTAAAAACAAAAATTTGCTATAGAATCTAACGTTAACAAGATATTTGTTATAGAATCCAACGTTGTAAATCCCATCGTTGTCTCCTTGTCAACAATCTAAAGGTCACTCATCCTATGTTCTTATCTCTTAAACCCTATTTGTTTAAATTACTTGTTCTCCAAGCTTCATATTTTTCTTGTTTAGGAAGACAACGGTGTTTATGACTTGTTAGTAACAATCTTGGATCTTCTACCTCTCTGTAGATGTAGAAATGTGGAAGAAGAAGAAACTCTGAATTCTCAAGTTGAAGTATACGAAACGGCGCAGAAAAAACAGCAATAGATGCAAAATGGATACGAATTATCCGGTTGAACGTTGTTACGGTCTAATTCACTCTGAAACGAGAAATAAATTCTTGACGCGTAGAAACGTTTTTGATTATCACTGTCTGTATTCAAGGATTTTTCGTTTGAGAACATACTTAAGGTCATCAAGATCAACTTAAAGCTGCCTTGTGACAAAGAAGGATGTCAGAAACGAAACTATGTTCAACGTATGATAAATAAACTTCCATCTGCTTTACGACTGGTAAGTCTATGGTAAGCTTATCAAGTTATAAGCTCCTTTTTTAATGCAAACCGTGATTTTTATTTTTCTTTTCTTATGTGTTTGTTGTGTGTGTTCTCAGGTTATAGGAAGGGCCAGATTATCTTTGGGACCTTCGGGCAAGGATCTAAAGACTAATACAAGATTTTTTCAATCATGCAGCAAAGGGATTGATGTATATGCAAGACTTTAGAAAAGATTCTTGGGTCTAACTCAAAAACTTTACAATGAGTTGGTAGATCAATGCTTTGGAGATTAAAACAAGTTGATATGGACAATATTTGTACATCAAATAGATGCTTTCTGATACTGTATAGCTTCTTTCAGTAAATATAATTTGTTCCGAATAGTAACTTCACCCTATTCGTAATTTCAACTGTTCTATTCACACAATGAACATAAACTTGTTTCAAAAACTAGACCTAAACTAGACTTCCTAAAACAGCTTCATAAAACAGAATCTCTGGCCGAAACTTTGTCTCTCCGCAGAATCTGACCACACTCTTCCAGTTACCAACAGCCTAAGGCATCACCACACATATCAATAATCTCTCTGACCCATGAAAACTCAAGAAAGAAGAACAAAGCCAACTGTTTCTGCTTACCTTCTTTGCTAAAGCTTCATGTCTGAAACTGACCCACCGATTCTTTTTAAAAGCCATGCAGATGTGTTCTCCGTCTTCCCCACCACAACCAACCTGCAATTCCATATTCTGAGATTGTAACAGAGAAATTACTCTGCAGAACAATTTAGCACAATAACCTTTTTTCAGAGTTTACCATTGACACAAGCCGGTACTTTGTGTTTGATTGTAAGCCTTCATATAGCCTGCTCATATCTATCTCCCATTCCAAAGCATTTGTTGTTTCAGATATTTCCTTTTCAGTTTCATCCTTCTCCCATTCCAAAACTAATGTTGCAAAGCCCACAAAAACACCAACTTTGTTTTATCATATAGTGCGTAATAAAATTGAATGAGTAGATAAGATCACACAAAATCATGGTCAGACACTTACCGATTGTGAAGATAGGAGGGCATGTAGTTATAATGTGATGAACAAAGTCTGTCTTTCCACAGCCTCCAGTTTTTATGTCACATAACATTTTCTCTTCCAAGCGAATCACCTTAAGGATGTCCTCAAACTTTATATTCCCAAACGTAGACTGCATATATATAACCACAAAACAACTTCTTAAGGGGTATTATTAATTACCAGTTACTGTAGGATAGACAAAGTGGGAAATAAAAGAAACATACCTTCCAGTCTCTGATTGAATCTGCAGCCATAACAATGCCATAAGAACTCTGCTCTGGATAATTTGGCTTCTTTCTGCATTTGCTACAACTCATTCGTTCATATTCTTCCAGAGTAAAAAGATGAGTTACCACGCTTTCTATTTCTGGAATTTTCCAGCAAGGCCAATACTCAAGGATGGCTACGAGTAGCTCAGAAGCATTATTTGACTGAAAAGAGTAAATAACCAGAATGATATCTGAGACTACAATCAACGAACTTAGAAGCATATATATCCACACAAACCATGAAATGAGCTTCTTCTAGGGAAGCAAGTACGCTGCCCAGGAGGTAACTGTAGAGTCCCTCTTCTTTTATCTGATTTGAGGCAAAAGCAGCAAAGAAATTTCGTAGTGCAAAAGGGACTTGTTCTTCCGTGTTGTCAGGAAATTGATGCCGATTGTGCACCAAATACTCTTTAAGAACCTTAATGTTACAGAGGGCCTGCAGAAGCACAATTTGTCGAAGAAAATAAGGAATTAAAGAGACATTACATGAAAAAAAAAAAACAAATGAGCTAAATCCGTAAAAGAGTGTTCAAGGTTTTAAATCTTCTTTTTTTTTAAAAAAAATTCTGTTGGCGCCTTGTTTACCTTCAGCGTCATGTCAAGAGCTAAATTGCTTCTGGCTGGACCTTCTCCAAGTGCTGACTCCAAAGGTTTCGACAGTGAATCCTCTACAGGCATGGTTTGCATATCTTGAAGATGCCAAATGAATAAAAGTAAGAATTATGTATCACAATAGAGAAGCTCTTTTGCAACCAGGGTCACCTTTAGCAGCAGCTTCTTGAATGTCAGTGGTGGATGAAATTTCCACTCGAGCCGTTTCACTTGAGACAGTACATTTTGGTTCCACACCATCTTCTTTCGGATGCGTACCTTCTTGTTCCAGATTGACATAATGTTCACTGGACATGTAAAAACACGTTTTCTTCAGAGAAATCCGGAAACAAGATGTCAATTTACAAAACGACTCTTGAAAAACCAAATTTCTCATCCAGAGAAGAGGTACTTACTGTTTGACCTTCTGATCAGGAAGACTAGACAAGCTCGTCGAAGTTCTCTGTTACGCAATGAAGACCATTCATTCTTACAACTGAGTACCCGAAAAGTCAGAGAAGCAAATAGAGAATTTAGATCTTCAACAACCTTCTTGTTTCCATGTTTTCTTTTCTTTGACCCTACATTCTTCTCCTTCTCTTGTTTTTTCTCGGATAAAAGATCTGCTTCTGCTGCAGCTACCTTGGCTTTGGTATCCATATCTACGATTCCATCTAACTTGTCCTAGAAGAAGAGACATAAGTTGTAGTATAAGCTACATATCAAAGAGAATATCAGAGGCAAAATGAAAGCTCTCTGTATAAAACTAAAGTTTCAAACCAACCCGCAAGAAACGTTTCAACAGATTAAGGATATAAGATCGGTGGTCAAAAACAGAAAGCCTGATGAGGTCATTTAGCAAACTAATCCTTGAATTTTCAACCAGTAAAATCTTTGAATCGGCTAGCGGAACCTGCAGGTTAAAAGATACTTTACGATAACAATTCATGTATGTTATTATGTTGTTAATAAAAACTCAGATCAGGAAGGAACCTTGTTGGCGACCACTGATCTCAGAATGTCCATGGACTTGGACACTTTCTCATCACTGACATATCTATGCCCATGTATAAGTTTCAGACAATCTTCCAGATCAGGGAAATAAAATGTCGGATGCGATGCTCCTTCGAGAACATCTTTTACTGCACACAGGAACAGGTGTGTATTGAGAGAACAATTAGGGTCCTTTGTTACACGCTCTTCACATTCATTGCCTAGAAGGGATGCATATTTGTTCCACTGATGTTCCGGAATACTGTTTCTCCTTTTATTTTCGCATACACATAGGTTTATGGCGTCGACAAGACCTGCATCATAACCTAAGATATTCAACTTCTTTGCATATTTGGCTCCCACATCCCTACACGTGAAGTGAATGGCTCTCAGAACAGCCACCCATATATCAAGATTGTATGCCCTGATAGATCTGGGAAACTCAAAGCTCTCATCTATCAAAGGAAAGTCAAGCAACCAGGTTATGAAATCATCTCCCTGAGGATGTGTCTTGGCGTAGTAAACATTCTGACCACAGAACTCTATTGTCCCTTCATCATCGAATGAAGAAATCTCGCCTCTCAGCAGTCTTTTATCCAGAAGCATAGATGAAAACTGATCATCGATTTCGATCTTTTCTTTAACTCGAGTACGACCCCATGAACTGTCCACTGCTCTGCTAACCAGATCTGCACCATCATCCCTTTCACACTTGATGAGCTTGAGAAGGTCTATAATTTGATTGAGTTCACGACATTCCAAAAAGCAGATACTCTGAGGTGTTTCCACTAGGCGGCACTCAGTAATAATTGTATGCTCGGAAACTTCAAACTGTGCAAGATGCCTAATCACAAAACGCATCATCCAGTCTCGAATACCACAAGAAAGAATCTTACACTCCTCAAACGACACAAGAAGCAACTGAATTTCCCTGAGTAGCTTACCGCGCTCTCCATCTGCAGCTAAAGGCCAGTCTCTGGACCATCCTTTCTCATACACAAACGCTTTCACAAATTCGAGCCGAGTCGTGATCATTTCAGCAGCAGCTACTGTATCCACTGGCTCCCAATCTCCAACCAATAGCATACCAGCCCACACTTGATCTACCCTCTGAGCCATATGCTTTGTCGTAGAAGGTTTAAATTTCGCAGCATGCTTTTGCTCGAGATGATTCTTGAACTTTTTCTGATAAAAGAACTTCTGTGAACAAGTTCGACACATCCAGAATTTCCACTTCTTCTCTGCCCTTGCAGAATCCAGAACTTGCTCCAAAGCATCTTGTCCTTCTCTGCCATATAATCTCTCAACATAACTTCCAAGCTCTGCAATGCTTACTTTCACAAAGTTCTTTTTACTCTCAGCATCCATACCAGCCCAATACGACTTCAGTCTTTTACCCGCAACAGTATTAGAATCAGTCCTAATCTTGTTTCGAACACTCTCTGCCTCCCTAACCTTTGGCTCAGAGACTTCACCACTAACACCAAGTCGGATCTTTGACCCTGCCACTTCAAGTATATTCTCGAGTGTACGTTTTGTATCTTCATCGGCCAAACTCAATCGATCAAAAGAAGCAAGAAATGACAAATTCGCTTTTGCATCTTTCATGGCTTTCCTGTAATACAATGCTGAGTCAAGATGTTTGGCTAACTCAAACAGTGCCATGGCAGCCAAATCGTTTACCCCATTATCTACCAAATAGCATTCCCCAGAACTCAACAAAAATGCAAACTTTAAGTCACTGTCCTCTCTTCTCATCCCTTGTTCAAACAAAATAGAGCCTTCAAGGAAATTCAACGCTCTAGGGAGTTTCTGTATCCCACGGACTGAAACCGAATCTTCAATTACCTCCAAGGCCTTGATGTGATCTCCTTGACTCATGTAATCTTGCACAAGCTTTACGAGTCCTGCGTCTTCATCCTTTTGGACGATAGAAGGATCATCCACCATATTGGAGAAGAGATCGATTTCTCAAAGGTTTCTTCCGGTTTCTTGGTGTCGACTCTCGAGGGTTCTTTGCGAGGCAAAATATAACAGAAAAAAGGTTGAAGCTTTTATCATGTGAGATCCACGTGATAAGAGAGAGGAGCTTCCTTCTTCTTCTTCTTCTTCTTCTTCTGCAACAAGAAACACTAATCGTGGCGTCTATTTCAAAAAACTCTTCCTTTATATACATTTTTCTCGTTGGGGAATTTTGTCGAGCAGCTTGTGGGCATTCTCCGTTTGTAGCACGAGACTGGTTTGATTTTCTTGTATTTACCCAAATATCCTTCTCTTTTCGTTTGGGATCAGTTTTAAGAACCCGCTCCGATCAACAAACTTCTCAACATCGAATCTCCTATGCTCCCTCTTTGTAACTAAATTAACAACCTCCCATATGGGCTTTTTCATTAACCCGTAAAGCCCAATTCTTATCTGCCCAACTATGTATGAGCTAAACCAAGTCCAGGCCCATCTATATATGACTCGGTTAGACCAAGGAGTCAATTAGGGTTTACGATATACATAGTAGTTTTTTTTTGTTTCTTTAAACCTTTTTAGACTTGCACTTGAACGTGGTTGCGTAAAATGGGTTCAAGCTCAGTACCAGTTTCTAAAATTGTGGAGAACTGGAGAGAGCATCCTCCATCTTCTGGTATTCACTCCACCAACTGAGGTTTTTGCGGAACTTCGTTTTTTTGTCTACAACAAGAAAATAACAAGTACTTCATTACTCAAGGTCAAATTCATCTGAACATGCTCTCTCTCTCTCTCTCTCTCTCTCTCTCTCTCTCTCTCTCTCTCTCTCTCTCTCTCTCTCTCTCTCTCTCTCTCTCTCTCTATATATATATATATATATATATCACATAATATATTATATATGTTCAAATTCAGATGTAGAAGTAAAGCGGTTCAATGCACTTAAAACGGTGTGGGGATTGCAGCAAGTTCTTCCATATGATACATTCATTAACCCTGAAAATGGATACGTCTTCGAAGGTGGTCAATGCGAGTTTGGTGTTGATGTCATAGTTGCTCCACCCCTTACCAATTGGGAGATCCTCTCTTTTAGTGAGAAACTCCCTAGTCCCAAATTCTCTTGGACTGTTAAGAATTTTTCTTTGTTGAAAGAGGATGTTTACACATCAAACTGTTTTTCAATGGGAGGAAGGAAATGGTGAGTATATGTTATATATATCAAAACAAATATGTGTGTGTTTATGAAAGGTAACAAATTCATAATAATTAATTGTTTTGTGTACAGGGATCTTAGGCTGTATCCGAAGGACCAATCTAAAAAGGATGGCGAATGGTTATCCATTTTTCTGCAAGTTAGCTGATAGTGATAAACCGAAAGCAAATGAGAAGATTTTCATGCAAGGACATTTGCGAGTTCTTGACCCATTTGGATCCAATCACTCGTCATGCAAATGTATTCTCCTAAACACAGCTACGTTTTAACTATACAATAGTTGATACAAAGTGATATTATAACAGTCTTCAGGATATGGATATGTACTGCTCCTTTTCTAATAACCATGTTTCACGTTTTATTTTCTTGCAGTGAACCATTGGCACGTGGAAATAAACACGGGTTGGGGTCGGGATCAATTTTTGTCTTCAGATGAACTTCGGAAGCTTTACTTGGACAAGGAAGACAATTTGAATGTTGAGATCGAATTTGAAGTTGTTTCTGAGACCAAATACTCTCCCATTATCTAACTATTAAGCTCTATTTTTTACTTTAGTAAACAATGCTACTACTATGTCTCTGGACCTCTTGTTAGTTATATCATCATCATTCGAGTTCTCTAGTTTCCATTAATATTTTTTTTATTTTTCTTTTTGATAAATCATGAATGCATTATAAGTTAAGAAGAAAGAGCAACAAACGTTTGTGAACAGAGGCAGCTAATGCCACTTTCTGTGTTGTACATTGTTTTTTTATTTTCACTAAAAGATGAGATTGCCTTTAAAGATGATAGAAGAACATAAACAGATTGTTAGACATAAAGATGATTTTGTCTTCACACAAATGGCACAATCTCGAATTGTACAAACAAAAAACGGATATTAAAACTACAAAGTTTAAAATTTGATATTTTTTGTTAGTGAAAGCTAATAATAAAGTTCAATCTTTCTAGTCTCTACAATATTCAAATTTCCAAACAAAACTTCAAACATATACGGCGGCGTTTAACGGACGACAGCGCAAACAGATAGAATCAAATACGGTAGGGAACACGTGAAGAAGATATTCGTTACAGAATCCAACGTTGTAGATCTCATCTCATACTACAAATCGCTTTCAGATTCCGCCACGTAAGCAAACTCAGTGTAGATATAACACAGAAGATAACTGAGATATTTTGTTTTTATTTTAATGAGTACACTTGAGCCACGTCGCTCGTCGAGTGTGTCGTTTTCTCTCTGTTTCCATCATTTTTGTTTCCTTGGTTGATTTGTCAAACTCCAACACTAACCCTAACGATCCCAATCATCGATTCTTCTTTGTTTTTTCTCAAATCTGAAAAATCAAATTGACTTTTGGAAGTTTTCTCGGTTGATTGATATTCCTGGAAAAATCTGTGCTTTTTGTGCTATTTCCTCTTCTCATCATTTTCCCCATTTGGGTTACAGTTGATGAAGGATCTGAACCTGAGAGAATAAGGAATTAGGGACGACGATGGGTTTTGCTGTCTCTGACGAATTGCTCGGCACCGTTGCTCCGATTGTGGTTTATTGGCTTTATTCCGGGATTTACGTGGCGCTATCGTCTCTCGAGAGCTACAGATTGCATTCCAAAGCTGAGGAAGAAGAGAAGAATCTCGTCTCGAAATCGTCCGTCGTGAAAGGTGTTCTTCTTCAACAGCTCGTTCAAGCTGTTGTCGCCATCATCTTGTTCACGGTAATGTTTCCAGTTCTCCAACTTTATCTCTTGTTTGATTCGCTTTTTAAGGAGTTTAGTGGATTAGGATAAATTGGGGAATTTTTTTGTATGATGCTGACGGAATTGGATTTGTTTAGAAAAAAGGTTGAATCTTTTGGGTTACTGTAGCTTCTCCACCCAAAAAGAGTAAATCTGCATTGTTCATCTGTTATTGACTGCAAAATTTTGTGGAATAAGCACTTTCCTTTATCAAATTTGGTTTTAGGGATTGAAGATGATGAATCTAAAGCTAAGAACTGAATGTTTAGATCATAGATTGGCTGTTCTGTTCTTAAACAAGATGGTCAAATATCAGTGTTAGAGCTTTAGAGCAAAGCATGAACGTAAATAGGTATGTAAGAGATCAGTGAAGAGCTTTGGAGTGATTTGGTAATTGGTTTGGGCCATTGGAGAGCTTAGTGTGCTCTAGAATTTCACCCTTGTACTCTGTTCTTTGTTTACATTCGATTCAGTAGCAATAGAAAACGTAGCTTATTCTGATAATTTCTGCTTGAACGAGGTTAATAACTTGTTGATTGATATTTAAATGAGTTATTATGTGGTGATAGCAGGAAGGCTGTTACAATCTGTGAAGTAGCATCATGGTTTCTTGATTTTTCCTTCGTCTTATCCTGTGGTTTGCTTGCTAGACATGGCTTTGATATGTCCACTTGACTTGCCTCTTATAGATGGAGTATCTTCTTTTTCTGTTTATACTTTGTATTCGCTTTAAGCCTTCTTCAAACATGCTTCTCCGTTGTCTACACAGATCACAGGAAGTGATGCCGAAGTAGACGAAAAGTTTTCCCTTTTGGTCCTAGCGAGACAGTTTGTGACGGCCATGATAGTCCTCGACACATGGCAATACTTCATCCATCGATACATGCATCACAACAAGTTCTTGTACAAGCACATCCACTCTCAACACCACCGTCTTATCGTCCCTTACGCATACGGAGCTTTGTACAACCATCCAGTGGAAGGTCTTCTCTTGGACACAGTTGGAGGCGCCTTGTCTTTCTTAATCTCTGGTATGTCTCCAAGAACTTCAATCTTCTTCTTCTCCTTCGCCACGATCAAAACCGTGGACGACCACTGCGGTCTGTGGCTCCCCGGAAACCTGTTCCATATGGTCTTCAAGAACAACTCTGCTTACCATGACGTGCATCATCAGCTGTATGGAAGCAAATTCAATTTCTCTCAGCCTTTCTTTGTCGTGTGGGATCGGATTCTGGGGACTTACATGCCTTATACGCTTGAGAAAAGAACAGATGGAGGTCTTGAAGCACGCCCGACCAAAGAATTCAAAGACGATTGAGTTTCTTGGATTTTAGACAAAAAAAATGTTCCGTATCTGCCTGAGGTTGGATAATGAATACTTTGTTTAAACTAAGAAACAGAATTGGTTTGTGTTTCGCATTTTTTTTTCTCACGGGGGACTTAGCTGGATTTTGAGATTTTGTATATACAAAATATTGAGTTCTTGTTCTACTCTGTGTCTTTGTTTTGTATCAGTGTATAACAAACTGGTTTATTTATTTATTTATTTGTTTATCTACAAGGTCATTTTTGAAAGATTTGAGCTAAAATACATGTAACATACTAGTAAATAGTAATGCACAATTTTTTTTTTTTGGAAGCCATATCAAAACATAGAGCTGCTCTATGTTTACTGAATCAGGACATCAAGTGAAGCGTTGCAGAATAAGTTTATCTACATTGTTGTATTGTTCTTTGAATGTTCAAGACGAAATTTCACAAAATTAATTGAACATGGTCGTATTGATGGAGAAGGTCGGTCAACAGTTTGCAGTCTCCTAGAAGATGATGTTCTTGTGTCTTTTGCGTAGCTTGTACTTCTTAAACATAAGATAGAAGAAAGCTTTAATAAAAGTACGTTTTTTATCGGTTAAACAAGACGGTTTTGTTCAGTACACAAATGTTTTATATTGACATACAGTATAGTGAAGTTTTGCTGATTATAATTGCTTCACATTTTAGTATCGGATTCTTCGAAACTTAGTAGTTTTGCGAGTCTGTGTGCTATTCGCAAACATTAAATCGAGTTTCAATCAAGCTTGATAAAGAAGACTCAGTGTTTATCGGTCTGTTTTTGTTTATATCCACTCTAATCCTGATAAGTCTACTGATTTTCAATCTCTCACAGCATCACAAAAGAGGGAGTATTAAACTAATTTACCACGTGAAACTCTAATGATATATATTAGAATTAAACATCGAAGTAGTTGAAATGGAGTAGACTTTTGTGAAATGTAAATGTGTTTTAGAAAGACAAAGCCAAGGATGCTTAGAGACATTATTAATACTCGTACATTATGTTTGCGAAGACAGAGGTATGGGTGCTTGGGCTTTTGAAGACTTTCAACTTTGACTCCTAATATTTTCATATTTTATAAATTGGTAATTAGAAAATGGAAAATTAAAGCTCTAAAATCAAGTACACACGTTTGGGATGTAACTAAAGATTAAATAGACAAAATGGGTATTCACCGAGGAAACTTGGCTTTTTGTGATCTCATTGATTTTGATGTATTTCACTATTCCTAGACTTTCGCCTATAGTTCGATCTGGTCTGGAGTCGGTAGGAAAAAAAATATAGCTTTTAGTTTTAGTATGAAAGTGATGAATGATCTTATATAGTATGCCAAACATTATAGTTTTTAGCATAATTTATTGGACATCATTTGTTGAAAAACAACATATAAAAGCAGACACCATTTTGCTATCATAACGTGAGTTTTATATCGGTAATCATTTTTCACTTTTCATTAAAAAAAAAATATCACTTTTCAGCTAGTACGTATTAATTACTATTTGACGGTTTAGTAAATAATTGATTAAATTGATGGTACTTGCAGGGAAAAAAATATTAAAGAAAACAATGATTATTGTAAAATTTGAAACTTCAACCAGATTTTACTAAAAGCAAGAAACTATTGAAAAATTCTATACTTTGGAATTCGAAATATTGTCAAAACCCACAAAAAAATGGGAAAACAAATAGCGCAGCAGATTTGACTATGAGTCATAAGTTAATCAATTTATTGCATTTCCGATTATATTATAAAGTTAAATATTTTTACCAAGTCTCGCACTTCAATCTGTTCAAGAAGCCTTTCGTTAAATAAAAAACCACATGTCAAACCTACAAGTTTGTCATTTGAAATTTCGAAAATGAAATTTATGACACTAAAACTAAGAAATATCCGGTTCAGATATATGATCAGCTCTTACAAAGGATAAACTTGTAAACGTTACGTAGTCTTTGTACTTTGTCTTTAAACTCATTAAAACTAATTTTGCCATTTCCTGACAGAAATCAGTGGGAATAGAAGCTGTTTTTTTTCTCCACGAATAATTATATTAATTTGAAGATAGTAAGTCATAATGTAAAACTTCAGAAATAAAATCAGGAACAAAATAATGAAAGATAATCATTGGGAATAGAAGCTGTTAGAGGAATAGAAATGTTCATAGGTCTTTGGATTTTGAGTAACATTTCTACTCCATTTTTGTTTTCAGGAGAATTTCACTTTGTGTTTCCAATGCAATTTTATTACCTAAAATCCATTTTTAACCTTGTTATATTAATATATTAATTAGAAGAGAATATAGTATTATTGTAATTTAAAAAGGTAAAATAGAATTTTAAATTATTTTTTTAATATGTGTGTAAAATAGTAGATTGACACTCTTTATGAAACAGATCTCTATTATTTATACTTTTTGAATTTTCATCATAACATTAGAACTTCAATTCATTTGAAATGATCAATGCAATTTTGATTTTAATTGCAAATATTTTGGTTCGCCTCGGTCATTGTTACACACTTCAAAGTTCAAACAAAGGGACATTAACTCAAATCTTAAATGTTGTTATGGTTCCGTGTCTGAGACATAAATACACATATAAATGATACACACAACACAACAAGCTAGATACAAACATATTGTATAGAAAATGGGTAGATTCATACTTGTGCAGATATCACAAACAAGACCGATTATGTATATTTAGAACACTCCAACAGAGCTTTGACTCAAAAACAAGGGTTCTTTAAGAAAAAGATGAATATGGACGAAATTAGATGAGTTTCTGAAAAAATAACTTAACGTAGCATTGGATATTATTTTATTGCAAACAACTTTCAAATACTTTGAGTCGTGTCATGTCGTGTAAACGCCGTGTATCTAATAGGTTCAACGCACGCTTCTCATGTTTGATTTATATAAGATAACCTTTGATACAAATTACAATTACATGAGTGAGAAAATATAATTACGTCATACCATGTAGACTAGCCAGACACTCTAGCTAGTTAACTTCTGGGAAAATCTTGTTTTTATGTATGTATATAACTATATTTATATGCAAAACGTTTTTTGGTTAGAACTTAGAACAAATGCAACTACTCTTACTATATCGTATTTAATAAACAGACTTAAATCAGTGCCAAAAAAAGGTAAAGTTTAAGATATATATGTGACGAATATCCCAAGACACTGATGAATATATTTTTTTGTCTAGAGTTGCTTCTATAAATCTAAATGCATGGACTTGCACTTTTGCTTTCATACAAACTCTCTCCATTAAAAGATTTTATTTTCTTGGAAAATCAGCACAAAAGGCGGCTGATCTTTCGGGGTCAGACCCCTCACAGGGCAGCATATATTGTGTTCAAATTAAGCAAAGAAACTTCACTCTCACCAACTTTTTCCATTTAGGGTTAAACTTTTTTCTCATTCCTCTCTTGTAACCTAATCTCTCTTTAATACGGTTTATTTTAGTTATACAATAATCACTTTTTCTAAACTTTCACTATAATACTAGGATGGAAGATGTGTTGTTGCCTGGATTTAGGTTTCATCCAACGGACGAAGAGCTCGTGAGTTTCTACCTAAAGCGAAAGGTTGAACATCGCCCACTCTCCATCAAACTCATCACACAGCTCGATATCTACAAATATGACCCATGGGATCTTCCAAGTACAGTCTCTTTTACCCCTACTTTTTTATTTTTCAAATAACTATAAGATTTCAGAAACTATTCGCGGGGCATGTGAAAAAAAAACCGATATTCTTGCTACTTAAAACGTTTAATGGCCAAACATGATCAAACTATACTAAATGTAGTTTTACTTCTACTATCTCCCTAACCTTTTCAAAACCCTACATATATATATATATATATTATAAAATGATCCGTTTGATGTATGTAGAGTTTGCAATGACGGGTGAGAAAGAATGGTATTTCTACTGTCCGAGAGATAGAAAGTATAGGAACAGCACGAGGCCGAACAGAGTGACTGGTGCTGGATTCTGGAAAGCCACGGGAACAGACAGGTCGATATACTCATCGGACGGAAGCAAATGCATTGGTCTGAGGAAGTCACTTGTGTTTTACAAAGGAAGAGCTGCTAAAGGCATTAAGACAGATTGGATGATGCATGAGTTTCGCTTGCCTTCTGCTTCTGATACTCATCTCTCTCCAAACGTAAGCAAATATTTTCATTGATGCTTTTCACGTTATTAGTTGTGTTACGCGCTACATTAGCATTTTGGTTATAGTTTAAGGCCATATAGATAGATGCAAGAGTGTTCATAAATATTTTGTTTAAAGAATCGTATGAAAGGTATAACTCAATGAATTAGTTATTAAATAACTTGGTAGCATAAAAAATTAAGAAATTAAGTTCTTATGGAGTTGTGGAGCAATATATATTCCACTTGACAGATAATTTTTTATTTGTAGTTATTGACTATATACAAGTATTTTTTTTTTGTTGACCGAGTTCATATTTATATACATTTATATTTTTATTTTTATATACTGTCAGCTATAGATTTACTTATATAATTCGTCTAATTTTATGAGTATTTTATATTGATGTGGAATTGTAGGATTCATGGGCTATATGTAGAATCTTAAAGAAGGCAAGCACAACGGCTCTTAGAGCAATCTCTCACTCCTTTGTTTCCTCTTTGCCAACAGAGGCAAGCACCAATATAGAACTTTACGGAAAAACACCAAACACAGCCGAAATTTCTCCAGACAAGATCCTCAAAAATAGTTCTTGCTTCAAATATTACCATGAAAATATGAATGTGACCCAGCCACGTTCATATTATGATGAGAAAGAAGCTACCAAGACTAGTATTTGTACAACTACTAGTCCCTTTTCTTACTTAGACTTCACTTCCTCCTTCAGTACTGGTCTGTGTCTAGAGCAACAGTACCTGAGAAGCCTCTTGCTTGCCCCACAAGAAACACAACCACCTCAGTTTCCAAAGTTCAACAACAACAACGACATCTCGTCGTTTCTGCTAAACATGTCATCAATAGATACAGAGTCATCATTTTTGGGAGCATACAAAACCTATTTAGGCTCAAGCATCGACCTCACCAGTGCAATAGTGGAACAAGACAAGTGTCCTGCTCTCGTTAGTCTGCAGCAAGATCAGTACCAAGAGACTTGTTTTGAAGGGAACATTTGTGGTGCAAATCAAGAAGATCATCATCATGCTCTCTGTCATGAATTTCGCGATGGTGACTTATCTTCATTTTCGACTATTGGTGGAGACCAACATTAAAATCAGAAGCATTACATGTTCTTAGAGAATGACTATTCGTCATTTTCCTCGATTAATGACGATTGGCCTACTTGTTTTTCCTGAAATAATGATGAACTAGTAGAGGACCCGCGCGTTTGCGCGGTGGTACGTTATATTTTTATAAAAAAAAAAAATAGTAATAGTGTAGGGATACATTTTTTTTTATCTTTTCAGTTTAATTTAGTTTAGGTTATTTCTGTTGGATTCATTATATTTCTGTTATGAGGGAGTAGGTCTGAGACTTTTAACCCATACCCGAAAATCCGAACCGAATTGATCCACAATACCCGTATCCGATTGATTTTTGGTATAAAACAAATCACCAGATGGGTAAAATATTTGATATCTGTGGGTATCAGATGATACCATAATCGATTCGATACCCGATCGGGTACCCAAATTACCTGAATGGATATTGTGGATTATTTTTGATATTATAAATATTTTTTTTTTAGGTTTTTTTTATTTTTTTTTATTTTGGGTATAAAACAAATCACCCGATGGGTAAAATATTTGATACTCGTGGGTATCATATAATACCAGAACCGAATCGATACCCTATCGGATACCCAAATTACCCGAATAAGTATTATGGATTATTTTTGATATATATATATATATATCTATTTGTTTTTTCTGATAATTCTTTTTTAGGGTTTCTCGGATTTTTTTGGGTCTTCCAGATATATTTCCATTTTTTTACCTAATTAATTAACAGATTCGATTTTTGGTTTGACTGAACCATCGGTTAGTTTTAAGTTATTATTCTTATATCCAAACAGTTTTATCTCTTATTCTTATATCCAAACAACTTTTTTTTTCTTATCATTGTATCCAAACATTATTAAAATGTACTTCTCAATTAATAGTAGTATAGATTTTTTCGAGTTAGTTGTATCATCATAGGCCCAAAGATATCTTTTGTGCTGGGCCTTTTGCTTTTTGTGGAAAGTTCTTTCAAATTAGTGTGCCTTAGAGAAACTAAGAACTCAAGAACTTTCTTAATGTTTTCTTTAGACCACTAATTGTTTTTTGGTTTATCATTCCTTAAACACACAAGGAATGTAACATGAGTTTCTGCAAAACAACTAACAACAAAAGAAACGTGAAAGCGAAAAGACTTGGTTACTTTACTTTGTCTTGATACTTTGAGTTGACCTGCGATCCCACCAGAGGCACGGTTCACGGTTCTAGTAGAAATGGTTCGATATAATTATTTATACCATGTTTTACAAAATGATTAACTAGTTTGCCTAATAGAGTTGATCTTTCTTAATATTAGTTTAGACTACTAGTTGTCTTTTGGCTTTTCATTCTTTAAACACAAAAAGGGATGGAACCATGAGTTTCTGCACAACAACTAACCACAAAAGAAACGTGAAAGCGAAGAGTCTCGTTGGTTACTTGACTTTGTCTTGATACTTGGAATTAACCTTCCTCTCACGAGTTGACCTGCGAACTTTGTCAACCACTTCAGTCTCATCACCTTCTCCTTCTTCTTCTTCTTCAGTCTCAGCAGCTTCTTCTTCTTCTTCTTCTTCTTCTTCTTCAGTCTCAGCAGCTTCTTCTTCTTCTTCTTCTCCAGCTTCAGCTTCTCCTTTCTCTTCTTCTCCTAGCCGGCCGATGCAAAGTTCCATCTTCAAACTAACCCGCTGAGCCATGAAGAAGGCAGGAACTGACATGAAGTCCTCTTCAGGAGTTTGGAAGCTCACTTTCTGAATCCTATTCATCTCCGCCAATCCAAACGACACAGTCTTACCTCCAAACGAGCAAGAGAGACGATATGAGAACTCCCCAACTCCTGGAGCAGAAGGTGCTATACAGTTCACAGTCACATACACTCCATTCGCCTCCTCGAAACACTGAACCACAACCAACGGACCATCTCCACATTCCTGTAGCACTAAAATCTTATCACAGAAACGCATCCATATATCACTGGCATGGCCACACGTAAAATGAGAAGGATGATCATGATCCCACATGCCCCTGTGGTTAGCACCGTAGTGACTGTAGAGATCCTTGCACACACCAGCGTAGTTGCAGTCTGGTGCAGGACAGTGGCATAGAGCGAAAGGGCATTGCTTCTCATGGACTAACCCTTTCCCGTAAGAGAACTTCTCGGTGCAACCATTTTTGGCGTTTGGGCATGGGACGATGATTGCTTCTACAACTCTCTCCATGATTCTGCATCGATGGTTACCAATCGGCAAAGTGCAAGCTGGACATTTATGCCTCAGTTTGATACAGCAACAAGAGCAAGCTATGTGTCCATTGTCACACTGAGATTCCAGAAAGCAAAAATCAGATTTTCACAAAATCAACCAAGCATAAAGCTTTATACAACAAATCTATAAGAATGTTAAGATTTATATGCTTCATTTCAATTTCAGAACCAAAAAAATCATCCATAGACAGAAACTAGCGATTACGATTACTGATTAAGGAAGTGTCAAGTTAGAGAGAGAGGTGAGAAAGAAGACCTGATAGATTGGAGCTGCGAGTGCGTTGCAGCAAATGGGACACTCGAGAAGATCCAGATCAAACATCGTCCCTGACCGTACCTCCGTTATCACCTCACCGCCGTCTACATTCCGATTCTCGCTCGCCGTTCTTCCACCATTCTCTCCTTGTTCTTCTTCAACAGTAAAGGGAAGTTTTCGTTGCCTCTTTCGGCTGCTGCTTGATGCTTCTCCGGCCAGGGCTTGCTCGGGGTTCGTCTCTATCGCCATGCCTGTCGAAATCGCTCGCTGTGTATAAACCCTAATTCCGCTTCTCTTCTTTAACTCTACCGTGAAATGTTTTGCGGAATTGAGCTGAGCTCTTTATGTAAACTATTTACGTTTCTGCCATTTTAGCGTTTTTGATTAGTATCAATTTACTCAGCAATAATAGAGTCAAAAGACTTGGAACGATAATGTGAATCATATTGTAACAAGCAATGAGGCTTTGGAGGGTAATAAAAGAGTAGAAACGTGAAATGTAAAACTCAAAACATTTGAACGAAATGTCGACAGAGTCAAGCTTATGAATTTTTGGATGAGTACACAAATGTCTCTCCAAACCCCCACCATAGGCACTGTTCGCGGTTCTCTTGTTTCTGATTAGTAGAAATCGTTGATTACTTGGCCTACTAATTTGTCATTGTTTATAATTGTAACTTGTTGCGAGACGATGGGTATCGAAAATGAACATACCAATCAATTAAACCAATTTTAATCAGGCAGCTTAATTAGAGAAGAGAAACTAATAAGAACTCAACAACTTACCTAATGAGTTTCTGCAAACAACTAACAACAAAGAAAACGTGAAAGCGAAAAGACTTGATTACTTGACTGCGTCCCTGTGGTTATCATCCTAGTGACGGTAGAGATCCTTGTACACGCCTGCGTACTTGCAGTTTCGTTTAGGACAGTGGCATAGAGCAAAACCGCATTGCTTCTCATGGACTAACTCTTCACCGAAAGAGAACTTCTCGGGGCAACCATGTTTGGAGTTTGGGCATGGGACAATGATTGCTTCTACGACTCTCTCCATTATTCTGCATCGATAGTTACCGATGGACAAAGTGCATGAAGGACATTTGTGCCTCAGATCAATACAGCAAGAAGCGCAAGATATGTGTCCAATGTAGAACGCAAAATCAGATTACATATAAGAATGATACAACAAATCGAATGATACAAGATTACATATATGCTTCTTTTCTTCTTCTTTTTATATGCTTCATTACTTTCTATCAACACCTACTTAATGATTATATACTTCATTTCATTCGAGTAACACCTTCCTAATGCAGCATTTTCCTAACAAAATCATCCATCATCGATAAACATAGAACCAGCGATTGCGATTGTGATTGTAAGGAAGGATGAAGCAGCGAGAGGTGAGAAACGAGACCTGATAGATAGGAGCTGTGAGTGCGTTGCAGCAAACGGGACACTCGAGAAGCTCCAGATCAAACATCGTCCCCGATCTTACCTCCGTTATCGCCTCATCGCCGTCTTCATTCCGATTCTCACTCGCCCTTCTTCCACCATTCTCTCCTTCTACTTCTTCTTCTTCTTCCTCTTCTTCGACCTCTTCTTGGACCACTTCTTCTTCTTCAACAATGGAGTTAAGTCGTTGCCTCTTTCGGCTGCTGCTCGATGCTTCACCGGCCAGCGCTTGCTCGGAGTTCGTCTCTCTCGCCATGTCTATCGAAATCGCTCGCTGTGTAAAGCCCTAATTCCACTTTTCCTTCTCAAACTTCCGTCACCGTGACAGTGAAACGATTTGTAGAATTGAAAAAAAAGGAAGCATTTACGCTTATTACGATTCTGCCTGTCTGCCATTTAAACGTTTTCGACTTTCAACAATTAAATCATTTTCTCTGTTTATGTATAAACGTGCTGTAAAAAAACGATTATCAATTTAATAGGTATATTCAGCTCAAAAGACTTGAGCGACAATGTGAATCAAACGAAGATATTGAGGATAATAAAAGAGTAGAGACGTGAAATGTAGAACTTGAAAAACATTTGAACGAAATGTCGACAGAGTCAAAGACCATAAAACGAATACAAAAAAGCTTTTTAGGATGAGTAAACAAATGTTTTCTCCAAACTCTCTGCAGCCAGTACTATTGCTAGAACAGAGCAATTCAAAAAAACATTAAAGAAAACTATCAAGGAGGTCACACGATCTAGCTCTTGGGAGCAACCTTTTCCTTGGCCTTTTGCAGCTTCAACACCTTCTTCACAATCTTTTGCTCCTCAACAAGGAACGCACGGATGATTCTGTTGTAACAAAATGCCAGAAACATAGTTATAGTTAGAATTGTTATATTATTTATCTGCATAAAGAGCACCAAGACTTGTTTACAATTTCAGCTAAAAAAAAAACAAACCTTTCTCTAACTGCGAGACCAGACAAAACACCACCATAGGCACGGTTCACGGTCCTCCTGTTTCTGGATAATCTGGATCTCTTGTACTCAGTTGGCCTCAAGTGAGGGATCTAAAGAAAACAAAAAAAAGAGAGTATTGAGTTAGATGGCAAAAACAAAGCTACATCTTGTAACATTTAGTGAATATAAAGTTATGAAATGATGAAGATTTCTGCCACCAAGCAAAACTGTGATCTCCTTATATACAAAAGGAGAAGACTTTGAAAAATACAAGGCGGCACTAAATCTAGCTTATGATAAAGTTATGTACTGATGTGGATTAAATCTAACCAGCACAAGACCGTCAATAAGCACAAACCAAACCGAACCAAACCAATCTAGCATTTGGATCGATCAATACAATAAATATCCTATACAATACCAATCTGGTTATCATTTTAAGCTATGAGCAGATTCAAAATCAAATACATACAGAGCTCAATGGTCCCAAATCAAATCGGAGGAAAAATGAATCAGAGAACTTACACCATGAATACGCTTTCCGGTGACGGGGCATTTCGGTCCACTGGAAACCTTCTTTGAGCGTTGGTAGGTCAATTTTCCACCTGCAAATCCAATTAACCCAAAACCACCATCAGTTTAAAATTACATTACACATCCTATAGATCGATTTGGAAACAGATTGCGATTTGGATTGAAGCAGAGAGATAAGAGGAGAGAAGGGAAGAGAATCAGACCTGGAGTTTTGACGATCCTCTGCTGGTTGGATTTGGTGGCGTAGCTGTGACGCGAACGGTAGACGAGACGCTGCACCATTTTCGCTTCTTTGCCTCTTACACCCTCCTCTCTACTAGGGTTTTTCTCGTCCTCGGCTTTACGGAGCAGACGAAGTGGCTTTATAACCTAGATTATCTATATAAAGGCCTTTCCACTTCCAATACCCCTAATGCCCTAGATTCGACGGATCAGATCGTATCTTCGTACATAGTAATCAACGGACGAGATTTGTCAGTAAGTTCACAGTATGGGCTTGTTTGGGTTATTAAGCCCACATACGATTCGGCCCAAGGCCTCGCTGGTTGAATTTTGTTACTGTGAGTCAACAGTGGTTTGGAGACTGAAGATTTAAGAAAGTGACTTCCTTTGTATTTGAATTTGCATATTTGGTTGTAACAATATAACAATAACTGATTATAGATTTTAAGATTTATTAAGTAACAATGTAACCATATAACATTCATTAGCTCTACATTTTTTTTCTCAGGAACATCCAAACAAAAAAACATCTTCCTTGATCTGAAGCTATAAAGTTCGAACATCTATGAAGTAATCTATAGGCAACAACGGCTCTAACAAGGTAACAATGAGAAAGATGGTTCAATGTGAATCCTCCGACCATTGAAGCTGATCTTGTTAAGTTTCTCTTGACACCAAACCAACTTCTCAGTCGTGAGTTTCGACATGTTCATCACTCTTGAAACCAATCTCATTTCGATTTGAGCTATCAGTAACTCATCCTTTAAACCAACACTACTCTTTGACTCATTATTCTTCTTTAACTTCTTCACTATACAGCTTTGGCTTCTCAATACCTCCTTTAGCTTCTTCTCCTTCTGCAACAGGTTCTTGAGTGAAAAAAATGTTGATGTGAATTAAACAAAATGAAAAGGAGAAGTTGAAGAACTTGATACCTTTTGGAGATGGGTTCTGATATCTGTCAAGAGCTCAAGGTCTAGAGGATCTTGTGGAGAGACTTGTGTTTGGTGAGAAACTTTCATCACTGAGCTAATCTCATCTTTGTCCGCACAAAGAAACTCCAAGAACACACGCATTGATTCTCTGACAATCTCTCTCAAAGTCTCAATCTTTACCGCGTACTCGCCTTCGTTTCTACATTTCTTAATACTCTTCCAAGAACGGTCATCTGAAAAACATTTTGGTATCAGCAAAAAGATTCGTGATCATAAACTGAAGAATCATGAAAAAACATGTTTTTGTTACCTCTAACAAGTGGAATCTGAAGGAAATTATGGAAATGGCGACGGTTCTTTAAGTAAGTCTCAGCTCTAGAGGAGTTTTGAAACGGTTCGTTCTCCACAAACCGTTGGATCAGGACTTGGAATAGTTGAAACTCTCCAGCTACTAAATTGTATTGATGACAAGCAGTAGTAGTAGTAGTAGTAGTAGTAACATGATGAGAATCAAACTCCAAGACTTTGGTGTATTGCCAACGAAGTATCTCCCACGAGAGACAGAGTTGGCCTACGTAGACAGTCTCAAAGTCTCTGCTCGCTTCTTTCACAAGTCTCTCGATCGGGTCACGCTCTTGCTTGTGTTTCTTGAATGGCCATAGACTCTGATGCAGATGCGAGGATTTAACTGTGTTTCTGCCCGGTTTAGGTGACTCTTTTAGCTTAAGCAAACCTGTTAAACCATAGATTAGACTCCACCAACAAATATTGTACATTTTTTAGTAGTTGAGAGAACATTAAAGAAGGAAAGCGACGTTCTTCAACAATATTTCCTCACAATTTAAAGCAAAAGCTATCATTAGACAAAAATTTAAGACTCTGAAAACATGTCATTGCTAAAACTAGTAATATATATGCTTAAAATCTTTTCCATGTTGATTAAAAATTTGTAACTTTTGTGCATTGAGAAAGAGAGAAACTTACTGATGGAATGCATTGTCTGAGAATCGATGACGTCGAGTTTTCGCATTTTAGCCGCATAGTTCTTGTAAACCTCGTTGATTTCAGCGATTCTGTCTTTGTGTTGATCTTGCTTTGGTTCGATGATCTTGAGTGGTTTCAGCTCTTCTAATGGAGTCTCTGATTCTTCAAGAATGGTGCACAATCCTCCTGTTCTCGCTGTCCTTAGCTCTCTTTTCAATCTCTCAACCACATCACTATGCTCATACTCATCTTCTTCATTATCATCATCATCATCATCATCATCTTCAAAACCCATATTCATCTGTTCTTCTCCTCTCATAAAGTCTTCTTCTTCTTCTTCTTCTTCTTCATAAGCAGTATCAGAAATCTGTAAACTTGGGTTAAGTTCTATAAACCCATCATCATCATCGAACAAGTTTTCTTCACCACCAACAAAACTCTCGTGAACTAACAGCTCTTTTAAGACACCATAACTCATGAACTCGTAAACAAGCATATCTTCCGTCACGTGTTCCTTTATGAATAAAACCTCTGACTCTGATTGTGACTGTGGTTTCTCCAACTTGTTGTTCTCAACTGTAAACGGTTTCTCTAAAACGATGGAGCTCGTGATCGATCCGTCATAGAAAGTCACCATCTTCTTCTTCTTCTCCTGAATAACAGAGGAGTAGTAATCATGAACAGTAAAGCAAACAGCTTTAGGTTCTTTTACAAAACCGATGATGATACTTTTGTCGGAGGAAAACTCGCATCTCTTGCTGATCGAAACCAGAGAAGTCTCATTGAAAATCGAACTCTCATCGTCTTGTTTCTCGTGGAAATCAATTTGCTTCTGATCTTCGTAAACAGAGGAATCGTTTTGGTTGTTCCGTTTCTTAACCACGACCAAGCTTGTCTCTTTGTCTGAATCAACTCTGTAAGAATCAAGAAAGCAAACCCATTAAACAAGGAGAAACAAAAATCAAAAACAGAGAAGGAAGAAGTAAAAAAAACGTACCTGGAGATGGAGGAAGAAACAGAGGCGAGGAGGAAGAAGAAGAGATTAGAGAGAGAAACCCAGAAAGCATCGAGAACTGTGAAAGTGTTTCCGTACATAAACTGCTTCAAACCACCAAAAGCTTTATTGGAGAAATCGAAGTAATAAGTCTTCGAGGTAACAAATTTTCTCATCTCGTGTATTTCAATTTTTTCAACGCGTTTTGCGGTTTAAAAGTAGACGAAAATGTTTTGTTTTTCTTTCAAGTTTATTTGATTTTTTCTTTGAGGTAAATTCCAAAAAATATCGTCAAAATCATCACTCACTATTGGAGACGACGAAAATGGAGTCTCACTTGAGGAAGTTTGAAGAAAAATAAAAAACGAGAAAATCAATGGAATCAGGTGCGAGATTTGTGGATGGGAAATTATCTCACCATTACACGCAACTCTATTCACAAACTCTGCTTTTATATACAACAATCTCCATAATAAAATCTCGCTTTCTCATTGAATTTTGAGTTTTTTTATTTTCTTTTTATTTTTGGTTTGGGAATAATAAAAAGAGAACATGTGTATTCTTGTAAAAATACTTCTATTTCAAATTTGAGAATTTGCCTACTGCTTACGATGTCCGAAAGGCAAGAATAAATATTTCTTTTCTCAATCAATACGTTACGATTTGAAATTTATTATTCGAATTAATCTAGTCAAAATTATTGTGAAAATTTCAAAACTACATTTTTTAGGTGTTAATTTTCAAAATTACACTTTGGGATATGTATTGAACTTGAGATTTATAGTGATTTAGGATGATTTCATTTTTAGATGATTTTAGAGAAGTTGTTAAAATCACTCTAGAATCCCACCAAAAACTATGGGGTATATCCAATTTGGTATTTTGAGTGAGTTTAGGTGATTTGTGTTAAAATGATAAATCTCCTGTTATTCAAATTTAAATTCTAAAACCTTTTTTAAAATCCAATGTTATTGAACTTGTGATTTTAAAATAAACTTTCAAATCCAGTATTATTGGAAATATTTTTAGAAGTGGATTTTAAGTGATTTCAAGTGATTTTATAGTTATTTGGTGGGATTTCTTTGTTAAAAACAAATCACCTAAAATCTCATAGTTTTTGGTGGGATTCTAGAGTGATTTCATTAAAATCATAACAACTTCTCTAAAATCATACTAAGGGGGTGTTATTGGATGTGGTATTTGAAATGAACTGAAATATAATCACAATCCAGTGTTATTCAATTAATGATTCTAAATTATGTTTTTAAATCCAATGTTATTGGATATCTTATTTGTAATCCATCATTAATAGATTTTCAAATCTAGTGTTATTTAATCAAGATTTAAAATCTTGTTTTAAAATCCGGTGTTATTCAAAAGGTAAATGACTTTTAAAATCTTTGTTTATTAAGTCATTTGAAATGAATTCCAATGGAGTTTCATGAGTAAAATATTTAAAACAGAATTCAAGCTATATTGCAGAGATTTTAGAATCAACTCCTATGGATTCTTTAAAATAAGATCAAAACTTTAAATCTGAAAGATTATAAAACCTGTAGAATTGATTTTAAATATATGATTGAATAAAACCCCCTAAATCATCTAAAAATGAAATCACCCTAAATCACTATAAATATCAATTTCAATACATTCCCCTACGAGATTTTAGATGATTTGTTTTTAACAAAGAAATCCCACCAAATAACTATAAAATCACTTGAAATCACTTAAAATCCACTTCTAAAAATATTTCCAATAACACTAGATTTGAAAGTGTATTTTAAAATCACAAGTTCAATAACACTGGATTTTAAAAGAGGTTTTAGAATTTAAGTTTGAATAACAAGGGATTTGTCATTTTAACACAAATACCTAAACTCACTCAAAATACCAAATTGGATACACCCCTTTTAGAATGTCTATTTTCAAAATTATATTTTTTATTGAGGAAAAAAACTCTAAACCCTAAAATATAAACCATAAACCCAAAAATTTAATCTTAACCCCTTAAATCTAAACTCTAAACCCCAAAATCTAAATCTAATTAAGGATTAGCGAACTCAAACTTATATATGAAAATTTGGAAAAAGTATATTTTAAAAAATTAACACACTAATGTAGTTTTAATAGTTTTAAAAATTGATTCAGGTATATTTCTTAAAAAAAAATCAAAATTATTTGTTTGTTTTCTTTTATATATTTAAAAACTTTGTCTCGGGGAACGGACACTATTTAACCTGGGAAAACTCGAGAGTCAATATGTGCATTGCTTTTCGGGTTCTTCTCCATTTGTCACTTTGCTTCAAAACATTCATTGGTTTGTTTAATTAAAATGATTTAAACCCATCATATGATATCTTCTTAAATTAATTTCTGTTTAACCTAAATTTTCAACAGTTGTAGTACGTTCGGGTGACCAACAAAAAATATAAGCAATTTTTATGTTATGTGTAGCTTTTTCTGATGGACACTTGTAAGTGCATCAATGGGTCCGGTATGTTGACATAATTGCGTGCGAGCTTGGCCTTCCTTCGACCGTCCAAACGTGGGTAAGTCACGGTCCAAAATTAAATTAACTGACAATGTATTTTGGCAGATGCTCAATTTATGTTTTTTTTATATATAAAAAAAAGTATTTTAATTTCGATGTGACTCGCGTCGTTTATTGGTCCTTATTCATATGTGGTGTTAAAGAAATTGATTATCAAGCCCTTAAACAAAAACAACAACGATCATTTTGGGTTGTTTTTATTCTCAACGTGCAATGCAGATGCAGAGATACACTTGTGACTTGTCTCTATATATCTGGATCGGACTAGTGATACTGAAATAAACAAAAAATCAAAGCCCAAATAATAATATTAAAGCCTGCAGACCAAAATCCAAAATCCAAAATCCATAATCTCAGTACAACTACAACCTTAGAAAGAAAAAAAGAGTTGCAACCTAGAAAACTATCATCGATTCTCTGACTTCTTAAAAGAAAATCCATGCTTTTCACGAGAAACTTTGTTTTCTCCCACCACGCACCGTAATTTACAAACTGACAGAACGGTGAATTTATATTGAAAATAGTAACACACAAGAAAATTAAACCACATTATTTGTTTTTCACGATAAAGAAAGTCAAGCGACGGTAGATTTTTTTAACCCAACAGTTTTACATATATAACGCAAAATATTTGAGCTTGATAACTCTTGGAGTCATGCTAAGGAGTTTTCCTAGCAACTTATACATTACAAGCTTGAGGGTAAGCTTATTTTCAATGGGGGAAGTATTGATAAGATTCATCAACCACAACCTGAAGAAGAAGACTTCTAGTGTGAATGCCCAGGAGGAGAGTTTGGCTGAGGTGGAGGATGAGCTCGCAAGTGAGAATCTCGAATGAAGTCACACAAGAAGTAGTCAAGTTTATTATGCGATTTATGATTTGGAAAGTGCCAAAGCGTCATGAGCTTGGTGGAAATTGATATGAGATCTCAGATCCGTGCGTTATGGGAGCGTGATCCATTCTCTTTGTAATTCGAATTAAGTATGTCGACAATTCCCTCTATGTTTGACTGTCTCTAATGTAGTTCGAGGGAGGGTATTGACGTGTGACGTGTCTGTTGAGAGAATTTCGTAATGCATTCTTTAAATTAAAGTTAAAAAATATGTCTTACAAATAAATAACATCAATCGCCGGTCTAATATATATAGCGTTAAGTCCGACTTTGCGTTATAGATTACATAGAAATTTGAAACGAATAATATTGGTATTTATAGTGCATGATTAATTGAGTAAGAACAGCCATAACCATAGCTAAACGAGAGGGAATGAACGACATAGTGAAGATTTGCCTATTGTTAATAGGTTGACATTCGTCATGCTAGCTAGAAACCCATGTGAGAAATCGAGAAAATACATAAATGATATATAAAAAGATAATGGACTATACTAATTATTATCAATTGGTTTTAATTAAGTTGGATTGATATGAAATTTAACATGCTTAACACAGTATTACCGTCATGTTTGACTCAAATAAAGTATATATATATATATATATCGGTTTTATAGTGGAATTGAGTTTGATATAAACCGGAAGATCATCATAGGAATATCAAGTTTAATTTATTTATTTTTTAAATGTCTAAGCAATACTTGAAGAACATGAGTCAATTTATTAAGTGTTAACTGATTTTGAATTGAAATCTCGTGAAATTTAACATAATATCCATTGGTATGTTAAATTTGTGTAGTGTTGTTCCAATATATATATCTCATATAACATGCACGTACATGAACTTTGTGTAGTGTTGTTCCATTTTATAATATTCATTCCTCATACCAATAAAATCGATATGAGATAAATATTGGATTGCCAAATTATAATTTTTAATTACTACCATGCAATTAGTACATACCGGACTTTATCTATACTATTAAAAGAGAAACAAAACATGAAACTTACAAAGTTATCACTATAACCAAACAGGAAAAAAAAACCAAGACTAAGAAAAAAACCTGACAGGATCCGACCATAAAAGACCAAACAACTAAAGCAATAAGACGGAATGTTCAAGTTTACAAGGGGCTGTTTTGTCCGAAAATATGCAGCAAATTAAAAATGAAAAACCACATTCTTAAAACTTGAGTGTAATCTCCGTATTTACTTATTTCTCAGGTTAGTGTACTATCTCAGTGACTGATAAGGAAGAAAACTGGAGAATAAGAGAATTAAAGAAGAAGAATTGCTACTGTTTTTTCATTAAGTTTATCGTTATCTTAGTTTGGTTAGCTAGACCCTTAAAAATCAGAAATTGAAATGTTTTAATTTGCATTAGTATTTTGTGTGTTTAATGGTTTATGTTTTGTTTTCTAATATTAAGAAACAATGAAACATCAAATATTCTTATATATTGAAAACCTTCCTAAGATCACCAAAGTCTTTTAATTTTGTATCTATTATATCAATTCTAACTCATTAAACTGCGAAAATCATGTATATAGAGTATAGTCATTACCTCTGAATTATACTATATATTTAAATATTTTCGACATCTTCTTCCTCTATCCTTTTCCTTGCATTTGTTTGGTAGTCGTTGTGAAGTAGTGTCCATGAAAATATAGCCCAAAAAGAAAGACGACAATGACGTCAAACTATGAAATTGATAGAATGCAAAGTTTAATTTCAAGTAAAACCTATAACCTGAATTAATCACATCAACATGAATCGACTAATCAATTAAAACACGGAGGTACAAGTGACAAATATTATTGATTCACAACAAATTGAAGATGAAGAGTTTACCTCTGAAATACTTAATTTCCGATGAATTACACGCGACGCATAGATTGCTTGAAATGGTGTCTCCGATTAAACTCGCTCTTCGTCTCCGTGTACAGATCCATAAGATCCGTCACCGAAATGGAAGATAAGAACGAAAGGATCGATTTCAAATCATAATCCGAGTCAATACTTATCCGTTTTTATAGATGAAAACGACGAGAAATTGGCTTATCCGTTTTTAACACATACCCGAAAAAAATTAGTTCGGCCCATATTTTGACCACTTAATTTACAACTTTTTTATATTATTGTTTCAATACTTAAATTAATCATAAACTAAAATCAAATACTGAATAATTGTATAATTCAATTAACTAAAATCTTCAAAAATCACAATATCCCTTGCTTCTCAAGTTTGGGTCAAAATCTAGTTATGTATTTATAACTAATGCGTATTATCATATCTTCAAATATACATTGTTACAAATGTATTGTGCACCAAAATATCATTAAAAATGCATGCAAAATAGTCGTCTACAGAAACTTTCGATTTACATTGGTCTGTCTTGCATAGATCGTATTCGTACCGGACCTACTTGCTTGTCTTTCTTCAGGCTGGGATGCGTACCTATGATGGGATAATATTGTCTTCAGCTTTGAGCTTAGACCATTTATAAGTGATAGCATAAGAATTATATTATTGAAATTTAATATCATTGGACAAGCGGATCAGTGGCGCAGGAAGTGCCATGTATTTTAATAATCGTAACATCTGTATTATTCTTAATTAGGATAGATTAAGCAAGTTTGCTGTTCCCCGAAGCTTATCCTTAAATGGAAAGGCGAGAAGGAAAAGAGATAAGCCCGCATTTTAATAACATAAAACTTATAAAAGTATATATACTAATAAATCAAACAAATGTGCCGCCCAGATGACCTAATTATATTCGACCACGCCATAGTTTGTTGCATTCTTACTAACCACGTCGACGTATCTTCATTAAGCAAATTCTACTTACTTTATCTTAAAAGTTCAGGAGATTATTTCCAATGATACACAAGATAACATTGAATAATGGCACAAAAGCTTTTTCAATATAAAAAACAAGTAAACGAATCTTTTGATTTATACGATCAAAGTTAGGGATTATGCACTTACTATAATTAGAATGGGGTTCTTTTTTTGCTTTAACTCACGAATAAATTTTCTTATTACCAAGCAAACCCATTATGATCTCTGAACATCTCTGTCAAACACAAAAAAAAAAGTAAAAAACGGAAACATCAACAGCAATTAAAACTCCATATATGTCACGATCGATTACATGTTAGAACTTACTATTATAAGATTTGAAAAAGGGTTAATGCTCATATTAATTTTTTTCCCAAATTAATAAACCCTCTTCCCAAATTAAGTATCCTAATTTGTTTCACACCAAAGCTTCATTTTTTTCTAAAGAAGACGTTGACCCATCAACGTTGTCTCCGTCGTCACCGCCATTGTTGCAGCTCTGAGTGTTCAGACAAAGACGACGATGTTCCATCGAAGAGATCTCTCTGTTCTTTCCATTGATGAGTGAATACTTATTGTTATGCATCCATACTTTTAAAACTCCTCTCTCGATCCCAATTTCGCTACAGAAATCTCTCACCGACTTTTCATCACAGCCGTTGATTCTCCAGCCTGCTTTCTCCGCGAAAGCTCTCATCTTTATCTTCTGCTCCGGCGTGAATTTAGTCCTCCTCCGTTTCCCCATTGCTCCTTTCGAGCTGTTCTCCGATCTTACAGCCGTTGGATCTTGATCTGACGGTCCAGGGAAACCGGAGCTGAGAGAGAGAAGCACGTGGTGGTGATGAGGAGCTGAGGTGTAGTAAGAGCAAGGAACAGGGGAAGCCACGTGGTGAAGCGACGGAGACGGCGGAGATTCCGTGCCTGAGGGAGAGGAAGTGGGCAGCGGGGGGAGGAAGTTGAGATGGTCGGAAGGGTCACGGCGGTGGAAATTACGGTGGCAGCCACAAGCTGCGCACCGGAGAGAGGAAGGATCGGTGGGAGTTGCGGTGGGGCTCGGCATAAACTCGCCGCAGCCGTCGAGCGCGTGGCCGCCGAGGTTAGCCGCGTGGTTTTTCAAACACTCTTTGTAACAGACACCCATTTCTCCGGCGACGGTTAGTTCTCCGTCGAAGGGAGGGTTTGTGATTGTTTGTGAAAATGTTTGTTTGGGTTTGGAAGACAAATCCATTGGCTTTACTTGTGTTCTCTCTTTATAGTGTGTTTAACTCTTTTCTGATTAAACGTACTTAAAGAGGAGATTAGGTTTTGTGGTTTTATTTATATTAAAATATAAAATTGAGTAAGAGCATGTGACGATGATGTAATTATATCGGTAAAGAACATGGCAGAGTGATGAAATATAATTAGGACTTGAAAATTGTAATAAGTGCTTACTCACAAAAGTCCAAAACGCATACAGCAAAAGAAGAACACACTCACTGTATATCAAATGAAAACCTACAACTCAATTTTATTTTATTTTTCACTTTTTCTTATTTTGGTGAAACAGAGAAATTTTTGAATATTTTAGTCGCTAGTTCATTGATCTATTCATACGTTATAGACTATATAAAAAATATAAATTTGAGTCCTATCACAAGCTTTTTTTTCTTCTATGATTTTACGGGACATTTGTAAGTTATGGGTTTCTCACTTTTCACCAGTGGGTAACTTGTTGGTGGAGAGGAAGAAATGTGTAAAAGTAAAAAATATAAATAATGAAAAGAGCTTAATTAAATACGAAGGAATATATTCGAATGAGAAGGTAGGACTGAGTCCAAAGTGTATACGTGGCAAATGCCCATTACATGCATCGTACTAAAGGACAATTCCAGCTGCCCTGCAATTTTCTTATTCCACTGTACAACTTATAGTTTATCATTTTCAAAAGTTCACGTTACTGCCCCATATTTTGTATACTTTGCTGCCTCACCCCTTCATTTCTATGCTTTTCTATTTTAGATATTTTTGTTGTTGTCAACGGTCATAAAATAGGGACCATTATCTTATTTACGTCTTGCATTTTGTTTTAAATAATGGCAATTATTGGTTTAGAGGTCTAAAAAGATGGCATTCTACGGTTATTCTAAATGATAAAGCTGTTTTTCTTTTCTAATATTAGGTTTTACGTGTTCTACAATAATATTTGACTTTATGCCAATGTACTACATGTCTTTTGTAGAAACACCCCTTAAATACTTGTCTTGAATAACAATAGAGGATCAAAGAAGAGTTTGCCGTGACAATTGCCAAACTTTAATCATACAAATAAAATGTCTAATTTCCTTAACCACTATCTTAAAGACTCCTATCTCTTCACCGACCTCTTATTCTCACTTCTTGTCATTAGTCATTACTGTGGTTAGGCCTGGGCATAACTACATGTTACTTGCTTAAAACCCATTGATACAAGCTTGGTGTCGGATCTCTTGATCTTAAGAACCAGAGAGGTTGGAGACAATAGACGAGATGCTCAGCCTATTGGATCCGGGACGGCGTGTATAACAGGGGAAACGAAGTGAGCCACACAAGGGATGGAAGACCTTGTGATAATCACGAACTCTCAAACTATGGAGGTACTGGTCTCGACAAAGCAAAGAGAGGAAGACAAGAGGCGGCTGCTCTTAGGGTTAACAAAAGTTCCGTTTTATTAATATCAAGCGTGAAAAATACAAAGGCCGGAGGGAACTTTATAAAGAGTTCAATAGCCTGTGACCTTCTAGGGTCGAAACAAAAGGAAAGACTCAAAACAACAGGACTTTTAAAGTAAAGACTCAAGACAACAGGACTTGTAATTAAAGACTCAAAGACAACAAGATGTCTAAAACGTAAAAGGGAAAAAAAAACGTCCTGTAAAACAATAGAAAAGGAAATTTGTTACTTAATTGAAATAACCAGAAATCATACCTTGGTTTGTCGTTTTAATCCTGCTGGATGAAAAGGCATTGAACCGGTTTAGTCTCCAAGAGTGGCCAGCCGGTCATGAGCTCGTCTTGCGCCTTGGTTGGTCCAGCATGTTCGTCTGTGCTTCCTTGTTCTTTATGCTTTTGTAGAAGCCTTCTGGTGTAGCCATTGAACTTGTATTGTAGTACCTTTGATCTTGCTCGGGTCATGGCTCCTTTGGGAATGAACGGCACTTGATCCTCTTCTTGTTCTTCCTCCGGTGGTTCTGGAGTTAGGTCCGGCTTTATGTCCTCATTATTCCCACCCTCCTCAGAAGGTTTTGACCTCAAAACATTGTTTTCATCTGCATTGAAACGGCTTAAGTCAGAAACGTTGAAAGAAGCGGATACATTATACTCACCGGGCAGTTCGAGCTTGTAGGCGTTGTCATTGATTTTCTCTAGTATCTTGAAAGGTCCATCTCCTCTGGGTGCAAGCTTGGAGCTCCTCTGGCTGGGAAAACGTTCTTGTCCATTTGTAACCACACCCAATCCCCTGGTTCGAACAGAATTTGCTTTCTTCCCTTGTTGGCGTGCTTCACGTACTGTTCAGTCTTCTTCTCCAAGTTCTCTTTGACCTTCTGGTGGAGCTTCTTCACCAAGTCAGCCTTCTTCTCTCCTTCCTGACTTACTATCTCAGCTGGCGGTAATGGGGTCAAATCCAATGGCGTGATCGGATTGAACCCATAAACAACCTCGAACGATGAGAGCTTGGTGGCTGAGTGAGGAGCTCGATTATAAGCGAACTCTATGAATGGTATACACTCAAGCCAGTTCTTCAGATTCTTCCCTATAGTAGCCCTCAGCAACGTAGACAATGTCCTGTTCACCACCTCGGTCTGTCCATCGGTCTGTGGGTGACAAGTCGTAGAAAACAAAAGCTTCGTGCCAAGTTTCTTCCAAAGAGTCCTCCAGAAGTGGCTCAGGAGCTTCGAGTCTCGATCAGAGACTATGGTTCGTGGTAAGCCGTGAATACGCACCACCTCCTTAAAGAATAGTTCCGCGGTTTGGCTGGCATCATTGACCTTGGCACATGGGATGAAATGCGCCATCTTGGAGAATCTATCAACCACAACAAAGATGGAGTCTTTGTGGTTGATCTTGGGTAGCCCTAGGACGAAGTCCATGGAGATATCTACCCATGGTGAGGTCGGAATAGGCAGAGGCATGTAAAGACCATGAGGGTGAACTCGTGACTTGGCCTTCTTGCAAGTGATACACCTTTCACAAAATGCCTCAACACTCTTCTTAAGATGCGGCCAAAAGAAATGCTCCTTGAGTATGGCCAAAGTCTTGTCGACCCCAAAGTGACCCATCAATCCTCCTCCATGTGCCTCTCGGATAAGTAGCTCCCTCATAGAGCCTTGAGGAATACACAACCTATTCTCCCGAAATAGAAACCCATCGTTCTTGAAGAATAACCCATAGGCGCCTTTCCCACACTCCTTGTAACTATCACCAAAATCAGGATCTTCTTCATATAAGCCCTTGATGAACTCAAACCCAAGTATCTTGGACTCCATGGTAGTGATCAAAGCATGACGCCTAGATAAGGCGTCGGCGACTATGTTCTCCTTGCCTTTCTTGTACTTGATGATGTAAGGGAAAGTCTCTATGAACTCTAGCCACCTAGCATGTCTCTTCTTCAGTGTTGTCTGACCCCTGAGGTGCTTGAGCGTCTCATGATCAGTGTGGATCACGCATTCCTTGGATAGCAAGTAATGCTGCCAGGTTGCGAAAGCTCTAACCAATGCATACAATTCCTTGTCATACGTTGGATAGTTGAGTGAGGCTCCGCTCAACTTCTCGCTGAAATACGCAACAGGTCTGCCTCCTTGAGTAAGAACGGCTCCGATCCCAATTCCTGAGGCATCACACTCTACTTCAAAGGTTTTGTTAAAGTCGGGTAGGACTAAAACCGGTGCATGGGTGAGTCTATCCTTAAGAGCTTGAAATGCCTTCTCTTGTTCTTCTCCCCAAGTGAACCCCACATTCTTCTTTATCACGGCAGTCAATGGAGCAGCCACACTACTGAAATCCTTCACAAACCTTCGGTAAAAACTAGCTAGGCCGTGGAAGCTCCTCACTTGACTTATGCTTGTTGGGGTCGGCCAGTCCTGGATTGCCTTAATCTTCTCACTGTCCACCTGTAAGCCCTGTGAACTAACAACAAAACCTAGGAAAACTAATTCATTAGTGCAGAAGGTACACTTCTTGAGGTTTGCATAAAGTCCTTCCCCCCGAAGTGTCTTTAATACTTGCTCAAGATGCGACACATGATCATTTAAACATTTGCTGTAGATTAAGATATCATCAAAATAAACAACGACGAACTTACTGATGTATGGTCTAAGAATTTGATTCATTAGACGCATAAAGGTGCTAGGGGCGTTTGTGAGACCAAACGGCATTACTAGCCACTCGTATAGGCCATGCTTGGTCTTGAATGCCGTTTTCCACTCATCACCCTCTTTCATCCTCACCTGATGGTAGCCACTCTTCAGGTCTATCTTGGAGAAGATAGTAGCTCCACTCAGCTCGTCTAGCATGTCATCAAGCCGCGGTATAGGATGCCGGTATTTGATGGTTATGTTGTTGATAGCTCGGCAGTCCACACACATCCTCCATGTTCCATCTTTCTTGGGCACTAGCAGAACGGGTACAGCGCATGGACTTAGGCTCTCACGGACATAGCCTTTGGACAGAAGCTCTTGCACTTGCTTCTCTAGCTCCTTAGCTTCCTCCGGGCTCACTCTATAAGCGGGTCTGTTTGGTAAAGGAGCTCCGGGAATCAGATCAATCTGATGTTCTACACCACGTAGAGGAGGTAATCCATCCGGTATCTCATCCGGGAAGACATCTTCAAAGTGTTTCAAGACCTCCGTGATCTCTTGTGGTAACTCAATCACCTCATCTCCTGTACTCAAAACATCCTTAAAAACCATTAGTAGCACCGATTCTTTACAAGCCAAAGATTTCTTAACTTGGCCGGACTTGATCAATAAATTCTTTTTAACATTCCTTTCTTTATCCATTTGGCCTTGTAACTCATGCACTTCTCTAGGTGATAATGGTGCTAAGGTAAACTTACGTTCATTATGCATAACAGTATAAAGATTAGACCGACCCATATGCATAGTATCTTTATCATATTGCCATGGCCTACCTAAGAGTAAATGCCCAGCGTTCATTGGAACAACATCACAAACAACCTGGTCTTGATAACGACCCACACTAAATGGAACAATGGCTCGCTCATTAACCTTAAGTATGGTCTTATCATCTAACCATTTCAGTTTATAAGGCCTAGGGTGCCTAGTCTTTTCAATTGCAAGCTTATCAATTAGATATGAGCTAGCTACATTAGTGCATGACCCACCATCGATAACAAGATTACATACCTTTCCCTTCACGGTACAACGAGTATGGAATATGTTTTCTCTTTGTGTGGCCTCCTCAGGCTGTACCATTAGGCTCAGCATACGCCTGGTAACTAGTATCTCTCCGATGTCAGGATACTCGATCTCATCGTCTTGCACCATCGGTTCGGCTTCTTCCTCATCTTGCGACTCATATTCACCAGCTTCCGTTAAGATCATGGCTCGGTTATTAGGGCACTCCCTAGAGATGTGGCCTCTGCCTCTACACTTGTAGCACGTAATGTCTCTGGAGCGCTGAGGGTTCACATTCTTGTTGACCTCCGGTCGGGAGTCTCGGCTGGCCTCACTAGATTTGCTCTTAAATCGGGAGTCGATTGCAATGGCCTTGCCTTTATCAACTGGTTTGTTGACCACTGGAGGGGTCCATGAAGTATGTGGCTTAGGTCTGGCGTTAGAGTTCTTCTTCTTGATGTGTTGCTCAGCTTGTACGGCCAGATGGAGTAAGTCTTGGATATCATAGTAGACTTGTCTCTCCACTTTACTGCTGATCCGTTCTTGTAAACCATCGAGGAACTGAGCCATCAACGTCTCTGGAGTCTCTTCTAGCTCCAACCGGTTCTTCAGGTGTTCAAACTCATCAAAGTATTCCTCCACACTCCTACTTCCTTGAGTCAGTCGGCGAAAACGTTTTTGTAGATCCCTATGGTAGTAGGGGGGAACATAACGCCTCCTCATCAACTCCTTCAAGTCTAGCCATGAATCAATGGCTCTCTGACGGTTTCTCCTTCTCTCGGAGACCTCTCTATCCCACCAAGATAAGGCATGGTCAGTGAATTGGGCAACGGCTAGGGCCACCTTCTTTGGACCGGTGTACTCATAGTACTCAAAGATATGGTCCATTCTCCTTTCCCATTCAAGATAGGCATCGGGATCAACCCTCCCAGCAAACGGAGGTGCGTTTAGCTTCATGTCAGGATTGGCTTGTCGAGGCCAAACTGCGGGAGGCGGCTCTTCGTGCGCAAAGCCTCTCGGCGGACCTCTCCTTTGTTGTCCTCGCTCAGGTGGAAGGTACTGCTCGTCTCGCACGTCTCTCTCGTCTCCCTCCAAGGGATCGGGTGCAGCAGCTGGGGGCACAGGAGGGGGTCTAACATTTGGGGCCGTATTATGGATAGGTGCCATCCGTGGTGCTTGCTCCACACGTTCCAGCCGTTCTCCGAAGGCGTTGAACTGGTTTTGCAAGGCGGTTAGAATTGACATCATTGCGGCGGTGGAATCGTTGGAGTTTTCTCCAGTCTCCGTCATGTCTCAAGGATGTGGTTGTACTGGTGTTTTAGGAGCTTGAGCTCTGATACCAAAAATGATACAAGCTTGGTGTCGGATCTCTTGATCTTAAGAACCAGAGAGGTTGGAGACAATAGACGAGATGCTCAGCCTATTGGATCCGGGACGGCGTGTATAACAGGGGAAACGAAGTGAGCCACACAAGGGATGGAAGACCTTGTGATAATCACGAACTCTCAAACTATGGAGGTACTGGTCTCGACAAAGCAAAGAGAGGAAGACAAGAGGCGGCTGCTCTTAGGGTTAACAAAAGTTCCGTTTTATTAATATCAAGCGTGAAAAATACAAAGGCCGGAGGGAACTTTATAAAGAGTTCAATAGCCTGTGACCTTCTAGGGTCGAAACAAAAGGAAAGACTCAAAACAACAGGACTTTTAAAGTAAAGACTCAAGACAACAGGACTTGTAATTAAAGACTCAAAGACAACAAGATGTCTAAAACGTAAAAGGGAAAAAAAAACGTCCTGTAAAACAATAGAAAAGGAAATTTGTTACTTAATTGAAATAACCAGAAATCATACCTTGGTTTGTCGTTTTAATCCTGCTGGATGAAAAGGCATTGAACCGGTTTAGTCTCCAAGAGTGGCCAGCCGGTCATGAGCTCGTCTTGCGCCTTGGTTGGTCCAGCATGTTCGTCTGTGCTTCCTTGTTCTTTATGCTTTTGTAGAAGCCTTCTGGTGTAGCCATTGAACTTGTATTGTAGTACCTTTGATCTTGCTCGGGTCATGGCTCCTTTGGGAATGAACGGCACTTGATCCTCTTCTTGTTCTTCCTCCGGTGGTTCTGGAGTTAGGTCCGGCTTTATGTCCTCATTACCCATGACCCGCTTCGTACCTGCTTTATCAAGACAAATACCCGTTTATAACAAGTTCGGGTAATAAGTCGAAAAATATTAATATTTGCAAGTGAAGGGAAAATATTAAGTAGTAATTTTTATTCTGATATTTGCTCTGTTTATACTTGCCCTGCACCGTTTAATATCGTTTAAAATCCAAATATATAACTCAATAAATTTATTAAACCCAAGTCCATATCGTAATGAAGTTCTATTGCTTTTTAGTGATTTTTCTTTGATTAGTTCCTTCTTAACTTGAACCACATATTTGTTTTACAGGACCAAAGAACTAAGAAGAAGGAGAAATATCAGCTTTATGCGAGGAGAAGAAGGCTTGATCGATTACAAGATGAGAAGTTATGAAGTCTAATGTTGTTTTGTTTTCAAGACTTACCTTTTGTCTATCACTTTTAAGTATTTGTGTTCTGTTTTGATGTTTTGATGTTTAAATTTTCTGTTTACTTTTAGCTTGTAATCGTCAAAATTTGGTTGCATTGTTTAATTTGCATTATGAATAGGGCGGGGCGTGGCGGGGTGGGGCGCAAGACGGGGCGCAAGGCGGGGCGCAAGGCGGGGCGCAAGGCGGGTTATTTGCAAATAGGTAATTTTTTACCTTATGGGCGGGGCGGATCACGGGTCAGTTTTAGGAAAATTGAGAGAGGTAAGGCAGGTCACAAATATAGTAAATATCGGAAGTACCTGCCCCGCGCCCAGATTTATCTGTGGTGCCGCAATCTAGTGTTCATTTGCATTTTGGTTACGTTATTGATTAGCTTTGGATCGCAATTTTGTTTGTAAGTCCTTCTCTTCTAAACAGTTTCAATTATTTTTATCGTCCTGTTTTTTTTTACATCCAGTTATTTTCATCTTTAATCACCATATAATTCCATGTCGAATAATTTATTCATTTTTCAACTTGGTCTTGCTTTATATAAGAAATATAATCAATATCAGAATTATAAATTGCACATCAAGCTTAAGTAGTGCTGTAGTATATATAATTTTTACTTAGCTTCTACTTGTGGTTGTAATGATCAAGCTTGCGTAAAATTGGATAATCGCGAAACCATGGTTCTTTCTAGCTCGATATTCTCTTTAGAACTTTCGGGATCCAAGTGGCAGCAGCCTCAACAAACCACCTCTCCTCCCAAATAAGAAACAAAACAACGAACCATTTATTATAAATCATTGTTACTCTTAGATCAGATTGTAGACATATTATTTATATCAAAGCGATGTTTATAGAGTAACAAAGAACCATCACTACAACAAAACAGGCCTTTTCCATCGGCATGAATCGTTGTAAAATCGACGGGAATCATCCATTACATCGAATTTCCATCGATTTCCAAATCGACGGTAATCGATCGACGTAAAATCGAAATCGTCGTAAAATCGTCGTAAATTGTGACGAAACAATAATCGTCGTAAACTCGTTGTTTATAATCGACGTAAATTCGATGTAACATTAACAACTGAATTACAACGAAATACTAATTTGGTCGTTAGATCGATGTAAACTTTACGATCGATTAACGACGTATTTGCCATTTCTCTTAACGACGAAACAAAGTCGTCGTAAAACACCGGTTAAATATACCAGGTCAATTACAAAATCGAAAAACCAAAATGAAGAAAAACCGTTGTCAAGTCGATGTTATTGAAATCGTCGTTAATTCGAGGCATATAAACGTTGTTAAACCGATGCCATTCTACGACGCGTTTACAACGACAACGTTGTAAAACCGATGCAAGTTTACGACGATTTAACAACGATAACGTTGTTAATGAGTCGCCACTTGCAACGATGTAACGACATTGTTATACGTCGTATTTACGACGATTTAATATAAAAATAATAAAAAAAATATAAAAAGAAATAAAATAAAAATTATAAAACGAAATAAAATAAAATAAAATAAAATAAAATAAAATATATTTTACAAAATTTAAAAAAAAAATATTTAAACAAATTCAATATCCGACAGGGACATAACACCAGCCGTCCCGCTCGTCGTTGCCCGTTGCTCGTCGGCCTCTTGCGCTCTTGCTGCAGCTAGCGCTTCTCGTTTACGCCTTTTTTCTTGCAAGATTGCGGCAATCTGCAGGTTCTCCCTAGCCATGAGCTCGAAAATGGCGTCGTTATCTGAACGTTCTGAACGCTCATCTTGGATTTCCCGCTCAAGACGTGCAATCTTGGCCCGCAGTTGGGTCTGCTCTTCATCGTCGGATCGTCGGCGGGGCGGAGCAAGTGCCGAAGCAACAGGAACCTTGGCAATTGATCCCATCCCAATAGTTTTACCCCTATTCTGAGGGGCGACCTGCCATTTTAAACATTGAATTAATTGATATTAAATAATAGAGTAATATATATAAAAAAATTTAATTAATTAACAATAAATTAATATTTACCTGTACGAAGATGCGATCAATCTCGGGGGTGCTCAACTGCACCTGAGTGGATCCCCCGGGAGATAGCTGCTGGGAGCGTTGCGTTTGTTCGTCAACGACCCTTGCGTTCACGTCGTTCCATATCTCCTCTGCTCTCGGAGATACAAAAGTGCCGTCTTTCTTCTTGTGGGTCTTCTCCCAAACATCCGTCAATGGAGGGAGCGCACCTCCTCTCTCCGCAGCCTAAAAATGAATTTAATTAATTTATACTAATTTTATTATGTTATAATTTATATTATTTGTATATATAAATAATTAAAAAGAAAATGAAAGTGCGACATTACCATCTCTAAACGTCTTCCGGCGAAAGACGTCTGACCGGAGCAGTGAGGGACGACCTTCGGTTGGCCGTCAGGACCAACCGATAAACGGGAAGCAGAGCACTTCATAGAGGTCTCTATGGAATCTGGCTTCATCCAGAATTGAACCAATCCGTCCCACACCGTTTGGCTGACGCATATCGGCTTTGCGTCGTTACCCTTTGTCCGCCATTTCTTTTTCCAGTCGGCGACGGTGTTGTTTGTACGCAACTTGGCTTTCTCCTTCCATTGTGCCTTCACCTCCTCATTATGAGCTTGATCCCAGGTGTACCGTTGCTGAAAAAAACGAATTTATAATTAAATTATTTATATATATCAAATATAAGTAATTAAGTAAATATAAAATATTAGAAATTAAAAAAGTTCAAAAATTATTACCGCAAACATCTTAAACCAAGTATCTCTGATCTCTTGGCTGACTGCCGACCAATTTGGATGAGCCTCGGAAAAATAGGACTTGATGATGTCGCTGATGGTGCGCGAGACCGAATTTTCGACACCAAACCTATAAAAATGTTAATTGTTAATTAATATTTTTAAGAGATTATATAAATATTAAATTATTACATTAAATTTTAAAAATTTTAAACGTTTTAACTTACCACAATGCTCCATCTTCCTTCTCTGGATGGAGTCTAGTTAGATTTACCCGTCCGGGTAATGCTAGCAGCTCTTCAATAGTCATATGTGCATAGGGCCGAGGCAGTTGCACATGTTGCTGCGGGAGCGGCGGCGGTGGCGGTTGTTGGTGTTGTGGTGGGGGTTGATGGAATTGCGGGGGTTGATCGTGGTGCGGTGGTGGCGGGGGGGGGATAAAATCCCTGAGATTGCGATGTCTGCGACTGAGTCGGCGGAACCCTCGTATCCCCCGAGGTAGAATTAGAACCACCTGAAGCACCCATGAAGTGATGATACTGGTTTTGGCCGGATGGAGGAATCATCTGCAAATTAATAAAAACAAACATATATAAGAAATCTAACAAATCTAAACCGTTTCTAATGAAAAATAACCATTTCGAAACCGTTTCTAAATACCCATTTCTAAACCGTTTCTAAATACCTATTTCTAAACCGTTTCTAAATACCTATTTCTAAACCGTTTCTAAATACCTATTTCTAAACCGTTTGTAATGAAAAATACAGTAAATTAAACAAATATAAATGAAAAATCAAATAAATAAAAAACTAACCGTTGTTTGTAATGATAACGGAAAGCCGAAAGTGTTTTTTTTGGTGAGAAAATGTTAGAAAGAAGTTGTGGCGATGCAATTCTGAGGCGAGGCTGATATATATAGAGTTTGTTGTCGTCGGTACATCGTCGCAATTTACGACGATTTACCAACGACATGGATAGTGTCGTTGGTAAATCGTCGCTAATTACGACGATTTTCCAACCAAAGAGAAATATACAGTTTCCATAACATTAATGAATCCGCACGGGAAACGGAGAAAGTGGGGTCGTTGCTAATTCGTCGCAACTTACCATCGATTTTACGTCGGTCCCACAAGAGTCGACGTAAAATCGATGGTACATATTTTCAATTCGTTTTATATTCCCGCACGCGGGAAGCGGAAATATTTCGTTGTCGTCGCTAGATGGTTGCAAATTTCCATCGATTTTACGTCGACTCTTGTGGGACCGACGTAAAATCGATGGAAAACTATAATCGTCGTAAATTCGATGGTAAACTAGAATCGAAGATTACGGCGCCTACTATCACTTTTCGATTTGGTACGATGAAATAATTTTTTTAATTTCCGTTTAACAACGACTTGCCAACGAATCGTCGCAAAATCGTCGCTAATTTTTACCCTAAACCCCAAACTCGCCCCAAACTCTTATTTGCTTGAATGGAAGTATGAAAAGCTTAAAAACTGTGAATAAGAAGTTATAAATTGAAATGAAAACAACTAAAAAAATTTCAAAACCTCATTTTGACAATATCTTGTCATAATACATGTAAGTAAACCTTATACTATGTAAAATGTTTATGAAAACACATTTTCAATGATTTTTCATCTACAAACTTAGTTTCAATGTCATGTAGTCAATTTTTGTTGCTTGGTTAGCCTTCTAATCGATATGATGTGTCTTCGAAGTCATTTTAGGGTTTAGGTTTTCATTTTAGGGTTTAGTCGTCCTAAAATCGTCGCAATTTACGACGATTTTCCGTCGCACGTACAGTAGTCGATTGCAAATCGTCGGTATTTACGACGATTTTCCATCTAAAGTATACTATTCGTTGGAAAATCGTCGTTAAGTGTAAAATTATTTCTATATTAGGACTAACACCCCCTGGTTCACAACCACACTCAACATTTGAAAAAAAAAGACTTTTTCTTTCATCTAGATCCGGAGATCGTGCTTCGGAAAATGGAAATCCTTGTCGGGAACATTTTCCGGAAGGGCGATCTCTGGCCTAGATGTTGGAAAATTTTTTATAACAAAATTACAAACGTTTTACCATCGAATTTGGTATGTATTTGTGATTAGTCGGGAAATCGTTGCAAATTACGTCGAATTTACGACTAATTTTGTTGGCATGGTTGGAAAATCGTCGTAACTTACATCCAATTTAGGACGACCAGTCTCTTCATCGTCGTTATGTGCAACAAGATTGCTACTATCCACGTATGTTGGAAAATGACCATATTTTCCTATAAAATGACCTTCACCCTCTATTCTTTCACACACATCATAAATCTTCCTCATCTCTTGTTGAGGTCAGAGTATCCCATGCAAAATGTTTAGGCTTTCCTAAACATTGTTATATGGGATCATCTGATCTCGACAAGTGATGAAGAATTTTTTTTTTATTTTTTTTTGACAATTGGAACGAAATAACCACGAATTTGGAACAAAATTTTATTCTCGAAGGTATATCGATGCACAATGCATCTGTTTAACATCGAATCGTCGTAATGTCGACGCCATTTCCATCGATTTTACGTCGATGGTGCTAAGAAAAAGTTACGGAAATTTGATTTTCTAAGTCTGTTTCATACGGAAATAGTAATAGGGTCGTAATTTGGAACAGAATTAATACTTAGTACTTAATTATATATGTAGTAGAGTTATATATGTCTTAAACGGGAGATGATATTTACTACTTAATTATTCATCATTAGTAACGAAACGGGAAGTTCATAACATAAGGTGCAAATTAACAGAAATATCAAATATGATACAATTAATATGATACAAAATCTCAGAATACAATATATCTTCTGTCAATACTCGTCCGAGTCATTTCGGTCGCTGAACTCATCATCATCCGGTTCATCGCTTTCGGAGAATTCATCGGGAACACTCTCGTCTTCATCATCATCACTGGTATCGTCAGCCACATTTACACTTTGTGGGTTTTGAGGATCTATTAAGAAGATAGACCCTGTTGTGTTCTCCGCCGGATCTGGTATAACCGAACAATGATCTTGCTGCATTGGCGGAATTTCATCCTGATCTCCAACGATTGTGCCCCTAGGAGATACTTTAACAACAGATAACCAAGTAATTCCTGATGTTCGAACACGCGGATATGGTACGAATGTTACTTGTTCAGCTTGCGACGCCAAGATAAACGGCTCGAATTTGTTGTAACGCCGAGATTGGTTTACGTCAACTCCATATGTGTGCTCTCGAACGCCTCTGCCGAGTGTTGGGTCAAACCAATCACATTTGAAGAGAACACATCTTAAACCAAGCAATCCGGGGTATTGCACTTCAATAATATCTTGCAACACGCCATAGAAATCAACCTCACCCCTAACGCAAACACCGTAATTCGCAGTAGCCCTTTCGTGTCCATAGTTGAACGTATGGAACACGTATCCGCGTGTACAATACATAGGAGCAGAAGTGATCCTCCATATTGGCCCTTTGATTAACTCGTGAAACCACTGCGGATATGCTTCGTCACCAGGATTAACCTATATATTAATAAACAAATCATTGACAAACTCAATTAATTACTATATGTAATAGGGTCGTAATTGAGGTAAGTAATTCAAACTAACCGATGATTTAATCCACTCCGCAAAGTGCTGATCTTTCCGTTTGTTGAGTTCTGTATCTGTAACCCCGTCGATACACTCCCGGACCTGTCTACAAAATTCCCTGCAAAATTCAAGGAATTAATGTATAGAATATATTTGTTACTTAATTAATCAAATTCAACCTGCATAATCATATATATATATAACATAAATGACTTACGTCTCAAACGTAGTAACTTCCTCGCAATTGAGTAAGACATACGTATGTGCACTATGACGATCGTTCTCGTTTGCCCACCATACTTCTTTCATACATCCACCTAATCGGCCGACTGACGTGAATATATCTGGTACACCTTCCACTGGATATGACCGACCAACACCACCATCGTCATATCGTTTTGTAGCCCTTTTACGTGTGCGCACTTTTGATGGAAAATAGAAGTCAGTGAAATGAGAAGTTTCTTGAGACAAACTTCCAGAAACGATCGATCCTTCAACCCTTGCAAGATTTTTGGCTTTTCCTTTTAAGTACCCCATAAATCGCTCAAACGGGTACATCCACCGATAATGAACTGGCCCACCAAGCTCTGCTTCGTAAGGAAGATGTACAGCTAGATGTTCCATAACATCAAAAAAGGCTGGTGGAAATATCTGCTCCAAATTACACAAATACATAGGAATATTTTGCTGGAGTTTACCAATAACATCTACGGTAAGAGTACGGGTACAAAGATCTCGGAAGAACGCTCCAATCGCTGTATATAACATAAGATATTTTGTAAACTCCATATAGATTATTTAATAAATGCATGCATATATATAAAATATTGTTTCTAAAATATACCTGCAATTGCCGCATGTACTTCTGGGTGTAGAAGTTCCGCAAATACAAACGGAAATAACCGTTCCATAAACACATGACAGTCGTGGCTTTTCATCCCAGAAAACTTTCGTCCTTCAACACATTTAGATAGATTAGAAACATACCCGTCGGGGAACTTCACGTCGGACGTTGCCCATTTGAACAAGGACAACTTTTCCGCAGCCCCTAACTGAAATATAGCAACTGGTACTTCCCCCTGGTTAGAAATATGCAATTCACTCCGTGAACAAATTTCAGGCAAGTCCAATCTTGACTTTACACTGTCCTTCGTTCTGCCTTTTACGTTCAACACCGTATGCATGATATTATCGAAGAAATTCTTTTCAATGTGCATAACATCGAGGTTGTGTCTGAGAAGATGAGAGCTCCAGTATGGAAGGTCCCAAAAAATACTCTTCTTATGCCAATTGTGCTGTTCCCCGTATCCGTCAGGCATATTCCCCGGGGTGTGCCAGTTCCCACCACGTTTAACTGTACTCTCTGCGCCATAATGATCAATTTGCGCTTCTATAGACTCTCCAGATAAAATCACCGGTGGAGGAGCACGAACCGCTTTGTTCTTCCTAAACAGTTTCTTGTTTCTCCGGTATCTATGATTCAACGGTAAGAATCGGCGGTGACAGTCAAACCAGCTTGTCTTTCTCCCGTGTTTAAGCTGAAATGCATCTGCTCGATCGAGGCAGTACGGACAAGATAACCGCCCATGCGTAGTCCACCCAGAAAGCATTCCGTATGCAGGAAAGTCGCTTATTGTCCACATAAGCACTGCCCGCATCGTAAAGTTCCTCTTGCACGAAATATCATACGTCCGAGCTCCGGTATACCACAACTCTTTCAATTCCTCTATCAAAGGCTGCAAAAAAACGTCAAGGGAACGCCGGGGATGCTTCGGGCCAGGGATCAAGATACTCATAAATAGAAATTCTCTCTGCATGCACATATCAGGAGGAAGATTGTACGGCGTTAGTATTATCGGCCATAGAGAGTATTGCCTACCAGACATGCCGAAAGGACTAAATCCGTCCGTGCAAAGACCCAAGTAGACATTTCTTTTCTCACTAGCGAAATCTGGATGAACCGCCTGAAAGTGTTTCCACGCTTTAGCGTCAGATGGATGCCTAATCTCTCCTTCTGTTTGCAAATGATCGGCATGCCATCTCATCAATCCTGCCGTCCTCTCAGACTGATACAGTCTTTGCAATCTATCTTTTATTGGTAGGTACCACATCCGTTGGTACGGTACCTTGTTTCGACCACTACCTTGTGGCTTGTATCGTGGCTTCTGACAAAATCGACACTCCTGCAACTTATCATCATCTTTCCAGTATATCATGCAATTATCAACACAAACATCTATCATCTGAGAAGGCAACCCAAGGCTAAACACCAACTTTTGTATCTCGTAATACGAATCAGCAGCTGCATTGTCATCTGGTAAGATATCCTTAATTAGATCAGCCCAACCATCCATGATAAACTGACTTATATTACCATCAGTTTTAAGAGTCATCATCCTTGCTGCAACTGACAATTTTGTGTGCCCTTTTGTACATCCATCGTACAAAGGCTGATCTGCTGCTGCTAAAATATCAAAAAACTTTCTTGCATCTGGATTGGGTTCCTCATACGCTACATTATGAGGATCTCCATATGTACTTGCGGTTTCCGGAAATGCATCTGTTACCATTTCATGCATTCTATGAACTTCACTTCTACCGTAATTAACAGGACGATGTTCAAGTACGGGATCCACATTTTCTTCAAAACGCATTCCTTCATTAATATAATTACTACTGCTACTACTAGCTGCATTTCCCCCATGACCTTCCCCATGACAATACCAAATATAATAATTCTGCATAAATCCTCTATTCAACAGATGCGACCACACTTTTGAGATAAGCACAAATTTTCTATTCTTGCATTTTGGACAAGGACAATACATGTACTTATTACCGCTTTCGATCGTAATTTGCAATGTCATGGCCTGGTACATGAATCCCTCAAGCCCATCTCTGAACTCTTTCCTCAGCAACCCGTCGGAATCTTGACGATTGTACATCCATTCTCGTATCTGATAAATTGACATATTTTTTGAAGTAATTGTTTTTTTCTGTTTTTTTAGAGAGAGAGAAGTTTAAGTAGTTGAGAGTGAAATGATGTATTGGAGGTCACGGTATATATAGAAAATTTTTAGACATTAACAACGAATTTGCAACGACAATTCCAACCAATTTCCAACGAGGGAATTTCTTTTACAACCACTTACCATCGACTTTAACTGATGTTAAAAAGCCGGTAAGAATCGTTTTAAACCATGTGCTCACCTAATTCAGCTGATGTAAAAACGTCGCAAGTTTGCAACGATTTTCCTTCGAAAAAATATTTACACTTTAAATCGTTGTAAATTCGTTGTTCATTACCTACATATTGTAGTCGTTGTGAAATCGTCGTAACTTGACCACGCTTTAACGTCGATTAAAGTCTAAGTGTTTAATTCGTCGTAAAGCCGTTGTAAATAGACGACGATTTTACAACGAGTTAATTTCGTCCCTAAATTACGACGATTATACGACGACAGTGGTCAACTCGTCGTAAACTCCTCGCAGTTTACGACGATTTTACGACGACTGTTTTTCGTCGCAGTTTACGACGATTATAAGACGAAATTAATTTTCGTCGTAAATTAGTTGCAAATTAGAGGTTTTTAACGACTAATTTTTGGGTCGACGCAACATGTCGATGGAAATTGCCTGTTTTGTTGTAGTGCATGCTTCATTCAAATTCATTAATGTATAACGTTAGTTTACCTAAAAAATGCTTAATAAAATGAAAAGAGAGTATAATTCACTATGTACAGTTTATTCTCTTGGGTTACAGTAAATATGAATTCATTAGGCATGATACCCGATCGGATATCCGAATTATCCGAATTATGGGTATAATGAATTATTTTTGATATTATAGATATATTATTTTTAGAATTTTCTGATTTTTTTCGGGCTTTCATATATAGTTTCAGTATTTTATTTTTTAAAACAAAAAAAAATCGAATTTATAGATATTTTTTAAGTTTTCAGGTATTTTTATGGGTTTTTGGGTATATTTTTGAGTTTATGAGTGATAAATAACTTACATCTCTAAACCCAAATCATTACAAAAAAATAACGGGCAAATTAGATTCTCTGCTACTTTGATCCGAAACATATCCAAACCCATATAAACCCGACTTGATACCAAACCGAAATTCATTCGGTACCTATATTCGGTATTTATATTCAGTATTTATATGGGTACATAGATCAACTATCGATAGACCCGTATTCATCGGTATCTACCCAAATAAGAACCGATCATCAGCCCTAGAATTCATCATACAATACTAAGTACTAACCCACATACGTACCTCTGTCGAAAAAACGGGATACAAATATTCTTTGCGTGAAGAAAAATACAAATAGATTAATTAATTACAGTAGGTTTTACGTTTTGTCGTTTATTGCAAACCTAAGTCACCAATCACGCTTAATTAGAATCCAAATTGCAACTGTCGACGGTATTTGACCACACAATAATAATAACAATCGAGTGTATAACTCTGCTAATAATTTCGTTGACAGGACATTGATTCTTGTAAGTTGAAGAAAAAATATAATGGGTCAAAGAGCACCATAAATGCGGATTAGAACAATGTCATAACTCATAACGATCATATCAGTGACCGAAATGGCACGCGCATCACGCAATTCGGCCACTAGGGTTGAAAGAAAAAGTAAAAGTGTAGCCGAAATTTAGATGTCATTTAATCATGGGGTCATTTGGCATAATCTGTATCTGTTTTGTTTTCTCTTAATGTAGTTGTAGTTATTAGTTGTCACGTTGGAAACATGACTTTTATGCCATGAATAGCGAAATCCTAATTGTATAGTGAAATGATTGAATGTAAAACTGAATATGTTTTTATAAAATAATCGATACAAATTTTAAATGTTAGTTTTATAAATTAATACTCGATAAATTAATAAACACGATACATTAATAAAATCTCTCGGTTCCGAATTGGATCGGTGTAAAATATGACACAATTCGATAAGATAATAAAATAATAATATTTTTAAAACCTATATGTAAAATATAGTCCTAATAATATTATAAATTAATAATTATCCTATACAAATATATATATATATAATTTTAATGTTATTTGTTTTTTCTTAAAGTTGAAATCTTTGAAGCTCATCTCTACTTTTTGAGGAATGATTTTGATGAAAATAAAAGCAATGATTTTGCATATCAACGAACATGTAATAAGTGAAAAGTTGTGAGTTTCATAAATCTCCCACACTAAAATATAATATGAAAACTAAAAGAAAAAAGAAATTTCAAAGAATATGACAAGTAGGAAAAAAATGTAAACAATAAACTAAATACAAAAATATCAAAGAAAAAATTGATAAAATATTTTTCGTTAAAGAAACAAGTTAAGAAAACATACGTATAAAGAGAAACTTCTTATTTAATGTAAATAAAATTTTAGAAGATTATCATAATTATAAAAAAAATCAACAAATCAATTAATTAATAACTCTATAAATTAATAAAATATCAAAGTCTCGACATTATTAATTTATAGAGTTTCTACTATCGTTTAGTTAGTTTATTTTTTTTTATTTTTATTTTTTTTGCAAAATGGGCTTGTTTGCCGTCTTACACATTCAAAATATATAGCAATATTGTTTTGGGTCTTATACATCCAAAATTTATAGCAATATTATAATATGGAGGTGTAAGCACTTGTCTAGTCTATGCAGTGTGTATTGAAGCACAACAAAGAAAAAATAGCTTTTAAAATAGAATGTTTCGATACGATGAAAATGGTGTTTAAACCAAATGAGTGACTAGTAATTTTAATTCTATTTGAAGAAAATGTTCTTGTACTTTTCCATCACCAAAAACACGAAGACAAATATGCTAATACATAGTGCACACAATCTCCTTTTATGATTTGTATTATGCAAACATGTTTTCACCGGTTTGGATTACCGAACTATTTTGGGATCAAAGGCCCTTGATAAAAAAAAAAATGAAAGATAGTAGTCGGTCACGTTTTAAATCAATAAAAAAAAGAACCGTTAAATTTCTTCAGGACCACTATCGGAAAAAAGAACAATGGTCCAGAGCACAAAACAGCTAAAGGAATAGGCCCAATAATTTTCTTCGATAGACTGGGCCTGAAGCAAATAATGATATATCGTTAAGTCACATTTTAAATCATTTAGGGTCTCGGCGACTGAACCGTCGTGTCTGGCGGTGGTTCCTCGCGGCGGCGTGCCAATGAATATGAATATCCTCCTCACCGTACGAGGACACTGCTTAGGAGTAGGCGGAGTTTAACTTGTCGGAAGATATATATTCGGAGTAGAACTGTTATAAGCTTATAATTCCTAGTGTATACTGAATTGTGTTAAGCTTTAATAGATTGATAATCTTTGTTAATATAATATATCTTGCTTCCTCAACATACATCTAGAACATCTCTTTCTTTTGAATACGCCTAAAAGATTGAAACTTGAGATAAAACAGAGTAGAGGAGGCTTCTTGAGGAACCCTTAGATTTGTGCTTAGAGAACTCCAGTTTCTTGGATTTTCATGTTCATTTGATGATAAATCGGTATAGTTAGAAAGACAGAATTGGTTACATTGTAAGTTCAAATGGGAATTGAGGGAAAAAGACAGGTTTAAAGTTTAAACAGTGAATTCGTAAAAAAAATCAAAACTTTGAGATATTGTATATATACATAAGATATGTTTTGAGAGTGGAGTTCAAAGCAATGCAGAAAGAACAAAACTTTATCGAGAAACTTAAGAAACTAATTGCAAACAAAAGAGTGAAAGACTTAGTCAAAGAAATAATTTTTGAAAACAAATTATGTATTCTCCTTCCCTGATGTATCTGAAGAACAGACATTGCCTGCTCTTGCATACTGATGGCCTCAACAGCCAATATTCTCTGTTTTTATCAAACCCTATACTTGAAACAACCTAACCTACCTCCATCTTGATAAGGTTGATCGTTTCGCCACTTCTTCTTGCATTTTCTATAGTATATTGCCTTTTTCTGTATTTGATTTCTTGTTGTGCCGCTCAAGAAAATGGCTGAGCTTTGTTGTGGATAGGATCTGACCCTCGTCTTACACGTCTCTTGCTTGATTTGAAAGAGTCGTTTGTCTTGTTCTTTTGTTCTTCTTCTTGCGTCTTCTGATCAGCTTTCACTTCATTCTTGTTAACCTCCTCAAGAATTCGCCGGTTTTCTCCGAGCATTTCTTGATCTTCAATGTTGTCCTTGAAATGCAAACTGATGCTCTTGAGCTTAGCAATTGCATCTGGCTCAGCTCCTTGTGTTTGTGTGAGGAAAAACTCTCTATTTCTCATGGCTGAGACCTTATATCTGTTGTCTGATAGTAATCCTATGCAGACAAGAAGAAAAAGCATCGTTCTTGTACTAGAACCCAACATTTTTCTGCTCTTAGGCAGACAAGAAGAATCAAGAGTATCTTTCTAATGAGAGGGTTTAGGGGATTTATATATGAAGATGAGATTATAAGCCCATCTGAGATTTGATTTCGTGTGTGTGTGTGTGTGTGTTTCTTCCTGTAGATATAGTCCTGTTTTATATCAGTTATTGGGATTTGGAGGGAGCTTTAAAGTGTAAAAGCACAGTGGGTCCCTAGGGGAAGTTTTAGATTCACTTAAAAAACATTGCTTTGGAAATCTAAGCAAGTAGATTAAGGCTGTTACGGAAGAATCTGACAATGATTGTACAAAAGAGTTTTCGGTACACGAAAACAACTGAGAAGTTAAGTATCTTTCTTCATTTGGTTTCCTCACATCTCTACATTTGTCCTTTGGCTTTTGTTTAACCAATCTTGACAAGAAAATCTGGCCAATTTGTGTTTCTGAACACCTTCCTAACTAGCCACATGTCTACTTTCGAAGCTTATACTTTCATGAACACTTGCTCTTTTTCCAGTGAACCATCTACAAGCTGCCTAAGCTTAATCAAGAAATTTGGTTATAATTACTTTTTCAACCCAATTTGTAGTGAATAATTTTTGTTAACACAAAACATCATGAAAAGGTTAAGTTATACGGTTTAATGGTTTCTTTTATTATATGGTTTTAAAGATGGCATATTCACTGCATCGAATGCTTTTACTTGATTTCTCAAATTGTACTTTGAAATCGAAAACATACACAATGCCCTTTAACTTTTTGGGACAATGTGTTCTATACTAATCATTCAAGTTTAAGCCCTTTTATTTATGCTGTGGATTCTTGTGGTTATGTCATATATAATTCCTTTGTTGTTAAGGAAAGCTTTTGTTGTTAAAATGGAACAGGAACACAGCGTACCGGAACCGTGGGCCAAGCAAACCGTTGGTACTATTACATTACTACAACGTAACAAGAGCAAGCTACTCATATAAAGCATTAAACTTTGGCTAAAATAAAGATACAACAGAGAAGCCCTCTACTCGAAAAGAAACACATACATTTTTTTTTCTTTTTTTAAGAATGATTCTTTATACTATTCTAAGATCTTCTCCACTTCACTTTAGGATTCATAGCTCACTTTGTTTTTAAGTAACAACATCGGCTGCATGTTTTTACTTGTACTATGTAGTACTCTAGAATATAACCTACTGAAGATTAGTTGAATACATGTAAATAGGATTGATCCCTGATTTGTGTTTACACATGAAAAATTATTGAAAATATAGCCTCTAGTCTCTACTGTTGAAATTACCATAACATTATAGCTTAGAGCATCTCCAACCCTATGTCATATTTGTCACTTTATGCTATTTTGTAATAGAATTTGCTTCAACAGTGTTGCATTTTCCATTGCAAAATAGCATCATGCTATTTTTGCTTCCAAATTTGGCATGAGATTATGCAATATGCTATTTTGCAATTGAAATTTTTAATTTACAAAATAGTCCTTTACTTTTTACATAGTTTTAATTTAACCATTTAATTATTTTGATTATGTAAAATACTCATAACTCTATTAAAATAGAAATAATATTTATTTAATAAAAAATATAATAACATAACCATAATAAACTTAAAAATTATTTTTAAAAATACTGAAATTAAAAAAATATAATACATATCTAGTACAACAAAGATCAATGATTAAATACTCTCCTAAATCACTTTCAAATCCGCTTAAGTTACCCAATTATTGTCCAAATGATGTAGGTTGCGGTGGATCATGTTGTTCAGCTCTTTTTTGTAAAAAACATTTTTTGATGTAGGCTGCGGTAGATCATGATGTATTTTTTAATATTATAATAATAAAATAAAATAAAATAATATAACATAATTGTGATGTTTTTACAAGAAAATAAATAGATGATTCAGTTTGTAAAATTTTGAAGAAAGCATATAGTTTTAACAATTAATAATAAATTGAAAAAGAAAAAATGCAATGGACCATTGGAGAGAAATTCAATTTTTTTGCAAAAATTTTGCCATTTGCAATGAATATTCAATGTTTGTTTGCCAAGTTTAAGATTAACAATATCTAATCATTATTTTGTGTGTGTTTGTTTATGCTAATAATGCCTCTTAATGCTACTTTTTTTTCCCAATGCCGTCTTGATTCATCTAAAGATCTTAATCTCAATGCAATGATTCAAAAAGACTCACTTTGGTTTGATATAGCTCCCTTAATTATTGTTTTTTTTTTTCTTTTCCAGTTTTCCTCATCTCATTTATTCATAAGAGAGTAGAGACGATCTTTTTCTTTATCTGACTTCCCTTTTCTTTACTGTTGTTGTTTATATTTCTTTTAATTTTGTTTTAGCAATTTTTTATTTATTTTTAATAATCACATGGTATACTTGGAACATTCTGAAGCATCAGGTTCTGTCTCAAAGTAACATATTTTAAAACTGAGGATTGGATATTGCTTGCAGGCTCAAAAACAAAGCAGGATGAGACCAGTCGTTGGTCCAAAAAACAAATATACCCATTTGCTGATTTTGAGTTCCCCTTTGCTTTTTCTGCATTCTCGAGGTTAGTCCTAAAGTTGCAACTTTTCCTTTACTTAAAAAACCCAAAACTTACATTTTTAAAAATAAGAAAACGATATCTTGAATGCTGATCCTTATAGGAGATTGTTTTTTGTTTTTAATTTAAAGTGATAACTTTCTTTTTCCGATTGGGGTTTTTGATGTGACCAATGAGATCTCTGATGTTGTCGGAGGGAAGCAGCCACCATGACATGAGAAAGGATACAAAAGAAGTTAAAAGCAAAGCAAAACAAAGCAAACTTGGGTTATAACTGAATTATCAATAGATGATGGTGATATTCCCTCTGTGGATAAAAGGTCTTATGCACAATCATTCAAGCAAATGGGTGATGTGATTAGTTTTTTAGTAGGGTTGTTCCACTGGACTAATCGGAGTCGAATCGCATTGACCCAATCTTGATTTAGTCTGGTCTTAACCGAGTTGAACCAGGGTTTGGCCATGGCCGATATCCGGTTTAGCATGATGTAGGCTAAATAGGATATAGTTGGAAAATTACAAAACAGTCCAGATTGATGTCCATCTTAGCTTATCTTAAGTCCCTCTTTGGAAATAACTACAATCAGGTTTGATTTAAATTTTTTTAAAGATTTGCAATAGTGCATTCTTGATTTGGGTGTGGGTTAGATTTAGTGTTCATATGGACATGGCTAGAGATGTCAAACGGGCTAATCCGCATCCAAATGGGCCAACTCGTCGCGGTTTCACTTTTTTGGCGGACTATACGGGTTAGCCCGTCACAGGTTGCGGTTTGAAAAGCTAAGTCCAAACCCGCTCCGTGTTATATTAGCAGTATGCGGGCCAGCCCACGGATCATAAGTTTTTTTGTTGTCTTATGTTGTGTTCAGTCAGCCATAAAAATAAAACTTGTGTTGCAAACCTATTTTATTCATTTTTAGACATGAAAATTAAACATGTTTTATATTCGTTAAGACATGAGAAGAGAACTAATGTTGATTAATTGTGCAAATTGCCGTGGATACCTGCATCATCTGTGTACAGAGTAAAACATAAATTTTAACAAACTTTTTTTTTGTAAGACAAATCATTATTCAAAATTTCAAACAATCAAACTAAACATGGAAATAGAAATCCTATGACAAACTAAAATCAACAAGAGACCTTGGAAAATTCTAAACTTAAATTTGAGAAACAACAAAAGAAATCTCAACTGTTATTCAAAACAAAATTCTAAAGTGAAAAATTTGTAATCCGAGAATCAAATAGAACACTACATGACTATTTCTCAAGTTTTATCTCTTTTTCACATCATTTTTTTATCATTCTCTAAATAAATTATATAAAATAAATAACTTAACAACCCGTGGGTTAATCCACTGTGGTTTCATTTTTTTGGTGGACCATGCGAATTAGCCCGCCACGAGTTGCGGTTCAGAAAGCTAAGCCCAAACCCACCCATAGCGAATCAATTTGGGCTAAATCCGCGGGCTGCGGACCATATTGACATCTCTAGGCATGGCTCTCTAATGCTCTTTGACATATGGTATTGGGTAAAAACAAAACGGGCCTATATATAAGATGGGCCGAGTATGAAGCTTTTCTATTCGGCCAGTATTTTTTTGAGTAAATAAACATTTACCCTGATCATTCTTCCATTTTACCCGTTTGACATCAAATTCGAATAAACCAAACATATAACATGTGAGCAGAACGTGCCTGAAGTTGGACCCAAAACTCGACATAGGATGCGAATAGGTGGTATCATGTGCATACCAGACACTCTTTACACATCAATCAAGTACAATTGATGTCTAACATTTATGCTTGCTAGCTCCTAAACTAAATTTGATATATAATAGGTAATTTCATTCTATAAGTTTATGTAACTTCTCCTGACCTTATATTAAAAACAAAACAAAACATATCTTGTAATATAACAAATCCAACGTTCTATCACTAATTCTAAGAAATGTATTGGCAAAAAAATATTTTGGAAAAATCATCTGTTATCTTCTAATCACTAAAACATTAACTGAAATTAGGTAAACAGTTTTACCGTATCTATTATATAGTTTCAATCACACAGACCGTATGGTGCCAAACACTGCATATATCAGAGCCATAATTTACATGACTTGTAAGATACCAAGAAGATTTTCCCATTTTCTTTAGAACAATGGCAAATCAAAATTATTGAATTCAGACAAAATAAGATTTTGGCTACATAGATATCACGGGTTCTAAAAGCCATATGCTTGGATGAGAGTCATGAGAGTCCAAACGTCCATAATTTCAGTTGATATTTCTCTTAGTAAAACTCCTTTTTCAAATACGAGATTTTTTTCTTTCTTTCTAAAGGCATAAACATTGAACGACATGAAAATGTTATCTAGCAAACGACCCAAAAAGAAAACTATCCAAACCACCGGAGGGTTACATATAAATCTTACTTCTTCATTTTGGGGGAAAAAGCTGATAATATAAGCATCGTTTTCATGAACACGTGACTCTCTTTCCGCTGTGTTATACATAAATAACATGTACCAATCTCAAGTTTTGTTTTTAAGAAATCTCAAGGTGGATAATTAGTAAAATAATGGAAGATACTCGAATTTGTATCTCACGACTCAAGTATAATATGGTTTGTCTTGGCATAAAACAACCACTGAGAAGCCAACATGCTTATCATGGTCGGAACATAATCATAAAAAGCTCATTCTTATTTAATCATTTTGCTTCTTTCATTGATCATAAAAAAGTTCCCCCAAATCCGCCTTTACCACATCCACAAGCCTCCCCACCTAATCTATACACACATAGCACACATTTTTCTATATATACACAATATTGTATAAATCATGTTGACTCATATAGAATATTCCCATGCGCTTCTTCACCCCTAATTACTCGCAAACAAAATCTCTAGAATTTTATATTATATATGGAAATCTACGCATATATATTGGATTTTTTTTATAACATTTATATATGTTTAATAATATATTTTTTCAGTTAAACCCTAGTCCTATGTTCGGACACGTCCCCATGTCTTTCTTGTAACTATTCAAACTTAGCCTCAAGTGCTGCTCATCATCATCAACTCCAAAATCTCTCTTCTTTAGAGGCTGCTGCTCCACGCGAACGACGTCGTTTAGACTTCTCTTCTTTTCATTCATCACTTCCGATTTGATCTCCATCAACGGAAGCTCCATTGATTTACTCTGCTCATTATTATTATCCAGTTTCGTCTCTGAGCTCTCTGAGGATGTCAACGAACTCTCAACTGAGTATCTGGGCTGCCTAATTCCTCTGTTTTGTGTTTTCTTGCACCACAAGAAACCTTCTTCCACATCCTCTGCTTCTTCGTATTCTTCCGCTTGCGTTAGCTCTGAGAACGAAGAACTCGGATTCACCATTGAAGCTAATCTCGAGAGCTCGTTTCTCGCAAAGTCCATGCCAAGAGTAGAAGATGTGTAGCCAGCGAGAGTTTGTTGAGCTTTCATTAAAACTGACTGTAAATACTTTCCTTGCGCCTCAATCTTCACTTGTAAATGCCTCTGAACCTGAAACCAATACATTTTAAGACCCTAAAGAGAGTTTTCTTTTTCTTTTCGTAATTAGGAAATTTGATTGATGTTTATTACTTCGATCTGTTCATGAAGTTTCTTCTGAACTTCCATTTGCATTTGTAAAGCCTCCGTTATTTGCAACCCTCTGTCTCAAAATAAACAAACGATGATCAAATTTACTCAAATCTATCTATAAAATATATTATTGTTTTGATTCTTGATCATTACTCGTTAGTTGGATTGCTATTTTCTTCGGTGAAACTGCCTCGGAGATCTCTCGAGTCGTTTTTACTCTCAGCTTCTTGGTTTTCTGAAGCAGAGGAAACTGTTACACCAAGAAACAAAACAATTTTAAAAAAAAAAGAGATTTACCAACTCAATTTTGTCAGATCAGACTTCAAACTCAAGAATCTGTTATTATGTTTATCTATTTTGCCACAAAAACATTATCAATATTTTAATATTAAACCGAAGAATCTCAGACCTTCCAGCTTGTTATCATCGAACTTTAGGCTCTTCCCTAGCCGATATTTCTGCAGAAATTTAAAATGAAATCATCCAACTTTGATATTTCAAGAAAAAAATATTTCTGATCCAATCAAAGATGATTTACCTGTAAATGACTCTTTAGATGATACAAGGTAAGCCCAGGGATCTCCATAGTCTTCATCAAACCCTTTGGTGTTGCCTCTGCAAACACAAACAAAAATAGATAAATAAACAATCAAGAAATGAAAATGAGAAAACCAGAAGAATACAAAAAATGAAAATGAAAAGCAGAAACATTTAAAAGAAGATAAAAACACAAGAGTATATACTGTTAGGTCCTCCGAGTTGATTAACAGCTTCGATGAATCTGTGATGAAGCTCACAAGTCCATTTCAGTCTGGGTTTAGCATCCGTTGACAACACAAGGCTCATCTTCGCCTTCTGATTATTATTACCATTATCAGTGATGGTCTCCATTAACAAACTAACACATACAAATCTCTCTCTCTCTCTATATATATATATCTGATATACTATTAAGAACGACCCCAAGAAAGTTAAATAAAAAACGAAAGGGTTATTTGTTTTCAAAGATTGTTGGGTTTGTTGGCAAAGATATGGAGATTTATATATAAATCTTTGGAGTGGTTGATGTTTTTCTTTTATCTTTCTTCTCTCACTCCATATCTGGAAACATGAGTGGGGTTCTGTTGGAGAAGGGAATATATGCTCTCTTGACCTTTTCCTCTTTCTTTCTTTATCATTAAATTTATTGTTTGGTTATTATCTGTTTTTCTATTATCTTTCTCCGATTTCACACCGCTTTTTTTGAGTATTTGTTGCCTTTCGTAATTTCGTGTTACTTTTTTCTTCGATATATGAAGCAATAAGATCAGATAAAAAAAAGGTTTGTACACTTCGTTTTTGGTCGTATAGACACCGATCTATCCTAATGGACACATATCGCATGTGCATACAAATTTCTTCTTTGTTTGCAATTATTATTACCGTTTTCTTTTCTATTTTCAATATGGTCCTATTTTACCTTTCTTCTCTTGTTTTTTCTTCTTATGTATAAATGGGTTTTTTTTTGTAGGCTCTATAAATTTCAACACCGTCTTTAGGATTTTGCACGATTCGCAAAAGTTGTAACCTTGTAAGTTTGTAACATATAACATTTGATGAGAGAATTGTCGATCTGGGAATGATCAACTATAACAATTTCTAAGTTAATATCTTATATTTTTTTTTCTTATCTATGGAATTCATTTCAATAATAAGCTATATATCCACCACACGGATTGTATTTGTATGATTAAAATACCAGGATATAGAGATTAGAGAGCGAAGCATTATATTAAGTAAGGTTGTATAAATACAAGCTAGAATTCCTCCTAAAAAGAAGGGTAAAGAAAAAGTGTAAGGTTTGTTGTGTTGTGTCTCATCTGTATCTTGGCCTTCTCTTCGGTAATGTTGCCCCACCATACCTGTATATATACAATATATGTCCCTTCATATACTATACTTCAGACGAAGAAATAATAAATTTATGTAAGTTGTCACCGATGTCGACGGAAAACAAAAAATATGTAGACTCACCTATTTACTTCCAAATTATATGTATATGCATGTCGTATGTTTACATGCATACTAACTTACCATGCATCGTTGTATTACTATTGATGATGCTAATGGGTTACTTGTAAGACCATGTGCAATGCATAGTATTTTAACATATATTTTATTACTAAAATTGTGTAATGGGAGAATCTTATTAGGAAGATATTATTAAGAAATTTATTTTTATTGTAAATTTTAATTTTATTTATGAATAAAACATAAAATCTATTGCTATACTATCTCCAAATTTTTTAAATCATCCTTGAAATTTAAAACATACTTGACATACAAACTATACATTGCATAATTAAAATTTGAAATATACTTAACATACAAACATTTTAAGCATATATTATGAAATCATAAACGGAAAAGAACACTTAGTCAAAATCTTGACTATTTCCAAAATTTTCTCATATGTGCTCTAATTAAATTATTTTTTAATTATTGATACATTTGTGGAAATGAACACTTAGTCAAAATCTTGACTATTTCCAAAAAATTTTCATATGTGCTCCAATTAAATCATCTTTTAATTATTGATACATTTGTTTATCACGAATTCTTGTTCGAATAACCTTATGTGATAGCAAAAAAGTTATTGTTATATATTTTGATAATTTTTTAGTAAGAACTATTCTTATTTATCGTTGAAATAAACCTTTTTATTTCTTGTTTTCAACCACTTTGAACGAAGTGTTTTTCTTCAGGAAGAATCTTATTTTCAAATCAAGCTTTTGATACACACAATAAATCTAGTTGGACATCTACCGACAAAATAAAGGATGGAGACGGTTTTATTTCCACAATCGCTACGAGTAAGAAAATTCATTTCATAGTACTGAATCAGTCGATAATGAATATAAATCACTGGTTCTGTAGAAATAGTTCACTCTGCCAACATATGAAACTTGAAATCTAAAACTTCTAAAATATATATTTCTTTTTGAACAAAAAACTTCTAAAATATTAATATTTAAGTAACATATATAAATTTTAAAAGACTGCCTATAAATTTCAGAAGAAGAATTCTTTGTGTTTAAAGGGTCATGTTAGACAACTAGTTTTATTTGGATCATTGGACTTGATTTGAATTTGATGTTTCATTTCACATCAATAATAGTGTAAATCAACCGGATTGGTTTTAAACGAGGCTATTTATATTAGAAGTCAGTAAATTAGTCAATACAAAACGGGTGGTTGTCAAAAAAAAAAAAAAAAAAAAAAAAAAAAAAAAAAAATTCAATACAAAACGGATAACTGGTAAAATTTTACTACACTTTTTTTGTGTGTGTAAATGAGTACAAATCGGATAACAGATTCAAATGGGATATTGGATATTTGTGTTCACTCCTATACCAAAATACTGTGTTGCAGTAGAAATGTATCTGTTTGGCAACATTACATATCTAATAAACGGTTAAAAATTGTTATATGTTCTTGCAAAGCTATATATTATATGTATATATATATATATATATATATATATATATATATATATATATATATATATATCTATTTGAAGGAAAGAAAAGATGGGTGGGAGTGATTGGCAGATTCTCTTGGTTGTATATAGGGATGAGGGAATCTATCCTCAATATAAAACTCTAAAAAGAACAATCCCTTCCTCTGCCTTATTTTTCTTTATAACCACCCACACAAAGATAGTGAATCCAGTCAGATTTCGTGTAATTATTGGATTAAGAGCTATCCTCAAATATGATATCATACTTTTAAGAGAAAACAGTAACTATAAAATAAATAAATTTTATGCATGGTCTTGAAAGATATAATAATAAAAAAAAAAACTATGAACATGATCCATACATGTCCACAACAAGAGACAATGAGGTAGAACGCAACACTATGCTGAAGTTTTGTGATCCACTTCAGAGGAATCTCTCAGGTGTTCTCATATTGCATTTTCTTGCAAATTTCATGCTGTAAAATCTATTTTATTAGAAGCTTGAAATTTTGCAGAGTTGTTTTTGTAAGTATATAATTTTTTTTTTTAAATGTACTAAATTACCGAAAGTCTATTTTTATGCTAATATAAGATAAATGAGATTCAACCATTGAATCATGAAAGAGCTGAGTTAATTTCTAAATTGTTTTGAAAGATAAAACCATAGTGAACAAAATTTAAGATTCTTTTCTTTTTACGTATATGTTTTGATGTTATGTGTAGGGCTACGACACTAATTATTTTGGGCCAATCAAACTACAAGTACTGAAAGTGAACTCCATCAGAAACTTACAAATCTCAAGACTCTCGTAACGTGTTTTTGTTTGTGCAACTTATTTCTCTAAACCATAATTATTAGAAATTAGAGTCATTTTCTAAGGAAATACAAATAAAATAGTCTTTTCGTTTTCACACAAGTCTTTTCTCCGAGGCAAGTCTTGTTGTAGAAGCAATAAATAAATATACTCCAAAAAGAAAAGAAAAAAATCTTAGCTAGCTTTCAGGGAAAAAAGAATTCAACTGAATTATAAAATCTCATTCCTTTAAAAACTGAAAGTAATAAAAAGAAGCTAGGAGTTGTGGACTTGTGATGGCATAGAGAGCCGTCGGTAAAAGCTGAGAATCTGATCAAGCTTTAATTTTTCGGGCTTTGGTCTTTAGAATCGAAATCCAATGATTATTCTCTTAATCCCTCTTTTCTTTTTGAATATACATTGTTCAGTTATTCATCAGTCTACAACAATTTCCACCTATAACACACACTAGTATAATCAATTTACGCAAAATAACTTCATTCATGTTTTCGTTTTGTTTATAAACATGTACTATAATTTACGAATTCATCCTTTTTTATTTGTTTCACACATTATGTTATAATTTCTATATTGAAGATATGGGTCAGAACTCAGAAGCAATATATAAAACATATGGATCACTTCATTTATTACCAGTTAATTTGAGCTGAAAACTCATAAAATTTAACATGATATCATAGTCGGAACATATGTCAGTCCAACACACAAACATATATCGAATCGATTTGAAAGTGATCCCATGATGGGATTCTGTTATGATTAACATATTATTGTTAAATTCACATAATACTACTATGTAAGGAATGGATTCATCCGCGACTGTGATTTAGATTTGTTATGCTATTTGGCCCAATGAGGCATAAAAATCGTAAGATTCTGAAAAAAAAAAAGAGACATACGGAGAAAATTTAGAGAGAAATTGGGGGACCCAATGGGGTAGCTTGATGTCGTGGAGAAGCATCTTCTCCTACTACGAGTTTCTGTTTTAGTGGACACCTTTCATTTGTTCAATTCTTAAAGAAAGGAATATTAAAAATAATCATTCAATCCAACTTCACACACACACATGCATGCATAAATGCATACGAATGAAAGAGAGAGATGATCATATATACCATATATTCATATATGTGGCCCGAATGTTTGAAAAACAAGCAAAGCCAAGAGAGGATAATGATCATAAAACTTTCTCTTTAAGCACCTACTTAATATATATACTTTCTTCTGATGCTAAAAGAAACATATTCTCTAATAACTTGTTGAAAACCATTATCTAAACCAATTGAAGTAAATCGAATCATCAAGCTTCTATACATCATATCCCATGATAAAGCGTTACGTGCTATATAATTAAGAATCAAGAGCTACATGCCGTTTATGAATGATAGTGACAAGATCGATCGAAATATATTTTTTGGATTGACCATATACTTTCATATGTATAGAGAAGTAGAGATGAGGGGGGAAATGAAAAAATAAATGACTTAGATGCTGTTATCTTACAATAAGTTTGAGATGATTATGATACCGAATTAACGATCTTCGCTTTTCGACGTAGATGTTTTTTTACAATGTTAACTTCTATAGTAGATTTCACTATCTTCTTCTTTACTAAGATTTATACATAAGAAAACACTTTATTATTATAACGAGTCTAAAGTATGTTTTCATCCATTGTAACGAAGTATATGAGATGAAAATTATTAAAGAAGGAAACAAAAGGAGATTCTTGAATAATGTTGAAATTGGATCGAAAGCAGTCTGAAAGAGAGAGATGCCTCATCGATTATTATTCTCTTTTAGCTTTAAGGGACCCAATTTCAATCGAATGTGCTTGTGATGCACAGATCCAAATGCGCAAAAAAGAACATCTAAATAAAATAAAATACTTTTAAAACCATAAATCCATTGTCGAACAAAAGTGACATCATTCATGTGTCACTTGATGACTATAATTCATGAAAATTTACATATAAACGTGTAATAATGACACATCTATGTTCCTTATTTGTTGTAGGATTTTCATATGTGATAAGGATGGTTATATTTTTTAAGATTACATGTATGGATCATACAAAACTTATTCCGTTTACAAAAAAGAATGAAAGTTGTTATTGTTTTTAGAAACTATCATTTTATAATTTTAACTTCGATTTTTTCACCAAATATATAACTAATTTACCACCCAAGCAAAACAAATAAATTATGAGCCGACACTGCTAATCACCATAAACCCCGTCGGAGCCCTTTTGGAATTTAGATCTTTGACAATTTCTTTCATTTTTCAACTTCATTGATGGTGTTTTCAACCATTTCTTAAAAATGATTTGAGTTGTGATAAAAAAAAAAAAAAAAACTTAGATGATATGATTGATGATATTGAATGAATTTGAAGAAGTTATTGTGATTTGTGGAGTGTTTTTCGAATGAAGTGACCGATAATTCATGGAAATCGCCGGAGATGGTGTCTTGAAGATCATCGGAATTTCAGTCCGGTCGAAGTCATGCAGCGATGGTTTGTCGGCGCAATCTTCTTTCTTCAGCTCTTTGCAACACGTATTGTATGCGTGGCTCTCTGTGGGCTTTAAAGTTAGATAATTTTGTGATTATAGAGCTTGGATTCGAAACCATGTACTGCCCATTGGGCTTTTAATAAAGTGAAATTTTGCTGGAAGAAGAAACAAAATCGATAAAGAATTTCTGATTCTAAAAATATATATGAGGAAAAAAAGAGAAAAGATATCTACTGTATTATTTTTTATTTTTTTATTTATTATACTATTACAAATTATTAGAAATGTTACAATAAAAATTTTGCAACGAATAATTTCGCCTTCTGAGGTACCACAACCGACAAAGTACCACAACCGACAGTCAGCCTCTTGCAAACATGTCTTCAATAATTTGAAACTTGAAACTTCGGTTTTAAAACCTTGAAACTTCGGTTTTACGGATATAATAACCAACAAACTTGAAACTTCGGTTTTAAAACCTTTAAATTATATGATTACATAATATAGAATTTATCATATTAAAATTGAATCTATAATATATAAAAGCCTCTATTTGGGGCTCCTTAGAGTGTCCACGTAGGATTTCTCGTGAGAGCTCTCGTCCTGCCACGTAAGCCGCTTAGATCCCTTATTGACACGTATGCAGCAAGCATCGATAAACCTCAGGTCTTTCATCTTGGCCCATTTATTAATTTTTTAGCCCACAAAACAGACGATAATTAAGCGAAGCCCACCGTCCGTTCACCCATGTCGTCGCCTCCTTCTTCGGTGCTTCTTCAACAACGTCGGGACATGAATCGATTCAACTTTCTCCGTTTACTGGCCGCTATTAAATCCGCCGGTTACGCCTCCTCCCCATCAATTAGCCACCTCCACAATAAAAACCTCGACATGGCTCCCCTTACTATTTCGTGAAGCAGAATTCCCGGACTTAAAAGCTGCTCATTGTCACCCTCTTTCCTCTCAATCACATCCGGCTATCCTCAGCAGCAGTCATCATGGTTTCCGGTGACCCTCTCGCTCCACCGGTATGTCCTGCTCGACCAAAAGGTATGTCCACTGAAGCTCTTATACTCCCACAGTCTCTCATTTATCTCAGCCGTTTACAGCCTCCAACAGCGATTGGTTCAGGATTCGCGTTTGTTCCGGCCACAGTCGCGTCAGAGTTGGCTCCCTGTTTGTGTGCTCTCTTCCGCTTCATCGTACGATATGTAGCTAACAAGAGATGCCTGTTACGTTTCTCAGAATCTGATCTCTCAGAAAGTATCAGGCTCTCTGCTTGACGATTCTCTCTCTCTCTCTCTCTCTCTCTTTCAGTCTACCTTCGACGATTTTAGGTAAATCAGACTAATGGGTTCTCACTAATTTCCCTTTTAAAAATAACTTCTCCTTATCTCTTATATTGTCTCCGAATATGTCATCTGCCTTAGAAATAAAGATGGAGCAATGCAAAGAAAATAAGTCCGTCTGCAAGTTGTGGGAAGTTAGACGAAGATCAGTTGATTGAGATGTGGATGAGCGCTATAAGCTCAAAATCGACGCAAATGGACACCTCTCAATCGATCTCTAAGGTTAACATCTCTTCAATCATGCTTTAAATTTTGTGAAGCCACCCTATCAATCACTTCAAATGGTTCTGTCATCACGATTGACTCAGGCACTAAAACCATTTGGAATCGCAAACCATCAAAAGAGGTGAAGGGGAGAGTTAGATATCCATCACGTGAAATCTATAATTGGGTATGGCAACCTCTTGAATTTAAAAAAGGGTATTGATCTCCAATAAACTTAACCTCCAGTCAGTGATGATTCGACTGGTGTTTGAGGATCAACGGATTCAGAGTAAGTACCAGATGAAGCAAGATCTAAAGCAAAGCTGGGTTATTTTGAATCCTAAATGTCAGCCGACTGTTTCAAATTTGTGTGGTCCTCTCCTTCACAAATTCAGCGTCTTTGAAGCTTCTCTTCATGGCCTCTCTCTTTATGTATGCCTACTTCTTTTTTGTCCTAATTTCAGTGAAATTAAATTTGCTAATGGTGACACTATTAGTGCTTACATTCATTTAATTGAGTCTTTCTATGTTTGGGACTTGAATTTATATATGCTGAAAATTTCGCCAAAGGAGTTCTCATTGAGTTTATAAGCAATATTGGCTCATTTTGTTTTTTATTTTAGCTAAACATGAAAGAAATATTGCCAAAGACTTTCTATAATGTCAAAGCTTACTAATTTCTCTTACGAGTCTAAAAGATTTGAGTAAAGTTAAAAAATAATTGAATATATGGTGTACCGAAAAAACAACACTCAGTATATTGTCTGTCAATATGGCCTTGATTGGTAAAGCATTTAGAAGAGCATTAGGCTTATGGAGCATAAGCAGGGTGGTGCTGAAGCTGTATGCTCTTGACTAATATTTATTTTATATGATTGGTAGAGCTGTGAGCTATTTTATTATAACTTTTTGTTAAACTATTTATTGTGTACGTTAATATTTATTTTAATACATTATATATATATATTCTATAAATAAAATAAGATTTTTCTAATTTTTTATAAATTATTTAATAATTATTTCATATTTAAATTATATTTATTAAATTTTAATGTTATTAAATTATTATTTTATGAATAATACATTAATAATAAAAATAAGATTCAAAATTATAATATTTTAAATTTAATATAAATATAATTTTCGATTTTTTATCATTATAAATAAATAAAATATAATTATTTTAATATTTTAAAGCCTCAATGCTTTGGAAAAGCTCCATTTCAAAGCAGGGAGGGAGGAGCAGTTTAGAGAGCATTAGCAGTTTCTAAATGCTCTCCTAAATGCTCTATTAATAAAAGTTGATTGGATACAAAGAGCATAATGCTCTTCTAAATGCTCTACCAATCAAGGCCTATGTAACTAATGGAAGTGTTTCCAGTATGCCCTTAATATTTTCAGCTACGATGCAAGAGCGAATGAGGTAATTATCCACATTTTCTTTTCTTTTTTTTTGGTTTTACAGATTCATCTAAGTTTTAAATTACAGTCCCCAACTTATGCTTAAGTTACTTAAATGATAATTGTGCTATCTTGAGCGAAAACATGAAATATATATCAAATTATGGCTGAATGAATAAAACATATATTTATCTGCTTTTTCAATGTTTAGGTCTTGAAAAGTCATGGCCGGCCAACTCTGTAATGGGTGAAACAAAATTACAGTCATAAGCTTTTTGTTATGTATTTGGTGTTATATAGAAAAAATAGAGGTGGAGAAGTTTGGAATACGGATAGTGGCCTCGTGACAATTGGGAAAGAGCTTCAGAATATTAAGACAATAAGAGTTATGTTCTGCTATTTTTGCTCTGTCTTGGCCCTTTCCAAGCTAAAGTTATGTTCTTCCAGTTTTACAAGTTTCACATTTCCAGTTTTACAAATACAAGCTTTGTATATGTTTTTTCTTTTTCTTTTTGTTTATCAATAAGTTTCAACTTTCAAAAAAAAAAAAAAGGGGTTTTTCCAAACATAGAGAATACGGATAGAAAGTGATATGAAGATAGTGATAGAAAGTCAAAAACATAATGGAAATAAATGATGAGTTATTCAAGAACCAAGCAGGAAATAAAAAAAGTTGTCAGGATATTAGAAAAGCAAAAAAGTGGTCTAAGAAGAAGTTGTCGCTGAGAGAGGAGAAACAAGAAGTTCATCCGGCTCCAAATGACAAAAAAAAGGAAGAAGAAAATAAATAAGGTACTTGATTGATTGTGTCATAGGAGAACGGTGGAGATTCTAAAGAATGTGAATGAAGCTAAAGGATGATTTAGATGGTGAAAAAGACGATTTTAAGCAGCATAGAAGACAAACAATTTATGAGCATGGTTGATGTAAGCAATTATTTTCATATAAGAATTTACTCTCAAATCTCTCATCAATATATATTTCTGTAAGTGCTAATAATAATTGAGGTTTATATAGATATGAGAGAGCTCTAGAGAAGATGTTCAAGTTACATGATCAAAAGCCTATGGTCAAAAAAAAATTCCATGATCTTGAAATATGTTTATGAATAAAGGTTTCTTATGCCAAAACATTACAACAAGAAGTTAAAGGAAAAGGAAAACAAAATTTTAAATAAAGAAATTAAAGTGCTTTAGTTGGTTAACAAATATATATTACAATGTGAAATTCTCTTCGATTAAATAAAGATAAAATATATAGGTGTTGAGTTGTAAATATATATAGAATTATAAATAAATAAATAAACAATAATGTATTGAAATATGGTGAACAAAGATGATTTCTATTATGAATTTAATTTCTTTGCTTAAATTCTGTTTTTCATCTTTTAATTAAGTAAGACTTTTAAGTTAATTCACAATGTATTTTTGTTATAAATTTTACCTTTTTAGAATTTAAATTCACATCAAATATATATTGGAAGTAATATATTATATTTAAAAATCAATTTATAATTAATTAAATTATATAATAAAATATTTAATTAAATAATATGCGCGTAGCGTGGGATAACCTTTTTTTTTGCCACATTCTTTTACATAACCAGACCGGAGGGAGTATTAATATTGATAGTGTTCAAAATAAAACTTCAAAATATATATTGAAAACAGTTAAACAGTAATATTTCAAAACCGTTTTTTTTTTGTGTGTGTGTGAGGATAAAAGCTCAAATATGATTATATATCTACACATGTTCGTTGTTGTATTTTTTAATGATTCTGCAATCTTTTTTTAAAACATTTCACTTTTCCTAACAAAAGAAAAGCCATAAAAATTTCTAGAAATAATATTCATCAAGATATATTCTTCATATAATTAAAATTAGGTTACAAAATATTTTTAAAACAAAACCCACGCGTAGCGTGGGATAACACCTAGTACATCATTAAGAGATCTTCTAGATCATTTGAGATATTTCTTCATTAAGTATTTCATAACTGCATGACTAATGCCAGCCTGCCAAGAATTAATCCGACTGAAATTGAGAAAATCAAATTAGAGGATGATGAGAGGACTCCACTCTACACGCTGTCGTTTTAACTCTACGCACTTTAAAACTTCAATGAGCCAATACTGTGCCTAGAATGACATAAAGTTGTCAGATTAGAGCCCGTGTAGTTCAGGCTTTTTTCGCTTTCAATTTTTTTTATACGGGCCGGTAAACTCAATACCTCCAAATAGATTATGCCCAAGTTTATCCCATTAACAATGGTTTTGTAGTTTGAGGCTTTGAGCATACAAATTAAGATAATCTAAAAAGTTTATAGAAACGTATTGTTGTTATTCAAGAATCCGATTACACATTAACCATCTTTTTTTCTTTTATAGTAATATCAGTTTTTTTTTTTGTAAACCATCTTTAAAAGAAAAACTGCATGGCATAACCCCCCAAAATGTAGGTTCAGCTCTGCACATACATAAAGGCATCACATTCTTATAAACATTTTGTCCAAATTTTATAATTATCTATCACAATTTATTTTCGCTGCTCAAATTTGAAGGAAAAATGGTAGTTAACTTTGTTATGCTCCGTTCGACCAAACAACAAAAATGAATTAGAAAAAAACTACAAATCAATTATTTCTCCGAAAGGTTTTCTTTTCAATAGTCAGTTTTCAAATACTCTTTTGTTCTAAAAATAAAGTACACTCTTATTCACAATAATCTGAACATTCGACCTTGTAATTCAGAAAAAACATTATGTGCTTTCATTATGTCAATCTTATTCATCTATTCTCTTACTTTTCAACGGAAAGTAGCAAGCAACTTCTGCAAAAATACGAAAACAATGCTAAAATGAAAGATCGAAAAGAGTTAATGGGATAAGAGAAAAAGATATGGTCCAGCCTCATCTCATACCTGGAAATACCACGTGTCAGACACTAACAGAGCATGGTTTCCCTGACTACCACTACTTTTTGAATACAACTTTTTATAATTACTTTACCTTTTTATTTATTAAAGAGCACATCGATACTGCGTACCCTACACATCAAATATTACAACACGTGTTAGATAATCATTGGTCACATGCGTGACTAACAGCTAGATTTTAGATTCTGGCAGACGAACCTTTTTAAAGACTTTGGAGTTTGGACCAATCCACACGTGCTTTATTACAGCTGACGTGGGCAGAGAGTGTAGGATGTTTCGGAGACGAGGTGGGTCCTATGACACGTGGTTATACAGCCTGGCATCGACAGATTACGCCTTGTCGGATTACATTGTATAATAATAATAATAATAATCGATACATATTTTCTGACAGCATATAATCATGTAAGAGATGTCTTTGTACCTAACTCTGGCGTGAGGAGATAGAACTTTAGATGTTGATTTGCAGTTCTTTAGACATCACGTAATAATATTTATTTATTTAAGTTAATTATGAGAAAACCATTCAAAAAAAGTATTATGAAATTAGAGCTTTTAATAAGATTTAAAGTATATTTCAATATTTGCAACGAAATATAATATAATATTCAGTTAATTGTTAAATTCTACTTTCTTCTTTGCAAAAATTAGGGGCGACAAAATTATAAATAAATTAGATCAGATGTGTTTTTAAGATAACATTGATTTCATATATGTTCTTACCACATGCATGATGCTATTTTTTATTTATTTTTTACAGAAAACATATACGTAAAACGAATCACATATATTTAATTTTTCTAGCTGAGTTTTTGTTTTTGTCAATCTTTCTCAAATAATTGATAACCCATAAAAACACTTAATTGTGTTAGTATCTGATGTCTTTTTGTGAGTTTAACAAATATCGAACAGTACCTTCTTCAATTCTTATAATACTTTAAAATTAACAGAAAAAGTGCTTAATACTGTACAACTTCCATGGTATTTGTATAATATATTGGTCGAATAAATTTGTTGATGATACTTATACGTAAGTCAATGATGGTTTTGTAAGTTGTAACATAGAGTCTTGATTAGTAATATGAACTTAAGTTAACAACAATCAGTCAATACGTGCGGTCGTAGTTTAAAACCTTTTTTCTTTCTTCAAGAATTTGTTTACTAGTATGACTTTTCATGTACTTACATCTGACTTTCATCACTTGCTTAAATGCGTTTACATTAATACCACTAGAAATAAGACACTACGAACCAAGTATTTTTATAACTTTATATCCCTTCGATTAAAAAAAGAAAAAGAGAAAATCCAACGTGGCAAAAAGGAAGATGAGAAAATCTTTTAGCGGCATTAGAACGGGGAATCAAAAAGAGCGTGAGAAAGAAGATCTCAAAATGTCCACTTTGCTAAACAACATGTGGCTCTCAAATTTTCACAGGTCTCTCTCTCTCTGCCGACGTGTCATCTTCCCCACTTTTTAACACTCTCTCTCTTCTATGCACTATCGTCATTAATACCAACCGCAGCTCCTTGTATTCTCTTCATGGTCTTTATTTTTCTCTGATCTTCAAAACAAAGAGGAAATTGAATTTTAAGTTGAGAAAAAACTAGTATGTCTAAATCTAGAGATGGGGAGATAAAGTTGTTTGGGAGGACAATTACTTCTATTTTCCATGTGAATCATTGTGATCCGTCGTCGCTGTCCTCTGTTCACGGTGTTTCCGATCAGAGCAAGGAGGCTTCTTCGTCTTCCTCTTCTTCTTGTTCTCACACGATTGGACCAGACAGGGTATGTCACACAATTTATAATCTTTTTTTTCTTCTCTTTTTGTTTTGTATTAATGAACTTCTTGAGAGATTCTTTTAACAAAAATAAACTTCTTGAGAGGTTCCTTGTCAGGTCAGTTTCATCGGTTACTTTTGTGATTCCAAGAGAGACCCATTTCCGAGCTGACGGAATCTGTTAATGGGTCGATCTCGATCTCAAACATAGTTTCTTAGTTTTTTTTTTCTTTTTGAATTTTTCGTCACCGTAAATTTAGCAACTTTCTGGTTAAGTGCTCGGCAAATATTTCATAATTGAGGAAATTGCATAGTTGAGGACGCAAGATTTACAAATTCTGGCTAATAAAAAGATTTGAAGATTATGATATTTTTCATTGATTGGATTAAGAAAAGAGTCAAAAGTGATTTGCAAGATTCAATAGCTCTTACCATGCTAACTTTACCTTATTGTTATTACTAATAAAAGCTAAAAGTTGTTATTTGCTTGACAGTTCATATCCACAAGACCTGGTTCTTGCTAATTAATTATAATAATTTTTTTTTTGAAAAATTTCAGGTTCTGGTTAATAAAACCACTCAAGACAAAAGCAGATTAATCAAAGATCCTTACATCTTATCCGATCTTAACGAACTGCCAAAAGCAGCCTCTGAGATTTCATCACCAAGAAGCTCCTCCAAGACCAACGGCGATCAACAGAGCGAGATCACAACAACAAGTACATCAGAAGATAAAACAACCACTCTCAAGAAACCGGACAAGATTCTTCCGTGTCCGAGATGCGAAAGCGCAAACACCAAATTCTGTTACTACAACAACTACAACGTGAACCAGCCTCGTTACTTCTGCAGGAACTGTCAGAGGTATTGGACAGCTGGCGGATCCATGAGAAGCGTCCCCGTAGGCTCAGGTCGACGCAAGAACAAAGGATGGGCTTCTTCAAACCATTACTTGCAAGTCACTTCTGAGGATTATGATAACAACAACAACAACAATAACTCGGGAACGATCCTTAGTTTCGGTTCTTCAGAATCTTCCGTTACCGAGACTGGTAAGCATCAGTCAGGAGATACGAAGATAACCGCTGATTCAGCTTCTCAAGAACACAAAACCCACCAGGGGTTTCTTGCACCGCCAGCAATGTTTCCGAATAGTTCTTCTCCTTGGCCTTACCAATGGAGTTCAACGGGTCCTACTGCTAACTTCTACCCTATCCCTTTCTACTGGGGCTGCACGGTTCCTTTATGGCCTACCTCAGAGACTTCACCATGTTTAGGGAAACGATCAAGGGATCAAACTGAAGGAGAAGGAACCAAAGATACTACTACTACTACTACAAGAGCAAGATTGGTTTCAGAATCTCTTAGAATCAATAATGAAACAAAACCGGAGAAAAAAACGCAAGGATTCAGTTTGTTCAATGGATTTGAAACAAAGGGTAACAGCAGAAGAAACTTGGTCCCTGAAATGTCTATCAATCTACAAGCAAACCCTGCAGCGATGTCTAGATCTATGAACTTCAGGGAGAGCATGCAACAATAATAAAAAACACTGATTATATAGAGTATATATATACAAATATTGATGAACTGAGAGATTTGATATTTTCAGCTAATTGTTACCTTGTGAAAGAAGGAAAAAGGCTGTGTATATATTTTGTTGTTTCGAACTAAGAGTAGATATAAGTATTACTGTTTTTACAAACAAAATAGAAATATTTCTGAGAGTTGTAGATATTTCTCTCACATTGTGTGACGAAGTTGCTACATATATAAACTTTTAGATTAATATCTTCAGTCATCTGTATCTGCCACATCGGCTTTCAAATTACGTTTTTGCCCATGATTCCCAACAGATAAGCTTGTTCGAAGAACACAAAGGTTTCAGATTATTAGCTTACAAGTACTTGGTATTTAGTGTAACTGGGTCAAGTTAATTTAAGATAAGAGATAAGGAAAACCAGGAATATGAAATCAAAGAAAGAAGAGCTAGCAGAGCATCTTTCACTTTCATTCTTGGAATAAAGAAAAGAATCCAACCACTGGCACTGAACAAAGCCTAAAGAAGAGCATAAAGTCTCCTTTTTCTGAAAAACAAAAAGTATTCTTCTTTCTTTTCCAACGTCCTTTTCCTCTTTTTATCCATCTTCACTACTCTTTCAAGGTATTCATTTCATCATTTGGTTATTATAATTTATAATATAACCTCTCCATTACTTTTTCATCTTCATTTGGTTATGATAATATAATTTTCCCATCACTAATCTATCATGCTGTTCACTCGGTAGATCTCCCAGGTGGTTATCAAAATGACTTAGCCAATCTCAACATAATTACTGAATTCTGGCAAAAACACTAGATTATTTAATTATTCAAAGGATTACCGATCACATAATTATTTTAATTATATAATAGGTGGGAATGGGATGGTTCCTCAGGCACATGACTCACATCACAGCCAAAAGGCCCAAAACAATAATCTCACTCCATTGTCATTAACAAAACGATTGTGTTTAAGTTGAAGTGTAAAACAGCAAATAGTACAAAACAAAAGAGTGTGTTTCTTCTCGCTCGCATTGATCAGGAGCTCTGTTTCGATCTCTTCATAAGCTCTATGAACTCTCTAAATGCTGCAACCACAAACAAACAAAATCCACAGATTACTACAAGTCTGGTTTTTTTCAATACAACTCTAACCTAAAGTGTCTTTTCACTGTCTGAAAAAAAGAAAAAGAAAAGGGAAGTTACCGTTATCAGAGTCGTGAGGTCCAGGGGAGGCTTCAGGGTGGTACTGAAGTGACATGACATTCATCTCCGGGAAAGATAGACCCGCACAGCTTCCGTCATTGAGATTGACATGTGTCACTTCTACGCCTCCGGGAAGTGAAGCCGGATCAACCGCATAGTTGTGGTTCTGCCAACAAAAAGACAATGATGCAACAGATTCAGATTTGATCAATCTTGTAACAATGTTCCTAGCACAATCTTTTATCAGATATTCGAGTTAAAGTTCCAAACTTTGAATGATGTTAAAGTTTCAGACTTGGAATGATGTTAAAGTTTCAAACTTTGAATGATGATAAAGTAATTATACCTGAGCACTGATCTCCACCTGGCCAGTTCTGTTATTACGAACTGGGTGGTTTCCACCATGATGACCAAACTTCATCTTGAAAGTGTTACCACCCAAAGCTTGGCCAAGCAACTGATGACCCATACAGATACCGTAAACAGGAACTTTACCGAGAAGCTCCTTGACTGTCTCAACAGCATACGGCACAGCAGAAGGGTCTCCAGGACCGTTGCTGAACAAGATCCCGTCTGGATTCATCTTAAGAGCCTCAGAAGCTGGAAATGTCGACGGCACAACAGTGATTTGGCATCCGTAAGAGGATAGGCGTCTTAGGATGTTTTGCTTGATGCCAAAGTCGTACGCGATAACCTTTTCCATTCAAGAGAGTAAGAAGTTGGTGCAGCCGCAATCTATAAAAGAGAAGGAGCTAGAGATGTAATACTCACTTTCAAGGACTTGCCATGGCGTGAATCCGTGTTGAAATCCCATTCAGGGTTTGTTTTGTCGACCCACTCGTAAGGAGATTTGCAAGAAACACCACTTATCAGATCAATACCTACAAGATTCAACCAAGCAGACCAAGAAAGGGTTTCAATTTCATATTCTAAAAGAGAGAGAGAGAGAGAGAGAGAGAAAACCAAGAATTGTGACCTTCGATATCCCAAGAACGGGACATTTGCAGAAGTTCTTCATCCGTTTTGGTTTGTTCTGTGCTCAGCACACCGATAAGACTACCGTCTTCTCTTAACCGACGGGTTATCGCTCGAGTGTCGAGATCATCTGATATTTGGTTAACCAGAGATGATGTTTTCAAAATGATAACATGTAGAAATCTTAAAGATCATTTTGTTATGAAGCTTACAGATTCCCATGAGGTTCCTTTCGATTAGATAGTCAGCGAGTGTTTTCGTGCATCTCCAGTTTGAGGTACTGAATAAAAAACGTTTTAGGAAACTCAAAGAAGGAAGCATCTTTAGGGTGACATGAGAGAGCTAACACTTACCTGATGCTTAGACTTCTTATCACCAAACCAGCAAGAAAGCATTGCTCAGATTCTTCATCATCTAGAACCAAAAACATTACAATGTTAGCATCAAGAAGATAAAGAAAACTTCACAAAAAATCCGAACTTTTGCCACTTACCAGGATTCACACCGGTGTTACCAATTTGTGGGTTTGTCATTAGCACAAATTGGCCGGCATAACTAGGATCAGTGAGAATTTCTTGATACCTTTTGCCAAAAGAAGAAACCACACAATCAAGCTCTGAAATTGTTTGAGATCAAACAAACATTAGACAAGAAAAGTCTCACCCTGTCAAGGAAGTGTTAAAGACCAATTCGGCAACACGAGTCCCAGGAGCACCAAAGGACTTAGCCGGCCAGATGGAGCCGTCTTCTAACACAAGCCTAGCATTATACGATGTCCAAGGTTTCTCCACGAGAACTACGGAAAGGGAAAAATGAAGAATTTAGAGATGCGAGATCGATGCTTGGTGAAATTTCGAAGCTTTATCATTTCATTCGAAAGTTTTTTATAAATTCAGGGGACGAAATGAAGAGAATTTACCAGTGGATGAAGTGAGAGGAGAGGCGGAGCATCGGATGACCGAAACCCTATGTCCACCGCGACGGATAGATAATCCCGTCGGCGAAACAAACCCAAGACTCGTCGTAGCCGCCATGGTTGTTTCTCAATTTCGACAGTCAAGTTTGGTGAGTGCGAGAGAGAGAGAGGAAGTGAGCTCTGGAGCAGGGACTAAGGGTTTTTGGCCAATGTTTTTTTAAACCCGGTTTGGTTTGATGTAAAATTCGCTCCCGACTAAATTCATTCAAACCGGCCGGTTTCCGGTTTGATGAAAATTTCGTCTCAAAATTTCACATAAATTTGATTCATTTATTCCCATGTTATTCTTTTTTCTCAGATATACTTTTTGAAAAATTACAGAAGAGGGGAAGAACAAGAAATAAAGTAGCCGCTCGAAAATAGACAATAATAAGGTTTATTTGGTTTTCTGTTTTAGTTACTATGATTTGAATCCGCTTAAAAACTCATTATTGATAACAAATTTTTTTATTGCTAAGATCTGTTTTGAAAGTGTCTATAATTTTTTTTTAAAAACTCATGTGTCTTGTCCTCTATTTTTATAGGGTGACAATATGTACTTTTTTTTTTTTTGACAACCATGGTGACAAGATGTATTTAGATGCTGGATTATGACAAGAGAGGAAGCCACACAAAGGAGGAAATATTTTTTTTACATATATATAGGTATTTGCATTAAATAATTTCGTACGTATGTCTCTTTTTGTTAGTGTGTATCCAACCAATTTATTTGATTCTGAAAGAAAGATACTAGTACTACAAACGTATGCACACATACCGCATATAGCAATATGCCAATATCAATAGTAATAATTTCTTCAATTAACCAAATAAAACCAACCATACTTATAGTACTACATTATTTCAAAATACGTTTGCTATATTGTTATATGTATAATAATCTCTAGTCCTTTGGAAGACGAGGAGGAGGAGGAAGACAATAGGCCTTAATCAACACACAAATTGAACATCCAATCAGCAGTCTTCGTTATGCTTAGGATCTTCGAGGAGGTTAACTAAGGCAATTGCCAATAACACACAAACGAAACATCCGAGAAGCAGCCTGCTTTAGTTTAGGATCCTGGGACGACGTAAAGAGTTTACGCAAGCATGGTTTCGAATTTATTTTTCTATATTCCACACAACAAGTAAATTTTAGAATGATGTTTTCCTCTGTAAATAAAGGAGCGATGCAATCTTGAATCATCCCTCTGCATTCTGGTGGCACTGGCACCTTCGGGGGAACACCGGAGACTTTAATCGGAGCAAGAAATGATGTCAAGATCATGATGAAAGCAATGAGCATCAATGTATTGATCTTCATTATAGTAGCTGGTCAAGAGATTCCAATAAAAACCAAAAAAATAAAACTATTTATTTAATTTGTAGCAATAAATTATGTTTTCTTCGTTTTGTTTTAGGTCCTTTTAATAAGAAATTGGAATCAGTGATTTGCTTACAAAACATGAAAAATATGGAAAGTGGGAATCGATTCCTACAAAGAAGGGTAAGCAATGCTAATTATATTTTTACTATTTACAAACCAAACAATTGAGTTTTTTTTTCTCAGATAGCGTCATCCTATTCTTAGTTCTTCTTGCTTTTGTTTTATATTTGTTGCATAATTCAATTTTAATGCGTGAATGTGATTGGCCGTCTCACAAGAAAAATGTACACTCTACCTGAAGAAAGAAGAAGCATAGATACTTGTCACACAAGCAAAAGACTCAAAGCGACTTATTTGTTGGGCTTGGAGGACCTAGTTTGTCAAACTCAACCAAATCTTTGAAGAGCACATTCTCTTCATTGACGATATCTTATTGCAACTTAATTATCCGACATGGCAGCATAGTAGTAGTCAAGCTCCACAAACAACCAAAGGCTGCAGAAAATTAAAAATAAAATAAAATACACACACACACAAGAAGACAACAAAGAAACAATATATAGATAGTTTTGCTTGGTTTAACTTCATCCAAAGGACATATCATTTGATTTCTTCAATTTCAAACCCGGATAGAGATGGACCCGACACGTCTTCCCCAGGGTTAGTTTCTTCAATTTCAAACCCGGATAGAGATGGACCCGACACGTCTTCCCTAGGAGATCTCAAACCTTGCAGCTCTGCAGCTACTTGTCTCATATCTGGTCTCTCATCTCCTTTGACTCTGGTGCACCTGATCGCCAACAAAGCTGCTTGATAAAGCTCTCTATGGTTCTCTGCGTTCACCACTGTCTGGTCCATAACTTCACTTAACCGATTCTCTCTCAGAGCAGCTCCTAAGTGATTCACCAGATGATGTTGACCCTGTGGCCGACTAAAGCACAAGGCCTTCTCCCCTGTTACCAGCTCCATCAGAACCACACCAAAGCTATATACATCACTTCTCTCGCTCAGTGTGGTTGTTTGCAAGTACTCGGGGTCCAAGTAACCTTTGGTTCCTTGTACTAATGTTGTGAGCTGGTCAGTGTTTGCAGGAACAAGTCTTGAGGCTCCAAAATCCGCTAATTTGGTAGATAACATTGCATCCAAGAGGATATTGGCAGGCTTCACGTCCCGGTGAACTATCGGGACAGGACAAGAGAAGTGGAGGAATGATAGAGTTTCAGCGATCTCCACAGCAATCCTCAATCGGTCCGACCAAGGCAGAGTAGAACCGAACAAGTTGTCATACAGAGTTCCACCAGACACATACTCGTAGACCAAGAGGGGCACTTGTGTTTCTAAACAGCAACCTAAAAGCCTGACAACGTGTGGATGGTTTATTTGCGAAAGGAGGACTAACTCATTGATAAACTGTGAAACCTGGTTGCCGACCCCATCTACAGCCTTTTTTATGGCAACTTCAACGCTGTCTGACAAAATGCCTTTGAATACGACTCCTTGCCCTCCCTCACCAATCATTCTGGTCTTGTGATAGCCTTTAGTCGCTGTCTTGATTTCTTTCTCGTTTAATATTTTGATAGGAGGGTAAGAGTGATCATGTGCACCAAACTCTAAGAGCCTTTCCACTAACAATATCCCACCGTTTTCTTCAAATCGCCTTTCTCTGAGCTTGGATCTTTTCCAGAGTTTGAGCTTAAGCATAAGGCAGCATACTCCGATCAAGAAAAGTAAGAATCCGACGACGCTCCCTGGTCAACACGATTTTAGCTATTGAATCTGGGATATATCAAATATTAATATGACAAGGAAAAACAGTAAACGCCACAAGAACTTACCAAGAATGATTGTTATCCATTCTGTTTTTTTCTTGCACCGAAAAGACCCAATAACGTTCTTACAGGTTTCATGCTTCCCACAAGAATGACTGCTCATTTTGCACTCATCGATGTCTTGTAGTAAAAAAAAAAAAAAAAAAAAAAAAAAAACCAGAGCAAGTCACAAGTTAATATACCACTAAGAAGAGACTACATGAATGAGAGTATACCTTTGCAGCCATATGGAAAGTAAGGATTGCCTTCAAACCCTTTTAGGCATTTGCAGGAATACGATGGTCCCTTACGAGAAGTATGATTTCTGCAATAGGTGTTCAATCCACAAGAGCTTGTCTGACAAGTTCCTTTAATGCTCCAATCAAGTATCACTGGAAACCTTGTAACGTTTTGGAGGTTTTCAAGGTCTTTCTCGCCAGAGAAGAAGAAATATCCTACTTTGACGATAAATGCATAGATGCAAGGATTAAAGAAACCCGTTGTTTCTACCCATAGACCGTAGGCTCCGCCGCTAGTGACTGGATATTTGCAGCAACCATTACCCGAACATGAATCATCATCTATTGGTTGCGAGGAACTGCAGTGTGTAACGCATGAATCTGAAGAATCTCCAGCTCCCGTAAAATAGTCCCAACTGGCATCAACATTACAACCAACTAAAGTGACCTGGTTCTTGTCGGAGAACGTAAAACCTGCATCTTCTATACGGTCGGTTGCTCTACCTTCATCTACACCTCCTGTGTTGTTTTTGCAGACACGGAGGATATCCACGAGAACTTGCAATTCTCCGTCCGACGAAATGCTGAGAACCTCTTGCTTGGTCGTATTAAGAAACGCCTTTTGCTCTCTCTCATTACAGATTACGAGAAATCTTCCATCGGGAATACATCTTGAAGAGGTTCCAAACGGAAACTCTATAGTTAAGTTTCCACAAGTGGTTTTGCAATGGGTGCGTGTTTGCCTTGTTGTAATAGAACTCGCGGCCGCAAACGATAGAAGCAAGAAGCAAACCCACGCGTACTTTTCTCTCAAGAGCTCCATTTTTTTTTTATGGGTTTATGGAACGTTTTCTTTGTTGTTTGTCTATATCTGACTGAAGAATGCGTTTGATTTTTAATATAGACGTCGGCCAAAAGTTCGCATATGACAGTGACACACAATTTATTCACCATACCCATGTCATGCAGCACGCCATGCCCTATAGCTACTAGTAAATTTTTCTCTTTTTCGTTTCCACAGCTTTTTTTCTTTTTGATGCCAATAAAACCAAACTTCAAATACACCAATTGGAAGAAGAATTCTAGAACAGGTCTACTGGACAAGACTTAATTATATAGGTGATCATCAGTTTGTTATATATGTTGTCTTTTTGTGTCAATGATAATTAATATAGCAGACTTGAATTTCTCCTTCTCTCTAATTAAGTTACTAGGACCTATCACTTTTTCTACTGTCTCCTGCTCTTGACGTTCTTATTAATTACAGCACATGTAAATTTTTTCTTTTATAAGTTTTGAAATTTTCACATTATAATGTTTTCTCAAGATTTTGTGCTTCTTACATTAATCCTCTTAATTTTTTTTTTTTAAATTGACTTCAGATACTTGGAAGAGATCGACGTTTTGGACGACGACTGGCTTTCAAGTTTGAACTGGTGTTAATTAATTAGTTTCTAAAATCTTATGTAGTGAAGGATAAAAGAAAATATATATATATATATGTACGTAAGTACGTATATCTATCAGGAAGAAAGAAGAAAAACAAAGAAATTTTTTTTTCCAATATAATGATCACAGGGATTCTAAAATATATATATACATACAACAACCTTAACTATACGTTACTGTTATAACTTTATTTCTATGAAGCTAGCTAGAGTTTACAAAGAGTATGTCTGCTTTGATAGACTTGACAAGAGAAATTCAAAAAGGAAGAGACATTAATCAATGGCTGAGAAGTAGTTGCGATGGTTATGGGTGGTAGATCGTTGAGGATGGTGCAACGGAAGAAAATATGATTCAAAGACACAGCATGTTCGGTTACTCCCGAAGAAGACAATCCTCAGTATATAATAGAGTAGCTGATGAAGCTACAAACGCACATACTAACGTACATAATACATTAAGAAAGAAAAAAATATCAATAATAATAATAATTTATTTAACCAAACCAACTATAGTTAGTACATTATTTCAAAATATGTTAATTTGTTATATATGTATAATATATACATATGTATAACAATCTCTAGATCTTTTTAGTACATATATTACAAGTTTCAAAGATAGAATAAAAAGCTAGGTTTAACTTAGGATCTCGAGAATCAATAACTTTACGCCAACATGGTCTCGAATTATCCTCTCTATATTTAGCACAGCAACTTACTGGCCCTTTGGCTCCGTTTAAAAAAGGATGGATACAAGATTCAAGGCTTTTGCATTCTGGTGGCACAGGCACATTCGCGGCACCGACTTTGATTTGAACCGAAAATGATGTCAAGATCATGATGATGACAATGAGCATCGATGGAATGATCTTCATCATAGTAGCTGGTCAAGATTCCGAAAAAAAAAAACAAGTTGAATTTATATAATTTGTATAAATAATCTCTGTTTTTTTTTCCATTTCGTGTGAAGTCCTTTAAATAAGATATTAGAATCAATAGCTCCTAGAAACCATGAAAAATGGAAAGTGGGAATCGATTCCTACAAAGAGGGGAGGATGCTAATTTTATGTATTGTACTTGTTGTTCAATAGCTTAATCCTATTGTTAGCTCTCTTTTCGTGGAGCTCGTCTATCTCCTATAGGAGTTATTGCTTTGGTACTATTGCATAATGCAACATGAACGTGATTGGCAAATATGTATCTGGTTGTAAATTTTGCTCATTATTTTACATTTACAAAAAAAAAATTACAAGTATGAACATGCCCATGTCACTTAGTAAAAATAAGAAGAAGAAAAAACTAAACGGAACAATGCTAATTCTCTATGGGAAAATCTCTAATATATTATTTGAGACGTATCTTTTTTGAGACCCCTGAAAAAAACACTTATTTACAAGTTCTGCCACTGGAATAACAAGGATAAAAGTGTTTGGAAACACGTTTAGCAGGGAAATTTGTGTGACAAAAATTTCGAGTTACTGAGTTGACTCAGTTCGATGAATAAAATCCGACCCGAAAGAGGCTGGTCAAACATGCGGATCCTTGATCATTTAAAACAAACCGGGTTTATGAGATTTTAATAAACAAAACCTATTAAACCATCCCAACCGATTAAACCAACACTTATGAATTTGACCAATCAAATAAAAGAATAGACAACGTGGCCACGTAACAGTGTTAAATATTTCACTTTCTAAAATATGTTTCTAGATTTAATGACGACATAATAAACCGGATCTATTAAAAACGAAAATTAAGTGCGATATACACTTAAGGTAAATAATTAGTATTTTATTGCACAGAATAATCGGGGAAAAATCTGTTCAATTCAAATTGAAAAGCATTACCATATAGAAATGAGTCCATTAAAACACTCTAACGGAATTGAAATTGTTTAGATTACGAATAGTAGTATCTTCCAAATTCTATGCTATTCTTTATTAGATAAATATCCCACAAAATATGCTATATTTCAATTACGAATTAAAAGAAAATGCAATAGATAACTTTACTAATTTGAATATTTGAACTCCCGAAATTACTGTTGGTTTAGTTCCACCATTTAAGCAAAAAAAATAAGGAAATAAAAGAAAGAGAATTCTCAAAGCACTTAAATTTCTGCTCTGAAAAATTTGATTTCTAAAGCCAAAATATTTCCATATTTAAAATTATTGCTCTGAAATTTAAAAATGGAACCAAAGCTTGATTGGTTCAATACTAGTGCTATAGAAAAAAATATAGCTCTGCAGAACATTCAGAGCACTTACCAATCACCATTTTAAGCTCATTAAAAGTACCAGTGTAAAGTTCTCCCTAAAAATAACTATAAGTGTACATCGATTGAGTTGTAGTAAATAGGGTATCGAATTCAAACGTCTATTAGTTACATAGTAAATTTCTAGATTTAAATCAATCTAAAAAAATTAATATGAATGTAAAGCAAATAAAACTAAATAAAAGTAGCAAGTGATCGATTGACGATGTTAAATTTAGAAGAGACAAACGTTAAACCTTAAAAATTTCGCAGGTTGAATTTGAAATTACAAAGTTAAGATTATCAGGATATTGATTAAGCACCGTTCTCGAACTTGAAACACTAATGTAAAACCAATAAACTTTCGTTGCAGAGATTATCTATGTCTAAATCCTAGAATTTCAAATTTTTTTTTGCAAATTCAATAAACTAGATAAACATTAATTTCAGGTTCAATTGTTCACAACATTCATAAACCAAATTTCTTTGCAGATATGAATTTTGCTCATCTAAGATAGTTCAGGCAATTAATAATACTTTTGCATCTATCAATTATACTACGTATGAATTCCATGTAATCAATTCTAGAAATCAATGATTAAGCACAATCTACATGAAGAACTATAAGATTATCCTAACAGTATTTCAATTCTAACAATCCATCTTCAACCTTTGAAAAACCTAAAACCTAACTAGCAAATTACTTATACATGGTGATTGAAGACAACATCATAAACTGAATAAATTTCATTAAAGAGAAATATAAAAATAACAGGGGTTCATATTCTTCTCTCAGACGTAAAAGAGTAGCAGAATAATCTCCCCAAAAGCTCATGAACAAATCTCTCTCAAGTCTCAATGGAATATAAGATAATAGTAAAATAGCATAACAATTGGCTTATAAACCTAAAAATCTCTTAAAACACGAATTTGACTGTTTTGTAAATAAGGAAAATTTATAGGCCAAAACTGCAAATCTCCAAAAGTCTTTAAAATAACGTGTCCACTTAGCAGAAGGCGGTGTCGACCGACACCAATAAGTGGTGTCGACTGACACCAAAACTTATGATCGGCAGTCACTTCAGTTTTTCAGCAAAAGTCCCCAAATAAACTTTAAATAGCTCAATTGTCTTTGATTCAACTCTAAATGTATCTAGGACCAGTAAACAATAGAAAAGATTCCAAAAATATTAAAAATTTTCTATAAACAAAATTTATATCATGGTAAAAACCTATAAAAACCATGATATATCAAGTACAATGTCGTACCCACACCTTTATATTATAGTATAAAACAAATAAACTAAATGATTAGTACAAGAATGATAATAAGGAAAATTAAGAAGCGAAGAAGGGGGCATGTGGGTGACATGAGGTTGATGAGACGTATAAGTAAGAAGCAATAAAACGAGAAAAGTTTTTTTTTTTTTTTTGCTTAGAGGGAATAAATAAAATGCATTGGGTGTGAGAATAATTAAGAGTAGATGTTTGGACTTTCTGCTGCAGAATCTGTGCCTGAATCTTGCAACCTCATCAATATCGCATGGTATCGTTAATTTCTGCATACTCCAAATAAAATACAAACGTACATTATTCTCTTTAATTTGACTTCTCTGTATCTGATCTCTGTTACCTTTCTTTTGTCGCTTCTTATTTCCACATCATCGTCCCTTCTTTAACATATGTCACCTTCCCTTTCATATACGAAGCATGTTGTGTTACTCTTACTCCACATTAATGATGGAATATGACATTTTCATATAAGTTAAGAGTTGGTTAGAACTATAAAATGGTACAATGTTATATATATTTTAAATTAATTTTGCTTTTGAAAGTGAGACAATTTGGCATGTACACAGATTAAAGCATTAATTAACCAAACAGTGGTACGTACTAACACGAATTTAAGAATGTTGCATGGGACTAAAGACAACAAATTAATACAAATTGGTCGTTAATTAACGCAACTAAACTACATTGAAGGGACTTGGATCATCTCATAATTTTTTGTTAACTAATTAACTTAATCAAACTCTTGTTCATGATGATGATCACGCTAGATCACGCCGTTCCCAAATCCCAACCCAAGAAAATCGAAAAAGGGTGGCTTCTTCTCTTCATTCATGCTCTCAAGCATCTCACACTTCCCGGTTTGGTTTGAAAAATCGAAGGTAGTGGCTTCTTGTGTCCTTGCAATGTAATCGCCAACGTCCATCAGTTGGTTTTCGAACATACCACCCACCATCAACGGACTCTCATTTCCATGATCATAGCCTAAACGTTAAAAAAAGAAAATAAGAAAACAAAAAGATGCGCTATAGGAAATGAGATTAAAAACGAATTGATTAAGGAAAAAGAACACAAACGCAAACCTGGGAAGCAAGGAATTGGCAACATAGGCTGGTTCTGATCATTACGAAGGTGGGTCAAAGCTAGCCTAGTAGGGTCAAAATCTTCGAAAGAGTGAAGATTGGGGTTAAGAAGTGGCTTAAGAGTAATCATCGTCTTCCTCCTGCGGTAAACAGAAGATTGTTCTCTAAACTTGCGAGCCATTATGACATGCCAATGGTTCTTCACAGAATTATCAGTCCTCCCTGGGAAAAGCCTCGCTATCATCGCCCATTTGTTACCATAAAGCCTATGAGCTTGTATCAGTCTCTCTTCTTCCTCCTCCGTGAAGGCTCTCCTGTTTATCCTCGGGTCTAGTTGGTTAAACCATCGAAGCCTACAGCTTTTACCTGGCCAACATTAAAACCTAAAACATCAAGAATCAAGAACCTCAATCTTGAAAATATTAAATAAGTGATAATCTATACTAACCGGATCTTCCTTGAAGCTTCTCAGCTATGAGGTTCCAGTTTTGTGGACCATAGACCGCGACTAGTTCTTTGAGTTTAGCATCTTCAGCTGGTCTCCAATGTCCTCTAGCCACCGAAGCTTTTGACGAATGTCCACAGCTTCCACAGTCCGTTGCCTCTTTCTTGCTGCGATTGTAATTTCTCTGATTACGATTTTTAATCTCTGCTTCGCTATGACTTGCGTAGTAGTGACCATGATGCTGATCGTTGTTGATGTTTAAAGAGAAATAGTCCCATGAAGCGACCTGATCCATCCAACGGTGATGATCTTCCGACATGATACAATAATGTTGTTGCTGGTTAGTGATGAGGTGAGGATGAAGACGAAGACGGGAAGCGAGGTGTTATGGAGAGAGATGACACGTCAGCATGAACTATCTCTATCCCCATTGGAAGAGAACAATGCGATGATATTAAATAATAAATATGAATTGTATATATCATAATTGATATTTGTGTGATATTCTTACGTATGGCCTTAAGCTATGTGCGTGTATGTATATGTCGTGACCTTGTTTTCTGACAAAATGCTGTTATACAACTGTTAAAAGGTTAATGGACTGTCACGGACTGATTTGAAAGCTGATGCATTACGCATTATATATTTAACTTTAGTACTCAGCTATACATGCTAAATATATAATTTGATATAGTATATACATTAAGTAGTAGTGATACTTTCTCTGGTCTAAGTTATACATAAATCAAACATGTATATAAAATCTACATGCTATACTAAAATCTGATAAATCATAAACGTCACCGCAATAATTATCGTTGAAACTTGAAAATTTGGTCAAAAAAAACGAAAAAGCCATAAATGTGAAACCGTATAGAGATTTTAAATAAATAAATAAATAAAAGATGGTCGAAGAGAGAGAGAAAGTGTTAATAGCAGGGAACACGTTTCCTACGTTGTGAGCAGTGAGATGTGTTTGGAAAAGTGAAAGAGAGATGAAAAGTTGTTAAACATCCGTAAACCTCTTTTTGTAGCTCAACTGCTTTTTTTTTCCAAACAAAAACATCATGTTTATACTATGATTGCTTGCCGGACAAAATGTTGGTTTAATTCTTGTAAACAACGTGGTTATAACTGTCTCAACTATATGGATTGATTTTGTGGTTAATTTCAAGAATATATGTATAGAATAATGTAGAATACGATTAGTTAGTTCGTATTTTACGTGCAAGGGGGAAGAAAGAGACATATTCAAAGCTCCTTCACTTTATATGGTCTCTCCATTCCTTCCCCCGGCTTCTATGGATCCAAATTTCACTTAAATATTGAGTACATATAATCAATTTTTGTTAATGTTTTTGTTGTTGTTGTTGGTTAGCCAATGAAAAAAGTGGAAATACTATTGAGGATGGAAATAAACATTTGAAGTAACTAATAGCCCAAAAAGGCTCAAAACACATTTGATTTGACTCTTGTGTCTCTTCTAATTAACCACATCCATTTTTTTTTTTTTCAAACGACAGATTAACGCCCATCTATCATAAAATGCAATTCATATCTCCCTTTTTGAAATATTACTAGAATTTAAAAATCAAGAGAAACAATGATGCATGGAGGCAACATATTAGCCAATGATGGTAAGCGGATAGAGTCAAATGAATGAAAATATAAGAAAATACGTGAGACTTTAAACGTAAAGTAGATGTATTCTTATTTGACCATAAAGTTCAATTGGCAGAGGAATACAATAAATATTGGTATAAGGGCATCCGCAATGGGGATTGCTTAATGAAAGTGCTAATATATATTTTATTATTATTATACTCTTGCTAATATATATATTTTATTATTATTATATTGCTGTTGCGTTATTTTTCTTTCTCTTGTCGAAAACTTCCAGCCACGTGTCGCTAAGCGTCGTAGCTTAAATGTCTTATTTAAGCGCTGATTCAAGTTAATAAAAGCATTTTTGATTTAAATTTAAAATGTTTTACCTTTAGCACCTGCATTAGGAGCATGCGCTGCGTATGCCCTAATAATCTATTATCAAATTCAGAATGGTTGCAGACTTGTACGGTCCATCTGCAGAGATTAACTGACCATTTCCAATATGCTCTCTCTCATTTTTTATTTTCTTGGTCAATAACTTTGAATATTACATAAAATTCGCATCATAAATTAACAGATGTTAGTATAGATCATTACTTTCTTTTCTTCTTTCAAAAGAGACTTAACAACTCACTGACATGAATCATTAGCACTTTAGCACGGTGAGGAATATCAGATTCAGACACCCAATTGCACCTTTTTCATTTGTATTTCCTTATTTAATATATTATTTATTCATTTGAATTAGCAAGATGTTGTCACCGTTCTTAGCTCATTGGAAAGCCTAATAAGAATGCATTGGTTTTGTGATGAAGTTTCAATTATTGTAGGGGATATAATTCTTGGAATTAAATTTCAGTTTTGAATAAAGAACATAATGTTGGGAAAGGAAACAAAGTTAATTGAGATGCATAGGATCCAATTCATATCAACAGGGAAGTGTTTTTTCAAGTTTACTGTGGTTAACATATTTGACCCCACGGCCCGATTTTAGCGTACCATGTCGCACAAACAGCACGTGCATGCTCCTCATATTACTATAGCCAACCATACACGCGCATTGCTCAATTATATATCGATCATTTCAAAGCACATAGTGACATAGCCAATAGTAGCTAGTTTAATAGGCTTGCTTTGGGTCCGGATAGGCATAAAGCCTCATCAATATGATACGAACATTTCGTTTGGTTCAATTATACCGAGGTTGTTTTACAAGATTTGTTTTTCTATGCGGATGATTTAAACTAATCTTCGAAGTTAGAGTTTCTCTTAACAAGATTCCGAACCATTGTTTTATATATAAAAGTTTTAGAGTCTCAACTGACCAATTTTTCTTTGGCCGAAATACAACACAATTTGCTTTGATTGGATTTATGATTTTAAACCGACCAAAAGAATTTATACATTATGGTAGATTTGGACATTAAAACAGGAAGACAAGTGAGGATCGTATTCATGAACAATAGAATGAAATGAATGAAACTGAAAGGAAGTAGAGATGACTACGACATGTAGAATAAATTTATAAAATTAATGTTGGAACAGATCACGAAGAAGACTCACCACAGTTCTTAGAGTCAACAAAAAACCCATGACATGACAACTAACCAAATAGTAACAGTCTCTAAAATGTGGAATTGAATGAAATGACCCGTCTAATATCATATATATACTCTTGTTTCCCTATTTTGGTCGTGTCTCACATTTTCGCCCCAAGCCATCATCACAAGTCACAAAAATGTAAATTTCATTTTAACCTTAGAGTTGAGATGTTATTGCTGGGGCCTCCTCATTCTGTATATTACTATATTGAATAAAATATAAGAGTTGTTACGTCAAGGGAGCAAAGTAAAAAAAAAAAAAAATTGATATCTTTTTAAGTTGTTACCTAGATTATCCGTTACATTAATTTGACATGGTTTAAACAGAAATAACTCTTATCGACAACATTCCAACTACCACACTACTCTCGCACCTTGAAGGTCTATGATGAAACATAGCTACAAGCCGGATTAAATGGAATTTCTTTAATTATCGTTTTAAATATTTTCTTGGTGAGTTCCCAAATGTCTCTATTATTTTTATGGACCATTAATCGCACTCGCACAAAGTTTTGCTAGTTGAGTTGATAAAGTTAGCTTGCATGCCTCTTTTTGCTTGATTGTAAGTTTGTCTTTATTTTTTGCAAAAAAACTTCTCTTGATTTGGATTTCCCAAGTGCTGGTTTTGGAAAGGGCTACGATTATATTATGGGTCGTCGGCTCCTTCTCGTTACGACTGCTTGCTTCTTGAATACAGAGTTTAAAAATGTGTATCAAAATAAAAAAATATTTCTCTCAAAAAGAATATTATGCCATAAACATATGTCAACTAACCATAGTTTGTGTTTTGTATTTTTATCTCATTCGAGTTTCTTACAAGATATTAGAAATAAATAAAACATAAAATATTTTATAATATGTCGAATATAGATTGTAAGGAAAAGATTGAAGGAAAAAACAAACAAGGTTGTGGTTAGTGGTTATAGGCCCTGATTACTTCGCCGTTACGGCACCATCGTGGCCTCGAACCACATTCTAAAAAACGAAACCTGAAGAAAATCGACACGTCGGTATTATTTGGTTAGTAGCTATTGGTTACCGGTAATTTTTGGTGGTTAGCCCAAATGAGTGGTCCAATAAAATAAGCGGGTAAGTCGTTGTTTCTGTTCTATGAAGGTAAGAGAGAAAACTAATGGGACGATCCCAATTTTTCCTAGTCTCTAGCTTCGATTCAAACCCTAATTTCCGATTTTGGCGGTCACGCCGGTCCTCTCAATCACAACCTATTTCTTCTCTCTCATTCACCATCCTTCTTCCTCTCTAAGCTCTGTGTTTTTGCCCTTTTCTCTCTCTTTTTCATTTCTTCCTCCTAAGGAAAGTCTTTGTTTCCTTTTTTGGTTCAGAATCCGAATTCAAGGAAAGTTTTGTTTTGCTTAAATTAGGTGAGCTTTCTCTTCCTGTTTTAGGTTAATTTACATTGATTAGGTTCTATTTTTTTTGTTTCCATTTTCAATCTTTCTTCTTATGGTTTTTCCTAAAATTGGTAAAATAATCATATTAATTGACGAAAGTATGAATCTTTGAAGTGGTTCATCGTTAACAATCCCAATGGTTATCATGGGTTGTCTTCTCTTGGTTCGTATGAGTTTCAGCTTGAGTTTCTCGATTGGTACAAGGCTGTTCTGTAATTTGTGTTTTGAATCTTGAATCAGTGTAAAGATAATCTTTGATTGATCCAAAGTTGTGCAGGATGGGTCGAGTGAAGCTAAAGATAAAGAAATTAGAGAACCTTAATGGACGTCAAGCAACATATGCCAAAAGAAAACATGGGATCATGAAAAAGGCTATAGAGTTATCAATCTTATGCGACATAGATGTTGTGCTTCTCATGTTCTCTCCCATGGGGAAACCTTCGCTGTGCAGTGGCAAACACAGGTTATCTCAGGATTCTTTCTTAATACCAAAGGCTGTTTAAACATCGTTCTGTTTTTTAGTTTTGTCTTTTGTTTGATGTTCTGTTTTTTTTTGGGTTTTTGTTTAGCATTGGAGAAGTCATTGCTAAGTTTTCTCAACTTACTCCTCAAGAAAGGGCAAAGAGGTTTAACTTCTCTTCACCATATAAAAACAGACATTTCTTGAATCTTTATATGTTGACATTATTACACTGAACACACCTCTTTTGATTATTATTTTTTGTCTACGTTTGAACAGGAAGTTGGAAAATCTTGAAGTAAGTTGGGCTCTAAATTTGGTCTTTTCTCCTCTCCTAAACTATGAACTATCATTAATATTTTAACCCTCAAAACATCTCAGGCCTTAAAGAAAACATTCTCGAAGCTTGATCACGATGTAATTGTATCAGACTTTCTAGACAGAAGGTGCGTGTGTTATTAGATACATCAAGAATCTAAGCTTCTTAGTGAACTTTGTATATTTGTATTGGTGAGTATTATTAATGTGACTCGTTTTTGTTATTTTTCCAGTAAACCAACAGTTGAGGTATGTACTACTTGTCTAGTTCTATGATGTTCAATGTTAATAATGATGCTGGAGTAAATTCAAATTTTTTTTTCGCAACCGGGAACTTTCAGGTTCTAAGCGAGAAAGCTAGGTTTCTGCAAACACAATTATCAGAAATACACACAAGACTAAGGTGCAAAGATCTTATACTTTCATTCAAAACGTTCCTTTTTGTTTAGCTATTCTCATTTGTGAGTTATAATATGGTTTTTTATTTATTTAGCTACTGGACCGAGGTAGAGAAGATTGACAGCATAGATGATTTGCAGCAATTAGAAAATTCAGTAAGACAGTCTTTGTATCAAATCCGTGCTCATAAGGTATATAATCCATCTCCCAAATGATTAGTTATGGCCTCTTTTCTTAACCAAACTCATGCATCATATTGCGAACTACAGGAGAACATGCTGCAACATCGGCAGCAACAAGTTATGTCCTCGGAATGCAAAATTCACGTAGAGAATCAGTTTTTTTTTTTAACATTAAAATATGTTTTGGAATATTTATGTACTAAAAGAACACGAATTGTATTTACGCAGTTGCAGAATGAAATAGATTTAGATTTTGGAATGGAAGAGCTTGAGAATTTCTCATGGGTTCGAAGCGATGAAAACATGAATGTTTCTGTTAAAGAAGAAGACCCGAATGTGCAACAGCTTCATCACATGTACAGAGACATAACGTGCTCTGCAAGTTCTTCTCTTGGAAGTTACTCTGGACTCTTTGGTAAAAGCTCAGATATGACGGCACCAAACCTAGAAATTGGCAGCATTCCTGGGACATCTGCTGATCCAAATCTTCAATACAGCAATCTCAGTTTCTTAAACGATCCAAAGCTTGAGCAACTAGCTGAGTGGAATCTATTAGGAAGCCCCGCAGATTACTACGTTAGCCAGATCTTGGAAGCTTCTTATAGGCCTCAGTTTGGAGGAAACTGGTCTTCTTCTGAGACATTACCTTATCCTGTTGCTGTCTTTGATGATCCTCTGTTTTCGCGGGTAAAACAACGGTTTTTTTTTTTAATCGTTTATTTGCTTCGCGATTCTGTTTATTGCAGGACCTGTGTTTTTTTAACCGTTTCTGAACATATCAGATATGCAGCAGCCAAACTGAGAAGGAAACACAGAGGCGTTGATCCAAGAACGGGTCTTGTATTGAGCAGTCACGAATGCGGAAGAAGATAGGGTTGATAAGTTACAAGGACACATACTAAAATATATAATACCATATTATGTTACTTGTAACTCACGGCATCTCCAAAAGGAATAATCTAACTATCGAAAGTTTTGTTTTTTTGTATCTATTTTCGTGACCTACCTTGATAGTTGATACTACAGCACTTACCTTCTCTGGTAATATAACCCCAAGCTGTAAACGAGAGATTGAAGAAAATATGTTCGCCTTTGCTTATAAATCTTGTTTTTTTCTTCCCTTTTTCCTTAGATCTTTTAGTCTTCGTTATAAGACTTATATTCAAATTGAACCAAGTGGCTTTAGCTCGACTAGTAAAATACCATAGATAAAGCTTAGAAATCACAGGATCGAGTGCCGTTTGGGATGGAACCAATATTACATACTGTGATTCCGGATCGAGATGCAGGGAGAAAAATGACTTAGGCCCATTGTTTCCTGCATCTCTCACGATGAAGAGAATCGATGATGCCTCCACTTTTCCAAAACTAGCTCAACGCCGCGGGATCTAGAATACAGCTACTTATTTTACCTCGTCAAGAACTTGAACACTTACAGGCTAATAATGAGAACAAACTATATTGTAATTTTGAGTTAAGGCCCATATATCATAAATTTGGAGAAAAAAAGAAAATAAAGAAGGACAGTGTTAAATATGTTTAGTTAACAATGCGAATGATTTGGGACCCATAGGATTCATGTGGGTAGTTACAACCAAAAAATACATGTCAGAGTAACCACATGGCTTCGGTTGTTCTGTATCACTCGTGACTGTTACTACGTGCACCTCATTCTTCTTCTTTTTCTTTTTCTTTTTCTTGTCACTACGTGCGAATATTTGCACTTTCGATAAAACTATTATTATTACCTGATAACTGTATTAAAATAAAAATGCTTGAGTGTTTTGTTTTTCCCGCAATTTGCTGAATTTATTTTGTCTACAAGCTAAGTACAGGAAATCTAATAGATTTGCGTTTCTGCTTAAGCTAAAAGAACATGTCGAGAAAACTACTCTATGTTTTGATTATTGTTTCGTTATTCTTCCATGGATTCTTTCATATGTAAGTTCTGACTTCTGATACGTTTGCAAGTTAATGAAAGAGACAAAGATGTCAATTAAAAAAATCCGATTGTTGAAATCTAATAATAACGATAGATACATTTACGTCTTGGTGTCTCTAAAAGAATCTAATACGTTTTGGAAAAGAGTGAGCGGACGGTTACAATTCGGCGTTTGTACATGACGTGAGACGAATGAATTTTGCCAAAAAACAAATATAACTCACCACGTAGATACTTTCTGTTAGTTAATGCAGCATTTGTTAAGAGCATCAAATGCATCTCATTCACATGCAAATGCAATTCAAGTATAATAAAAACTGGTCGCCGGAGATAAATGTCTTTGATAGGTTAGTTAATTACTTAGTTTGGTTCTTGACAATTTATGATTAATCTCGATCGTTCTATAATTTATTTTTCTTATATTAGAAGAAAACTAGAATCGAAAATAAATATTAAAAGTTATCTAACAAATGAAAAAAATATTTGGAAGTATAATTTTTTTTTTTTAAACAAACTATGCTTTGTCCAAGCAATTCATGTGAATTATTTTATAATGTTTCCAATATATATAAAAAATAAATGCCGGTCGGGAAGAAATTAAAATAATCAAATATATGCCGATTTTCTTGACTCTATATGGCGATTTTACGACACACAAAGTAAAAAAATAACAAATCTCCAATATGCCGATTTTCTTGACTCTATATTGCGATTCACACAAAGTAAAAATAACAAATCTCCAATATTCATTACTTTTGTGAAAAAGTTGAAAATTTACAACATACATGACTTGACGAGGACACGTAAACAAATAACAATTCTTGAAATCTTAAACTCTTCCCTCTCGCTTCAAGAGGGAATAGATTACAAACTGAATTTTACTATTAGCGGGTGGTAACATAACTCCACCACCTCTGCTTCAGTAACATTTAAACCTTACCAATACTAACACATCACCATAATTTCTTCTCTTGTTAAAGAAAAAATAAAACGAAATATAGAATAAAGGGTCCCAAAAGATGACGTCATCAAGGCCTTGTGTAAAATCAAAAGCACTCGAAGCACCACTTTCTTTTAGGTTAAACCCCCCCAAACTGAAAGAAATGACCAAATTACTAATATGCCCTCTCTCTAAAATGAGCTGAGAGATTTTACCAAATTGCCACTTCCCTTAGCGTAGTTGTGCGCCGGTGAAGGTTTGGCCGAAGGACCAGCCTGCGGAAGCGACGTTGTTTGAGACAATGGTCCGACCATCACTGGTTGTGACTTTGAAAGACAGAGCTTGTCCGTTCAGGTAAGAGTTACTCTGCCAGTTTTGTCCCCAGTTTCTCGACATCGCTTGCCACCCTGTTCTTGACCCTTTAACCGCCACCGAGTGAACATCTCCGGCTCCTCCGACGTTCGTGATCAGAACCAGGTTGAAGTAAGAATGTCCGTTTATCGTAAACCTTATTCCTCCCCTTCTCACGCAAGGCACCCTGCAAACAAAAAGGAAAAACAGAGTAAGATTCTAGTAGAATAACAGAGCAACTCTGTTTCTTGTTATTTTATTCACATGCTCTGTTTTAAGGTAAAAAGCAGAGCAGCTCTGTTTCTTGTTTTTATAGTCAGATACTCTGTTTTGGGGTATAAAGAATTTCTTGAAGCTTACCTTCGGTAAGAGACGGGGACGATGCCGGCTCTGTATTGAGCGATGCGTTGAAATACGGGCTGGGAGAGATCGAAATGCTGCTGAGGAGGGTTACACCAACCTCCTGCGTTATTCGGTAAAGCGTTGTTTGGTGGGCAAAAGTTAGTCGCTGTGACGACGATTGAGCCAGGGAGACACCATTTGCCGTCGTTTTGGCATCTGATCTCGAAGCAAGCACCACAACTCAGTCCGTTGTTGAACAGAGCCGTGCTCAGCGCCGCCGTGTTGGTTCCATAGCCTTGGCTATAAAGGTTTCCATACCCACAAGCACCTCCTGCACAACAACAAAAAAATTTAGAGATTTTTGAGAATTTTGATAAATGCTAAATTTTGAAAGCTTTAAAGCCTCATGAGAGAAGGTAATAATAATATTATATATACCCATTGTGCCGGAAGCATCACCGCCGCCGTAGAATGTGGCGTGTGCGTTTACCCAACCGCCGCCGTAGCCGTTGACACATGACGTCATTGCTCCGAGGACAGCTAGAAACAAGAAGGAGAAAAGAGCCATCGTTTCTTTTTCTTTTTGTAAACCTGCACATATATAGGTGAGTTTGATCAGTTTTGAGCACATCTTTTAAAGAACATGAAAGAAGCCAAGACTAGTGAATGTGTGCATTGTGAGAGAGAAAATGATTACTTTGGAAGCTTTGCTCTTACTTCCTTTCTTTAAGAGGAAATATGAGAGATGATTATGGGAATCTGTTGTTTGGTTTAGAATTGGAAAGAGCAGAGGAGGCGAATGGTTCAATTTATAGAAAAAATTGTGAGTAGAAATCTCAGAGATTATTTTATTTTATTCTAACTTGCACTCCTTTTCAATTTTATTTTTTTCTTGCTTTTCCCTTTTTAATTAAAACAAGGCTACTACTCGGAATGCAATTTCTTTTTGGATTTTTTTCATATATATGAAAAATTGAATATTACATGTAATATTAATGAACGGATGAGTATATAATAGAAGTAGTACTTATTTTTTATTGCTGGGACCAAAAACCAGCTGAAGTTTGTAATATTTAATGGCTTGAAAAAAGCAAAGAGGCAAAGACACATGTGAGTTACAAGACGGCTCGTGTGTTCTTTTTTTTTTCAGGCGCCTTCAGAGTTCAAACACACATAAGCACCAATTTAGGGAAACACATTTAGTCTATCAATAAACAATTAAGAAAAAAATTAGTACTCCCTCCATTTTTTTTTACTTGCAGATTAAGAAACTAACTAAATTTTCTGTTTTACCTTTATTTAATATATTATTTGTTTGATAAATAATTAATAAGCTAAAATAATAAAGATAAAACTGGAAAATATAGCATTAATCTACATTGAAAACACAAAATGACAACTAAAACGAAACAAAAAATTAAGCCTAGAACGATAACTAATTCGAAACGGAGGAAGTAAGTTTTAGGTTGTGTAAAATTTGTATTCGGTATGCTTGATGTAAATAATTATGGCTTATAAGTTATAACTATTGCTGAACTGAATAATAAATGAAAGAGAAGAAAAGCAAGAAAATAACATAAAGACAAAGAAAGTTCAAGTTGGAATCCAAGTGGGTCACAGTGGTCTGCTTTGAGTAAGATGTATCACGAAACTTATCGCTTTGTCGTTCGTTTATCTAAGTCTATGTTTCGATGTGTAACAATCTTAATTAACTTTGTTTTAAAATCATCAAAAACTATGTACGATCGATGCAGTCGTGTCTGGCTTATGTGAAAAAATGTCGCTGAACTACATATATTAAATTACTTAATGACAAAAGTTTTACATGTGTTTGGTGAATGGTGATGAAGTAAATAACTTCGAAGGACCTTCTTCGGTGAGAAGTATTTATTAGGATTAGTTAGACTATAGGTTGTGAGATCACATTTTTACTTTGTGCATCGAGATAATAAACCCACATTCAATTTGATAAGGCGAAGAAGTTCAACGGCAGAAAATCGACGGCCAAAAAATCGACGGCCAAGTTTCCGTAATTTCAGCTCAAAACATTGGTCCACAGTTTATCATGGACGGTCCGTTTGCTACGGGTCCGTTTGCTACGTCTCCAATGTCTGAAATGATCATTTTATAATAATACATAGTATAATAACAGTAGAAACAAAACAAAAATAAGTAAAAAGATAGATAAATGAAAAAATAGAGATACCCCCGCATGTGGTTGATAGGCGCCGTTTCGAGCTAACGTTGTAAGCATGTATTGATAGACGAGCTGAAGAAAGTTGACACGAATCCATCCTCTTTGTTTATTAGTGTTGAATCATTTAATCTTCAAATGATTAATCATTGGTACTCAACTACTCATTTTCCTCCCTTTCAAAAATGTAAAAATGTAACACCAATTAATCTATTCATTTGTTTGGACCTGTTTTTTTATTTATTTTAAATGTATCGTATTTGGATTTTTTTCTTATTAAGGATTTTTGCATAGCCGTAGTGTAGATAGTTCACATAATTAGATATGGAAAAAAAAAAAATGCGAGAACAAGTCTCATTTGTCCAACATCTGGTATGGTTAGCTAAATTATTAACACCAAGAGTCTTGAGTACGCTTGGATATTAATGCATTTAAAAAAACACCAGAATTTTCTACATAACTTAAATGTGCATATATCCATTACAATTTCTTGACAATATCATGAACGTAGATTTGATTTTTTTATTTTTATTTCCTAAAAGGTTGTATTGTAGATTTGAATATTCTTAATAAGACAAACAAGGATTATCAAATTGAGTTTAGAGCTTCTTCGGTTTGCAATAAAAAAGGAATTAACGACTGATTTGACTCTGCTACTAATAATAAAATACTATGTAGCGGAATTATCGCTTCTTACACACGTAAATAAGCATTGACAACAACAATCATAAAAAAAAGTCAGTGAATATTTTATTTACGTGTCAATATATGATTGAGCATTCGTATTTGTTTATGTGCTAAATATATAATTATATACTTCCTTCGTTTGTGGTCTGAAAGTTTTTAAGCAGATTACAAACTCATTAAATTTGTTATTTTAGTCCTATTCAATATTTTGTTTTTTTATAAGAGTAATCAATAAGTTAAAAGAACGAAGATAAAACTGAAAAAAGTATATTATTAATCTATATTGGAAATACAAACCGACAAGTAATACCCTTTCTGTTTTAGAAAAATTGATATTTTAAAGTTATATATTAATTATTTTTTAATTTAAGTGAAAACTCTGTAACATTAAGTTTTTAGAAACCGAAGGAATATGAAACAAAAATTTATCAATGACAATTAATATGAAATGAAGGAAATATATCTCTAGACTGTGCTAATTGCTAAATACACAATTTTATATGCATAAAAAGCCTATGTAGGGACGTAATTTTGTCTGCGATATGTAATTAATTTTTTATGTCCTTATATTATATTTATTGTGTGTTTTTTCTTAGTCAGATGTAAATAAGAAAACCACTCTTTGCGCATGTTTGTCTGCGTGTATAAAAATATTCATAACCATTACCGTGATGGTAGGAACAAGGGCAAATTGGTAGAACACAATATTGAAATTAAACATTAAGAGCAGAACTGTCCAAGCCGGTTTTAACGACCTTTTTTAACCAACTCTATGTCTGAAGATCATCTCTTTATACCTTTTTAAAAATTATTTATAGTCGTCAAGGGTTTTCCTTAAGATTCCATTTTCACGTTCTGATATGATCTTTGGAAGATTTTATTTCAGCAGGCTTTTCAGCTTTTACTTGTTTGTTTAGATTATAAACTAATTACTACTTTAGTGATTCATAGATGATTAAGCTAATCGTTAGTGAGAAAGTGATGCAGTAAAATATAGAGACATCATCATAATTTTTGGAGATTCTAGTCCCTAGATCAAGATTTAACTAATCTCTCCAGAATGATCCTTTTCTTATGGATTAAAACATGACAATATTTCAACTGGTTAAAGTGGAATGAAAGTATTCTTAAGGAAAATATGACATTTTGTTCCTAGGTCTTTTATCACTAAAGCCACCATATATTTAGTTAAAAACATCATATTCGTTACATTTTATATTAATTTTTATAGATGTTTTAAATATAACTGAAATTGATATATCGTCTAAAGATTGATAAAATTAATTTTGGATTATAAAAAGAACAGTATATACTCGACGTAGGAAACTAGAATGTCATTCTAAAGTCACAAAGTGATAGTCAAATGTTTGTTTCGATCCATCTATAATCATATAAGCCATGAATGATGAATAGATCTGGTGCCTGAACTGTGACGGATCTTTTAAAAAAACATGTAATCGGTAATCGTATATTTATTTAATGATGTATCATTTTGTTTTTGTTAATCAGGTTATATATATACATTCGCTCATTCTACTTAATCGAGGTAAACAATTCCACACATAGCATAACATGAAAAACCAAGGGCTATATACTGATGTAGAAGAGGATCACAATATGATATAAGGGATTTCTACAAAAATATATTATTAAAATTTTCTTTAAGATAACTTATAAATATATGTTTAAACGAATTCAACAAGCTTAAAACACCCTTGACTTGTTGTTCTAGTAATTCTCGTGTTCTCAAATTTATACCTGATCCAAGAACTTCTCAAATCATAACTTTTTGTCTTAGCTCTTTTACAAAATGAACTGAACTCAAATGCTAAAACTCTCCATATTTGTGATAGCCATTTACAAACAGCCGCTACATACTATTTATACAAAGTAGTCGTGTATCCTAAAATCCTACAATGTCTCAGTCTTGGTGATTACTCCAAATCTCCAAGAGAATATTTCCTTCCTTATTTTTCTCTAAGAAACGGAAATATTCCCTTTGTCTTAATAGCTTCAAATCATCTCATCCAGCTCAGCTACCGCCTCTTATGGATTCGTCCTTAACCGCTACAAGCTCGCATCCAGCACATCAATATTTTTTTAGCTCCATTTTGCTCCGCTACAAGTCCTTCCAATGTTCTTGATGTACTTCCTGACTGATTCACGGACTGCGTCAATCCAGTTGCATCATCAATCTCCCCATTTTTAGCTTTGTGTTTCTCAAGCACATGTAAAAAACTTAAATCCGCAATGCATATACCAGAGAACCAGAAAACTAGAATGATCTGAATACTTCAACATTAAGCATAAAAATATTAAAAATCATTCAGAACATAGAGTTATGAGTTTCAAACCAAAAGAAACATAGAGTTAAATCCAAAGAGAAAACTCTCAACTCCCCCAGAATACTAGAACGAAAGATTACACAAAAACGGAACAAACAAATCAAAAAGTCTTGCTCCCCCACAATTCTAGCTTAGATCCTAGTTTTCGTTCACTGGTTCATCCTGTTCTCCCCCTGCTTGTGAGCACACACAAGTTAAAAACACAAGATGAATAATCAGATTGAGAGAGAATGTACAGAAGTACAACTTACCTTGCAGATTGGCGATGAGATCATGAACTGTGTCAGTGATCGTCTGCAGAGTGCAAGCAACATCCTGAAGAGCCTGAACAGCTGCTGCTGGTTGTACTGGCAGAGTTGGAATGCGTACAGAGCCAAGATCAAACGTGATGAAGGACCCTGATGTAGACCCCGATGTAGTCGCTGCAGTAGACTTGGTCCAAAGTAGAGAAGTCTTCGTCTGCGTCTTCTTCTTTGCCTCTTCCCGCTTGATGTAGGCCTCACCAGTTCGCTTGTCCTTGTGGTAGTACACAGGTCGGACAAGGATGTCATCATCAGCAAAAGGGAGTGGATCTTGCATTTGAAGAACGCCATAGATGATTCTCGGAAAGACCAACCACCTAGAGTCCTTGTGTTGAAGAGTGCTCATGCTCATGACCTGATCAAACACCAGCTGACCAAAATCGACACGAATCCCAGCAGATAGCTTATAGATAAGCTTGACTCTCTCTATGGACACATGATTCCTGTGAGTGGAGGGAATCCAGTTGTGAGACGCAATGATGACTAAGGCAGCAAAACATGGAGTCATCCCAATGGAGTAGATCTCAGACAACTCATCCTTCTAATCTACCGTAAACATTGCCGCCTTCATCGATCTTATTCTTGAATATCCATTTTGTTTCGACCATGTTCACACCATCTGGTAAAGGCACCAGTTCCCACACATCGTTCCTCACGAACTCCTCAAGTTCTTCTTCCATGGAGATGATCCAGTTTTCATCATCAAGAGCTTCTTGATGATTCTGAGACTCTATGGCTGACACAAAACACTCAAAATGAATTATTGCCATACTAACTATCTGCTTGTAGTTCAGTTTGATCCCCCTTGTCTTTCTTCCTTCATTTATGTCTCCAATTAGATCGTTTGGAGAATGATTTATGTGAACTTGCGGTAGGGGATGCTCTACATTAACCACTCTGTCAAGCACTTCTTCAACCTTCTCTATTTCGTCAGGTTTCTCTAGACTGAGTTCCTCTTCACGTACTTCAGTTCGACTGAGTTATGGTCCATAAATCAGCTGAGAGTCATCCAAAACTGCGATTGATCGATCATCAAACACTACGTTGACTGATTCCAGAACGATTCTGGTCCGAAGGTTGTACACTCTGAAGGCTGAACTATTGCTTGAATAACCCATAAAGATTTCTTTAACGTTGCTCGAGTCAAACTTCTCAAGTTGTTCTTTGTCATTCAGAATGTAATATCTGCTACCAAAAACACGAAAGTAACTTAGGTTAGGTGTTTTTCCTTTCCATGGTTCATAAGGGGTTTTGAGTGAAGCTTTTTGAATGTAAACACGGTTGATGATGTAACACGCTGTGTTGAGTGCTTCAGCCCAAAACTTCACTGGGATATTGCCTCCATAGATCATTTCTCTAGCCATCTCCTGAAGAGTCTTGTTCTTTCGCTCAACCACTTCATTCATCTGTGGTGTTCTAGGAACAAAGAATTGGTGAGCTATGCCTTGTGCATTACAGAAGTCTGTCATATTTTCATTTTGAAATTCTCCCCCATGATCACTGCGTATACGCTTGATGCTTTCTTTCTCAGTAATGAGCTGAGGAGCCCAGATCTTGAAACTCGCCATGGTGTCAGATTTGTCACGAATGAAGCGCACACAAGTGTAACGCGAGTAATCATCTACCAGCACAAAGACATAGCGTTTTCCGGCAATGCTTTCCACCTTCATTGGTCCCATCAAGTCCATGTGTACTAGATCCAGAGATACTTTGGATTGTACATCTTGCACTTTCTTGTGTTGAACTTTCACTTGTTTCCCTTGATTACATGGACCACACACAATTTCCTCACATCCTCGCAGCTTGGGGACACCACGAACAATATCCTTATTCACCAAGGTGGTAAGATGACGAATGTTCATGTGCCCCAGCCGTTTATGCCATAATTCAACATCATCCCGCACACTTAGGCATTTTGCAGATTGATCCCACATGTAGCAGTTGTTGCCTGAACGAACTCCTCGTAGAACTGCCTTTCCGTCAGCATCAATGGCTTTGTATTCTAACTTGTTGAACCAGACTGTTAACCCTTCGTCACAGAGTTGGCTGACACTGATAAGGTTCGACTTTAGACCCTGAACTAGATAGACGTTCATGAGCTATGGCTGCTCCTCAGAGGTTCGTCATTTTCCTTGAATGATTCCCTTGGTTCCACATCCAAAAGTGACCTTACCTCCTTTCATGTGCTTCACATCCTGCAGATGTTCTCTTACACCGGTCATATGTCGTGAGCAACCACTGTCGAAGTACCACGGTCCAGTATTGTCTCCTTCACCAATTTCTTCGAGTAGTGCCATGTTGGAGTGCATTCTCTGTCTTCTGCTACCTGGTACTATACGTCGAGCAGGATTCTGATACAAATTAGTCTTCCTGATGAACACTTGGTTCAGAGTCAAATTCCAGTAGTAACAACCTCGTTTCCAAGCATGATAAACCTTAGACCAGAACCTGTTACAATATGCCTTGATATGTCCCACAATACCACAAAAGTAGCATTCATTCTTTTGACGTCCTCCAATGTGGTGGTGTGGTACTCTTGCAGTACTGACTATCCTCTTATCATAGCCCAATCCCTTGGTGGATTTCCCTCGGTTTCCATTGCTTAGGATGTGGTTTCTGTGTTGATGTCTTGGTGTCTGCTTGAAGAACATCTTGAGCCATCCCTCCTGATACAAACGTGATGGTCTTGCTGTTTGACCCATTTCCAGTTGAGTAACCGAGACCAAGATTTGACTTTCCAACTCGTCCAAGGACAGTCATGACATTGCAACTCAGCCTTCTTTGCTCCCTTTTATCTTGTCATGGGCTTTCTTCCAACACCAGTTCGTGGTTGTTTTTGTCCTTTCTCAAACTTCTTCAGAACTCTATCAAAGCGTCGCACCGAAAGGCTGATGTTGTCATCTTCTTCGGACTCTGCTTCAGGCTGATGAGACACAAGAGCCATACCTTTAGGTTTCTTGACTCCACCTAGTTCAAGTTCATGAACAAGCAGCTTCCCGACCATCTCGTCATAGGTAATATTTTCAGCATTAGGATTAGCACTTAGACCAGCCTTATAGGGGGTAAACTTTGATGGTAAGCACCTTAGAAGCTTCTTTACCAACTTGATGTCCTTGTACTTCTTCCCTAGAGTAAGTGACTCTTGTACCAAGGCACTCATTCTTGAGCTGAAATCTGCAATTGATTAATGTTCTTCCATCCTCAAGTTTTTAAACTTGGTGGCCAACATGTCTTTCCTTGAACTTTGGACTTGTGTGGTTTCTTCAGAGTGAACTTGAAGTATTTCCCATGCCTCTTTAGCCAGTTCACAACCTTGAATCAACTCAAACTACTTATGTGCAACACTTCCATGAATTGCAGACAATGTCCTGGAATTGAACTTGTACTCTTCTCGTTGTTGTGCATTCCATCGTTCTTGAGGGACAAGTGTGGTTACTCCTTCCACAGTCATTGAGGGAGCTTTCTAACCTACTTCCGTCATTCTCCATCCAATGTCATCAATTCCTCTTATGCTCGATCTCATCCTAGCTTTCCAATACTCATAGTTTCCTGCATCAAGTATCACCTTTGAACCTCCAGCGAGTTCTGGGTGATAGCCATCTATTCCGCAAGATCTCACTTGCTATATTAATACACATAAGGTGACTGCTCTGATACCAATTAAAAAACCAAGGGTTATTGATGCAGAAGAGGATCACAATATGACACAAGGGATTTCTCTACAAAGAAAATATATTACTAGAAACTTCTTTAAGATAACTTACAAGTATATGCTTAAACGAACTCAACAAGTTCAAGACACTCTTGACTTGTTGTTCTAGTAACTCTCACGTTCTCAGATCTATACCTGATCCAAGAACCTCGCAAACCCTAATCCTTTGTCTTAACTCTCTTACAAGATAATCTAAACTCAAATGCTAAAATTCTCGATATTTGTGATAATCGTCTACAAATAGCCGCTACACACTACTTATATAAGGTAGTCGTGCATCCTAAAACCCTACAAAATTTCAGCCTTGGTGATTATTCCAAATCTCTAAGAGAATATTTCTTTTGTCTTGGTAGCTCCAAATCTTCTTATCCAACTCAGTTACCACTTCTTCTAAATTCGTCCTTAACCGCTATAAGGTCGCATCCAGCTCAGCAACATTTCTTTCGCTTCCCCATGTACTTCCTGGAACTAACTCACGGAACATGCCTAGTACTCTTAACTAATTTTTTTCGACAATAAGATAATCATATTATCTATCCGTATCCCCTTAATTTCCTTCGACTGTTGCTGCTGAGGATTCTCTGACGAGACACTTGCTTTTTTGGTCATTTTGTTCCTATTTTTTGTTTTCTATTATTGACGGCAGCTACTTTCTTTAAACAGGTTTTAAATTTTATTAATGCAGATACGTCTCCCTCCAGGTAACTATATTTATGTTAATGCGCAATAACTTTGTGCTAAAATGACATTTACAGTATAATTTTAAAATTAGATAAAGCACATTACGCATCCTAATTAATTAACGCATTGATTGAAACAGAACATTGCAACGACGGTTCCGTCACCTTTTTATGTGAACAATAATGAGCTACGTATGTATTCCACAGTTCCACACTGTATTCGTACGTATGGGTATTGAGGCGTATATGTATGTATATAATTTTCTTAATGTAAAATGATACTGATTGAATTATAATAGAATGATAAAACAATGCCACACAAATTTCGTAGTAAAATCGTATAACAAACCAACCTATATATTCATATATATCTCTTTCTTAATGTTCGAGTTTATGAAGTCGGGATTTAGAATTTACATGTCTTAGATTTCCACATAAGAATAACACAATATGGAATAGTAAGCTGTTACGAAGGGAAAAAAAATCATATAACAGTTGAATGAATGATAAAATTAGAAAAAAATATAATAGTACCATTTGATGGCAATAAATCACATCGTTGTTGTTTCTTAATTATATCTTCATAGTTGTATATTCAGTCTCACATTATTAAAGACCAGTTTATTTGCCTAAATTATATAATTCAATTAGGACGAAAGTAAATGAAAGTTACTTTTGGAAACGTGGGTGACGTTGTCACCATGGTGATGACCATGTGAGATGTATCAAATCTTAATGTCGGCTTCATGTGCTTAATTAAGTCATAATCATGTAAATGGTTACGACTCTTTTGATTGATTAACTATGTGTTATTCGATACAAATCTCCCCAATTGTTTTTTTCCCAAATAACCCAATTCTCATAATTAAGGTCAATAGTAATTTAAAATGGGAAAAGATAATCCACATTTGTGAACTCATCACACGTACATACTATCAAATGGGTTTATAAAGATATCTGGTTGTCGTTTTTGATAATTAGCTTTTGTTAATTTCTACAAGCGACTAGAAAAAGATGCGCATTTGAATGAAAAAACGACACATGATCTTCTTGAATATGGCAGTTTAAGAAAAGAAAATAAGTAAGTAAAAAATCCGTTTTAAATAGTAAAGAAGATCATATATGATTGTGTGAAATCGGAAAAACATACAAGTCATGTAATCAAAATCCACGTGCTTGGTTGCTCTTTAAACTGGCCGTAACCTGCAGGGCCGTTTTGTAGGACAATAAAATGTTAAATAATCAAATTGTAATAAATAACTTTAATCGATTTGGGTTGCTAAACCAATTCCCAACTAACCCAGTTTCCTCCCCCACTCACATTTAAACCAGCAATAGTTATAAAATCCATTCTACTTTCAGTAAATGATTTAAGTTCCAATATATGATCTCTTACAGACTGTAAGTTACAGTCTTCTTTTAAATTCAGGTATTCTATGTTTAAGGTATCATATAAATTTTTATGATCCGCATTTACTTGGTGCCTTAATTATTTTGGCAGCAGTATGAGATATTGCACTAAGCAGGAATATTTAAATCGTAAAACCTAAAAAGAGATATAAATATTTGTTACTGTGAGCACTGTAATTTTTTTTCTTTTTCTTTTAAACACAATTTTTAAGTTCATCTAGTTAATCGTTACTTATAATTATCTTTCTAAATTAATTGTTAAGGTGAGAGTGTTCTTTGCCATGGTTACACTTTTGATCCACTTACCCGCACTTAATCATGTCTGACCCAGAGTAAGGCCCAAGTTGTATTAACCGGTTATTGGTTTGTCATTTAACTCAACCGGTTTACGTGAATCTATACCAGTAAAATTGGTAATGCTCAAAAATAAAAGGTGTAACGATAAAATACGGAAGAAAATAAATAAGAAGTAGAGAAAAAAAATAGAGAAATTTTAAGAAATACATTTTTAGGGGTATAAATTTTCAAAACTACACTTCTAGTGTGACAATTTTCAAAAATATATTTTTTATAATTTTAATATATAAGTTTAAGTTCACTAATACTTAATTAGGATTTAGATTTTAGGATTTAGGATTTAAATTTAACGGTTCAAGTTAGATTTTAGGATTTAGAATTTTTTTACTCAATAAAATATATAATTTTGAAAATGAATACCCAAAAGTGTAGTTTTAAAAATTAACTAATTTTAAATATTCCCCAAAAAACTATATGAGTAATCGAATCCAGCTTGCATCGTCACTAAAGAAAAATGTCAATATCAAGGTTATCAAATTTAAATTTTCTTCGTTAACATACATGCTTCGTTTTATACATATAATATCACTAGACTAATGTCTGTATATACGCGCAGGTTTTTCTATTGTTATAATTTTTTAAAAATGCTATAAAACAATTGTAGATTTATGACTAATATTTTGGTATAATATAAATATTATAAATTCTAACTCAAATAAAACCCATATTTTAATATCAACTTTCTTGGTTAGCGATTGATTTTCAAATATATATTTTTGCATCATACCATACGTCTTTATGCCCTCAACTCTCTTTGTTTACTCATCGTCATATGGAATGGACTATAATTCTCTACCATCGCTCTTTGTTGGATCCGTTTCTCCGTATATTAGGAGAATTTATATGTTTAATAGTAACTCAAGATGGAAGTCAAAAGGTAATAGTCTAAGAGTAATTAAGTGATTTTTGTTACAAGTTGAAATGTTTAGCAAATAAATAAGATTTAGAGCTGTCAATTGGAAAGAAAATGAAAAGTCATACCATATTTCAGCCAACGGAGTGCTAACGTGTCTCAAAGCCAGAAAGGGTTGGCCTTTTTTTTGTGTGAAGATGTTTGTTCTTTTATGTTTCATCTTAGCGAAAGCATATGAAAAAGACGATCTATGGTTGGAGGTTGATATTATAATTATGGAGGATTAAACGATAGAAAGAGAGGAAATTGTAAATATGACTTATTAACTTCACGCGCAATGAGTTTGTAACTTATTAACTTCTCAGCTGAAAAGAAAAAGGAGAAGTCAATTTCTTTTCTTTTTTCAATTGAAAAAATTTACTGCCATGTGTCATCTTCTCCTATGTCTACATGTCCAAAATATGGAGAGGGTTGTTCCCTTTTCATATACTCCCTCTGTTCCATTATATTTGATGTTTAAGGTTTTTCACAAATATTAAGAATCATTTAATGTTTTATTATTAATGATTTTTCTTTTTATATCAACTAATTTTCTAATAGTATTAACCAATAGTAATTCAAGTATTCAATTACTTTTAATTATTTTTTCTTGAAGTTTGGAAAAAGTAGCATTTATTAATAAAAAGTAACCTTAAAAATCTTGAACATCAAATAATAAGGAACAAAAGAAAAATCTTAAACATCAAATATTAAAGAACAGGGAGTATATGATTGTGATGTACATATATCACTCGTTAAAAACATAATCGCCACATCAAAAATAAATTAAATCATTTTATTAATACAAATAGATTTATTTGCAAAATGTTCAATCAAAAAAGTCTAATATCAATAGTTGGAGAATTTATAAAAAATATAAAGAGTTAGAACGACTCTACTTATTGTCAATTAATTTTGAATTGAATTCTTGAATTTAACATAATATCAAAGCCATTCGATATTGAGCCACCACACACTTCAGATGCTTTATGCTTGAGCATGAGAGAAGGTATTGATGATAAAAAATTCTTACAATACTTCAAATGTTCATGCCTAAATATGAGGGAAGATGTTGATAATAAAAAAATTTATAATAATTGAAAAATTTATAATATAATATATAAAAAATAGTGTTATTCTATTTATTACTAGTTTTGAGGTGAATGGTCATGTTAAACCTGAATTTGACTTGATTCTTATGTCTTTCAACAATATTGCACTGTGATATTTTTGAAAAGAATAAATGATCTCTAGATATTTATATTAATTTATAAATAAGACGAATATGTGTTTGACAAGTCAAACTTCTTTTTGATATGAATGGTGGTGACGACGGCGCTCTTGAGTGCTGTTTAGGATCCCAATGGATACATTTTTTTTTCTTTTTTTTTTCACACACATATTTACAATTTTGGTTAAAACTTAATATCAACATTTAAGTTCGGATTGATGACCGCATTTCAAATTCAAATTTTAGAGTTTATGATTTATATTTTAGAGGTTAAAGTTTAAAGATTAGGATACAAAAATTCTCTGAATGAAAAAAATATATTTTTGAAAAATACATAAATTCAAGCATATTTTGAAATTTTTTTCTATTTAATTAAATATTAACTCTTTTTTTTGGGTAAAAATAAAATAAAATATCAACTTACAAACACAAATTTACTTTTGTTTTTCCTTTTCCTGATAAAATACAACTTTACTTTTGTTTTCTCATCTAAAGGATTTTATTTTAAGAAGAAAAAGTTTAGATGAGAGCGTTAGGCCATGATATCGATTCATAACTGTATATCCATAGTTTGTTTCTGAGTGATGTCTCTTTAATTTTGTAAACAGTGTTCCTTTTCAAAGGGGATCTTTTAATATTGGCCTTATGTTGGCACATGCCTAAGTTAATATCAAGTTGCACCTCCAATAGCGACCCAACACATGTAATGCTTAAAAGCCTAAACCTTGATTACACCTTTTGCTTTCTCTTTATTGAAAAGAATAATTATATTCACATTTCACTATTCCTGATCGATATACTCAAATACAATAGTCCAATAAATCATATTTAACAGATAACTGTTCTTTTAAAAAAATGTAATTTCCTAACCTTCATTTTTCTATTGATAGAGGAATCAAAAGTATTCTAAAACAAATGGAAAAACACCATTTTACATTTCGGAAAATATATTTTCTTTCATATATATTTCCTTGTAAAACAATATCTGAGGAAATCTTTGCTCTTTGTTTGTAAAAATTCCTCACCTCCTAAATTGAATCGAAGAAAAAAAAGAGTCGAAGATGAAAATGACCCTACGAACATGGCTATCTAGCTGGGACCAATTAAATAAAAAGCTCTCCCATCAATTTTTTCTTTGTTTGATAAAAAATGTCAATGATTTTGATTCTTTATAAAATCTTAGATAAGATTCTAACTATCGTTCTAAATATTAATCGTTCCCATTGAGACTTAGTAAGGGTCAGCCCACAAGCCTAGCTATACTAGCCTATATTTGCAAACAAATATTTCACGAATAAGTCTATACTCTTAGAGAAATATATGTGTATTGATTTCCGACTTCTCTCTTATTTTGTATATATATAATTCCTGTGCATATAAACTCAAACATGTCACGTGAAAATGAAGTAAAATTGGTCCCTACATATATCGTGGAACACTTGACACTTGAATGAACAGGAGGAACCACACAAATAATATGTAATCTTGCCGGTTAAAAAAATAAAATAAAATAATAATATGTAATTTTCCCAAGTAGAGCGAGCCACAAACTAGTCACTTTCATCAATTCATCAAATCGTCACTTGTTAAACCATTATCTTATCATTTACACCAAGAAGAACATGAGTTAGTTGTATTTCCTTTTGTAATGTTAAATCTCATATATTCCTCAACGATGGTATTTCATGAGAAATAAATTAGGCCATTATCCATCTAAAATGTGAATCGAGAAAACTATTTATTTTGTCTAACGATTTCCTTTTTCTGTTGACTATCTTTTTTTCTTTCATAGAGAATTGTCATCAACATATTTTAAAATAAGAAATATGTATTTCAATATGCTGTTAAGAGTGTCGACGACTATTAGTTATTCCGGTAATGGATTCTAACTAACATAATGAGAAAAGACTTGTCGGATTCTTTTGGAAAAACGACTTTTTCTATGAACTGATCGGTATGTATATGTCTTTTTATATAGACCTTAAGAATAAGAGGAAAAACGACGTGATAAACCAACCGCTTTGAAAATTTTGGAAAAGAGAAATGAGAGAAAAAAAAATAAAAAAAATTGGAGCGTTGGGTACGTGAGAATAAGCGGTGCTCGTGAGATAAAGTCGCGATATGACAATGACGTGAAGCTATCGCATGTGCAACTTTGGGAACATGCAACATGTTTCGAACCTTTTGTTCTTACTTCGATTGCTGCAGGTTGCTGCCCACATCATATCTTCTGAGTTCTGAGAAGCTACGCTTTTTCTTTTCTCCCTTATCTTAATGGATAATCCTTAATCTCTTTACTTTTGAATTGGCAATTTTTTTGTGTCATTTCTTTTTCTGTTGTGTGGTCTCTATATTTGCAAGAGGGGTAAAGTATTTATATGGCTTGTTATATATAATTTTTAAAATATATATAAACACTAACACTAAATGATTTTCTAGGTACTATCACTCAAAACAATCTATTTTCTCGTATATATATTATCATGATATAAAACTGTAAAACACTTTTTCTTTTTTCATGGAAAAGTGGAATTTGTTTGAAGAATAAAAAAAATCATATATAACCTTTTGGTTTTTTTTAATATATGATGTTTTAGGGAAATCAAAATATTATTTTTGTAGGAATATGTTTTTCATTTATTTTTCCTTTTTAGTCTTTCGAATGTATGTAACTCTTTTTTGTTGGGTAAAATTCGAATGTATGTAACTTTCCACGGATATACAAATATATCTTTGGTACAGAAGAAGCTAGCAGCATCTCTAGTTTTTTTTTTTTTTTGGTTTTGTTAAAGAATAATAACAGCATTTATAGAACTTGAATATGGTATATGCATAAGTTGTTAGGTTTAGCTTTCAGCTCACTCACTAAATTGCACTCGTTTGTTTTATGGTGAAGAAGATAGAAAACGTAAAACAGGTTGACGCGACTCTGGCGTTTCTCATATGAGACTTGTGTTACAAGTTTATAACAACAAAGAGTGGCATAATACAGAGAGTTTCGAAAATCGAGAATCATTTTGTTAGTGAAATGTGTTTGAGTGTTTACGGGAATGAGAAGAAAACAGAGTTTCGTTGTAATGGTTTCTTTATTGATGAATTGAAAAAGTATTACAACTTGTTTGTGTCATTTTCACAAGATGACTCGATCTAATACTTATACAAAGAAGGAAATGTGTTTTGTGTAATAAGTAAAAGACATGACTCTTGATCAAAGGGACACAACTCTAAAAACAGAACATTGTATCTCTTGATCAATAACTAACTAATGTAAATGAGACTTAGAGATAGAGATATGATTATGGTTCAACACTCCCCCTTAATCATATCTCGGCTTCACTCCAAGCTTCTTCCTCAGTTCTTCAAATCTTGTAATGCTTAAGGCTTTGGTGAGTATATCCGCGAGTTGATCTTCTCTTTTGCAATACTCAAGTTGAATGAGTCCCTTGTGCTCCGCTTCTCTCACGAAATGATACTTGATCTCTATGTGCTTCGTCCTTCTGTGTTGAACTGGATTTTTCCCAATAGCTATCGCCGACTTGTTGTCGCATAAGATGGGAATGCCTTCTTCAAACTTTAAACCGAAATCCTCCAAAAGCCTTTGTAACCAAATGGCTTGGTTTGCTGCTGCACAAACGGCTATATACTCTGCTTCCGCCGTTGATTGAGCCACCGTTTGCTGCTTGCATGATTGCCAACAAAACATAGCCGATCCAAGACTGAAAACATAACCTGTGGTGCTCTTTTTGTCTTCGATAGATCCTCCCCAATCGCTGTCTGAGTAGCCTATCAATCTTGGTTCCTTTGCACTTGTGAAAGACACTCCGAAGCTTGCTGTTCCCTTGACATACCTCAACACTCTCTTGGCTTCTTGGTAGTGCTTCATGTGAGGTGATGACATGTATCTTGATAGATATGCACTTGCATACATCACATCAGGTCTTGATGTACACAAGTATAAAAGTCCTCCTACAATGCTTCGATACTTTGTTGGATCTCCATATTCTTCACCATCTTCCTCTCGTTTTCCTTGTGGTGTAAGTGGAGAGTGCTCACACTTTTGCTTCCCTTCATTCCAAACTTATCAATAAGTTTGTTTGCATATTTCTCTTGTGAGAGAAAGATGCCACGTTCATCTTGACTTACTTCCATTCCAAGGAAAAAGTTTAGTAAGCCAAGATCCGTCATCTCGAATTCCTTCTTCATGTTCTCCTTGAACGTGTTGATGAGATGAGTGTTGCTTCCGGTGATGATAATGTCATCGACGTATAAGCTAACAATCAACACGTCTCTGCCTTTCTTCTTGATGTACAAAGCCGCATCATTCATGCTTCTTTCAAAAACGTTTTGAATGAAGTAAGAATCTATTCTTCCATACCATGCTCGTGGGGCTTGTTTAAGACCATACAAGGCTTTGTATAGCCTTAACACCTTCTCTTCTTGTCCCTCAACCACAAAACCAGGCGGTTGTGTGATGTAGACTTCTTCTTCGAGTTCTCCATTCAGAAATGCCGACTTTACATCCATCTGATACAATCTCCACTCCATTTGAGCCGCATAAGCAAGTAATGCTCTGATTGTATCATGTCTTGAGACAGGGGCGAATGTCTCAAGATAATCGACTCCATACGCTTGAGAAAAACCTCTTGCAACTAGCCTCGCCTTATGTTTGATGTGGTTTCCGCTGGCATCTCTCTTGATCTTGTAGATCCACTTAACGCTTATCACATTCTTCTTCTCTGGCTTGTTGACTAATTTCCACGTCTTGTTTTTCTCGATCATCTCTATCTCTTCTTTCATGGCTTCTTCCCATTCTCCATTACCACGTGCCTCATCATAAGTTTGTGGTTCTTCATGGGCGAGGAGACATGCTTCGATGACTTGAGCCGTTTCTTCATACTCAACTCTTGGTGCCTTTTCCATGACATCTCTCATGGACTTGTATTTTCGTGGTGGTGTAGAGGTTTCTTCTTCTGCACCCGAGTTTTGTCCTCCTTCATTTGAGATTTGTAGTTGGTTGAAAGCATCACTGACTTGATCTACTTGAGCGCTTATATCGTTGCTTGCTCCTTCTCCATTGATCTCATGATCATTTGATTGATCTCTTGTCTCTTGTGTGTCGTTTATGGATACAATGAAGCTCTTCTTGACTTCTTCTTCTTTATCCCAATTCCACTTCTTGTTTTCTTCAAACTCCACATCTCTAGATACTTCCACCTTCTCAGTCTCTAAGTTAAACACTCGATATCCTTTTGACTTGATGCTATAGCCAATGAAAACTCCTCGCTTAGCCTTAGCGTCAAGCTTTCTTCTTCTTTGATCTGGGATGTGAACATAACACATGCTCCCGAATATCCTCAGGTGTGACACGTTTGGTTTGTGTCCACACCACTTCTCCAGTGGCGTCATCTCTTCTTTGATCGCCTTTGTTGGTAGACGGTTCTGCAGATAGGTTGAGGTGTAAACCGCTTCTGCCCATAATTTGAGCGGTAAGTCTTGTTCAACAAGCATTGATCTCGCCATCTCCACCAATGATCTGTTCTTGCGTTCTGCTGCACCATTTTGTTGTGGAGAGTAAGGCAATGTGACCTGCCTTAAGATTCCTTCTTCCTCACAAAAACGGTTGAATTCATGAGAAGTGTATTCTCCACCACCATCAGATCTTAACGTCTTGATCATGCATCCTGATTGCTTCTCGATCATTGCTTTGAACTTCTTAAACATTAAGAAGGTCTCGGATTTTTGTTTTAGGAAGTATACCCAACACATGTGAGTATAGTCATCCAAAAACAGAAGATAGTAGCGGCTTCCATCGAGAGATTGATTTTGCATTGGTCCACATAGATCCGTATGCACAATCTCAAGCTTTTCTCTTGTCTGAGTTTGAGATTCCTTTGGAAAACTCTTGCGTGATTGCTTCCCAAGATTACACGCTCCACAACCTTCCTTGTTGATTTTGAAACTTGGTAATCCCTTTACCAATTCTTTGTCTTGCATTTGTTGCAAACGTTGTTTCCCTACATGGCCAAGTCTCTTGTGCCATGTTTCTTCCTCTTGATCATTCGCAGTCATGGCTTCTTCTTCGACTGAACTCAACTTGATATTGAAGCTCTTGTTCGTCATCTCAATATCCATGACTTCTTTGCCCTTTCCATCTTGAATGATGCATCTCTTTTCTTCAAAACGTACTCGATAGCCGCTTGAGATGATTTGAGGAACACTCAGGAGATTCTTCTCCAAACCCGGCACTAAGAATACATTCTTGATGAGTCTCTTGCCGTGGTTAGTCATGAAACAACCAAGCCCTTTTTTTTTTTTTTTTAATTAGCCCAGATTAATATTCCCATAAATATTAATCCTCAACAGCTAATTCAACACAATGCGGAAGAAAACCAATATTATTAAATCATAAATAATTATTCAACAATAACCAATAAAGAATAAAACCAATAAAACCAATAACCAATAAGCAACCTAAGCCGGTTTGCTACATTATTAAAATAAAGTCTAACACCCTAAACTCATGAATTTCTGGTCAACCATAACAACAAGGCCAGAATCAAATTCCTAATCTCATCATCCTCTTCTCTCGGTCTCTTTCCGCGGAAGAACATTGCTGTTACCTGCATCACATTGGAATAGAGATGCGTAAGTATTATCATAAATACTTAGTGAGTGGATCATCCTGCCTACAGGCCAATTACGTCAAACACTAGACAAAACATCACAATAAACATCAACCATAACAATGCTCAACAATACTCATCAATATAAACATTCCCTGTCAGGAAACACCCACGTTTCCTGACACCCAGGTTGGTGTCGACCGACACCTCTATGGTGTCGATCGACGCCAGCCTCCCGAGTGTCGATCGACACTCATCGAGTGTCGCTCGACACCGGCTCGACGCCCAGAAACCAGAAGCTACGAAAATCACATTCCAAAATCGCAATAACACAAAATCCAGGGGTTTTCAACGCCCCAATACTATCAAAACACGAAATCCAGCATAAACAACTCAAGAACACAACCAAAACTCGAAATCAAACAATCTCTATTGATCAACGGGCCTACAGTCACGCACTCACCTTGAAAAGGGATTGAAAGGAAGAAAAGGAGTAGGAACAACAACCACAGCCTCAGAAACTCCACAAAACTCCTCCAAACTCTCCAAATCACCTTAGAATCACCTTTTTCTCTCTGAAACTCGAAAAGTGACTTATTCCTGCGGCCACAAGCTTTTTATCGCGAGTCTAGGGCTTTTCTCGCCCAAACCAGCCCAAAACCAGCCGACTTGAATCAAACCGGTCGATTTCACCATAACCGGTGTCGATCGACACCCTCCCTTGGTGTCGGTCGACACCAATCGACCAAACCAACTCCAATTGCAAATCGATCGACTTAAACCGGAAATCAAACCCGATAACCGGTGTCGATCGACACCCTTCGGGTGTCGATCGATACTAGTCGTTCAGAAGCATTTAACACACTTTCTTCGCGATGCTTGAACCTTAGACCGACTGCACAACAATCAAACAAGAACATGTACAGTCAACCCTCAATTCACACCTCTAAGAGCATGTGCCAACTACTCCCGAACCCCTAGCATCGTCCAACACCACTTCCAAAACAACTTTCTGGTTCACGGATGTTACAAGTCATGACGGTAATATCTCCTTTACCAGCGGTCATGACTATCTCTCCATTTCCAACTCTAATCGGAATTTTGATACTTCTGTTGATGTTTGAGAAGTATTTTTCTTGCTTCGTCATATGGTTTGTGCAGCCACTGTCAACTAACCAAACGTCTTCGGTTGTTGATGCTTCCTCGCTTGCAGTGAATAGCATATGATCTTCTTCTAAGTCTTCTTCTTCGAGACTTACATGTGCTCCCTCTCTTTTCTTCGAGCGACACACATTTGAGTAGTGGCCGATCTTACCACAATTGTAACACTTCACGTTACTTCTTTTGACGTTGCCTTGATCGTTTTTCTTCGGTTTCTTCCAACACTCCTCTTCGGTGTGACTGCTCTGTTTGCAAAATCCACACCACTGCTTGCCTTGTTTGACACGGTTCTTTGTGTTGTCTGTTTTGGAACCGGATTCTCTTGCTTTTGGGTGAACATAGAATGCTCCCTCATTGCTGCTTTCTTCTCTTGCAGCCATTCTCGCTTCTTGTGCTTTCAGAATGCCAATAAGTTCTGACATTGTTAGTGAGTCCAGATCTCGGGTTTGTTCTAAGACACTAAAAATGCTATCAAACTTGGCTGGAAGGGAGATGAGTATCTTCTGTATGAGTTGAGAGTTTGTTTTCTTCTCTCCATGATAAGTTAATTGATTTTCCAATACAACCAACTTATCGGTGAATGTTTTCACATTATCACCATCATACATTTTCAGATTTTCATACTCTCTTCTTAATGATTGGAGTTTCACCAATCGGACTTGTGGAGAGCCTTCGTATTCATCCTTCAGAGCATCCCATGCTTCTTTTGCTGATGATGCCGCTGCGATGCGTGAGAAGATTTGGTCAGTTACGGCGGTTTGCAAAATTTGTAAAGCCACCGTATCATTCGTCTTTGCTTCTTCTCTTTCCGTTCTTTGTCTCGTTGTTTCAGGAGTTTCAACCGCTGGTACCGGTTCAGCCGGCACACCTTCCTCAACCACAGACCATATTTTTCTGGTCTTGAATATGGTTGACATTTTTATGCTCCAGAAGTCGTACTTCTCCCCATCGAATATAGGGATCACTTGATGTGAAGAGCCTTGCATCGTCTCGTTTTATGGTTGAGACGATACGATCTCTCTTGGTTGTCTCTCTCTGTCTTTTGTGCTTTCTCTCTCTCTTGTCCTCTCAATCGTAAAGCTCTGATACCATGTTAGTGAAATGTGTTTGAGTGTTTACGGGAATGAGAAGAAAACAGAGTTTCGTTGTAATGGTTTCTTTATTGATGAATTGAAAAAGTATTACAACTTGTTTGTGTCATTTTCACAAGATGACTCGATCTAATACTTATACAAAGAAGGAGATGTGTTTTGTGTAATAAGTAAAAGACATGACTCTTGATTAAAGGGACACAACTCTAAAAACAGAACATTGTATCTCTTGATCAATAACTAACTAATGTAAATGAGACTTAGAGATAGAGATATGATTATGGTTCAACACATTTTGCATAAATCGAAACTGAACTATTGATTTGAAAATATAAATCATGAATCTTTATTACCTGCCTCTTTGCATAGTTACAATCTACTCCACAAACATGAGGTTTTATTATCCAAGGGAAGCTACTGAAACCGGCAACCAAAATTTATAAGCCAGTGTACGTGTATCTCGTTAGATAACATCCGTCTGAAACTACTTGCTGTAATGGATCCAAAACATTTTGGACATGCCTGAAAAAAGATCCATCTGCAACCCAAAAAGCTCTGCTTCAAGTCATAAAGACTGACCTCTGCTTCATACGAGCACATTGATCTGCCCAAAAAGCTCCTTATAATCAACGCTCAGATGGTAGAGCGCTCACTTAGCATGCGAGAGGTACGGGGATCGATACCCCGCATCTCCATTTCCTTTTTTTTAAGCAAGAATCTGGCCTCGGAGGATGAAATGTTTATGAAACATCCTAATGGAGATAAAACTTGATCAATAACATTTTTCTCCACAAGTTAAGTGCAATGGTTCTTAGAAGTCAAGAGTACCAAACTTGGCATTTATAGAACAACCCGTTAAATCCTTGTGCCAAAAGAAACAGTCCCTTACCTTGTAAATCTTTACAATGGTTGTTGGTTGTTTTTAATTGTAAGCATCACCATAGACATGAGAACTTATGTAAGCTAAGCTAGGAAGAGAAACCTTTATAATATCTGCGCCGCCATTGAAAACAAATATGTTCTGTAAAGAAAAACCATAACTTTTTGGTTGTTTTAATAGGAGTATACGATAATTTTAGTCAAAAGGAAGTATATTAGTGAAATCAAAACGTTAATTTGTAGACATGTTTTTTCATTTGTTTTTTCTTTTTAGACTTTAGAATGCATGGATCTTTTCCACGGTTGCCATATATACAAGATAGTACTTTGGTAGAAGAAACTTATAAATAACAGCGTGTTAGAATTTGAAGGTATGCATAATTTGTTAGGTTTTAAGCTCTATCTAAATCCCCTAAGATTGCACTCATTTTCTTTAAGAATGAAGAGTTCCAAGACATTTGCCTCAAATTAGCAAAGGGAGGCACGATTATAGTGTTTTTCACAGAAAACTTGTGTTACAAGTTATGACATACAACAAAGAGTGGCATAATACAGAGAGAGTTTCGATAATTGAAAATCAGTTCCCATAAAATAAAAGCTGAAAATAGAAATTACCTCATGAATGGCTTCCTCCATCTCCATGCATAGTTAACATTTACTTGTACGCTACTCCATAGACATGAGGTCTTATAATCCAAGGGAAGCTATAGATTGCCGTCGTATTGATCTCTGCGCCACCACCAAAACCGGCAGCCGAAATGTACAAGCCGGTGTTTCTCGTTAGATGACACCCGTCTGCAACTAGTTTCTGTAATGGATCCAAAACATTCTGAACATGCCTGAAAAAAGATCCATCTTCGCCCCCAAAAAACAAAACAAAAACTTAAGATTTCAGATTTGTCAGTCTTAGAGTTTGATTTCAAGTGTATGAGAAAAAAAAAACTTAAGGGTGTATATACCTTCAGCTGCTACATGCTCAATGAATAAGAAAACCCCCCCCCCCCGGTTTAAGAACCCGCTTGATCTCTAAAAATAATAGTCGGTTAAGCAGTATCAAATGAGATGTTCAATGAAATTGCAAGATTGCTAGTGAATAAATTACAAGTTGAGATATTACGTACCATTGAGTGTTTGAGTGACATCAGAGACGGAACACAAAACAAGTGTTGCAACGACTGCATCCACAGAGTCATCATCTAATGGTATAGCTTCTCCTACCTAGTGACAGACCAAGATCAACAGAGAAGAAACTACATAAGGAAACGTCTCACAATCATAATAAACAGATCCGTGATTAACACTCACTCCTTGCAAGAATCTAAAGTTTTCCGGTGTCATCCCTGCTTCTCTAGCAGATGCCCATGCGTACTTTTCCATTTTGTGATTCGGGTCCATACCAAGAACACAGACGTTCTCGTTACCCGCATAGTACTTCAGATTAGGACCTGTGCCAACACCAATCTCCAGCAGTGTCTCTGCTTTACCAGTCAGATTATCGAAAAGTTTCCTCTTGTAATCGGCGATCTTACCAAACATTAAACAGAAACAGGAAACTTGAGTCTCAAGAAACGGATCAAAGAGTAATATATACAAGTCACAAAATCTGACCTCTGCTTCATATGATCGCATTCCCGTGCTCAGGAACCAAGCAAACAGCTCCTTATACCAATCTGGCCTCTGAGGATGAAATGTTTCTGAAACATCCTATTGCACATAAAAAACTTGATCAGTTACATGTTTTCTCCACAAGTCAAGTGCAATGGTTCTGAGAACAAATCTTTTGTGCCAAAAGAAAACATATTCTTTACTTGTAAACTCAAGTTGCTCTCTATACACAAAATGCATCTAGGAGAAAGATAACAAGACAATAAGAACCACCTTGGAACGCGAAGCATTAGGAGAACACATGGGACGAAAGGGCACGTTCGAGCTAGCTGCTTCAAGAAAATGTTTTCTTCCACAAGAACATAATCTTGTAAAGGAGGAACAGCCTGAAAGAAGCTGATGAGTCTTTAGAGTTTCAAGACTAACTTGATCTCGTGAAGCTCTAACGGCTCCACAAGGTGAGTAGTTGAGCAATGAGACCAGTGAGGAAGACGATGAATGCACTACTCGCTTCATCATCATCATAATGGCTACAATGATCTTTCAATTACAGATATTAGTGTTTTTAACTGACCTCGAAAATTTCAGAGCTTCACTTTATAAATCTGATAAATAGTTGTTTTATTAAACAACGACACAAATCTCGATATCAGATCTATACTACACTATAAAATAAAAGATTATTATATTTCTATCATTGTATAGGTACAATCATCAATCATCTATCATCATGCCTTCGATGATGGGTTTAAGAGACCATTTTTTTTTTTTTTCTTATTTGTAAGCACCACCATATACATGAGAGCTTAAGTAAGCGATGCTAGAAAGAGAAGCCTTATTGATATCTACACCGCCATTGAAATGTATCCAACACATTCTTCAAATTTCTTCTCTAATCGGATTCTAAGTTTGTTATAATTAGAAGTTGTTCCAAAAAAAAAAAAAAAGGAAATAATTATAGCTTCGGACAAGAGTGAAATGACAGTAATCTAAAATAAATGGATTGTGGAATGAACAATGACTTTTTATGCATCCACAGATTATAACATGCAAATCTTATTCAATCTCCATTGTATAACATGTGAATCACTTCACTGATAAGCACTAAAGCAGCAGCGTATTTAGAGGGGCTTCCGGCAAGTAATGATACCAAACTTAATGACACCTTTCTTGAATCCTTCGATCATCAATGGCATTGTCAACGCTCCTTTTATACCCTTCATACCTGTGTGTTTCCAGGTTTCTTAAACACTTAAAATCGTTATCATAATCATAATTGTAAACAACAATACGAAAACATACCACTGCGAAGCAAAGACACAAGGCCCTTCCAGGTTAACGCAGTTCGAATAACGGCCGGCCAGAAAGGAGCTACGTTATCTGACCAATCTGCACATTTAATATCCTACAAACACACATACGTATATTTAAGGGATTTTGTGCTCTTCTGTTTAATTCTTGCATAACAATATTTTTACTCCATCTCACCATCCTTCTTTATTTATTCTCTTCATATAAGTTGATCAAATTTCGTGATTGTACTAAAACATTTTCCTACATGTTTTGAATTTCGAAAGCAAACACGAATTTGTTATAATATTGATAAGTTATAGTAACTAAGATAATTTCACACATTATAGTTAATATTTGTAGAAACTTATGTGGGTGAGTTTGTTTTGAAGGGTTTTATGGTTGTTTTTTTTTAAGAAAATAGTCCAACCATTTTTTTTGTATGTGGTTACTTGGCAAATTATAAAACAAATTTGGTCACTAATGCCGATTTCTCTATATGTATTTAAGCGAGACTAAATGACTAACCCCAAGTACTGATTTTGGCACGAAATTAGGGTGAACAAAAAATAAATTACCTGGAGTGAGAGGGATTGAAGCAACTCGACATAATCAGAGGTAGAGCACCAGGCCGGGAGGTAAAATGACTTGCAGATTCTGTCCAAGAGGTTCTGCTCCCATGGCTGCAAAGCTTCTTCTCCTTGGGATAGATTTCTGTGGCACCATGTCACAATTATTATCCTTCCACCAGGAGCGGCCACACGCGCCAACTCCTTCACGAACTGCACTCATTTTTCACACACAATAAATCATTACAAATACGCAGAGCCTAATCTAGTTAATCTAATTTTATAAAGATTAAGGTCACTAGTATACCTTGGCCTTATCAGGCATATGCTCACCGCTCTCCATCGACCAGACCAGATCGAATTTCCCATCTTCAAATGGCTGATCCAATGCATCTGCAACTTGGAACGACACCTGGTCCAGTGTCGACTCGGTTAAATGATATTACACCCACACACACACAAAACCGGTCGAAACGTATAACCAAAAAACCTTATTAGATAACGATTGAGCAGCTGCAAGATCATTGGCCCTTTTGGCTTGAAAAGGACTCAGTGTTATGCCAATGCATTCGGCTCCAAATCTAGAGGCAAGGTATCTTGAGCTTCCTCCGATCCCACACCCAACATCCACCACTCTCTTTATCATTTTCTCCTCTTCTTCATCTTTATTCACAACCATTTAAGTGTTTGTGTGTAAAATATAAGTTAATTTAATTGCAACTAGAAATATATTTTCACCCCATGCATATTACTCATTCAGTTAATTATTGTTTATTAAAAAAGAAAGAGATGTTAATCAGACTCACTGATATAAAGGTCTCGTCAAAATAATTTCGAGATACAGTTTTTTAACTCTAATAAAAATAAATTTCAATTTTTTTTTTTTGGTTCTCTTGAAATGTTATGAAATTTGTACAAATCACCCATAAAAATTTGTCCGCAATTCAATCAAATTCGTTGAAGTCATTCAAAATCCTTTAAAATTTATTGATTGTGTCCAAATAAAATAATACCAAACCACTGTTCTAAATAAGTGGATAAGGACATGATCAAAATGAGGGACGAAAAAACCAAACCAGTAACGCCGGCGAAACGGAGAGACTCTTCAATCATACGGATCTGAGCTTCCAGGTGATCGGAATTAGAGAGTTGAACGGAGGAATCAGGATCGTAAAATCCGTGATGCATATGATCTCCCCAAATCTCCTCCCACAACCCAGACGTCTCGTTGTAGAATTCAGCTATTCCTTCTCGCAGGGCCTCCACGGAGTTGGTCGCAGAAGCCGTCACGGCTAGGTTCCCTCGTGACGCCGTCGTCATAGAGGCTGAAGATGGTCGTGGGGACTTAAGGAGAAGCGACGGTGGTGGTGAACGGAAGGAATGGAGTTTGTGATGAGGGATGCATGTGAGAGAAGAGGAAGGTGCGAGTGTCGCTTTCATTTATGCAAGAAGGAGACACAAGAAACGAGAATCGTGGATTAGTGGTACAGTCACAAACTTTTCTGATGATCTGAGATTGCGTAAATGGCATTACTATCTTGGGAAAGAAGATGGGCTCCACTTGTTTAGAAAACCACTTCATTAACTGGTTCAATTTTAAGTTGTTGGATTGCAATGGGCAAGGCCCGAAAAACACTAGCTTTAAAAAGCTTGTAATTGTTTCTTTCTCATGCATTTAAGGGCTGATTGATTTAAAGTTGCGGAATTTTCTTGTGATTAAAAACGTAATATTAAGCTATTTGTATGAGTGGCATAGTGATTTAAAACGAAGATGCTTTTACAGAATAATTTTGATTGATTTAAAGTAAACCATATTATTAATGTAAAATATAAAATGTCAACATGATCAATAATGAAAAACCATAAATAAAACACTTGAATATAATTATTTTAAAACAAAGAAAATTCATTGTATGAATTGAGGTTATCACCAAAAATTGCGTTAAGCCTTGTGATGAACTGCAAAAAATGTGTTGAAAAGCGTAGATTTTCCAGATTTATCCAATATCTATTGTAAAATTTATTCAATGTATCCAAGCGGTTATTTACTTGAGTCCAAACCAAATCAACTCCAAACTGGTCATTAATATTTTTAAGAATAATTTCATTTTGAAGAGAACTCAAAAATCTTCTTCCATTATTCTCTTCTTGTTTCTTTTTTGTTACTCCTTGATTACTCGTTCAAGTAACACATTATATGTGCTCTCGTTTGGCCACATGAATTTCTGAAAAAAGAAAAAAGCACATATATCTTTGGTATGGATGAAGCTAACAGCATTTCTAGAACTTGAATATGGAATATGCACATCTGCATTAGAGAGATTGGGCACAGGTTCCAAGAAAAAAAAATGATATGACAAGAGTATGGATGAATCGCTTCTTCAGAAGTAGTTAGAGCAGCTGCATCGTTGAACCGATGGTGGAGCTCATACACATTTTTAAAAAACCATTTCCGTTAAAAAAAGAAAAAAAAATTGACGAATCTGATATCAACACGTGTCGAATTTCTCTCAGAGACGGGTTCTGTTTGTCCCTCTGCGAGAACTGATTCTGCTCGCCACGTCATTTCTCTCTCATTTTTTCTTTTTCTTTTTTTCCTTTTCTTCTAGAGATTTGTGCCTAGACTCTGGGATGTGGATGCTCAGAGCATCGGCATCATGGAGACGATGGAGAGTTTCTACTTTTCGTTTTTTTTATTTTTTTAAAAACTCATTTTCGCTTTTAAAAAAATAAAAATAAAAATAAAATAAAAGGTGACGAATCAGGTTACAACACCTGTCAAGCTTTTCATCAGATACGGCTCCAAAATATCTCTGGAAAGAGACGACGACTCTGTAGATTAGCTGTGCCACGTAAATAAATTTTTAATTATTATTTTATTTTTTGTCTTGAGATCCGTTCCAAAACTCTGCAATGCCTTTGCTATTATTGCTTCGACTCTGAAGCCGAGTTCGACACGTATCATCATATGATTGGTCAGTTTTATTTATTTTTTGTCTTTTTTCTTTTTTCAAAAAATCATTTATTATTATTATTAAAGAGCTCCATGTACCGTTCGCATTTCCAATGCATATGCTCTAGCATTTCCAATGCATATGCTCTAAGTTGTCAGGTTTAGCTTTAAGCTCACTCACTAAATTGCACTAGTTTGCTTTATGAGTAAAGAAGATAGAAAACGTAAAACAGGTAGACGCGACTCTGGCGTTTCTTATATGAGACAAGTTTATAACAACAAAGAGTTGCACAATACAGAGAGTTTCGAAAATTGAGAATCATTCTACATAAAAAAATCGAAACAGAACTAAAGATTTGCAAATATAAACTACCTCTCATGAATCTTTATTACCTGCCTCTTTGCATAGTTACAATCTACTCCATAAACATGAGGTTTTATTATCCAAGGGAAGCTAGAGATTGCCAGTTGCCACCGTGTTGATCTCTGTGCCACCATTGAAACTGGCAACAAAAATTTATAAGCCAGTGTACGTGTATCTCGTTAGATGACATTTGTCTGAAACTACTTGCTGTAATGGATCCAAAACATTTTGGATATGCCTGAAAAAAGATCCATCTGCAACCCAAAAAGCTCTCCTTCAAGTCATAAAGACTGACTTCTGCTTCATAAGATCGCATTCTTGTCCCCAAAAAGCTCCTTATAACCAACAATAGGGGATGTAGCTCAGATGGTAGAGCGCTCGCTTAGCATGCGAGAGGTACGGGGATCGATACCCCGCATCTCCATTTCCCTTTTTTTTAGCAAAAAAAAAAAGAAAAAGAAACACTCCTTATATAAAATAGTTTACAACCATCATTTAGATTTATATCATTGAATATGTATGTGTACAATCATCATCATACCTTAGATGGGTTTTAGAGACTAATTCTTGTTTAATTGTAAGCAACACCATAGACATGAGAGCTTAAGTAAGCTAAGCTAGGAAGAGAAACCTTTATAATATCTGCGCCGCCATTGAACCGGGCTTCTAAAATGTAATCTCCGGTCTGCCTCGTCAAGTGACATCCATCTGCCACAACTTGTTGCAATGGATCCAACACATTCTGCACTAACCTCAGAAATGTTCCATCTACACATCAAGAGAACAAAATCTTGATCCAGCTTCATATTTTTTTTTTAATTTCGAGTCAAAATAGAGATTACCTTCCGCTGCAACATGTTCTATGAAAATATAAACCCCACCCGGTCTCAGAATCCGTTTAATCTCTGTAACAAAATCATACAAACCAAACTATTCTTTTGAGCATTGTTCTCTTAAGGTTAAAAGAAGTGAAAGAATTACCATTGAGCGTTTGAGTGACGTCTGAGACAGAACAAAGCACGAGAGTCCCCACAACTGCATCAACCGATGCATCTTCTAATGGTATAGATTCTGCGACCTAATCCATAAGATTTAACTGTCAAATGTTTCATCAAAAAAGATCAATAATGGCATATTTTACATATATATACACAAATTTACCGCGCGAATGAAGCGGAATTCTTCGGGTTTCAAACCCGCTTCTGCAGCGGATTTACGCGCATAGCTTTCCATTTTAGCGTTTGGATCAACACCAAGAACAGAGATGTTTGGAATGGTGGAGTAGTACTTGAAATTGGGACCTGTTCCAATGCCAATCTCCAAAACCTTTTCTGCTTTTCCAACCAAACTCTCAAAGAGTTTCATCTTGTAACCAGAAATCTGACAGAAGCAGAACATATCAAGAATATGACAAAAAAGGAATGTAACATCAAAATTTCAAAAAATCATCAAACTGATGAAATAAACTAAACCTCTTTCTCGTAAGATTCCATTTCTGTATTCATAGACCAAGCAAAGAGCTCCTCATACCAATCTGGCTTTGGAGGACGCAATCTTTTTAAATCATCCTAAGATTTAAGGGAATTTAGAACAATTAGAGGATCTTAAACTTCATCAAATTCCAGATAAGCTCTAATGTTCTACCATTTGGGGAAAAAAAAAAGGATTTTGGAATTCGACATTGATATTATGCGATTAACCGTGAACCCAATTTTAAATCAAACGAGAAAAATGCAAGAAAATGAAACTTGAACACAAACTGGAATAATCAAAGTAAGAGATTACCATTGAGCTAGAAGAAGCGTATGAGGGAGAAATTGGAATAAACGGAATCGAAGTCACAGCTCCGATGAAATGCCTTCTTCCGCAGGGACATGAGCTGAAGGAGGAGACGGAATCTTTCGTAATGAGATTCTTCTTCTTGTTCTTCCGGGTTCTGTCGGAATCTCGCGAAGCTGAATTTGTTATCGACGAGATCAGTGAAGAAAGTGACAAGTGGAGGATCGTCATTGGTAAGTGAAGAAAGCAAGAAGAGTGAAGAAGATGAAAGACGATATTACTTTGTACGCCAGACTCTCTTCCACATAGTGAAATCTTTTTGAATGATGTCTCTTTCAAAGTTTAATTTAATGCTTTAGATTTTAAACTTGTCAACTTTCTCATAAAATTGGCATTTTTTGTTTTCTTCTCCTTCTATGAAACGCATTACAATCACAAGTCCCAACTTATAAACATCAACACCATAAATAACTCATAATCACTCCACAGAGTTTACCGTTTAGAATCAAAAACAGAGTTTTAACACAGAGCTCAAGCAGATTTTAGGTTTTTTTCTGAAATTGAATATGGTAATTAGTATGATTCATCGTCTTTAAAGATTCAAAGTAAAGATTTTGGATGATTATTATGATAAAGGCAAAATATGCAAAATATGAGAAAAAAAAAAAAAAAAACTGATTTAAGATAAACCAATAACAGATTACAAGGTCTAGAGTAACTCAAAAACCCATTAAAATTTCATTTTAAAACATCAAGTTCTTGAATCTTAAAGTAGAAACAAGAACAAAAAAAAAGTTGTTTTTTAGCTGAATTACCGAAATGTGCTTAAGACATGAAAATCAAAATTTCAAAAAGCTTGCAGGCTTTTGTTTTAAGACCTTGGCTTCTCCTTCTTTCCAGCGGAGAGAGCCGAGAGGGAAACACCAGAAACCTTCACGACCTTGAACCTTACTCCGGGAATATCTCCCACAGCATGACCCTTACGGCCAAATCCAGCAACCAAGACCTCGTCCTGCAACATCATAAACAAAAAGATAGATTCAACATTTTGAATGAAACTAATAATTTGGTTACAAAAGGCTTTTTGATTTTTCAACTTACATTTTCCTCAATATAGTTCAAAGAACCATCCTTGGGGACAAAAGCAGAAATCTTCTTTCCATTCTTGATAAGCTGTACTCTAACACACTTGCGGATAGCAGAGTTAGGCTGCTTAGCCTCTTGTCCTCTGCATATAATCAAACACAGAGAGAGACTCATCAACACCAATATGTCCACACTTAAGATAAAGAAGCCGATTCTATGTTCTCTTACATTTTCTCAAGGACGATTCCTTTAGCGTGAGAAGTAGTTTGAAAAGGCTTGTTCCATTCATTTCCTTGGTGAGCCTTCTTGTACGTCTTGTCTGCCCACCTCTGTTTAGTCCGATCCCTTTTGATCTTGCGCGCAGCTCCCATACCCCTTGTCTTACTGTAACAACATATCATCATCACAAAATACAACATGAGATCAAACAAAAACAAACAAAAAATGAACACAACTTCACTCCATAAACCAAAGTAGAAAGCAATTCAGCTTTAGAGATCATTGGAAATTCAGGTTTGGAGATTCATTGGCTAGACATGTATAAATGAAGAACACATAAACACTCTAATATCCAATAATCTACCATATGAGTTCTATAACACACTCTAAATCTCAAGATCGAAGGACCAAGGAGAGAGAGAGAGAGAGAGAGAGAGAGAGAGAGAGAGAGAGAGAGAGAGAGAGAGAGAGAGAGAGAGAGAGAGAGAGAGAGAGAGAGAGAGAGAGAGAGAGAGAGAGAGAGAGAGAGAGAGAAACGTACCCCATGTTTGCCTTGTTGTCGATGGAGGAGAAGATTAACAAGAAAATAGGTGTTTGCAGGAAGCAAGATGAGTGAGATTTGAGGCAGATGCGAAAACCCTAATCCTATAGATGGTCGTCCTTATATTGTTCCGGCAAGGCCAAGCATGAAACCCTAATCCAGAATTTCTTATGGGCCAACACAAATAAAAGTAATAAAGTGGACATGCTTATTTGTTTACTTAATTTTTGGTGATATTTAATATTTAAAAAATTAGTTTTCAAAACTTAAAAACTAAGAATCAATCCATAGAGAGTTAAGACATTTTCGTGTTTATCTTTGTTTAATTATAAGCAACTCTATAGACATGAGGGCTTAAGTGATAAAAGCTAGAAAGAGAAGCCTTGTTGATATCTACACCGCCATTAAATCCAGCTTCTAAAATGTAATCTCCTGTGTGCCTCGTTAGATGACATCCATCGGCCACAACTTGTTGCACTGGATCCAACACTTTCTGCACCAGCCTCAGGAATGATCCATCTTCACAACCCAAAAAAATACAACAAGAAATCTGTAACATGAGTCAAAAGAGATTTACCTTCAGCTGCATCTTCTAATGGTATGGATAATTCGACCTAATGCATAAGATTAGCATTAGGGGATGCAAATTAATGGATCATAAAGAATATCAAAAGGCCATTAATTACCGCGTGAATGAATTTGAAGTCTTCGGATTTCAATCCTGCTTCCATAGCGGATTTGCGTGCGTGGGACTCCATTTTAGGGTTTGGATCAACACCAAGAACAGAGACGTTTGGAATATTGTTGTAGTACTTGATGTTTGGACCAGCTCCAATACCAATCTCCAAAACTGTTTCCGCTTTTCCAACCAAAATTTCAAAGGGTTTTGGTCTTGTAACTTGCAATCTAACAAAAGAAAGAAGAAAAATTATGTTACAAAAATGGAATGTAAAGAATGCATCTAAGTCACTAACCTCTTTCTCATATTTTTCCTTCCCTGGTGTCCTAAACCAACCGTAGAGCTCGAAAAACCAAGAAACGTCCTAATATAATATCAAATGTTAATTAAGAATCTTTCTCCTCTATGGTTTAAAAGAAAACCAAGAAACTAGTTAAAATTAGAGAAAACAGATATTGGGAAGCAACCGTTGAGTTAATGGGAGGCTCGAGAAACGTAGGAAGGAGATATGGGAAGAAACGGCGTCGTAGCTTCTCCTAAGAAATGCCTTCTTCCGCAAGGACATAAGCTGAAACTAGAGTAGACAGAGTCTGTCGCAATGAGATTCTTCTGCATTTTGACAACAGAATCTCGAGAACAACTTATTCTTGTCCTTCTTGAAGTTGAATCTTTAGCCACCGAGATCAGTGAGGAAGATGTGAAATGCAAGATCGCCATTGCTACTACTCCAATTCCTCTTGTCAATATCTTTGTCTGATACCATTGTACAAACACATTTTTGTAATCCTATTTTTTTCCAATAACTTTTCGTAAAGCTTCTTTTTGTGATTATTATAAGATAAATATATTTTTTTTTTATCAAAAGATAAAAATATCGTCACTGACTCACTGTTGATTGTAAAGTGTGACATGCATTAGTTACGCATTTCAAGAGTTTTTCCCATTATTCAAAAACATACTAATAATGGTGTACCTAATTCTGTCACATTCTATTTATTTATTTATTTATTTATGCGATGTCTCTTTTGGGAAACCTTGAAGATCATGGGCTATACTGTACGGAAGACGCAGAATAATGTTTTAAGTTTATCTTCTCTGTTTTTTGTTGTGCTCAAGCATATATATTATTGAGATAAAGACTCCATATATATATATATATATAGGGTTCAAGACTCCATTGCAAAACCATTCATCAGTTTTGTGTTCTTGTATTGGTCACTTGTCTTATAACCTCTCTCATAATGAAACAACATTCAGTTAAAAACAGCAATTTTCTTAGAATTCGAAGTCCGTCTAAAGCCTTGCACGTCAATCATTAAAGTATGTAGTTGAATAGTTTTTACTTGTAAGCTACTCCATAGATATGAGGTCTTGTGATCCAAGGGAAGCTACACATAGACATGGTCTCTATTTCAACACCGCCATTGAAACCAGCTTCCAAGATACACTCTCTGGTGTTTCTTGTCAAATGGCATCCATCTGCGAATCTCTGCTGCAACGGATCCAACAGTTTCTGCAAACGCCTGAAGAACGATCCATCTGCAACCAATTAAAGATTTCAGATCTTTGTAAGCAATTGGAATATGGTTAAGAAGATCTCTGTGGATATTATAAATTATGTACCTTTTGCAGCAACATGTTCTAAGAAGATGAAAGTCCCTCCTGGTCTCAGCACCCGCTTGATTTCTGTCAGTAAAGGGGCTAAGTTTTCTAATTGTGTAGATATCAGCAATGGTGATTAGTAGGAAGAAAGCATTACCAGTGAGTGTTTGAGTGACATCAGAGACGGAACATAGAACAAGTGTTGCAACGACTGCATCAATGGAAGCATCTTTTAATGGTATAGCTTCTCCTACCTAGTGAAGAGACAGACAAGTAACATGAGGAGGTTATGAAAAAAAAGTCATAATATAGGATGCAAAAAGATCGGTAAACAAAAACTTACTCCTTGCTTGAACTTGAAGTTTTTTGGTTTCAGTCCTGCTTTCACAGCGGATTTGCGTGCGTACCATTTTATTTCGGGATTTGGATCCAAGCCATATAGAGTTACGTTGAGATTAGAAGCAGCGTAGTAACTCATATTAGGTCCTCTTCCAATACCAATCTCCAACACCTTTTCGGCTTTTGCAGTCAGTTTATCAAACACCTTAATTTTGCAATGGTCAATCTTTGCCAAAGAAAATCAAAACTGTGAGAGACTATTGAGGAATTTTAATCAAACAATGATGCGAAAGATTCAGCTCATATATGCACATACCTCTTCCCAATAAGACTGCATCGTTGTGTTCAAAAACCAGGACTGAAGCCTCCTTATATACCTCCTGCCTCTGCGGATGATGTGCTCCCGGAACATCCTGATTTATATACATATCAAACGCTAACACTATCAATCTCTTCTCAATCATACAGAACTCACTCAGATCAAGAACTCAACTTCCATCTTATCTCACTAAAAGACCCAAATCTTTGCGGATATATTATGACACATGGTGAGAGATTTTTCTGTGAACTCTAAGATCAACATCTGGCCTATTCTTCTCAAAATGCATCTTGGAAAGAAGAAAAAAGATTTGAGTCCGCACCTTTGAACACAAAGCATATTGAAGAACAGACGCGAAGAAACGGTGTAGTATTAGCAGAAGGAACCTCAAGGAAGGGGAAGTCTTCTGGGTCTTAAAACGAACATGGTCTTATTAAACTCCATTTTTAATGGTGGGAACATCCCAATAAAAGTGATATACACTTACTTTGGAAAGGTCAGGCCAAGAAGGAAACAGCAAAGAAAGGCGCAAAAAAGAAGTTGACGCTATTGGTATTGGAGTTGACTTCCCAATTCCGACGTTATCAAGCCTTGTTTTACTATGACGTCATTAGCTTTTGTCATAACTCACAATGACTCTCTCTACTTTATTCTATTATTTTGTAATCTTTGGACCTTGTGTCTCGATCAAGTTTGTTAATGAAAGACAAATCAGTATAATAGAACTTGATGAATCATTAAAGAGGAGGTTTGATGGAGATCATATAAAGCAAACCCTTTTGCAATCCGCACAATAGACGTTTCTGAACATGATGATACACAGATTTGATATTACAACCTTTGCAAAAGCAAACCTGGTCGCTTTATTCTTTTTCTGTAAATTGACTTGTGGTGATGATGTTTGTTTTCGCTCATACGTTTGTTCACGGTTTGATCTTGTCTTTCGCGTCACCATCGCTGCCTCCATCCTTCTTTAAGCTGGTCGCATCAACAGCTGATCCATCGGGAGACTCGTTGTTGTCAGTCTCAGAGTCACCTTCAGTGTTATCGCCTGAAGAATAAGCCATTCGTCTAGCTCTTGGTTGCTGGTGCGGCGTTGGCTGTTGCGTGAACAGATTATGTTAATGTCAAAAGGAGACAAACAAAGTAACAAAATGGTGAAACAGAGCTAAAAGGTTTTCACTTTACCTGTAGTTTTGGGCGAAGAGCTTCCAAAGGCCCTTTTGGTTTTTGTCCTTTTTGCTGATTACAAATGGCAAATTTAAGTAAATTAGCTTCTTCTTCTTGTTTTCTTTTTTGCTGTGCTTTACTGACTTAACAACTCTTTTGTAAATTGCACAGCACATAGAAAGAAACAATTAAGAAGATATGAAAGAATCACCTTGTTTAATGCCCAATCAGCTGAGTCAAAAAACGCACGATCATGGTCCTTTGAATGAAACATAAAACACATCTGAATTTTAGCTTTCTCTAATCGACTATGGTAGAAAAACTCAGAAACATTATAAAGATCATAGCTTCATGTATCAATGGTAAGAAACTAAGCTACCTTAGATATCAAAGGAATCTTCTTTGGCAACAATCCTCCATACTTTTTCTTGATAGCATTTTCCTACCAACACGATCAAAAATCTCATCATAGTCAATTGGCCAATAACCAGAGAGTACAGAGAAGGATTCATAACTATGTTCCCTCAACCTAAAACTCTAACAACATACAAAGAAACAATTTCGAAAATCACCTCGGACTCAGATGATGGCTGTTCATGAACCTCAGTCTCATCTGAAACATTCTTGCTATCAATTTTTTCGATCGGAGCATCATCAATAAGCTCCTTCCCTTTAACGTCTTCCATCACTGAATTTTTTTAGAAAAGTGTGTTTCAAGTTGTATACAATAAGATCATATTGTTCTTCTAATGCATCATTCTGTAAATTTTTGATCCAAAGAATCAATAGGACTAGGAAAAATTCAAGTCCAGAACGAAAAACTACAGACTGAATCTCGTTCTTCACTACAAAATCAAAACCATAGTGTAAATGATTAGAAAAAAAAAGTCCACTTCCATTTTTCGAAACTTCCCGCAAATTTCAGTGATAGAGAAACCGAATCCTATATAGATCTAAATATATATATAACTCTTAGGTTAAATCGCATTAGAAATTTCCGTTAAAAAATTCTTAAACCATACTCGAACATGAGCAGCCAGCCGCGAATGATCAAACCGGAAAAGCAAAAATCAACAGGAAGAAGAAATAGATCAATCGGAAACAGATTTTTTTTTCAGTGGAGCTTTTTACCTGAAGTGAAGAGGCGGATGAGAAACGCCGGAAAATATCTGGAGATTCCGACGAGAACCGGGGTAAGATCCGATCTAGTGGATTTATATAGTGTTGTTTATCTTTTTTTCCGGAGCTGTGCACGTTCCACGATGACGATGCCTCAATTTAACGCAGCAAAAAAAATATTCTCTCGTTTCATAAAAAAGAGCGCTTTGGGCCTTAATGGGCCGAATATTCCATTACATCTAACATTCCATTAGTGCTTTTAAAAAAGAAATTTCTTTTGAAACCTTTTTAAAAGTTTCATTCGATTCGACTATCTTTTATGGGTTTTTCTTGCTTGAAAAGCGAAAAATTAACGGTTTCTATTTGGTTGCAATTCCGAGAATTTTGCATTTGTTTGACTTTGATTTATACAATTGATCTTCTTTGGTGGGTTGAGTACAGAATATTTATAAAGATTTATATTATTTTCTTGGATCATTTCACATGGAGTTAATTTGACGTTTCCCTTTATTGTTTCTTCTATCTTTTGTTTTGTTGTGTCTATGAACGTCTAGATACAGTAACTTTCAAACCATGAGCCATAGATAAGATCGTCATCATCCGATACTTGACAGGATGATTTGGAACCAAATGGAATTTATAGAATCTGCAAAGAATCGCCATTGCCATCTTCATTTGTAGATAAGCTGAATCTTTTCCCAAACATATCCTAGGTCCTGCCTGAAAAGCTGTGAACTTGAACGGTGATGCGTTCTGAAAGATTCCATCTTTAAGCCATCTTTCGGGTTTAAACGTTGCAGCATCTGATCCCCAATTGTATTCCATACGACCCATTGAGTAAGGAACATATGTAACCATCCCTCCTGCTTTTACTTCTGTTCCATTTGGTAATATATCATCTTCTAATACTCCTTTTGGATCCTACAACATATGATCCCAAAAAATATGTTTTACAATTTTCTTTATCTTGCTTTAAGTCTTGTATGGATTTTGTGATCGCTTACCTGAGGAACAGCAGGATAGAGACGAAGTGTTTCTGTTATCACAGCATGCAAGTAGTGTAGTTTCCCTAAGGAATCGTAATTCAATAGTCCTGCAAACTGTGTAACCTTCTCGTTGAAAGACTTGAAATCTTCTGTATCGTAATGATGCAACTTTGTGTTAGTCTCTTCTGCTTTTTCTCTCTCGAGTTCTCGTAGCTCTAAGCAGAGTTTCTCAGCGACATGTTCGTTCACCATTATCATGTAAATAGCCCAAGTGAGAGTTGTTGCTGTTGTATCTCTTCCAGCTATTACAAAGTTGAGAACAATATCTCTTAGGCTTTTCTCTGTTTCTTTGCTTTCAGGTTCGTCGCTGATCTCAATGAACCTCGAGAGTATATCATGCTTCATCTGAAAGCATAGGGTTTTGAGGGGGAAAAAAATGTTACTATATATACACATTTGAGTATCTTGCTCCCTAAGTTATCAATAATAGTTACAATTTTTTTTTTTTTTTTACCTTATTGTTGTTGGCAGGAGATTTTTTTGTTTCTAATATCTCTGCTTTTCTTCTTCTTATGACTGAGTAGGTGAAATCGTCGACGACTTTAATGCTTTTACCAAGTAATGCCTCAGATCCTATGTTAAGGAACTTTTTCAACTTCCAAAGAGGATCTATGAAACGAAGTGTTACGATTACATTTGCAGTGTCGAAAGCTTTAGCGAAGCGATTCTCTGGTAAATCTGGAGCTAATGTCCCTATCTCCACACCAAATCCCACTTTACATATAGAGTCTAGAGTCATTCTCATCAACAATTCCTATAGCCAAAACATCCAAAAAGAGATATAATAAAAGAGAACATACATATATATATGTTCAAATATTTGATGGACTGTTCATTGTTACCTGCATATCTACTTGTTGGTTTTTAAAAGAAGCTTCACAAAGAATGGTGAAGAGCTTGAGGCTATACTCTTTAAACACAACAGAACTGAAATCTCTGAGATTCTTGGAAGCGAATTCGAAACTCGCTGTTTTCCTCTGTTTCCTCCAGAGCTCGCCATCTGAATTGAAAATCCCATCTCCCAAAAGAACTTCCATGTATGAATGGTATGTCTCTCCCTTGTTACACAAGTAAACGAAAAATGAAAATAAAAACAAGACTTTTTGTATGTATACATATTGATAATAAACAAAAGAAAAAAAGGGTTTGTTATTTCACCTTTGGGTAGTTAGAGAAATTAGTTTTGAGGACGTGTTCGACGTTAATAGGATCTGCGATGTATGTGTAAGTGGTGAAAGGCATTGGAACAACTACGGTTCTTGAGTCATAGAGATACTCAACGATCCAATCGTGCATGCGGTCAAAATTGGTTAACTGTTCAATCGCTGCTCCAACCAAAGGCCAAGTTTTGGGACCGCTCTTGTTCCTCTGTCCCCATCGGTGCAAGAAGATCCATGATGTCACCATGCAAGCTAAAACGAGCCATATCGACATTTTTGTTGCCTCTTTGAATCTGAAAAATAAGAAACTAAAGATTCATGGAGTTTTTATATCTCTGTGTGGTTTGTTTTTGTGATCAGGCAAAGCCTGTGAGTAATCTAATACTTAGCTAACAGTCTTTGTATGCCAAAAAAATGCTTCACTTCAGTAGTGTGTTCTTTTCTAAAAGAGAAATTGGCATGTATGACAATAAAAAAAAAAGAAATTAAGCAAATAACCATAATAAGTGTGTGGCTAGGATATAGTCTGTAAATTATGTATTAATGGCAAATTTGCCCTTGTCACTTTCCTTCTTTCCTTTTTGTCTATGTTCTCTCGTACACATGAAGCATTAACAAGCAGCCATGTTTCAGATTTCAGCAGCGATGAATTGCATTTTTCTTCAGCCACGTTTACTTGAAGCCAGATCCTCTCTCAAAAAAATTCTTCCCAATTACCTATAATATATGGAAATAGAACCTCTGTATTTTAATGTGACGTGAATTGCTGTAATGGATGGTTCTTGGTTGAGGGCAAATTCGTCCGAAAATGTTGCTGATGGTTAGTTCCTTTAATACCCAAATAGCATGGCTATTTTCTTCATTTTGAGGTCCAATATGGTCATCCCGCAAATTAACCCTTTCTAAAAACTAGTCTAGTTCCTTGGTTTTTTTAAACCGTTAATCGTCTTCTTGGTACACCAAAACCGGTCAAAAAGGGACCACGTCATTAATCTAACTTATGTCATGTTACTTTCGTTTTTTTGTGGTTTGTGATGACGTAGACCGTATCTAATTGGAGCTTATGAAGGTACGATGATGACAAGTAACATTCGTTATTATCTAACAAAACGACAAAGATTAGTACCCAAATGCATTGCATCTGGCGTAGATTCCTCCACACGCTATCGACTTTTTGGTTCCAAGTTAACGTAATCTCAATCTCCTCTTTTTATCATTTTTATAAAACATCGTATAATTAATACAAAAAGTCTTTTGTTTATTAGTTAGTATATTAATGTAAATCAACTCCATGACTCCGTCTATCATGCTAAAACAGTTTAGTTTTATAATTAAACATGTTATTCATTTCACATTCATATGTGAGAAAATATAAAATCCCATTAGGGTATTCCGTTAACATTTTACAATTTTCATGCAACCCAAACTAACGAAAATATGTACCAAATTAACTTTCCAAGCACATATTTTTTTTCTCCATTTTCATTTTTCTTTTACTAATCCATATCACTAAAACTGAAACATATTAGCCTGACGATGATGGTTCAAGATCTCGTCTTGGTTAATCTGTAGATCTCCGAACCAACTAGACTCGTTCATGGTGTTCGAACCAGGATGATGAAGATCGAACGGTGTTAAAATGTGAGAGATGGGTCCCATGTAATCCATTTCCAACAAATGAGCAAGCGAACACGTTCTTGGAAGTTTCGTCGACGTCATCAACCTCATCTCTTGATCCTCATTTATTCTTTCTGCTTCGTTCGTAACAATCGCTGTCTCATCGATTTGTACTTCATCCATAAAACCCTCTTTTTCGTCTAGAAGCTTCGCTGCTCCTCTCTTCTTGTATATCCTACACAATACCCACTCATCTAACTGCAAAAAAATATGAAAATAATATTTTTAACAAACAAGTTATATAACCAAACATGAGTTATATAAGTATAATTTTGTTTCCTCTGCTTACCCTCATGGAACCGTTACGTTTGGTGGATGCTTTACGTGAATCGAGGAGACGATACTCGTGCATGATCCAGTCAGTTTTGATTCCTTTAGGAGGTCGACCTTTGTAGAAGACGAGAGCTTTCTTGACACCCACGTTACTCGAACCACTGTGAATGGCTTTGTCTGTACCAGTTGCTTTCCAATAACCGGAAACAGCAGCCCGGTTTGGCCGCACTCCGTTTGGATATTTTCTGTCTCTCGGGCTGAAGAAGTACCACTCATTTTCTCCAAACTCTGTTTTCTCTGTTCAGATTCACCACAGAAAACAAAAAAAGCAACGAGAGTTAATAATATCGACGAGAAAAGCTAAAAATATCAACATCTTTGATTGAGAAATAACCGGGTCGAACCGGGTAATTGCCAGGGGTCGAATTTGTAGATATCTACTTCTGGAATGATGGAAACAGGGCATGGCTTGGACATGGTCTGGTTTCGAAGATAGTAAACGATGAGCTCTTCGTCGGTAGGATGAAATCGGAATCCTGGAGGAAGAGTAGATTTGGAATTTCTTTCCATGATTTTGGGACAATTAGAAGAATCTACCGGAACAGGAACTGTTTGTTTTCTTCTTCTTTTGTAATTAGTGTTTGATGTTCTAAAGGTTTATGAAATGTTAGAAAGCCGAGAAGGTGGGGGTTTATATTCTTGAGCTTTTTGTCGTTTGGTGTGCGTCACTTCTTTCTTATTGGTTGGTACATTGCGATTTAAATAATAATTAGTTTTGTCCTTCGAATGTCCTATCCATTACCTCTAGTCACCTATTGTTTTTCTTCCCTACAATGATAATATAATATTGTAAAGTTGTAGAATGGTCATCAAAAGCAGTCACGGCTAAAAAGCTTCTTTTTATTATTCAAAGAAAGTTTTGAGTTACATGTTGTTTTTCATGATAATAAGCATGTCATTTGTCAATCTAAAAAGGAAAAAAAAAAAAATTTCTATTTTTAATTATATATATGTTATGTGAAATGGTGAATTCGTTATTTACTTACAAGATTTGTTTATTCTTTAATTTGTAGATATATAGTTTATGAGCAGAAAATAAGTTAGAATTATCCTGTATTGTAGAAAATAGCTTTTAGTTGTGGAGATTCTAAAAGGGTCTTCTTCGTTGAAAAGAAAAGAAGACATATAATTGAGTGTGCTTGACCACTGATTTGTTTGGTTGCATTGCATGGCTTCCGTTTTAGTATTTAGGTGAATCTCCATTTCAACACACAAGTATATTCTTTTGTCCTATTTCCCCAAATATTGGTTCTTCACTCTTCTTGATTATTCTCAATTCCTCCTATCTTTCTTTGTCTACCCTATCCATATATAACTATCAGAAGTCATATACATCATTATTATCTGCACTATTGTATTTGTACATTGCACTTTATTACATGACAAAACGACACCCAAATTTATGGGGGGAAATAGGCATTTTTATTGCATGCAGATATAGTATAATACATAGATATTTCAACAACTTTTCTGAATAAATTGTAGATGGATTATTGTTGTTGTTGTAAATTCAATGTATTTATCTCGTTAAATCTTGTATATTTTAACTGCTGAGACATCATTGAGTATACACCTGAATAACTAATTATAAATCTAATAATGATATCCGTTTGTCAAAAAAATCAAAACCAATAATTATAGGAATCCAAAGGAGAAGTACTAAAGAACTTGTATTACAAGAAGTACAAAAGAGTGTGAAGACCGTTCTTAGTCAAGATATTGGAAAAGAAACGTGGCACACAATAAGGCTAGGGTCCATATTTATTTGTTGCTCTGGATGACGAATCATTTTCACATAAAAAGCTTTTAATAGGAAACTAGGGATAAGGATTGTGGAGGGCATACACCCACGCGCCACGGCGGATATATGATAAAAACAATAATTAGATGTCACTAGTTACGCCTGCTCTTATCTAATAGTGTCATTACTGCTCCCTAATTGGGTGATTAAATCTTTTGTTTACTACATTGGTCAAGAACTGCACACGCTGAGTTCAGATTGGACACACGTTTCTTGAAAAAGGTTTTGGATTACTAAAAGATGCGAAGGAACGTTCCAGCTTAAAGTGGGAAAGCGGAATAAAAAAACCAGTGTCATGACAATTATCAAAATCGATTTTATTTTTGTATCGGTTTAGTTTAGTTTTGGTTTAGTATATTTTTGTCGGCAGATTTTGGTTTGGTGTCATGATTAGGTTTGTACAAAACTTGGTTTGTTCTGGTTAGTTTCATGGTTTTTTTTTTTTAACCGACCTTATAGAGCATGTTTTCACAAGTTTTTCCATTGTTAAAAGTAAAAGATCGTAATGCTCTTTGACGAAAAAAAAAGATCGTAATGCTAACATTTTTTAGAATAGTGTAATTTTTTTGGGATTGATGTTTGATCACATATATGAGATATCCAAAAAACTATCTCCAAAATATTATGCCGAATTTGAACTGAATTCGATGAGTTAGGGAGATTTGTGAATATAGACTCAAAAAACTATTCATTTGTCCCAATACACTTTATCTGAAATTTACCATTTTTTTACTTCAATACCCTTGTAAAATATATATAAATATAAAATAAATATTTTTAAATGCCATTTTTAAAACAAAAATTCATAACAATGGAAGGAAAAACATGGAGAATGTTATGATATATATTTTTTAAAAAAGATGTCTTAAATATATATTTTTAAAAATTTCTACGTTTTCCAAATATTCAAATTAGAATTCATATTCTACTTGTTATTCTCTTTTCTACTGGCAGTAGAATATGATTCCTACGGTGTGTTCAGTAGTCTACGATTCGTAGAACATGAGATCTAATCTATGTTCACATTTCTACTAATGGTAGAAAATGTTTTCTGACTTGCGTTCACGTTTCTACCACCCGTAGAAAAGACAATCTACGGTTATTATATTTTTCACTATTCCGTAGAAAACGTTATCTGGTAATTTTACCATCTTCTACCATCCGTAGAAATCACATTCTAGAAATCGCACAAAATTCTACCGACCGTAGAAATATTTTTTTTGCGAGAATCTAGGAAAATCTAAACTAATATAGTAAGTAAATCTTTGAAAAATATTTTCAAATCTAGCGATTTCCTTATTTTCTCCTTTTCAGAAAACAAAAATAACGTGACATTTTTGTGTTCTTCTTCTTTTTCTTTCTTTTAGGGTTTATATTGATGTTCCTCTAAATCATTTGTTTTGTGGTTTCTCTCTTCATCTTCTTCTAATCATGTTGCATATCTATGTAAATTGTGGTGTATGGAAATGGAGAAGAGAGAAGGAAAGAAGTCAAAAAGCGAAGGAGATAATGAAAGATCTAAAAAAAAAAAATCCCTTATCCAATAAATTGATTTACTTTTTTCTATTATAATATTAATAATTTTAATTAAAAAATATTCTAATTCTATTTTAAGTGGTAAAATGTGACATTTCTGATCAAAAAGTCTATAAGGACAACAATTGATCAAAAAGTTTAGAGGGACAAAAAAAGGGTTTTTTTATCCTTTTTTGCCAAGTTTCTCATACAGTTACCAGGAGAGCTAATTTATTTGTTTCACTAAATCCGGATAAAAAGTAGAGCTGTCAACCCAGTCCGAAGTCCGCGGGCCAAGCCCATACAGACATTTGTGGGGCGGGCTTGGGTCTATAAAATTTGTTCGCAACCCGAGGCGAGCCGACCCGCACGGACGTATCAAAAACATAAAGCCCAATGGACAGGTCCAGGCGGACGGACGCGGGCTGGCCCGATTGACATCTCTAAGAGCTATCCAGTGTATGTAGATCTTGAACATGATCATGTGGCTTTGATCGAGAGCTTTGAAATTATATTATTCAAATAAATTGTTTCACATGTTCTATTATAACAGCCTAACAAAATGGCAAGAAAGTTGGGTGGTTGAGTTGGGTGACATTGGTGAAACTGTTTCTGGTTATAAATCCTGCGGGCAGACCCGCAAACCCGCTAATAATATGCGGGGCGGGCTTGAGCCTAAAGTTTTTGTTCGCAGCCTGCGGTGGGCCGACCCACACGAATGTATCAAAAATAAAAAGTCCAATGGACAGGTACATGCGGACGCGGGCTAACCCGATTGAGAGTAATGCAAAGACATTTTAATTTTTCTCAAAAACTACCTTCTCAATATATATTCGAATAATGATATCGTTAACAAATAAAACCCCGAAAACCTATTTCAAATGTCACATGAATATATATCATAAATTCATAATATCATCAAGCACTTGCTATATAGGGCATGGGACAAAAAGATAGAATTAAAAAGATAGGATATACAGTGCTAGGATAAGATGACGTAAACTAAAGCTCTAACTTTTGTTAAGGAACCAAATAATAGATTAGTGACAATGATTAGTCAAATCGTCATCTTAATCTTTAGCTTCTTTGATATTGTTTTATAGTTGGTTACTAAGGAGAGTTTTTAATTTTTTGCCATCGTTATAGTTGGTTGCGAAGGTTGACGAGCAATGTAATTTTACTTTTAGATAAAACCTGGACCGGACAAGCGACTGGTTCGCGGTTGAATCGGTCTGGGAGGCCGGTCATGGTCGGGTTTTCAATTATTGGTTTGAGCTTTGACGTTATGATGAAACGACGCCGTCTGTTATCTGACCTTGTAACTGTAGCTGACGAAGCAACAAGTGTCATGATATGATTGGCCAGAGTAATGGTCTGTATGATTTTTTGCTTCCTTCCATCGGTTTCGATCGCAACAGAGCAAGAATCCAACGGCTGTGGAGGAAGGACAAGTTCTCAGCCGTAGACGATCTGTACCCGTCTTTTCCACGCACCCCCTTATGCGTGAATTCTGTTTTTTTCCGTTTGCTTTCTCGAAGATCCCAAATTTTGATTCCTTTCGTGACGCTTTCATGCTGTAAACGCTGCGTAATTAAATACAATTAATTATGGTTAATGAATTAGCTAAATCCTAAAATCAAAAAAATCTTCACTCCATACATGATCGATTTCTCTCGACTGGATGTAGAGGGAAAATCCGAGTTTATGGATGTGCAATTTCGTGTGTAGCTGAAACACATTTACGAATCATGGATACGAATCGGGAATCCAATTCCCAAAAATTCGAGATAGAATCATCGTCCCCGGACCATCAATTCCACTCGATGAACGCGCTTGAGATCTTGAGAGAAACCGTTGGAATCCTCCGGTACAATCTAGTCGCTTTCATGCTAATCGCAGCGTTTCTGATCTGCCCCGTTTCCGCGATTCTCCTGCCCAACATCTTAGTCGACCAATCAGCGGTGAATTCGCTCACCGTGAGGCTTCTCCTGCTCGCGAAATCCAGCGGCCTCCCTCTCGTGCCGTTCGTGAGAAACTCGTGCCAGAAATTCTCCGAGACGGCCGTCTCTTCCGCGACGTGTTTCCCGCTGTTCGTCACTCTCTCGCTTTTGTCGAGAGCAGCTGTCGTTTACTCCGTTGATTGCACTTACTCGAGGAGGAAAGTTGCGATAAGCAAGTTTTTCGTGATAATGCAGAGACTGTGGAAGCGTCTCGTGTTCACTTACCTGTGGATTTGTTTTGTGATTGTTGTTTGTCTCACTTCCTTCTGCGTCTTCCTCGTCGCGGTTTGTAGCTCCTTCTTCGTTCTTGGATTCTCTCCTGACTTCAACGCCTACGGAGCTGTTTTAATCGGTTTGGGGTTCTCGGTTGTGTTTGCGAACGTGATAATAATATGTAACACTACGATCGTGATATCGATTCTCGAGGATGTTTCGGGTCCGTTAGCGTTGGTGAGAGCGAATGATTTGATCAAAGGGCAGACGCAGGTTGGTTTGTTGATATTCTTGGGGTCGACGATTGGGTTGACGTTCATGGAAGGCTTGTTTGAGCATAGAGTGAAGAGTTTGAGCTATGGAGATGGGTCTTCGAGGGTTTGGGAAGGTCCACTTCTTGTGGTTATGTATTCGTTTGTGGTGCTTATTGATACGATGATGAGTGCTGTCTTCTATTTTAGTTGTCGCTCTTATAGTATGGAAGCTGTTGAAGCTTTGGAAGCTTCGGGAGGCGAGACTCGGCCAATTTTGGAAACTGTGGGTCAACATTCGTCGCTTCTTTAAAGAATCTGTCTCCAGTTTTGCAAAATTTTCATTTTCTGGTAAAGATTCGTTTCTCATCACTGTTATTATCTCTTTTGTGCTGTTTTTTGGGCCATTTTGGTACTTATTCTTGGGATATGTTACATGTAAATCTGATTTGTTTCAATTATGCTCAATATCATTGATTTTACTAAGCCAGTTAGTGTTGTATTAATGGAAAAGGACTAAACTTTGCTTGTCCTTTTAGAGATTGATAAGGTTAAACATATATTTGCTTTCCTGAATCATGAAGGTTTCTACACACAAGAGAGCGACCAAAAGCCTTTAAACCTACTCTCCCGTGATCATTCGCTGCAGGTGATGAGATCATTTTCTGCTTTCTCTTAAACGTTTTGATGGTTTTGAATCTATTCCATTAGTAAAGTTTTGTATTAAAATCTTGCTTTGGGGTGAAGGCTTTTTTCTGTTGTCCTTCTTGCGCTGGAATAACCTAAGACTGCTTCTTGAAAACAACCATTTTATCGTGTCGTTATGTCAATTTCTATAACATTCTTGGTACCACCAGCTTATGTGCTTAAAATGTTTGTGTATTTCCAGGAAGTTGTGGGCTAAGTTAAGCTGCCACATTTTCTACTGTTGCAGCTTTGCGCGGGCAATATCTGATGAGCAAAGCAATTCTAACAACTGATAAGGACTTGGGATGTGATTGAAGGACTCAAGGGATATAATGTAGACTTAGTTTACTCAAATATCATTTGGATTCCTCCTGCAGAGAATCAATATGATATGTTGCCCTCATTTGAACATGTATAATTAACAGTTTCTTCAGCAATTTTAAAAAGTTTTGCACAACTCATTTCAGTCATTTGGAGAAGTTAGCAATAGAAACACAATTGTGTAAGAGAAACTAACTATATACACAAGAAGATAAATGAGAATGGCCACAAAACTTGAATTTTGATTGGCCAAAAAGGGTCCATAGTGGTACTGCCAAATGATGCGGTTTTACTTGCCACAGTGGAGCACACGAAGCAACACGTGTCACGCTCTGGTGGGCCAATTATAAATGGTCAAACAACAGTATCTATGATTTGCTTTCCTTCCCACGGTTTCGGCCGCAACAGTAACAGACGTCACGTGGCACTTCAGTCGCAGAAGAATCCAACGGCTGTGGAAGAAGGATTACTCCTTAAGAAAATGATCTCAGCCGCACACGATCTCTTGCCGTAAACCCAATACACCATCATACTCTCCACTGTCAGTCGGCGATTTCAAGTACCGACGTCTCACTTCGCTTTCTTAATCTCCGTTCAAATGGCGTAAGTCAAATTCGCAGAGAACCTCCTAATTTAAGCGGTTGCTTACTCCTCTACGTTTCTTCCTCATCAAGGTAACCTTCTAATCATGGAGTTTCCGTGCTCTGTATGACCAATCACCATTAACGTACTCTGTTATCCGAATCTAAATTTTTGATTCTTCTTCTTGAGATTTTTCTGTAGTGCCATAGATTTACCGATTGCTGATCTCTTCTGTTGGGCGATCGCATTTCCAAATTGTGGTTTTATATATAATTTCGGTTAGATTCTGCTAATCACTGGCTGCATGTGTGATTTGTCAAATGTTCATTAGAGTTTTTTGTTGTTCTCTTTGTGATAGCATCGATTTTGGTTTGAAATTGAGCTGCCAAAAGAGATGAAGTTTGGGAAAATATTTAAGAAGCAAATGGTGCCAGAGTGGGTAGAAGCATATATGGACTACAATGGCTTGAAGAGGGTTTTAAAACAAATCCGTAGCTACAAGCACGGTAAGCTAACCAGAGCAGCCTCGAGAGTGTCTCAGGAGGCGCAAGCGTTGCACCGTTCGTTTAGCGGACTTTCTTTCCATCCTAGGCACATTGAACATGCAGGAGGAGACATTGAAGACCAAGTCATAAAAGTCGACACGGTAGATGATGATGATGACGACTCTCGTAGGTTGTACAAGACGAAGTTTCTAAAGATATCTGAAGAAGGAGGCGAGTTGGAAGAGTCCTTCTTTAGGAAGCTCGATGAGAATCTGAACAAAGTTAACAGGTTTTACCGGGATAAAGTCGATGAAGTGCTTGAGGAAGCGAGTTTGCTAGATAAACAAATGGATGCGTTGATCGCGTTGCGGGTTAAGGTGCAGAGACCTAATGCTGATAACGTGAATTTGGAGAAGCATCCTTCTGATAAGGTTGTAGTAGATGCATCTGATAGCACAGTGAGATTACCGGGTAAGAATATATAGGAGAAGAATGTTTTGAATGTTTCTTTTTTTTCCGTTTCTTGATTTCTTGATATGTTTTCCAGGGAGTGCGAACACAGATATTGTACAGGGTATTGAGAGAACTAGCATTCCAGAAGAAGAGGCTTCCCAAATCGTAGCTGACATTGTTCCGGTTTCTCGTGGTGATGGGAACGAAGAGGAAGCTGGTACTGGTGATAAGCAGGATCTTTGTGAGATACTAGAGCGTGTGAAGATGAATGATGCGCTTGGATCTCCCATTTCTACATTGAAAGGAGTGTTTGGTGATTCAAAGAATGATGAACCAATCTCCAAGAAAGGATTGAAAAAAGCAGAGGAACAGTTGAGGCTTGTTTTTAGTGAGTTCTATCAGAAACTTCGCCGTCTAAAGGAATACAGGTGAGGAGAAGTTTCGGGCAAAGCGAATTTTGTTTGATATTGTCATGCTACTGATTTATCTATGTTTGTGTTAATTTGAATCAGTTTCATGAATCTTCTTGCATTTTCAAAGATTATGAAGAAATACGAGAAGGTTAGATATGAAGAGCTTCTTCTATATTATACAGATTATTTGCTGTTGGGCAACAGAGTCATGCAATGTATTGATTTGGCTGGTTAATGTGTAGATTGCTTCGAGGAATGCGTCTAGGAATTACATGAAAATTGTGGATAATTCATTGATTGGGAGTTCTGATGAGGTTTGTGAAGCATTACAGACTTTAAATCAGTTTTATACATCAAATGTTTGTTCACTATATACTGATTTAGGTTAACAGACTCCTGGAGAGAGTTGAGGTAACTTTCGTTAAACACTTTTCAAGCGGAAATCGAAGAGAAGGCATGAAGAGTCTAAGGCCAAAAGTTAAAAGAGAAAGGCACAGGGTTACATTCTTCTCTGGTAAGTGAATCTACGAGAAAACAGATAGTCACATTTCAAAGATGTTACATCTATTCGTTCACTGATAAATGTTCTTTAATGTCTCACAGGTTTCTTCTCTGGTTGCTCAATTGCACTAATTGTTGCTGTTGTTTTCAAGATAGAGAGTAGAAAGATCATGGAGAAGGACTACGGTACTGAATACATGGCGAATATCATCCCACTTTACAGGTAACTAATTATTGATTCTGTAATCAACATGACTCAGAATAATAGTAAACAGATGTTTCTTGTCTCACACTCACAACCATTTCATGTCCTGCAGCTTGTTTGGATATATCATTCTTCACATGCTCATGTACTCAGCGAATATATACTTCTGGAGGCGTTACAGAGTCAACTATACCTTCATCTTTGGTTTCAAGCAGGGAACAGAGTTGGGTTACAGAGATGTTTTCCTCGTAAGCACCGGTCTTGCGGTGCTTGCTTTCCTCTGTTTCCTGCTAAATCTGCAGCTTGACATGGACTGGAGGATAAAAGATCATAAGACACTGCCTGAAGTTATACCTTTGGGTTTGGTCACTGTAAGATATTTTTTCTCAGTTTCTACATTTTGTGTAGTCGTTAAGTATCATTTGATAAGATGGAACATGTCAATATTTAAACAACCCTTTTTGTGTGCAGGTTGTTCTTGTCATACTTTTTTGTCCTTTCAACATCATATACCGCTCAAGTCGGTTATTCTTCATTCGAGCACTAGTTCACTGCATTTGTGCTCCTCTCTACGAGGTAATTGTTTTGAATTTTGTCATACATATATCTATATGTACCAGTCGCTAAAACCAAGTAAAACAATGATCTCGTCATCTTCGTGTATCTGTTCTTCATCACAGGTTACACTACCGGATTTTTTCTTGGCAGACCACCTAACCAGCCAGGTTTTGAACTTTCTACTTGCGTTAATCTTTCTTTTTGACCATTAATGACACAGACTAATAGGTTGTAAAATGTTTTGGTAAGTTCAGGTACAAGCCATAAGGAGTTTTGAGCTTTTTATTTGCTACTATGGCTTAGGAGAATACTTGCAGAGACAAAACAAGTGTCATAGTCATGGAGGTTACAACGCCTTCTACTTTGTAGTTGCTGTTATACCCTACTGGCTCCGTTTCCTCCAGGTATCACACAAATTTAATCTCTTTTTTTTTTCTCTGTTACTGCATTCACCAATTCTGTGATACATATATATTGTTTTTTTTTTTCAGTGCATACGAAGATTATGCGAAGAGAAAGAGACAATACACGGATACAATGCTCTGAAATACATGTTGACAATCATCGCTGTCATCATAAGAACAGCGTTTGAGCTGAAAAAGGGACGAAACTGGATGATTTTGGCTCTTGTAAGCTCAGGTGTAGCGACGGCGATGAACACATTCTGGGATATTGTTATAGACTGGGGACTCCTCCGTAGGCATTCCAAGAACCCTTACCTGAGAGAAAAACTTCTTGTTCCGCACAAGAGCGTCTATTTTACAGCCATGGTAACACACAACAATCTCATACGATTAGAAAGAAAACAAAAAAGATCAGATAAAGATTCTAGTTGGATATGGTATTGAATTTTTTTACAGGTAGTGAATGTGATTCTAAGAGTGGCATGGATGCAGCTAGTTCTGGAGTTTAACCTAAAGTCTCTTCACAAAATCGCGGTATCGACCATTATTTCATGTTTAGAGATTGTTCGTCGGGGAATATGGAGCTTCTTCAGGTTGGAGAACGAGCACTTGAACAATGTGGGCAAATACAGAGCTTTCAAGTCTGTTCCACATCCTTTCCATTACTACGACGATGACGACACCGATGACAAAGACGACTGAGTTATTAAAATAACACACGCTCTCTCTTTCTGATTATATCCGTTAATTCACTACTAAAAAAATACAGATATTCGGTATATAAATAACATGGACGAAAAGATTATGAATGATAGAGTAGTTGTGCTCAAATAAGTTTACTTTCCTTTTCATTATAAGCTGTATGCAAAGAAAAGGAAAATTTCACACTAAAAAGATGGAAATTTGTGTTCTTCCTCTTTAGATCCTAAACACTCTTCATTTCTTGAGAGGCAAGGACCAATGCAATACCAAACCGGTTCTTTTGAGAAGAAACAAATACATGATTCTGAACCGATTTGTATTCTGGACCTGAAACCTCTAGACAAGAGAGAAGGTTTTAAAATGAACGTATGTGTCCAAACCAATGAGACATATACACGTGTTACGGTAACTGTCTCACTGCGTTTTCGTCTCAAACCCCTCTACGAACGATTGAGGAGGAAGCAAAAAGGGAAATAGAAAAACCGACGAAGGAAGAAGATTTCTGATTTCTCTGGGTTTTTCGAAAATGTTTCTCCGGTCGCAGAATTTATGGACGGTGCTTCTGATTCTAGGGATTTGTTCGCGAATTTCACAGTCGCTGCACTTCGATTTGCATTCAGGTCGCACAAAGTGTATCGCCGAAGACATCAAGAGCAATTCCATGACTGTTGGCAAGTACAGCATCGATAACCCTCACGAAGGCCACACTTTGCCGCCATCTCACAAGATCTCCGTCAAGGTACGTGGATCCGTCCAATTTGACCTAGCTTCTTAATTTTTGTCGAGAGATCTGATTTCGCCGCATGTGCGCGATCTTATAAAGGTAACATCCAGCTCCGGGACCACGTACCATCACTCGGATCAAGTGGATTCGGGTCAATTCGCGTTCTCGGCAGCGGAAGCAGGGGATTACATGGCTTGCTTCTCCGCCGTCGATCATAAGCCTGAGGCGACGCTGAGCATTGATTTTGAGTGGAGAACGGGTGTTCAATCCAAGAGCTGGGCTAGTGTAGCCAAGAAGAGCCAAGTCGAAGTAAGCTCAATTTTGTTTCTGTTGATGAGAGGTTTTCTATCATTTGATTGTAGATAATGAAATGTTCCAGCTTGAGACTTGTAAATAGCGAAATTGTTCTTGAGCTGACGGTATAAGTAGATAGAGGAAAGACTCGATGGCCATGGCGGTGTTAGGCTAGTAGGTTTGTGTGTTTACAGTGTTGATCTTCGTTGTTAGAGCCATGCGTGTTCTTATGCATTTGTGGGCAGGTTATGGAATACGAGGTGAAGAGCCTTCTTGATACTGTTAACTCGATTCATGAAGAGATGTTTTATCTTAGAGAAAGGTAAAGTCTTGTACTTTTTCATTCTCAGTTGTTTTGGTGATGAAATGCTAATTGACTGTGGTATCATGAGGATGATATTTATTCATAACTATGATTTGGTGTTTTTTTTCTCAGGGAAGAAGAGATGCAAGACCTGAACAGGTCCACTAATAGTAAAATGGCGTGGTTGGGTTTCCTCTCTTTGTTCGTCTGCATAGGAGTGGCAGGATTGCAGTTTATGCACTTGAAGACGTTTTTCGAGAAGAAGAAGGTTATCTAAGATTCTAGTCAGTCTCACACACTCACTTGTCTCTCTCTTCCTCTCTATTGTCACGGCCCAAACAAACAATCTTTACATCTTTTGGTGTTGTACATTAGATCAAGTATGTTCTCTGAGACTTGGAAACTAGATTTATGTGCCAGTATTTGCCCTTATTGGAGATGGGTTTAGTTTTTTGTTTAGATTGGTTGATCCTTGATGCTGGATAATTATAGTATAGTTTGAATGAAATGATGAGGAATATGATTGAGAGCAACGATCACTCAAGTAGAGATTCATTTGTTCCTTGTCATTCTTCTTGTTTCTCATGTCGATGATAAAATAAATAAAATGCCATGATAGTAAAATTATTTTGAGTGAAATGCACCCACTTCTGTAAATGCATTAGCACTACTAAAAAAGTTTCATACATATATCACAAAAATTGGTCAAGACCATATCTTAAGTAATGTGGAAATGAAAAAGGATTAGTAAATAACAAAAATGAATTTATCACGGTTTCTTGTGTACCAAAGGAGTTATTGATTGACCTAAGTCTTAACCTCGCGATAACATAAGAAATCTATCAACCCCACCAGACCTCTGGCTTGATCATAACATATTTTATAGTTCCTTTCCACTGAGCTTCACAATTATATAAATATGCGGAGTGACCAAATCTTTCATCCCAAAGCACCAATTCAAAAGGGAAAATTGATCACCAATATATATTACAATGACCAAAATAATACACGTCTGACTCGATGGAACCAAATAAATCCAATTTCATTAGGAGGCATCCTTTTTGTTTATCGTAGTACACTCCTCGGATGGAGTTTAAGAATGTTTGCATAATCATTTGTATTTCGCGTTAAACCAGTTCTCACACTATGCTCCACGAAGCCTTTTCATCCATTGGAGTTCTTGATAACTGAGCAGCGGGACCCTCAAGATACTCCTTTGGAGGCTTTGTAGAAATCAGAATCGTCTTACGAACTTCTTCTGAAGATAGAAAAGGATCTCTCCGAGACACAACATCTTTCTGAATGTTTTAATTAGCATCTACAAACTTAAAAGATCTTCCTTCGTAAACTGGACTGGACAATCATACATATGAAAGGCGTTATCTTATATGGCGTTTAGACATTACTGCAAATCCTAATGCGATAACCAAAACATAAGTAATATGAAATATAGTCTGAGATAAAAAAAACTTTACGAACATGAATCTGTGTAACTTCACACCACTTAAAAGAAACACAATCCAGACTTACCTACTACAACCATCAAGTTTAACTCAGATCAACCGTTTTGATCCTTATTCTTCCCCTGTTTTTATACCATCTAATTCATACAATTACTCCACTAAAACTCAAAACTCTTACCATATCTTTAAACAAAAATTTAAAAGCTAACCTGAGTAAGATCAAGATTAAACATAAATAATAATCTCAACCTAAAAAAACGAAAGGCTATTAGAATCACTTTCAAGTTTACACACCAAAAGATGATCTATCTCCTTGTTTCCATACCTTGTCATCCATAAATCAATTTGTAGCCTAAGACCTTAAGATCTGAACCAATTATAAGATTTGAACATGATACCAAAAAAAAGATTTGAACATGGCCCGATTATTTGTTCATTCGATTTTTATAATAGCGATTGCTTCAAACCGTTGACTTTCACATACATTACAAAGATACCCTTGAGAAGTCCTACAAGCATACAAATCTATCGAAAGCACGTTGAGGGCAGTTCGGGTAATAGTCAATAAACAAAATGGGAAGCGAGGGAAGGTCTAAATCTGAATTAATGAATTTGATGATGATAATATTTTAAAGGCTACAACGCGTGGTAATCGTGTTATTGACCGTCGATTTCATATTTGATTAACTAATCAATCTTCTCGTTGTTTGCTTCTGCTTATCTGCTTTCACATGAATCAGAAGATTATGGGCAATACAAATTCTGGGTTTTCGTTCTCTCTGATTCGTTCTGCGTTTTGTTTCGATCACTGACTTTTGAAGCTTTCAAACCTGTGTCTGTGATTTGATTATTACGCAGTCTCAGGTTTGATTCTCCATCCTCGTAAGATTAGTGATTGACTCCTGTATAGATTCTTTCTTAGTTTTGATTCCGCCTCTCGAGTTCCATTAATGACGGAGAACGGAGAAAATTGTAGAATCCGGGCTTCGTGTTTGAATCTGAGCTTCTATAGTTTTATTTTTCGGATTATTGATCAAAGATTCAAATGCTCGAACTTAGTCGTTTGGATTCTTAAGCTCATAGCTTTAGTGATTGGAACTTGGAATATCACGAATTGACCTCCCTCATTCAAAAATATAGCCTTCAATTTTCACTTTTGATTTTATAATCTAGTCTAGTTTCAGAGTTTTATCCATTACAAGTTCTCGTTTAATATTGCTTAAAAACACATTCCTTTTTTGGTTAAATTAGAACTGATAGTATCTGTGCAGTTTTTAGAGCTGATTTTGGACAAGCTTTGAGGTACTAAAGTTGGTCTGGAAAAGATGCTAGTGTCTGCACTTGTCATGTCCGTTGGGATAAACTCTTGCCTCTGTGTATTGCTCTTCATACTTTACTCTGTGCTGAGGAAGCAACCACACAACTATGAGGTGTTCTTACCTCGCCGGCTCGTAGCAGGAACGTCTAAGCGACGACGCAACAAAGTCGCAAGATATATCCCTTCTGTGCGTTGGATTTGGAAATCGTTTAAGCCATCAGAAAAGGAACTCATGGAATCATCTGGCCTCGACGGCGTTGTGTTCATGAGAATGATCACTTTCAGGTAACCCCCAAACTCAAATTTTTCTTTGTACATTCGCTTTGTTTATAATGCCTAGTGATTACTTATTCTCTCTCATTGTGCAGTTTGAAAGTGTTCTTGTTCGCTGGTGTTATTGGGGTTTTTGTTCTCTTGCCTGTGAACTGCTTTGGAGATCAACTTACACAGGTTGACTACGCTGACTGGTCAGCTAATTCATTGGATCTATTCTCTGTTGCAAATCTCAAAATCCGCTCACCATGGTAAAACCTCAAACTTTTGTATTATTATGGCTCGGAGATGTCAAGAAAATTAGATGGCTCCAAATTCTCTGTTTCTTGTCTTAGTTGAACAAGAACCATTTTCAGTTACTACTCTACTCCACAGAAACTATAAACCAGCTCTTTTGGTTTCTTGCAGGCTATGGGTTCACTTTGGAGCTATATATCTTGTCACTGCATTTGTCTGTTGTCTTCTTTACTTGGTAAGGGCATGTCTTCCGGTTACTTAATTGTTACTAGTATTGGCTATCTTAATGAGATGTATGTATATATGTCACTAGTATCGTCTCTCTTTGACAGGAATTCAGATACATTGGCTTGAAAAGGATTGAGCATTTCCATTCATCCAAGCCTCAGCCACATCAGTTCACCATATTGGTTCGTAATGTCCCTTCTTCAGATGGAAGCAGTGTGAGCGACACTGTTGATAAGTTCTTTAGAGAAAACCATTCCTCTACCTACATGTCTCATGTGGTTATCCATCGAACAAGTAAACTTCGAAGTATCGTTGTAAGTCCATGAAACAGCCAATATGCCTTCCATTGGACCTATCACAACATTATCTCTTGGTTGATCTTCTTTTTCCAAATCTGGCTCTTGCAGGATAATGCTAAAAAGTTGTATAAAAAGGTGAAACAGAAGAAGCCAGAACATCGCCAAGTTAGAAAGACGCCAATGAGATTCTTCAGTCGCAAGGACTCTCCTGAGGGTCACTATGAGAAAGTGTTACAGGAATTGGAACATAACATACGATTGGGACAAGCTGAAGTTTCATCACCTGGAAAAGTATGCTTCAGATAGTTTCTTTGAATTTCCCAATTAAGATAATAGTGCTCTTGCATAAAAATAATTTTTTTCCTTCTCATCGTGTAGGAAGTTCGAGCTGCTTTTGTATCATTCAAGTCTCGATACGGTGCTGCAATGGCACTCCACATGCCACAATCAATCAACCCCACTTACTGGCTCACAGAACCAGCACCAGAACCTCATGACGTCCACTGGCCTTTCTTCTCTGCATCGTTTATGCAGAAATGGCTTGCTAAGATTGTCATCGTCTTCGCTTGTCTCCTCCTTACAGTCTTGTTTCTTGTTCCAGTCGTACTTGTGCAAGGTCTCACTAACCTCTCTGCACTAGAATACTTCTTCCCGTTCTTGACATTGATTCTATCAATGTAAGTTGAAGAACTTTCTTCATTCCCATTACATTCAAAAACATTTTAAAGCTCATTCTGCTAAAAACCTTTAATTATTATATCTCTGTTGCAGGAAAATCGTAAGTCAGATAATCACTGGATACCTTCCAAGTCTTATACTTCAAACATCTCTGAAAATCGTTCCTCCCATCATGGAGTTTCTCTCTTCTATCCAAGGCCACATTTGCCGCAGCGACATACAAAAGAGTGCTTGCAACAAAGTGATCTGGTTCACAATATGGAATGTGTTCTTCGCAACTGTTTTCTCTGGCTCTGCTTTCTACAAGCTTTCTGTAATTCTCGATCCGAAGGAAATTCTTGTCAAGTTAGCTGTTGCTGTTCCTGCTCAGGTAAAAAACTTCTTCTCTCACCATTTACTGGCACAACACGACACACAATGGTCACGGCTCTTGGCAGAAAACTGAAACAGAACATCATTTGCAGGCATCGTTTTTCATCGCCTATGTTGTGACAACAGGATGGACGGATACTCTCACTGAGCTCTTCCGAGTTGTTCCTTTCATGGTCAGTTACGTTAAAAGATCACTCGAGCCAACAGAAGAAGACAAAGAGCTAGAAGTCCCTCCAATGCGGTACCACAGAGACACACCAAGAGTTCTCTTCTTCGGACTTCTTGGGATTACATACTTCTTCTTAGCTCCATTGATTCTTCCTTTCATTCTTCTCTACTTTGTCCTTGCATACATCATCTACCGGAACCAGGTATGTATGATATGATAATGACACTAGCACACATCTTTATACTCCTTTAGATTTCTCCTTTCCACTATCCTAAGCACTTATGATGATTATTTGGGATGCAGTTCATGAACGTGTACGAACCAAAGTATGACACTGGAGGGATGTTTTGGCCAATGATACACTATACGATGATATTCTCTCTTGTACTTATGCACGGAATCGCAATCGGTTTATTTGCTCTGAAGAAGATGGAACTAGCCACATACTTGCTTGTTCCTCTTCCCGTTTTCACTCTTCTCTTCAACGAGTTCTGTCGTAAACGCTTCATGCCTATATTCACTGCTTATCCTGCTGAGGTACAAACAAATCCGAAATCTCTCAGGGGATATTACAAGATGTATATGGAGTTTAGCTAACTCCTCTTTGTTTTTGTGGCTGTTTTAGGTGTTGACAAAGAGAGACAAGGAAGATCAAATTGATCCAAGAATGTCCGAGTTTTACAATAACTTGGTCACTGCGTACCAAGATCCTGCTCTGCTCCCACTTCGATTCTCAGGAAGCAATAGCCTCTCAGGAAGCAGTAGCCTCACTAGTCCTCTTCTCTCTTCGAGTGAGGTTTGATTCTTTTCTGTACAAACTTTTCCTTTGTACAGACATGTGCATATATTACTTCACTCATACCTCAAAAGTCAAAACAGTAGAGATCTACATTGAAAACTCAATGTCATATTTTATTTTATTTTAAGTTTATTTGTAAACCTTTACAGAATCAGTCATAAGATTTGTACTAGTTTATATCATAAACAAGTTGTTTATAAGAGTGTTCAGCTTTGATTAAAAAGGTAATCAACATGTTAAGGATTGAGTATTGAGTAATCTCAGTAGTAAGTTACTACTTTGTTATCTAAACCTAGTTAGTGACGATGTGACATCAGAAATAATTATGCTTTCGCTTTTGACTGAACAATGATTACCGTAACTTAACCATGTCTCTTTTCTTCACGACATCATTTGTTTGCAAATACTCAAATTAAAGCAAGAATGTTGTTAATTTGTTCATTGGTAGACATAGTTTGGACGGAAATGTACTTAAAACTTTAATAATTTTGTGTAATCTGGGAAATATTAAAAAGAAATTGGTAGGAGAATGTGTTATCATAGAAATAGGTATCTAAAGATGATCTGATGATGTTAGGTTACAGTTACACCATCTTTATAGGCTCTTGTCTAAATCAAATATTGGTAAGTGGAATGATGGGTCATCTGATATTTACCATATTGGTTAGAGCGATTAGACCTTGATCTTTGTTTTTAATATTTATTTAAGTATTTCGTCAGTAGCTTTTTTTTTTTTGTTATTTTTTTGGGTCCTGAACCGTGCCAGTGGACGCGTCTTACAGTGGATTACTGGATTTATGATATCCGATAACACAGGCGAAATAAAATCGGAGAAAAACAGTTAATATTATTTGTAAGGATAATAATATAGTTTAGGGTCCACTTTAATCATAAATCCCCGTCAACATCACCACATTCCCATAATTATATTTTATATCAAAGTTTTGAATAGTTGATAAACAAACAAAAAAACAAAGCTTTGAGATAACAAAGACAAAATCAAATTTTATAACAGTATCGGATTAACGGCTTTCAGCTCCATATAAGTTTATTCGAAAGAGAAAGGTAAAAAGTAAAACTATATGATTATTTTTTAGAGCTAGGTCTTTGGACTAAAAGTAGAGCAATTTTAGGCCAAAACAGTGGGTTATAGGAAACTTTTAGCTTTGACCAAATCTCTTTGGTCCCAGTAATCTTTAGTGTTCCATTACATAAAAGCAAACTCTTTGAATCGGACCATTTTTCACAATATATATCGTACCTATGCACCAAAAAATTCAATGTCATCTAGAGTATCGTTGATTCTCTTTAAGCATTACTTCGAATGATTTGGATAAAATTTGTATACATAGCTTTATAATATTTGCAAAAATTATACCTTATATCGATGATGATATGAAAATGGTTCATCGTTAGCTATATATTTCACGAAATACAATTATTAAAAGAGATAAGTTTCGTGGGACCTATAATTGTGGGAAGTGGGAACCATTGGTGTGGGTTTTGGTCACCATCAGTATGAAAGAAGCCAAAGGCTCTTGAATTATATGCTTTCATGTAATACTATTGCATAGTTTGCCAAAATAAACTATGGATAGTAAGGATCATTAGCCTAACTTTGATAATGTTCCAAAATTTCTTTGCTTGCTTAAATTTGGTCTATCTTATTTTATTTTATTTTTGCTATAGGTTTTGTTTTCGTTATGTGTAGTTTTGAGGGAGCTTGATATAACAGTATAATTTTTCTTAAAAACAAAATATTCAAAAATATATATATATATAATCGATGGAAAGAGTCCAAGGTGTCTTATTATAAATGAAGTACGAAATAATAGTACCAAGAATAAATAATTAAATAGCATGGTCCCCCCATAACTCGAATAAATATATTTTTTTTTTTTTGTAAAAACATGTGTACCACAGCTTGGGGTTTACGAAACTATAGGCCTCTCTAATCATTCATGCCGTTGAAAAAACATATGAATGTCTAATTTCATCGGTAAGACTCACACCAAACAACTTTTTGGTTTTTTCAAATTTTTGTGTGACTTTGATTGATGAGATATGTTACAACATTTTATATTATGCCCTATGTGGTTATAGAAAATCGTTAATTAATTTGAGCGCATTTTTTCTAAGATATTGAGAAACGTGAAACTTAATACTACTGTATAAAAAGTTTCATAAAATATAGATAGGATTTTAGTTTAAGAGCAACGAAAATCTTCAACTATGCTGAAACCAAATATCCTGGCTGTTTTCATACATTTTCGTTTTTTCACCCGACAATTTGAATAGTTTTTTTTTTGTTATGTCCTACAAATTGAGGGTATTTATGACAGCATAAATAGCATCATTTCATTTTTATATTTTTTCATGGGGCAGAACAGAAAAAAAAAAAAAAACAACAGAGGAATAGACTTTGACCTTTCCCTGAGCAAAATCTCAGACAATCCCTTTCTGCCTCTCTGATAATAAACCACAACACTCTTTGAGTCTTACCTTCTCTCTCTCACTCTCTATCTCTTCTGCTTTTTCCTCAAAGGTCTCTCTCTCTCTCCTTCTTCCTCAACCATGGAAGAAAAAACTCAGAGTCATCACACTACCAAACCCAAACACAAACACAAACACAGTCCCAATTCCAAATCAACACCACCACTTCTCAACAAGCCTCCTCCTTTTCACCATGTTCACACCAATCCTCCTCCTTTTCCTTCTTATCCCCAACAAAATCTCAATTTTGTCTCCTCCAATCTCCATTCTAGCTACTACTACTATTACTACTACTGCTTCTACTCTCAATTTCACAACTCTCCTCCTCCTCTTCTTCCTCTCCCTCCTCCTCCTTTACTTCCTCTCCCTCCTCCTCTTCACCATAGATTCCACAAGTCTCTCTCTGTTTCTCCAGGTAAGAAACCTTCAAAAAATCGTTTTTTTTTTTTTTTTTTATGTTCTGGGTTTCTTTCTTCTTCCCTGTTTCTTGCATGTTTTTGGAATTTTGTAAAGATTCTTGTTTTTATTTTTATTAATATTGGACGAGTTTTTCAAGGCTATTTCTTTACCCTTTGTTGTTCTTGGTGTGATTTCCAACACACTAAAATTGTTGTGTGAATGTCTATATGGTCCTCCTCTCTCTGTAGTCAGTACAACATTATCACTTTTTCTTTAATGTTCTTTTTAATGTCTTAATGTCTGAAACTTTTACCCAGAAAGAAACCCTCTGTCTGCTTAAATACTCTCTACCGGTACTGATTCATTTGCATCTTTTGTGTGTCCATAAAAAAAACAATGAAAAAGAAGTAATGACACTTTTGCTTGACTTTGACTCACTCATTTGCTCTTCCTCAACAGTTGTGGAGAGAAAGCAGCAACAAGAGCAACAGCAGAAGAAGAAGCAAGTTTCCGAACACAAAGCCAACAGTAGAAACATCAAAGTGAGTGGGTCCATAGGAACAGAACCAGAAGAAGAAGCATTAGTGGTTCCTAAAAGACCTGACCCTGGTGGTCAACAAGGCTCTGTCATTTATCTCCTCGCCAACCATTTTCTTGTCAAGTTTGATCCTTTACAGAGGATTTACCATTACAACGTTGAGATCTCTCCACAACCTTCTAAGGAAATTGCTCGTATGATCAAACAAAAGCTTGTGGAGACGGAACAGAGCAGCTTCTCCGGTGCTGTCCCTGCGTTTGATGGTAGGCAAAACATTTATAGCCCTGTGGAGTTTCTGGAAGATAGGCTTGAGTTCTTTGTTAATCTCCCTATCCCATCCTCCAAGATGATGGTGATGAAGAACGGTGACTTGCGAGAGAAGCAACCTCAGAAGAATCATATTGATAAGCTGTTTAAGGTTAACATGAGGCTTGTGTCTAAATTTGATGGGAAGGAACAGAGAAAAGAAGGAGAAGATTGGGCTCCTCTGCCTCAAGAATACGTTCACGCTCTTGATGTTATCTTAAGAGAGAATCCATTGGAGAAGTGTACATCGATTGGAAGATCGTTTTACTCGAACTCTATGGGTGGATCTAAAGAGATTGGAGGAGGAGCTGTTGGACTCAGAGGGTTTTTCCAGAGCCTTAGACAGACTCAGCAAGGTTTAGCTCTTAACATGGATCTCTCAATCACAGCATTCCATGAAAGCATTGGAGTAATAGCTTACTTGCAGAAGCGGCTCGAGTTTCTCAAGGATCTTCCTAGGAACAAAGGTAGAGAACTGAGTTTGGAGGAAAAGAGGGAAGTAGAGAAAGCACTTAAGAACATAAGAGTCTTTGTTTGTCATAGAGAAACTGTTCAAAGGTATCGTGTTTACGGGCTAACAGAGGAGATTACAGATAATCTATGGTTTCCGGATAGAGATGGGAAGCATTTGAGGCTTATGAGCTACTTCAAAGATCACTATAGTTATGAGATTCAGTTCAAGAACTTGCCCTGTCTTCAGATTAGTAGGACAAGACCTTGTTACCTTCCTATGGAGCTATGTATGATCTGTGAAGGTCAGAAGTTTCTTGGAAAGCTTTCTGATGATCAAGCTGCAAAGATCATGAAAATGGGCTGCCAAAGACCAAATGAAAGGAAAGCTATCATCGACAATGTTATGGCAGGACCGGTCGGTCCATCGAGGTAATTCAATTTATCTAGATTCTTTGAGTCCTAAACATCGAAAAGGTTTAATCTTTTGCTTCTTTGGTTTGACAGCGGAAAGCAAACGAGAGAATTTAACCTAGAGGTTTCGAGAGAAATGACATTGCTGAAAGGAAGAATACTTCAGCCTCCAAAGCTAAAACTTGACCGGCCAAAGAATCTTCAAGAAAGTAGAGTTTTTAAAGGAATCCGAATCGAAAGATGGGCTCTGATGAGTATAGGAGGCAGCATGGATCAGAAATCTACCATTCCTAAGTTCATAAACGATCTCACTCAAAAGTGTGAGCATTTGGGAGTCTTCTTAAGCAAGAACACAGTAAGCAGCATCTTCTTTGAGACATCACACATACTCAACAACATCTCGCTTCTTGAATCAAAACTGAAGGAGATTCAAAGAGCTGCGTCGAACAATCTCCAGCTGATTATCTGTGTAATGGAGAGAAAACATAAAGGGTATGGAGATCTAAAGCGGATAGCAGAGACAAGAATCGGCGTTGTGACGCAATGCTGCTTATATCCTAACATCACTAAGCTCAGTTCTCAGTTTGTTTCAAACTTAGCTCTCAAGATAAACGCCAAGATCGGCGGATCCATGACTGAGCTTTACAACTCGATACCTTCTCACATCCCAAGATTGTTTAGACTCGATGAGCCGGTGATCTTCATGGGAGCTGATGTAACGCATCCTCATCCGTTTGATGATTGTAGCCCTTCGGTAGCGGCTGTGGTCGGGAGCATAAACTGGCCAGAAGCTAACCGATATGTGTCAAGAATGAGGTCTCAGACTCATAGGCAAGAGATCATTCAAGATCTTGACTTGATGGTCAAGGAACTTCTTGACGATTTCTACAAAGCCGTAAACAAGCTTCCGAATCGGATCATATTCTTCAGAGACGGTGTGAGCGAGACTCAGTTCAAGAAAATCCTCCAAGAAGAGCTTCAGTCCATCAAGACCGCTTGTTCTAAGTTCCAAGGTTACAATCCGAGCATCACGTTCGCTGTGGTCCAGAAAAGACACCACACGAGGCTGTTCCGGTGCGATCCTGACCATGAGAACATCCCTCCTGGAACGGTGGTTGACTCAGTGATAACACATCCGAAAGAGTTTGATTTCTATCTCTGTAGCCATTTGGGAGTGAAGGGCACGAGCAGGCCAACGCATTATCACATCTTGTGGGACGAGAACGAGTTTACTTCAGATGAGTTGCAGAGACTTGTGTATAACTTGTGTTACACTTTCGTGAGGTGCACGAAACCTATTTCAATTGTGCCTCCGGCTTATTACGCTCACCTTGCAGCTTACAGAGGAAGGCTATACATTGAGAGATCATCTGAAACTAATGGAGGATCCATGAATCTTTCTTCTGTGTCTCGAGTGGGTCCTCCCAAGACGATTCCATTACCTAAATTAAGTGATAGTGTTAAGAATCTCATGTTTTACTGTTGATTTATAATGAAACAAAAAAATGCTCTTAATTCTGTCGTCTTTCTAAGTTCTTGATTTGAGTTTCTTGAGATAGAAGTCAATGTAATTTCTTTGAATTCTGCTCTTTAACATTCTTATCTAATATTTTGTTCCATTTTAAATTAATCACATGATGTTATTACCATAAGTTCATAACCAATACCAAGCCACCGCCAATTATTGAACTTGAAAAAGCCCAAACAGTGAGTTTTCCATTTTTTATATAATCTTTAAAAAGGGGAAAAAATAAATTTAAAGTTCTTTTTGTTGTTTTGTTTGGATGCATGAAGTTGATCATTTATGTTTCTACGATTACAACCACAACCACAAAAACCTTGTATGGATGTCAGTTTTTGTTTTTTTTTGAACATTTCAATAATATGGTAAAGGGAACATAGCATCAATACTCAAACACTAACTTAGTAATTCAATCACATTAAATATCACATCAAGGCCGAATTTCAACCAAGCACTTGAAAACTAAAGCGTAGTAATTTGTAGGGACTCCAATTTTTTTTGCTTTTATTTTCCAAATGTTAAATTCAAATTGTCATGATTTAAGAGAAATAGGTATTATTGAGAATAATTTTGAAAGTACCATTATGAAAAGAATTAAATGCTCTGAAAGAGATAAAGCTTTGGAAGTTTGGAAAGGTGAAAGTCCCAAAACAAGAGAAAGGACAAAAGAGAGAAAATGGAAAAAAAATGAATAAGTTTGCAGGTTGGAAGAAAGTGTAGTTAATGAAATGGGCAGAGAGTTTGCAGCAGACGAAGCCATATCAAAATATTTACTCTTCACTTTACTATTTTTCAAACAATAATAATGACGACACAGAGGACTAAAAAGAAAATAAATGAATTTGTTATAACAATTAAATTTAGAAAAAAGGAGAGAACAAGAACAAAAAGAGGAATTAGGGAGTCTGTGTTTATGAGTTGTCAAGAATATGAAAATGTGCAGCTTTTGATTTTCTTTTTCAATCTTTTCCAGTTTTGGGAACTTAAATTCTCCAGAGAAGTGAGAGTACTAGTACCAAACTGTCTCAAATTCCTCTCTCTCTCTCTTTTTTGTGTGTAAATTATTAAGGAGTATTTATATATATACATATTAAAAGTAATATCTAAAACTATACATGTGTGTAATCAGTAATCGTATATAACTGAGTGGTACTTACTCTATAATTGGGTTACTTTCAATAATTTATGATGAAGTTAAACTTAACAAAGTTATATTTTGCCCAAAACTGTAAGACATCTCAAATGAACTGTGTATGTGTTGTCAAATCTTTCTGTGCAAGTTAGTTGAAAAAAATTGTCTCTCTGTGTTAACTACTCTGGATGCATTTGAACAGTTAAGAACAAGGCTATTGTAGCTGGAGAAGGGCATACGGTAGGTTTTAGCTAGGATTCATGTTCATCTCGAAAAGAGTATTTATAGTTTTTCGAGTCGGATAAAAAGTGTCATACTTCTTTAAATTTGGGTAACGATTTGAATCAAATAACGGGTATTCCAAAATTAAAGATATATGTTGTGTGTCCACTATCAATCCAACATGTATTAAACATAATAAGCCCTCGAACATACAAAAATTGTAAATTGTTTTTGGAAATTTAAGAATACCAAGAAATACGAAAGAAATTAATTATTGGAGCAAACATAATAGATTGGTTGTTTTTGTGGCAAGAGAGACAGAATCATTGCATGCCGTCTGTAAAAATATCCCATCAAACTACATTATCCAATCCCATCATGGTGGACTTCACTCTATGATCCAATAGTTCACATTTGACAATACAGTTTCCTAAACTCTGGTACTAGATTATTACATGTAGCAACTAGGTTCACAGACACGTGTGCCAACCCAACAGTCTAGGTAGTGTTTGCAAGTTTCAGTCTTTTATGAAAAGAATGGTAATGTAACTATGTAAGTAAGTTCCTTGGTGTTTTGTTAGTGCCAAATAATCTCGATCAATTTACACTTTAAATGCAGAGAAAATAGCTTCATTTAGTAGGACTTATCCAGACTAACTCCATATTTAGGCATGAAAATCCTTAACCATAAGTTCATAACTAGTTTTCCAGTTGAAATTTTAGGCTCATAACAAGCATAACCTTTTGCCCAAAATCAGTCTCTCTATGGCCCAAAACTTCTATACCCATTTCTTTCCCACTATTTTTAATTTTTTTTCTACCATTTGCATTCCACATTTTCATTCCTAATCTCTATTTTATCATTTTGAAATCTCATTTCTACCTTACCTTTGTAGACAGAAACGATACACATATCACCATTTCTACTTAACCGCACCTAAATAATGACCATAACATCCAGGATTAATGTTTTTGGGTCGTAAATTACTTTATTGAAGAGAACACAAAATACTGTAATTTAATGTTAAATGTCTAATAAACCTTAATTTATTGTGTTCTGCAAATATGAGGAATAAGAAAAGAGAAAAAAACGTGCATACTTAGAGCATGATTATTGGTGAAGACCTAAACTGTCTCTTAGTATTATTATAACAATAAACATAAGTTAGGAAACATTGTTAAGAGACGTTCGTTTTTGCATTAATTATTGGTAAAGTTTCTTAGATATTCTTAATCTTTTTTATAATTTATTTATTTATATATAAAACATTAAATATTTTACATTGACTAAAAAATAAATCATAGTCGTCATCATAAAATTTGATTGAAAAAGTAAACTTGATTAACATGATTGATCTGACCAAGAAGTGAAAAATGATAATTAAAGAAAAATTATACCCTTAAAGAATGATTTATAAAAGTAGGAGAGGAAGAAGGGGAGAACACATAACATAAGTTTGATTTCTTTTAATATTTGAAGATACAACAAAACGTATAAATAGCATATGAGAAAGAAGAACTTGTGGTCTCAGTTTCTTAATAAAATGTAGTCTTAACGAGATACAATTCCATTTGACATAATTACTTGTATATACAATACAACACAACGTAACAAGATATAATTCCTGAGCCCACTGGTACATGATAAATTACACTATAAACCCTCTCAAGCCAGAGACTCCTGAGCTTGGCCAAGTTGGGAAAGATGGAGAAGTCATGAAGACGCGCAGGAGACATACCATTGTTAACAGCAGCTGTAAGATCGAAAACAACCAAAAACAAAAACATTGGAAACCGTAAATACTAACGAAACAAAAACTGCAGTAAGAAATCTCAACGTTGCCAAAGTAAGAAAGAAAGCTCTAGCAAGACGTAATAGCGGTTTTCTAGAGGAAAGAAGCTCTTGCGTAACGTAAAAGGAGCGTTTTGATCAAACAAAAACATATTGGTTTTAAAACGAAGGAACAGATCAAATTTATAATATCCCGAAACTAAAACATCAACTATACAAGACCTAGCAAAACTAATCAACCAAACAAAGCAAAATCATTCAAGTGCTATTGAAAAAGTACATTCCCATTTACAATAGATCTTAGGACCTGTAAGTAGCTATTTAAGACCATCTCCTGCAGAATCAAGTGATTAAGCTTTCAAACAACGATGGCTTCCTCAGTTTGCTAATTCAGCAATTCTTTAAATGTAACACATATATATGTGAGGAAAAGGGTCTCTCTTGAAGCAAAAAAAAATTCACAATGTTTAACTTTCCCAAGAAAAATCATTCACTTACCATCTATCAAACCAAGAACTTTGAGAAACCTGAAAATTCAAATCAAGACAAACAAGAGGTTAGCAGAATCATCAAACGGCAAGACACTGTAATTAAAAGTCTCACTTAGGCATTTCGTCGAACAGTTTCTAGGCATTAACATCCTATACGAAGAACAAGGAGACACTAAACAAAGTTTACCCATATTCATCAAGATATCAAAAGAATTTCAATATGAACTTGGACTAGAGCTAATAATCATCTCTATCAAGGTGCAAAACTTTACTCATCTCCGAGAAAGATGTTCAAAGAAAAAGAAAAAACTCAATTCAGCATAACAAAACTATTGAGCTCACCCACGGATCCGTTCTCTCAGCTCTTCATCAGAAATCTTAATGTTGCATATCCAAATATGTGAACTTCATCTGGATTGAGAAATCCCTGCTCATACAAACCAAAACTAAGCAAAAAGCTTAAATTCCACAAAATTAACAGAGTCAAACTGCGAATCAGAAAGAAAAGAGACACATATGGAAATCGAATTGAATCACAGAGACGAAGAATCGAGAGAGAGAGAGAAAACGAAGAAAAAGAAATTATGGAATGGAAGAGAAAATTGGCCACGTGGCAGGAGGAAACGTCGCTTAGCGTGACTTATTTAGACTTATTTAAGAGACATTTTCTTATTTTTCTTTCTTTTTAATTAAAAAAAATCACAATTTACCTAACAAACCCATCTAAGATACACCGAAAATCATGGTCTTAGGGGTTAACAAAACTCAGAGGTAAGGGTCAAGTATTTATAGTCGGAAATAGGTTGGACGTGAGGAACATGGATCCGATGTGGGACTTTTGACATATACTTTCCAAAACGCTGCTGTATCGAGTAAAAAACCAAATACCGTCTTTTTCTCTGTTCTCTCCGTGTCAAATCTTCTTCTTCCCTCTTTTTTGTTTTTCTCTTACGTAAAGGCTCGAGGATTCATGCGTGTGTGTAGACGGTGAGTTGGTTAAAAGGTTTATTTGAAAGCTGATGCATATTTCTCTCAGAAACCTCGAGGTTGTCTTCTTTAAAAGACGTTTTCTTCTTTTTCTTTCTTTTTGATTTAAAAAAAAATCACAATTTACCTAACAAACCCATCTAAAATACACAGGACCTTTTGGTCATAAACTTTAATAAAACAATGTTATGAGTGGAAATTTGTAGAATGTGTTATATTTGGGCAAAAAAACATTTCCATGGTAACTCTGAGAATTAGCTATTAATTAATCTTTTCTATTTATTTATTTTTTGGGAATGCAAGCCAACTTCCCAATATATTATTATCCAACCTAGGATCACAAGCCCGGTTACTTACGCTCGACAAACAATATATGTGAACTAAACGTATATATACATTAGGAAACACCTTGTTTCTATCGATGTGAGACTTTTTGTTGTTATATATATGTATCTCGCTAAAAATATCAACTTTCATTTATTTATTTAATTTCTCTAAGAAAAAACTTTGAATAAAGTTCCTATTCTTTGAAGCTTTGAATAGAGAAAAATAAGAAAAAGAGAACTAAAGTTGTTGTCCACTTTCGATCTGGATTAATGTAACTGCAAACAAACAATTTATGAATTGTGATTCAGTTTTGGTAGATCATAATGAAAGCAAAAACAATTATTTTTATGGATTCAAAGACGATAAAGCAAGAAATATGGAAAGATGGTGGGGAGAAACGCCAAGGAAACAACGATGATAAGAAAAAAGGAAAAAACAATCGAAGAAAATAATTTTTTGAAAACTACCAGTTGCGAAGGTGATTCTAAGATTTTAATTGAAAGATAAAAATGTACTAAAAACATTATTATCAAAAGTTGCAATTGTTCGTCAAATTAGGCTGTTATAAGCGAAAAGATGCAATTTGAAAAAATATAATCCTTTAGATGAGCGATTATAGGCGAGACTTAAGAGATAACAAAATGCATTTATTGAGTTTGCTATTATATTTAGATAACCAGTAAATAAATGCATTTTTTAGACTTAAGGGAAATTCCCAAAACAAGAGATAATAGCAAACTCAATAAATGAATTTTGTTATCTCAACTCTAAAATCTTCATATAATATTATTGAATTTATTAAATATTTTTGTAAAAATTTTAAATTGTAAAACTATTTATTTTATATTGTTAATATATGCAAGGGTATTAGAGTCCAAATTTGAGAATTTTCAAAAAAAGTGTAAGAGGACAAAAGGTCTCATTTTTCGGGGTATATTCACAATTCCCCCGAAAATAAATTTCTATTTGTCAATTTTAATTGTCATTGTTTTCATCTAAAAAATATTATATTGAACTCTCGCACTCTTTTGGATTTGGCATGAATTTAGGATATAACAACATATCAGTTGCAAATTGACATTTTTATGAAAAAAACAAAGATTTTTGCGTACAAGCAAGCAAAGAAAGTTCTGGTCAATCCCTAAATGATCATGTTCAAATGGCACAGTACTTTAAAATAAAATTTCAAGAATCCACAAAAGTCTTTCTTTGTTTTCTTAATCCACTGATGCTTCTCCTAAAAGCTCATGGCAGACATTGTAAAAGCCCCATAAACATTTGTCTGAGAATGTTTTGACTTTTCTTGATCGAATCCATTTGCGTGTGACTAGCCCATTAATCAAAGAATGTCTCAAGGATTCTCTCAATCCTTAAAAACCCAAAACTAGAGCGATTACTATTAACACTTCTCATCTTGATTTGTGGATGTTTCTAGAAGGAACCTGATCACTGTCTTCCCCACCAGATGCATCATAGCCATCACTTATAGACCTTGACAATGGCATCATCATCATCATCATGGATTGTTGCTGTTCTTGTTGTTGTTGTTGTTGTTGTCCTCTCTGTTGACCCATCAGACCAACAGCTGAAGAAAACCCATTGAGCTGTGCTGAATCTTCTGCTTCAGACGACACTCTAAAAGGGTGAATGTCGTGTGAGTCTAAGCTGCTATCTGGTGAAGATGTCACCATCATAACACCACCTGACCCTGACATTGCTCGGCTTGTCTGAAACGCGCTTCTTGCTTCTAGCTGAAGAGGAGCTAGCCCTGAGCTAGTTGATGTCTCCATAATAGCTGCTTTTGACTGAACATTCATCAGTGGTTCCAGAGGCAATTCTGCTGGTAACCGTATGCGTTTAGATTGTCTTCGCTGCTTCCCGCTGTTACTGTTGGAAGCTTCGAATTTCGCAGGGAACATTCTCCGGCCGCTGCTTCCAAAGCTGCTGCTTGCTTCTAACCCAACAAATGGATTTTCTCGTCTTGCCACTGGCTGAATGATCTTTGATTTCTTTCTTGCTTCTGCTGCTGCTTTCGAAACTTCTTCTGCGTTGAGACGTGCAAGAGTCCATGGACTGATCTTCACAGGTTGTGTCTTCTTCTTGACGCGTTCCTCAACCACTGATTTCTTCCCATATGAACTTACAGACGCATTCTCTGGAGGGACTACATCAAACTGCACATAGACAGTGGTTAACACACAAACATTAGAGCAAAGTATATAGTATACAAGTTCGAAAAAAAAATGGTGAAATTATGGTACCTGATCCTCAAGAAACAAGCGTGGTGGTGTGCACCAGGCTCCACGATGAAACGTATTGAAGGAGCTTGCACTGCTAAGTCCAGTGAATGAGCTGATCATTGACATTTGAGGGCTCTGTTGACCTCCACCACCTTCTTGGTCTTGCTCTTGCTCCCTAAGCGCAACTATGTAGTCGTATGTACTGATTCCCTGATAGAGAAAAGATTTGCTTAGCGAAATCGCATTGTTAAAGGAGCAAGTCTTGGCAAGTTCTTGAGCACTGGAAACAACCTTTTTAATGAGAAGAATGTGGAAGAAGAAAAGCTGAGCAAGTGGTAGTGTTGCAAGCATCGCCAATAGAGTGCAAACACCCTGCAAGAGCAAGAAACATTTATATATTGCATTCAGAAGGAGATAGAGGAAGATCAATTATATGAGAAGATAAACTTACAACGACTATAACAAATGGAACTAGCGAGAAGCTGCTTCCCAACTTTAAGGAAATGTCTGCATTGAACTGGTTCCTTCGCAGTAAACACAATACCAGCACAAAAATCCCAGTTGACCATTGCATTATGAGCTGCAAGATCAAGTCCACAAGGGGAATAACACAGAGTTTATGCCGGCTAATAAATACAATTAACTTGAAGTCAATAAATAGAACAACCAACTCTCTGATTCATCAACATATCACAGCAGAGAGAGAAACAGAAGAGAACATTTACAGAAAGTTGTGAAAGATTAACGAAGCCTTACCAAGAAGATAGCTGATATCATAAGGCTGAAGAATTTTCGGTAATTCCGCTTGCCAATGCAGTTGTTTAGCCACTACACAAGTCCATAAGAAGAAGAAGATTAGAGCTAATAAACACAATGAAGGGTTTTAGAAAAGTGATGAAATTTTCAGGCAAATCCTTTTTAATACCCTGCAGTGATGATCAAAACGGTCCACGCATTTGTCACAAACTCTGCAATGCTTGCTGTATTTGAAGACCTGCAAAAGGAAATACAATATCCAGACGAATTTATTAGTCCTGAGCATATGCAGAGCTTTCTTGATACTAAACCGTTAAACAACAATTCAACAAAGTTTGTGATATTCAAATTGTTTCTCGCACCTCGACTTCACACAGACTGCAGTAAAACATTCCATCCTCGCTCATCTGCTGCTCAGAAGATTCATCTCTTCCACGGCAACAACCACAAAGCAACGCACAAGGAGAGCAAAGCAAACGCAAGAGAGGAGATCTTTCTGATGACTCCAACTTTTTGTTAGTTCCATTTTCTGCATCCTGTACACATGTGCTGTCATGAGACTTAGCACCACCACCTGTGACTGATCCACATCCATCTTTTGAATCCTTTGATTGAGGGAATTTCCCGTTTTCAGGAATTTTCAAGTACTTCTTTGACCGGAAAACTCCACGGTCTGCAGGATCTGAAGCCGCACACCATATATACAGCCCAACCACACATGTAATCTGGAAACATGTCCACTAACTCATGTTAATCTCTGAGAGGATACCAAACCATCCAAAAAAAGGAAAAGGTAAAACACAATTTTCAAAGACTCAAATGTTTGCATAGAAGGGTTACAAATATAATGCAGGTAACTATACCACATTGTCTGCAAATAATTTAGCTTCAGTGACACACACAAGAAGGGAAAATGCTAGAATCAGTTGCTACTACTGTTACACTAGGACCATGGGATCAAAGTTAAAAGAAGAAATAGCAAATCCACAGAATTGAGATCAAAATTTAAACCATAGACCTAAAATTGGCTTGGAATCAAGAAGTATCTGGAGTTAACTTTCATGAATAAGTGAGGTTTCGGATCTCTAGTTGGGACCAGATCAAGAACCCACTATAAGGCAAGGTAAAATCCAATTTCCCTAATTAGCTATAAGTAACAAATTTCACAAAGACATGATAGATTGTGGAACCAATGGGTCTATGTACCTCAGAAAAAGATAAGCAATTCCCGGAAATGGAAAGACAACAGAATAGAGACAACACATAAACGTCCAACAAGTACTCAATTTTGATCTCTAAAGCCTTCAAGAATTATTAATCCAATAAAAATCCGAAAGCAGATTCGATTTCAGGGAGCAAAAGTAAACAAATTTAGCTTACCAGGGGAGTGTAAATGCCCATCGCAATGTACTGATGTATCTTATTCCCAACAAAAGGAGCAAAGAAGACGTAGAAAGCAAACCCTAAAGCCAAGAACACAGCAACAGCCACCACCTACCCAGAAAGTGACAAAAGTTCCAAAATTTCACCTCAATAATCAAAACCCTCCACAGAAATTTCAGTTAGAACAAGAAGAAAACAGTGAGAATCGGAAGATTTGGAGAACCTGAAGAGGATGGTAAGGAAGTTGCCATCCATGTTTCCTCATTTTCCTCTAGAATGCTGCAAAACCCAGATGTAGATCGAAGAGACTCAGTTCAAATAAACAGAAAAACGTTCCCTTTTTCCCCTCATCTTCTCCAAAAAGCCAACATTTTTTTTTCTTTCTCTCACGGACTAAAAAGTAAGAATAGTCTCAGAGCAAAGGGAAGAAGAGTAGAGAAGAAGACATTTGACCACTGTGAAAATTAAATAAACAAAATTTCAAATAGAAACAAAAAGAAAAGTAGACTATTCTTTGTTTGTGGTTTCTCTGATTCTCTCTGTACCTTCCTTCTGTGCAAAGCTTTGAGCTTTAGTGCAGAGATCTAAAGAACCCACCATGGAAGAGAGAGAGAGAGAGAGAGAGAGAGAGAGAGAGAGAGAGAGAGGGAAAAAAGAGTTATAATTAAGAGATGAAAAGCAGTTACCTTTTCTCCAAGGCCAAATCATGTGTCACAGTCCAGTTGCTGGCAATTACAGTAACACTTGTTTTCTTTCTCCTTTGTTAAATTATCATCACTTCCTCACTTCCCCTGTAATTTTCTTTCTTTTACTTTTTTACCCACTAATTTTTTTACCTATAATGTTTCACCCACAAATGAGCTTAATTACATTTTCCAGATTTTAGTTGTGAGATTAGGTAGTCTAATGTTTGACATGATCATGCCTCTCTTTGATCTAAGCACAATGTGTCCTTGTGTATTTAATTACCTCAGGTTCACATTTAATGTTGGTACCAAAAGACTTTTGTCTTAAATGTTTGTCTTCCAAACTGGTAACTACTCTGCACACTTTAAAGTCAATATGTTACAAGAATCAAAGCCGATTTGGTTAAAGAGAATTTTGAAACTCCAAAGGAGTAACATTCACAAGGAAGATTATAATACAACATTTTAAAATGAAGAATATTATTTAAGTAGCTAGCTCCCACAATTCATTTGAATTTTTAATATTCTGAGGACGAAGAAAATTGAGAGTGACAGAACATAGCACCAAGAAAATGACGGTCGAGGGGAAGATAAATTATTTTTTCCTATAAGATTGTTAGGATTGTTATTTTTTTTTTTTTTTTTATGATTTTTGTGAAAATTTTAAAAGCTTTGGTAGCTGGTATGTCTCTTAGAGCATCATTAACGGTGGAGACGAATTTCGTCTCTTAGTTAATATTTTATCAATACAATTACTTTTTTAACTTTTGTAAGAGACCTTTGTTTTTTGCTACTCCAATGGTAAAACAATAAGATACTTATGTCTCTGCTTTCCTCAGCACAAAGCCCGCCATTAAAAACAAATCTCCAGCAACAATACAAAGGCAAAGCAGCACAAGAAGAAGCTAAGCCAGAGACAGAGAAGATCATCACAAAGTCGTTTCCTTTACCAATGGCTAGCTGATCATAATGCCAAACTCAACAATGACAGAGAAGATCATCACAAAGTCGTTTCCTTTACCAATGGCTAGCTGATCATAATGCCAAACTCAACAAATCATCATTCAGATTCGGTAACCAAATCCCCTTTTCCGACAAAGGCAGATTCAGTTTCGCCGGAGGTTGTAGTAAAAGGCTATCTCCAGCAGTTCAAATCCGATCAGTGATTCCAGTTTCCGCAGCTCCACCATCGAGAGAAGAGAAGAAGAAATCGTTTGAGAATCTCTGCAAAACGATCAAGGACATTCTTGGGGACAAGGTCGAGAAGGTTGTGGTCTCTGACAGGATTGTTGACTCTCCGTTTGTGAGAATCTTCGACATCGGCTTGTTTCAATGCTTGAGCTCGGAACCCGACCATAATCTCCTCAGCTTTTTCAAGCGTTGACAACAGATTTCCGTAGCGTGCCTGCAGATTTTGCTCTGTCTCCTTTTGCTTAATCACTTCTTTCTTCAAATTCTTCTTCCAAGATGCAGCCATCTCTTCTTGCCTCTTGAATGATTTAAAGCACTCTACTTCCATTTCACCAATCTCAATCTGCTTCAAACTCGCCTCTATTTGGCTCCACACGGTCTCTACTCTTCTCTGTCAAATGGAACAAATCGATAGATATCAATAGAGGCGCTTCAATACTCAAGGTTTAGCAATTAATCTACTTCAATTGGTACAGAAAAACAAGTTGACCATAAAGCAAAACAGAAAAACGTTTAATAACAGAAAGATTTTGAATTGTAGAGACACTAATATCAATCATTCATCACAATCAGATTGACAAGTAACTAATAATCACAGTAACTCATGTCCTAATCTAACAAAAGCAGTAACTCATCACACGCATTCATCAGGAACCTCAACGAGAAGCCAACACTAACAATTTATGATGAGATTCTGCAAAACACAAGTCATAAAGCCTAATTAACTACCAAATTCAACCGATTGTTGAAGAAAACATACCATGCAAAAGGATTGCCCATTCTTTGAATCGTGAACCTTCTTCGCCAATTCTCACAATTGGTTAAATGATCGAGAATCGCCTCTTCGCATAAGAGAGAAACGAAGATTCAAGGCATGAATCGAGTTATCTCTTGCCTATAATCGATTCAAGGCATGAATTGAGTTATGCATCAGAGGAAACGAAGAAGACAGAGAAAAGAAAAGGGGGCGAAAGAGAAAAGAATTTGACGCGTTTTCCTTTTTCACTTGACAGGTGGCAACAGAAACGTCTCTAAAAATCACCTAATTAAGAGACGTTTTTGCTGTTTTTTTTCTTTTTGATTTATTTAAATCATCAAATTAAGTAAGAAACACCTTAAAAACGACCGATAATGTTGCTCTTATGGTGAATGGTCTTTCTTTTGTCAGAAAAATGAGACTTTTGTGTAGAAAAGATAAACTTTCTTTTGTAATTGGTTTGCGTTTCAGTTACCTTTTTTCTTGCCACTTCTCTTAAAAAGGTTATTTGGATCGAAAGCCAATGTCTATTATCTCGATTTAAAATTTAATATACGTCAACTTTGCATGCAGAGACGAAAATTTATGGGTTTTCTTAACAAAATGAAAATGTTTTTCTTAAATTTTTCGATTCAAAAATTCGGATAATACTTTTTTCGAACAACGGCTTTTGACCTATGTTGCGTGGAAACAGAAATAGAAACACGAAAGCGAAATGTTTCTGAAACATGAAACGTGTATTTTGAAAAATATTAGTTTGGAAACGTTTTGGAAACATATATATATATAAATAAATAAATTATATATATAAATTATATTAAAGATTAAATAGTTTAGCTAAAGATAAGTATCATAATGTTCAATGTTAAAAAAAAAATTATATTATTATCTTTATGTGGTCTATGATTATTGTTATACGTTATATCAATTGAAACTATCTTTAACTATTTTCATCGAGAGAAATATCTTAAAACTTAATATATAATTCTAAGACAAATCTCATATAATGAATCAAATTAATCATTTATTTATTTTAAATAATTAAATTAATCATTTAATATTATTATTTGTTTGTGTAATTAGTTTAAAATCAAGAAGTAAATTTTCCGTCAATTTTAGAAACGCAAATTTCCAACAAATTTTCAAATTCCAAATTTCAGGAAACGTGGAAAAACGAGTTTTCGACAAGTTTCCGAGAGTTTCCGTTTTGGAAACATTTTTAACGTGCCTTGAACGGAGTTTCCATGCAACATAGCTTTTGACACACCTATGAAACTAATCGGCGAAAAAATTGTAGTATTTGGATTATTTTGCTTACAACTAAAAGTTTTTTTTTGTTGAGACAATGCTTAGGGCATGCGCAACGTGGAAGCGCTTAAATTATTTTTTATTATTAAATTTGTAGGAAAGAGAAAGAAGAGAACGAGGAGAGAGAACGAGATTTTTACTTTCAACCAATTAGATATTACCATGTGTCTTAAGCGGTGGTGGGTAAACCGCTTAAATAAGCGTTGATTCTTGTTTTTTTTAATTTTGATTTAATTAAATCAGTTATTTGAGATAAGCGACTCTCTAAATCTCCGCGTTGCGCATGCCCTTACAACCTAAACTGGACGCCTGGACCTCTTTTAATGTTTTATTTTACTAGTATCAAATGAGCATTTAGAAGAAATAAAAACTAAAAGATCATTAAAAAGGGACAAAAGGTTTGTGTGGGTGAAGGAGTAAATGCGAAGCATTAAATTCTTAGGACCTCTTTACGTATGTCGTTTTCCTTGTTCATATTCTGTTTTATTTTCTTGGTAGAAGAGATAAGCAATTTAATAAAACTTTAAACTAAATTATTTTTGGAAGAAACTTTGCTTTAAAAAAATGCAAATCAAACCACTTATCACAAAAGTCATCCGCAATATAGCCCTCGTCTATATTGATGACGTGGTATTATCGATTTTCTTTTTTGAAAAAGAGTTTTATGCAAAAAAACCTCAAACTAAATTATTTTTGCAAAAAAAATCCTCACATAAAAAAGTACAAACTAATCTACCAAACTCAAAAGTTATCTGCAATATAAATTTGCCTATATCGATAACATAGTATTAACGTAATATTATTAATCAAATAAAATGAAATAAATTTATTATAAATTTTATCTTTCTCAGAGACTCAATAAAGTCTTTTAATAATAATATTTTTTTATTTAATTTAATATTTTAATTTTTTTAATTCAAAAATTATTAAAAATATTATTATTAAAAGACTTTATTGAGTCTCTGAGAAAGATAAAATTTATAATGAATTTATTTCCTTTTATTTGATTAATAATATTATGTTAATATTATGTCATCGGCAAATTTATATTGCAGATAACTTTTGATTTTGGTAGATTAACTTGTACTTTTTTATGTGAGGATTTTTTTGCAAAAATAATTTAGTTTGAGGTTTTTCTTTTTTTTTAAAAAAATCGAGCTATATTGCGGATGACTTTTGAGATATATGGTTTGACTTGCATTTTCTTAAGGTAAAAGTTTTTCTTAAAAAAAAATAATTTAGTTTGAAATTTTTTTTTTGCACAAAACCTAATTTAATACTCCAGTTTTATCGAAAAAGGAAGAAAACCGATGAGGTATAGACGTATAGACAAGCATTCTTGTAAAAATACTAAAACGTAATTAATTAAAGTAATTAATTAATCGTCGGTTGTTTCGAACTGAACACGGACATAAAATAAAATAAAATAAGCTACGCCCGGTGAATACGGGATAATCGTTTGATCGAGATATCCGGTCGGTCGCAACTAACATTGTGCGAATCCCATTATTAGTTTTACTTCTTTATTTTTGTAACGAGAGTGTCATATTCTAAGGCCGGATATGAGAATAATATTGTCCACCGAATATATAGTAAGAAAATTATGTGAAAATCCAAATGTATTTAAATCCGTAGCCTCGAAATTTCTCCATTTTTGTTGATCTCCTGGTAAATCATTTGAACTGAGCTACATCTTTCCATAATATTCATCGACTTCCAAGTTACAAATTTTTCCTTTTTCTCTACAGAAACATGTTACATATCTTTCGTAACGTCTGTTTTTTTTTAAAGTTTCAAAATGGCTACGTTACGTACATGCATAGTCGCTATATGAGGGTATTTTGTAACGGGCTTATCAGCTGATATATAGCCAAAATTTGTTTCAAAATTGGCAAAACATATATGTGGGAACACGTTGTTGTGTCAACATCTCAACTAATGACATTTTTTCTTTTCTTTCTTGAGGGTGATTTTAACAAACAGTAAGGATTATATATTTATTATCTACCATATAATTAACAATCTATATTCAATATAAAAATATATATTTATAGAGCTACCAGTAAGAAACATGTTTTGACGAAAACCCACGGGATGAACAATGCAGAATTGGGTCTAAGAAAGTCAATTCGTCGACAAAAATAAAAAGTCAATTCTGTGGTATTAACAGCTTTTTGGAAGGACAAATAAAATATAAAATTAATGATAAAATTGTGTAAATAGTTTGAATGTTTTGGAAGGATAAAAGGATATACATGATCTAACGAACGAATATTACAAAATAGTAGATGGGGACATACAAGAGAAAGTGAGAGGGACTTGTTTTCATTTGCTTGGGTCTTTTCTTTTAGCCACGTGCACTGTGCCTCTCTACCAATTCCCGTGACTCGATGCTTCCTTATTTTCAATTCAAGTATTTATATAGGCTATTATTAGGTCTGTTGACAAAACATGAAAACAAGGTTTCATTCATATTACAAGTTCATGGAATATTGAATATGCCCTAAGAGAGTTATAATTAAAAATTGTGAGGCTATGGTGTTGTGAACTTGTTGGCAATGGAAGCAATGATATGAGGTGGGGGCAAATACAACTTGATGAGTAATGAAGAGAGGAATTCAACATTTTGACATGTTACTTGATATTACTCTCTTGACTAATTTAGCGTGCTGCAAAACTAAAAAGATGATGATTAGTGGAAAGTGCTTTTCGTCCGATTATAGATGGGTCCCTTTATAGATCTACCAAGTATCCAATTAATTTTTGTTGTCTCGATTATATTAATTCGAAACTTTTCAATATTAAGGTTATGTAGGGATGATACCACGTTAAGCCGCATCATGATTCCAAATCGCCGAATACGCATGTGGTAATCATTTTTATTATTTGTTATGGGTCTACTGGCCCATTTAACCCAATGTAAGAAGAGATGATCATTCATCCATCAAACAGTCACTTAAAGAGAGGGATCACAAGTAATATTTGACAATACCCATAATCACAAGTAATAACACTTAGCACTTACGATCAAAGAGTATCACATCACAGAATTTATTTATAGCTTTGGAACTATTCACAGTAGCTTCTTCACAACCAAAACCAATAGTATAGATAAATGTGTCTTTCATCAATTTTCAAAAAACACATATGATGCTTAAATTACGATGAAGAAATAGAAAAAGACCAAACTTTTTTCTTATGATAATATTTGACTATGTCAGTCAAACTGATCCGTAAAAGTGGAGCAGAGGAAGATAAATTCTCCTCTTACTTTGTTACTTGGGACCAACTTCTTTCAGGGCACACATCTGTTCCTCTCCCATTGCAGACATGACAGACACAACTACATCTCTCCCATCTTCAAATCCAGCCTTGAGCTGCATTCACACCACAAACCAAACAATCAGAGAAGTGAACCAAACCAACCAATTGATCAGTGTATATGCATGAGAAGTCAAGAGAAGCAACCTGTGTAAGCAGAGCTTCATCTGTTGGGAGCTTGAGATCATCCTTAGTGCTACCATTGTCAGTCAGAAGGCTGACCTGTAAAATGTAATCAAGAAAACCTCTAATCTAAGCATGTGGGGTTAAAGCAAAAACAAAGCTGAGGTGGTGAAAATGGAAAGTGAGATTGATTTCATACAAAGCCATCTTCTGAGATATCAATCAACTGGTAATCCGTACGGTTCACATGCGGAACCTGGAAAAAAAAGGGAACCGTTTTGTGAATCAGATTACATACTCGGAATCAATATCACACAGTGGTACGCACATCACAATTGTGGGAAGAAGGAACGATATCTTCGAGCTTCTTAGAAGTGAAGATATCAATGGCAACAAAGTGACATTTGGCATGACCATGCTTGCCAGTCTTGGAAGTTGAAACCTCAACCACCTATCAAAAAATCAACAAAGGAGAGTGTTCAAGCAATTCAAAAACGAACAAGTAGTAGTACTATCTCAACTAAGATTACAAAAGCAACAATCCCTAAAACATCACCACCATGCAAAAATACCAAAGTAGGATGGATCAAATCGATACAATTTCAGCGTATGATCATCAAATGTCAACAGAGAAGTAAACAGTCAGCCTAATTACAATTCCGAAATCCAAAACCAGAGAGAAAGGAAATAAGACCTTGCAGGGACGGCCTTTGATGACGATGTAACCACCTTTACGGATGTTACCAGCTTGCTGAGGATAAGTCTTAGAAGCTCCGGCGTCGCTGGATTCGAATTGATGCTCCTCGTCCGACATGTTTTCAGCGAATTTGGAAGAGGAGACGAGTGGTTGATTGGTGAAGAAAATTTCAGTTTCAGAGAGAGTGAGTTGTGGCAAGTCAGCGAGTGCGAGAGTCAGAGAGAAAGAGACTTGCGTATTCCAATTATTCCTTTTCAGCCGTTGGATTGGTTCCTTTTTTTCTCAAATCTACAGTCCCGATTTATCGACATATATCGCGTGCTATATACGCGGCCCTACACGTGCGGCGTCTGTTTGCTCATATAATATCCCTTTTTAAATATAAAAGGCTGATCGTATTCACTTTTCATTATGTTGGTGAAGAAAAGATGGTGAAAAACAAAAACACAGAGGTCAATAGAATAGTTTATAACTTCATATATATATATACAAGGGGAAGCAACATAGTGGACTGATTATATTATAGCTCTGAGAATAATAAGAGAACAGGAACGTATATAAATACAATCATACATGTTGAATCTTGCTTCCATGATTACAAGTCAAGAAACTACTACATAGTACACACCATAAAATCTACTTTGCCAAGCTTTTAACGTGCTACCGAGAAACACAAATACACAGACAAACAAAATAGCTAGAAAGTAAAGGCTCTTAATGCTTTGATTAACCTGAGATTCAAGAAGCTAGAGATGCTTCAAAACCTGTGTATGAACACTTGAGGAGGTTCTTCCCTGCAAAAGACAAGAAGATATCGATCGCATGATGATGATGATGAAACAATATAAGTAAAGACCAGCAAGAACACTGAGACTCACTTCTCTTTAGCTTCTTGGTAAGTGTGGCTTGATGCAACAGCCAAGAGCTCTCCAGTGTGGTTAAATGCCAAAGACGCGACACTATTTGAGTACCTTGGCAACTTTTGCAAAGAAAACACAAAAGGTTATTTAGAAGAGAGAGAGACAAGAACAGTAATATATAGAGAAGGAGTCATGTTTTAGTGTTTGAAACCTCAAAGAGTCTTTTTTTGCTTTTGGCATTCCATGAGATAACGTATCCTTCATTGTCACCAGTCACAAAATTCCCTGACCCACTGTGGCAAGATTCAAGAATAAAGAGTGAGCCAGATGATCAATCTTGTAAACCATTAGATGATGGTGAACGAGGCAAAACATACCATGGACTAAACTCAATGGCGTTTATGCATGTACCATTAAGCCTTCCTTTCATCGACTTGGGATGGCATCGGAAAGTGTAGCTGCCATTAAGAGACATGTAAAACAATAAGAGAACTAGCCAGATTGAAAGTAACCAAATGAATCATTTTGTTTATCTTCAACTTTCATATTATGCTCAAGCATGACTTACTTTATCTCACTGGAGCATGATGTATTTGGGAAATCCAAGGCTACTTGTCCGTCTACTGAGCCAACTGCATATCCTACCGAAGAGCAACTACAAACATTTCAGTAACCAAACCAAAACCTCAAACCATGGACAATGGTCTATGTAAAATCACGGATTCTTGAAAGTATATATGTTTACCTCTGGAATAAGGAACAGAGGTGATGCATCTGATTGGCACCTCCACTTGTGAAGCGTAAGACTGGAATGGTTGATGTAAGTTACGCAGATCATAAATATGCATTGCTGCTTCAACGCAGACTACTAAGTTATTTCCAGATACAGTGATGCATCGCACTGCTGCACCAGCGTCAGTTGAAAACACAAGGCTTTCTCCTTGTCTTGTATCCCAGAATTTGATCTTCTCATCCACACCAGTAGAGATCACTTCACCTGAGCCCCCATCACACCACTTGAGATCAAATAGTTGTATATTATAGCACCAAATGTTACTTTTGATCATAGAATCAAGATTGTGGTTCTTGTATTTCAACAAAATTAGTTATTTTAAACTAAACATGGTAGATGAACTTGGAAAGTGTAGCAAGTGACCTTGAAAGTTGTTAAAAGTTTATAGTACGAGTGAAAAAAAAAAGCTGACCTTTTTCATAAGAGCACAAAACGGATGTTGCAATGTCGTCATGTCTACCTATTGTATCAACTGTTCCGGCGTTTAAATCGTACCTGAAACACATTTTTGAACAATTGAATCTCCATTTCGAATATGTAATTGAAACACATGAAAAGGTAATAATCAACCCTCAAGATCCTCTCTTCATACAAATACCAAAACTGATTTTAAAATTGTGAAAATTGCAAACCTTCGGATGAATCCATCGGAGCCAGAGCTATATGAAGTTGATTCATTCTCGAAACAGCAATCGAGAAGAGCGGCTCCAGAATATAGTTCCACAATTAGCGAGGAGCTCTCGACATTGTACAATCTCAGATACTGCAAAACCCAACATAAAGAAGGAAATCACAATCACATCAATAAACAATTAAAAATTCACACAATAAGGTATCGATCTGAGATCCCGAGAAGAAGCTCACAGAATCCCAAGAAGCGACAAGGAGATTGTTTGACTCTGGAGAGAACCTGAGCCTCGAAACCGCGTCCTCTATAGGGTTTTCAAATTCAATTCGATCATCACTGACGCTCATTGTTCCAAACCCAGAATTCAAAAACCGAAATCACTTCCTAAGCAAAAGGTATCTCTAGAAGAAGAAGAAGAAGAGAATGGCGAATTCCAAAATCCTCGAATCCCGCTCCCAAATTTCAAAATTATTGAGCGACTAATGAGCGAACACCTGAACAATTTCAAAATTCGGGTCGCGCTCCCAAACGGGTTAATGGGCTTATGGGCCGATATTTATTAGTCCATAGTACTTTGTACGTTCTTACACCATTTTGGTTGAATTTTAACATGTACTTTTAGCTTAACGTGTGAAAACTAGAGTATGGTTCTTATTTCTTGCTATGAAGTTGACGAGCTGGTGACAAAAACAGTTAAAAACCTTAGAAGAGACAAGTTTTCCATATATATACATGGAGGGTGTTAAGAAACTGTCTTTGTTTCCCCTCCAAACTAAAACTTCAAGAAAAGTAACACGAAAACACAGACAATAATACACTGTTGAAGAAAATAACTCTAAGATCACTCCGGAACATAAAAATCGAACCTGACGTCCACAGAGCCATCAAGCGTATCTTTATACTCGACGTTGGTTATAGATCCAGCCTCGTCCACGTCTTGGTACTCTGGTTTCACTCTCCTAACAGGCACCGTGACCGAGTAAATGGTCCCGAGGTCACCGTCCGTGGAGACATTCAGCTGAACTTTCTCCTCCGATTCGATCTCTACAAAATCCGATAGCGCGTGAACGATGTTGTTGACTATTTTCCTTTTGGCTTCGTCGCTCACCGCGCACCTGTCTGAGAAGAGGATCATCTTAAGCCGCTGCTTTGCGATTCTTGCGTTGGAGCTTCTTCTCGACGCGTGAGACGGGAATATTATCTTCCACGCTATGTTTAACCGGTCAAAGAAACTCATGTTGATGGCGTTCATGAGAAAGCTCTCAATCTCTTGCTCAGCTGGGCTTGGTGATAGCTCATAGTCTCCTCCGGTATTCCTTACAAAAACCTTGGTCTTACCACGTGTGTTTTCACGGCTAATCGACACTCCAGGACATTTCTGAGTTTCCAAACTGTTTGTGCCCGTGAAATCAACCTGCAAATTTACATCCATAACACGCCACAAGAGTACAAAGATCAGCCCTGTAATTCAGAGACTAGATACATTTCAACACTCAGTTATATTGTTGTACATCTATAGGTAAAGAAACTGTAACATCAAGCTCGTTTACACTGACTGACATGATTTTTATAGCAAAGTAGCACAACAACAGGTCATAGCAACAGAAGCATCTGCAAATAGCTAACGCAAGAGAAAGCACTCAAAATCTTCTTATCCCAAGAAATACATCAAAATTACAAAAAGGGAAGCTGGATTATGGAGATGAAGTCGCTGGTTTTCCTAAAATCAGAGACTGGTTAAACCATCGTTTCCAGAAAGTGACGTGAACAAAATCACCAAACACATCTAAAATTTGCCTTCACTGGCATTTACTTCAAGGTCCCTATGAAAGCAAACAAAAAACTTAGATGATAATCTTCATAGAGGTACAGCGATGAACAAGCATTTCTAGAGCTAAAGACCTGCATCCCTAGTTTTCAACTAAAAAACGCATTCAAATTCTTCCTAAGACCTAGAAGCCAGAGATCGACATTCGTAATCTCATTTCTCCTCACAAATTACGCGAAATCGGGAGAGTGAGTCGCCAATTTCACGATACCTAGATCCCAAAATGCGTGAAGAGAAATTTCAAAACCGATAAGAGTAGAAACAGAAGAAATCAGACCTTGGGAGAAGGTAATGAGAGGCGATTAGGGTGGTGATGATAAGGAGATACTAAGCTCGCAGAGATCCTGAGACTCCCAGACAACGCCATTTCCGATTTCCGACTTCCGACTTCCGAGAAAGTTGAATTATTCGCCTGAGAAGCGAATCTTTCGGCCGTCGCAGTTTAAAGAGAGATGGGATTACGACGACTCATACGAGAGTAAAAGGCTATCAGGCAACATAAGAAACGCCGTCGTTTTTAACTACAAATCAAAACGTAATCAAATTTTAGAAAAAGTTAGGCTCCGTTCGGTTCAGAATCGGTTAATTTGATTCGGGTTTATATAATAATTTGGTTCGTTCGGGTTCAGGATTTTTCGGTTCGCGTTTGGAAAATTTGCCTGGAGCTGAGGTTTACTCTCGTTAGGGAACTGAGGTCGCCGGAGAAATCTTCGGACCCATATCTTTGGAAAATCAATCGCAAAATCTCCAACCGAGAAGAAGTCTAGGGATTTTGGTTTGGAGCAGAGAACGTGAAAAAAATAAAGTTTCAATTTTGATTGTCGTGAATGGGTAGATGGAGAGCAGTTGCTGCTCTTGTTCTTCGTAATCAAATAGCCAATTCTTCAAAGCCTTCTTCACCATGTGTTTTGAAACACCCGACGCTTTGGTCCCATCGGAGAAGAGAAGCTTCCCGTTTGCTTGATTTCCGACACTTCTCGGCGTTCCCGTCTCCGATTTCGATTTACAACAATGACTCTGATTCTGGGTCGAGTGATGTATATCAAAGCTACGACTTTGGAACGCAGGAAGAGGAAGATAGAGGGAAAATCCCCATCAAAGCGTATTTTCTCAGCACTAGGTACGTTTTTGCGTATTGCATTGTTTTAAAATCTCGAGAAGCTATGGACTCACTTCTTAAAGTTAAAGTTTTGATTTTGGAATCCTTATGTTTTATATGTTTTTTGCTGCCAGATACAATGAGTAGTTGTGTGTTTTTGTTCTTGTTTCTTTTATGATTTGGTTTCTCAGATTTATGGTTTTGGCAGTATCGATTTGAAGGGAATGCAAGCTGACAACTTATGCAATGTTGTTCCTCCTACCTCACGTTCTACGAATTCTATTGCCCTCAAGTTCTCTGATTCTTCTTCCGGAATCCCTGTAAGATTACTATGCTGTTTCGTCCGCAAATCCTTGACAGTTGTATCAAGTTATGCAACGTTATTTGAATATGGTTTCACCTGAGAGTGAAACTACTGTTTACTGATGCTCAATAGAATGCAAATGACATGCCTTTTGATTACCGTTTATGTCGGTTTAGTCAATTTTTGATGTTTGTGTTCCTATCTTCACAGTCTCTGGACGAGAGGGAGAGTGTAAGCAGCTGCCGGTTCATGGTTGTCTTTCAATACGGTTCTGCTGTTTTGTTCAATGTCGACGACAGTGATGTTGAGTCTTATCTCGACATTGTTCGTAGACATGCTTCAGGGTTGCTAACAGAAATGAGAAAAGATGGTCAGTGGTCTTGTAAAACCATTCTTTTTTGCTTCTCACTACTTGGAAAAACAAAAGCTTTACTTTAGTGATTGTGTCAAGTTTTGACAATGAACTGCTCTTTTCTGGATTTTGTTGTGTAGATTATGCTGTTAAGGAGAAGCCTTTGTTGACTGAGGAAATGCGAGGTGGTCCTGACTACATCGTTCTCAAAACTTTGGATACTGATAGCATTCGTATAATTGGGAGTGTGCTTGGACAAAGTATTGCATTGGATTACTTTGTTTCTCAGGTAACTTATTCCTTCTCAATTTTCCTCGACCAGTACATAGAGTGAGAGAGACTTGTGAGAAACTGTTTAGTGTTGGGAGTTTGAGGTTTCTGATTTCTGATTTCTCTCAGGTTGATAAGTTGGTGGAAGAGTTTGCTGGTATAAACCGCGCAATGGAGAAAACCGGAACTTTCACAATGCACAGGAAAAAGCTCTTCCAACTTGTAGGGAAGGCTAATTCTAATCTAGCTGACGTTATTCTCAGAGTTGGTTTGTTTGACAGGTATTCTATAAGTTCTTGAATCTTGATTTTGGAAGTTATACTCAATCTGTGGAAACAATGTGCGTCTAAGACTCTGTATGTTTTGTTGTTGTTTGCTTATAGATCCGAGATCGCTTGGAGAGAGGCTAGATATGCTCAGATATATGAGTACCTAAGAGAAGAGTATGAGGTCACTCAGAGATTCGGGAATCTAGACTTTAAGCTAAAGTTTGTAGAGGTATTATTATTATTATTATTAATACATTACTCAGTCGATTTGGTTATCGATTTAACAATTGTAGTTATGTTTGTTTGGTTTTTTGATGTGATTCATCTCCTCGTTTGATGTGCAGCACAACATTCATTTCCTCCAAGAGGTGATGCAGAACCGACGATCAGATCTTTTGGAGTGGTGCATCATCTTCTTACTGACCCTTGAAAACGCTTTATCTATTTACGAGATTGTCCGGGAATCACTTTGATGCTACAATCATTATTTAGAATACCGATATTGCCGAGTAGTTCATTTGTTTTTGATTCTCTGTAATAAAATCGATTTGACTCGCAAGCGTTATGTCAACATTATAGTTTTTGGAAATGAAGATCAATACAAATGTTTGTGATTCCTTCTTTGATAACATAAATCCAGCTTTCTTTGGACTTCCTTTCTCCAACTAATAGATGGATCTAGACTGAAATAAGTATTAGAATTAGTACATAAGTTGAGGAGGATTTTAAAAAGTGCCCCATCATTTTGATTTAGCACCAATAATGTATTGCAGGAACAAAGTTGCAGCAGCAATGCAGTCAAATGATGACACGTTTCAACATTCTCCGATGCTTTAGGTGGCAAATGTGGCAAAGAGTAATGTAAGGCTATGAAAGCATTTCTTCAAATTGCTACTATCTCTTGTTTTTCTTTGATTGTGTGAATTTAGGTAAATTCAAATTTGATATATGTCAACGCCACACTACTACATTAGCCTGATGAGAATAATGTAAAGAAACCAGAGCATTGCATTGAGCGTTTAAAGCAGAGCATCTAAGAAATCTTACACGACAGCAAAATATGTCGTTGGTAATACAAAATCTACTAGTAGAGGACCTGCGCGTTTGCGCGGTGGTACATTATGTTTTTATCCAAAAAAAAAAATAGTAATAGTGTAGGGATACATTTTTTTTTATCTTTTCAGTTTAATTTAGTTTAGGTTATTTTTGTTGGATTCATTATATTTCTGTTATGAGGGAGTAGGTCTGAGACTTTTAACCCATACCCGAAAATCCGAACCGAATTGATCCACAATATCCGTATCCGATTGATTTCAAATCACCAGATGGGTAAAATACTTGATATATGTGGGTATCAGATAATACCAGAACCGATTCGATACCCGATCGGGTATCCAAATTACCTGAATGGATATTGTGGATTATTTGTGATATTATAAATATATTTTTTTTAGGTTTTTTGGATTTTTTTTTTTATTTTGGGTATAAAACAAATCACCGAGTAAAATATTTGATACTCGTGGGTATCATATAATACCAGAACCGAATCGATACCCTATCGGATACCCAAATTACCCGAATAAGTATTATAGATTATTTTATATATATATATATATATCTATTTGTTTTTTTCTGATAATTTTTTTTAGGTTTTTCGGATTTTTTTGGAGCTTTCGGATATATTTCCATTTTTTTTTACCTGATTAATTAACAGATTCGATTTTTTGTTTGACTTAACCATCGGTTTGTTTTAAGTTATAATTCTTGTATCCAAACAGTTTTATCTCTTATCCCTATATCCAAACAACTTTTTTTCTCTTATCCTTGTATCCAAACATTATTAAAATGTACTTCTCAATTAATAGTAGTACTAGATCTTGACCCGTGCTTGAGAAGCACGGGATGTTGTAAATTTTGATAAGAAAATTTTTAAGTATTTATATTGTAATTATGTAAGTAATAATATGTTTGTGATATATATCGATGAATTAATATTATTAGATTATTTAAGTATGAGATAAATAGATATGTGATCATTAATTTTTGGACTATGTATTATATTTGGGATAATTGGATCAGAGCGGTAAAAATGATAGATTTTTCATGAGACAAGTTTTGTCCTAATATGTGTGAATTTTTTTTTGTTAGTGAGACTGATAATTATTAATTTGTCCATATTGTCAAGTTTTGTTAGTAAATTCGGAGGGGTTTTTGTAGTCCGAATTTGTGTATCTGAAAATTGATATTTATTTGTACTATAATATTTCTATATTTTAAATATTTACTATTTAATGATAAAAATGAATATACGTTAGGTTTACTATTTAATTATATTAACAAATTTTACATGAATATGTTAATAGTTTAGGCTTTTTTACTCACATTATTATTAAAAGCATACAGTATACGGAAACCCAAATTGAAAGACATTTGAAAAAGCCCAAACGGGGACTTATTATTATTATTATGTCTATAAAGAAAGAAACTTTTAAGCTTCTTTCTTCTTTTTCTTCTCCCGATGTCGACCAACTCTCTCTTCTTCCAATCTGAAACATGCACTGATCTAACTAAAATTTGATCTTGGTTTGAAAAGAGTGTTTTACCATTTCGATTGATCTACATGCAGTATTTCACGGGTCTTTTCGTTTCGAGGATGATATCGATCGAATTCACCATTTCCTACCAATACTTTCAATCATTTTCGATCAAGATAAGTCTTCTCTCAAATATTCAATGCTGCATATCAAAATCTATCCTCTGAATTGATCATTGATCATCATTATGCTTGAACTGTAGACATTTGAAACACTTTTGAATCCTGCATTTAGCAAATTTTAGAGTTAGGTACCAAAACGTATACATTGTATTTCATCAAAAAAAAAAAAAATCTTTACACATGTACATGATTTTCGCCCATCTAATCAAACAAATCATATCTTCAGCTAATGTACCAACATCCGATCCTCTCGTCACTACAAAGTTAAGACAATGATTTCAAATCTGGTACATGTTAACTGTTTTTTAAAACAAAATTAGAATAGGACTGTAGAAATCTCTGAGTTTAAGCTCAGATCTGCTCTATTTGGGAAACAGATTTGGGAAAGTGGAAAGAACACCCTTTTTCATCTGTCTGTTATGAAATGTTCTTCGATTCCGTTTTGAGTATGTTTGCGATTTCCAAATTTTTCAGGACCATTTCAACAACAACAACAAAAGGCGATTCCAACAATCAAGGATGAATTAAGTGGAACTGGTGATCGACACAACCAAATCAAAGCTTCCCACGGTCAGGTAAATATGAATTCCTTTACAATCATTTATTTGTTTCTACATTTGTTTGATTCCAGTTTCGAGGATTTGTTAATGGGTTTTATAATTACAGTTATAGATTAGTGCATAGTCAACTGATTTGTTTTAAGATATAGATTGATACATGGAATATAGATTTTGATAAAGGCATAGCATATTACTCGTGTTCGATTAAGTTAGATAAAGGAGAGGTTAATAAATTGTCGTAATAAGTAGAATAGATTGCAGAGAAATTCAAAGTCTTTATGATCTTAGAAATTCAAAACAGAGGTTAAGTTACTGCTTGATGATCTTAGAAAATTAAGATCTAAAACATAATATATTTGAAACATTATTAGAGGTTCTTGAAAACCTCTTTGAAAACAACGTTGGTTGTTTTCCTCTGCGGCTTCCCATCGCTGTCGACGATCAAGATCTTCAAACCTCTCCTCGAGGTTACCCTGGAGATGGCAACGTAAAGCTGTCCATGAGAGAAAACAGGTCTTGGCAAGAAAATACCCACCTCTGACAGAGACTGTCCCTGGCTCTTGTTTATTGTTATTGCAAAAGCTATTGATAAAGGAAGTTGTCTTCTCCTCATCTTGAAAGGAAGTTTTGTGTCTGATGGTGTAATCAAAAGTCTAGGAATAATAACTTTATGACCAACCTTATCTCCTGTTATAACCTTAGCCTCAACCATAAAATCTGCTAGTTGAGTGATCTGCAACCTCGTTCCATTCATTAAACCTCCTATTGGATCAATATTCCTAAGCAACATCACTGGACAGCCAACCTTCAATCGTAAGCTGTGATTAGGCAACCCAGCTACTCTTATGCTGTTTAAGAAATCCGTGCTTAGAGCCTCGTCATTAATAGAAGCTGTGTCTGATGGATCTATGCTGTCGGAGCTTAGATATATTTTCTCCTCCCCTGAAAAAGGAGAGGATTCAGTCAAATGATCGTCAAACACAATTATAATATCCATAACACAATCAATGTATTTACATTTTATGAAATGTTAGACTAACCATTTAACTTGTCGAGCATGTGTTCATTGATCATGTTAACATCTTCGTTTGTGGGACAGAGAATAGCTCTGCCCTGGAAAAATAATGGATCTGTTATGTGTTGTAAAGCAGATGCATCTCCATATATTTCCCTGCTGATAGCTTCAATTGGCTCCTCTACATCTGTTATAAGAAAATCATCCGGAATTTCTATTTCAGCTTCTCCATCATTAGGCTCGGAAATTTACCATCGCCAACATCAAGTATCCATTCTGAAAACTTCTTAAGATCATTTGCTTCTTCTTCACTCAGCTTTTCGGATAGTAGTCGCATATTCTTGGTTAGTTTGAGAACTTTGCAATGCTCCCAAAGATAGGATGAGTTAAGGGCAGAACATACCACTTCCGCCCTACCTGCACCAGGTATTACAGGAAGCACCTGCCTAAAATCACCTCCAAAGACAATAACTTTGCCTCCGAAAGGCTTGTCGTCCTTATTACCAATAATATCAGCCAAACTACGATCCAAAGACTCAAAACAGTGCTTGCTCATCATAGGAGCTTCATCCCATATCATCAGAGATGATTCTTTCATCAAATTTGCCAGATCAGACCCTTTCTCCATAGTGCATGTAGAAAACTCATCAGGATTTAGTGGTATTCCAAATCTCGAATGAGCAGTCCTCCCTCCTTGTAACAAAAGACTTGCTATACCGCTTGAAGCAACGCTGAGCACAACCTCTCCACAAGATCTAACTGCAGATGACAATATTTTCCAAAGAAACGTTTTCCCTGTACCACCAAAACCATAGAGGAAAAAGACTCCTCCAGTTTTGGCAAAGACAGCCCCAACAATCTCATCGTAGACTTTCTTCTGCTCGTCGGTAAGCTTTGCCAAATCTCTGTCGTGATTTGCTTTCTGTTCTTCGCGGTTGTAACTTTTCTCGTCCACAATTAACAAATTGTCATCTTTTGCAACGTTGTTTTGTGGCCTAGGCATAGTCTTAAAACGTGCAAAATCACCACCATTCCTTTTCACAATGTTTACAATCTCCTGGAGACACAATTCTCGACGGTCTTCACTGCTCAATATATAATCTGACCAATAAAACACAAATTACGTTCTTCACTTAACAGCTTCTCAATCTCACTAAGTAAATAAATACTAAGTAATTATATTATGCATAAAATTGCCACCAGATTTGTGATCATCAGTTCTATACCTGGTCTATTAAGCTCTCGTCTTCTTGCCACCTCCAAATCTTCAGAAAGAGCCTCCCATGTACTATTCCAAACTTTCTCGGGAGAAGTAAGACTGTCGGAATTAAGCATTATGACGAAGACCTACCGAAGATGAGCTGGAGAACACGTGAAGCTTCTTCTGAGAATATAATCTATGTACTCTTGGTCATCCTCTAGCAAACCCCTGGCGTAACACGCATCCTTGTACGATGGATAGAGTACGCCATTGTATGTCTTGATGTCGTCAAAGGATGTCGCACCTCGAACAACATTTAACAACACTCTACAATAGTAGGCATCTTCAATCTTCCGGGGTGCATAGTTAATTCTTCCAATAGCAAAACCTGACTGTCTTTCTTTGAAACGCTTCTCGCTTGCAAGATATACAAAGAAATTGGGAATTTGAACATAAGTTAGTGTTCTAGCAAACTCATTTACCAAATTAAGCTGGAACCAAGCCAGCATCATCGTCTTCTCTATCAGTTTACGTGTAACAACCTTTTCCATCTTGTCTTTGCCTTGGAAAATAACCATTTGTTTCCCTTCTAGATGAAAAGTGAGTTTCTCAACGGACACAGATCTGTAATGTATCTTAAACCCCAAGGTCCTCCATACAGCTTCGGAAGATGATATGTACCTTCATAAAATGATAATAAACCCAGATTAGTATAGCACACTGGAAATATGTACAAAATAATTACTGACAATCATTACATTTTGGGTTGACAATAAGTTTAGACGCATCGTAACCATTGGTAATTTGAAGATTTCCTACAGATTGAAACAATGTTGAGTTTAAGTTGATTACACGTATAACACATGAGATTTCCCGTTTTCGTTTGGTTTTGTTTAGAATGCTTGCCTTGATAGAAGTTTATCTTTGCAAATCTGATCAAGATTATCAATGATTCACCATTTGATTGCTTGCACGCCTCATACAATTGGTCAGCGTATGATTCCCATAGACATCCGTTATTTCTTTGATCACTGTATTAATGAGATGATAGAAGATATATATAAGAGGACTATCGAAAGCATAAAAAGGTAAGATTTTGCAAATCATTTCATTCTTACTCCGTGTCTCTAAGAACAAACTCAAGCTTCCTCTTCTCTTTTCCAGAAACAGGGACATTTTTTATTTCTTTGACGTTGAGAACCTGACCCATCACATCTGCATATTATAGACCAAAAGTTGATGACACGTAGGTTAGTTTTCTTTTACATTTTTTAAATCAGTTTTCTATTTAATGATTAGATTACCTATCAGGATGTTGTGGTTCGTACCACCATTGATTACAGTTTGAATAGGAACCAATGTCAGAAACTGGTTGTCTGATTTAACAGAGCAACTGCTTACTACCGTGTTCATGGATAGCGTAATTTTCCATTTACTACTTGTAGGACGGTATAGACCAGACGCTGGAGCAACTTGCATATTCTCAAGGACTTTCCATTCACCAACCTTCAAATCCTTCGATATCCGGCCTATGTCCTTCTTCTTCACTGCAGCATGTATCTTAGAACCCTACCATTTACAGAAAAATACAACGGGTAAGTTCTCAAGATTTAGCCAAATATATCCAACTTTACAGATTAAATACTTACATGTTCGTCAGCCAGGATGAACTCCATCGTCTCACCTGACATTCCAGGGAATTGTCGCCAGCTATGTAGCACTTTGACACGCACCCTCCATGTAGACTTGAAGGGTTTGAGATCATCAAGCTTGGTAAACAATTGCCCAATAGTCATTCTCGTAAAACTATTTATGAAGTTGATTGCTGTTTGTGATGTGCTGATGAATTAGAAGAACATTGGTTGGAGAAACCTATATTTATAGTATAGGTTTGATTTGTACGTAGTAGAGTTTTGAAAAGGGTTTTAATGGAATGATGAAGATACCGAATATTTAAGTTAGCTTAAATTGTGGGAAGATTTCCTTAGATTATGCGTGGAGAATAAGTTTGTTTGTTCTGAATTTATTGGTATTGTTAGACTACGGGAATTTAGCAACTCTCTTCCATTTTGAATTAGATTTGGGATTTTTTCAGGTGCAGCACATGGAATATCGGAGATTCTCTGGCAAATTATGAAAGGTTTCGTCATTTATTGCGAGGAAAACTCGGATTCTCTGGCAAGGAAGATTCGCATCAGGTTTCCTTGATTTGGATCGGGTTTATTTTTCAATTTTTTGGTTAATTTCGGGTTAAATCCTGTTTGGCTACAGGGATAAGTTTTTTTTTAAGGTTGTTTTCTTAAGTTGTTCCTCTCTTTTAATTGTATAGATAGATAGATACTATTAAAGTAGAGACAAAATAAGGATTCTAATTTAACAAGTGCCTATCCCTGTAGCCAAACAGGCATAAATCCAAAATTAACACTTAAATCAATAAATAAACCCGATCCGTCTGAAAAAAATAACATGTAGATCTTCTGATTCAATTTATAATAAACCGTGCTGCTACAATTCGATTTTGAGTACAAAACCGAACATCTTTTCCAATTGAAACCGAAATTCATAATGGAATCTTCCAAAATGGGTCTAATAAACAATATTCAAATCAAAACAATGCTACATTCCCGTTCTGTAAACAATATCAATAAATTGAGAACAAACTAACTTATATTGCACGCATAATTTAAGCAAATCTTCCCAAAATCTAAGCTAAGTTGAATATTCGATGCTATATATCTAATTAAATAATACACTAATCGGAAGAACATTAATCACACCATATATCTCGCTAATTAAACCTTCAATTCAAAAATAGGAAATGAGATAACTCTTAGTAATTAGTTGAAGAATTTCCTTAATAATAGATTATTTCAAAATATAGAACACTGAAACAACCAAGCTTTTTTTTTTTTTTTAATATTACCAATGCGGAAATTCTCGAAAGAAATCAATAATATTAAACCATAATAATAATCAATTCAACAAAAGCCATAAACCAATAACCAATAAAGAATAAAGAATAAGCAACCTAAACACCAGATTTGCTACATCATTAAAATAAAGACTAATACCCTAAAACATTGAATTCCTTGAAAACCACAGCAAAATAGCCAATATCAAATTCCTAATCTCATCATCCTCTTCTCTCGGTCTCTTTCCGCGGAAGAACATTGCTGTTACCTGCATCACATTGGAATAGAGATGCGTAAGTATTATCATAAATACTTAGTGAATGGATCATCCTGCCTACAGGCCAAGTACGTCAAACACTAGACAATACATCAACAATAATCAACAACAAGAACAATGCTCAACAATAACAACTCCCTGTCAGGAAACACCCACGAGTGTCGATCGACGCCAGCCTCCTGAGTGTCGATCGACACCCATCGAGTGTCGGTCGACACCAGCTCGACGCCCAGACACCAGAAGCTACGAAAAATCGCATAAACACACAAAATCATGGGATTCAACCCCCACATCGATCAAACAACAATATGACTCAACCACAACTCAAGAACAACTCGAAAACTCATCAACAAAATCGAAATCAATCAAACTCTAATGATTAACGGACCTACAGTCACGCACTCACCTTAGAATGGATTGGAAGGAAGGAAAATAGATGAAACAATGAAGAACAGCAACATAACAAGCCTCCAAACTCCAAAATCGCCCTAGAAATCACCTCCTTCTCTCTGAAAACTCTCTGCCTCGAAAACTGAGCCTTCTCACGCGGCTACAGTGAATAAATCGCGACTTAGGGCTTCCAAAACCCTTAACCGGAACGAAACCAGCCGACTTAAATCAAACCGGTCGATTTCTCAATAACCGGTGTCGATCGACACCCTTCCTTGGTGTCGGTCGACACCCATCGACCAAACCAACTAAAACCACAAATCGATCGACTAAACCCGGAATCGAACCCGATAACCGGTGTCGATCGACACCCGCATAAGGATTTAACACACTTTCTTCGCGATGCTTGAATCTTAAACCGACTGCACAACAATCAAACAAGAACATGTGCAGCCAATCCTCAATTCACACCTCTAAGAGCATGTGCCAACTACTCCCGAACCCCTAGCATCGTCCAACACCACTTCCAAAACAACTTTCTGGTTCACGGATGTTACAATTGCGATATCTTTGGAAACTTGAATATTCCATCTCCATGAAATAAGAATGCGTATAACTAAATTGCGTAATCGTAGTAGGCGTATAACTCCTAAACTGAAAGATATTCGAGTATTTATTCTTTATGTATATTTCCTCCAATTTTGGTAAGATTTTCTTAACCTCCAAAGTTGTTTTAGTATAAATAAACTTCCACCTACGGCAACCAAAAACAAATCACGCAGAGCTTACAACTATCTTTATTTTTAAATCACTTTTAATGGCTGCTTCTTTTGGTTTAATATTTACCTTAATGATTTTCATCATTTCAAATCAGGTTGGCGAATCCAAGTCAAGGTTCTACGAAACAATACACCGCAGCTGCCGTACAAACCTTGGAGAAGATTATAGCATACAAAAATGTAAGATTATTTTATATGAAAATAAATAAATGAATACATGCTAAATCTCTTAAAATTCTTACTCAACGTTTTTGTGTGTGTTCAATTATATGTAGTGTCAAAATATAATGAATGACGTATTCAATGATGTGTTCCAGAACCTTTCAGTTTCTAAGAAATGAGGAAAAAATCACAACGAAGCATATGGTAAAATCTCCTTACCATATAAATTTTTGGTTATATTTTTATATGTTTCCTTCAACATTTTATTTAGAAAACATATTTCTTGGTATGAGACCTTTACAAAGCGTTCATAAAACAATATAGCGGGTCTCAACTGCATTGAGCATAATTTATTTAGAAACCTGTTTACTAATTGTCGAAACCTAATATTTTACATTCAAATCATATGGAAACTGGAGCACAATTATACCAAAAAGACATTATACCAATAACTAATACAGTCAGAATCTATTTTCATATTTTTTGTTTTTAAGTGTAGAAAATTTTACGGTATGGGTAAGAACATGTTTTCCGTTTTTAAATGGAAAATTTTTTAGAATTATGAGTTGGAACATGTTTTCCGTTATTAAGTAGACAAAAAATTTCAAAATCTTAACTAAAAATTAAGAGAGATGATAAAAATACAAAACATTTTTTGTATAAGATATAAATCATGTGGTGTGGAATGATTGTACATCACGGGTGAGAACCAATATTCTTTTATATCCGAATCTTTTCGGAGAGATAAAAAGAAAGAACGGATCTGATCAAATATGAAAGTTTGTAATCTTGACATTAACATGTCTCATGGACAAATTTACAAATAGATTGGATCGATTGACAATAGTATTGTTTTCTTGACCCAAATTGTCAAATTTCTCTTTTAAAAGTGAGTCACACTAATATCAAAAATTAACACCATGAAGACGGTTTAGTTCTCTTTAATCAATAAAACATTAGTGATACATTGGATTGATCATGCAACAACAATCACTATTATTTACATAATTATAATATGAATACTTAAAGTTTTCTTATTAAAAATTACAACATCCCGTGCTTCTCAAGCACGGGTCAAGATCTAGTTATAAACTTAAGTTAAACACACCAAAGACCTTCTTCATCTTCTATTATCCGATCGGCAGAAGATTTGACTACTAATGAAAATAAGTTACAAACTTAAGTTGCCTTGTCGTCACTGTCAGAGAAGGTAGTCTTCTTACCGGAGAAGATTGAGAAGATTGCCTCCTCTTCCTTGAGAGTCGTCGGTATGGTCTTTAAATCAGGTGTGGTCTTTAAATCAAGTCTTTCTCGTCGAAGGTTGTCTTCGTACCTGGAAATATATCAAAAATCCATTTGTCATCTCTCCATGTATACCAAAAACTTCAGCCAAAGTGTTTGTTGATAACAAATGAGAACTCTTACCAAAGCTTCTCTGCAAGCTTGTACAAGTTGTACCTAATGTCACAAAAAAAAACAGAGTTAGTCCTCTGTTACGACCATCAGAACTATAAGTTAGAGACACAAATCAAAACAATTTACTTGGGTCGGAAAGGGTATGACCGAGCTATCTCAGCCATGTGAACTGACATACTAGCACCGTTCTTCTTTTGAATCGCCTACAGTTATGAAAAAGATTTAATCAGCCATCGTGCATGTGTATGTTTTCCATGACAAGTATACACTAGTCTCACCTTTTTGGCTTCGTTTGCAGAAGCAAACTCAACAAAGACACAGCCCACAAGATAACCCAAGTCATCTGCAACAAGCCTTACACGAACAACTTCTCCAACACATCTGAACATACTGGAGCTGTAAAAATGCAACTTCTATGAGAAACTTGCTCCAAGAAGGAAAGAGGAAATTAAAACCAGATGAAATGCATACTTACATATGTGATATGTTACAAAGAGATTCTTTTTTCAGCAAGAGACTGGCAACAAAGACCGTCTTTTCTCTTGCGGCAACCTCCTAAATTCAACAGCCAAGTAATGTGAGGAGAAAAAGACATGCAAAAAAAAAAGGTAGATTCATCCCCAGAAAATTGAAGTCCATCTTTCGACTTTGTGGCAACAATAAGAAGAGGTACCTCGAGAAAATCGGGAGTTTCATCAACTGCCGCATCTTCTTCTACCGGAAGGCTTTCTCCTCGAAGGTAGTCTTTGTACCTGGAATATCAAAAACCCCCCTTGTGATCTCTCCATGTTTACCAAAAAGTCCACCCAATGATATTAAACTCGAGATGCAAGCAAATAGTTAGCATCCCTTACCAAACGTAGTGATCTATGCAATGCCTAATTAACAAAAAAAAGAAACAATAGCGTTAGTCTTGTGTAATGGGCATCAATAAGTTACAACTAGTGTTACATAGGAAAATCTCCACAACAGGGTAATACTTGGTTCGTAGAGGGTATGGAGCTGTTTCAGCAACAGTAAGAAAAATCTTGCGATCGTGCAAGCATTCACCGTTCTTCTCTTCCAGCGCCTAGAGTATAAATGATTTTTGATCAGCAATCGTACTTTCAAATGACTACTAAAACACACTTTTCATCATTAGCTATAAACTAGTCTCACCTTCTTTGCTTCGTTTGCAGAAGCAAACTCAACAAAGCCACAGCCCACATGCCTGGTCTGGTGGCCTACAATAAGTCGAACATGAACAACTTGTCCAACATCTTTGAACAAGTCAATGCTGTAAAAAGGGAGGACAAAATATATCACTCATGAAAAAAACTTGCTCCGAGAACGAAAGTGGATAACTGAAGGTGCTACTTACATATCTGATATTCGAGATTTGGAAGAGAGATTGTCAACAAAGAGTGTCTTTTCTCTTACGGCAGCTTCCTGAATTTAACAACCAAGCCATGTGTTAGCAGGACTCTAAAGAGAAAAAACGACTTAAAACTGCAAATAACAAGCAAAAGTAGCCTCATCTAATATGAAGAGGTACCTCAACAAGGTCAGGAGTTTTATCAAGTCCTTTCATCAACACAATCTTGTGGTCGTGCAAATGTGAACCATTCTTATATTTCAGCGCCTACAATATAAAAGATTTAATCAGCTATACTACTTTCAAAAGATTACTTGTATATTTTTTTTTTCAAACTAGTGTAATACTTATATCATCATTACTACAAAACTACTCACCCTCTTTGCTCTGTTAGCAGAAGGAAACTGAACAAAGGCATGGCCCAGATGCTTACCCTCGTGGCTCACAATAAGACGAACACTAGCAACTTTTCCAAAAAAATTGATGCTGTAAAAGTGGAGGATAAAAATATGAGGAAATGAAAAACTGGCTCCGAGAAGGAAATTGGAAATTAAAGGTGCTCTACTTACATATCAATTATTTGAGTTGTTTGGGGAGAGAGGTTGGCAACAAAGAGCGTGTTTTCTGGTATGGCCACATCCTGAATTTGACAGCCAAGTCATGTGTTAGCAAGACTCTAAGGAGAAAAGGACTTGCCAAAAGTAGAACAAGTCATCTTTGTGGCAACAGCTGTGTTATTATTAAACTTATGGGCGAAGAGGTACCTCAACACAATCGGGAGGTGTCTCATCGCCTTTTATGGGAAGGCTTTCTCGTTGAGGGTAGTCTTCTTCGTACCTGGAATATCAAAAACCCTTGGTGATATCTCAATGCTTACCAAAAAAAAATCAATCTTGATAGCAAACTCTCAAGGGGGCAAATATAATTAGATCGCTTACCAAGCCTTGTGATCTATGCAAAGCCTAATTAACAAAAAAGAATAGCGCAATCAAAATAAGTTACAACCAATGTGACGGAAACAAATGATCATAATATAAAACCAACTTACTTGGGTGGAATGAATCTAGCTCCCTTATTAGCCACTGCAACAAAAATCTGGCGACCGTGAAAATATTCACGGTCCTTCTCTTCCAACGCCTAGAGAATAAAAGATTCAATCAGCAATCGGACTTTCAGATAACCACTTGTATGTTTCTCACCATAAGTAGACGCTATTTTTCATAGTCTCACCTTCTTTGCTTCGTTGGCAGAAGCAAACTCAACAAAGCCACAGCCCATCTGCTTGAGCTTGCGGTTTACAATAAATCGAACACGAACAACTTGTCCAACATCTTTGAAGAAGTCGATGCTGTCAAAAGTGGAGGATAAATCATTACTCATGAAAAAGCTAAAAACTTGCTCCGATAACGAAAGTGGATAACTGAAGGTGCTACTTACACATCTGATATTTGAGTTTCGTAAGAACAGAAATTCTCAACAAAGACCGTCCTTTCTCTTACGGCAGATTTCTGAATTTAACAGCCAAGTCATGTATTAGCACGACTCTAAGAAGAAAAAAGACTTGAATTTGCACGTAGATTCATTCTCAGAACAAGTCAATCACTACCCAAAAAAAAAAAAAAAAAAAATCTAAGGAGAATAGAACATGTACCTCAACAAAATCGGGAGTTTCATCAAGTCCTTCCACAGTCTCCTATTATATTTTGAAGATGATAAGAAGAAGATGCTTCATCAGCCATAAACTTGTACAGCGGTTGCAAATTTCACCAACAAACAGTAGAATATTTAAATTTCCGAAAAATTATACCTTTAAACTAGCCTCATCAGACTTTGTCTCCGACAACACGACCCTTCCTCTGATCTCCTTCTCCTCGGATAGTTCCTTATGTTTCTTCAGAATCAGCTTGGTCTCCAAATTATCTTCCGGCTTTCGCTTACCCAACATATTAGCTTTGGAACTGGCCATGGAGAAGATGGATACACCGGCGGTTTATTTTCCGGGAAGAGCTGAGAGCAGTACAAGTTAGAGCATCCTCAGATTCGCCAAAATAGCTTTAAATTTTGTTTATTAATAGAAAGAAGTTTGATTTTCGAGGAAAAAAAAAATGATTTTTAAAAAAATAAAAATAAAAAATAAAAAATCAGTTATATTGTGCCAATTCACGCCATGTCACTAATTAATTTTTTTTTTTTTTTTTTTCAGAACCTCACAAAAAACTCTGCGATACGGGTGCTCTTATAAGTTATAACTAAGAGAAGAGATCACCGAGGAAGCCGAAGACAGATATTTATGGAACGACAATTCGGTTTGGGCTGGGCTTTTAATGGTTGGGCCGGGTAAGATTATTTTGCTATGTTCTCTAGTTTATTTATTAGCTATCAACGCATTGGGATAATCCGTTTGGCTTCCTATAAATGAAGGAACTTGTTTGTATTTAATTAGTGAGTTATCCCTTGGTAACCCTGAGGTGTGTTTGATAGGCCACACTGGCTGATCAAAATCACAGCGGCCAGGCTATCACCTAGTTCCTGAGACTCATTATGATTTTTATTTTTTATTTAATTGTTTTCTCTCTAAATTCTAAATGGTGACGTGGAATGTGTTAATAATGATTAGCATTTTTTTAAGTCAAACTTGACACATGTCACGTTTTAATTCATTGAATGAATTGTGATTTAGTATATAAAAAATAACTAGGAGATATTAACTCGGTCCATGGTATGTTTCCGTCACTCGCATCATCTAATGGTTTACATGATTGATCCACACGGCTCACTCTTTCTTCTCGAATCTTGCCACAGTCGGTCAGGGACTTTTGTGTGTGGCTGGTGACAATGAAGGCTACGTTATCTCATGGAATGCTGCTACGTTACATGTCTTTCAGGTTTTAAACACTAAAACGTACATCACTTCTTCATTAGATCACTCTTCTTCTTCTTCTTCTTTTATAAATTCTGCATGTGCTATAATTTTTCAGTGTTAGACACTGAAAAATAAATTTAACCAAAATCATGATTGTATGAAATTTGGTTTAAAAAAAACTACAACTAAAATCTATTCCAAAAACTGCAAACAATCAAAGAACACACTCTACAAATTTCCACTCGTAACATTTTTTATTAAAGTCTATGACCAAAACGTCTCTTTTAATCAAAGTACACAGGCTTTTCCTCTTTTCTTATTTTGCCCAATTTTTGAACAACACACCAACTTAAGGTTATTTAGACATTAACATTAAATTACATAATTTTGTGCTTGAAGAGAACATTATTGAACTTCAGTGTCCCTCAATGACAATATAGTCTGTTGAAGTCTACTAGACATTGATCCACGGCTCAATGACTTTAGTTTAGCTGACACTTTCTTGTACTGTTCTAAACAATTGGAATGCCTGAGTCTGGTTTAGCACATGTATAAATACTTGACCCTTACCTCTGAGTTTTGTTAACCCCTAACCTCTTCTCTATGAGGGATATGATTTAACAGGTGGTAGTCGTTGATGACTAGACAGACTTTCTCTGTGAGTCTCTCATCGACAATTGCGACCAGCTAGGCTGGCATGATAGCAAATAGAATCCTACTAGATTCTGAGGCTTCCCTGTTAAATCGCAAATTTTTGGAAGGTTTTCCCCTCGGGAAAACCCCTGCAATTTTTAAGTTAAAAAAAATTATTGAGCTTTGAATCATGAAAATAACTTCGATATAATTGTTCTGCCATTTGCTGTATCGGTGCCTCAAAGTAGTACTCTTCAGTTTTTCATCATTGAATGTTAGTGGGCTTTATAACAATAAAACCCCTCAACTAAAGATGAATCGTACTAAAACCCCTCAATTATTAAGTTAATAATAAAACCCCTCAAGTTAAAATTTGTTAACGATTTAACCCGTTGTGCGAGCCGAAACTTGCGCAATATTACTTAGTTCGTTTTTAGGGAGAGCCGAGGAATTCTATTGATTAAACACGAAGATGACGAGCCAGAGTCGGTTTTATTATTAGCTGTTATGCGAGCTGTATTATTTATGGCGTGTGCCTTTGCTGTGGGTAAAAAGTGATCCCGAAAACAATTGGCATCGGTTTCTATTTATAAGAGAATAGGAACCGACTTTACAAGATTAAAGTAAATTTTCCATTATGAAACTTTCCATTTCTGCTCACGCCGACTTATGTTTATGGAAAACTTCAAATATGGGCTTCCTTCGATGGGCCTCGGCTCGAATCGCTATGCTGGATGTTGGCTCGGCCCATCGATAGGTTTATCCCGATTTTCTGGTTTAGTCGACGGTTTGTCCCGGCTCGTCTTGATCACGCCGGTTCGAATGATAATATGATGGAGGGAAATATGACCCCAACAATTTGCCCCCAGCTCGCTAGTCTTATGTATAAGAGTGGCGAGCTATAAGTTTATCAAGAAAATGCATTGTCGTTCGAACCGAGCCGTTGACGTATTCGGCTCGCCTTTCGGAGAAGATCTGGTTCGTCTTTCTTCTAAACGATGTCGTAGAATTACTTTAGCCGGTCGAGGAATCCGAAGCGTCCCGGGGCCCGCTGATTTCGGCGGAAAGCCCTAGAAATTGGGCGGGAATTAGGTCGTGCCGTTTCGCATTCCCGAACCGACGCGCCCACGCGCCAAGACTTCTATAAATATCGGACTCCGGAATTCATTTTTCTCATCTCGCTCTCTCTCCAAACCAAGAAAAAAAGTAGAACTCTCTTTCTCTCTCTAGCTTTTTCTGTTTGTCCTCAAATTACGCTAGTGTTCTTCGTTTGCTCCGCCGGTGTGAATCATTTTGCATCGCAATCTTCAAACTTTCCGTTCATTCTTCAAGTTTTCCGATCAATCTTCCTCCGAGCCAAAGATGTCTTCAAGCAGTCGCACTCCTTCGGTCGGCATCGATCATTCTGAGGATCGCTCGAACAATTCGAATGATTCGGAGATCTCGGCTCGCCGCTCGTCTTCTTCGTCCGAGCCATCCGATTCGGTGGGATCTCACAATTCCTTTACTCCGCAAGGTCAGAAAGTAATTAATTCGCCTCGATCCAGGGTAGCCGAGGCTGCTGAAGTTAATGTATTGCCGAGCGAGCCGTCAGTTCTTCATCGGGACGGTTCAAATGATGCATCCGGGCCGATTATGGATGAAGAGGACGAGCTAAACCTTCTCCGTGCCGAGGCAGAATTTGCTAAGGATCAGTCGGCTCGTCCCGGAGTACCGCTCGACCCGGTATATAATCCTGAGGAGGTTAAGCTCGAACAGATGATGTCCGAAGGGGCGATAGGAGATATTCTCGGGCCGTTCGAACCCAGGCTTCCTCAGTTTCCGAGGAGAAATCTTCTGGATGAAGCATCTCTTGATTGCATCCTATCCAACGCTTTCGGTGCCGGCTCGTCAAAGGGAATGAAGAAGTGTTCTTCGAAGAAACAGATTCTGAGGAAGGTCACCCACAGACGAGCCGCGAAGAGGAAGGTCCCAAATCCTCCCGGGTCGACGCTCTGCACCAGATCGTCTCTGGAGACGCTTCGTCGGTGTTTTCACATTTCTGAGGAAGTCGAGCTTTTTCTGCCGGCGAGCCATCAAAAAGCTGACGATCCTCCCCCGGGGTGTCTGACGCTCTATGAGAGCTTCTTCTACGGCTGCTTCTTATGGTTCCCGATCCCGGGCCTGATCATGCACTACTTGAGCAAATATGGGCTCGCCATTGGCCAGATCATGCCGCGAGGCCTTCGTCATTTGATCGGACTTATCGTCCGTAGTTTCGAGACTGGCATCCCGATCGGGATCCATCATCTTCAGAATCTTCTGGAGATTCGAGCCGGATCAAAGAAATCGCTTCGGTATTACATCTCTTGTAAGAAGAACCGGAGGATCATCGACGGTTTTCCCAACAAAGACAGTGGTTGGGAGAATTATTTTTTCTTCGTCCCAATATGTGGGGCGACCGTTGGAAGCGTTCCCAGGAAATTTGTCAGACAGAATTGGCAACCAATCGGTAGCCAAACCGAAAAACAATCATCGTTTTTGTTTACATGAATCGCTTCTAACTCCTTATGTGTATTTTGCAGTTCGATGAGCCGTATTCCGTCTTCCCAGAAATTTTTCAGCGGTCGTAGAGCACTTTCGCGCGAGGAAAACCAACTGGGAGAAACACTTCTCTTTGGAGCGAGTAGAAAGCGCGCGAGCTCGAGCCTACGATTCCTTTGACGATTCGGACAGCTCGGACGAGGAAATCCCGGAAGCTCCCGAGTCTTCAGACGACGAGATGCAGAAGAAAACCATCCGTCAGAGGCTTCAAGACAAAAGAGATGAGGAGGCTCGCATGAAAGCCGAGGAAGCGGCTCGCGCTAAGGCCACAGAGACGGCCGCGAAGTCAAAAGCCGAGGGCAAACGGACTACGGCCCCGAGCCCTCCGAAAAAGGGGCCGCGAAATGAAGGGCCCATAAATCTGGGGAAGGCCGTGAAGCTGGCCAAGGAAGCTATGGCCTCAAAGAAAAAAGGGGCTGACGCGCCCTCCTCTCCAGGTCGCTCTGACGCATCTAGATATTCGGGGACTCTGGTCCTCAATCGGAAAACCAAGAAGGTTTCCGAGCCTACCGGCGCGCTTCCGATGAACAAACCTCCCGAGGCGGGAGGAAAGAAGAGAGCCGCACCCGGAGGGCTCAAGGAGAAGGCCTCGAAGAAGGCCAAAGATGATGCTCCTTCTCTTCCACCAGCTGATCCTACTCAGGGTCAGCTTCTTCAAAGAGCTGCGGCGGCGAGTTTCCTTGCGAGCAGCACATCTATAGTTCGTCTCCCTCCTCCCGATACTCTGTTGGAGGGCGAGGTTTATGGAGAGGCGGCTGTAAAACTTTTTTCGGTGGGTTTTCTTCTTCTGATAGAAATGAAGCAAGTGTTCGTATATCGACTCATACATGTGGCGGGCTACGAAGTTAGAGCTCGCTCTGATCGATCGGCCCTTGACGAGCTCCAATAGTCGATCGACAACCTGAAACGGCTCCATGAGGTTTCAGAGAGGGGCCACGCCGAAGAATTAGCTCGGGCTAAAGAGGAGATTGCCAATATCCAACGCGAAGCGGAGGTTCACAAGGCAAACGCTATCAAGATGGCCGACACGAATCTTAGGATCGCGGAAAGGACTAAGTCCTTCGAAGCCAAGGTCAGTTCGCTGCAAGAGCTTGTGCAGGCCAAGGATGCTCTCCTCGAGGCTGAGGTTAAAAGAGTGAGGTCCGAGGCGGATAATCGGTATGTCTCTTTGCTTAAAACGGTTAGATCTGACGCGGAGGCGCTCAAAGAGGCATTCCCCCGAGCTGTTTATCTCGCCCAAGCTCAGGGTAATCTCGAGCTGATCGGTGACATCCGAAGCGCGAACCCTCCTGACCTCGAAGTCGAACTCGCGGGACTTGAAGAGCATGTCGCTTCCGATCCCAAGGCTGGCGAGGAGGCCGACGCACTGCTTGCGAGGATGATCGACCGCCTCGACGTTTCCATGGCCTCCTCCGTTCCACCCGACGTACATCTCAGAGATGAGAGGGTTACTTGGTCAGATAGGGTTGAGATCGGGGTGTATTCGCAGTATGGTACTAACTTTGGTTTTCCTCTCTTTCAGAACGAAGTCGAGCCGGCGGTGATTCTTGACCCGTCATCAGCTAAAGGAACTTTGGAACCGACGAGCTAAGTTATTGCTAGCGTTCAGGGAGGGTCGGATAAAGCCATTGACGAGCCGGATTCGAGACCCATTGGTGCTACTGAAGAAGCCCCTGCTGTTGTTTAGGAATTTACGAACTCTTTCGGTTTTCTTTTAGATTTTTGAACAAGACGCCTGGATGGCTTTATCCATTTTGATTTGTAAATAGTGCCTGGACGGCTTTATCCGCTCGCTGACTTATGTAATTAAAGATAACAGTTTGTTTGAACGATTTCATGTTTGGAAAGCGTATTAAATCTGCTCGTAGAGATTAACTTTTAACTTTAAGTATCGCACTCAGTTCTTTTGAAGATGTCTTTCTCGACTTGTCCCAATTTCAAATGCGTATTAACTATGACTTGAAATAGTATTGAATAAAACATTCAACCGATGTTACCGCGAGGCGTTTCTGTATATCGGGTTTATGCCAGCTAGTTTCTGTTTTTGCCGCGTCCTCATGAATTAATGAGTTACGAACCGAAACAGTGGCGATTCAACTATTCAACCAACGTTTTTGCGAGCCATTTCGCGTGTTGGGTTTATGATCTGTATGTTCCAGTTTTTGCCGCGTCCTTATCTATTAGTAATTAGCGAGTCGGAACAGACGATGGATGATCAATTTATATAGCGCGCGCATGATATATTGTTAAAGCAAGAGGACCAAGACCGGATGTTGTGGCCAACAACACCCGGCTCGGAACAGACTAAGAATGTATTCCGATTTGTGCCAAGTGGCGTAGATGGTTTGATTGTTTTGACAAACCGAAGTAATAAAAAATTGAACTCTTATTAGCTATCAAGTTTTAGCGGCGAACCGCGTTACAAGAAAGTCGGTTTTGGATTGACCAATCGTGTTGACGGCGATCCGTGTTACGAAGGCCAATAAAGCGTTTAACGGCGAACCGTGTTGCGAGCTAGCGATGCGTTTAACGGCGAACTGTGTTGCATGTGAAAGGGAGTGTATATGTACACGTACCCATTCCCCCCCCCCCCCCCCCTTTTTTTTTTGGAGGGGGGCAACTGAATCCACTCGAAAGTGAACTGCCTACGTACCCCTTGCGGGGATCAAGTGGCGCGCCGCGCCTTATTGATAATATTTCTTGAGGTGCATCACGTTCCATGGTTTCGAGATTGCTTCGCCGGCCATGTTTTCGAGTCGATAGGCTACGGGACGAACCGTTTCAATGATCTTGTATGGGCCCTCCCAGTTTGCCCCTAACTTTCCGGCGTTTCGTTCGGCGGTGTTCTGGAATACTTTCCTGAGAACTAGATCGCCTTCTCTAAATCTTCGGGCTCGGACGTTGGAGTTGTAGTACTTAGCGACGGATTGTTGATAGTTTTGTATGCGGATGAGCGCTTGGTCGCGTCGTTCGTTGATTAGGTCCAACTCGTCTAGCATCATCAGGTGATTGTATCCTTCCTGTTCCGGTAGCAACCAGCGGCGAACTCCGGGAAAATGTACTTCCGGTGGGATCACACATTCCATTCCGTAGACAAGTGCGATTGGCGTTTCGCCGGTGGCTCGTCTCGGGGTTGTTCGGTGAGACCAAAGAACTCCTTCTAGTTCGTCTGCCCAGCGGCATTTTTTAGCGTCGAGCCATTTTTTGAGTCCATCTAGAATCGTCTTGTTAGTCGCTTCGGCTTGACCATTCCCTTGCGGGTAGCGAGGCGTCGACTTGCTAAGGCGGATCTTCCATTTGTCGCAGAAGTTTTGAAACCGAGCCGATATAAACTGTGAGCCATTGTCCGTGACAATTTCGTAGGGGACACCGTGCCGACAAATGATGTTTTTCCAAATGAATTGTTCAACTTGGACGTCTTTTATGCTTGCGTAGGATTCAGCCTCGACCCATTTAGAGAAGTAGTCGGTTAAAACTAACAAAAATCTCTTTTGCTTCGATTTATGTAACGGTCCGACAATATCCATCGACCATCGCATGAATGGGTACGGAGCGGAGATAGAAGATAACAGCTCGGCCGGCTGATGTATCGTTGGAGCATGACGTTGGCATTTTTCGCATTTCCGCGAGTATTTTTCGTAGTCGCTGATCATCGTTGGCCAAAAATAGCCGTGCCGTTTGATTTTCATAGCCAAGGCTCGTCCTCCGGAGTGATTTCCACATGACCCACTATGAACTTCTTTCATTATTTCTCTGGCCTTCTTTCCTTCTACGCACGCGAGCAGCGGTCCTGAAAACCTCCATCGGAACACGGCGTCGCGTATCAGAATGTATCGTGCTGCTTGAGCTTTTAGCTTGCGAGCCGCCCACTTATCCGTTGGTACTTCTCCGTCGGCTATGTATCCACGGATTGGATCGAGCCACTCTTTGTCACAACCGTACTCTGTCTCTTCTTCGATGTCCATATCCGCGGGCTGATCGCCATCGAGTACACCGTTATCGCCCGGCTCGTCTGTGATTACGGTCATTAGGACTTCAGGCTCATCAATGTCGATACTGGGATGTTCGATAAATTCTACGGGAATTATCCTTTTCAAGTCTGGATCGGAAGTCGAGGCCAGCGACGCCAGAGCGTCGGCTTGAGTATTGTCTCCACGCGGTATCTTCTCCAATGTAAATTTTTCGAACTGTTCGGCTAGATTCTTAACTACTTCGAGGTAGGCTTCCATCCTTTTGTCTTTTGTAGCGTACTCTCCACTGAATTGGCTCGCTATGAGCTGGGAATCACAGTAAGCATGTATGTTTCGAACTCCAATTTCGAGCACCAGCTTTAATCCAGCTATTAATGCTTCGTACTCCGCCTCGTTGTTTGACGCACCGAAATTCAGACGGAGAGATTGTTCCAAGATTTCGCCTGTCGGGGAGGTGAGTCGAATTCCGACTCCGGCGCCTTGTTTTGATGATGAGCCATCAACATGAAGTAGCCAGTCGGCGGGAAGACTTGGTTCATTGCTGGTGGCGATTGGCAGCTCGATCAAGAATCGGCCAAAACTTGTGACTTTGCGCTTGTTCGATTTCGATACTCGATGTCGTATTCGCTCAGCTCGATTGCCCACTTCGCCAGCCTTCCTGATTGGCTCGGGCTATGCAAAATCATTCTTAATGGTAGTGCGGTCAGGACTATAATCGAATGGGATTGGAAGTACGGCCGTAATTTCCGAGCCGACATGACGACTGCTAGCGCGAATTTCCCAGGCTGTGGGTATCTTGTCTCTGCATCGGTCAGGCTTTGACTCACGTAAAAAACTGGTTTTTGAGTTCCACGATCTTCGCGGATGAGGACTCCGCTGACTGCTGTCAAAGACACCGCGACGTACAGATATAATGGCTCTCCGTCCTCCGGCTTCGCTAGTATTGGCGGACTCGCCAGGTAAGACTTCAGCTCGAGGAAGGCTTCTTCGTATTTTGCTGTCCATTCAAACTTCTTGTTTCCTCGGAGAGTATCGTAGAAAGGAAGGCATTTGTCCGTGGATCGCGAGATAAAACGGTTAAGCGCGGCAATACGTCCGGTTAGTTGTTGGATTTGCCTCTTCGTTTCCGGTGATGGCATTTTGATCAGGGCTTGAATCTGTTTTGGATTCGCCTCGATGCCTCGCTGAGTTACCAGGTAACCCAGGAATTCTCCAGATGTCACAGCGAAGCGACACTTCGCCGGATTCAACTTCATTTTATATGAGTTCAATTGTTCGAAGCATTCGCGGAGATGCATCACATGATTTCCCTTTTTCAGTGATTTCACTAGCATATCGTCGATGTATACTTCCATCGTTTTTCCGAGCTTGGGGGCGAACATTTTGTTCACGAGCCGTTGATAAGTTGCTCCAGCGTTCTTGAGTCCGAACGGCATTACTTGATAGCAGTAGATGCCTCGCTCTGCTTGGAAGGCTGTTTTCTCTCGGTCGTTGGGGTTCATCTTAATCTGGTTGTAACCTGAGAATGCGTCCATGAATGTCAACAGCTCGTTTCCTGCGGTCGCTTCTACGAGGCGGTCGATGTGAGGGATCGAGAAGCTATCTTTTGGGCACGCCTTATTCAGATCTGTGAAATCTATGCATACTCGCCATTTCACATTCTTCTTTTTCACAACGACCGGATTTGTGAGCCATTCGGGATACTTTGCCTCGATGATCGAGCCTACTTTCAATAAACGCTCTACTTCGTCATTCACGGCCCTTTGACGTTCTTGCCCTAACTTTCGTCGCTTCTGTTTGACTGGCTTAAAGGTCGGATCGACGTTTAATTCGTGACAAGCGATATTGATATCTATCCCTGGCATATCCTCTGCCGTCCATGCGAAGGTGTTGATGTTCTCTTTTAGGAAAGAAATCAGCTCTTTTTGGATCGCTTCTTCCAGGTTCGCTCCGATTTCCACACATCTTCCCGGGTTCTGTTCTTCAATGCACACGGAGATTACGGCCTCGCAAATTGGTTCGACGACGGTTTCCTTGTCTTCAACTACCGTATTCTGTGCGGGCTGGCTGTTCGTCGGCTCGCCGTCATCTGCTATCTGTAATTGCTATAAAAGGTTAGCTAGGTCGTTTGCCGTCTCTCGGCTCGTCTTGACCTTCTTTCTGTTCGCTTCGGGGAGTAATTTAGGCGGAGGATTCCGGAGCTTATGTTCCGTCATGAAGCATATTCTCGACTCTTTTTGCGAACTGAGTATGGTTTTCACTCCGGATGGGGTAGGAAACTTGATGTATAAGTGATATGTGGATGGTACGGCTCGCATCGAGTTTATCCATGGTGTCCCCATGATGATATTGTAGATCGGCGGGTTATTCGAGACGGAAAAATGAACCATTTTAGTGACGCCACCTGCTTCGACCGGGAGCGTGATTGTTCCCATGGACATCGTCGTCTCGCCTCCGAACCCTGTCAAGGGTTTCGGTGCCGACCTCACGTCGGATAGATCGATCCCCATCCGCTCCAAGGTTCCTTTGTAAATTATATCGACCGTGCTCCCCGTGTCGATGAGGATCCAAGCTACGTCGAAGTTTCCCACGGCTAGCATGATCACGAGGGGATCGTCGTGCGGTTTATCAATACCGATAACTTCGTTCTCTGTGAAGGTGATTTCGGCATTTGGCAACTTCGGGGGTTCGTACCAGTTGACCGCTGCGTCGGCTCGTCGTTGAAAGGCTTTGATTGACGACACGGTGTCTGGGCAGTACTGCGAGCCGCCCATTATAAGGTGAATTCTCCTCCGAGTGCCGGTTTGATCGTCCGAATCCTCTTGTCTCCCGCGCTTCGGTTGGTCGGTCGATCGATCTGATTTTTCTGGTCGTTCTCTTCGCTCGGGTCGCTCCAGATCCTCCAGTTTTAGATCGCCTTTCAATTCTCCGCTAAGCAGCTTTTTTGCGAGCTCTGCTCCTAGATGGCGGCACTTCTCGGTAGAATGGCCGTAGCATTGGTGAAACTCGCAGTAGGCTTTGTCGTCGTAGCTCGGTGAACTTTGGTTTCTCACCCATGTATTGCTTTTTAGCGTTTTTCCTCTTCCATCGCCTATTTGGTTTACGGTGTCCGACTGTTGGCTCGCCTCTACTTGATAATTATGTGCCCCGGAAAAGTTTCGTCCTTCGTGATACACATATCCGCCTCGCTGGTTATGGCGCTTCTGACTTGTCTGCGGCTGCGTTGCTGGTGGCGGTTTAGCTGTCGTCTTGGACGAACTGTGGAGTGCGGTCAATACTTTCATATCCTCTTCTTCTGCTACGAATGCTACGGATCGATGGATCACGTCGGCGATCGACTTTGGTTTATTGAGGGCGAGCTCTTTTCGGAAATCTGATTGGAACCACAATCCCTTTTTGAGCGAATCAACGGCAATTTCGTCGTTGATGGTCCCTGCCTTAGACATAGTGGTTTTGAATCGCTCCATAAAGCTGCGAAGCGACTCTTCTTCTCCTTGGACCATATTCCACAGGTTAATCGCCGAGGCTGATCTCTCTATAAACATGGAATATTGTTTAAGGAAAAGAGCCGTCAGCTGCTAGAAGTTTTCGATCGAATTTGGCTCGAGGTTTAGGAACCAATCCAGGGCCGCACCCTTTAGGTACTCGGCGAATAATAGATAGAACCCATCGTCCTTTTCTTCTACGCTTCTGAATGCAGCTCGACTCAATGCAACCCGAAACGCGTTAATATGGTCCTTAGGATTGGTGGAACCATCGTACTTCTGGATGCTCAATTTTCCTGGATCGACAACCTTGGTATTAATTATCCGAGCCGAGAAAGGTGTATGCTCTGCGTCTTCACATATCTGAGCGATCTCTGGTGCCGAGCTGAGCGCTCTGTGGATTTGAGATCGAAGCAGCTTCGCCTCGTTATCAGATTTTTCAAGGCGAGCCCGAATTTCGGCCAATTCGTCTCGGCTCATGTTCAGCTCTCGGCTGGGAATGTTTCTCCTTGAGGAGCTCGGACCTCGAGGCAGTCGATCCTTGTTTCGGGTGCCATGGGGAGTTGGCGTTCGTTTCTCGAGTAGGATTCGCGTAATGGCTTCCGCGAACGTTTCGGAAGAGGGTAAAGTAGGCGAGACGTCCGTGCTCTGCTCGGCAATCTTAGTAGGTTGATTCGGGTCATCAGTCAAGTCGATCGGGGCGGATTCTCCTTGACTTGATAGTATATGGCTGAGCATTTCAGCTAGTGATTCCGGGGTGATATCGCTGCGGATCTGGTCTCCCAGATTAAGTCGTATCGGGTTAATCGGTTGGGTATCCTTGCCCTTCGTGTTCTGCTTCTTCCCGGGGAGCCGCGGTGGCGAATCATCTGGCTCGGAATTTGTCTCGCTTTGCTCGGGAGTTTTTTCTTCTTCCTCTTCTTCTGTTTCACCGGCCGGGGACTCGAAGGCCAGATTCTTCGGGTCGAGTTTCTTTCGTCGCCTGGCGTCTCGTTCTTCTCTTTCCTTTAGCTGGGTGCGCAGATTTTCGAGCTCTTGAGTCAACGTGCTGTTCAAGGCTCCTTGCTCTTCAGTTTGTTTTTTCAGGGCAGCGATTGTTTCTGTTTCCGTTTGACTTGCCGCCGAGCCTCCTTCGCGTTGCTGACCGGTGGGGTCGGTCTCGTCCAGGTTTGTATCCGTCATCTTGCTTCGTATTCCTTGTGTATGAATTCTCTGTCCCCCTCCTTCTAGCGCCAAATTGTGCGAGCCGAAACTTGAGCAATATTACTTAGTTCGTTTTTAGGGAGAGCCGAGGAATTCTATTGATTAAACACGAAGATGACGAGCCAAAGTCGGTTTGATTATTAGCTGTTATGCGAGCTGTATTATTTATGGCGTGTGCCTTTGCTGTGGGTAAAAAGTGATCCCGAAAACAATTGGCATCGGTTCCTATTTATAAGAGAATAGGAACCGACTTTACAAGATTAAAGTAAATTTTCCATTATGAAACTTTCCATTTCTGCTCACGCCGACTTATGTTTATGGAAAACTTCAAATATGGGCTTCCTTCGATGGGCCTCGGCTCGAATCGCTATGCTGGATGTTGGCTCGGTCCATCGATAGGTTTATCCCGATTTTCTGGTTTAGTCGACGGTTTGTCCCGGCTCGTCTTGATCACGCCGGTTCGAATGATAATATGATGGAGGGAAATCTGACCCCAACACCCGTCCGTCTATGTTGTCGTGAAAATAGAAGGAATACGCTTAAATTAAAACGCTGCGTATTGAAAAAAATATATTTCTCCCAGAAATCTCCAAATTGAGATCCAAAAATTAGGGTTCTTCGTCCATTGCTATAATTAAAATTTTCATAAATCTTTTATCCTTAAAATCCTTATATCTATTAGTTTGATCTTCTACTAATTGAATTCATTTTTTCTTCTGTTTGTTTTCTTTTTCCTCTGTAATCATTTGAGGAACTGTACGATTGCTCTTACGTTGGAAGATTGAAGACAACAATACTCTTTGTCTTCATCGTTGACATTCATGCCAAAACACCCACGTTGAGCATCTTGTATCGAAGTTATTCTCAGTCGACATTATAGTTTCTCATCTACTGTGAATATTTATTTCGTCCAGAAAAACTAACACATATACTGAAAAAAAAAATAGAATGAGTATAGGTCAATATAACATTGTTTCATAGTCATACTGCAAGCTTCAATCGCATCCAAATTACACAATTTCGCGAATCAAATGGCATTAGCTACTCTGAAAACCGTTTTCTCAATTCGCCAGCTTATCTCTAAAATTTGATGTAATTGACATAAGTCATCACTCCTAATATCTCCCAATCGACTTTCAAACCACAAAACTTCACATAATCTCATTTTGAAAGATTAGGATTCGTTAATTTAGGTTTCAGTCTAGAAATTTTTGAGTTTTGGTGAATTAGGGGTTTTTTTTGTCGAGTTTTAGAACAGGCTGCCGTTTTTTTTTCCGAGTGTAGTCCTTCTGTTTTGACGGTAATATAGACGGAGGGGTTAAATCATTAATAAATTGTTATGTGAGGGGTATTTTCATTAACTTAATAATTGAAGGGTTTTTATCCGATTTATCTTTAGTTTGGGGGTTTTATTACTAAAAAGCCAATGTTAGTGCGTTTACTAGCACTAGTCTAGATTCAAATAAATATTCTAGTGATCCGACAAAATACACAGTATGATTACCAATCTTACATATGTCATATCATGCAAATTATATTAATCAGTTTATTTTTTTATTTTATTTTTTTGTACAGATGAATGCTTGCATGTATGCAATTTTTAGTGTAAGTTATCACGATCAATATATAAACTAAACGTAACAAATCACCTGGGAGAGATTTTGATGAATTTGTCGTTTATATCAGCGTAAAAGATGGTTAACTTTTTAAGTGCTTGGATTGATAAAAGGAAATGTGTGATTAGAAGCCCAACATAAAACAACTTCAACTTTATTTTTCAAAACACAACTCATGCTCACAACGTAGGAGATGGATTAATCTTACACGTTTTCTTAAAACTTAAACCAGAGATATATAATAATACTACATAACACACTCATTTAAATTATACATCTAGAATGTACGTAAAACTTATGATCGTGTTAATAGAAATATGCATCAGCTTTCAAATAAACCTTTTAACCAAATTCATACGCATGAATCCCCGAGCCCTTGCGAAAGAAGAAACAGTAAAGATTTTAACAAGACCAGAAAGCTAAAACATGTCTTTAAAGCACGCGCGTTAAAAAATCAATTTACGATCATCTAACATACTTCGACGGGGTACCGAACATTAAACCAAACATATATACCAAAACATAACACACCTCTTGATCAGCCAAGACCATACGCATGGATAGAGCTAACTAAGAGCACCGTTTCTGAAACTCTTCCAAACACCTTGAGCTCAGACTTGTGCAAAAAGCTGGATTAATCTCAATCTAATCTATAGAATAAGTCATGTTTTCGTGTTTGGACCTGAAAGAGCATTTTTTTTTTTTTTTTTTTTTTTTTGCTTTTAGCATTCCATGAGATAACGTAGCTGTTACAGAGGAAGTGTTCTGATTCTTATTTCTGTGTCACATTACGGTTTGTTGTGTCACACGCAAGTAACGAAGAAGAGCCGGTTATCGTCTGAGTATCATCCGGTTTTTTGAGTCTGATTGAAGTGCAGCGTTTTGTGGTTGAAGGGAAGAAGTAGAGACTCTGATCGCGACAGAGTATTTACCTGAGTATGTCTTTATATACTCTGTCTTTAGCTGTATTAACGTTTGTAGCCGTTGTTGAGAGAGAAAGCTTGTGTCTTTGATTGTTCTCTCTTGTAAAACTTTTTGAGAGTGTTTGAAACACCCAAGCTTTTTTTTTTTTAATTAATTAATTAGCCCAGATTAATACTCCCATAAATATTAATCCTCAACAGCTAATTCAACAACAAGTGCAGAAGTTCTCAGAAAGAAATCAATAATATTAAATCATAATAAAACGTGTTCGACAAATAACCAATAAAGAATAATTCTAGCAACCTAAACACCAGGTTTGCTACATTAATGAAATAAAGACTAACATCCTAGAAAAGGTTCATTTCTAATCATCCATAAAATAATTCTTAAAACCAACATCCTAAATTCCTCTTCAGCCTCTTCTCTCGGTCTCTTTCCGCGGAAGAACATTACTGTTATCTGCAACACATTGGAATAGAGTTGCGTAAGTATTATCATAAATACTTAGTGAGTGGATCATCCTGCCTACAGGCCAATTACGTCAACACTAGACAATACCCAATCAATAATAATAATAAACCAAGCAACAGCAACGCAAAATCAACAACTCGCAAAAAGACGTTAGTGTCGATCGACACAATCCAGTGTCGATCGACGCCCAGGTTCAGTGTCGACCGACACCAGCTAGGTGTCGCTCGACACGAGCCTTCCAGTGTCGATCGACACACTACGTGTGTCGCTCGACACGGACCCGCGACCAAAAACTCCAAAACGACGCAGTTTCACAGATAAACACAGATCCGGGGTTTTCAAGGCCCCAAAACGAATCAAATCCACCAAAACTCGAAGAAACACGAAGAACATCAATCTTAAACTCAGAAAATCCACAAAACTCTAGTGAAACGGACCTACAGTCACGCACTCACCTTGAAACGGATTGGAAAGAGGGAAAGAAGATAGAACAAGGAAGAACAACACCAGATCCGCTCCAGAAACTCTGATTTCTCTCCAAATCACCTCTGCGTCTCTCTGAACTTGTTTTATGCGAAAAGTGACTTTCTGACGCGGCTACAGGGCTTTTAAATCGAGTCTAGGGCTTCCCTCGCCTAAACCAGCCCAAAATCAGCCGACTTGAATCAAACCGGTCGAAATTTCCAATAACCGGTGTCGATCGACACCCTCCCTTGGTGTCGGTCGACACCCGTCGACCAAACCAACTCAAACCACAAATCAAACGTGCAATCGACTTAAACCGGAATCGAACTCGATAACCGGTGTCGATCGACACCCACCTTAGTGTCGATCGACACTAGTCATTTAAGAGCTTTTTACTTACTTTCTTCGAAGTGAAACGGACCTCAGACCGACTGTACAACAATCAAACAAGAACATGTACAACCAGCCCTTAATCCACACCCCAAAGAGCGTATGAGTCCACTCTCAAATTCCTAATGTCGTCCGATACCACTACTAAAAACTACTTCCGGGATCACGGATGTTACAATTCTCCCCCACTAAAATGGATTCGTCCTCGAATCCCAACACAAACGTCTCTCCAAGACCTCAAAACTCACATTTTAATCCTATGTTATACGCATGTTTCCAAGATATTATTACTCTCAATGCCATAACCGCAGTCATGACATCCGTACTGCGACCCGCAGTCCAGTACTGAAATGTGACCAATGTCACAAAACCAAACGTGACCCGAAGTCACTACCAAAATGTGATCTCTGTCACAACCAAAATGTGATCCCTGTCACAACCAAACGTGACCGAAGCCACTAAAACCACTTATACCGAGGTAGCGACCCCCAATATAAGTCTGCCGAGCACAATGCTCCCAAAACGTAGACCCAAGGTCTACCCAAACGAGTAATAAATCTGAAACGCGTACCAACATATGACTAGAATCTCAAATGACCCCACTGGTCAAAACTTGTAACATCCCAACCATAACCAAAAATATGAGGTAAAACTCCATCCCATATAACTCCAAAATGTATATCGTACAACAAAACGAAAATACATAAATCCAGAAACAACAACTCCAAAACCAAAATAAGACTAGAACCACAAGGATGAAAGGAGATCACTCCACAGCCTGCTTGCCGAACCACTTTCCGAACTTCAGCTTCATCTTTGCCTCTGGCTCCCAAGCCTGCTCCTCTGTGCCGCTACAGTCCCACAAGACTCTCAACAATGGCACTCTCTTGTTCCGCAAAACCTTGACTCTCCTCTCAAGAATCCTCACAGGAACCGTCGGAACTGTCATATCTGGCTGCAGATCCTCTGGAATCTCAGCCACTAACTCCTCTGAAGGATGCAAACACTTCCTCAACATGGACACATGAAACACCTTGTGAAAGGCGCTCATAATCGGTGGCAACTCCAACCGATAAGCAACTGGCCCAATTCGCTCCACTACTGGAAATGGACCCATAAATCGCGGACTGAGCTTGTTCTCTGCTATAGACCTGTTAGGGCCTCTCAACATAGCCATCTTGAGATAAACTCTATCTCCCACCTGAAACTCAAGCTCACGTCGCCGCCGATCTGCATAACTCCTCTGCCTATCCTGAGCCTCCTTCATGTTCAGCTTCAAGACACGGATCTTCTCCGTCGTATCCTGAACAAAAGTAGCTCCAAACATGCTGCGCTCCCCCACTTGGGTCCAGCATAAGGGTGTCCTACATGGCCTCCCGTACAAAGCCTCATAAGGAGCCATGCCAATGCTAGACTGAAAATTGTTGTTATAGGCAAACTCTGCCAAACACAGATGATCAGCCCAATGACCACCCCAATTCAACACACACATCCTCAGCAAATCCTCCAAAGTCTGGATAGTCCTCTCTGACTGCCCATCTGTCTGCGGATGATACGCCGTACTCATATGCACCTTAGTGCCCATCTCAGTCTGAAATGCCCTCCAGAACTCTGAGGCAAATCTCGGATCTCTATCCGACACAATACTGGCTGGCACCCCATGCAGCCTCACAATCTCCCGCACAAACTTCCTAGCCAAAACAGCTGCTCCATCTGTCTTCTTGATGGCCAAGAAATGTGCCGACTTGGTCAAGCGATCAACAATAACCCAAATGGCATCAAACGTCCGTGAGATAGGCAATCCCACAACAAAATCCATAGTGATCATATCCCATTTCCACTCTGGAATGGGCAAACTCTGCAAAAGACCACTAGGCACCTGATGCTCTGCCTTGACCAAAGAACAAGTGTTGCACCTCGCAACCCAATCTGCTACATCCCTTTTCATCCCAACCCAATGATAATACCGTTTAAGGTCACGGTACATCTTGGTAGCACCCGGATGAATCGAAAACTTGCTCGAACTTGCTCGGAGTGGGTGATGTGTTTATAATTTGCATGTCTTTAGCATTCGATTTCGTATGTTTTTGCATTCATAATCATTCATTTGCATTGTTTCCACTCACCTTCACTCATATTTCGCATTTAGGACTAGCACTCTTGCATCTTGTACATTTGTGTCAGTTTTAGGTGTTTTTTGGAGTTGTTTTCTGGAGTGGAGAGATCGAGCTCGCGCTGCAATCTGGCAGGAGAGATCGAGCTCGCGCTGCAATCTGGCAGGAGAGATCGAGCTCGCGCTGCAACGAACGGGAGTGATCGCGCTGCGCTATAGCTGGGGTGATCAAGCTGAACTAGAACGAGATCAAGCTGGAGATCGAGTGACGAGATCAAGCCACGGTACAACTGAGCGCGATCGAGTTAGCTACATGCGGGATCGATCGAGCTGGTACATGCGGGATCGATCGAGCTGGTACACGCAGAATCGATCGAGTTGGGCCTGGTTGAGTGGGCTTGATCGCGCTGGTGTCGACCTGAGAGATCCAGCCCATGGCGGAGACCGACACACTACTTTGTTTTCTATTTTCTTTTTCTGAGGGTTTTCTTTTCTGTTGTATTATAAATAGAGCTGTGAACCTCTTTTACAGAGATCTTCGTTTTTACTTTCGCTTCGAGAAACCAAGTTGTAATTCAGATTTCTTTTGCGTTTTAAGTATTTTAGTGTTCTCGAATCTATCTCTCTGCTTTAATCTTTTTATGCATTCTATCTCTTTTGACTTTGAACTCTGTCTCATGAGTTCTAGCGAGTAGTTTTCTTTAAGTTTCTAGGGATGGGATAGATCCGTAACGAACCCTAGCGTGATCGAGTTGCTTAAGATTTGTTTTTTAATAGATCCCTTCTGGATTAGTGATCTTAAAACCGGATTCTGTCTGATCAACTCTATCTGGATTCTAGACGTCTCCACACTCATGAGGTGTTTGATGAGATGTCGGAACTAGCTGATTCAGAGATTTACTGTTCTAGCCTAAGGGATTAGATGTCTAGAGAGTATTTCGACTCTATCGAACCTGAACTTAATGCTTACTTGTGTTTTCTTCGCTAATGATGATTAGGTCTTGAGAATTCACTAGGTTGTTGATCTCTATCATGAAAGTGAATTGATCTTGTTTATCGAGTTCGTTGTTGAGGGATTAGCCCTTGTTTGGGTTTGTTAAGCGACGAGACCACGTTAGGAGTAGTTACAGATCGATTACCCCATCCTTAGGAACTTGCTTTTCTCTGATAGTTACACCCGTTATTCTATTGAACGAATTTGATTGCACTGAATACTGACTTGATCAAGTTCGTTTACGTTTCGTTCTGTTCTAACTCGATCGAGTCTTTAGCGAACTCGATCGATTCGCCATTTGCACTAGCTCGATCGAGTCCCTACTGGACTCGATCTCTTTGTTCCTAAACCAAAACCAACTGATAGATTTGGCTTGAATTAAGTAGTTCTGTCATATCTTGATTGCTAGCAACACACCTGATTGGATTGATACCTAAAGTACTGCTGCGATAGATACATTGCTTTAGGATAATTGATAGAAAAATCCTAGTATCAATTTGGCGCCGTTGCCGACTGGGTGTTTGATTGTTACATTCAAGATCTCAGAAAACTTGAGATCAAGTTCGTTTAATTATTTTCATCATTACTGATTATCTTTTTCCTTTGCTTGTTTTTGATCCTGTCAGGTACCCTTGATCGATTCTTACCTTGCATGCACACTACGCGATCGTGTAAGGATAAGACTTTGATCCCGCTCAACCCTAACATCAACAAGCTACAACGGAAAAGAAAAACCGGTAATCAGCAAGATCGAGTTGAAATGAATCAACACGATCAGAATCCGCAAAATCAGGCTCCGCCGGGTCAGAATCTGCAAAATCAGGCTCCGCCGGGTCAGAATCCGCAGAATCAGGCTCCGCCGGGTCAGAATGCGCAGAATCCGCAAAATCGTGTTCCTCCCGCTGTACCAATCCCAAGGATAGCACGATGCATTGGAGCCGGTGACGCACCGAACACACACATTCAGAGACAGGGGATAGTTCCGCCAGCTGTGCAGAACAACAACTTTGAGATCAAGTCCAGTCTCATCTCCATGATTCAAAACAACAAGTTTCATGGACTCCCTATGGAAGACCCACTCGACCACTTGGACGAGTTCGATAGACTTTGTGGCCTCACAAAAATCAATGGAGTCAGTGAAGATAGTTTCAAACTGCGTTTGTTCCCATTCTCTCTAGGGGACAAAGCTCATCAGTGGGAGAAAAATCTGCCTCAGGGATCTATCACTTCCTGGAACGACTGCAAGAAAGCCTTTCTAGCAAAGTTCTTCTCTAACTCAAGAACTGCAAGGCTTAGGAACAATATCTCTGGATTCGTTCAAAAGAACGGGGAAACATTCTCGGAAGCTTGGGAACGCTTCAAGAGCTACACTAATCAGTGTCCTCACCATGGTTTCAGCATGGAGTCGCTTCTAAGCACTCTCTACAGAGCTGCGCAACCGAAAATTAGACAGATGCTTGATACAGCGAGCAATGGCAACTTTCTCAACAAGGATGTTCAGGAAGGTTGGGAATTGGTTGAGAATCTGGCACAATCGGACGGGAACTATAATGAAGAATACGACCGTACCCCGAGGGGATCGAGCGAGTTCGAGGATAAGCACCGCAAGGAGATCAAGGCCCTACACGAGAAGATCGATAAACTGTTAATGGTTCAGCAGAAGCCAGTTCACTTCGTCACTGAAGAGGGCGACTACGTGATTCAAGACGGGGAGAACGATTCAACCACTGAGGAGTTATGCTATATCCAGAACCAAGGAGGTTACACTAAGGGGTTTGTCCCATTCAAACAACACCCCAATCTATCATACCGAAGTACAAACGTGGCCAACCCCCAGGATCAAGTGTATCCTCAGCAACAGAACCACGTGTTCGTCCCCAAGCAGCAGTTCCAAGGAGGATTCCTACCAAATCAGGCATTTGGAGCTCCACCAGGATTTCAACCTCAGCAGCACGCGACCACTCAGTCCACACCAGAGATCGACCTGAAGGCTATGCTTCAGCAACTTCTCCAAGGTCAAGCTAATGGCGCAATGGAATCCAGCAAAAAGTTTGCAGAAATTAACAACAAGCTCGACTGCACCTACAATGATCTCAACTCCAAGATCGAAGCATTGACCAGTAGGGTACAATTCATCGAGATCAATCGAGCTTCAACTTCTACAGGCAAACCTACTGGACAGCTCCCTGGTAAATCTGTTCAAAACCCGAAGGAGTATGTGCACTCGATCAGCGCTATCCCACTGCGGAATGGGAAGGAGCCACCCCAAGCCTAATAAGTTAAGGAAGTCAAGCTTAGAGACTTAAAACAAGCTCACTTGGGAGGAAATCCCATGTCTATCCTGTATATATTTTTGTTTCTGGTTATTTTTAATTTGTCTTCTAGTGTTTTTGGCTGACAGGTCACAAAACAGGGTTTGAGCACGAAGCAATCAGATCGATCGAGTCGCTCGACCATCCGATCGAACTCGACCACTCACACCAGCTCGACCGAACGAGCCCTTAACGGTCCACTCCAACTCTATCCCTCATTGTACCGTCCGTTTTAGTCTTGCATTTTCTTTGATTTTTCTTGAATCTTCTTTTCAGACTTTTATTACACCAGGGACTGTGTAATTCAAGTTTGGGGGAAGGTTCAGGACGCATGCATTATCATTTGAAAAAAAAAAAAAAATATTTCATGTTACATTGCATTGCATTTTAAGATCGAGTCTAGGCATTCATATAGAACTTTTGCACTTGCATAGGGGGCTAGGATGATTATAACCTTGTAAGCATGTTAATGAAGTGGAAAATTTCAGTGCCCTCGTTATTAGTTCTTTGAGTGCATAACCGATTGAGTCTGAGCGCATAATGTGAATTGAAGTCATTCTCCATTTATCTGAACCTAATCGATTGACAATTATCTTGTTGTGCACTGAGATCGAGCTCATGGGTACTCTATACATATCTGGATTTTCTTCTATCTGTTTGCCAATCTTGTTAATCCAGGTAGCTGATTCCCACTTTTGGAACAGTATCCACGCCCTCTAACCAGCCTTTCTTTCCAGCCTTGACTATTTACTGAGTGGTAAGCCTATTTCCTGGTTTGAGCTTGGGAGAAAGTGTTAGGATTAGGACCGACAAGAGTGAAATCCCAAATAGGTCTGATTCACGCTTTCTGAGTCAGTTAGATCTAAGTTTGGGGGTGCTAAATTTTAAGCTCGATCGAGTTCATCTTTGACATTGAGGAAAATTGAGATAGAGTCAGAAAGGAAGATAAGGAGTTAGAGTCTAAGGGAATAAGAAGCAGTGTATTGTATGGCAACTCTAACTCTTCGTATAACTAGACCGGTTCGAAAAAAAAAAAAAAAAAAAAAAAAGATAGCCTATGTATATATTTAGGAACCGAGTTTAGATAGAGCTGCAGCCATCGAGTAAAAAGAAAGAAAGTTATTCCCTTAGAACTTTAAAAAGGAGAGAATGAGTTCAATCAAATCTGTCTCAAAGAAAAAAAAGGGTAGAACTAGGAACAGTTCTGGGATATTTATAGATAGATGGGATTGATCTCTTGTACGCATCAGATGGTCTTTACCTTTAGCATTCTCCTAAAGCTCACTCCTTTCTGTGAGAGAACCCCGTTGCCTAAAAGAAGAATTAAACTCGAACTAGTAACTTATTGCACCTTAGAACTAGTAACTAGGACATTAATTTTATCTTCTTTATGTGCATGTTTTGGTTCTGAGTCCCCACCTTCAAACCTCACTTCTATGACCTGGTCGCGCTTGTTTGCTTGAGGGCAAGCAAAGACTAAGTTTGGGGGTGTTGATGTGTTTATAATTTGCATGTCTTTAGCATTCGATTTCGTATGTTTTTGCATTCATAATCATTCATTTGCATTGTTTCCACTCACCTTCACTCATATTTCGCATTTAGGACTAGCACTCTTGCATCTTGTACATTTGTGTCAGTTTTAGGTGTTTTTTGGAGTTGTTTTCTGGAGTGGAGAGATCGAGCTCGCGCTGCAATCTGGCAGGAGAGATCGAGCTCGCGCTGCAATCTGGCAGGAGAGATCGAGCTCGCGCTGCAATCTGGCAGGAGAGATCGAGCTCGCGCTGCAACGAACGGGAGTGATCGCGCTGCGCTATAGCTGGGGTGATCAAGCTGAACTAGAGCGAGATCAAGCTGGAGATCGAGTGACGAGATCAAGCCACGGTACAACTGAGCGCGATCGAGTTAGCTACATGCGGGATCGATCGAGCTGGTACATGCGGGATCGATCGAGCTGGTACACGCAGAATCGATCGAGTTGGGCCTGGTTGAGTGGGCTTGATCGCGCTGGTGTCGACCTGAGAGATCCAGCCCATGGCGGAGACCGACACACTACTTTGTTTTCTATTTTCTTTTTCTGAGGGTTTTCTTTTCTGTTGTATTATAAATAGAGCTGTGAACCTCTTTTACAGAGATCTTCGTTTTTACTTTCGCTTCGAGAAACCAAGTTGTAATTCAGATTTCTTTTGCGTTTTAAGTATTTTAGTGTTCTCGAATCTATCTCTCTGCTTTAATCTTTTTATGCATTCTATCTCTTTTGACTTTGAACTCTGTCTCATGAGTTCTAGCGAGTAGTTTTCTTTAAGTTTCTAGGGATGGGATAGATCCGTAACGAACCCTAGCGTGATCGAGTTGCTTAAGATTTGTTTTTTAATAGATCCCTTCTGGATTAGTGATCTTAAAACCGGATTCTGTCTGATCAACTCTATCTGGATTCTAGACGTCTCCACACTCATGAGGTGTTTGATGAGATGTCGGAACTAGCTGATTCAGAGATTTACTGTTCTAGCCTAAGGGATTAGATGTCTAGAGAGTATTTCGACTCTATCGAACCTGAACTTAATGCTTACTTGTGTTTTCTTCGCTAATGATGATTAGGTCTTGAGAATTCACTAGGTTGTTGATCTCTATCATGAAAGTGAATTGATCTTGTTTATCGAGTTCGTTGTTGAGGGATTAGCCCTTGTTTGGGTTTGTTAAGCGACGAGACCACGTTAGGAGTAGTTACAGATCGATTACCCCATCCTTAGGAACTTGCTTTTCTCTGATAGTTACACCCGTTATTCTATTGAACGAATTTGATTGCACTGAATACTGACTTGATCAAGTTCGTTTACGTTTCGTTCTGTTCTAACTCGATCGAGTCTTTAGCGAACTCGATCGATTCGCCATTTGCACTAGCTCGATCGAGTCCCTACTGGACTCGATCTCTTTGTTCCTAAACCAAAACCAACTGATAGATTTGGCTTGAATTAAGTAGTTCTGTCATATCTTGATTGCTAGCAACACACCTGATTGGATTGATACCTAAAGTACTGCTGCGATAGATACATTGCTTTAGGATAATTGATAGAAAAATCCTAGTATCAGTGGGTACCTGTTCTTTACAGTGACTCGGTTAAGACCCCGATAATCGATGCACAGCCTAAAACTGCCATCCTTCTTTTTCACAAATAACACCGGTGCTCCCCACGGCGAAACACTCGGTCTGATGAAACCTTTACTCAAAAGATCCTCTAGCTGCTTCTTCAGCTCCGCCAACTCTGCTGGCGCCATCCTGTATGGTGTCTTTGATATTGGAGCTGTTCCGGGCTCCAACTCAATCGTGAAAGGATCTGACCGAGATGGTGGCAACCCCTTCAGCGACTGAAACACATCCTCGAAATCCTGGACAACCTCAATATCCTGCAAAACCACCTCACCTCCAGACTCTATCATAGTAATCGTCGCCAAATAAGCTTCGCAGCCCCGCTCCAGCAACTGCTCCGCCTGAATAGCTGAGATCACTATACTCCCCGAAGTCGGTCTCACTCCCTGATAAACCAACTTCCCTGCAACCCGCTCAAACGCCACTCTACCTCTGTAGCAATCCAGATGGACCCGGTATAGAGATAACCAGTCCATCCCCAAAATCACGTCATACAGCTCCACTGGACTGATGACCAAATCCGCAGGCATAGACTGCCCCGCAATCTGAACATCCACTGCTCTAGCTCTGCCAGAAGTAGCCAGAAAACCACCACCGGCCACCTTGACAAAACCAGAAGCCTCGCCCTCGCTACTCCGAATACCACTACCCTCGGCCCTCTCCGGAGTAATGAAGCAGTTAGATGCTCCCGAGTCAAACAACACGTGAGACTCATGCCCGCCAACTAACAAGGTCCCTACACATTCCACAGTGTTGAGAACCTCCAAACTCTATCACAGTAAAATAAAAGAAACAGACAACAACACCGAAAATTCTACACTAAGAATTGACAAGTCTGAATCAAAAAATTTTACCTGTGATCTGGCCTGACTGACTGGTCTGGCCCACCACCGCCGAAGTGTACACACGCGGCGCCCCGCCTGACTGCAACGCTGGAATCTGAGCTACTGGCTGAATAGCCAATGGCTGCATCGCTGCCAACGCCTTCTGCTGCAACTTGGGACACATGGTCTTGACATGCCCCGCCTCTCTGCAGTAGTAGCACACAATGGGCTCCCTGGGCCCCGCCCTCTTGGGACAAGAAGCAACTCGGTGATCCAAGCTCCCACAACCAAAACAACCGCCGGTACTCTGGCCACTCGCAGACATCTCATCTGCTCTCCTCTTCTGGCCCTGCGCAGGCCTGCCGCCCCTGCTAAAACCAGAACTGTAACCTCCACGCTGCTGCTGTCGCTGCTGGCCCCTAGGCTGGGTAGCAGGAACAACTGCCACTGGAACAACTGCCGTACTCGCCGGCTCACGCAGATCCTCCTCGATGGAAGCTGCCAACTCCACTAGCTCAACTCTGGAGTGGTACATCCCACCCCTGCACTGAGTCCTGATGCTCCTCCGAAGTCCTTGAAGAAACCTCGACATCAGCTCTCTCTCACCCACCAGCTCACTCCTGGTGTGGACCACCAACCTGCAGAACTCTGCATCGTACTCCCGTACTGACCTCTCGCCCTGAGTCAGCCCCATAAACCTCACTCGCAACCTGTCACGAGCCTCCTGCGGGAAGAACTTGTAGTTGAACTCCTCGACGAAGTCAACCCAAGTCCAAGCCGCCCTCCTGGTCCTAATAGACCTCCACCACAAATGTGCATCGCCTCCGAGATAATGCACCGCAAGCTCAACCTGGAACTGCTCTGGAAAACAGACTGAACCGAAGTTCCGCTCTAACCTCTGACGCCACTCGTCAGCCTGCTCCGGAGTGACACCGCCCTCAAACGTCGGCGTGCCAATCCTCTGCATCTCCCTCATCATCTCGCGATAGGGAAAATGATCATCTGCAGCACCATGCTGCCCAACAAAACCTGCAGCCCCCTGCTGCTGAACAAAACCGGCACCCGCCTGTGCCCCGGCACCTGCCTGTGCCCCGGCCGCTGGAGGTGCAACCGGAGCCTGCTGTGGAACTGCCTCTGGAAGACGTGCCAAAAGCTGCGTCAGTAGCCCCACAATCAAATCACCATGAGCAAGAGCCGCGCGCCCACCGGGAACTGCTCCTGCCCCCGCGCCCCCACCGACGCCCAAACTAGCCCCACCGGCTAACGAAACAGACTGTGTCACCGACGCAGTCCCCACACTCGGTACTGCACTCTCCGCTGAAGCCTCAGCCTCTGGCAAACCACGACCAGCACCCCGACCTCCACGACCCGCTACTCGCCCACCGCGACCAGCTACTCTGCCCCCACGGGCTCTACCACGACCACGACCTGCATCCATCTCGCTGCACTTCGACCAAGTACAGAAAATGAGCAAAGTCAGCACAAAACAAAACACCACAAACACAAAATTCCACTCACTTACCGCGGAAAGCCGAGACCGAGAGGATGATACTAGACTACTAACTGACTAATCACACATAATCAATTTTAACACATAGTCCAGCTCACTCAAACTAACAGTTCTAAAACCGACTACGCTCTGATACCAAAATGAAACACCCAAGCTTTTTTTTTTAATTAATTAATTAGCCCAGATTAATACTCCCATAAATATTATTCCTCATCAGCTAATTCAACAACAAGTGCGGAAGTTCTCAGAAAGAAATCAATAATATTAAATCATAATAAAACGTGTTCGACAAATAACCAATAAAGAATAATTCTAGCAACCTAAACACCAGGTTTGCTACATTAATGAAATAAAGACTAACATCCTAGAAAAGGTTCATTTCTAATCATCCATAAAATAATTCTTAAAACCAACATCCTAAATTCCTCTTCAGCCTCTTCTCTCGGTCTCTTTCCGCGGAAGAACATTACTGTTACCTGCAACACATTGGAATAGAGTTGCGTAAGTATTATCATAAATACTTAGTGAGTGGATCATCCTGCCTACAGGCCAATTACGTCAACACTAGACAATACCCAATCAATAACAATAATAAACCAAGCAATAGCAACGCAAAATCAACAACTCGCAAAAAGATGTTAGTGTCGATCGACACAATCCAGTGTCGATCGACGCCCAGGTTCAGTGTCGACCGACACCAGCTAGGTGTCGCTCGACACGAGCCTTCCAGTGTCGATCGACACACTACGTGAGGCTTTTAAATCGAGTCTAGGGCTTCCCTCGCCTAAACCAGCCCAAAACCAGGCGACTTGAATCAAACCGGTCGAAATTTCCAATAACCGGTGTCGATCGACACCCTCCCTTGGTGTCGGTCGACACCCGTCGACCAAACCAACTCAAACCACAAATCAAACGTGCAATCGACTTAAACCGGAATCGAACTCGATAACCGGTGTCGATCGACACCCACCTTAGTGTCGATCGACACTAGTCATTTAAGAGCTTTTTACTTACTTTCTTCGAAGTGAAACGGACCTCAGACCGACTGTACAACAATCAAACAAGAACATGTACAACCAGCCCTTAATCCACACCCCAAAGAGCGTATGAGTCCACTCTCAAATTCCTAATGTCGTCCGATACCACTACTAAAAACTACTTCCGGAATCACGGATGTTACAGTGTTCATCTATGATTTATAGAACGCCTGGACTGAGTCCGGCCCCAGAGTAGGTATTACTGTCACACCGATAGGCCAAACTGGGTAAACAAATCGTGTCTTGTCTCTTGTTCTGTTTTGTTCTTGTGCTTTGTGTTCTTACACGGTGAGAGTAAACGAACGAGAGTGTGTGAGGTGCCAAAGTCGAACGTACAATCTAGATCTATAAGCAACAAGTGGTATCAGAGCCAGGTTCCTTGAAGAAAGTTTCAGCCTTTAATTTAGTCGGTGAGTGATAAAGGTTCGAGCTTTGTCGAAGGAATGGTGAAAGCTTCAACCTTTAGTCGGTGTTAGTGATAAAGGTTTGAGTTTTGGTGTAGATCCTGAAGAAAGCTTCAAGCTTTGAAGAGTTTCACTGAAAAGGAGCTTCCTTTGTCTTAAAGGTGTAAGCTTTGGTGGAGTTTTGTACGTTTTACGGTTAAAGGTGTCGTCTTTCGTCCTTGGTGTGTAATGGCGAAAGATTTGATGGCGAGCACAAGGGTTGATGTCGACAGGTTCGACGGTACTTGAGATTTTGGTCTGTGGAAGACAAGGATGATGGCTCATTTTCGTATCCTCGGTTTGAAGGATATTATAACAGATTGCAAACTGGAGAAGGAGGTGCCAGTTGCAGAGACACCGGTTGCAGGAGTCTCGTCACAGCCCCTGACTGAGTTTGTGCTTGACCCACTGAAGCATGAAAAATCAGAGAAAGCTCTTGGGATGATCATAAACAGCGTTGGAGATCATGTTTTGAGGAAAATCGAACACTGTGTCACTGCTGCAGAGATGTGGTCTTTACTTGATGAGTTATACACGGAGAGCACTTTGCCGAACCGTATACATTTGCATCTGAAGTTTTACACTTTTAAGATGAATGATTCTAGAAGTGTTGATCAGAATGTCGATGATTTTCTCAAAATTGTAGCAGAGATGAATAGCCTTGATGTGAAAGTCACTGATGAAGTTCAGGCTATCTTGTTCTTGACATCTCTGTCATCAAACTATGACCAGCTAGCTCATACACTCAAGTATGGGAGAGAGACTCTAACTCTGAAGGAAGTTGTGTCTGCTGTAAGATCCAGAGAAAGAGAGTTGGCTGAAACCTCAAGGGAGTACAAAAACTCTGCAGCAAGTCTTTACACAAGAGAGAGAGGACGATCATACTCAAAAGGTCCTAAGGATTCAAATGGGCGAGGAAGGAGTAGATCAAACTCTAGATCAAGAGTCACTTGCTGGTATTGCAAGAAAGAATGTCATGTAAAGAAGGACTGCTATGCAAGAAAGAAGAAGTTTGGTGATGATGCTCCTGGAGAAGCTGGAGTTGTCACAGAGAAACTTGTTTACTCAGAGGCTTTGAATGTAGATGATCTAAAAGCGGATGATGTGTGGGTTTTGGATTCTGGGTGCACGTTTCATATGACTGCAAGAAGAGATTGGTTTATTGACTTGCAGGACAATGGAGGCACGACAATCCTGTTGGGAGACAATCACTCGATTCAGTCACAAGGACAAGGATCAATAAGAATCAACACACATGGCGGCTCAATCAAGGTGTTGCACAATGTGAGATATGTGCCTAATCTGAGAAGGAATCTTATCTCCACAGGGACTTTGGATAAGCTTGGTTATAAGCATGAAGGTGGAGATGGTAAAGTGAGATATTTCAAGAATAACAAAACAGCTATGAGAGGAAATCTGGTTAACGGGCTGTATATTCTTGATGGCAAAGACAGTCTTATCTGAAAGCTGCAATGTTGAGAAGAAGCTTGATAAGACAACCTTGTGGCACAGCAGGCTTGGACATATGAGTGTCAACAGTCTCAGAGTCTTGTCTGAAAAAGGTTTGATTGACAGAAAAGAAGTGAAAGATCTTGAGTTATGCGAGCATTGTGTGATGGGAAAAGCCAAGCGGTTGAGTTTTAATGTGGGAAAACATGGTACAGTTGATGCACTTGGATATGTACATGCTGATCTATGGGGTTCTCCAAATGTTACACCATCTTTGTCAAGAAAACAATACTTTCTATCTATTGTTGATGACAAAACAAGGAAGGTGTGGTTGATGTTCTTAAGCACAAAAGATGAAACGTTCTTGAAGTTTTGTGAATGGCAGGAACTGGTTCAGAATCAAGTAAACAAGAAGGTGAAAGTCTTGAGAACAGACAATGGGTTGGAGTTCTGCAACACTCGGTTTGATGATCATTGCAAAGCTCATGGCATAGAGAGACATCGAACCTGCACTTACACGCCTCAGCAAAATGGCGTTGCAGAGAGGATGAATAGAACTATTATGGAGAAAGTCAGGTGTATGTTGAGTGAACCAGGGCTTGGAGAAGAGTTTTGGGCAGAAGCAGCAGCAACAACAGCTTACTTGATCAATCGATCACCCTGTTCTGCCATAGATCATAATGTTCCAGAAGAATTGTGGCTAAACAGAAAGCCCGGATACAAACACTTGAGGAGATTTGGCTCAGTAGCATATGTACATCACGATCAAGGGAAACTGAAGCCAAGGGCTTTGAAAGGCATTCTGCTGGGTTATCCACAGGGTACCAAAGGGTACAAGGTCTGGTTGATGGAAACAGAGAAGTGTGTGATAAGCAGAAATGTGGTGTTTCATGAGGAGTTAGTGTTTAAAGATCTGGATAATGGGACAGAGAAAGGTACAGAGGGAAATCTGGAAACAGGTCAGTCAAGTGAGACAAGAGGTATTGAGATTGTTGCAGAGACAAGTTCAGAGGGTCAGCAAGGTCAGCAACAGCAGGTTACAGAGAATCTTGTTCCAGGTGGAGCTACTGAAAACGGTTCAAATGAGATTGAAGAAGAAGAAGCAGAACAGATTGGTGAAGATGAGATAGGTCTAGCTAGTTATCAACTAGCAAGGGACAGATCAAGGAGAGCTATTGCACCACCAACTCGGTTTAATGATTACAACATGGTAGCATTTGCTTTAATCGTTGCAGAAGATATTAATCTTGAAGAACCGCAGTGTTATCATGAAGCCATGAATTCTCCAGAATGGGTTGAGTGGAATGATTCCATGGGAGAAGAAATGACTTCACTGGCTAAAAACAAGACTTGGATTATTGTTGATCGACCAAAAGATAAGAAAGTCATTGGTTGCAGGTGGCTTTACAGAAAGAAACCAGGAATTCCAGAAGTGGAATTAAGGAGATTTAAGTCTGTTTGGTGGCAAGAGGTTTTACACAGAGAGAAGGGATAGATTATGATGAGGTCTTTGCTCCTGTGGTAAAACATGTTTCTATAAGGATCTTGATGTCTGCAGTTGTAAACCAAGATTTGGAGCTGGAACAGATGGATGTTAAGACCGCATTCCTTCATGGAGACTTAGATCAGGAGCTATACATGGAACAACCTGAGGGTTTTGAAGTTGATAAAGATAAAGATCAGGTATGTTTGCTCAAGAAATCTTTATACGGACTGAAACAATCACCTAGGCTATGGAACAAGAAATTCAATCAGTTCATCACGGGTGAGAAGTTTATCAGAAGTCATCAAGACTCATGTGTTTACGTAAAGAAGGTTGAGAGTGGATATGTGTATCTTCTGCTGTATGTCGATGATATGTTAATAGCTGCTAAGGAGATGGCATAGATTGATAGGCTCAAGAGTGCTTTGAGTTCTGAGTTTGAGATGAAGGATATGGGTGCAGCAAGCAGAATTTTGGGTATAGACATCAAGAGGGACAGAAAGGAAGGTGTGTTGTATTTGTCTCAGTCGAGTTACTTGGAGAAAGTGGTAAAGAGGTTCAATATGAGAGAGGCAAAATCTGTTAACACACCAATTGGTGGACATTTCAAGTTGTCTGCAGTTAAAGAAGTTTTAGAATGCATTGACACAGAGAAGTATCCTTACTCAAGCGCTGTTGGAAACATTATGTATGCTATGATTGGGACAAGGCTGGATATAGCTTATGCTATTGGTTTAATCAGCAGGTTCATGAGTAAGCCAGGGATTATGCATTGGGAAGCGGTGAAATGGTTAATGAGATACATCAAGGGAACGGCAGACTTAAATTTGGTCTTCACAAAGAACAAGAACTTCAGTGTTCAAGGTTATTGCGACTCAGATTTTGCTGGTGATCTTGACAGAAGGAGGTCAACAAGTGGATACGTTTTCACCGTTGGAGGAAACACGGTTAGCTGGAAGTCTAATCTACAACCAGTTGTGACTCTTTCCACTACGGAAGCTGAATATGTGTCTTTAACCGAAGCTGTCAAAGAAGCAATTTGGATCAAGGGTCTACTTAGAGATATGGGTTTCAGTGAGAGAAAGTTGTAGTTTGGTGTGATTCTCAGTCTGCAATATGCTTGTCCAAGAATAACGTATTTCATGAAAGGACAAAGCATGTTTCATACAAGTATCATTTCATCAGAGATATTATTGAGGATGGTGAGGTTGAAGTGTCGAAGGTTCACACCTCAGAGAATCCTGCGGATATTCTGACCAAGAGTGTCCCGGTTACTAAGTTTGAATCTGCCTTGGATGCTCTGAGGCTGATTCGTATTGAATGAAGATCGTTCATCACTCGCTGGAGGTAAGGTCCTAAGTAAGTGCGTTTTATAGAGATGAGGTGAGATGAAATTAGAATCAAAGTGGAGATTGTTACAGAGGAAGTGTTCTGATTCTTATTTCTGTGTCACATTACGGTTTGTTGTGTCACACGCAAGTAACGAAGAAGAGCCGGTTATCGTCTGAGTATCATCCGGTTTTTTGAGTCTGATTGAAGTGCAGCGTTTTGTGGTTGAAGGGAAGAAGTAGAGACTCTGATCGCGATAGAGTATTTACCTGAGTATGTCTTTATATACTCTGTCTTTAGCTGCATTAACGTTTGTAGCCGTTGTTGAGAGAGAAAGCTTGTGTCTTTGATTGTTCTCTCTTGTAAAACTCTTTGAGAGTGTTCATCTCTGATTTATAGAACGCCATGACTGAGTCCGGCCCCAGAGTAGGTATTACTATCACACCGATAGGCCGAACTGGGTAAACAAATCGTGTCTTGTCTCTTGTTCTGTTTTCTTCTTGTGCTTTGTGTTCTTACACGGTGAGAGTAAACGAACGAGAGTTTGTGAGGTGCCAAAGTCGAACGTACAATCTAGATCTATCAGCAACAGTAGCCCTCATTGGCACCACCCACAAAAGTCCCTGACCAACTGTGGCATTCAAAAAGAAAGAATGAAGAAAGAATGACCCAGAGAATCAATCATGTAAACCATTGTAGATGGTGAATGAGACAAACATACCATGGACTAAACTTAATGGCATTTTTATGCATGTACCATTAAAATTGGGTTTAATGTTATAGGTTATCGTTTGTTGGCTTTGGTTATGATTTTTATTCAACAATTGTTGGGTTGACCGCCAAAGACCCCCTGTACTATACGACTTCCGCCTCTATACACTCATACTTTTTATATATGCCTAATTGCCCATAATCTTTAAAATTTCTGTCTATTCCCCCAAATTCAATTAAAAACTAAAATTGCGATCAATTTTCCAAATTGCGTTTAGGCAGATCACGTTTGATGGGAAAATACGCAGAAATTAATTTGTTTGGAGGGGAATATGCAGAAGTATAAAGTCTATGGTGTAATAGGTAGAACTTGTTGAGTTGGGGGAGGCGAGGCTGAGCGCAGTCAACCCAAGATTTTTCAAAGTATTTAACACCATATTTGTCTATTAAATATAAACCTTAAAAATACATATATTACTATAAAAAATGGTATAGACCTAAAAAGGAGGAGGTAAGACCAATTGAAGCACAAAGATAATATCGAATCGGTAGTGTTATCCCGAATCCGAATGGAAGGCTTCAAGCAGTTAGGACATCATGGAGCCAAGTCAGGAAATTGCTGGTAATGTATGATTTTATACTTCCGGGTTGACCGTCAAAGACCCCCTGTACTATACGACCCCTGATTAATTAGCTACCTCAAGTTTCAAAAAAATTGAAAAGGGTTACCTACGTTAAATTGAAAAAATTGAAAAGGGTTATCTCATGGAATGCTGCTACGTTAAATCATGTTTTCGAAAATTCAAGTAAGCAATAAAGATTATTTGACTCTAAACCAAAATTATCGTTATTATAGCACGTGTTATTTGAAAGTGAAAAACTAGAAATCCCATAGAAAATAATATTTTATTATAACATCAATATTTTTTATTATTTAAATATAAATATTTTATTATATTATGCTTATTACAGAATCATTACATGACTAATGTTATTCAGAGATTTTTGAACCGGTTTTCAATATTATTTTACTTAATTTTAAGAGTAATCACATTTTGTTAAATCTATTTTGGTAAAAATTTCAAAAATTTAATTTAAAATAAACTCCGCGTATACGCGGGGCCTTATCTAGTATATAATATAAGCCAAATAGTTGAACATTACAAAAGACCAAAAACTACTTAAATTCTTCATATTATTAAACTTTAGTACTTAACAATACAAAAAAACAACTTAAATTCTACTTCCATATGAATTTAAATCATCATCTTCCATGGGAGACAGAGGACGAATGTCCTAGAAACTTCTCAAGGAATAATAACTTGTTGCATTGCAAGAGAAATTTTGTTAGGGGTGAAATGGGCACATTTCCCCGAGCCCGTCGCAATGAGTAACATCACAAAAAGCCCAGCCCGTCTTCAGCCCTAGCCTCCTCACAGAAATGGAAAGCCTTGAGGAGGAAGGTAATACCTTAAGCAAAAAGGAAAAAGATGCAGCCGCCACTCGAAGAAAGGAAGGAAATCAAGAAAAGAAGAAGATTTCCTTTATGATCAAGAGGAGAATATTCAGCAGAGAATCGCCTTAACTTAATTATATAAGGAGAGGTCTTCATTCCTGGAGGACCAAGTCACGCAGCTCTAAAAACCCTAAAGCACTCTGCTCATCTTTTCTCTGTTTTCTCTTATTATTCGCATTTCGTCTCGTCAAGGCTTGTTTGACGAGACTATCCCTTGTATCCGAACCTCTTCTTGAGTGATTAATCCAAAGCTTCCCAAGTCTCCCATCCGAAATATCCCGTCATACTAACGTGTGCTATTTCTGGATCTAACAATTGGCGCCGACTGTGGGGACTGGGAATACCTTTGCCGGATTAAGCATCTCAAAAGAAGCTCGAACGATGTCTCACTCAGCGGGAAGCTCCCCCGAAAGAGAACCACGACACAACCACAAGACTCTCCCGGAGAATCTCCCCGAAGACAGAGAAGACCTTCTCGAGCACGAGGAGAACTACGTCGAGCACGACGAAAACACACAGCACAACGAGCCCGAAGATACAATTCCGCCGCCAGCTCCCGCTCGACGCAGACCCAGAGCAAAGGTCGTCAAGCATGACGACCTGATGAAGACACTCCAAAGGGCCATGAAGCCATTCTCTGAAGAAATCCAAACGATGCAAGCACGCCAGAAGAAGACACAGGATTTCATCGACTCGGTAACAGCGGATGACGGCAGGTTTTCGCCGGTTCATCGACTCTCGTTCGATACACCGACGGGTCATGCCACGGGGACCGCGGTAGCAGACGCAACTGCTAATCGGACGGACGCGACGAGCCGAATCTCGCGGGCCAGCAAACAGACTTATGCCGAGCTCGATAGGATTAACCGTCGACTAGACGAGTTTAATTCCAGGGTGCATCTCGTCACGAGCGCTGCACCAGAATTGGCAAAAATCCTTGCCGACACCCGGAGGAGTCCACTGACGGCAAGGATTCGCAGAATCCGGCTACGCGACAGAGTCCGACTGAAGATCGAGCCCTTTGCCGGTGAAGAAGACCCGAAGAAGTGGTTGACAGCTTTCAACTTCGCTATGACAAGAGAACAGTACGCCACTCCCGAGGAGAGAGAGGCGAACTATTGTCAAGTCTTCATCGAGCATATGACGAAAGAAGCACTCGGATGGTTCTCCAGCCTCCCTGCTGAGTCGATCGATAACTTCGACGACTTGACGAGCGCATTCTTAAAGCACTACTGTTAGATCCAGAAATAGCACACGTTAGTATGACGGGATATTTCGGATGGGAGACTTGGGAAGCTTTGGATTAATCACTCAAGAAGAGGTTCGGATACAAGGGATAGTCTCGTCAAACAAGCCTTGACGAGACGAAATGCGAATAATAAGAGAAAACAGAGAAAAGATGAGCAGAGTGCTTTAGGGTTTTTAGAGCTGCGTGACTTGGTCCTCTAGGAATGAAGACCTCTCCTTATATAATTAAGTTAAAGCGATTCTCTGCTGAATATTCTCCTCTTGATCATAAAGGAAATCTTCTTCTTTTCTTGATTTCCTTCCTTTCTTCGAGTGGCGGCTGCATCTTTTTCCTTTTTGCTTAAGGTATTACCTTCCTCCTCAAGGCTTTCCATTTCTGTGAGGAGGCTAGGGCTGAAGACGGGCTGGGCTTTTTGTGATGTTACTCATTGCGACGGGCTCGGGGAAATGTGCCCATTTCACCCCTAACAACTACTCCATGAACATGACCAGGGTAACCCGAAACATGTTTACCATGACGCAGTCAAGGGGAGAACCGCTGCGAAGTTTCATGGAAAGGTTCAAGAAAGCCACGATGGATCTCGGCGACATGCCAGATAGCGTTCCGCTGGAGGCACTCCGCAACGGCCTCCGATACGACTCTAAGTTTAAAGAGGATCTCTCTCTCCAACCATCGCCGACCCTCGAAGACGCGCTCCATCGATCCCAGAAGTATATCTTCCTCGAGGAAGACACCAACTTCTATGCCGAGAAGAGCGGTGAGAAAAAGCCCGCCATCGCCAGACCTAGGGAGGAAGGTCATGAACAGCGACGAAGACCAGAGGTCAGGAGATCACTCTCTTTTGCCGTCGACGATGACTTCCACCACTGGGACCCAGCAGAGCAGCCGCAAGCACTCGCATTAACGTCGTCTCGTCCAACTGTCGCCGAACCGGATGATGACAATAATCACGACCTGTTCTGTAGCTTCCACGGTCGAACCGGTCATGCAACGGAGAATTGTAGACATCTCATCGGCAGCCTCCTCAGGAAGTATCGAGAAGGAGTCGTCGCGGTAGAAGGCGACCGATCTCAAGGCAAAGATTTCGCGCCAAAGCCGGCCAAAGGAGGGCAAAAGGGAAAGCGATCCCGCCAGTTTCGCCCCCAAAAGCAGGGGAAGGTAAATCCGAAGCCAGCAACTGAGAAGGAGGATCACGACCATCCCGAAGATTTGCCGCCTCCACCAAAGCGACAGGTCAGCATGATCATGGGAAGTCTCTTAGACAACAACGATTCCATCTCGGCAATTAAGGAGTACGAGCGAAAGGCCGTCTCGGCCCAACGCCGCCCCAGTTCCCATCAGAATGGAGAAGCCCTACTCAACCAACTTGTCCGTCCGGACACGAGCATGATATCCTTCACGGACAAGGATGCGGAGGGGCTGGATACCCCGCATCTCGACCCGCTAGTGGTCAAAATACAAGTCCACGATTGCGACGTGGCAAAGATACTAGTTGACACCGGGAGCACGGTGAATCTGATCTTTAAGGAGACCCTAGACCGGATGGAGATTGAAGAAGAAACCATCAAGCCAGCATCTCGTCCGCTGACTGGATTCACCGCCGACACCGTGTTCAGTATCGGCACTATCCGCTTGCCCGTCTACGTCGGAGGAGTTTCCAAGCTCGTGAAATTCATCGTCATAGACAGACCAGCAATATACAACGCGATTCTAGGAACGCCATGGATCCACGAGATGAAAGCCGTCGTCTCGACGTTTCATCAGTGTGTCAAATTCCCAACACCGTTGGGGATCTTCACCTTACGCGGCAGCCAAAGAGTGTCACGATCCTGCTTCCTCCAAGAACGCCGACTCCGCTCTTCATCCTCATGCATGATCAATGAAGAGCTCGACCCGCGACTCCCCTACCACCAAAGACCTAAACCCGATCACGTCGATCAAGTCAGCATCGACGAGACGAAACCGGAAAGGAGCGTCGGTATCGGCAGCAACCTCAACGCCGAAATCAGAACCCAGCTGGTAGATCTACTGAAGGAGAACGTGCACCTCTTCGCATGGTCGATGGAGGATATGAAAGGAGTAGATCCCAGGATCACCTCACACGAGCTCAACGTTGACCCCACCTACAAACCAATCAAGCAGAAAAGGCGCAAGCTCGGCACCGATAAAGCTCAAGCAGTCAATGATGAAGTCGAAAAGCTACTACGAGCCGGATCAATCACCGAAGTGAAGTACCCCGACTGGCTCGCCAATCCGGTCGTCGTCAAGAAGAAGAACGGGAAGTGGAGAGTATGTGTGGACTTCACCGACCTGAACAAGGCCTGCCCAAAGGATAGCTTTCCGCTGCCACATATCGATCGCCTCGTCGAAGCTACGGCGGGGAACGAACTACTCTCCTTCATGGATGCATTCTCCGGCTACAACCAGATATTCATGCACCCAGACGACCGCGAGAAGACAGCCTTCATCACTGATCGAGGCACACACTGCTACAAAGTCATGCCTTTCGGCTTGAAGAACGCCGGCGCCACCTACCAAAGATTGGTCAACAAGATGTTTGCAAAACAGCTCGGCAATAGCATGGAAGTCTACATCGACGACATGTTAGTAAAATCTGCTAAAGCCGAAGATCACGTCAAGAACCTTCGAGAATGCTTTCAGGTCCTGACAAAATACGGAATGAAGCTCAACCCGGCGAAGTGCAATTTCGCCGTCACCTCCGGAGAGTTCCTCGGCTACATCGTAACTCAGCGCGGCATTGAGGCTAACCCAAAGCAGATCTCGGCAATTCTCGACCTCCCCTCACCAAAAAACTCAAAGGAGGTCCAGAGACTCACTGGCCGAATCGCCGCACTAAATAGATTCATCTCGCGCTCGACCGATAAGTGCCTTCCCTTCTACCAACTGCTCCGCTCCAACAAGCTCTTTAAATGGGACGAGAAGTGTGAAGACGCATTCAGGCAACTGAAAGAGTATCTCACTACCCCACCGATCCTCGCGAAACCCGAAGATGGCGAGACGTTGCTCCTCTACATCGCCATATCAAGCACAGCCGTTAGCGGCGCACTGGTCCGAGAAGATCGCGGCGAGCAGAAGCCCATCTTCTACGTGAGCAAAACCCTCAGCGATGCCGAGACGAGATATCCTACCCTCGAAAAGCTGGCATTAGCGGTAGTGATCTCGGCAAGGAAATTGAGACCATACTTCCAGTCCCACGCAATCATCGTCCTCTCAAGCCAACCGTTGCGCCAAATCCTTCACGGCCCAAACCAATCGGGTCGCATGGCAAGATGGGCGGTAGAACTGTCAGAGCACGACATCGAATTCAAAGGCCGAACCAGCGCAAAATCCCAGGTTCTCGCCGACTTCATTGTTGAGATCCCACCAGAGCTTGTCGTGAACGAAGCCGAGCATATCACCAAATGGCTCCTGCACGTTGACGGAGCTTCGTCCAAACAAGGATCTGGTGTCGGCATCCGCCTCGTATCCCCTACAGGCGAGGTCCTCGAACAGTCCTTCAAACTCGACTTCCCATCATCCAATAACGAGGCCGAATATGAGGCAATCATCGCAGGATTACGTCTCGCAAAGGAAGTCGGGGCCGACCATGTGCATGCATTCTGCGATTCTCAGCTCGTGGCAAAGCAATTCAGCGGAGATTACGATGCTAAAGACGACCGCATGGACGCATATCTCAAGGTAACGACGGAACTGTCCAAGCAATTCAAGTCGTTCGAGCTGACAAAAATTCCCCGCGCCGAGAACACAGAAGCCGACGCGCTCGCCGCCTTAGCCTCGAGGACCGACTCGGCTTTGCGGCGAACGATTCCCGTCGAAACAATTGAGCAACCTAGCATCAAACTTCCTAAAGGAGCGTTTATCATGACGATATATCAAGAAGAGGAGGAAGATGAAGACGACGAGCCAATGACCCCCGAGTCAGAAGAAGACCAATCTCGCTCATGGCAGGACGAGATCAAAGATTATCTGATCAACGGCACGATTCCAGCCAATCGTTGGGCAGCTCGTCGATTACGCCGCAAAGCCGCCTACTACTTCCTCCAAAACGACGAATTATTCCGGTGGACCGCAAACAAAGTCATTCTACGTTGTTGCGATGAGACGCAGGCCAAGAAGGTGATGATTGAGACTCACGAAGGAGCCGGAGGAAACCACGCCGGCGGAAAATCCCTGGCCTCTAAGATCAAGAAGCACGGACTGTTCTGGCCAAAGATGATCGAAGACTGCGAAAATCACACCGCGAAGTGCATTCCCTGCCAAAGATACGCCCCGATCATCAACGCCCCGACGCAAGAACTTCAAGCGTCCGTCCCGGCATATCCCTTTATGCGCTGGGCGATGGATATCGTCGGCCCGATGCCACGGTCCCGGCAATGCGCATACCTCCTGATCGTCACCGACTACTTCACCAAGTGGGTAGAAGCTAAAGCCTTCCCTAACCCCACTGCCAAAGACGTGCAGAACTTCATCTGGCAGTACGTCATCTGCCGACATGGTCTACCATATGAAATCGTCACCGACAATGGCGGCCAATTCGTCGCGGCAAGCTTCCGCGAGTTCTGCGCCAATTGGAAGATCAAGCTCGTTTATTCCACACCAAGATACCCCCAAGCCAATGGGCAAGCCGAGGCAACAAACAAAACTATCGTCGACGGCCTGAAGAAAAGACTCGAGAGCTACAAAGGAACGTGGGCAGACGAACTTGACGGCGTACTTTGGTCCCACCGCACAACACCCAGGTCGGCGACAGGCGAAACCCCATTCTCCCTATCTCATGGTTGCGAAGCATTAGCCCCCGCCGAGCTACACGTTGCGAGCTTACGACGATCACTAATGCCCCTCAACTCCTCGTTGAACGACGAATCTTTGCACGACAGTCTCGTCAACACTGAGGAGCTAAGAGATCGCTCCCTCTTACGCATGCAAAACTATCAGCAGAAAGCAGCAAGATACTACGCCAAGAAGATTCGCAACCGTCGCTTCGCACTACATGACCTCGTCCTGAAAAAAGTCCACGACTTCACCAAGCCCGAGCACGCCGGCAAATTTGGTTTCAACTGGGAGGGACCTTACCGCATCACGCGAATCATCAAACCAGGAGTGTACCAGATCGAAGACGACGATGGAAGCATACTCCCTCGCTCGTGGAACTCCATGAACTTGCGCAAATTCCGCCACTAGACGCGTAGCTTCGCGTCTCGTCAAAAAAAAAAAAAAAAAAAAAAAAAAAAAAAAGACATGTTCACTGCATGAACACTTGTAACGAACTACGAATGGCTTGATCCCGGCACGGGTACGTAGGCAGCCTTTTCACCGAGGCGCAGCTATAACTTAATAAAAATAAAAAAGCTTTTTTATTTTATTCGCTTGTATGCATGCATCTTTTTCTGAATCCTTGAGAAACATTCCATCTCGGCAGAAAAACCCAAGCAAGAATTTCCTGATTGACTTAGGTCAAAAACAGATGTTTTGGTGTGCCTAGTGAACTCGGCAAAATCAGAGTCATAAAATCCCTTTAGTACTCGGTAAATTAATGAGTCTCAAAGCCTCTGGAACTCGGCAGTATAATGAGTCCTTGTTTATGAGCTCGGCAAAAACAAAAGAGTCTCAAAGCTACTCTGAAGCGCACGCACAAAAGAGTAGTGTCGACGTTCTGGCCAAACGGTCGACCGCACATCGCACCCAGTGGACTGATCATCCCCCATTCGTAAAAGAATGACGCACTACAAGTCGAGAGCACGCATATCTCGCACGACCCTAAGCCATATGGGCAAGAAAAAATCGCTACCTTGTTAATCATATTCGACTTAGCGGCGTAGGAGTAATTCGAATTTCTAGACTTCGGTTCCTGTATCCGGCCTAAAAAGCGCCACCGCAAACAGATCCAACAAGCACGGATCGGTGTCTCTTAAAAACGAGAATTCTGACGAACTGCGCGACTTCGCATCTCGTCAGATGCATAGCATTGTCATAGCGAGAAGCATCTCGTCACGACAGAACTTGAGCATGCCAAGTTGTCTCGGCACGTTGAACCACTTGTCTAACGACGGTTAGACACTTGGATCATTCCGCTAGATTGACAACACAGAGCACCTCATTAAAGGGTATAGATTAAAAGCAGGATGTTTCAAAAAGCACGAAATCATCAACTATATTCGCGATATTCATCTCGCACAAAGCAAAACGATGAACGAGGAAGTAAAGCAAATACTTAAGTTTTAAATCCTGAAAAGCATATGGATTAAAACCCTCCCGGGCAATGTTGTTACATCGGCATGAATCGCCGCGACTGGTTAAAAGAAGAGTTCTTAAAAAGCAGAAAAGAGAGAGAATAGAGGCGAAGTCCTAAACGGCCTCGGAAGCATCCAGACCCGGTTTCGTCCCGGCTTCAGCACTGGCCGCTCCCGAACTCTCTCTCGTCGGCGATCCACCAATTATGAGCTCGGCAAGATTGGGCCTGAGAGTGTTATACATTGTACCAAATTGATTAAAACCCTTCGGTGTAACCCAAGTGTTATCAAAGTAGAAATCGGCAAGATTAAAGAGGCAACTTAACCTGTGTGGCGCTGCAAAGTCGTCCGCCCCGATTTCAACCTCGTCGATCAAGTCCCCGGCAGCTCTGCTCTCCTTGACTTTAGCCTCCAGCTTCGCGATAACAAGGTCAAAATCCTGAGGGACACCTCTCGTTCGCTGCACGTAATCGAGCAACGCTTCGTCAACCGCAATCTTGACCACTGCCTTTTCCACCTCATCACGCTGCACAACGAACCTGCCGAGACGATCTAAACGAGGAACATACCAGTCCCGCATGTCGTCATAAACGCGAGTGGCGACGTATTCAGCCTGCTTTTGGCGGGACTGTCGAAGACGGGAAGCCTCAGCCGCAGCATCTTCCGCGTCTCGGCGGGACTTCTCTTCGAGCTCTGCAACTTGGGCGCGCAACTTGACCACCTCATCCTGAAGGCCAGACGCCTTCAGGATCTCGCCATTCAGGACGCCGACTTTCCTTTCGAGATCAGCCTTCTCTCTCTCAAGGAACTCGAACCTCGGACCCTTAGATCGCTCGCTCTGCAGTTTGGCGATTTCCTCCCGAGCCGCCTTCAGCATGGTGTCGTATTGCTGGACAACTGAAGAGAACTTCCCGACAGCATTGACAAGGTCCGAAGAAACATCGACAACATCGCCCTTCAGCTCGATCTTCTTGAGTGGAACCCCCCAGTGAGGTTTAGGTTTGCAGCTCCAAACCAGCTCGGCACAGAACTTCTTGTTAAGCATAAGAGGAGAGCCCCCTGACCAGACAACTGCGACCGCATCCGGATCCGGGACCTCAGGATCAGCGGGCTCGACCTTAGGGCCTCTCGGCAACTCCGATGGACCCTCGCCAAGCTCGTCATCACCTGACTGACGAGACGGATCCTCGCCGACCTCGTCACCGTCGTCTCGACGAGATAGATCATCGCCACCGGGAGGAACGTCTTCCTCGTCAAGCACGACTTCGGGTGTCATCTCGGCAACAGATGACGCCCCCTTGGCCCTTCTCTCTCTCTCGATCTTGGCCCTCTTCGAAGCCCTGCAGAAGTGATAGCACGTCAGTAGCATATACCGAAACTACAATGAAAAACGAGTTCTCCATAAGAAAACTTACTTCGTCATTGATGCAATCGAGGAAGCTGGACGTTTGGCCGGTCCGCTTGATTCGGTAGCCGCGTCGGTCTTCCTCTCCTTCGGGGGAGAATCCGGGATCAGAATGGCGTCATCGGCGGATACGGGAGTCCTCTTCTTCAGCCCCATCTTCTTAGTATGACGAGACGATTTAGCTGCAAAAGATCAAGCAAGGATCAACGACAAGCATAGTCATGACGCAAAAACCGAATCAAAAAGCGATTGGGTTCTCACCAGTTGCTGGAGTAGAAGCGGACTTGATCCTTCCCTCTCTCTTCCTCTTCTTCCGCTCCTCCGACTTAGCAGCAAAGTCAGCCCAGATGATTTTGCTTCGATCTCGCAAAAGCTGGCACTTTTTCCGGAACGCGGTAGACGTTGGTCTCGGCACGACCCTCTCTGCAAAACAAGCAAAGATGAAAGGTTAGCATACCAAGGCTAAGCTCAATCTATGACGCGACGAAATCTACAAGCAATCTACCAGCCTCATCGACCCATTCCGTCAAAACATGGTCGGGGTTAAAATCTCCAATCGACGCAGCACTTTTCTTGACATAGAAGTAGTAGTGCTTCCAGTGGTGAATCTTGTCCTTGTGGGCGCCGTAAACGATGCCGTGCTTCATCGTGGTACAAAATCGTCTGAACCGCTCCTCCTTTGCACTAGCACGAAAGTCGGTAAGGCGCTCGAAGAGCTCTCGGTCAAAGGCGATCCCGAGATGATTGGCCAAGGCCTCGGTAAAAATCATATGCCGGACCACACCATGAGTAAGCTGACTCATGGGGACGCCACGCTGATAAGCGTAATCCAGCAGATGACGGAAGATGGGAAACCGTACCCCAAATTCCGTGAACCAGCACTCATATGCGCAGAACCATCCTGGCGGAGCATCGAAAGGCCTTTGCTCGGCAGAAGGAATCCGGATTTCTACGGCGTCAGGGAGTGAGCATCTCGACCTAAGTGCCGTGACGATCCCTTCGTCGATCCAAGATCGACCATCGGCGGTCAGGGAAGTCGCCGGAGTACGCCAAGGCATCTCGACGACTGACGGAAGACCCTCGAGTTCGACGTCATCCGGAGGTGGCGCTTCTTCCAGTCCTACCTCGGAATCCGCGTCCGAGTCATTCTCCGGGATCTCATCGCGATACCCGGAACTCTCACTATCCTCGTCCCGCAGGGACGGAGCATCGAAGTCAGCACGGACCCCCGAAGAAGGGTCCTTGGCCGTAGGATCCGGCCTTTCCGCCGTCGCCGCCCTACGACGGCTCTCCAGAATCCGGCTCGCTCGAACCGCATCACCGAGAAAGCCCGGGATCAGATTTGAAAGCGGGACATCATCGTCGTCCCGCGCTATAGCTTTCCCTTTCCCCTTTCGGTCCGACGGATCCATCAGACGAGAATCAGAAGACGAAGAGTCAAAATTCGACGAGAAACCCTAAAAATTCTGACGAGAGAAAAGCTCGAAGCGAGAAGAGAAGGAATTTCAAGTCAAGAAGCAAGCAAATCTAAGGCGATTACACAAAACCTATCGGTTTAACTAAGCAATGCGACTCGGATTCGAGATGAAAGAAGGAAATTACCTTTTCTCTTTCGGGACGGTTGGAGGCAATGAACAGGCAAAGAGGAGTTAATGTGGAAAAGAAATCTGAACGGTCTCTTTAAGAGGAGTTTCACGATTTTCAAGAAAAGAGAAAAACTTCCCTTCCTTTTTCCCGCTTGGAAAAACCTACTTTTCAGTTTTGATAAAATATGCACTGATGACGTGGCAATCCCACTCCTGACGAACCGCCTGTCGAGCGGCATAACTCCTCCTTTTGACGAGCCGACGTTAAAATAAGGGTGAACGGCTACTCTCTTCGACGAGCTGACTCGAATGAGATCGCCATAGATGGTTGATTCTTTTTGACGAGCTGATATCAAAAATAATCATCAAAATGCATATTCTTTTGCGGACAAGATGACGTCAACGTACTCTTTTCCCTTCCTATGGTTTTTATCCCAAACCGGGTTTTTCCATATCAAGGTTTTAATGAGGCGGTACGAATCTAAAGTCAATCGCACCTAAGACGAGCTAGCATTGGCACCTTGTGTTGTTACTAATAACTCTCGAGCTCAACTCCCATTCATGAAATTCGCCGAGACCAAATTGCATTTGACTCGCCAAACTGGGGGGGGGGACTTATTGTTAGGGGTGAAATGGGCACATTTCCCCGAGCCCGTCGCAATGAGTAACATCACAAAAAGCCCAGCCCGTCTTCAGCCCTAGCCTCCTCACAGAAATGGAAAGCCTTGAGGAGGAAGGTAATACCTTAAGCAAAAAGGAAAAAGATGCAGCCGCCACTCGAAGAAATGAAGGAAATCAAGAAAAGAAGAAGATTTCCTTTATGATCAAGAGGAGAATATTCAGCAGAGAATCGCCTTAACTTAATTATATAAGGAGAGGTCTTCATTCCTGGAGGACCAAGTCACGCAGCTCTAAAAACCCTAAAGCACTCTGCTCATCTTTTCTCTGTTTTCTCTTATTATTCGCATTTCGTCTCGTAAAGGCTTGTTTGACGAGACTATCCCTTGTATCCGAACCTCTTCTTGAGTGATTAATCCAAAGCTTCCCAAGTCTCCCATCCGAAATATCCCGTCATACTAACGTGTGCTATTTCTGGATCTAACAAATTTGATTTCAGCATTTTTCTTAATTTGTACGACGAACTAAATATTCGAACGAAGGCAACAAACGTGATACACTGAATTAAGAAACCCAAACATGAGCTGTTGGGAAAAAGGAGAAGACAAGATGTAAGATCCCATTTATTTTCCTCAAAAAGATAGTGAAGAAGTGTAATTAAAAATCATATTCACCAAAAGCTTTTCTCACTATACACATTACACAATGTCAAGCACAAATATGTATCACACAATTAGAGTACCCAAATTGAGATAAGAAAGTCAATATACTTTTCGTGCTACAAACAAAAAGGATATGAGGAAATCTCATATTAAAAAACCTAACCCATTTACGAAATCTTCAATTACCAGACCCAGAAGATATGAAATCTCCAAGCAACTCGATCCCACTCAGAATAAACACTAAAAACCCAATCCAAAACCACTTTTTAACAACAAATCACAAACTTGATATATGTTAACGCCACACGTATCACCTATGCTCGCTCCTATGGATCAAGGCTGCAGGGAAACGTATAATAGCTATTTTGATTTAGCCGTCAAGTTAAGTTGGCCTTGAGGATCAAGGCAGAGTCTCAAGGTCTATAAAAAAGTCAATTGGGTTTATGGTTCATTTTTTGTGTGTGAAAAATTGGGGTTATATTGAGGACCTTTAGGGGGTTATTGGGAGATGGATTTCAAAGACTTTTTAAAAATTTAAGAATCAGTTGTTATTGGTTTATGAATTCTGATAATTTTACTAAAATCCATTGTTATTGGTTTGATGATTTTTAAATTCCATATAGAATCCATTGTTATTCAAAAAATTTGTGTTTTATTGATTTCATGAATCCATAAAATCTTTGTTATTAGGAGATGAATTTTAAACAAAATAACTCATGAAACAAAACTTTCAAAATACTACCAATAACCTTTAGATTTTCAAAATCTCTTACAATAAAATATTTTGATTGATTTTCTAAATTTACATACTCTTTTCAAATCTAACAAAAACTCTTTATAAATTTAACAATTCTCTTAACTTTTAAAATCTTTCTAACTCCACACAAATTTTATTTTTAAATTTAATGCATTGACAAAGTTGCAGCAGCAATGCAATCAAAGGCAGAGATGACACGTTTCCACATTCTCTGATACGTGATAAGGCCATTTGTCGTCAGAAGTTTTGTTTTAATCCACTGGAATTTTACGTAGTTAATCATGGAACATGTAACATCTTATTCATTCATTCATATGTAAAATCAATCTAAATTTTTTGGGTACGGTTAGTCATGGGCAATACGGTGTCGTGGAGTTAAACGGGTCGGTTTTTTGGGTTTTACCGAACGCCAAGACTAGTAGTAAAACTAGTGGAGGACCCGCGCGTTTGCGCGGTGATATATTATGTTTTCATCAAAAAAAAAAAATAGTAGTAGTGTAAGGATACATTTTTTTTTATCTTTTCAGTTTAATTTAGTTTAAGTTATTTCTGTTGGATTCATTATATTTCTATTATAAAGGAGTAGGTATGAGACTTTTAACCCATATCCGAAAACCCGAACCAAATTGACCCACAATACCCGTATCCGATTGATTTTGGGTATAAAACAAATCACCAGATGGGTAAAATATTTGATATCCGTGGATATCAGATAATACAAGAACCGAACCGAACCGAAACCCGATCGGGTACCCAAATTATCTGAATGGGTATCGTAGATTATTTTTTTGATATTATAAATATATATTTTTTTAGGTTTTTTGATTTTTTTTTATTTTGGGTATAAAACAAATTACCCGATGGGTAAAATATTTGATACTCGTGGGTATCATATAATACCAGACCAGATTATTGTTTTATGAATACATTGGTGGATTTCTAGGGTTATCTAGTTATTTGCTGCTCGCTCTCAACTCATCCTGGAAAATAAACCGGCGCTGTTTTCACCTTCACCAACAAACAGTAGAATATTTAAATTTTCGAAAAATTATACCTTTAAACTAGCCTCATCAGACTTTGTCTCCGACAACACGACCCTTCCTCTGATCTCCTTCTCCTCGAATAGTTCCTTATGTTTCTTCAGAATCAGCTTGGTCTCCAAATTATCTTCCGGCTTTCGCTTACCCAACATATTAGCTTTGGAACTGGCCATGGAGAAGATGGATACACCGGCGGTTTATTTTCCGGGAAGAGCTGATCCACCCGAGGAAGCCGAAGACAAATCCTACAATATATTAAAGACCAAGCTTTTTTGCTGATGTGTCAGCTCCTCATTTTTTTGGACAATTTTGAATTATTTAATTAAATTGATATTTATAAAAGTCCGACCCAATTTCGTCTGGATCTAACACGCGGATCTTTGATACACTTAAAATAAACCGGGAAATTTGAACTCTGCTTAGTTCGATTCAATAATGAAATTCGGTTAGTAGTATTACAAGACCATGTTCGAATTAAAGAATCAACTAATTCAGCCCAACAATTGAATGTCATGTTTTAAGTAATGTGTTGGTCAAAATTTTGGGCCTCTATAATTAAAAGTTTTGGGTGCCGCCAACCCCAAACCTTTTTGAAATAAATTTTCTTTTTTGAAACATTTGCTTTAATGGTTAATTATATTATGGGTTTCTCCATTTAGTACATTGTATTAAAAGCTATGGTCCACGAAAATATTTAATTTTGAATACACGTTTGATGAGGGGAATCATCGTCAACTGTATTGGGGAAGTATATCTTCCGTCTTAAATGCCTGTTAACAGAGAGAGTTAATTGCAGAATGTTTTTCGGATGTATTATGGCTGATTTTGCATGGCTGTTAATTGAAAATCAACTCTACTTCATCTCAAAGCTAAAAATATTTGCAAATTAAACTTGAATTTAGTCGGTAATTATTAACTTACCTTATTGAAAGTCGGGGTTTCTAAATCAAAGATTGTCCTAGATTTAACCTACTAGGGATCGATTAAGGTTGTAACACCCCTATGGCCCTATATAAACAACTGCTATCCAGCTTCTTTCATTCACCGAGCAAAAAAAAAAAAACTTTCTCTAAGATTTAGAAACTAGATAATGTCGATGGCTGGTATTGAGAAATCCATAGGTAGTTTACTTCAAGCATTTAAGTTCCACTTCCAGTGATATAAGCGGTTTTTCATGAAGACCATCGTCTATGAAAGTGTTATAGTGTTCCCAGAATACCATAGGTTTCTGATTTGGATCTGAGGAAGGTTTGTGAAAGTGCGAGGCCTTCACAACACTAACAGTTTGATGACAGAGACGGTGTGGTAGGATTTGGATATGAGAAAGTGGAGAGGACTAAGTCGATAATGTGGTTGGTATGTGTGAATCTGATCTTCTCGGAGAAGATTATTGGACGAACGTCATCTAAGATGATGAGGGATTTGATTTTGCGAGAAAAGAGGAACAAACCCAATCGCGGTGAGGAAAAAAGAAGAAGGCGATGAATGCTTTATTGATAATTTACCTCAGTCTGCAGTTAGATAATACAAATAGTTTTTAAATTTAATTGAATCATAAGCCATTTAAAATATTTTGAAAAGAATCACATAAATATTTTAAAAATGTAAAATAACAAAATAATCTAAAAATGACGAATAATAAATTACTTTAAAAATGAGAAAATTAAAGTTAACACAACCCGCACATCTTGGATTGATCACATTTTAAGAATATTGGATGGATTAAAATTAAAGTTAATATTCAATATAATTTGAAAACAATTAAGGAATATAAAAAATTAGCATTGTAATGCATTCTAATTGACTAAAGTCCAAAACTTTGCGTTCTAATTGTTTTTCCTTGAAAAAATTATAATTTCATCGGGTTTGTTTCCATGTCAATTAAATAAGAACAAGACGGCATAGCTTAGAGTAACACAAAATAAACTTCAATCACCTTTTAAATAGTTTTGTTCCTATTTAAACTCCTAACGATCAATTTTGTTTTTGATTTAGAAAGACACATTTAACTAATCGTGTTTATTGATATTAGTTTTCATTTAATTTAATAATTTTGTAACTTATTGTTAGTTTTTCTCCTTAACTTAATTATTTTATTATAACAGTTTTACTCCATCCAGTAAAACTAAATGTTGATAATATCAAAAATATTTTTTTGAACATTTACACATATCCTAAAAGCGGATAGGTGGATGGCATGTACGTATTTGTAGACCAACGATCTAGATGCTTTTAGGACATGTTGAAAGTGTTAGAAAAATATGTAGATTCAACTGAAACTGAAATGAGTTATTTTTGTAATAACAATTTGCTAATATCAAAATTTGTAGAGGATGGGAGGGGATTTTGAAATTGCTTTGTTTGAAGGAATATTTATAGTAGAAAATTAACATATTTACTCTTTAGGTGGGGAGTTTGTGGAATCAAATTTTTTGGGATAATTTTTATCGAATCGTATCTAGATAAAATATTTGTTGGCGGAATATTTGTAGATTTAAACGATGGAGAAAAATTAGCATAATTAGATTTTTGACATGAAAACTTTAAAATCAGATTTTCGACATATGTACTTTGAGAGAAATATATAATGGATATTGCTATTTTTTCGGACCTGGTTATGCTTTTTAAGAAAATTTTACTGCTAAATTGTTTTAGCATTTTGTTTAAAGCTCTTTTAAAATTAATTGAATCGTAAGCTAATCATGAAATATGTTAATGTTCTTATTTTGACTGGAATTTTGTGGAATCATATTTTGGGAAAAAAAATTTGGAAACAAATCTCAACGTAATATTTGTTTGTTGGAAATTTGCAGATTTAAATTTTGGGGAAAACTTAGCATCATTAGATTTTATTTTTGGTGAAATATGTAATGTATATTGAATTTTAAATAAGGTTTGTCATTTAAATTAAATAGAATCATAGGCCATTTTAAAATTTTTGAAATCAATCACATAAATATTTTGAAAATGTAAAACAACCGAAAGAAGAAATAATACACTATAATTTATAAACAAATATTCACCCATTATTTAAAAATAAAAATCTAAATATTTTTGATCAACAACATAGACAATATACTTCATATTATGTTGTAAAATATGAGCAATAAGAAAATAAAACATATATTAATCCCAAAAAATATTTAAAATAGCATACCTATCAAATTATAATATACATTCAAAATAAAAAATATTAAAGTTCACACAACCCCGCGCATTAGGCGCGGGATATCACCTAGTATTTATGGAACGACAATTCGGTTTGGGCTGGGCTTTTAATGGTTGGGCCGGGTAAGATTATTTTGCTATGTTCTCTAGTTTATTTATTAGCTATCAACGCATTGCGAGTGTCCCACATCGGATAGCAGCACATCAGCTACCCTCGTTTGGCTTCCTATAAATAAAGGAACTTGTTTGAAATTAATTAGTGAGTCGATGATGACTAAGCTGAGTTATCCCTTGGTAACCCTGAGGTGTGATTGATCATGTAATTATCTATCAAATACTCAAATTTCTGTGAACATCCAAAAGAAGTTTCTATCAATCTTAGAGTATTTCAGATCAATACAAAATGTTTATGATTTCTTCTTCGATTAACATCAATCTAGCCTTCTAAATAGGCCTGGACATTTGGTTCTTCGGGTCGGGTTTCGGGTCTTTCGTTTCTAAAAATTTTAGAACCATTCGGGTATTTTATATTTTCGGGTCGGATCTGGTTCGGTTCCGTCCGGGTCCGAGTCGGTTCCGGGTATCCAAACTTTAGTTACAAAAAATAAAAAAAATTGTTTAATTAAACTGAAATTTTGTTTAAATTTAGCAGAAAATATTGAATATTAATAAATATAGATAAAGATTTTTGGATTTCTTGAATATTTTGGTTATTTTTATCTAAATATAACTATTATATTAGGTTTATAATTGTAATTTTACATATTTTGGTTATTTTAAATCTAAATATAACTAATATTTTTGGGTATATAATTATATTTTGAATATTTTGGATACCCATTCAGTTCTCGGATCGGTTCCGGTTCGGATCCGGTTCTTTGGTATAGAAATTTAGGACCCATTCAAGTATTTGTGTCGGTTCCGGTTCGGTTCGGTATGGTATTTCGGGTCCGGGTAAAAATGCCCAGGCCTACTTCTAAGCAAAAATACTCAAAAAGAGATGGCAAAGCTGCGTGAGATGGCTCATGAATATGCTAAGCCCAACAATTGGGATCGAGAAAGAAACGATTGGAGTTCTTGATTAGGGGTATGAAATGATTTCTTCAATTGCTACCTCTTATTTTTTTGAATGTGTCCTAAACTTGTAAATTTGTTTTCTGTAGGTAAGTAGATTAACATAATACATATGTTAACGCAACAATACATTAGAGCCTGATCAGACTAATGTAAATAACACGGAAAGAAACCACCGAATAGTCTTGAGCGATTAAACCAGAGCGTCTAAGAAATCTTAGATTACAGCAACATATTTTGTTGGTAGGTTATAAAAAGATAAACTTAAGTTACATTGTATCCCAAGTATCAAACACCAAAGAGCTTCTTCTATACGCAGGCAAAGTTATAAACTTAAGTTGCATTGTCGTCAGAGAAGGTAGTCTTCTTACCGGAGAAGGTTGGCTTTTGTTTCTTCATAGTGTGTCTATTTGGATCAAGTCTTACTCGTCGAAGGTTGTCTTCGTACCTGGAAATATATCAAAAAGACCCTTTTGTCATCTCTCCATATACCAAAAACTTCACCCAATCTGCTCTTCTTGCTAACAAAACTCTAAGGCAAATTAGTTAAATCCCTTACCAAAGTTTCTTGGCAAGCTTGTACAAGTTGTACGTCCTAATTAACAGATATAAAGCGTTAATTTTCTGTTATGACATCAAAACTAAGTTAGAGAAACAAATCAAATCAGTTTACTTGGGTCGGAAAGGGTATGATCGAGCTATCTCAGCCACTTGAACAAAAATACTACTACCGTTTTTCTCTTGCACCGCCTACAGTATCAAACAATTTAATCAGAGAAGTACTTGTATATTTTTCATAATTAACCATAAACTACTTTTCAAATGAGTACTCAAATACTTTCCATCGTTAACTATAGACTACTCTTACCTTCTTTGCTTCGTTAGCAGAAGCAAACTTAACATAGCAACAGCCCACATGCTCACCCCAGTCGTCTACAATAAGCCTAACACCAACAACTTCCCCAACAGATCTGAAGATTCTGATGCTGCAAAGAAAATGTTCATGAAAAACTTGCTCCAAGAACGAAAAGAAGAAATTTTATTTGCTGTTACTTACATATATGATATGTCACAAAGAGATTCTTTTTTCAGAGAGACACTGGCAACAAAGACCGTCTTCTCTCTTACGGCAAGTTCCTGAATTTTAACAGCCAAGAGTGTTAAATTGCATAACAAAAAAAAAAAAAAAAAAAAAAAAAAAGTAGATTTAAATTATAAGTCATCCTTGGACTTTGTGGCAACACTTGCGTTATTAAACGCTAAACGTTTCTTCTGGGCCTGACATATAAGGATTACATGTACCTCGAGAAGAAGATCGGGAGTTCCATCAAGTCTTTCCACTGCGGCATCTTCTTCTACCAGAAGGCTTTCTCGTCGAAGGTGGTCTTCGTACCTGGTATATCAATAAACCCTCGTTTACCAACAAGTTCAACCAATGTGCTCTTCATAACCAACTCAAGAAGAAAATAGTTAAATCCCTTACCAAAGATAGTGATCTATGCAATGCCTAATGAACAAAAAACAATAGCGTTAGTCTTTTGTAATGAAGTTACAACCATAAGCAAATCTCCATAACATGGAAAATCAATTTTACTTGGTTCGTAGAGGGTATGGAGCTTTTTCAACGACATTAAGAAAAATCTTGCGATTGCGCAAATATTCACTCTTCTTCACTAGCAGCGCCTACAGTATAAAAGATTTGATCAGCAATTGTACTATCAAATAACTACTTGTAATACTAAAATACTTTTTTACATCGCTACTACAAAAATACTCACCCACTTTGCTTCGTCAGCAGAAGCAAACTCAACAAAGCCAAAGCATCTATGATTGGCTCTGTGGTTTACAATAAGTCGAACATGAACAACTTCTCCAACATCTTTGAAGAAGTCAATGCTGTAAAAATGGAGGAAATTAAATGAGATGGGAAACAAAGATTGTCTTTTCTTTTAAGAAACATCCTACTTACATATCTGATACTTTGGTTCGGAAATAGAGATGGGAAACAAAGATCGTCTTTTCTATTAAGGCAGCTTCCTGAATTTAACAGCCAAGTCATGTGTTAGCACGACTCTACGGAGAAAAAGACTTAAAAATGAAATAACAACAAAAAGTAGCCTCATCTAAAGATTAAAATCATCTTTCGACTTTGTGGCAAGTGGCAACAGTTGTGTTATTAAACGCTAAGCACTTCTTTCAGATGAGACGAAGAGTACCTCAACAAAATCGGGAGTTTTATCTTGTCCTTTCATCAACAAAATCTTATGATCGTGCAAATATTCACCATTCATATTTTCCAGTGCCTAGAGTATAAAAGATTTAATCAGCTATAGTAGTCACAAATATCTACTTGTATAGTTTTCAAATTACTTTAATACTTATTTCATCATTACTACAAAACTACTTACCCACTTTGCTTCCTTAGCAGAAGCAAACTCGACAAAGCCATAGCCCACATGCTTACCCCCGTGGTTTACAATAAGTCGAACACTAACAACCTTTCCACAATCTTCGAAGAAATCGGTGCTGTAAAAGTGGAGGGGTAAAAATATCAGTGATGAAAAACTTTATCCGAGAACGAAAATTGGAAACTAATTAAAGGTGCTACATACATATGTATTATCCTAGTTGTTTGGGGAGAGATATTGGCAACAAAGAGAGTCCTTCCTCTTACGGAAGCATCCTGAATTTGACAGCCAAGTGTGTTAGCACGACTCTAAGGAGAAAAAGGACTAGCAGAAAGTACACTTTATCCCATAATTATAAGTCATCTTTCAGACTTTGTGGCAACATGTACAGTACAGTTATTAAACGCTTAGCATTTCTGTCAGATAATTTTGAAGATAATAAGAAGAGGTACCTCAACAAAATCGGGACGTGTCTCATCGTCTGCTATCGGAAGGTTGTCTCCGTACCTGGAATATATCAAAAACACTTTGTCATCTCTCCATGTACCAAAAACTTCACCCAATGTGCTCTTCATAACAAATTGAAGAGAGGCAAATAGTTAAATGGCTTACCAAGCCTTGTGATCTATGCAATACCTAATTCACATACAAAAAAAAAAAAGTAGCGTTAATATTCTGTTACTGCGTAGAATAACTCTAGCAATAAGTTACAACGAGTGTTATGGAAACAAATCAAATTACTTTGGTGGGAAAGGGTATGGAGCTGCCTTAACAACATCAACAAAAATCTTGCGATCGTGCAAACATTCACCATTCTTCTCTTGCAGAGCCTTCAGTATAAAGGATTTATCAGCAAATGTAATTTCAGATAACTAGTGGTATATTTTTCATCATTAGTAACAAACTAGTTTCACCTTCTTCGCTTCGTTAGCAGAAGCAAACTCAACAAAGCCATCGCCCACATATCGGCCCTTGCGGTCTACAATAAGTCGAACACGAACAACTTGTCCAACATCTTTGAAGAAGTCGATGCTGTCACAAGTGGAGGATAAAACATTACTCGTGTGAAAAAACTAAAAACTTGCTCCGAGAAGGAAAGTGGATAACTGAAGGTGTAGCTACTTACATATCTGATATTTGAGTTTCGTCAGAAGAGAGATTGTCAACAAAGACCGTCCTTTCTCTTACGCCAGATCTCTGAAATTAACAAACAAGTTTGATAGCATTACGACTCAGAATAAATCTTCAGAATAAATCTTTCGACTTTGTGGCAACACTTGTATTATTAAACGAACGCTAAACGTTTCGACATATTTTGAACAGAACAGCTACCTCAACAAAATCGGGAGTTTCATCAAGCCCGTCCACTGTTTCCTGTTATCTTTTGAAGATGAATGATTGATTAAACATAAACCTGTACAATATATGCAAAATATCTACCAAACAGTAGCATATATAAAATTCTAAAATTTATACCTTCACTGAGCTTAAATTAACCTCATCAGACTTTGTCACCGACAACTCGACCCTTCCTTCGATCTGCTCATTCGTTGACTCCTTCTCCTCGGATATTTCCTTATGTTTCTTCAGAACCGGTTTGGTGTTCAAATCATCTTCTAGCTTTCGCTTACCCAATAAATTAGCCATGGTGAATATGAATTCAGCGTCGGTCTTTCTCCAGGAAGAGCTGAGAGCTGAGAGCTGTAATAATAATAAGTTATAAATAGCCCTAGAGAACCACCGAGGAAGAAGGTATTTCTAAACTAATCTGATTTTGGCTGGGCTTTCTTTATTGGTTGGGTTTATGTCCACCGTAACTTTTGGGTTTTTTTTTCTTTCTTTTTCCCGCCAACATTATCAGAAAAGTCTTTCGTTTTAAATTGTAAAAAGGCTGCTGATTCGATGTTCAACTGAAACTCGATTTTGATTTCATTTTTACATGAACAAAATGTATTGTATTTGAAATAAAAAAATCTAACGAGATATCTAGAGTCCTTGGTGTCATTTTGCATTGCATTTTTAGGGTACTATGGAGCTTAATGGAGCTACAGGGCATAGAGATAGCCAAAGGCAAAACCCGCCAAATTCGAAAATGATAATATTTGATTCGTTTATGAGGATAGATTTGTATTTATGTTTATTGGTTATTAATGACTATGAAAAACGTTTATGGAATATTAAAAAAAAAATTGTGATCTTAAAAATTATCGTAGATTTTAAAAATGATTTAAACCCTAAACATAAGAGTAGAGGCTGAATGATTTTTTTTTTAGATGGAATGATTACGATATATATAGAGAAATTTTAAGAAATACATATTTTGGGGTGTCATTTTTCAGACAATTTTTAAAACTACACATTTTTCTAATTTTAATATATAAGTTTAGGTTCACTAATCATTGACTACGGTTTAGATTATGGGGTTTATAGTTTAAATTTAGGGGTTCAAGGTTAGATTTTAGGGTTTATGGTATATATTTTAGAGTTTAGAGTTCTTTTACTCAATGAAAAAGTGTAGTTTTGAAAATAAACACCTAAGAGATGTAGTTTTGAAAATTTCTCATATATATAGGTCTCATATGAGAAATTAGGGATTGCATATTAATTACTAATCTATCTTTTACATATTTATACTCTACACGCCCCCTCAAGATGGAGGGAGATATCAGACTCCAATCTTGTTAAACAGCTCCAGGAATCTTGCTCGTGGCAATGCTTTGGTAAGGGCATTGGCTAACTGATAGTTGGTCGAGAGATGAGTTACTCGTAGAGCACCAGATTGTACATTGTCACAGATGAAGTTATAATCAAGGGCCAAGTGTTTCATACGCAAGTGGAATACGGTATTGGCACCAGATTGTACATTGTCACAGATGAAGTTATATTTACCATTTTCTCTAATCTATATATATAAAGTTAAATGTTCTCTCTTCTTAGACTTCCACCTCAGCAAATAGATAGCTTAAAAAAATGACACATCAGCACATTTTTTTTGATTTATTATATTTTTTTTCTTCTATTCTAATTCTCTAAATAATTATCATTTATGAATGCAGAAATATGAAAAGTCATTTAAAAAATCCCTTATGTATAAATATACAAAAAATAGTATTTATTAATTTTAGTGTCGTCAAATTATATAATTTAACTTCAAATACATATATTAGCTAATGTCAAAAAATTATAGAAGGGACACTGATTTTTTTTAAAGTATTTTAATATGAAATGAGACGAGACCGGACAGGATGGGAAAAGAAAAAATCGAAGGGACGAGAGAGAAATTTTGCCTACCTCTTATTATATTAAGTGACGAGACGGGATATAAAGAAACGGAAGAGGATGGGATGAGACATACATGAATTTCGCATACCCCTAATTATATTTAGGGACGGGTCGGGAAAAAACGAAATGAATGGGATGGGACAGGACAAGACGGGAAAGAACAAAATGGGATAGGATGGGACTAGACTGGACGGGATGGGAAAAAAATGACGGGATGAAAAGGAACAGAATGGGAAGGGATGGAACGAGACGTGAATTTCGCATACTCCTAATTATATTTAGGGACGAAACGGGAAGAAACCAGAGGAACATGATGGGACAGGAGAAAACGGGAAGGAACTGAAAAGGATATGATTGGACAGGACGGGGAGAGGACGGGAAAGAACGGGATCGAATGAAAAGGAACGAATGGAATGGGATGGAAAGGGACGAACGGAAATTTTGCCTACCCCTAATTATATTTAGGGACGGGAAGAAATGGAAGGAACAAAATGAGATAGGACAAGACGTAAAAAAACATAATAGGATATGATGAAACTATACGGGACGAGACAGACAGGACGGATGGGAAGAAAAAGAACGGAATGGGACGGGATGGGATAGGATGGTACGAGAATTAATATATGTATGACATTTTTAAAACAAAAAATTAAATTACAAAATTTGATATCTTCAAATTTTCTTCTAACCAAGTTAATAATAACAACGTCAAATTCCGCGCGAAGCGCGGATTATCCCTAGTTTATAATAAAAAAAAATCATGTTTTCGAAAATTCAAGAAAGCAATAAAGATTATTTGACTATAAACCAAAATTATCGTTATTATAGCACGTGTTATTTGAAAGTGAAAAACTAAAAATCCCATAGAAAATAATATTTTATTATAACATCAATATTTTTTATTATTTAAATATAAATATTTTATTATATTATGCTTATTACAGAATCATTACATGACTAATGTTATTCAGAGATTTTTGATCCGGTTTTCAATATTATTTTACTTAATTTTAAGATTAATCACATTTTGTTAAATCTATTTTGGTAAAAAATTTCAAAAATTTAATTTAAGATAAACTCCACGTATACGCGGGATCTTATCTAGTATATAATATAAGCCAAATAGTTGAACATTACAAAAGACCAAAAACTACTTAAATTCTTCATACATTATTAAACTTTAGTACTTAACAATACAAAAAAACAACTTAAATTCTACTTCCATAGGAATTTAAATCATCATCTTCCATGGGAGACAGAGGACGAATGTCCTAGAAACTTCTCAAGGAATAATAACTTGTTGCATTGCAAGAGAAATTTGATTTCAGCATTTTTCTTAATTTGTACGACGAACTAAATATTCGAACAAAGGCAACAAACGTGATACACTGAATTAAGAAACCCAAACATGAGCTGTTGGGAAAAAAGAGAAGACAAGATGTAAGATCCCATTTATTTTCCTCAAAAAGATAGTGAAGAAGTGTAATTAAAAATCATATTCACCAAAAGCTTTTCTCACTATACACATTACACAATGTCAAGCACAAATATGTATCACACAATTAGAGTACCCAAATTGAGATAAGAAAGTCAATATACTTTTCGTGCTACAAACAAAAAGGATATGAGGAAATCTCATATTAAAAAACCTAACCCATTTACGAAATCTTCAATTACCAGACCCAGAAGACATGAAATCTCCAAGCAACTCGATCCCACTCAGAATAAACACTAAAAACCTAATCCAAAACCACTTTCCAACAACAAATCACAAACTTGATATATGTTAACGCCACACGTATCACCTATGCTCGGTCCTATGGATCAAGGCTGCAGGGAAACGTATAATAGCTATTTTGATTTAGCCGTCAAGTTAAGTTGGCCTTGAGGATCAAGGCAGAGTCTCAAAGGTCTATAAAAAAGTCAATTGGGTTTATGGTTCATTTTTTGTGTGTGAAAAATTGGGGTTATATTGAGGACCTTAATTTAGTGTATAATGCAGTGACAAAGTTGCAGCAGCAATGCAATCAAAGGCAGAGATGACACGTTTCCACATTCTCTGATACGTGATAAGGCCATTTGTCGTCAGAAGTTTTGTTTTAATCCAGTGGAATTTTACGTAGTTAATCATGGAACTTGTATTATCTTATTCATTCATTCATATGTAAAATCAATCTAAATATTTTGGGTACGGGTTAGTCATGGGCAATACGGTGTCGTGGAGTTAAACGGGTCGGTTTTTCGGGTTTTACCGAACGCCAAGACTAGTAGTAAAATTTATTACCAAAAATCCGATTGTTGTTGAAGAGGTTGTTGCTCATAACTTTTCTATGTTCTTGCTGCTCTTCTTTTAGGTAAGCGAAATCCTGAAGATGATTTGGAGACCAAACCGTTTCTGAAGAAACATAAGGAAACCTCTTACCAAACCGTGGACGACAAGGTAACCTCAGATGGTCTCGGAATCCTCTTGTTCTTTGAAAATAATTTTCTTTACACTGACAACCAAAGGATTTTGCTGATCATGTACAATTTTTGTTCTTAAACCCAACCAATAAAGGCCCAGCCCAAACCAGATATGTATATATTGGTGGATTTCGAGGGTTATCTAGTTATTTTTGGAAACTAAATCGGCGCTGTTTTCACCTTCACCATGGCTTCTAGCAAGGAATCGGCCACCAAAGTTATTAATTTATTTGGTTTGTTTTGTGTGGCTCTGAGCTCATATCTAATTTATTATGCTTGGCTGAAGAGGTTGTTGCTCATAACTTTTCTATGTTCTTGCTGCTCTTCTTTTAGGTAAGCGAAATCCTGAAGATGATTTGGAGACCAAACCGTTTCTGAAGAAACATAAGGAAACCTCTTACCAAACCGTGGACGACAAGGTAACCTCAGATGGTCTCGGAATGAAAATAATTTTCCTTACACTGTGTTCTAATGGCGCTACTCATGTATGTAACAGGAGGAGGAGACAACCGAAGGATTTGCTGATCATGTACAATTTTTTTTTTTTTTAAGAATTTTAAATTTTAATTTTTGTATGTTCCATTACGCATCTTGTTCTTAAAAATCGTGTGGTTCCTTTTCGCCTCATGTTCAAGTGAGCATTCTTGTGCTAATTACACACTTGGCTGTTAAATTGAATTCAGGAATCTGCGGTAACAAAAAAGACGCTCTTTATTTGCCGTCTCCCTTCCCAAACTAAAATATCAGATATGTAAGTACACCTCGATTAAAATTTCCACTTTCCTTCCTTGTCCGAGCATGACTGATATTTTTGTTTTATTTCTCCAGCATCGATTTCTTCACAGATGTTGTACAAGTTGTTCGTGTTCGACTCTCTGTAAACGGCAGGTGTCTTCATTTGAGCTATGGCCATGTTGAGTTTGCTTCAGATAACGCAGCAAAGAAGGTAATGATTGGTTTATAGTTATGGTAATGATGAAAAAAGGTTATTTAACTAGTCGTTACGATTGCTGATTAAATCTTTTATCCTCTAGGCACTGGAAAAAAAAAATGGTGGATACTTGCTCGGTTCTCAGATCAAACTTTCTGCCGCTAAAAAAACTCCAATGCGTCCACTACCCAAGTAAATTGATTTTCAATGTTATGGTTTTTTTGTTTCTGTAACGCTGGCTGTTACTTATTGCTCACAGATGACTAACGCTTTTATTTTTTTTGTAAATTAGGTATTGTATAGAGCACAAGGTTTGGTAAGGGATTTAACTTTTTGCCTCTTGAGTTTGTTAAGTTTTTTGGTATACATGAAGAGATCACTAGTTTTTTTTTTTTTTTTTTAATTTTTCAGCTACAAAGACTACCTTCGACGAAAGAGCCTCCCTATAAGAGAAGATGAGACACCTCCCGATTTTGTTGAGGTACGTACATGTTCTTATTATCTTCAAAATATGGTGCCAGTTTTAGAATATACTCCCACTTGTTTTGTTGATGAAGCAATTTGAAGTCCTTTTCTCCCTAAGAGTTGTGCTAACACATTTGGCTGTTTGTTAAATTCAGGAAGTACTATTTGTAGCCAATCTCTCTCCCCAAACTAAAATCTCAGATATGTAAGTGGCACCTTAATTATATTTCCACTTTCCTTCTCGCCTCTCGGAGCAAGTTTTCCATTACCAATATTTTATCCTCCCCTTTTACAGCCAACACTTCTTCGAAGACGTTGTTAGTGTTCGACTTATTGTTAACCACGAGGGTAAGCATGTGGGCTATGCCTTTGTCGACTTCGCTTCTGCTGACGAAGCAAAGAAGGTGAGAGTAGTAGTTTTGTAGTAATGATAGAAAAATGTATTTAAGTAGTTATTTGAAGATACCATTGCTGATTAAATATTCTATACACTGTAGGCGCTGAAAAAGAAGAATGGTGAATATTTGCATGATCACAGGATTTTTCTTCAAGTGGCTAAGACAGCTCCATACCCTCCACAACCCAAGTAAATTGATTTTCGAGATTCTGGTTGTGACTTATTATTGCTACAGTTTTGATACTAACGCTATTATTTTTGGTAATTAGGTACAATCTTGCAGAGAAGCTTTGGTAAGGGATTTAACTATTTGCATTTTGAGTTTTGCTATCGGCTCAAGTTTTTGGTATACATGGAGTGATCACTCTAGTGTTTTTGATATTTCAGTTACGAAGACTACCTTCGACGACAAAACCTTGTGATACAAGAAGATGAGACACTTGATGAAACTCCCAATTTTGTTGAGGTACCTCTTCTTATTATCTTCAATATATGTCCGGCTTAGACATATAATAACACAACTGTTGCCACAAAGTCGAAAGTTGTCTTATTATTCTGGGGATGAATCTGCTTTTTGTTAAATTCAGGCAGTTGCTGTAAGAAAGAAGACTCTCTTTGTTTCCGGTCTCTCTCACGAAGCTGAAATATCAGATATGCAAGTTTCTTTCCTTTTTTTTTTTCCTTTCGTTTTTAGAGAAAGCTTTTCATGACTAATATTTTACCCTCCATTTTTACAGCATCAATTTCTTCAAAGATGTTGGACAAGTTTTTTGTCTTCGACTTATAGTAGACTACACGGGCAAGCATATAGGCGATGGCTTTGTTGAGTTTTCTTCTGCTAACGAAGCAGAGAAGGTGAGAGTAGTTTTATACTTTATAGTAATGATGAAAATAGATGAATAGTCACCTGAAAAGTAGTGTATACATGTGATGAAGATGATGCTAGTATTCATTTGATTAAATCTTTTATACTGTAGGCACTGGAAAAGAAGAATGGTGAATACTTGCACGATCATAAGATTTATATAGATGTGGCTAAAAAGGCTCCATACCCTCTACGACCCAAGTAAATTGATTTTCTGTAACACTGGTTGTAACTTTTTGCTGGAGTTGTTTTGATGCCATTACACAAGGCTAACACTAATTATTTTTGCTAATTAGGTATTGCATAGATCACAAGGTTTGGTAAGTGATTTAACTATTTGCATCTTGAGTTTGTTGTTATCAAGAGCACATTGGGTGAAGTTTTTGGAAACATGTTTTTTTTATATTCCAGGTATGAAGACTACCTTCGACAAGAAAACCTTCTGATAGAGGAAAATGAGGCAGTGGAAGGAGATGATAAAATTCTCGAGTATATTGAGGTACATGTTCTTATTATCTTCAAAATATGTCCGAGGTCAGAAGAAATGCTTAGCGTTTAATAACACAAGTGTTGCCTCAAAGTTGAAAGAGGATTTATTCTGGGTATGCAATTTAATTTCAGGAAGTTGCTGCGAGAAGAAAGACCCTCTTTATCGCCAATATCCCTTGCAAAACTAGTATACCAACGATGTGAGTAGCACCTTAAATTTCCTCTTTCCTTCTTTTTTCATGACTCATATTTTATTCTCCATTTTTGCAGCGTCCATTCCTTCAAAAATGTTGGACGAGTTGCTCTTCTTCGACTTATTGTAGACCACAGGGGTCAACGTGTGGGCTGTGGCTTTGTTGAGTTTGCTTATGCTAAGGAAGCAGAGAAGGTGAGAGTAGCTTATAGTAGTAATGATGAAAAGTATTTAACTAGTCATTTGAAGAGAAGTGTTACTTATGATGAAAAATATACAAGAAGACATTTCGAAAGTGGGATTGCTGACTAAATCTTTTATGCTGTAGGCGCTGAAAAAAATGAGTAATCGTGAGTTTAGTCTAGACATGGCTGAGATAGCTCCATACCCTCTGCGACCCAAGTAAAGTGTTTTTCCATATGGAGATTTGTTTCTCTAACTTGTTGCTATGCTATAGTTTTCATGTCATTAACGCTTTTTTGTTTGTTTGTTTGTTAATTAGGTACAACCTTGCAGAGAAACTTTGGTAAGGATTTAAGTAATAGTTGCCCTTATGAGTTTTGTTATCAAGGTCGAAGGCGACATGACAAGGGTCTTTGATGTTCCAGGTCGAAGGTAGAAAGCCTTCTGGTAGAAGAAGAAGAAGAAGAAGAAGAAGAAGAAGAAGAAGAAGAAGAAGAAGAAGAAGAAGAAGAAGAAGAAGTAGAAGATTATGATTTGGAGACCAAACCGGATCTTAAGAAACAGGTGGTACCTATGATGATGGGCGGAGTCTGCTGTAAGAAGGTTACTTTCTGTTACGATGACTGATAGTAGAAGAAGAAGAAGAAGAAGAAGAAGAAGACTCTGTTACCGTTTTTCTTATGTTTTAGTGAAGTTTTTGTTTGAACGTAGGTAAAAATGAATGGTCTGGTGTTAAATCATTAGAGCGCGATTGGAACTGATTTGGTTGACCAAACCGGAACACAAATTTTGCTTTTTGGAAATTAGCAATAGCACACTTTGTTAAAAGTCAATTGCACTCTTAACACACCTTTTAGCACACTAGCACTAGCACTTTGTCAAAACTCATGTTTTAGCACTTTTTCTTGTTTATCTATCTCTCTCTCTGCTTTATATTTTCATGGCTAACTCATTACCAAATTGGATATATCTTAAGAAGAGGCCTTTACAGCTACAAGATAGTTTGATAGTAGATGAGAACATAGATGACTTGCCATGTTTTCCGATGAAGATGAAGCTATCATTCTGCTTATGAAAGCATTTCTTCGAATTGCTACCACCTCTTGTTTTCTTTGATCGTGTGTATTTAGGTAAATTCAAACATAATATATGTTAACGCCACACTACTACATTAGCCATGATCAGAATAATGTAAAGAACACGTCCTATAAATTAATAGGCAAAGAAACCAGAGCATTGCATTGCACTGAGCGTTTAAAGCAGAGCATCTAAGAAATCATACATTAACGCTACTATAATAATTACGGTAAAAGTATTGACTAAAGCAATATAGAATTAGCTAACTAATTACCCAGAAAACTCCAATAGCTTGATTTGTAGAGATGTTTACTGTTTCTGAGAATTTTTTAGTGTGTTTTACTGTGTACAAGATTGTTTCTTATATAGAAAACTAGTATTCCCCCATGCGTACGCACGAAGAATCTCTATTACAAAGCCTAAATTTTTTAGTTCACCACGGACTGCTGACATCCATCGACCAACAATCGGTTTGAGTCCGTTTGACCTCCGTGACGGTTAAATATCGTTTTTTGCAAATTGCAAGCCATGGACGTGGGAAACTTTTTATTGTGAAGCCTTCTAGATGAGTAAGAGGGTTTGATCTAAGGTATATTCGCTTAGACGACAATCCAAATTTCGTAGAGGAGCTGGTTGATGTTTTTTCGCTACCTGATCGATCCATCAATCCCAGTTGTAGAATCATCTTCTCTCTCTCTAGCTGGAAGATGAAGTAAAATTCGGACTAGGGTTCTCGATTCGTTTTTTTATCAAATATTCAGGTAAAGTCGTGCTTTTGAATCCTCAATCTGACGACCTTTGGGTTTCTTTTTGTTTTCTTTTGCCAAATAAACCTCCAGCCAGATCTTTTCCAGCTCTGAGAAAAAGGAAGATGATCAGTATCTTTCGGAGTTGGAGGTGTTAAGAACTACAGCTCACAAGACTAGTCCGGATTTGCGCATTTCGGCCTCCAATCTTGAGATTGAGTTTGAAAAACGAAAGACAATGAAAGGGAGAGGACGTGGAAAAGCTTGGCAAAAGATGAAGCTGGCCGAAAGGATATCTAAGGAGTTCATAAGAAATGAAGAGCTCAGGAAAGAAGCGGCACTGCAGAGCTCTAATAGCGAAGTAAAGTGTGCTGATGAGTAAGAAAGACTGGAAATCTTGTGCTGATGATCTCACTATGCAATTGCAATTAGAGATTGATGCGACAATTTGTGAAACCGAGTGATCTGAAAGGAGCTGAGCTGAGGCTATTGGAAAAGGAGCTGGATTTTGAGAAGAAACGATCAAAACACTTGAACAAAGTTGCTCGTTTTGAAAAATTTCGAAGTGAATTCCAATTTAAAGAGATGAGTCTCTTAGAACTTGAGGTTGGTAGTCGACTGGCTGAGTTTTTTTCAAGAGGCGTTGAAGGTACTGATCATGAAAAGGTTTGTTTATACTTTATATTGTATACTTTCTTCTCTGAATACATGTTTTGACGGATTTGGTATAATTTTAGGTTGAAGAACTTGGTCGCTTAAATCTGGAGATTTGTATTTGTAGTAATCAGATCAATCTACTGCGTGAGCATTTTTCAAGAAAGGTGTGTTTACTTTCTTCTCTGAAAATAACATGGATGTTTTCACAACATAACATCGCTTTTGGTCTTTTCATTTTATTGCTTTGCAGGGGAAGGGCCGTAATGGTGAAAAGCATTCTGACGCAAGCTGCCATTTGGTAGCCAGCTCTGGTTCTCACGACCAGGCTCGCAAGTCCTCTGCCCAGTTAATTCCTAGATCTGGACGAGGCATGAGTGAGTCTGCCTTAGGTACTGATGGGCAGTTAGCGACCTCACAGGGGAAAAAGCAGTTCTCTGTAACTACTTCAGCAGCAAAACTCAAACCGAGTATCCAACCAACAAAATCAGGTATGTTCAAGAAAACCGATACTAGGACAAATGGAATTCTCTGTTTAGTGAATGAGAACTCTCTCCAAAGTCGTCAAATAGATAGTCATGAGGTAGTTAATGAGCACCCTCGAAAAAGAAAAGAGATGTCAGCCAAGACAGTTAACAAAGCTGGTGGAAGTACAGAGGTGCCTGAGAAAACTGCAGCTTTATCTTTTGAGGACGTTGCTGCAATAGATTGTATGAAGTTGCTTGAGTTGGATGATCCTGAAGAAGAAAGTTATTACAAGATGGCAAGAGAATCGATTCTGTCCCCGGATCTTCCTGAGTTAGACTTTTCGGGTGGTGAAATCTGAGACTGAAGACAAAGTGCTTGTGAACACTAAACCGGGCCCACACACTAAGTATTTAGGAGTAATTGAATAGATGAGTAAAAGCTAAGTAAGATCCACAAATAGGATTAGTATTGAGAACAGAAAATGTGATTACAACGTCTTTTGATTTTTGTTTGAAATGTTAGCTTTTCTTTTTACCCGATTCAATGTGGTCGATGAAAGACAAGGTCCAATTCTCAATAGTTCGGGAGATCCTGTAGAGGATAACTTTGATCCTCATCCAGGATCGAGCATCATAGCTGACAAAATCGTCGATCTTGGAACGCTTTACAGGTTGGAGATTCGAGCTAGAAGAAAAAAGAATCGATGGAGAGGGTTCGACCTGGATACAATCGCGCATATCTTCATTACCTCACTTTATGCTGACAAGAGACCACAATAGAGAAAATTTTGCTTTTTCTTCAAAATCAATCAAGATTCAGTTGGCGATTTTTATTTTAATAGATTGCTTATACCTTAGAGTTTAGGAAACATAGAAAAGACGACCAATTTATGTTTTTTTCAGTTTCCTTTTGTTCAGTTAATCATGTTGGAATAAATCATGTTGGAATAACAAGTTATTTCTTTATTTTGGACAGAGGCACCAAGCAGAGCTTCTTTTGAAGCGGAACTGCAATTTCGGACTGAAGTTCTTCGTCGAAGTCGTGTTTGTTGGCTTTCTTTCTTTCACTAAGGAAAGGATCTTCAGAGCTTATCAGATTCATGTTCATGCTACTAACCTAGCCGTTTTTCGTGTTCCACTTGCTCCATTGCGTGTTCCTTCGTTGCTGAGGTAATTTCTAGAGCTAGTTCATGATGTTTGTTGCTTGGAACTTTTTTAAATGCTTTGCTTTGTCGATTTCAAGAATCCGGTTCACCAAAATCTTGAATAGTTGTTCGAGAGTTAGTGTTTCAGTCAGTCGCACGATAGTTCGAAGTAGGCCTACGACTTTTAACCCATACCCGTAAACCCGAACCAAATCGAAATACATGTATTCCATTGATTTCGATAATAAAACAAATCACCTGTTGGGTTAATTTTTTGATATCCGTGGATATTGGGTAATACCCGAACCAAACTGATAACCGGTCGGGTACCCGAATTATCCGAATAATGGGTATTGTGGATTATTTTTGATATTATAGGCATTAAGTTTTTAGATTTTATGGATTTGTTTCGTGCTAACGGATATATTTTGGGCTTATAGATATATTTCTAGAATTTTTTTTTTCTTAAAAGAACATTTGGATTTACGAATATTTTTCCGGGTTTGTGTATATTATTGGGTTTTCGGGTGATAAATAAACGGAGTATCCGATCCCGAACCATAACCAAAAAGTATTGAGTAAAATTCAATTCTCTAGACTTGGACCTGAACATACACGAACCTGAATGGACCCGATCTGATATCGAAATTCATTTGGTACCTATATGGGTATGGACATCATATACCCGACATACCAGATTCAATCGGTTCCAACCCGAACACCTGAAGTCCCAAGCTTAGGTTGAAGGTCGAAGGTCGATTTATTACCATCATCTTCTGAGTCCAATTCTCCAAATGAGACTTATGCTTCTCTTGTGAACGCTTTTGCTCCAGGCAATTCGAGCCAGAAGGCAAGCGAGAGCAATGACATGTCAGCAGTTACAGAGGCCACTGTGACAGTTGAACGTAGTAGTAGCGCACCGGGCAAGGTCTTAGACGGGTTAATACGCAAATGGGATCTCAACTTATTCAAAAATAGCAAATAAAATTGGGTTTAATGTTATAGGTTATCGTTTGTTGGCTTTGGTTATGATTTTTATTCAACAAATGTTGGGTTGACCGCCAAAGACCCTTGTACTATACGACTTCCGCCATACTTTTTATATATGCCTAATTGCCCCTAATCTTTAAAATTTCTATCTATTCCCCCAAATTCAATTAAAAACTAAAATTGCGATCAATTTTCCAAATTGCGTTTAGGCAGATCACGTTTGATGGGGATATACGCAGAAATTAATTTGTTTGGAGGGGAATATGCAGAAGTATAAAGTCTATGGTGTAATAGGTAGAACTTGTTGAGTTGGGGGAGGCGAGGCTGAGCGTAGTCAACCCAAGATTTTTCAAAGTATTTAACACAATATTTGTCTATTTAATATAAACCTTAAAAATACATATATTACTATAAAAAATGGTATAGACCTAAAAAGGAGGAGGCAAGACCAATTGAAGCACAAAGATAATATCGAATCGGTAGTGTTATCCCGAATCCGAATGGAAGGCTTCAAGCAGTTAGGACATCATGGAGCCAAGTCAGGAAATTGCTGGTAATGTATGATTTTATACTTCCGGGTTGGCCGTCAAAGACCCTGTACTATACGACCCCTGATTAATTAGCTACCTCAAGTTTCAAAAAAATTGAAAAGGGTTATCTACGTTAAATTGAAAAAATTGAAAAGGGTTATCTCATGGAATGCTGCTACGTTAAATCATGTTTTCGAAAATTCAAGAAAGCAATAAAGATTATTTGACTCTAAACCAAAATTATCGTTATTATAGCACGTGTTATTTGAAAGTGAAAAACTAGAAATCTCATAGAAAATAATATTTTATTATAACATCAATATTTTTATTATTTAAATATAAATATTTTATTATATTATGCTTATTACATAATCATGACTAATGTTATTCACCGGTTTTCAATATTATTTTACTTAATTTTAAGACTAATCACATTTTGTTAAATCTATTTTGGTAAAAAATTTCAAAAATTTAATTTAAAATAAACTCCGCGTATATCTAGTATATAATATAAGCCAAATAGTTGAACATTACAAAAGACCAAAAACTACTTAAATTCTTCATATTATTAAACTTTAGTACTTAACAATACAAAAAAACAACTTAAATTCTACTTCCATATGAATTTAAATCATCATCTTCCATGGGAGACAGAGGACGAATGTCCTAGAAACTTCTCAAGGAATAATAACTTGTTGCATTGCAAGAGAAATTTGATTTCAGCATTTTTCTTAATTTGTACGACGAACTAAATATTCGAACAAAGGTAACAAACGTGATACACTGAATTAAGAAACCCAAACATTAGCTATTGGGGAAAAAGAGAAGACAAGATGTAAGATCCCATTTATTTTCCTCAAAAAGATAGTGAAGAAGTGTAATTAAAAATCATATTCACCAAAAGCTTTTCTCACTATACACATTACACAATGTCAAGCACAAATATGTATCACACAATTAGAGTACCCAAATTGAGATAAGAAAGTCAATATACTTTTCGTGCTACAAACAAAAAGGATATGAGGAAATCTCATATTAAAAAACGTAACCCATTTACGAAATCTTCAATTACCAGACCCAGAAGACATGAAATCTCCAAGCAACTCGATCCCACTCAGAATAAACACTAAAAACCTAATCCAAAACCACTTTCCAACAACAAATCACAAACTTGATATATGTTAACGCCACACGTATCACCTATGCTCGGTCCTATGGATCAAGGCTGCAGGGAAACGTATAATAGCTATTTTGATTTAGCCGTCAAGTTAAGTTGGCCTTGAGGATCAAGGCAGAGTCTCAAAGGTCTATAAAAAAGTCAATTGGGTTTATGGTTCATTTTTTGTGTGTGAAAAATTGGGGTTATATTGAGGACCTTAATTTAGTGTATAATGCAGTGACAAAGTTGCAGCAGCAATGCAATCAAAGGCAGAGATGACACGTTTCCACATTCTCTGATACGTGATAAGGCCATTTGTCGTCAGAAGTTTTGTTTTAATCCAGTGGAATTTTACGTAGTTAATCATGGAACTTGTATTATCTTATTCATTCATTCATATGTAAAATCAATCTAAATATTTTGGGTACGGGTTAGTCATGGGCAATACGGTGTCGTGGAGTTAAACGGGTCGGTTTTTCGGGTTTTACCGAACGCCAAGACTAGTAGTAAAATTTATTACCAAAAATCCGAAAAGTAGACCCAGACCCAAATGGATACCTCACCCGCTTATAACAAAACAGTGCACATAAACCCAACCAATAAAGGCCCAGCCCAAACCAGATATGTATATATTGGTGGATTTCGAGGGTTATCTAGTTATTTTTGCTGTTTTCACCTTCACCATGGCTTCTAGCAAGGAATCGGCCACCAAAGTTATTAATTTATTTGGTTTGTTTTGTGTGGCTCTGAGCTCATATATAATTTATTATGCCGCTCATAACTTTTCTATGTTCTTGCTGCTCTTCTTTTAGGTAAGCGAAATCCTGAAGATGATTTGGAGACCAAACCGTTTCTGAAGAAACATAAGGAAACCTCTTACCAAACCGTGGACGACAAGGTAACCTCAGATGGTCTCGGAATCCTCTTGTTCTTTGAAAATAATTTTCTTTACACTGACAACCAAAGGATTTTGCTGATCATGTACAATTTTTGTCTGTTCCATTACGCATCTTGTTCTTAAAAATCGTATGGTTCCTTTTCTCCTCATGTTCAAGTAAGCATTCTTGTGCTAATTACACACTTGTCTGTTAAATTCAATTCAGGAATCTGCCGTAACAGGAAAGACGCTCTTTATTTGCCGTCTCCATTACAAAACTAAAATATCAGATATGTAAGTAGCACTTAATTAAAATTTCCACTTTCCTTCCTTGTCCGAGCATGACTGATATTTTCGTTTTATTTCTCCAGCATCGATTTCTTCAAAAATGTTGTACAAGTTGTTCGTGTTCGACTCACTGTAAACGGCAGCTGTCTTAATTTGCTCTATGGCCATGTTGAGTTTGCTTCTGCTAACGAAGCAAACAAGGTAATGATTGGTTTATAGTTATGGTAATGATGAAAAAAGGTTATTTAACTAGTCGTTACGATTGCTGATTAAATCTTTTATCCTCTAGGCACTGGAAAAGAAAAATGGTCAATACTTGCTCGGTTCTCAGATCAAACTTTTTGCCGCTAAAAAAACTCCAAAGCGTCCACGACCCAAGTAAATTGATTTTCAATGTTATGGATATTTGTTTCTGTAACACTGGCTGTTACTTATTGCTTGAGTTCTGATACTGAAATATCACATATTACTAACGCTTTTATTTTTTTTTTGTAAATTAGGTTTTGTATAGATCACAAGGTTTGGTAAGGGATTTAACTATTTACCTCTTGAGTTTGTTATCTGGAGCACGCACCTTGGGTGAAGTTTTTGGTATACATGAAGAGATCACTATTTTTTTTTTTTTTTAAATTTCAGCTACGAAGACTACCTTGGACGAGAGAGCCTTCCTATCGAAGAAGATGAGACACAGGTACGTACATGTTCTTATTATCTTCAAAATATGCTGCCAGTTATAGAAGATACATCAATAACACAACTGGTACCTAGGATCACTTGTTTTGTTGATGAATCTTCAGCTGAGGCCACCTTTTTTTTTTTTCTGTCAATGCAATTTTAAGTCCTTTTCTCCTTAAGAGTTGCGCTAACACAACTTGGCTGTTAAATTCAGGAAGTACTCCTTGTAGCCAATCTCTCTCCCCAAACTAAAATCTCAGATATGTAAGTGGCACCTTAATTATATTTCCACTTTCCTTCTCGGAGCAAGTTTTCCATTACTGATATTTCATCCTCCCCTTTTACAGCCAACACTTCTTCGAAGACGTTGTTAGTGTTCGACTTATTGTTAACCCCGAGGGTAAGCATGTGGGCTATGCCTTTGTCGACTTCGCTTCTGCTGACGAAGCACAGAAGGTGAGAGTAGTAGTTTTGTAGTAATGATAGAAAAACGTATTTAACTAGTTATTTGAAGGTACCATTGCTGATTAAATATTCTATACACTGTAGGCGCTGAAAAAGAAGAATGGTGAATATTTGCATGATCACAGGATTTTTCTTCAAGTGGCTAAGACAGCTCCATACCCTCCACAACCCAAGTAAATTGATTTTCGAGATTCTGGTTGTGACTTATTATTGCTACAGTTTTGATACTAACGCTATTATTTTTGGTAATTAGGTACAATCTTGCAGAGAAGCTTTGGTAAGGGATTTAACTATTTGCATTTTGAGTTTTGCTATCGGCTCAAGTTTTTGGTATACATGGAGTGATCACTCTAGTGTTTTTGATATTTCAGTTACGAAGACTACCTTCGACGACAAAACCTTGTGATACAAGAAGATGAGACACTTGATGAAACTCCCAATTTTGTTGAGGTACCTCTTCTTATTATCTTCAATATATGTCCGGCTTAGACATATAATAACACAACTGTTGCCACAAAGTCGAAAGTTGTCTTATTATTCTGGGGATGAATCTGCTTTTTGTTAAATTCAGGCAGTTGCTGTAAGAAAGAAGACTCTCTTTGTTTCCGGTCTCTCTCACGAAGCTGAAATATCAGATATGCAAGTTTCTTTCCTTTTTTTTTTTCCTTTCGTTTTTAGAGAAAGCTTTTCATGACTAATATTTTACCCTCCATTTTTACAGCATCAATTTCTTCAAAGATGTTGGACAAGTTTTTTGTCTTCGACTTATAGTAGACTACACGGGCAAGCATATAGGCGATGGCTTTGTTGAGTTTTCTTCTGCTAACGAAGCAGAGAAGGTGAGAGTAGTTTTATACTTTATAGTAATGATGAAAATAGATGAATAGTCACCTGAAAAGTAGTGTATACATGTGATGAAGATTATGCTAGTATTCATTTGATTAAATCTTTTATACTGTAGGCACTGGAAAAGAAGAATGGTGAATACTTGCACGATCATAAGATTTATATAGATGTGGCTAAAAAGGCTCCATACCCTCTACGACCCAAGTAAATTGATTTTCTGTAACACTGGTTGTAACTTTTTGCTGGAGTTGTTTTGATGCCATTACACAAGGCTAACACTAATTATTTTTGCTAATTAGGTATTGCATAGATCACAAGGTTTGGTAAGTGATTTAACTATTTGCATCTTGAGTTTGTTGTTATCAAGAGCACATTGGGTGAAGTTTTTGGAAACATGTTTTTTTTATATTCCAGGTATGAAGACTACCTTCGACAAGAAAACCTTCTGATAGAGGAAAATGAGGCAGTGGAAGGAGATGATAAAATTCTCGAGTATATTGAGGTACATGTTCTTATTATCTTCAAAATATGTCCGAGGTCAGAAGAAATGCTTAGCGTTTAATAACACAAGTGTTGCCTCAAAGTTGAAAGAGGATTTATTCTGGGTATGCAATTTAATTTCAGGAAGTTGCTGCGAGAAGAAAGACCCTTTTTATCGCCAATATCCCTTGCAAAACTAGTATACCAACGATGTGAGTAGCACCTTAAATTTCCTCTTTCCTTCTTTTTTCATGACTCATATTTTATTCTCCATTTTTGCAGCGTCCATTCCTTCAAAAATGTTGGACGAGTTGCTCTTCTTCGACTTATTGTAGACCACAGGGGTCAACGTGTGGGCTGTGGCTTTGTTGAGTTTAATTATGCTAAGGAAGCAGAGAAGGTGAGAGTAGCTTATAGTAGTAATGATGAAAAGTATTTAACTAGTCATTTGAAGAGAAGTGTATACAAGAAGACATTTCGAAAGTGGGATTGCTGACTAAATCTTTTATGCTGTAGGCGCTGAAAAAAATGAGTAATCGTGAGTTTAGTCTAGACGTGGCTGAGATAGCTCCATACCCTCTGCGACCCAAGTAAAGTGTTTTTCCATATGGAGATTTGTTTCTCTAACTTGTTGCTATGCTATAGTTTTCATGTCGTTAACGCTTTTTTGTTTGTTTGTTTGTTAATTAGGTACAACCTTGCAGAGAAACTTTGGTAAGGATTTAAGTAATAGTTGCCCTTATGAGTTTTGTTATCAAGGTCGAAGGCGACATGACAAGGGTCTTTGATGTTCCAGGTCGAAGGTAGAAAGCCTTCTGGTAGAAGAAGAAGAAGAAGAAGAAGAAGAAGAAGAAGAAGAAGAAGAAGAAGAAGAAGAAGAAGAAGAAGAAGGAGAAGCAGAAGTAGAAGATTATGATTTGGAGACCAAACCGGATCTTAAGAAACAGGTGGTACCTATGATGATGGGCGGAGTCTGCTGTAAGAAGGTTACTTTCTGTTACGATGACTGATAGTAGAAGAAGAAGAAGAAGAAGAAGAAGAAGACTCTGTTACCGTTTTTCTTATGTTTTAGTTAAGTTTTTGTTTGAACGTAGGTAAAAATGAATGGTCTGGTGTTAAATCATTAGAGCGCGATTGGAACTGATTTGGTTGACCAAACCGGAACACAAATTTTGCTTTTTGGAAATTAGCAATAGCACACTTTGTTAAAAGTCAATTGCACTCTTAACACACCTTTTAGCGCACTAGCACTAGCACTTTGTCAAAACTCATGTTTTAGCACTTTTCCTTGTTTATCTATCTCTCTCTCTCTGCTTTATATTTTCATGGCTAATTCATTACCAGAGGCCTTTACAGCTACAAGATAGTTTGATAGTAGATGAGAACATAAATGACTTGCCATGTTTTCCGATGAAGATGAAGCTATCATTCTGCTTATGAAAGCATTTCTTCGAATTGCTACCACCTCTTGTTTTCTTTGATCGTGTGTATTTAGGTAAATTCAAACATGATATATGTTAACGCCACACTACTACATTAGCCATGATCAGAATAATGTAAAGAACACGTCCTATAAATTAATAGGCAAAGAAACCAGAGCATTGCATTGCACTGAGCGTTTAAAGCAGAGCATCTAAGAAATCATACATTAACGCTACTATAATAATTACGGTAAAAGTATTGACTAAAGCAATATAGAATTAGCTAACTAATTACCCAGAAAACTCCAATAGCTTGATTTGTAGAGATGTTTACTGTTTCTGAGAATTTTTTAGTGTGTTTTACTGTGTACAAGATTGTTTCTTATATAGAAAACTAGTATTCCCCATGCGTACGCACGAAGAATCTCTATTACAAAGCCTAAATTTTTTAGTTCACTAAAATTAACAGTAGCTAAGAATTTTAGGTCAGAAGCCAAGTGTAACAATGTATTTCATTGAAGAGATACCCACAAAAGAGTTATCTTCTTACCTGTTCGCTTTCTCATCACAGCCAACATATTACAAAGTCCAATACTTTCAATTCATTAAAACATTTAACCATAAGATCATCAAAATACTAACGAAACTAATAGTGCCAAACAAACATTAATCTCAATAGCTTTGGTCATCCTCGAGAACTCCTTGTCTTGGTCTTGGTGGTTCCGAGGACCACACCTTGCTCATTGTCAGCTGGCTGAATGGTCGTCGTCTTTTTGTTTGATAAACCTGAAAATACAGCAAAAAATCCAAACTCTAGTCACAGTGGCCAGATGCTAATACAAATCATACCAGATGCTAAAAGATAATTTATTTGTAAAGTTAAGATGATTCCTAGTACCGTTTATTTTTTGCTGTAATTTCATATTTACAGCCGAAGATACAAATCATATCAAGTGTTGATCTCAAATAAGATTTACAGCCAAAAGATCCAAACTTTAAGCACGTGATTCAAACCATATTCATCATCGAACAGATTTCATTTTCAACCTAGCATAGGAGTTATTAATTTCACCAATTACATTCTGGTGGACATAAAGGGCAGTAACTTATGTTCATAAGCAACAATCAGCAAAAAACTACAGAGATATAAAGAAACAACAGTTGTGACTGTACATTACCAGAGTGTTTGTAGGAGTTGAGGTTGTTGCTCTCCTTGCCCTCTACCGAACCTTTGTTTCTCTTTACCATATCCCAGACCAGTCCTAAAACTGTCGCCGACCTCCTACGAAAGTTTTTCAAAAAAGAAGTACAAATTAACAAAACTGAATCGATCGAATAAAGGCTACTAAGGCCAATGAAGAACTGAGAACAATTAAATGGATGTCAAGAGACAATCCAAGACAATGCAAATACCATTTCTATCGGTAGATCTATTGTTTCAGTTTCTTGTGAATTGGTCCATATGCATTATGAATAAAAATTGAATTTTTGAAGTTTAATAATTACAATTCAAAAATGTTGTATGCGAGAAAGAAGATTTTTAAAAAGTTACCTTTGAGATTAAAATCATTGATCAATTTGATTTTTTTTTCCCTGGCCTGAAAAAGATGCAAAAGAGTTAGAAGAATAATTTCTTCTTCATTGTGTATTGATATGTCAAACATCTGAGCAAAAAAAAAAAAAGTTTTGTATATAGCAGAGTATACGGACCAATTTACCAAGAAACTGAAATAATTAATACATTTAACGCTAATACATACAGACCTCTGTTAATTTGTTTTCAGAATTTTATATTTGTTCCCATCATCTATCATCCCATGGCAGCACCAATCTTGTCATCTTCAACATTTTCCTCTCGTCCCTAGAAATCTATAACATTGAAATTATAGAGAGAGAGAGAGAAAAAGAGTGTCAAAGTACTCCTTGTGGAAGTGTTTTTTTACCTTTGATCAAAAGTACTTGCTCCTTTCTCTTTATGGATGTTCTTACTCTGAAGTCTTGGAATCTCCAGATCCATCATATCCACTCTTTCATGAAACTTGTTAAACCGGTTCTGATAAAGCAATACGGTGCTCCGCGGAGACAAAACTGTACAGAGGAGTGAGATAGCATAAGTGAGGAATATGGATTGTTTTTGGGATTTTAATCCGCAAGACAAAACCATTGCAATCGAAGCTTAGTTCTAATTATATTTTTTTACACAGAAAGTACCTTTTCATCAACAAAGACGACATATATGCCCAGAAGAATGTCTAGTTTGTATTGCAGATGAAAATCCCAAACTCGAGACATTTCTAAGACTCTAACTTTCCATTCTTTTTCCGAAGACTTGAGTTGAGAAACATGAGTATAACTAAATGCCATAATTAAACTGAAAAAAATGATGAAATAATCAGTTTCAATTAGTAAAATAGATAAACAGTTACACATTTTGATTTACAGACGAAGCATAACAAACCTGTGAGTTGGTCCCTTGAGCGTAAATAGAGAGAGATAGGAGAGAACAAATGAGATTCTAAAACGGATTGAAGTCGTAAATCAGAAACGGATTGACGAAATTGAAGAGATGAAGTTGTAGAAATTTTGAATAGAAAAAAAATAAGAACAATGAAAAACCCAGAAAGATGTTGATTTGTCAAAAGATGATGAGAATTGAAACTGATTTTACGATCGTAGCATGATTTTGAGATCATGGCTTCAGATATAGGTTGAGATCGTGGTGAAGATATGAACGAAAAATCAGGGAGATGATATCGACGCAAATCGTTGTTAGTTACTTAATTCACACTTTGCTTATGACGGCTAGTGGTTGGTTGACCTTGTTGATTTCTCGACACAAAAATGGATTTAATTTGCTTATTGGACTTATACTAGGTCGGTACCCCGCGCTACGCCGCGGTTTTTTTTTGTCTTTTTTTTCCGTGTTTTAGACGTTTAAGTTACATTTTAGATATTTTAATTTCATATTTTATCCAATTTTCGTTATATTATTTTAGTATTATTCAAAAACAGTTTTGTAACGGTTTATTACCCGAGATCTTATTAACGTTTTTTAATTATCCGAAACTTTAAGATTACCTGAAAGTTTTGATTACCCGAGATCTTTTGATTATCCAAGAGTTTTTGATTATCTACGAGTGACTCCAGGAGTTAATTTGTATAAACTCATATGTGCATGATTTAATTTATTTTAATATTATTTATAAATGTAATATAATTTTAACTTTATAAAGTAATTCAATTTTTATATTATTTAGTTAGAGAAAAGAATTTCTAATTTTTTTGTTTGTTTGCAAAAAGAAAGGGTAGTATCGTATGATATAACTGTAACATCCGTGAACCAGAAAGTTGTTTTGGAAGTGGTGTTGGACGATGCTAGGGGTTCGGGAGTAGTTGGCACATGCTCTTAGAGGTGTGAATTGAGGGTTGACTGTACATGTTCTTGTTTGATTGTTGTGCAGTCGGTCTAAGGTTCAAGCATCGCGAAGAAAGTGTGTTAAATGCTTCTGAACGACTAGTATCGATCGACACCCGAAGGGTGTCGATCGACACCGGTTATCGGGTTTGATTTCCGGTTTAAGTCGATCGATTTGCAATTGGAGTTGGTTTGGTCGATTGGTGTCGACCGACACCAAGGGAGGGTGTCGATCGACACCGGTTATGGTGAAATCGACCGGTTTGATTTAAGTCGGCTGGTTTTGCCTGGTTTAAGGGTTTAGAAACCCTAGGTCGCGTTTTTAAGCCCTGTGGCCGCGAGAAAGGCACAGTTTTCGAGATATCAAGTGTTGAAGGCGATTTTTGGAGGATTGGAGGTGATTTCTGAGTTCTGGGTTGAATCCGTGGCTGTTCTTCGTTGTTCCTTCTCCTTTCCCTCCTTTCAATCCCTTTTCAAGGTGAGTGCGTGACTGTAGGCCCGTTGATCAATAGAGATTGTTTGATTTCGAGTTTTGGTTGTGTTCTTGAGTTGTTTATGCTGGATTTCGTGTTTTGATAGTATTGGGGCGTTGAAAACCCCTAGATTTTGTGTTATTGCGTTTCTGGAATGTGATTTTCGTAGCTTCTGGTTTCTGGGCGTCGAGCCGGTGTCGAGCGACACTCGATGAGTGTCGGTCGACACTCGGGAGGCTGGCGTCGATCGACACCATAGAGGTGTCGGTCGACACCAACCTGGGTGTCAGGAAACGTGGGTGTTTCCTGACAGGGATGGTTTATACTGTTGATTAATGTTGAGCATTGTTATTGTTGTTGATCATTGTGATGTTTTGTCTAGTGTTTGACGTAATTGGCCTGTAGGCAGGATGATCCACTCACTAAGTATTTATGATAATACTTACGCATCTCTATTCCAATGTGATGCAGGTAACAGCAATGTTCTTCCGCGGAAAGAGACCGAGAGAAGAGGATGATGAGATTAGGAATTTGATATTGGCATTGTTGTTGTGGTTGACAAGGAATTCCTAGGGTGTTAGTCTATTTTCAATAATGTAGCATACCTGGTGTTTAGGTTGCTAGAGTTATTCTTTATTGGTTATTGGTTATTGGTTTTATTGGTTTTATTCTTTGTTGGTTATTGTTGAATAATTAATTATGATTTCATAATATTGGTTTTCTTCCGCATTGTGTTGAATTAGCTGTTGAGGATTAATAATTATGGGAATATTAATCTGGGCTAATTATTTCAAAAAAAAAAAAGGTTTGGTTGTTTCAATAACAATTCGACAGGACATAAATCGATTACATAAGCAATCGAACCGGTTACATAAACCAAGCAATCGAACCAGACCACAATAATGAAAGAAGCGGTCTTAAGAACACCGGAGCTGCTCCCTCCGATAACACTAACGGCGAAATTTATAGTCTCCGGTCAGTCTTCTTCGTCCGCCGCCGCGATCGCTCATTCTGCCTCCGTCCTCACCGGTGGTTTTTCTCCTCCTTCGTCCGCCGCCGCGATTTCTAACTCCGCTGCTTTTCCTTCCTTCGCCTCTGCCGCGATCCCTCAGCCTCTTCCCGATACTCTCCCACCGCCTCTGCTTCCTCAATTCTCGAAGCACGAATTGTTCTCCCCACCACTGCTGGGTATTTTTGAGTTCTCCTGACATTTTCTACATCGGATTCGGTTTGTGTTTGATGAATTGAAGGTTAGTGTTAATTCGGATTCGGTCTTGTTGAATTGTTCTTCCTCATTTGAACATTGTTTTTCATTTGAACGTTCTTTTGCTTGAAATTTAGTATTAAATTTGAAATCTCTAGCTTTGAAATTTGACTGTGATATTATGAAGCCTTGAAATTAAGCCTTGAGACATTATGATGTTTGTAAGTTTTTTTACAGAACTGAGATGTTATGGATAACATTATAAGCTCATCAAACCAGGCTCCTCTGTTCTTGACCTTCGTTGTGCGCCTGGTGCCTGGCTTCAGGTCTCCAACTTGTTTTCATAGATTCTCCGATAAGAGACTTATTGTATTCTCCAAGTCTATACAGTTATGGATACTTCTAATATTTTGGCTTTTTGTAAATCAAGGTTTTGAATGTTCTGTCTATCTTATTCACCAGCAAAGAGGCTATACACAATATACACAATATATGAACACAATATACACAATCTTTGTAAACGTGGCTTTCAGGCCTAACCATCATCTAACAATATATCAAAGTTAGCTTTGTTAGGTCTAATAATGATGTAGTTAGCTCTAACAATGATGTTAGCTGTAGAAATGAAGTTAGCTCTAACAGTGTGATTTGCGGGTGCAAACCATCTTGTTTTAAAATTCCTTAGACAAAAGATTAGGGAGTTCTCATTGTTCGTTAACATTACTTTGTTTGATTTTTAACATTTTAACCATATAAACTAATATTTACTCATATTAGTTGACGTTTCAATAGTTAATGCTTTGTAAAATTGTAAGTATGGTTTAAACATATATTCTTGACCAAAACAATATTAATGTTTTTAAAATACCGGGGAATGTGATAACGGATGAAATCCTTATTGCAAAAACTGGGAATGTGAGTTCAGTTGGCTGAATCAGTCTATCCGCTGCTTTTTCCGGACTTTTTCAGACGCCCCTTCTGGTGAAATGTCATCCTCCAGATTTTCCTTGTCGTCCAGCTCTCCTTCGTCAGGTATGGATGTATCTGCTGTGTTGACAAATGTTGGTGTCTTCTTTCCATCTTCTGTTTTGATATTCTTTATATTGGCCAAATTAGTATCCGCAATAGATGACTGAACCTGTATGTGCCAATAACAGTTTAACTTAATTATCAAAGATGTAAACTATCTCGAAGGGTTATTGTTAATTAAAAAGTACCTTTGGTGAGATATCATTGCTTTCAAAGACTTCATTTGTCTTTTCTTCAACAATTCGAGAAACTTTGTATGTCTTGCTTGATGTTATGAAGTTGTAGTCAGTGATTTGGATTTGGAAATCCTTAGTGGTTCCAACTATCTCCCAGAGACACTCTGGAATTTCCATATCGTCGGAAACTCTTTCACCTCCACTTTTCTGTAATAGTTCAAAGATTAGAGGTGTTTTAAGGATTCCGCCAGAGTAAGTAACCAAATACCTAGACTTACCTCAGCGTCAATGATTTCTTCAGCCGTGGTGTTTGTTAGATTTCTTGCTTCTCGTTCAAACAGAACAAAAGTTCCTGTACTTCCCTCAGATTCAACAAGCAACTCCACTCTGAATCTGTTTGGGAAATTATTTACTTAAAATTTGATCAAATTTTAAAACCAAGTCACTTGAAATCGATTAAAACCTGGCAATCCCGATTGATGATGTCTTCTGACAATTGTTGCATATGAGAGAAGTTGCAGAGCGGCCTAGTTTTTTTGAACATTTAGCACACGACAAGTATTTCCATCCATTACGTGAAGATATGTCTATGATCTTGGCACGACAAATAACAGCTTTCTCCTCGGTAGCTCCACTTGATATGTACTCTGAGATCTGGTTGATAGTCCAGTTTTCCAACTTCCCTTCACCAACGATCTCGGCAATTTTTGTTCCAGCTGCCTTAGATGTTGCAATTCCAAGCCTTGATGCACATGTAAAACGGATGCAAAATTAGAATTTTTCTACGATATTAACAGTACATATATGTTCACAGTTGTGTGCGAATTCTTATGCAAAACCATATTTTTCATATTATATAATGCATTGATGCTTACCGTTCCATGAAGGTTTTGACAGCTTCCAAATTGTGATCACTATAAATCTTTGTAGCTCCAGTGGTGTTAAGGTGTAATTTGCCTGCAGTTTTTGAACATTAAATATGCAGTATAATCTGGAAAATATAAAGAAGTTAGCTGTTCACAATACCTGCGAAAATCTTTGGGTTTAGGGATGTGCAAACTACAACCATGCAGTCACGGTCAACCTTACTGTATTGTTGTCGAAACTCAGAAGATTGATCATCCCAGAGTGTAAGCCGAACGGTAGAGTTTCTGTTAAAATAGTAAATTAATCTTTTTTGGTAAGACATTTTGAGGAATTATATTAGGGAAGAAAGTTTAAGGCACCGACTCTTCAAGCAAAAGTAGTAGAATGATCCTCTGCTTTGAACTTGGATCATCCAAGCAGGGGCCATTGACTTGTAAGACTTGGCCTACAACATCTGCATTATAGGGAAACTCAAATAACTCAACATCTATCTTTGTAGATTAGTTTTAGTATATGGAATAAGATGAAGTTTGGGAACAACCAAGCAAGTGGAGATTTGAGCCTGCAAAACTTAAGAATTCGGAATATAAGCGTAGTCTAAATTTTTCTTTTTTGATTGGAAAATCCTCTTCCGCGAGTTCCATGATCTGAGTAGAGTCCGTGAACCTGATATTGAAAGGGTTCTCACATACTTTATAGTGATTGTAGCTAGGGACAACTTCGAAATTTGTTATGAAGTAGATCTTCCCCTCCTTGAGTAGATGCTTGAATCTATCTATCCGTCGATGAAAGATTGATCCAACAATTAGTTTTTCCTGCATTGAATGATCATTAAGTTTTAATATTAACATCATTGAAAGAAGCTTTTTCGGAAATCATTATAAGTAGTAGCAAACGTATTTTGTGTAGTAAACGTTCTGCAGTTTTTTTATCCTTTTGCAAAAACATTCTACTTGCAAAGAATCTAATCAAATTATTATTTTTAAAATCTCGTACCTTTTCATCAAGGAGGAGGAAGTCAAGACTCATAAGCGTCCCATTAAGTTTGAAGTTTCTAGCTTCCCACATACGCAAGACACGAACAACGACATGCTGCATCGATCTTCCCAAAACCAGACTCTCAATGGGAATCTTCTTCGGCAGAAGAGGAGCCAAATCTACTTCTTGTCCAGCCATGACAAACAATCTAGATGAAACAAACAAATGAAAGGTTGTAAAGTGCTCAATAAGAGTTGCAAAACATGAAAGATTTCTCTAGGACTATGGGGTATTTATGAAAGTATTCTACCTCGTATTTTGGTGTAGATATAAGTTAAATTTATTCTTGTGGTTGACTGTATAAAAATTTATTATTTATCACATAACCAAAACCCAAAGAGTTTTAAGTTGATTTATTATTTATCACATAACCAAAACCCAAAGAGTTTTGAGTTGATTAAACCAGTCGTCGTCATTTAAGATTGAGGAATTTGATTGAAGACTAAAAGGAAGCTACTCGAATAAACAGAGGATAAGATGAATTAGTTCTTGATCACTAAAAATGTCTTTTCGTGTGTTATGAAAATCTGAAAACTTATTAATTGGTTAGGAAAAATATGGGAAACATTTATACCTAAGTTTGTACTATAAATAGTATGACAAAGATCAAATTTTATCAACACCTAACATAGAAATATCTTGTCTCACTATGGGGATAACAAAAGCTAAGAAATCACTTACAGATCTTCCAGCTGACATGGTAGCAGTCATTCTTGGGAAAGTAGGTAAAGAATCTCATACCGACTTCCGTGCTGCTGTTGTCTCCTGCAAGACCTTTAAACGGGTCTCAATCTATCCAGATGTTCTGAAGGATCTCAACCTTTTGGAGTCATATCCACCTCCATGGAATCGGATACCTGAAAATTCAGACCTGCTATATGAGTGTGCATCATATGGAAATGTTCAGGCAACCTTCCTATGTGGTCTGATAGATTTTTATTTTAAGAAACATACTATTGCAGGTAGTATTCAGCTTTCGAAAGCGGCAGAGGCATCTCATCCTGAAGCTATGTATCTTTATGGCATGATTCTTGTGAATCAGAACCGGTTCACTGAAGGATCGATGTATCTAACAAAGCTGTGGAAAGAGCATGGGTTAATGACAGTTAGAAAATGTATGCTGAATTGCAAGCCTGTGGTCCTTGAGATAAGTGTTAAGGATTACCGCAACTATGATTTCTTGCTTGCGGAGATGGAAGTTGGAGATGAGTGCCTTGCTGGAGAGTATGATGTAGTGTGTGAAAGCTGTTTCATCTACAAGGAGATATTTCGTTTCATTGATTATTTGGGTTAGGTCTTAGTTTATTCTAGCTTTCTACATTTCTACATCGTTTTTAATGTTTCTCATTTCTACATTTCTTAAATTCGAATAAAAACAATCTTAATTTCTACGATTTGAAAGTGACAATGTACCTTTGATCTGGAACATGATTGTTGTCAATGTTTCAGTCTTCGTTATCATCTTCGTTATAGCAAAGTCTTTTTTGCAAGCTTCGAAGCTTCCATTGTCTTCCATATCCTGCACTAAAAGTGGTAACGACTTCATTAGAAAACAAACAAATCAAATGAATAAGGAAAGCTACATAAGAACAGAAGGAACAGGAGATCTGAAAATTGTAGTTGCTACCATTAGACTAAGAATTAACAAATATATAAAGACTTTAGGGGTTGCTTAATCTCTACAAACGATTTCAGTATTAGGGTTCTTAAATTTCGCCGTCAATGCTGAAAAAAGAGTAACCAACTGAGATTTACAAAATCAATCAATTTGGATTTCCTCCAACAATCGAACTCAGAATTAGGGTTCTTCAATTTCGCTGTGTTTGCGATTCGGATTTGTTATCCAACGGCGAATCAATTGGGATTTCCTAAACCTCATAGTTTTCCTTTGATTTATAAAACGAATTTCAAAATCGCAAAGAAAAACTTAGCTTTGTCGACGAGAAGGAGATGTAACGAAACAGAGAGATGAAATTCATCGAGATCTGACGGAGAAGGATAAGAATTTCGAGGAAGGAGAAAACGTGGCCGTAATCGAAATGTTCTAGGAAGGAGAATTCTCAGCTTTAATCATCAAGGAATAAGGAGAAGGAAGAAAAATTTTGAGGAAGGAGAAAACAAAATTGTCGTCGAAGAAGAAAAGGGACAGAAGAAAAACAAAACCGGAAACCGGGTCTAAAACGTGGCAAGGAAAACCGAAAAGTTGCTGACTAAGATTATTTAAAATGTTCTGATTGGCTCCTTTTTTTTCTGACGTGTCAGCTCCAGGAGGTTTAAAAAAGCCTAGCTGTCAGCACCTGGTGAAAAACTGGGGGTTTTGCTGTGTTGATTACGTGGGCTTTTAAAATTATAATACACCATTTTAAATGTTTAATCAGTCCATGTTCAAATATAAATTTTTATTTTGATTTAATTGTTTTCCCTCTAAATTCTAACTGGTGACGTAGAATGTGTTAAGAATGATTAGCGTTTTTTTAAGTCAAACTTGCCACATGTCAGTTTTTAATTGGCCAAGTGACTTGTCAATTAGTATATAAGAAATTAGTAATTTTTTGCAAAAAAAAAAAAAAAAAAAAAAAAAAAAGTGAAAACCCAACTAACTCCACCACAATTATGATAGTTACTAGTATGTCCTCTCCCGTGCATACGCACGGATTAATTTATCTTTCAGATTTTTTTGTTCCCTAAATTTTATAACAATAGTATTATCACTCGGGGTCAATTTCGTTATTTAATCTATCTATCAAACATTTAAAACATTCATACACTTCTAATAATATATGCATAACCAAAATATACATTGACAAAATTGCAAGTGAATGCGTTGAAACATAAAATTGGGGTGCCCTTCTTCTACTTCTTTTGCCTCTTTCAATATTATCATCCACGATCCAGATCCAAGCTTATCCTTTTCATTGTCTTCTAACTTCTTCTAATTATACTGATAGACAAACTACAAAAAAAAAAATCATATTTACATAATAATTAAATGTGAGTTGTATTCATAATAACCACGTAGAGACGATAAACAAAATGGAGAAGAACAAAAACGATGTAAATAACCATTATACATAGTCCAAAAGTCAGAAAATGCAATAGAGAACCAATGGACACAACGAAAAACTCGAGAATGCAAGCTCCCAAAATTTAAATCATATAGCAGCTCTTTAGATGAGAATTGATAACAAATTTTAAAAAGTCACAAATGCTTGGGAAATTTAAAAACACGAATATGGTTACAAAATTTACAGCAAAACAATGCAAAAGCAAAAGCGCATAATCTTGCATTCTCAGCAAAAGCAATGACCAAGCATTCGCTGGAAACTTTAAAATGGCCATGGTTCGCATTACGCAAATGAAAAGTGACATACCTGATAGAAATGGAAAGCGATTATACAATTTTTTGATGGTATGGGAGGAGCATAACATGTCTTTTGTAATGGTCGTTGTTGTTTGGCATTGAATTGTCTGTCATACTTCCTAAAACAAAAATGACAGATAAAGTGTCTCAGATAGATAGAAAAAAAAAAAACTGCTTACTGCTTAGAGTATTTTAGAAAAGCGAAAGCTTTCAAAGAATTAGGGATTGCCTTGCGTTTCTTTGGCAGCTTACCGAATATCTTTTACTCTTTTTCACTTCTCATATATCTCACCTAAATTCATAACATATAAAACATTATAAACGAGGTGGTTGACCCGCGCCTTGCGCGGGTGCGAGCTATTATGAAAAATAAAATTTAAATTTATTATTTTAAAACCAAATTATTCATTTTTTTTAAATAGAAAAAACAAAAAACCTAAATAATCATACAAAACCAAATATTTTAAAGTAATATACCACATTAATTAATTTAATACTCCAAAGAGTGTTTATATTTTTGTGTTTTTGTGTTTTTTCAAAAAAATTATGATATTTAACCCTTTAGTGTAATGAACAAAATTGTATGGGTTATTATAAGATTTTTTTTTTTTTAAACATACTAAAATCCAAAGATCTAATCTTCTTTATCGTCAACGGCTTATCCGTTTTCTTCTTTTTTCCAGTGATTTGTATTTATCTTCTTCTTTATTTTTCACTTTTTTCATCCTCGTTTCTCATTATTATTCTTCTTACGGTTCGTCTACATATCCTATGAATCTTTTTTTCTTTATTTGTTCTTATTCGTCATTTTCTTATTAATTTTCATTTTTAGTTTGTCATTTTTTACTTCTTATTTGTCTTGTTCCAATTTTTTTTCTTCTCTAATTCTCCTTTTCTTCTCCAGGTTTTTTATCTTCTTTTTTTATTCTAATCTTTATTCGTCATTGCTTTTATTTAATTTCTAGTTTTTTTCAGTTTTATCTTCCTCATCTTCTCACTTTCTTCATTATCTATATGTACATCCTCTCTAATCTAACTTAATAGTACAAAAGCTGGCTCTTTCAAGAATCAAAACATCACAGAGCTTACAACTATCTTTATCTTCCTCAACTTCTTCTTCATTTAGCGTTGTATTCTTCTTTGACCTATTATTCTCTCGTAGCTCATGAAAATTAATGTTGATTTATAATTCACTTAATTTGGTGCCTTAAGAAATTGGATTCTCATTTAATTAATCTTGATTTATTTATGCAACCATCTAGTTAAGTATTTATCAATTCGTTTGATAGTTTAGAATTTTAAGGCTTCGTGAAATATTTTTTTTATCTTTATATAATCAAGATCTTTTAAAAATGTTATAATTATTTTCTGATTTTGGATTTGCTTTTATTGTTTTAGTTTTTCTATTGTGAATGTATTTTGTAATGGTAAATATAAATTAATAATCAATGATTTTTAATTTTGAAATTATTCCATTTTAATTCAAAATTATTGAAAATGCAACTAAAACCCTACACCCATCAATATAAACCCTACTCCCTAAACCCAAACCCCCACATTATAACCCCTCCCCTCAACCTCCCCCCCTCCTACCCCACCTACCTTCCCCCCTCCCCTCCCCCCTAAAACGTACACCTGAACCCCACATTACAAATTCGTTCTCGATTTATTTTATTTTTTATTGTTTAATAAAGAAGTCGTTTTTGTGTTTTTAATCTGCAATGTTAGTGTAGTGAAATATTTCTAAAATGCACCGAAAACTAAATCCTATACCCATCAATATAAACCCTACATTATAAACCTTCATCCCCTTTAAACTATACACTTTTACCTCACATTACAAACTGGTTCTGAATTTGTTTTTATTGTTTTTTTTTTTTAAATTGTTGTTGTTTTTGGTTTTAATCGGCAATGTTAATATAAGATTGATAAGAAAAAAATAAATAATATATATTTTAAATGGTCATATAATTAATTTTATTCTTCCAATTTTTATTTTTCGTCTTCTTTCTGTTCTTTTGCAACTTATTCTCATCTTCTTATACTTCATATTCTTTAGTTTATTCTTCTTTCATTCTGCATCTTCTCATTCCTCCTATTATTCATATTTTTCATCTCCTTTAACTTCTTCTTTTAATTTTTCCAGTTTTTCTGTAGTGTTTACTCAAGAATTACTACAACCGAGAAATCTGTTTTCAACCCCAACATTAAATGTAATGCCACGTAAGCTTCTTCGCCAAAACATGGAAAATACGAACAACACATTATCTCTCACGGTGAGTTAATGCTGCTTTGGACTTGAAGTGCACCATTAGTGGAACCACTTCTTCTTCACAATGAATCTTCTTCCACTATGCAATTCTTCTTAAATCCTAATTGTTGATTTCGTGGTGTACCGTAATTGGATCTTCATTAGTTGATGCTTTCCTATTCTTCTTTAGAGCTATTTGATATATACTATGTGATCGCATATTATCTTTATTTCCTATGTGAAACATACATCAATTACTTCACTAACACGTAACTTTGGTGACCAAAGAAAAAAGACAGTACAAAACAAAGACTAACTCGCAGAGGAAGTATTCTGATGATCGTTAGATTGTAGATGCGACTTCATGATATTCGAAGAAGCCACGTGATCACTATACTCTTAGCTGAGTATTGGCTAAAACCATTAGTTACTGAACAGATTCGATTAAGCGAGTATGAGTTGTTATGTCGATGATGAAAAGATTCGATTAAGCGAGTATGAGTTGTTGTTTCGTTTTCTTCCAACTTATTTGCACGATGCAACCTTGTAATTTCTTTATGTGGTTGTAGCTGTTCTATTGAATCAGAGAAGATATAGATTTGAAACAATATTGTAATGGAATTGGCTCAGTAATGTCTCCTCGGAGTTCATGTGAAATATGTTCCATATATACGTTAAGTTACCTGCCAAAAATAATAAACAATAAACACGTTTCAATAAACAATAAACACGTTATATGCTCATGCTCACATCTCCAATACACATCTCCAATACTAAACACCTAACAACCACATATTATAGTTCTTCTTCATGTTCGTCGAATTCACCTCATATTCATGGGCATCGTCATCTTCATGCTTAAGTTTTTTTTTTTCAAAACATACTCAACAAACATCCTCCTCTGCTTTTAAAACTCAACATTGTCATTGTCGGATATTCTCCACCTCCATTGCTCATACTCGTAATCGCGCTCAAATCTTTCTTCTCCAGCAAAGCTTTCGCTGATCCAGATGAAACCCTAACTTCAAATCTTCTGCAATCAATTTTTAAAAAGAGCTTAGAGATCTAAGGGAGAGGCGAGAATGAGATACGTGCGGCAACCTTCGAAAGTAGGACAGTGACGAAATTGTTGTTATCTCCAACTTCCACTTTATTCTTGAGGTTTATATTTTCTCTTGTTGTTAGAGTTTGAAGCGGTGGGCTCTCGTCATAGATGAGATGAGAAGAGAAGAGACGAATTCCTCTTCTCCACGTAACCTACAAAATTGAAGATAAAGTTCAGTTTCGTATCAAATTCGAATCAAAGAAACAATCAACAACAATGAAACAAAGAACATCCAGAATTGAAAGACATGTAAAAACAACTATTAACGAACTTAAGTTAAAATTAGTAGATGATGCAAACAAAAAAAAGTGAACGATTTTGCTTTTGAATATTAAAGGTCTAGGATTTAGTATATATAGGTTTGTTAAAAGGTTAGAGCTTCGTTTTTCTTTTTATAGAAAAAATGGAGAAATCTTTTTAACATATGCGGCCGTCACCGACTCCATTTTTAACATGAAATTGCTTCATCAAGGTCTCGTTGTATGTAAATAGTTTCTTCGCAGATCCTGGCAATTAAAAGTTAAAGAAAGAAATAATTATGTTAGCGAAACACACGTGAATTAAAACAGATTATGCGGTTATCCTAGGTGGTGGGATAAACACCCATAAGCACAACCATAATCATATATAATTAAAACAAATCTTCGTCATCATAATTCTAACATGAACTGGACATGAGTTAACCCTATAAAATTCAGACATGTCAATAGAATGAGAATACTAAAATATGAGTTACATACATGTAAATATGAACGATAGAATTAGGGTTTCATGAGTTGATAATCATATGTAAATAGAATATTTTTTATACCTGTTATTTCTCGCGAAGAAGCTTTTTCCGAAGGAATCATATCAGATTTTTCGATATCAATTACCTACGTAAACATGTAGGGTTATAATTATAGCTTGAGTAATGATTCGAAAGTACCAAAACATAAACATTACGGATGCAGAAAACCACAAATAATCAAGAAAATAATAACCCTAAAAGCGAACATAAATACTTATGTGAACAGAAATAATAAGAAATCTGTTTGTGAAGTTGTATGCATCTCTTTAAATAATAGTTTTTTCAGTTAAGAAATTTAGGGTTTCAATCATTTTTTATTTATTTTTTAGGCCACGATATTTTTAAACTTTCTTTAACATGATTATAATGTTAAGTTTACTTTTTTAAAATACCACGAAAATTATTAGAAGAAGATAATGATAAGTTTCTTTTTATTTTTTTCGGAATAAATAAATAATATAAATCGATTTTAATAGAGATATTATACAAATTTTCATTAAGGGTATCTTTGTAATTCCGCGGCTGAGAGCGAACGTGGTGCCTCGAAACGAAATTTTGGCTTCGCAAATAATAGTATGATGGGATCGTGGTCCAAAGGTGAAGTTAACAATTTATAATAAAAAAATGGAGGGATAAAAAAAAAAACACAACTTTACGTTCACTTAAAAAATTGAAGAGGCTTTGATGAAGCAGAACTTGAATGTGCTCCGTGGATAAACGGCCAATGAACAAAAATACGCTGCAAAATTTGAACTTTTAGGGAGTTTTGGAATCGAAGAATAATGATAACATGATTTTAATAGATTATCATGAAGAAAGAAATGAGACAGTACAAAACAGAGATGAACAGAAAAGTGAATTTCAATAAAGAGCAGTCATAAACATGTCGATGAGGGAGCCCCAGAAATAGAAATCATAAACCAAAAAGAAAGATGAATGTGAAAAATGAAGATGAATCGAGAACTTAGAAGTTATATAGGAGTTGAGATGAATTGAGTTCGTGACATGATTGGGAGTTATAGGAATGAATCGTGGTTAGTTTAGAAATTTAAATGAGAAAAATTAGGGATTGTGAAATAAATAATTTGTCATTTAATTATTTATTTATTTCCTTTGCAAAATAATTTCGTTTCTTTACTTTGATTTTTTAGTAAATATTTTTCTAATTTATTATGATTTTCCACATATCACATTTTAATTGGTAAGGTGACTTGTGCTTTAGTAAATAAAGGATATCGGGACTAGAATTATGAAAAAACTCAAAGAATAATGATTTTAGTTTCTATGTAGAAGATGGTAGAACACTGAAAAATCAATTTAACCAAAATCATGATTGTATGAAATTTGGTTTAGAAAAAAACTACAACTAAAATCTATTCCAAAAATTGCAAACAATCAAAGAACACACTACAAATTTCCACTCGTAACATTTTTTATTAAAGTCTATGACCAAAACGTCTCTTTTAATCAAAGTACACATGCTTTTCCTCTTTTCTTATTTTGCCCAATTTTTGAACAACACACCAACTTAAGGTTATTTAGACATTAACATTAAATTACAGAATTTTGTGCTTGAAGAGAACATTATTGAACTTCAGTGTCCCTCAATGACAATATAGTCAGTTCGAGAGGAAGTCTACTAGACAATATTGATCCACGGCTCAATGACTTTAGTTTAGCTGACACTTTCTTGTACTGGTCTAAACAATTGGAATGCCTGAGTCTGGTTTAGCACATGTATGGACGGCATCCTTTGTGATGAGATAGAACACCACAGATGAATGGGGTAGTTGAGCGAAAGAATAGAACTCTTCAGGAGATGGTGCGAGCAATGATTTACGGGGGAAACATTCCAGTAAAGTTCTGGGCTGAAACAATCAAAACAGCTTGTTACATCATAAATTGTGTCTACATGAGAAAGACTTTACTCAAAACTCCTTACGAATTGTGGAAAGGTAAAACACCTAATTTGAGTTACTTTCGTGTATTTGGATGCAGGTGTTTCATTCTGAATGACAAAGATCAGCTTGGGAAGTTTGATTCAAGGAGTGATGAAGGCATATTTCTGGGTTATTCAGGGAACAGTTCAGCTTTTAGAGTGTTCAACCTTCGGTCTAAAATGATTATGGAATCAGTTAATGTAGTTTTTGATGAACGATCAATTGCGGCTATTGACGATTCTCCAATACCGCATGAAGCTGAACTCAAGAATCCTACAGAAGATGAAGTGGACATCATCTTAGAGAACGCTGAGGATAAAGAAGAAGAACTGTCGGACAAAGTGGTTGAAGTAAGACATCCGGTGACTCAGGTTCACAGAAATCACTCATCAAGTGATCTGATTGGAGATATAACTGAAGGACGGAAGACAAGAGGAATCAAGCTAAACTTCAAGCAGATGGTCAGTATGGCAATTATCCAATTCGAATGCTTCGTCTCAGCCATAGAACCTCGAAATCATCTTGAAGCACTTGAAGATGCGGATTGGATTATCTCCATGGAAGAAGAACTCGAGGAGTTTGTGAGGAATGATGTCTGGGAATTGGTACCACTACCAGAAGGTGTGAATGTAGTAGGTACAAAGTGGATCTTCAAGAACAAAACAGATGATGCTGGAAGCATTGTTCGAAACAAATCAAGACTTGTTGCACAAGGATACTCACAAGTAGAAGGAGTAGACTTTGATGAAACTTTCGCGCCAGTAGCTCGTCTTGAGTCTATCAGATTGTTCTTAGGCATGGCTTGCATACTGAACTTCAAGGTACATCAGATGGATGTGAAGAGTGCCTTTCTGAACGGCATTCTACAAGAAGAAGTATATGTAGCTCAACCCAAGGGGTTTGAAGATCCTACACATCCTGACTACGTATACAAGATGAAGAAAGCTCTATATGGACTGAAACAGGCTCTAAGAGCTTGGTATGAGCACCTGACGAAGTTTCTTATTGATACAGGTTACGTCAGAGGAACTGTGGACAAGGCCTTGTTCATACTTGAGAAGGAAGATGAGATGATGATGGTGCAGATTTACGTAGACGATATCATCTTTGGAGGAACTTCAGAGAGTTTAGTTGAAAACTTTGTGAAAAGTATGACTAAGGAGTTCAAGATGAGCATGGTGGGAGAATTGAAGTACTTTCTTGGACTTCAAGTAAATCAAACTGAGAAAGGGATTTTTGTTTCTCAAAGCACTTATGCCAAGAATCTGTTGGTGAAGTTTGGACTTGAAAAGTGCAAGGAGGCTAGAACACCAATGAGCACAACTACCAAGATTGGAAAGGATGAACATGGAGAAGATGTTGATGTAAAGCTCTACAGAGGAATGATAGGGAGCTTACTTTATCTTACAGCAAGTCGACCTGACTTATGCTTCAGCGTTGGTGTGTGTGCTCGCTATCAGGCCAAACCAAAACAATCTCATCTTCAAGCGGTGAAGAAAATCCTGCGGTACGTCAAGGGAACTGTCAATCTGGGAATCTTCTACTCTAAGGGATCCAACAGAAACCTTGCTGGATATTGTGACGCCGATTGGGCAGGATGTGCAGATGATCGAAAAAGCACAAGTGGAGGTTGCTTCTTTCTTGGGAACAACCTTATATCCTGGCTAAGCAAGAAGCAGAACTCTGTGTCACTATCTACTGCAGAGGCTGAATATATTGCATTAGGAAGCTGCTGCACACAGCTTATATGGATGAGACAGATGTCAGCCAATTATGGGATGGAGTCTGGACCTTTCTTGGTTTACTGTGACAACAAAAGCGCCATTGATATATAAAAAAATCCAGTGCATCACTCAAGGACTAAGCACATTGACATAAGACACCATTTTGTTCGTGAATTGGTGGAAGAAAAAAAGGTAGTACTTGAACATGTTGTCACAGATTTACAGCTCGCTGATTTATTTACAAAACCATTGGATTTTAACCGTTTGGTCACCTTAAGAAATTTCATTGGAATTTGCACTTGTGGTTTTGAATGATGCAGGAGCTGATACAGGCACTGACTCGGGGTGTATATATCAAGTTCAGATTTAGTTTGGAGTCAATGATGTCAATGAGGAGCAGCTGCCTGTCATACCGTCATGTCACCCCAATTTTTGAAAAGTGAATAAGGTAACTAAATTGAGAAAAATGAAAGAATCAAGAGTCAGTTGAGTCAAGTCCAAATGAATGAAAATGATGGAATTGGCTCCAAGAACCAACTAATGATTTATGAGAACTACTTAGAAGGGTGATGGACTGACGCCAATAGCTCACAAGGATAAGTCAGTTCATGTGCTTTCTCGAAAGACAATGTTTCACAAGAACAATGTCCGACGGCAGAGCTCATTCAGAAAGGGGATGGCCTGACACCAATAGCTCACAAGGCTATGTCAGGTCATGGGCTTTCTCGAAAGACAATGTTTCACAAAAACAACGTCCAACGGCATAAATAAATCATGTGTTCTTATCTGATCAAAATCAAAACTATCACAATGCATTGTATATCGTCAATTATTCGGATTGGTGCATGATCTGGGTATGACAGTGTGAAAGCTGGAGGTTGGCATCAGGATGGCCAAGTGCTAAGAATCTGTTGAGAATTTGAAATACATCATGATGCATGTGTTGACTCAGTCACTGTCTCCTTCACGAAAATTGAAAGGTATTTAACTTGAGAAAAACTGAGTAAAAATGTTTTTAAAGCTGAATAGATGTGACACATGGAAGAGTATTATTTGTTTGGACTCTGTCTTGGATCGAATTTTATGCGGTTCTCACAATTTTAAATGTAGTGCTGTACTGCTGATATTGGTGATACGTGTTACAGGAAATCGAGCAGGAGCTCTGGCTTTCAAACCAATAGTAATCCGGCTGATTTATGTTAATTCCTAATTCCGGTTTGGTTTAAGTGGTTTTCTAGTGCAGTATATAAGCTCGAAGAGAAGCAGAAAAAGGAAGTTTTTCTAGAATTTCCTTTTTGCAAAACCTAATCCTCTATCCCTTAAAGAATCAACTCCGATTCAATGGTGACTGAAACTCGTCAAGGAAGAATTCGACCTAGTCAAGGAAAATTGAAGAAACACGAAGACGGATCCGCATCAGTTCCGGTACAAATCAGCGACTCATCCGAGGAAAGAGAGACTCCTAGGTCTTCAATGGCGGATCAACACATGCAAGAAGCAGCCGCTGACAGAAACGATGACCTCAACAAGCAAATTGTATTGTATGGAGCCTCATCAGACTCGTTTAACACGGCTGAGGAAGAAGAAGTAGGAGATGAAGAGGAGACGACGGAGAAACCCGAGAAGTGCCAAGAGGAACAGTCGCTGGACCCTCGATCTGATGAAACCCTAATTCCTTCTCCGATTGACGGAGAGACTGTAGCAGCTGATTCTACACCTCCTGCTGCCCGAGCCGATGATAAGCTGAATGAAATCGAGATTGACATTCCCGAGCCCGATTCCCCGATCCCTCCGTCTGATCCAAATCCTGCCGGCTCTTCACCCTGCGGCAACGATGCTCAGGACACGGAGGTTCTAGATGTACTTCAGCCAGGTCAGCCTTTTCAAGCTACTAAGAAGGTGTCTCCGCGTGCTATATCCGATGAAGAACAGAGCAATTCAGAACCATCTCTGGTGAAGCGGAAAGAAAGAGTGCATAAGGAAAAAGACTTGCCTTCGTCAAGGAAACGCAGAGTCCTTCAAAAGGCTAGTCTTCCACCATCTAAGAAGTTGAAAGAAAAAGCTGCTACACCGTCTTCTTCACCAGTTTCAAAAGCTGTCAAGTCTCCATTTCCTCGTGCGAAGAAGCCATCTGTTCGAGCCAGCTCACGAGCTAAAGGGAAATCCACACAAACCGATGCTCCCAAACCAAAGAAGAAGTCTTATGTTAACAGGTTTGCCAGCTTTCAATCTCGTGGAATCATTGATGAGAGGAATGTGGATTTGCAGGCTGAAGCACATTGGGGCTATCCCGAGATTATTATCAAAGGGAAGTTTCAACCAACAGTTGTTGGTTTGGGCAGCTATGTGCGCTCGGTCGTTGTTGACTTCTATTCGGCACTACCTGAGTCTGGGGATGAGAGTGTCAAAGTAATGCTTCATGATCAAGAGTATATCTTTTCACCAGCTGTTATTAATGAGTTTCTCGGTTTGAAACCTTTGACTGCAACCGAGATGAAAGCGGAGGCTGATGCAGACTCGGTCAGTCAGAAAACGTTGGCTCAGTTGTTCACAGCTGACGAAAAGGCTGAGTGGTCAGAAATTTATTCCATAGGGATGACTCCGTGCTTTGCTGCTCTTGTCATTATCGCGTCCCACAATGGGATTCCCTCCACTCACAGGAATCACGTGTCCATCGAGAGAGCCAAGCTCATCTACAAGCTTTCTGCTGGGATTCGAGTTGATTTTGGTCAACTGGTGTTTGATCAAGTGATGAGCATGACTCGACTTCAAGTCAAGGATTCTCGTTGGCTCTTGTTTTCGCGCCTCATATACGGTGTTCTTCAGATGCAAGATCCCATTCCTATGTCTGATGGTGATATCTTGGTTCGGCCCTTGTACTATCATAAAGACAAGCGGTCTGGTGAAGAATATATCAAGAGGGAAGAAGCAAAGAAGAAGCAGGACGCTAAGATACAAAAACCTCATCCTCCACCCAAGCCTGCTACAGCCTCTTCTTCTGCGCCCTCACCGGTGACTACATCAGAGGGGTTCGTCTATGTTGATCTCGGTTCTGTCCGTTTCCCTATCCCTCCGCTCCAACCATCAGTGGCGATCCTGGCACTCAATGACATTGTCTACACTCTTCAGACTTTCACTGAGACACTTCAGGGTCTGCTCGCCAATCTGCAAGGTAAGTAAAATTTTCTTCTACATCTAGTTCCATATGATTATTTATCTTGTGTTTTTAACTTGTGTGTGCTCACAAGCAGGGGGAGAACAGGCTGAACCAAGAACCGAAAACTAGGATTCGTGCTAGAACTGTGGGGGAGCAAGTTTTTGCTCTGTTTTTAAATGTTTTTGGATCTAGATTTCTGGGGGAGTTGAGAGTGTTTCTTTTTGGACCTAACTTTTTCAATCTTTTGAATCTTTTCGTTAAAGGTCTCTTAACTCATATTCTGAATTTGTGTTGAACACTTTTATGGTTAATGTTGAAGATTTCAGACTATCCTTGGTTCTTGGTTATCTCTGGTATGTGCATTGCGAATGTGTGTTTTTCAGGTGCTTGTGAGATACAAAGCTAAAAAGGGGGAGATTGAAGATGCAGCTGGATTGACGCAGATCGTGAATCAGTCAGGAAGTGCATCAGGACATTTGGACGGACTTGTAGCGGAGCTAAGTGGAAGACTAACGGAGCTAAAGGAGAGTTGCTGAGCTGGATGCGAGCTTGTAATAGACTAGGACGAATCCAGAAGAGGCGGTAGCTGAGCTGGATGAGGAATATTGCAGCTATCAAGACAAAAGGAATATTTCCTATTCTTAGAGAAAAATAAGGAAGGAAATATTCCCTTGGCATTTTTGGAGTAATCGCGAAAGGCATGCCTGTTGAGGATAAATAGGATGCTCTGGCTGCTTGTAGGCGGCATCACAAATATTGAGAGCTTTAGACTTTGGGTTTAGATCATCTTGTAAGAGAGCTAGGACAAAGGGTTAGGGCTTGAGAGGTTCAAGGATCGTGGATAGATCTAAGAACGTGAGAGTTACTAGAACTACAAGTCAAGAGAGATCGTGGATAGATCTGGGTTGAGCTTGTAGATTTCGTTTAAGCATATACTTGTAAGTTATCTTAAAGAAATCTCTAGTAATATATTTTCTTTGTAGATAAATCCCTTGTGTCACTTTTTGATCTACTTCTGCATCAATTGCCCTTGCTTTTTCAAAAACAATTTTACGCTTACATATATGCTAATATATATATACGAGGTGGTCGGTCCACGCTCAAAGTGCTTACAGAGACACTTTTGAACCAAACCAAGTTAAGGAAAGAGAGGACATACTCAAATCTGAGAAGCAAGGAACTGGCTACATAAGCTGGTCTGATGATGACTAACAAGGTGGATGAACTGGCTACTAGAAATCCACCAATGTATTCATAAAACAATGATCTGGTTTGGGCTGGGCTTTTATTGGTTGGGTTTATGTGCACTATTTTGTAATAAGCGGGTGAGGTATCCATTTGGGTCTGGGTCTACTTTTCAGATTTTTGGTAATAAATCTTACTCACTAGTCTTGGCGTTCGGTAAAACCCCACCCGTTTAACTCGAAGACACCGTATTGCCCATGACACCGTAAAATTCCAGTGGACTAAAACAAAACTTCTGACGACAAATGGCCTTATCACGTATCAGATAATGTGGAAACGTGTCATCTCTGCCTTTGATTGCATTGCTGCTGCAACTTTGTCACTGCATTATACACTAAAGGTCCTCAATATAACCCCAATTTTTCACACACAAAAAATGAACCAAAAACCCATTTGACTTTTTTATAGACCTTGAGACTCTGCCTTGATCCTCAAGGCCACTTAACTTGACGGCTAAATCAAAATAGCTATTATACTTTTCCCAGCCTTTATCCATAGGAGCGAGCATAGGTGATATGTGTGGTGTTAACATATATCAAGTTTGTGATTTGTGGTTGGAAAGTGGTTTTGGATTGGGTTTTAGTGTTTATTCTGAGTGGGATCGAGTTGCTTGGAGATTTCATGTCTTCTGGGCAGGGCCGGCCCTGAAATTTTGGGGGCCTGAAATAAAATTAAAAATGGGGGCCAATATTTCATGCCACTTAGTTAATTGGACCACTTAGTATTTATGTTTCTATATATCTGGGCCATAAATATATATATAATAAAATAATTTTAAAAATTGGACCTGTAAAATCTAGGGGTCAAGCCAAAAGGCTCACTAGGCTTGCATCAGGGCCCTTGCTTCTGGGTCTGGTAATTGAAGATTTCGTAAATGGGTTAGGTTTTTTAATATGAGATTTCCTCATATCCTTTTTGTTTGTAGCACGAAAAGTATATTGACTTTCTTATCTCAATTAGGGTACTCTAATTGTGTGATACATATTTGTGCTTGACATTGTGTATAGTGAGAAAAGCTTTTGGTGAATATGATTTTTAAATACACTTCTTCACTATCTTTTTGAGGAAAATAAATGAGATCTTACATCTTGTCTTCTCTTTTTTCCCAATAGCTCATGTTTGGGTTTCTTAATTCAGTGTATCACGTTTGTTGCCTTTGTTCGAATATTTAGTTCGTCGTACAAATTAAGAAAAATGCTGAAATCAAATTTCTCTTGCAATGCAACAAGTCATTCCTTGAGAAGTTTCAAGGACATTCGTCCTCTGTCTCCCATGGAAGATGATGATTTAAATTCATATGGAAGTAGAATTTAAGTTTTTTGTATTGTTAAGTACTAAAGTTTAATAATGTATGAAGAATTTAAGTAGATCATTTTTTTGGTCTTTTGTAATGTTCAACTATTTGGCTTATAATATATATTATATATATATATATATATTATTCCAATTTATAATTATTTTTTGATTAATTAAATACAGTACTAATTAATTTTTGAATATTGGTAATTTGAATTTTAATTACAATTGTAGGAAAACAGTTGGAAATATCTCGTAGGAAAAGGTAGGATTTTATTAGTAGGTAACTGGAAGGAAACATTCTACCTATTTCTTACGAGATTTCCTTCGATGCATTTCATAGGAAATTTACGAAACTTATTACGAGTTTTCTACCATTATCGATTCCTACAGAAGATTTTATGACTAATTTTCGTACGAAATCGGTAAGAACGAATTTCCAACAATTATGTGTGTAGGAAACTGTGATGTTTTCTTGTAATGAAACCAGAAAGCTAAAACATTTCGGATAAACTGTCGGAAGTTGAAGGCGATTGTTTCTTGATGATTCTTTCAACAAGGCTGAATAGTAATATGTTCGGTTTGCATGGAATGTCCACAAGACTCTTAGGCGACCAAAATTTTGAGGGAAGCCTCATATATTGGTTTGCCACAAGAGTGTAAGGAATAGAATATAAACTTTTTCACACTCTAAACTCTGAAGCACTTGATGTAATAACGCTTTTGATTGAATAAATTTTTACATTCATTCAAAAGAAATATATGGTAGCATGCTAATTATATAGAATGATGTGAACCTCGGTCCTCGGTACGTGATCTATCCGTTTGATGTCTTGGTTTTTATTTCAGTTTATACTTTATAGGTACATTTTAACGATATTTGGGAAAATATCGACACAAGTTCAAGGGTCTTAGAATTTGCGCTATATTATTCACATTATCTAATGGATCACATATTGTATATGGATGAATAAGAAACATGATATTAAATAACATTGGGAGATAGAGATATTGAGAGAGAAGAAAAGCAGATGAAGATTATATTTTCAAGTATTTGCATTCGTTTATATACTGATGGTAAGCTCCATACGTATATAAACATATGCAAAACAACTTTATAAAATCAATCTAACTTTTTTCAAGTTTAATTTAGAAAACTGGAACTTTATTTTTTATTTTTGTCGTCAGAAAACTGAAACTTTTAGATCAAAGTTTTGTCCTAATCCACTGGAATATGTAACATAGTTTCATCATGAACATATAACAGCTTATTCATTTAGATAAAATCAATCTAATTTTTTTCCGTACGGGGAATCAATCTAATTCATTCATGGGGCATACGGTGTCTTCGAGTTAAACGGGTCGGGTTTTACCGACGGCAAGACTAGTACGGGGTATAGTAGTAAAATTTACTACCAAAAATCCGAAAAGTAGACCCAGACCCAAATGGATACCTCACCCTACACATAAACCCAACCAATAAAGGCCCAGCCCAAACCAGATATGTATATATTGGTGGATTTCGAGGGTTATCTAGTTATTTTTGCTGTTTTCACCTTCACCATGGCTTCTAGCAAGGAATCGGCCACCAAAGTTATTAATTTATTTGGTTTGTTTTGTGTGGCTCTGAGCTCATATATAATTTATTATGCTTGGCTGAAGAGGTTGTTGCTCATAACTTTTCTATGTTCTTGCTGCTCTTCTTTTAGGTAAGCGAAATCCTGAAGATGATTTGGAGACCAAACCGTTTCTGAAGAAACATAAGGAAACCTCTTACCAAACCGTGGACGACAAGGTAACCTCAGATGGTCTCGGAATGAAAATAATTTTCCTTACACTGTGTTCTAATGGCGCTACTCATGTATGTAACAGGAGGAGGAGACAACCGAAGGATTTGCTGATCATGTACAATTTTTTTTTTTTTAAGAATTTTAAATTTTAATTTTTGTATGTTCCATTACGCATCTTGTTCTTAAAAATCGTGTGGTTCCTTTTCGCCTCATGTTCAAGTGAGCATTCTTGTGCTAATTACACACTTGGCTGTTAAATTGAATTCAGGAATCTGCGGTAACAAAAAAGACGCTCTTTATTTGCCGTCTCCCTCCCCAAACTAAAATATCAGATATGTAAGTACACCTCGATTAAAATTTCCACTTTCCTTCCTTGTCCGAGCATGACTGATATTTTTGTTTTATTTCTACAGCATCGATTTCTTCAAAGATGTTGTACAAGTTGTTCGTGTTCGACTCTCTGTAAACAGCAGGTCTCTTAAATTGCTCTATGGCCATGTTGAGTTTGCTTCAGATAACGAAGCAAAGAAGGTAATGATTGGTTTATAGTTATGGTAATGATGAAAAAAGGTTATTTAACTAGTCGTTACGATTGCTGATTAAATCTTTTATCCTCTAGGCACTGGAAAAAAAAAATGGTGGATACTTGCTCGGTTCTCAGATCAAACTTTCTGCCGCTAAAAAAACTCCAATGCGTTCACTACCCAAGTAAATTGATTTTCAATGTTATGGTTTTTTTGTTTCTGTAACGCTGGCTGTTACTTATTGCTCACAGATTACTAACGCTTTTATTTTTTTTGTAAATTAGGTATTGTATAGAGCACAAGGTTTGGTAAGGGATTTAACTTTTTGCCTCTTGAGTTTGTTAAGTTTTTTGGTATACATGAAGAGATCACTAGTTTTTTTTTTTTTTTAATTTTTCAGCTACCAAGACTACCTTCGACGAAAGAGCCTCCATATAAGAGAAGATGAGACACCTCCCGATTTTGTTGAGGTACGTACATGTTCTTATTATCTTCAAAATATGGTGCCAGTTTTAGAATATACTCCCACTTGTTTTGTTGATGAAGCAATTTGAAGTCCTTTTCTCCCTAAGACTTGTGCTAACACATTTGGCTGTTTGTTAAATTCAGGAAGTACTATTTGTAGCCAATCTCTCTCCCCAAACTAAAATCTCAGATATGTAAGTGGCACCTTAATTATATTTCCACTTTCCTTCTCGCCTCTCGGAGCAAGTTTTCCATTACCGATATTTTATCCTCCACTTTTACAGCCAAGACTTCTTCGAATATGGACAAGTTGTTAGTGTTCGACTTATTGTTAACCACGAGGGTAAGCATGTGGGCTATGCCTTTGTTGACTTCGCTTCTGCTGACGAAGCAAAGAAGGTGAGAGTAGTAGTTTTGTAGTAATGATTGAAAAACGTATTTAAGTAGTTATTTGAAGGTACCATTGCTGATGAAATATTCTATACACTGTAGGCGCTGAAAAAGAAGAATGGTGAATATTTGCATGATCACAGGATTTTTCTTCAAGTTCTTCAAGTGGCTAAGACAGCTCCATACCCTCCACAACCCAAGTAAATTGATTTTCGAGATTCTGGTTGTGACTTATTATTGCTATAGTTTTGATACATTACAGAAGAGTAACGCTGTTATTTTTGGTATATAGGTACAACCTTGCAGAGAAGCTTTGGTAAGGGATTTAAGTAACTATATATGCATTTTGAGTTTCGCTATCGGCTGAAGTTTTTTGTATACATGGAGTGATCACTATAGGGGTTTTGATATTTCAGTTACGAAGACTACCTTCTACGACAAAACCTTGTGATAGAAGAAGATGAGACAGTGGAAGGACTTGATGAAACTCCCAATTTTGTTGAGGTGCCTGTTCTTATTATCTTCAATATATGTCCGGCTTAGACATTTAATAACAGAACTGTTACAACAAAGTCGAAAGTTGTCTTATTCTGGGGATGAATCTGCTTTTTGTTATTATGCAATTTTAGTCTTTTCTACTTGAGAGCCGTGCTACTAAGTCTAACACACTTGGCTGCTAAATTCAGGCAGTTGCTGTAAGAAAAAAGACGCTCTTTGTTTCCGGTTTCTCTCCCGAAGCTGAAATATCAGATATGCAAGTGGCACCTTTAATTTTTTTTTTTTTTCTTACGTTATTGGAGAGCTTTTTGCATGACTAATATTTTATCCTCCATTTTTACAGCATCAATTTCTTCAAAGATGTTGGACAAGTTTGTTGTCTTCGACTTACTACAGACTACACGGGCGAGCATGTAGGCGATGGCTTTGTTGAGTTTTCTTCTGCTAACGAAGCAGAGAAGGTGAGAGTAGTTTTATACTTTATAGTAATCATGAAAATAGATGAATAGTCATCTGAAAAGTAGTGTATACATATGATGAAGATTATGCAAGTATTCATTTGAGAGTACGATTGCTGATTAAATATTTTATACTGTAGGCACTGGAAAAGAAGAATGGTGAATACTTGCACGATCATGAGATTTATATAGATGTGGCTAAAAACGCTCCATACCCTCAAGGACCCGAGTAAATTGATTTTCTGTAACACTGGTTGTAACTTATTGCTAGAGTTGTTTTGATGCCATTACAGAAGACTAACAGTAATTATTTTTGCTAATTAGGTATTGCATAGATCACAAGGTTTGGTAAGGGATTTAACTATTTTCATTTTGAGGTTGTTGCTATCAAGAGCAAAGTTTTTGGAAACATGATTTATTGATATTCCAGGTATGAAGACTACCTTCGACAAGAAAACCTTCTGATAGAGGAAGCTGAGGCAGTGGAAGGAGATGATGAAATTCTCGAGTATATTGAGGTACATTCTTATTATCTTTCAAAATATGTCTGAGGTCAGAAGAAATGCTTAGCGTTTAACTGTTGCCACAAAGTTGAAAGATAATTTATTCTAGGTATGCAATTTAATTTCAGGAAGTTGCTGCGAGAAGAAAGACCCTCTTTCTCGCCAATATCCCTTGCCAAATTAGTATACCAACGATGTAAGTAGCACCTTTTAATTAATTTCCTCTTTCCTTCTTTTTTTCATGACTAATATTTTATTCTCCATTTTTACAGCGTCGATTTCTTCAAAGATGTTGGACGAGTTGTTCTTCTTCGACTTATTGTAGACAACAGGGGTCAGCGTGTGGGCTGTGGCTTTGTTGAGTTTGCTTCTGCTAAAGAAGCAGACAAGGTGAGAGTAGTTTATAGTAGTAATGCATGATGAAAAGTATTTAAGAAGTCATTTGAAGAAAAGTGTATACTTGTGATGAAAAATATACAAGGCATTTTGAAAGTACGATTGCTGACTAAATCTTTTATTTTGTAGGCGCTGGAAGTACGATTCCCTAATACAACTTATAAGTTAAGTCTAGACGTGGCTGAGATAGCTCCATACCCTATGCGACCCAAGTAAAGTGTTTTTCCATATGGAGATTTGTTTCTCTAACTTGTTGCTATGCTATAGTTTTCATGTCATTAACGCTTTTTTGTTTGTTTGTTTGTTTGTTAATTAGGTACAACCTTGCAGAGAAACTTTGGTAAGGATTTAAGTAATAGTTGCCCTTTTGAGTTTTGTTATCAAGGTCGAAGGCGACATGACAAAGGTCTTTGATGTTCCAGGTCGAAGGTAGAAAGCCTTCTGGTAGAAGAAGAAGATTATGATTTGGAGACCAAACCGGATCTTAAGATGATGGGCGGAGTCTGCTGTAAGAAGGTTACTTTCTGTTACGACGACTGATAGAAGAAGATGTTTGTTCAAAAGCTCTTTGTTTAGACTCTGAATACTTCTGTGTATTATTCATAGAGAAGAGATGGCTTTATATAGCCTTTACATCCAACTGAAGAGCCTAAAAATACTGAAACAAAACAAACCCACTACTGCAACTACTTGACCGAAACAATCGGATCTTATTAGACTAAGTAAGCGCTACAAACTCGCTCAAACTAAAGACTCCATCATCTCCGCTTCTGCACTTCTCACGTTGATTTGCTCCAACAAACCCTCCCTAAACTAAGCTTGGTTTACAAGACTTAGCTTATCTCCAACAGGGCAAATCCCGAGTTTGTTCCTTAAGCTCTCAAACGTTTCTCGCTTCAAGGGCTTTGTAAATATATCAGCAACTTGATCTTCTGATCCACAATGTTCAAGACGAATCACACCATCATTGACCAAATCTCTTAAGAAATGAAAACGTACCCCTATGTGTTTACACCTTCCATGAAAAACAGGATTCTTAGAGAGTTTGATGGTTGAAGTGTTATCACAGAAAATGACTGAGCTTCCCTCTGCATCCCATCTCAATTCCTCCAAAATCCTCTTAAACCATATAGCTTGACAAACACAAGCTGATGAAGCTACGTATTCTGCTTCAGTGGTAGAGAGTGTGACAATCGGTTGTTTCTTCGATGACCAAGCAACAGCTGCATTGTCCACCAGAAAAACGTATCCTGATGTACTCTTCCTTCCATCAACATCTCCGGCGAAATCACTGTCTGTGTAGATTAAAATACTTCCATCTCCACCTCTCTTGTACCAAATTCCAAAATCTATGGTACCACTCAAGTATCTCAAGACCCTTTTTGCAGCTGATAAATGCATCTGAGTCGGTCTAGCCATGAACCGACTTAAAAGACTTACAGAGAATTGCAGGTCTGGCCTCGATGTTGTGATGTACATGAGACTTCCCACTATCTGTTTGTAGTAAGTCTCGTCGACATGTTCTCCGTCACCGTCCATGTCGAGCTTGTTCCCCGGGACCATCGGATTGCAGACTCCATTACAACTCTCCATACCAAAGCGCTTCAGAACTTCAGAAGCATACTTTGCCTGAGATATGTGAATCCCGTGTGATGTCTGCAAAACTTCAATTCCCAGGAAACATCTCATTTTCCCCAAATCCATCATATCAAACTCTCTTTGCATCGACTCCTTGAAATCTCTCATCATTGAGACATCATCTCCTGTGTATATGAGATCATCCACATATACACTGACAAAGAGATTATTACCATGCTTGTTTGCTTTGAGGAAATGAGTTTCTTCATTCTGTGACTTCTCGAAACCCTCCTTGATGAAATACTCCTCGATCCGACTGAACCAAGCCCTCGGAGCTTGTTTTAATCCATACAACGCCTTATGGAGTTTGTATACTTTCTCTTATGCTCCACCGACTACGTATCCCTTCGGTTGCTGAACGTATACATCTTCGGTAAGAACTCCATGTAAGAAGGCCGATTTGACATCTAGTTGATAGATGTCCCATCCCTTCTGCGCTGCTCTGGATATGATGGATCTGATAGTATCCATTCGAGCAACAGGTGCATATACCTCAGTATAATCAACTCCATGCTCCTGAGAATACCCCTTAGCTACCAGACGCGCCTTGAACTTGCTAACTTCACCGTGCTCATTGAATTTTGTTTTGTAAATCCATTTTACCCCAATGCACTTCGCTCCTTCTGGTAATTCCGAGAGCTCCCAAGTTTGATTCTTTACGATCGAATTCATCTCTTCATCCATCGCTTCCCTCCACTTCAGGCTCCTCTCTGCTTCTTCAAAAGTTAATGGATCCGTTGAGATGATTTCAACCATATTGATCACATCCTCATCATTAATCTCAGTAATATAGTCACTGAGATAGCGTGGGATTCTCCTTATTCTTCCCTCTCTAACTTCAGTATGCGGTTCAGCTTGAGCTTCTCCTGCAGCTTCTTCCTCCGGCTGCTCTTCAAGTTGCTCTGCAGGCTGCTCTATCTCGTCATCTGAGTCTCCTCCATCACTGTTCTCATCTCCGCTTTCCTCCCATGTTGTGTCATCATCATTCCACGTTAGCTCAGCTTCTGCACTTTCTTCTTCCCAATTCCAGCTTTTTGATTCCTCAAACACAACGTCTCTGCTGACTATAATCTTTTTGTTCTTCGGATTGTATAGTCGATACCCCTTGGATTCTTCTGAGAAGCCAAGAAATATGCACATTGTGCTCTTATCATCCAGCTTATTGCGTTTCTCATCGGAGACGTGAGCGTGAGCAATGCTTCCCCATACTCTAAAGTGTTCCACACTTGGCTTGATTCCACTCCAAGCTTCCTGTGGAGTGATATCCTTCACCGCCAATGTGGGACATCTGTTAAGAACGTAGAAAGTCCAGTTGACAGCTTCTGCCCAGAAAGCTCTTGGTACTTTCCGAGATGATAACATGGATCTAACCATGTTCATAACAGTGCGATTCTTCCTCTCCGCAATGCCGTTCTGTTGTGGCGTATAAGCAGTGGTTAGCTGTCTCCGGATGCCCTCCTCTTTGCAATAATCAGAGAATTGATGAGAGGTATACTCCCCTCCTCGATCAGTTCTCAAGCTCTTGATGATCTTTCCGGTCTCAGTTTCCACTCGCTTTTTGAATATCTTGAACTGGTCGAAGGCTTCAGACTTCTCCTTCAGAAAGTATACCCATGCTTTTCTGCTATAATCATCAATGAAGCACAGAATGTACCTCTGACCACCAATGGAAAAAGGGCTAATGGGGCCACATATATCAGAGTGTATCAGCTCAAGAATCCCTTTGGCTCTCCACGTACTCTTCTTGGGAATAGGATTCCTTGATTGTTTTCCCACAAGACAGTCCGAGCAAGTGAATTTCTGTGTGTCGAAATTTGGCAATCCATGCACCATCTCTCTGTTCTACAATGTCTTCATGCCACGGTGACTGAGATGTCCATAGCGTTCATGCCACAATTTCGCCACATCTTCTGATACCGTCTTCAAACACCGCTGTTGATCTGGTTTATCTTCGTTGTCACCTTGATCAATGAGCATAAACATTCTGTTTATACTCATCTTGCTCTCAGCTATTAAGCCTTTATCATCATGATAAATTTTACAAAATCCTCTCCTTATGATGATAGTTAGCTCCTTCTCTTGCAGCTGACCGAGACTCAACAGATTGTTTTTCAGCTCAGGCACGTAGTACACATCAGTTATAGTGTATACGACATCGTTCAACACCAGCTTCACACTTCCTTTGCCCACAACTTCCATTCTCCTGTCATTTCCCAACTTGACAGAGTGTTTGAAATCTCCATTCATCGTTGTGAACAGCTCTCGGTCTCCGCTCATGTGATTTGAACATCCCGAGTCAAGAAACCACGCTCTCCGCCGCAGGTTCTCTTGCTCTCCAGAGTATGTCATCAACAGCTGCTCTGCATTTAAGAGATTGACTTCTGATTTCTCACTACCTTCTTCTTCTTGAATGTATGCCATCAGGATCATCTCTTCTTTCTCTCCAAGGTCTGCGTAATTTGCTTCCTCTTCCCACATTGGACATTCGTTTTTGAAATGTCCAAGTTTGTGACACTTATAGCACTCCACGGTGCTTCTGTCTGGAAATGATCTTCCTCGACCACTACCGCGACTTCTTCCTCTTCCGTTTGGTCCCCTTCCTCGAGCTCCCATTCCACGTCCAAACGAGCTCACTTTCAGGACTTGATCATCACTTCTCTCTGATTTCCTGAACTTCTGTTCATGAACTATCAACGAGCTCTGCAGCTCATCCAATGAAATGGTCTCCACATCCTTCGATTCTTCGATGGATACCACCATGTACATGAACTTCTCACTGAGAGTTCTGAGAATCTTCTCCACCACCTTTACCTCAGTCAAAGATTCACCATTGCTTCTCATTTGATTGGTAATGGCTAGTACACGCTTGAAGTAGTCTTCCACCTTCTCTGATTCGTTCATCTCCAGAATCTCAAAGTCTCTTCTCAGCTTCTGCAGCAGAGACTTTTTCACCCGTTCGTTTCCTCCGAATTTCTTCTTCATGGACTCCCAAATGGTCTTAGAGGACCTCCTGTCCTGGATCTGTTCAATTGTTACCCTATCGATGGATTGATAGAGGTAATGCTTGACTTTGTGATCATTTGTTTTGGCATTGTCTGACTGCGCTCTCTGCTCTGCAGTTAGTACCACCGTGTTTGCTGGCTCCTCAAACCCGATCTCCAGCAGACTCCATAGTCCTTTTGCTCTGAAGAAATTCTCCATGACCTCGCTCCAATGGTCCCAATGTCCCTCGAACTGGGGCAGTTTCATTTTGTCATCTCCCATCTCTCCTCACACTTGTGTTTTTGAAGCTGCGGCTTCTCTCTTAAGCACTCAAAGATCTAACGGAGCTCTGATACCAATTTGTTTGTTCAAAAGCTCTTTGTTTAGACTCTGAATACTTCTGTGTATTATTCATAGAGAAGAGATGGCTTTATATAGCCTTTACATCCAACTGAAGAGCCTAAAAATACTGAAACAAAACAAACCCACTACTGCAACTACTTGACCGAAACAATCGGATCTTATTAGACTAAGTAAGCGCTACAAACTCGCTCAAACTAAAGACTCCATCATCTCCGCTTCTGCACTTCTCACGTTGATTTGCTCCAACAGAAGAAGAAGAAGAAGACTCTGTGACAGTTTTTCTTATGTTTTAGTTAAGTTTTTGTTTGAACGTAGGTTAAATATGAATGGTCTGGTGTTAAATCATTATCTGCCTTAACTATTACCTGAGTAAGAGCGCTGTATACGATTGGAACTGATTTGGTTGACCAAACCGGAACACAAATTTTGCTTTTTGGAAATTAGCAATAGCACACTTTGTTAAAAGTCAATTGCACTCTTAACACACCTTTTAGCACACTAGCACTAGCACTTTGTCAAAACTCATGTTTTAGCACTTTTTCTTGTTTATCTATCTCTCTCTCTGCTTTATATTTTCATGGCTAACTCATTACCAAATTGGATATATCTTAAGAAGAGGCCTTTACAGCTACAAGATAGTTTGATAGTAGATGAGAACATAAATGACTTGCCATGTTTTCCGATGAAGATGAAGCTATCATTTTGCTTATGGCACTATCATAAAGAGCGTAGAATTAATATCCTGATCACATCCTCCGGTACGCCTGGTTTACCCATCAGACCCGGTTTGACCCATCCGAAATTAACCACGGACTTGCTGACATCCATCGACCATCGGTTAAATATCGTTTTTTGCAAATTGCAAGCCATGGAGTCATGGACGGTTTTTAACGGCTCTGACGTGGGAAACTTTTTATTGTGAAGCCTTCTAGATGAGTAAGAGGGTTTGATCTAAGGTATATTCGCTTAGACGACAATCCAAATTTCGTATAATGTTTGATTTTATTATTGTGAGAGGAGAGGAGAGGAGCTGGTTGATGTTTTTTCGCTACCTCATCGATCCATCAATCCCAGTTGTAGAATCATCTTCTCTCTCTAGCTGGAGGATGAAGTAAAATTCGGACTAGGGTTCTCGATTCGTTTTGTGAATCTATTTATCAAATATTCAGGTAAAGTCGTGCTTTTGAATCCTCAATCTGACGACCTCTGGGTTTCTTTTGTTTTCTTCTGTCGAAATTTTCGATCATCTCGTAGTTTTCCGTATCTGAAGTTGTTATGCTGTTGTTTTATGTACAATCTCGGGATTGGATTGTGACTATAATCTGGTTTCTGAATGAATTAGTAGGATCCAGTTATCTAATTTCGACGATTCGTTGATTTCTGCAACTTGGGCGTTGGCACCAATTTGCCAATCAAAACCACCTCTTTCTGAGGGGGGAGCGAGAGAAGGTGGTTTCTGGTTTGATCTGCAATGATGTATCAGGCTGTTCCCACGGCAACAACCTCTCGTGGTGGAGATCCAACAGAGAGTGGTGATTACGTAGTGACTTTAGATCAGATTCCGAGATGGAGTGATGTTGAGCAGAGGTCGTCTCTTGAGAAGGAAACCGGAGATGAAGCTCATTCTAATCCGCGCTACGCAAACCCTTTGGCTTCTTCGTCTGAAGCAGGAAGCAGCGGCAATGGGATGGTGTCTAAGTTTCCTGTTGATCACGAGATTAATTCTAAGATATATCTGTGGAGAGGGGAACCGTGGAACCTTGAGGTTGATGCTGTTGTGAATTCGACTAATGAGGTAAAGCTGAGATCGCGGAAATGAGTAAAGTGAGCTTTGTGTCCGTGTTTTGATATGGTTGAATTTTCTTGGAATTGGACAACAGAACTTAGATGAGGCGCATAGCAGTCCTGGTCTACATGTCGCTGCTGGACCTGGCCTTGCAGAACAGTGTGCTACATTGGTACGCAACGTTTGCAGAACAGTATTGTCTTTTAGATAGTTGCGTGAAAGAGGATTTTTCACTTATTTTTGTCGGTCTTGACAGGGTGGATGCAGGACGGGGATGGCAAAAGTAACAAATGCCTATGATCTACCTGCGAGGTAATTAGTGATGGAAAAGATGGCTCTATTTTGCCTAGAGCACTCAAAAGAAGGGCATTGTGCTCCTTGAATCTAGTCTCTGCTCTATTCTTCAACTATCCTTTATGGAGAGCTTCTCCATTGTTGACTGTGTTCAGTTTTTTTATTTCATCTTGTGTGAGTAGTAGTACCAAACATTGCGTGTGACTTTTATTATGACTGTGAAATAGGTTTGTCAATCTCTTAATCTTCAAGAGATGTTTTTTTGGTTTCTTGTTCAGGAGGGTTATCCATACAGTAGGACCCAAGTATGCAGTAAAGTATCACACAGCTGCTGAAAATGCTCTAAGTCACTGCTATAGATCTTGTCTGGAGCTTCTCATAGATAATGGGCTTGAAAGGTGTGTGAAGAGAAATTGTTCAGTTTCTTTTTCTTTGCAACAATCAGATTCTTTAGTCCTGCTGTGTTTTTGTTTTTTTCAACTTTAAGAACTTAATTTGGGTTTACATATAATATTGCAGTATAGCCATGGGCTGTATATACACAGACGCCAAAAATTATCCCCGAGAACCAGCTGCTCATGTTGCCATAAGTAAGATAGCTCTTAAATAGTCACTTTACTTTTTGATAAATGACTTTCTTGTTTCTAACTCATGTTGCTGTGCGGTTTTCAGGAACTGTACGCCGCTTTCTGGAGAAGCAAAAGGATAAAATCAGTGCTGTTGTTTTCTGTACCACTACATCCTCTGATACGGAGATATACAAAAGGTATCTTAAGCTTGCTGCAGCGTGGATTTGATATAAGTTGCACGTACCATATTTTCTTATAGTTATGTTGATGCAGAAGCAATGTCGACCATTGCTAAAACTTGACTCTCTAAATACAGATTACTTCCACTTTACTTTCCTCGAGATGAACACGAAGAAGAGGTTGCCATCTCAAAGCTCCCTGCTGATGTTGGGGATGAAAATGGTGAGACAGTTATAGACGAACGTAAAATCAGAATACAGGCGCTGCCAAATAAACCTCCAGCCAGATCTTTTCCAGCTCTAGTCGAACGCCCTGCCAATGATCTTGCTTTGGTACGAAGGTTGGTGTACTCCGACTGCTTCACTCTTTGCACTGTATTGTCCTCACCCTCTATGCGCTTTGTTGATACCTATATGGTTTCAGGAACTCGAATCATCTTGATTCATATTTGGATCCCGCCTTCATGTCATTGATTAAAGATCCAGATGAAAGGCGCAAAGAACAATGGGAGAAGACTGCACAAGCACAGAGTGGATTCAATTTTGTTAAATTGCTAGGATTTGGTGATCTAGGGGGACCTCCTCTCTCTGCTGCAGAGGAATACTCACTTCATTCGCGATACCTAGCTAAAGCTAATTCTCTCAACCTTTCAGAAATCGCAGAGATGAAAATTGTGTATGGCTTCTACGTCCTTGGTTTTCTTTCTCTCTCAGCCTTTGCCTGCGTAGGTGCAATGAGTAGTGACTACACAGACATTGACAAATTAAGCCCTTTCTGTTTTCTTTCTTCAGCTACCGTGGTGGTGTTGACACCGAGGGTCATCCCGTAATGGTTGTGGTAGGAGCTCACTTTTTGCTGCGATGTCTTGATCTGGAGCGTTTTGTGATTTATGTTATAAAGGTACGCAATCACATGCACTGATTGTTCTCCAACTCACTGCAATACATCAGTATCTGACGATACTACAATTGGTACAAATTTTCAGGAATTTGAACCTGTGATACAAAAGCCTTACTCGATTGTCTATTTCCATTCTGCGGCATCTTTACAAGTGTAAGTTGATTCTTAGTCTTGTTTAGTGGAAAAACGGACCCTTGTGCTTTATAAACTCGAGTAACATTTTTGCTATGTGAATGAACAGCCAACCAGATTTGGGATGGATGAAAAGATTACAACAGATACTTGGTCGCAAACACCAGCGTAACCTTCAGGTATGAAATCACACACCAACTCAACCTCATTGGGAAAAAAGTTCTTTCTTGACACCTAATCATGAATCATCTCTGCTTTGTCCAGGCAATCTATGTTCTTCATCCAACTTTCCAATTGAAAGCTACAGTCTTAGCTCTGCAATTGTTCGTAGATAGTGTGGTAATGACCTGAATTATTCAAAAGTCCCAGCCTTTTCTTTAAGTCTTAAGTCATTCTAAAGAAGTCTAATTTAAAGTCAAAAACGTGATGATTAAGGTCTGGAAGAAAGTTGTATATGCGGACAGACTTCTGCAGCTGTTCAAATATGTTCCTCGTGAGCAGCTAACAATCCCAGACTTTGTTTTCCAGTTAAGCTTTACTACACTCTCCACTCTCTAAAGTGTTGTTCTTCATTCGTGGATTTGTTGTAATTACTGAACGTTGTGCTAAAAATGGCAGGCATGATCTTGAAGTTAACGGAGGAAAAGGTCTAATCGTCGACCCGAGAACAAAATACGTTTATCAACGGCCATGAATCAAATCTCATCCCAAAAAAGGAAAACTGTTACTTTATCCAATCATTTGTATTTTTGCTGTTTTTTGTGTGTGCAATATCTCTTCATTCTTTCGTCTTTGTCTCTTCAGATTTTAGCTACCACTTTTGTGTTAATGATGGGAGCAAAAATAAAAACCTTCTCTGTAGCTTTTAATGTAATCTGTGTTTGAATCTTGTTAATAGTTTATAGCTAAAATCTTTCTCTTTTCTCTCTCTTTATCTCTCTCTGTCAATATTCTTAAGTGAAGATGACGCAATACATGCCATTGTTTAGATCATGCTCGAACTTACGATCAGTAACTCAGCTTCACGCTCACCTCCTTGTCACCGGCCGTCTCCATCGTGACCCTCTTCCTGTGACGAAGCTTATCGAATCATACGCTTTCATGGGTTCTCCAGACTCGTCGAGGCTCGTCTTCGAAGCCTTTCCTTACCCTGACTCCTTCATGTACGGTGTTCTCATCAAATGCAACGTCTGGTGTCAATTACTCGACGCCGCCATTGATCTTTACCACAGGTTGGTTTCGGAGAAGACCCAGATCAGCAAGTTCGTGTTCCCATCTGTTTTAAGGGCTTGTGCTGGTTCGAGAGATCATCTTAATGTTGGTAGGAAAGTCCACGGGAGGATTATCAAGAGCGGTGTACACGACGACGCTGTAATAGAGACGTCTCTGCTGTGTATGTATGGTCAAACGGGGAATCTAAGCGATGCAGAGAAAGTGTTCGATCAAATGCCCGAGAGAGACATTGTGGCTTGGAGTACACTTGTTTCTAGCTGTTTAGAGAACGTTGAGGTTGTGGAAGCATTGAGGATATTTAAGTGCATGGTGGATGATGATGGTGTTGAGCCTGATGCTGTGACGATGATCAGCGTAATCGAAGGATGTGCTGAGCTTGGATGCTTGAGGATAGCTAGGTCAGTCCATGGCCAGATAACGAGGAAAATGTTTGATTTTGATGAAACAATCTGCAATTCTCTGCTTACAATGTATAGTAAATGTGGAGACTTGCTTAGCGCGGAGAGAATCTTTGAGAATAACGTCAAGAAGAATGCTGTTTCGTGGACTGCTATGATCTCTAGTTACAACCGTGGCGGGTTCTCTGCAAAGGCATTGAGAAGTTTCAGTGAGATGATAAAGTTTGGATTTGATCCGAATTTTGTTACCCTTTATAGCGTTTTGAGCTCTTGTGGATTGTTAGGGTTGGTTAGAGAAGGCAAGTCGGTTCATGGTTTCGCAGTTAGACGAGAGCTGGATCCGAAGTACGAGTCCCTTTCTCCGGTCTTAGTCGAGCTGTACGCTGAGTGCGGGAGACTAAGCGACTCTGAGGCGGTTTTACGAGCTGTTGGTGATAGAAACATTGTGGCATGGAACTCTCTTATATCTCTATATGCACACAAAGGTATGGTGATTGAGGCATTGTGCTTGTTTAGAGAGATGGTGACACGGCGAATAAGACCGGACTCGTTCACTTTGGCTAGCTCAATCTCAGCATGCGTGAATGATGGTTTAGTCCGGCTAGGGAAACAGATTCACGGACATGTTATAAGGACGGATGTTTCAGACGAGTTTGTGCAGAACTCGATGATAGACATGTACGCTAAGAGCGGGCTTGTGGATTCAGCGTGTGCGGTGTTTGATCATTTCAAACATAGGAGCGTTGTGACATGGAACTCGATGCTCTGTGGGTTTTCTCAGAATGGTAACTCCTTAGAGGCGATTAACCTCTTCGACTATATGTATAGTAACTCTCTCGAGACAAATGAAGTTACATTTTTGGGCGTTATCCAAGCGTGTTCAAGCATAGGTTCGCTGGAGAAAGGGAAATGGGTTCACCACAAGATGATTCTTTCTGGTGTAAATGATCTTTACACTGAGACTGCTCTAATCGACATGTATGCGAAATGTGGAGATCTCGACGCAGCTGAAACCATCTTCAAGGCCATTTCGAGTAAGAGCATTGTGTCATGGAGTAGTATGATCAACGCGTATGGAATGCACGGGCGGATAGGATCCGCCATAGCTACGTTTAATCAAATGGTTGAATCAGGAACGAAACCTAACGAAGTTGTCTTCATGAACGTGCTCTCTGCTTGTGGTCACTCTGGTTCCGTTCAAGAAGGTAAATTCTACTTTAACTTGATGGGAAGCTTTGGCATCTCACCAAACTCGGAGCATTTCGCGTGTTTCATCGACCTTTTGAGCCGTTCTGGTTATCTCGAAGAAGCATATAGGATCATCAAGGAGATGCCTTTCCTTGCAGATGCTAGCGTTTGGGGTTCTCTGGTCAATGGTTGCAGAATCCATCAGAGAATGGATATCATCAAAGCCATAAAAAACGATCTTTCCGATATTGTTACCGACGATACAGGATATTACACTCTCTTGTCCAATGTATATGCTGAAGAAGGTGAATGGGAAGAATTCAGGAGAGTGAGATCAGCTATGAAGAGTTCCAATCTCAAGAAAGTTCCTGGTTACAGCGCGATCGAGATCGATCAGAAAGTTTTCAGATTTGGAGCTGGGGAAGAGTCTGGTTTCAGAACAGAGGAAATTTACAAGTTTCTTGGGAATCTCCAGAATCTAACTCTTGATGCAGATTATTTACAGATTAATGAATGAAGAACATGCATAGAGATTCTTAACAGCCATTACATGTAGGAATATATATCTTTGTGAGCCAATAAAAAGGAGAGATGTAGATTTTGTATTAACCAACCAAAGCCTAATACAAAACAATAATTGTTCTTTTTTCCTTTGGCCCTTCTAAAGAGAGGACAAGATATACAAAGGGCAACCAACACCCACAAACATGGGGGTGGTGATTGAGAATAATAATAAAACATCGATCTGTTTTCTTCAACGCTGAATCAGTTACTTTCTCTGGTTGTTTTTTTGTTTTTTTCCCTCTATAATGTTCCTCAAATCGGATTTTATTTCATGAAAAAACTTTTATGTTAAGATCACAGTTGGGGAAGAAGTACCTGCAGGGCATCTTTGTCGCCTTGGTCTTCTAGTTGCATTTCCCCATCCCGTAAGGCTCCTATCTTCCAGTCCCACCATTTGTACACTGTTGTTGTTATTCGTTGGCTGAGCCAAAGACGAGCAAACCGGAGCTATGTCAATGTTGCTGACCAGTCGTTTCCTTCCTCGGCTAGACCCACCTCGGTTTGAGCTCCTTCGGGCCACTCCTGAGCTCCAATTGTAGCCAGTGGCTTTCATAAGTCCCCCAAACATTTGAAGATCTTCGGTTACTTGGAGCCTAGACAGAGAAGCAAGTCCAGGGAGAATATCCCTTTGGAAATCCCGTCTTGGTCTTCCTCGTCTTGCTTGTCCTCTTCTTGGCCGGTTAGCTGTGACACCCATAGAATCTGTCCCGTCGAATTTCAGATACTCCGGGACTAAAGGTGCTGGCATGTAGTCTTCTTCTTTGGTCTGAGGTAAGTTCAAAGTCATTGCCTCAAAGTAATCAAACTCCCCTGAAGAACATTCCTCACGGCCGCCTTCACAATCTCTGGCTTCCAAACAAGCATCAATCTTTTTATCTAAGTCATTGCCACAAGAAGCTATTGTGTTCACAAACCAAGAAAGCGGGTCCTCAGCAACTGCATTGGTCGAAGAGGAAGCAGATTCGTCTGTAGTACGGCAGTGGCAAGACAGTGAGATGGTGACTATAGCTTCTGCTGCTGCCTTGATAAGTTCATCCACAGAGTCTCCAGCTTCTTCTTCACTCTCAAGAGTCGGGGGAGCTTCCAAATTTATCAGAGTAGTTGCTTTTCTTTCCACTCTTGGATTAGTAGACAAGCTGAAATCCTCATCCTCACTAGCACATAAATTCAAGTCAATGTAGTGCCTGGAAGTGGCAGCTTTTTTACCTTCTTTCTTGTCCATAACCACAGCTTCAGAAACCGAAGCTTCACACGGCAAGTTGATATCCAGGTTTCTCTTCACCAAGGTGGTTACTCCCCTGGATTGATCAGCGAGACACACAGAAGAAGGGATAAGGGGAGGATGCTCTCCGCAAATAGAATGCTTCTGAGAGATCGGGAATCCAAGAATCTTTCTACTACTCTGTGGACCGGCCATGTGAACCTGTCCCAAGTTAGCGCCATTAGAATATGAAACAGACCTCAAACCATTCGAGGAGTCACCCACGTCACTTCCATCCATGAACTGATTTGCAGAAGCATTCAAATCCAAACCGCCATTGATTGTTTCACTTTTGTTAGAGGGCTTAGGTTTTATCCAGGGCAACCCAGTAGAGCCCTCCTGCTTTCTTGGTCCTTGAAAGGTTTCGAGACTCCGATGCTTCAAAGCCTCACTTAGTGAACCATTTGTAACAGTTCCTTTTGGGCCGTTGTTAAGATGGTTATATGTTCCTGAAGGATAATTAAAGGCAGTTTCCTTCGACCCTGAAGAGAATCCTTGGTAAGGCCCGCCAAAATCATGACTTCTCATCCCAGAACTTGAATCTGCTCTTGCTTGAGGATTGATATTCAAGAATGGATTCGTTTGAAGTGGCAACGGTTTCTGAACTGAGCTGCCACTTGGGTTGTCCCATGATGGAATCCAATGGCTCCAAGGTCTGACATATTCAGGGCGGTAGCCATGATGCAAGCTTGGAGCATTTGATGCCACACTTGATTCCACATAGCTATCATAGGAAACTTCAGGATTCCTTTGACGAGCTTCCCATTCGCCTGATAACCTCCTGTGATCAGTTGAAGGATAGCCAAGAGGTTGAAATGCACTGTTGGAAAGAGTTTGTGCCGAATGGGAAGGCATACATAACTTGTTTCTTGGAGTGCTCTTGCCGTGCCCTATAACCATGCAACCATAGAAAAACATCAGAGACCATACGATAGACATATAAACAGTGAGGTGAAACCAAATCAATGTGAAGAACATGGCACATGTACCTGCTTCTAGACCCATAAAACTTGTGTTTTTTTCCAACCACTGGCTTTGAGCATGTGCCATGTTTCTTCCATAAAGAGAAATTAAATCCCTGGAAGAAGGAACAGGTACTGGTTCTTGGCATTGGACTGGCTCGTTCAAGTCAGTTAATCCATTTGGATTCTTCATAACCAAAGAAGAACCGTTCTGATGAGAACCACTCCCTCTTTCAAAGAACAGCTTCCCACCAACTTCTTTTCCTGCTTTCGACTGCTTATAAGGAGGACAACTAGTGTTCTCACCATCTGTATCGAGATACTCGTCCGCCGGGAGCTGAAGATCGAACATTTTTCTCTTGACCGTCACAGGTCTAACCTCAAACACCTCGTCGTCCTTTGAACTAATCCCGTTTTGCATGGGAACATTGCAAGCTTGAGAGCTGCTTCCTTCACCACACATCGAGTTTCCCAAGAGAAAGCCAGGCAGCTCTCGTTTAATCGCACTTTCCGGTGTATGCTCAGACTGGTTCATGTGGTCAAGAAAAGTCTTCCCCTTTACTTCATCCATCAAGCTCTTCTGCGTTCTATACAAACGGTGAAGCTCATGAACCTACACAAAACACAAACAAGAAAAGTTTAATCAAACTTCATAAACCCGAACCATTCGAGTAAAGATCACGCTTAGATACCTGATTCTTGAATACGGCTTCGTGTTCAAGCATTGTTTGTTTGAGAACATCTCTCTCGTTGCCAGAGTAAGATTCCGGTGCAGGTCTCATCGAGAAACCATTCTGATATTGTTGACCATATGGCAAATTCTTATCTCCACCATACATTGACCAGTTACAACTGTTTGAATCTTCACTATGATCCCTCATTGAGGGCAAGAAGCTTTCACAGTGAACCATTTCTCACATTCCTTCTCATCAAAAAAAAAAAGAAAAAAAAAAAAAAAAAATTAATAAACTGTATTAGCAGGAGATTAATTCAAGTTTTAAGTACCAAAAACTGCAGTTACAATTCTAGAAAGTCACCGACGATCATCATATCTAATTGATCAAGCAATCAATGATCCGAGGCAGATTCTCCATAAAACTATAACATCTTAGCTCAATTTAGCTCAAGAAAAAAAAATGTAGCAAAATTTTCCAATGAAATGGGAGTCCACGAAATCTACAAGATACTGTGAAATAAACAAAGAAGCCGCCATTACAGGTGAAGCTAAATCTAAAGCGATCATCGATTGAGAAATCGATTTACTCTGCAAACTAATCTATAAAAAAAAAAAAAAAAAAAAAAAAAAAGAGAAAAAGAATCTGACAGAAAAAAATTCACCGTACGATGAACAGTGTATAAAGAGGACAGAAGAAGCTGGATCGATTTCAGTCAAATGCCTAACCTAATTCATCAATCAAAACAACATCACAAAAATCCATGAAAATTTCATCAGAAGACAGAAATGGAAAATCAGCTTGATTATTTTTTTTTTTAATTTAATATTAAAAAATAAATAATGACATAAAGGAAGAAGAAAAATCGGAGATAAGAGATTTATACCTCAGACCCACATCCTCTCTAATCGCTCATTTGAACAGAGAAAATCTTTCACAGCGTGGATAATTGAGAAAACAAAACACTCACTCCCAAATCGGCGACAAAAATTATACAAAATGAAAAATGGGCATTAAAAAAAAAACCAAAAAAAAAATGTTCCCGAGATAATATTAATAATACTAAAAATAAGAAAGCGAATTTTTCCCAGAGAGAGAGAGAAAATCTAAGAAACAGTTAATACGAAGAAGAGGAGACCAAGTGCGAAAACAATCGAAACTCCATGGGAAGACGAAGAAGAAAGCTCAGATCGTCATCGTCGTCGATCCGCTGGGCCAACTCTCTCTCTCTCTCTCTGACTCTCTCTCTCTCTAAATCTCTCTCTATCTATCTATCGCTCTATCTGTCTCTCTCTTTCTCTCTGATTCTTAAACGAAGAAAGCAAATAAAAAAGAATAAGAGCTTTTATATTCTCTTTTTTAATTATTAATATTTCTCGGATTTGGTGTTTTCTCTTTCCATAGAGAGTGAAGAGAGAGAGAAGAAGAAGTTCGGTGTAGAGAGAGAAAGAGAGAGATCCCGTAAAAAAAATAAAATAAAGAAAATTACATAAAACGAAACGAACGAACGACCCTTCAAACAACAGAGACGCAATATATTTGTCAACATCTGGTCTCCTTCTTTTTTGCTCTTTTGCTTCTCATCATTTTACATTTTTCACAGTTTTTTACGCTTATAAATTAAAGTCCATTTTCCTTGATTTGAAATTTTAAATCCAATTAATATATAATTTCTTGCTCCTATAAATATTTATTTAATGGCATAATGATAGGAGTAAACAATAAACTAAATAAAACCGGACATTCACACAGTTTTTTATACGAAACAAGACAAATTATTGAACTTTTTATTTACTTAAATGAATAAAATAGTTTCCGTAACTCGAATAGGAAGCCGAATCTTGTCACGTGTATAAGACCGTGTGATCAACGGTTTTATTTACTCTATTTTCTATATATTAGTTTATTTTTATTGTATTAGAAACAATATTTTATGGAGTTTTATTGTAATTAAATGTTAATATGTTAGAATTCCTAATTGATAATTAAATAAAATTAGAAATGTATGAAACCAGTCAACTATTTAGTAAAATTAAAGCTGTCAAACAAAAATTAGCAAAATTTAAAGTAATCCAGGAATTGTTTCTCAATTTGATATGTTTTAAATGTATTTCTTTTTTCTATCAATGTGTTAGATAATAGATACATTTTCTACTGACTAGCGTTTTTCAAAAATAGAGAGGATGTTAATTTTATATTAATGTAGAGTATGATTTAATTTATGTATGAAATTGGTAATTTTCTAATTTTATATATGTTTTAAGTAATAAATTTTATTTATATTTATAAGTAAGGTTGAATATACTCATTTATATTTGTTCTAATTTCATCAATGAAATAAATAAATAAATTCATTTGACCATATTTAAAACCAACTGAATAATAAATTCAAGATAAGAACTACTATATATTTTGTTAATTATATTGGGGATGAGTTGGCATTCTAGATGATATTACTCGTTTTATATAAGTTACGTTGAATATTTCAAATTAATCAAAATATTTGAAATAAAACTTTGAATATTGTATAATTTACCATATTTACTTAAATATATGGATACAAACAAAAAAATGTTGGGAGTAAATGGATAGCATGAAACGCCATTGTAGTTTTACAAATAGTTTTTTTTTTTTGGTATTATGGGTTATATAATTAGAGTACGTCATCTGTATTTTCAAAACCAATGTACCATTTTACCCCTAGATTCTCTCCTTATCTTCTGAACGTTAATTTTAGAATGAAACAAGGTACACGATTACAGAGTGATCTTTAATTCGTTTTTAGTTTCTTACCTATAGTCTTTAGACAAACATTTACTCTACAAAAAAAAACATGTACTTTTGCGACCATGATATTATATCAAATTGCAAGGAGGGCCGGCTCAAAGATTTTATGAGCCTTAGTGCAAAATCAAAACTATAATTTTTAATGTGTTTTTTTTCTTATACTAAATTTTTTTTTGTCCTTTTTTCTGTATTATTTGTTTTTTTCTTTTTCTTAGATCCCTAGTGCGACTGGTGTCGAGCGACAACAAAGTGGTGTCGGTCGACATCGGTCTGGCGAATCGATTTCCGGTTCAATTTAATTGTCCGGTTTGGTGCTAGTTAAGTAAAAAACCTACGTCGCGAGTTAAAAATATGTTGGCCGCATTCTTTTGTAGTTTTCGAGAAAGAAGAAGTGATTAAGGAGCTGAGAGGTTTTGGGTGTTTTCTGGAGAGCTTAGGTTGATATGAGGCTGTGTTGTTGCTTTTCATCTCTCTTCCCCCCCCCCCCCCTTTCAATCCCTTTGTCAAAATGAGTGTGTGACCGTAGGCTTGTAATTGACGTAGAAAGTGATTGTGATTTGAATTAGTTGAGTTCCTGTGTTGTTTCATGTGATGTTGATGTTGATACTTGTGTTTGATCGAGTTATTGTGTTGGATTTGTGTTTTTTGTGTTTATGTGTTGATTTTCGTATGGGTTTCGATCTGCGAGTTCAGTGTCGAGCGACACCAAGCTGGTATCGGTGGACACCAAGTGGTCGAGTGTCGAGCGACACCAAACTGGTGTCGGTCGATATTGATGTCTGACCGGTTTCTGGTTCGTTGATTTTAATTGGAAAATTATTTTGGTTTATCCGATTTAATTGGTTAAATAATTTATTTCGGTAATTAATTATTTAATAGTTAAATAAATAAATTAATTGGCTATTTGTGATAATACTTATGATAATACTTATGCATTCTTTTTCTGTGATGCGGGTAAAAGAAAAGTGTGATCGCATAATCAATGCTGAAGAGGGGATGATATGATGTTTTATGTTTCGTTATTTGCTTTCGATGTTAGTCTAGTGAAATCTGATATTTAGTTTGCTAGCATTTTTATGTTATTTTTAAATTGAATACTATTAAATGATTTAATTAAATTATTTATTGAATTATGGTTTGAGAATTCTGCAACTGTTAATTATATTAAAAAAAAAAAAATTTGGTTGTTTTAGTAGAAGCCGCCTCTGATTGCAAGAAACCCCTTTATTTTCTTGAAATGACCAAAGACACAGCTTGATCTTTTTACCTTTGACAAGAAAAAAATTTGATCATTTATAAACTCCGTTTGAAACCTTTGAATTTCCTCTATTATAATAGGGATCCTATTATAGTATACCGAGTTTACGTCTCCAATTAATTGCTAAACATAATTCAGGCTATTTCGATATTTGGTGAAATCATATCTTTCTCCTTGTACTTCCTTTGCCTGCAAAAAAAAAAAAAGTGTCATTAATGTTCAATTTTTATTTTTAGTATCCACAAAATTTAGAAAGCATGTCTATTGACAGCTTATTGGGAATTGGGAAAATATAAAGAGCTGCGTGATTTGAACTTGGAATTAGCGATGAATTTGAAGATCCTATTTAACAAGAAATAAGGGGTCACTTCAGATCTTAATTGCTAATGTGTGCTTTATGTTTTAATCATATCAGAGTTGATACTCTTTAGAAGAGTACTGTAATTAGTAGTCATATCAGTCTTGCGATCCCTTTTTCTTTATGATCGGTTTTGTGATCTTGACAAAATGATATTCATCTATACATTATCTACAACACTAAAAATTACACATTTTCTAACTTAATATTTGATGACATCTACACAAAAAAAGTTTTCTCTGTTGAGCAATTACAGTTTTACCTTCCTTTGATTTCCCCTGCTTTGTTTTAAAGACCATTGAAAATAGAATCGTTATATATGAAACATAATATTCAAATTGATCCAAGCCCAAACATAATTTACGAATATGAATTCCAGAATATACCCATTACAAAAAAGTCTAGGGTATTTTGAGCAAATATATAAAGTACCTCTTTTTTGCTTACTTCCTCTGTTCCAATATATTATCAGTTTTAGAATAATTTTTTTGTTTCATAATATAAGCTGTTTTCACATTTTCTATGCAATTTTTATTTTATTGAATATTGTGTAACCAATTACATTATGTAGTTATTTTTTATTGGTTAAATTAAATTATTAAATGATATTTTTAAATATTTATTAAATGATATTTTTAAAAATATATATATATGTTTCCATACCCAAAATTGCTTATATATTGGAACATAAAGAATATTTTTTTTATTTTTTTTTCCAATAATATAGAGAATATTATTTATGTAGTAAATTTAGTTTCTATTATTTTCTCACGCCTAATGGGAGTGAGAAAATATAATTAGACTGTTGATGGGAAACAAAAAGCTTAAAATCAACACAAAGGTGTTACTCAAGGACATGTTAAAAGTTAATGCACTTGATAAGGCCAAATAGTTACCTCAAATTACAAGTTTGATGATAACACTACTTAATTTCTAAATGAAGCATCCAATTGTTTATAGATTAGGTTAGATTGAAAAGCCTGAAGGGGTCCCACTTTCGAGGCAACTTTGAGGTTTTTAGTTTGAAGGTGGGGTCAGAATTTAATTGGCCCTAAGTTTGAAGATAATTACGGTTTTGGGATTGGTTTTGGATACTTTTGTAGTTTGTTTTTTTTTCTGTTCGTCCCTGATTGGTTGATTTTCCTACTTAAACAAAGTATCATTGAAAAAAAGGCTTTGTTTTCAAGATTATTACATAAACGCCACTCTTACGAGGAAGCATATTTCTTTCGAATTAGCTACGTGTCATATTTCAGATGGACATGAAGATATTATTCAATCTAGTTGTTATATTTGTTCTCTATCTTTTTTTTTTTTAGTTTATCGACCGATGTAAGTCAACTTGGAATGTTTATATTTATTTAAACCCACGTACCAGTTGTACAAACCGGTGGTGCCAAACAAAGATATAAAACATTATAATAATATATTATTTTCTTCTGTTGATGCATACACTTACATTAACGGTAACGTGTTTATGCATTATTAACACGTTAGAAACCATAAGAATTTTATATTTCCGTCTTGTGTAAAATAATCTATAACAAAAAAAGAATAATGCTATTATGATTAAAAACAAAGATTAGAAAAAAGTAAGGAGATGAAACTTAAAAGTGCTTCCTCTTGTAAACCACAAGTACATAATCGAGTCGAGGACCGAATCTCTGAGAGAGCTGATGCAATATCTGATTAATTTTTTCGATGGCTCTGATTAGCTTCGAGCTGGTGTCAGTGTTTGTTTCGAGCGGAGTTACTTTCTCTGTCGTCAAAGCGCACTAGTAAATTGAGATCCAATACAATCGTTTTCACATTTTCAAGTCGTTTGTATTATACTATTATATAATATAACCACGAAAGATATCGTATGGTGGTCTTCCTGCGTTGTTTTATTTATCATTTCTACAATGGACTTATCATCACACATGATATATTTTTATTTATTATGTTAGTTGTAAGTTGTAACCGAAGCATGTATCTTGGTGTGATGTCCAAATTAACTTTAATAAACCAATAATGTAAATGATAACCACATGAAAATAAAACAACAAATGGATTAATATTGTTAACTGTTTTTGAACGAAATTAACATTTAAGATAAACTGACTAAATATAAACTTTCTACTAAAATTTAGATATAGTTCTTCACTATATGGCTTCAACAACATAAGATAACACTTGCTAAAAAGAATAAAACAACAACATAAGGTAACACTAGGCCTATGCAAAATATCCGCTAGATTCGACCTGTTATCCATTTCGTTTTGATTAGATCAAAAAAATCTGAATTTCTATTAAGCAAAGTTAATAATTCAATATCTGTGAATAAGAGCAAATTACCAATACGTATATATGTGTATGTACAGATATATTTATATATAATAGTTATTATATTATATTTGAGTTGTATAAGTTTATAGTCATCAAATAAATTATTTAAATATCAAATATTAACAAATTCAGAATAAATAAATATTTTTTAAAAAAGCTTTTCAATTTTTATTGTAACTTTTTAATATTTTTTTTTATATTTACCAAACGGATCAAATATTTGATAAATATTATAATTTTAATGGATATTATTGTCTGTATATCCGGTTAAATACTGAGCGGATTACAAATACAATCATAATCCATGATATTCGCTCTCTGCCTAGGTCTAGGTAATACCAACTTCCCAATTTTTTCACTTTCACTTGGCAAATTGAAATAGTGTGATATACTTATATTTTATACCATACAAACTTGATAAATGGATAACTTAAAGTTATGATAAGTGGATTAGTGGGATTTTAAAAGTTGGTAACTTGGTGGTATTACCTTGTTTATGAAAAGAAAAAACATTTTGTGAACCAAAAAAAAATTGTAGAAAAACATTAATCACGTGATTTGATCCGTGTCCGGATAAAATTTGTAACGGATTGGAGAGAGTATTTTCGTCACTTTACGGTTTTTACTCACCGAATCTCTCATCTGTCCTTTTCTTCCTTTCCCGAAATTTGTCTGTCTTACTTCTTTCGTCCCCGTGCTGTGATTCTCCGGTCGCACCCGGCGACGAGCTTGATCGCAGATGGAGGCTACGCTACTCAAACCTGCGTTTTACAATTCCTCAAGCCTCACCAATCTCACGACGAATTCTTCTAAACCGGTCTCCTATTTCGCCGTCGGATCATTATTATTGTCCACCGGTAAATCGAGATTTGGACTGGCTGGTGGGTCTCTCTCCCTCCGACTCTCCGCAGCTTCGCCGATCCGGTAATTTTATTTGGTTAAACAAGAAAGAGCATTTGCACACCATGTGTTCGGTTTATTTACAGTTGTCTGTCATTATCCGCCATTGATTCAAGAAATCGTAACTCTTGTTTTTTACCGGCGAATTTCAAAAAAAAAAAAAGGCACAGGCTTTTAATTGCTCTGTATTGCTCTGCTCGTTTTGTTTTTCTGATGGCTTAGCTTAAAGCTGCTTTGCGGTCTGGTTGCAGACATTGTCCTTGCCTGAGCTGTACGGTAAAAGAAATTTTTGTACTTGTAACGTGTTGGTATAGTAATGTGTAGAGAAATGTCTGAGCTGTACGGTAAAGATATGTGTTTAATCAAAGATTCATGCTTTTAATCACAAATCAGTTTCTTTTCAATCTCCAGAGAATTGTTATTGCCGTTGATTCTAGAGCAGCCTATGAGTTTGAAAAATGATCACGTTGTTGCAAATCTTTGTCTGTCATTTTCTTGTATAGTGTTTTAGCTGAGGTTGGTTAAGTTTTTTTGGATAATGATGAGTTTTTGGCTATTTTCTTCTTATATAGATACTCGAGGGGTTTAAGAGTGGATGAGAGTGAGAGCTTGACGCTTGACAGCATAAGACATTCTTTGATTCGTCAAGAAGACAGCATTATCTTCAACCTTCTTGAGCGAGCTCAGTATCGCTACAACGCTGATACATACGACGAAGATGCCTTTGCTATAGAAGGGTTTCAAGGATCTTTGGTTGAGTTTATGGTCAGAGAAACTGAACAGCTTCACGCTAAGGTTGAAAAAAACCCAACCAAGATTCAAAGTTAGTGAGTGACCTTACTCTTTTGTTTGCTGATTTGTATTGCTTGGAATTTAGGTGGACAGGTACAAGAGTCCCGATGAACATCCCTTTTTCCCTGAATGCTTGCCTGAGCCAATCCTTCCTCCGATTCAATACCCTCAGGTGAAGAAAGTTTAAGCCTTGATAGATAGATAGATGGATAATGAAACTCTCTTGTCTTTAAGTTAACAAACGTTTCTCTTCTCTCTTGTGAATGAAACCAGGTTCTGAATCATTGCGCCGAGTCGATAAACATCAACAAGAAAGTGTGGAATATGTATTTCAAACACCTTCTTCCAAGACTGGTTAAGCCAGGGGACGATGGTAATTGTGGCTCCGCTGCTCTCTGTGACACAATGTGTTTGCAGGCAAGAAGAAGCTTTTTTTACATGCATCCTTACAAATGGTTAACTCAATTAAGAATCTTGAAAATGAAATTCCTTCTTTGCAGATACTTTCAAAGAGAATCCACTTTGGTAAATTCGTTGCTGAGGCCAAGTTTAGTGAGAATCCATCTGCTTATGAAACAGCTATCCGAGAACAAGTAGTCTTCTCATTTTGATTTTCATTGCTAAATGTGTGACTTTATTCATTATCTTGTTCTTAAACTGGATGAGTTTTTCTTTCAGGATCGGACACAGCTGATGAGACTTCTAACGTATGAATCAGTTGAACAAGTGATCAAGAAGAGAGTTGAGATCAAAGCAATGATTTTCGGTCAAGACATAACCATCAACAACGATCTAGAAACCGGAACCGATCCTTCCTCCTGCAAAATCAATCCTAGCTTAGTTGCCAAACTCTACGGAGAAAGAATCATGCCTCTCACAAAGGAAGTCCAAATTGAGTACTTGCTTAGAAGGCTAGATTGATTGAATCTTTTCAATCATAAACATTGACTTAAAGTCAAAATTGATTTTAGGTTTCTCATGTTATACGGTGGTTTGATTGATCGGTCAATGATCTTCAACCGGTTTGATTTTTGAATTAGACCACATAAACCAACCTTTCTTCTTCCTCGGCGTCTCTCTAGGGTTATTTATAGACTTTTTAATTGCTGCTCTCTCTCTCAACATTTTTCCCGGCAAAATAAAATCGTCTCTGTTTTGCATCTTCTCCATGGAAGATGATTTGGAGGCTAAACCGATTGTGAAGAAACCTAAGGACAAATCGGAGGAGAAAGAGACAAACTCTGATGAGGCTAATCTAATCTCAGTGAAGGTATCACAATTTCTGGAAATTTTGAATACATTTTGCATGTTCAATTTAAGCATCTTTTTCTTATTATCTCCAAAAATGTGTTAAATCCAGGAAGCTGATGTAGCAAAAAAGAACGATCTTTGTTGGCAATCTCTCTCCCCAAACTGATAAATCAGATATGTATGAAAGGGCCTTAAAAATATCCTTCCACAGCAAAGTTTTTTTTTTGTGACTAATGTTTTATTCTTCCATTTTTGACAGCATCGACTTGTTCAAAGATGTTGGACAAGTTGTTCGTGTTCGGCTTATTCTAGACCGCAAGGGCATTCATGTGGGCGATGGCTTTGTTGAGTTTGCTTCTTTTAACGAAGCAAAGAAGGTGTGAGACTAGTTTTTTTACTTTATAGTCAATGTAGGGGTTGACGATCTATTTTCCCACGAGAACTATGCCGTCGCATCAGATGCACCTCAAACTATGGTCTCCTTGTATTTCCACACCATAAAAAAATTAAGTATCTATATCCCCACCAATTTAAAGTTGTAAACCCAGTTCCCCCCGAATTCAAAGTTTAATACTCCGATCCACACAGAGTTACGGTTTAATTGGTTTGCTATTCATAAATCATGGTTACTATTTCCAAATCGCGTATTAACCGAACTAAACCATTTCAAACCCATTTTATGACCTAATTACGATGATTAAACTGTTTTTCAGTTTTCTCTTCGAAAATCCCCAAATTGAAAAACCTTTGAACCCTAAATTTCAAAATCGAGAGAGAAACCTTTTCGAAATCCTTTCTCATAGCTTGTAATCTTGTTAGGCATGGCTCTAATCCCTCGAAATGGTGGAGGCGCATGGGAATTTGATGAAGAAGCAGGTGAAAGAGATGAGTTTCAGATCGACAAACTTTTGCGCGATTTCAAAGACGAAACTCTGATTCACCACGACGTCTTGCCTGAGACTGATGACGAAGCAGAAGTAGAAGGCGATGCTCCACAGAAAATGCGTTCGGAGATAAAGCGTGGTTATGGGCATTTGTACCTAAATCAAATATTCTTCAATGGAGTGGCTTTTAAAGAAAGAGTTCTCGACTATGCTCTTCGTACATGCTACAACATCAAACAAACTAGATATGACAAGAATAAGATTTGTTTTGAATGTGTTGGTAGTAATGAGAAGTAGGAAGGTTGTGAATGGAGAATTTATGCATCGATGCTTCCAAAAGATGCAATCTAGAAAGTTAGGTTCTTTGTGGATAAACATACATGTGAGGCTAATGGAGAATGTGAAATGATAAAGGTCCCTGTTATAGCTAGATTGTTTGTGGATAAGATCCGTGAAGAACCATAGTACTATATACCCATGAAGATTGAAGAGTTATTCATGTCGAATTGGGAAATTAGTGTGTCTAGTTTTTCGTGTTCCACTTGCTCCATTGTGTGTTCCTTCGTTGCTGAGGTAATTTCTAGAGCTAGTTCATGATGTTTGTTGCTTGGAACTTTTTTGAATGCTTTGCTTTGTCGATTTCAAGAAATCTGGTTCGCCAAAATCTTGGATAGTTGTTCGAGAGCTAGTGTTTCAGTCAGTCGCACGATGGTTGGAAGTAGGCCTACGACTTTTAACCCATACCCGTAAACCCGAACCAAATCAAAATACCTGTATTCCATTGATTTCGGGTATAAAGCAAATCACCTGTTGGATTAAATATTTGATACCCGTAGATATTGGGTAATACCCGAACCGAACTGATATCCGGCCGGGTACCCAAATTATCCGAATTATGGATATTGTGGATTATTTTGATATTATAGGCATTAATTTTTTAGATTTTTTGGATTTGTTTGGTGCTAACGGATATATTTTGGGCTTATAGATATATTTCTAGTATTTTTATTTTTCTTAAAAGAACATTTGGATTTACGAATATTTTTCCGGGTTTTTGGGTATTTTTCCGGGTTTGTATATATTATAGGGTTTTCGGGTGATAAATAAACGGAGTATCCAATCCCGAACCATAACCAAAAAGTATTGGGTAAAATTTAGTTCTCTAGACTTGGACCCGAACATACCCGAACCTGAATGGACCCGATCTGATATCGAAATTCATTCGGTACTTATATGGGTATGGACATCATATACCCGACAGACCCAGATTCAATCGGTTCCAACACGAACACCTGAAGTCCCAAGCTTAGGTTGAAGGTCGATTTATTACCATCATCTTCCGAGTCCAATGCTCCAAATGAGACTTCTGCTTCTCTTGTGAACGCTTCTGCTCCAGGCAATTCGAGCCAGAAGGCAAGCGAGAGCAGTGACATGTCAGCAGTTACAGAGGCCATTGTGACAGTTGAACGTAGTAGTAGCGCACCGGGCAAGGTCTTAGACGGGTTAATACGCAAATGGGATCTCAACTTCTTCAAAAACAGCAAATAATTTTGGGTTTAATGTGATAGGTTATCGTTTGTTAGCTTTGGTTATGATTTTTATTCAACAAATGTTGTGTTCTTGTTTTCATTTCCATCTCTGTGGGCTTTGGAAAGTTTGTGCAGATGTGTGCATTTAGTTGATTCATTTGTCTGTCTTTGTTACAAACGTGTGATGATTCAATTATTCCATTACATTTACTCGGTCAAAAAAAAATATATATATACATATACGTACGGAATTATTGCATTCCTGGTAATCATCGTAATAAGTTATTAGTAGTTTGCTTTGAAGCATCAATTGCGCAACTAACCAGTTCAGTTAATCTCAACTAACAAGTGCTGATGCCAGTCAGATGTGTTACCTCTGTACCTTATTCCAGAGGTAAACATATGTTTTCAAGAATCCGTGATTTTTAGGTAAGACCAGTGTCGAGGGTTTGAGGCTTTGGTTTGATTGCTGAAATGCTTATGGTTTCTCTCCAGCATGATATGTTGTTTTGCAGTGAATATATGGATCAAGAATACTGTTCCGGGTGATGTTTCCCGTTTCCGCCATGGGTAAAGCTCTTAAAGGAACACTGAAATGATTTCCAAGACATGGATTGAAGTTCTTGATTAGGGATATGAAATTATTTCTTCAACTGCTACCCTTATTTTCTTTGATTGTGTCCTAAATTTGTAAATTTGTTATTTGTAGGTAGGTAGATTCCAACTTGATATATGTTAACGCAACATTAGCCTGATCAGACTAATGTAAAGAACACGGAAAGAAACCAGAGAATTGCATTGAGCGATTAAACCAGAGCGTCTAAGAAATCGTCAAGAAGTTCCTTGTCCATCAAGTCAAGATCTTGAATGATTTCTTGACAGCCTATGAGTGTGAGACCTCATTCTTGAGACGTATCGGTTAGCTTTTGGCCAGTTTATGCTCCCGACCACAGCCTCTACTACTGAAGGGCTACAAGCCTACAATCATCGAAAGGATGAGGATGGCTTACGTTACATGAGCTCCCATGAACTGAAGATCACCGCCTCATAGAGTCTATAAGCTCGGTCATGGATCCACCGATCTTGGCGTTTATCTCGAGAGCAAGTTTGAAACAAACTGAGAATTGTGCTAAATGATGTTAGAATATATGAAACATTGGATAGGACTTAGGTGGAGTTATCTCTGCTGGTTTGGATGAGAAGATTAAATTCTTGATTAGGGATATGAAATGATTTCTTCAATTGCTACCTCTTATTTTCTTTCATTGTGTCCTAAACTTGTAAATTTGTGTTCTGTAGGTAGCGGTAGCAAATTCTAACTTAATATATGTCAACTCAACATTACAGTAGCCTGATCAGACTAATGTAAAGAACACGCCCTATAGTACGGAAATAAACCAAAGAATTGCATTGAGCAATTGAACCAATGCGTCTAAGAAATCTTCATATTTTGTTGGTTGGTAATAAAAAGATATTGCATTGTATCACAAGTTACAAACACCAAAGAGCTTCTTCATCTTCTTCTATCCGCATGCAGAAGATTTTGTTGGCAATGAAAAGTTATAAACTTCAGTTGCATTGTCGTCAGACAAGGTAGTCTTCTTACCGGAGAAGATTGCCTTCTGTTTCTTCAGAGTATGTCTATTTGGATCAAGTCTTTCTCGTCCAAGGTTGTCTTCGTACCTGGATTAATATATCAAAGACCATTTGTAATTTCTCCATGTATGTACCAAAAACTGCACCCAATGTGCTCTTCTTGATAACAAAACTCAAGAGGCAAATATAGTTAAATCCCTTACCAAGCCTTGTGATCTATGCAATAGCTAATTCACACACACACACACACACACAAAGTAGCGTTAATCTTCTGTAATGGCATCAAATAAAAAACTCTAGCAATAAGTTACAACGAGTGTTATGAAAACAAATTTTCATAACATAAAAATCAATTTACTTGGGCGGGAAAGGGTATGGAGCTGTTTTAACAACATCAACAAAAATCTTGCGATCGTGCAAACATTCACCGTTCTTCTCTTGCAATGCCTACAGTATTCAAACGTACTTCCACATAACTACATTGTTTAATCTACATTGAGGGTTAGCCGTTCATCCAAAGCTATGAGCAACTTGTCTGGAGCTTCGAGTGGATCGTCAAGTAGCCGTTCAAGAGGAAAAGTTTTTGGTGTGCCTAAAACTCGTTGTTGGTGTGGGGAACAAATCATAGAATTGATATCGAAATCCGAAATACGATCGTTGTGGATACGCTGTAGCTAGGAAGGTAATTGGACAATAATCATTGCTTCTTGTTCATAGCTTTAGTGTGTTGATTTTTTTTTTTCAAACCAATGTAGCTTGCAAATGATAACCATATCTTCAAGTGGGTTGATGAGGCTCACTTAAACGAGATTGAGACATCGAAAACCAAAATTGCAAAACTTGAGGAAAAGCTTGAAGAGCTTACAACAGAGAGGAAGGAGTATGAGAGGGTCATGATTGAGAAAATGCAAATGAAGCTCAAAAAGGAGATATTCGAGAGAGTGGAAAAGGCATTGGATGAATCATCATCTAACATGAAGAAGATGATGATTATTACAGTTATTGGGTGTATAGTCATTGTTGGAGTTAGTAAACTATTAGGTTGAAGAAGGTGAACAAGTATGATATTGTTGTCATTGGACGTGTTTTCTGTTTTAGGTTGTTGAGGTTTTGTCTTTCTTAATGCTTTGGATTTTTCAATATATCTATTTGAAGATTGTGGTTCAATTTAATGGCATTTAAATTTGGGGTACAATCAATGACATACTCAATTGAAAAGCTTTAGAAAAAGAGTATATGTCATTTTCTTCATCTCTAAATATATTTTCCTTTGTTTCATCATTTTCAATAACCACGATCAATGACAAAATGTATCAAAAGCATGACCACAATGTGGCATAATCCATTACCAAAAGGCCGAACAAAGTGTATCAAAAGCATGACAAAAGTATATCATAATCCATTACCAAAAGCATAATAAGTTCCTATTTAGCCGAATCCAAAGAACATAATAAGTTCCCACTTATCCGATGAAAAATAATACTAAACCAAATCAACTTCATTCAAGCCCTTGAGAAGCATTGGGTTGACTGAGATTTCCAAGTGAGGATTCTCCTAGACCTCTGCCTTCCAAACAGTAACTACAAAACAAAACAGAAACATAAGACTCAAAAAGCAGTGACACATATTAAAACAAAACAGAGACATAAGATTGAAAAAAGCATTCGACAAACCTGTGAAGAATCATTCTTGTGGAACCTTGAATTGTGATTAGCCGCACCACAAACTCCACAATGCATAATTCATTTCTTCGCTTTTGGTTGCTTCTTAGTTGGAGACTCATTAACACATTTTTTCCTTGTCTTGTCAGCCTTGGTGAGCTTTTTCTTCCCTGCTTCTTTTTCTTGTTCTTTTCCTGGTTCTTCTTCTTCTGGTTTTTGTGGTTCAGGAGGAACAGGAACATCCGGAGCATTTGTTGCTGGCCAAAACCTTGAACCCCTGACTGGAATAAGTCCATATGTGTAATTCTTTCTCCACATAGTTGTGCGAAACCAATGGCAAACATAATCTTCAACATCAAGCTTCATCTTCAAGATCACACCATACACATGCTTACATGGTATTCCAGTGATGTCGCACTTCCTGCAAGAACAAGACCAATTGTCCAAACTTACACGGTGAGTTTGTCCATTCAGCCTAGAGTCAAAGAAGCCTATAATGCTTCTAGTCACTACAAATTTTTTTGCTCCATCTTGAAACTCTGTATCTTTAAGCACTTTAGCGAGAACTTTAGAGACATAAGGCGTACATTTTCCTGACAATCAAATACAAAATCACAAATACGTTAAAATGGAAGCATAAAAAACACAAAATCACAAATAACATTGAAGCGAGATTACCTATGTGCTCATGAGATACTCAAGATCTTACGGAAATACGCGCCATAGCAAGCCTTGCTATTGTTTCTAGCATAGGCAGAAACAGCTTCCCTCTTGCCTTGTTAATGGAGCTGTTAAAAGACTCCGTGGAGTTGTTTTCAACATCTTCACAGTAGTTTCCCAGCTTGTAGGAAGCTCTACACCAACTCCTAGGATTTGACGCCATAACATCAATATAGACACCTGTATCATAGCACCTTAACCTGTCCAAGTTCTCTTGAAACTCTGCTTCATTGTAGCTCCATGCCAAATTCCATATAAATGGCTTCATATGTTTTTTGCTTCTATGGTTCTTCAAATTCTCATAGATGTGTCTAACACACTTCCTCTGATCAATCTTTGATAACTCTATCCTAATAGCCCTGACTAAACCCTGAAAACAGAACAACAAAGTAAGTCAATGTAGCATGAACATGAATCTGATAAGCTTTGAAGATCCTTTCCTTAGTGAAAGACAGCCAACAAACACGACTTCGACGGAGAACTTCGGTTCGAAATTGCAGTTCCGCGTCAAAAGAAGCTCTGCTTGGTGCCTCTGTCCAAAATAAAGAAATAACGTGTTATTCCAACATGATTAACTGAACAAAAGGAAACTGAAAAAACTTAAATTGGTCGCTTTTTCTATGTTTCCTAAACTCTAAGGTCTAAGCAATCTATTAAAATCAAAATCGCCAACTGAATCTTGATTGATTTTGAAGAAAAAGCAAAAATTTCTCTATTGTGGTCTCTTGTCAGCATACAGTGAGGTAATGAAGATACGCGCAATTGTATCCAGGTCGAACCCTCTCCATCGATTCTTTTTTCTTCTAGCTCGAATCTCCAACCTGTAAAGCGTTCCAAGATCGACGATTTCGTCAGCCATGATGCTCGATCCTGGATGAGGATCAAAGTCATCCTCTACAGGATCTCCCGAACTATTGAGAATTGGACCTTGTCTTTCATCGACCGACATTGAATCGGGTAAAACGAAAAACTAACTAACATTTCAAACGAAAATCAAACGAAAGAGCTTTCTTGATCGCAAAAGGAAACCGTTTTATCGCAAATAGACGGATTAACTTGCTATATAGCCCATCCGAGTTATCATCGAGCGAACGAGCTCCAATATGCGAAGATCAACGAAACACTTTTAACAGGAGATTCTGCAGATCAATGAAGTCGGCGAGATACGAGAAGGACTATAAAAATAGTCGGAACCAAGCAAAATACTTACCTTTTACTACATTTCTCATTTTTTAATCTAATATATATTCATCGTAAGCTCTACGAGTTCCCATATTCCTAGAAATACGTTGTAATCACATTTTCTGTTCTCAATACGAATCCTATTTGTGGATCTTACTTAGCTTTTACTCAATACTCATCTATTCAATTACTCCTAAATACTTAGTGTGTGGGCCCGGTTTAGTGTTCACAATGACTTTTGTCCTCATTCTCGATTTCACCACCCAAAAAGTGTATCTGAGGAAGATCCGGGGACAGAACCGATTCTCTTGCCATCTTGTAATAACTTTCTTCTTCCGGATTATCCAACTCCAGCAACTTCATACAATCTATGGCAACAACGTCCTCAAAAAATAATGCTGCCGCATCATGTCCTTCAGCAGTAGAGAGGCACATAGTTTTCTCAGCCACCTCTGTACTTCCAGCTTCGTTACCTGTCTAGGCTGACTGGTTAACCTCAAGAGAATTCTGCATAATTGTCTTCTCCTCAAAAGAGACCTTTTTTCTTTGAAACTGTATTGCAGCTTGCAGAGGAGCCGCCTTGCATACCAGGGACCAAGGTTTCCAACTTTTCTCCAAACTGTAAATTTTTCGTTTTATCACAGATTCACAGATGACAGATGCTCACGGGGCTCAACTGCCTCTGACATTTCTTTTCTTTTTTGAGGGTGCTCATTAACTACCTCATGACTATCTATCTAACGACTTTGCAGAGAGTTGTCATTCACCAAACAGAGATTTCCATTTTTCATAGTATCGGTTTTCTTGAACATACCTGATTTTGTTGGTTGGATATTCGGTATGACTTTTGCTATCTCTGCTGAAGTAGTAACAGAGAACTGCTCTCTCCCCTGTGAGGTCCCAACCTGCCCATCAGTACCTAAGACAGGCTCACTCATGCCTCGTCTAGATCTAGGAATTAACTGGGCAGAGGACTTGCGAGCCTGGTCGTGAGAACCAGAGCTGGCTACTAAATGGCAGCTTGCGTCAGAATGCTTTTCACCATTACCGTTCTTCTGGGATTGTAGCATCTGCGGTTTTATGCAGCCCTTCCCCTGCAAAGCAATAAAATGAAACATGAGTAGACTATTAAGGAAATGAAATGACCAAAAGAGCCAAGTATAAAAGCGATATTATGTTGTGAAAACATCCATGTTACTATATAGGACACTGTTTCAAGGCTAAAACGGATTAAATCTTCTGACCTTCTATCGTCATATTCAATGTTGCTAACAACTTAAACATACTAGAGCATAACTGCTCATCCTTAGATATATAGTAGGAAACTTATGGCGTAAACACACCTTTGCAAGTCCAGCAGTAGCTTCAGCGCCTCTTAAAAAATACTCACCCAGTAGATTAATGCGATTAGTACAAATACCGAGCTCCAGATTTAAGCGACCTAGCTCTTCCACCTGAAATTATACATGTCATACATGTTACTATACATGACACTATTACAAAGACAAAAACAGATTAAATCGTCTTGATCTTCTATCGTCAGAATCAATGTTGCTAACAACTTAAGCATGCTAGAGCCTAAGTGCTCATACTGTTTCAGCTAAATTTAGAGAACGTTTCAGCCATACACATAAACCTAGCATATTCTCTCAGGAAGACACTGGAATAAACAAAATTATCAAATGTATGGCATAAACGAACCTTTTCAAGATCAGCAGTACCTTCAACGCCTCTTGAAAAATACTCACCCAGCAGATTTGTGTGATTAGTAAGAGTACCGACTTCTAGTTTTAAGAGACCTAGCTCTTTGAACTGATATTCCCTTCGAAAATTTTCAAACTCAGCCACTTTCTTCAATTGCTTTGACAACTTCCTCTCCAACTCCAGCTCTTTTTCCATAAGCCTCAAATCAGCCCCTTCGAGATCTATGGGTTTCTGAGAGTGTGAAGAAAGCTCACACAGCTGCTTTTTCAAACCCTCAATCTCTAACTGGGCTTCTTGTAACTGCAGAGTCAGATCATCAGCACGAGATTTCCTGTACAGTTTCTGTACAAAATTTGAAAGCGATGACTATACATGGTGACATGTTTTCAATATTTGAGTGCTTTTAACTAAAAATACGAAATATTATCGTGAAACCAAATGAGAAAACTAATATTTTTTCGTTTTTCTTGTTTGCATTCTAATATCGTTAAATTCTAGAAGTTTTATTTGTTTCGTCGAAAAATGTTGAAATTTTATCAAGTCTCTTTTGGTAAGAAAACCATTATATGCTCAGTTTTGTTTTTGATTATCCATTTTTAGGGGGACTCGTACGAAATTTAGGGGTAAATTGGTGGAATTGATACAAATAGAGGGAGTCCCAGGAATAAAACCATTTTAATAAAGGTTATTCCAAAAATGTAAAAACAATTCTGCGATGCCAACTAAAATCGTGTTTGATGAGATTTGCGGTCTTGTTCAGTCCAAATTTAACCGACTTTGAAGCGTGAGTTAAGGATCAATAATGAGTTCTTGGAACCCACCCAGACAGAAAAATGTGTACGTAGCTTCCATATCCGATAAAAAAAAATTATCATTTTGATTATGACAATCGTTGTGGTTAAGATGAACCAAAAAACAGTTTGTGTCTCAGCATTTTGTTTGTTGTTCAACTATGTTTTATTTGAATCATTGGTCTGATTTAGTTATTAAATTTAGGAAAATGTACATATTAACAAAATTAATTGATTTATAATGGTGCAGTTTTCTAATTTTTTAATAAGGTAAAATGATAAAAAAAAATAGTTTCTTTATGCCAATCCAGAAAATAAAAAAAATTATGTGTAACATGGCAGATTTCTTTGGTTTTTAAACAGTTTGGTAAGCAAGCATATGGTTGTTCATAAATTCTGAGTTCAAATTGAATGAACAAATATGTACTCTAAATCTTTCTTCTCTTTTCTTTGAATGGTACATCTCATTATCATAAAGTTATGAGTTTTAACGTACGCTTAGGTCCTTTCTTCTTGTGCTTCCAATTTATTTCCAAACGTCCACATCATCTATACCCGACTATACTTTATTCCCATATTTTTTCAACTGTTCTTTGCATCCTTATTTCACACATTATTTAGACCTCATTATCTCTACGGCTTCTCGCAGTCTATGTAATTCTGCATTTTCAGGTTTTCTTACATTTACTTCACATTCTTTTCATATCTTCTTTATTGCTTATATGATCCATCCGTCACTTTTTTTTCTACAGCTTGTTTCGTCTTATGCAACTTTGACCACTTCTCATCATACCCACGAAATGTGATTTTATAACCTCCATTCTATCTAATTTAATTATCTCCTCAAATTTTGCGTTTAGCAGACTGTCATATCTCCGCATGCAATTTGATTATAAAAGAAGCAACACCTTGCACAACAATACATCTGCATCACATTCACAAGCTTTCATGAGAAATAAAACACCAAAGTTAGTGTTGCTATATAAGATTAAGGATTTATGAGGTTTTTATATAGAGAGAGAGTGAAATCCTTCTCCATAATCAGAAATTATACTTCGTCTCCGTAAAAGCCTTAGAGTCCATTAAAAGCTTAATTTGATTGTTAAATTATTTGAGCCGACTATTATTATGGGTCATATATGAATTATAGAAAGATAAATTTCAGAGAGCAACAAATAGAAAAATCATACCAACCTATATCACTTCATCAATAATGTGATGAAAAGTCAATGTCTCAATCCTAGACATGCGAAGCATCCTTTTTTTTTTTTTTTTTTTTTTTTTCTGAAAACAGTAAATATGATATAGAAAAGTAATATGTAAAGAATGAGATGTGCACATTAGATAGACCGTAGAAACAACATACATGGCATTACTTTGTAGAAGAATTTTAGAAACGTATGGAAGATGAAGTAATGTAACAATTTTGAAATCTGTAGTTTAATGCTTACTTCGTTTTAGTCATCGTTGGCTTTGCCACTCTATCCCATTCTATGATGAAGAAAAAATGAGTAAGAAACCTAATTTGAGAGAGGAGGCAGTTTATAGTAGTATATTAAAAATTCGGCGAGGGAGAGAGATTTTATAGGTTTGATTTCTGAGTGTTAATGGCTATGGATTCATTCATTAGTAGTAGCTTTAGATTTTCGTATTAACAATATTGTACATGGTTTTGTTTTAGGTAATTGTTTGCTTATGTGGCTTTAGAGAAGAGATTTTGTTGGCTGATGTGGCTTGCCTTAAAAAAAACATGTTATTTACGAACCTTGGCACGTGCACATTGGTCAATACACGATTGGCTGCTTTAATTTATCTACCAACTAAACGACGCCGTTTATTCCTTTGCTCCGGTGTCTTCTTTTACGTTTTGCCATTAAAACTTTAAAATTTGAAAAAAGGCATCACCGGCGGATCAACGAGAGAGAGAGAGAGGCTTTCTTCTTCTTCTCCTCCTCTCGATCTCCGCTTGGATGAATCCGCGTATCTAACGGTAAGTCAATTTCAATCGCAATTTCTCATTTGTTATGGAATTAGTAATCAGCTTCTGAAACCTAGATTGCTCTTATGATCCATTGCGTCTTCTGCATCTAAATGCGAATTCTATGAGAATACCGAAAGTTGTAATTCGGATGAATGAGCCTTTGTTTTGATTTTTGATAGCGAATTACCCTGTATCGTACATTGAGCTTTCGACGGCTTTTTTTTATTTTGTTTTGGGGTTCGCCATTCTTCTGATCTCTTGTATCATGTTCACGTCCCCATAACTTTGATTTGTATATGAATATTCAACGTTATTCTGATAAAAAGTGGCCTTTTGGGAACTTTTTCATGTATACTGATTGCTAAATTCAACTCACTTTCCTCCAGGTTCGTAAAATGATGTCTGTTGATCAAAGAAGGTGTTTTCAATCTGGCTAATATTGGTGGTACAGTGGGTCAGGTTTATAAAACTTTGGTGATCATTCTCAGTTTCAAAGTCTGATCAAATGTGGAGCTTTGCGTCGAATGTCATTGGGAGTATGGGGCTAAAGAAGTCCCCTAAAGATCAACCTCAAGGCTCTTCCCATTGCTCAGACGACGAGGTTTCAAACGTTAGCAGGGATGAAGAAGGACTAGAATGCCCCATATGTTGGGAATCTTTCAACATCGTCGAGAATGTTCCGTATGTGTTGTGGTGTGGTCATACACTCTGCCAGAACTGTGTGTTTGGGCTCCAATCCGCTGTCTTGAGACTCTCGAGCCAAGATATCAAGATTCCGTTCTTCGTCTCTTGCCCGTGGTGTCAGTTGCTTTCGTTCAGGATTGTCTACAAGGGCGTTCTTAAGTTCCCTCGGAAAAACTTCTTCCTTTTATGGATGGTTGAGTCTCTGAATGGTGACAGGACGAGCCACGGTTCCTTGGTTAGCGATAACCAGCAGTCGGTTTTGACTCCTAGGTGTGGTATGTCTCTTGGAAACCACTGCAGCAACAGCAATATGACTGTGAGGCGTAACCAGTCTCCACATCGTGATGAACATAGTAGTAGCCAACCAAGTAGACAACACTTCTCTTTCCACAAGTCTCTGGATTTCTTCATCTCTTTCACCTCCAAGTTTCCGCTGGTGATAGTTTTCCTTGTGATTGTATTATTTGCTATACCCGGTAGCCTCCTCATTCTTGCACTTTACTTCCTCCTCACGATTCTTCTCGCGATTCCATCTGGTATGGTACTATATTTTGCGTGCCCTATTCTGGAAAGGCTGGTGAATGAAATAACATCATGAGACTGATGTGGTGTGATCTACAATGCAACCCTTTTTTGAGTTCTTGGAGTCTCTGATGCTTTGATGAGTTGTGGTAGTTTTGCACCTTTTTCTTTATATATTAGTTATTGCAAGCTTTGAGCAATGTATTTGTGATTTTGAACTCTTGGTTCTAGTACTGTTGTGGAACTTTCTGAAGTTTTGGTTTGCAGAGTTGTGACATAATGGATCATGTGTGTTCTCTCTAATACTCTTTTCAGATAAAAACAACTTTATTGTGTCTGCATTATACATAATGAATGAATGTTTTGCTGTACATTTCCTGCAAGTTGCAGGGTTTAGAGGCATGTAGATGGACTCCGTCCAGTGGTTCTCATGAGGTTTGCTTTCTCCTTAACTTTCAACTCTTCTTTCACTCGACTCTCATATGCATGTGCTCTTGCACTCGCAACGATGATCTCGATTCGTTCATTTTTGTCCCTGAATCTCTGCATCGCCTTCAACTTTGTCCTCTCCACACCTCTCTGCACATTCATCACATTCGATTGTTTCAATATGGTAATGCAAGAATCAGTTTTCGGATCAGAGTTTAAAAAAGAAGAAGAAGAGGCATACCTCTGTTCTATGAAGCTTTCTCTTTGCCTTTTTCCTCTTCTTATCTTCCCATGACAGAATCTCCTCATTGAGCTTGTCGTACCTGCAAATCGTGAACCCATTAATTCGATGAACCAACATTAAAACATGACGATGGAGGAATAAGACATTAATACACACTTCAATCTCGTTTTGCCCATTTCTTTTTCCTTCCATTGTTCCACCGCAGGTCCCATATCAAATAGGTTTTGTTTGTTGCTCCCTGGTTTCATTCATAACACAGGAGTTTGTAAGGAATCGAATCTTGGAATTTTAGACAGTTCCATGAACTAATAACATATATGGAGTAGAAACTTTTACCTTGAGAAGTTGTCTAAATCAGAGCAGTACTGCCATTGAAAGCTACGAAAGATATGCATATATAGATAGATTAATATTGCATTTCGGCGCATGCAAGGAATGGTGTAGTTTGTTAAAGACTGCTTAAGCAATACCTTTCCCTTGATGCAAGCCATAAGAGATTAGGTCTCTCAACGGGTTTCTAAAAACATTCCCTTTTTGATTACCTCACATTAATAGATTCCTTGTCCCAGAAGAGAAGTTCGCTCTTATGTTAACCCTTTTCTCTGCTTTTGAAAAAAAATTATAAATTTATGCGAGATTTGTTAAGCAATTCATGCTACTTTAATGGGATTTTTTTTTTCTAAACAAACATTTAAGAATTTAACTTGTCTTTATTACGAAAACACCATAACATACAGCTTCATTTAAGGACAAGCCGGAGCGTTGAAGTCTTTAAGAGAGACAAAAACAATAGAATCTTGCTTAACATGTATCGACGTGGACGGGTCAACCAACTTAGGCTTCATCCTCAGGCTCCGTTAAGCTCAAGGGCCTTTCCGTTAAGCAAAACGACGTCACTCTGAATATCACCGTCCATGGGAGTCAAATGATGATACTCTCTCTTCCTCAAAGAGACTCTCGCAAGTCGCAAGCTCTTCCATCAGTGTCTTTTTTTTCTAGGTCTTTATAGCATCTTGACATCTTCTATGCTTTTGGCTCTTTTTGCTTTGCATCAGTTTACATACGGCACAAATTGTTATTCGGCCATCACGGTCCAACATCCAATTGAGAAGGCCCTTAAATATTTAAAGCCCATCCTTATTTAGATACAACTTCGGAGAGAGAGAGAGAGAGAGAGAGAGAGAGAGAGAGAGAGAGAGAGATTCAGCTCCCAAATTTATGGAACTCATGTGTTTCTCTTGATCCTCAACTTTTCCTGTCTCAGTCACTCCAATGTATGGAAAGAAACATTTTCTTTTTTACCCCTTTCTACTTTGAAATAAGATTTTCGATGCATTAGAAGAAAGAAAAAAGATAGTAAAAGAGCAAGATCCTTGTCAAATAAACTATTTCCGAGCTTGTTTCTGCCCTATTTACATAATCGACAAAGCCCAAAAACAAGCATGGAAATAGCAATACACTCTTGCTCTTGTGCGCAATACCAAAAATACCTTAGGAAAGTGAGTAAAAGAAAGAAAAGATTTACAAGAAAACTGAGAAAATTGCTCTTGCTTTTGCTCTTTTCTCTCGTTTTCTTCTCTATATACAAAAGAAATTTGCGTAACAAGAAAAGGGTTTCAGTTGTGAAGCGGGTTTGGACCGGAAGGGACGAGTCTTTTGTCGACGCCGTAGATTTGGTCAATCTCCGACGGAGGAGGCGGAGGAGAGAAAAGCGGCTGTCGACTGCTTCGGTGGATTCTTTCGAGCTCGATGCACATAGAGCGTGCGTATGGACGAGAGAAAGATTCGCATGAACGGTGAGGATAAGAGTAGTACGCGTGTTGAACCCTCGGGTTGGCTCGGCGGGTTCGGTTAGTCCAGTCTCCTGCTGCTGTCGCGATCGTAACAAGGAAGAAGACGACGAGCAATCCGATGAATATATTGATCCGACGGTTCTCGTTAGTCGGCATTGTTGCCGAGAGAGAGAGAGAGAGAGAGAGAGAGAGAGAGAGAGAGAGAGATCTGTGAGATCGCTTTGTGTTGTCCAATAGAGGGAAAGGGAAAGAGAGATTCTTGGAGAAAGAAAGTTGATCAGAGAGAGAGAGGGGAAGATATTGGTGAATTGCGAACTGAGAGTTTAATGCTTCATCAGAGAATATGTATGATTATGGTAAAATTCTAGGTAAATGTAAGAGGGTAATTAAAATTCGGGAAATGTTAAGATGGGTCTTTATACCGGAAGAGGTACATTTTCTATATCTATAAATGCCAATCCGTGACCTTGTACATTCCGAACCATAAAGTTTACTTTTCTGTTTTGTTCAGAACAAAAAAAAGTGTAAATCGGAAAAATGCGGCCCATTTGTAATATGTAAGGATTCGGCCCATGATTTTAACTTGTAGATATTTTTCTTTTTAGTTTGATTAACCAAAAACACTGATAACCCCAGAACATGTATTGAACATTCTAAAATTGCGCACATTTGATTTAAAAATAGATGAATGTGAATAAATCATTGAATAATTTTTTTCGATTTTTTTTTGTTAAGTTTCATTCGATGTTATAACATAAAGCAAGACGTAAAATCGTTATTTTTTTAAAAAAATATGCGTTTAAATGAATTAACATAACTAATACTATTTTTTCCATCGATTTTGTAAAGATATTATATCTAGTACACTAGAGAAATAACCTTAAATGGCATTTTAATTGTTTTCTGATATTAGAGGTTGGTTCATTGGTTGATTGAATCGTGAACGTGAGTGTCATTTTCAAGAAGATTGCAAATGTGGTCGTATAGATTCATGGATTTCGCAACCTCTCTCTCTTTCATATTTGATACTTGTACGAATGATTATAATTTTTTAATAAAAAAGATTTTGATTTTTGTAATGTTAAAACTAATGATGATCATATGTTTAATAGAGATTGTAACTTGATTATATTCCTTGAAAATCGTATGATCGAAATCGAAGTTCAAGGTTCATTGCTCCTGACTGCTGATGCTACTTGACATATTTCACTTTATGACTCGATCTCGCACCATGGCCCCCACTTTTGTCGACGCAGACTAATCTGATTAATTATATATAATATCGCATAGTTTTGATTCAGAAAATGGAAGTGGTTAAGAGTTGTATTGTTTTCTGTGTGTTTACGTTTGTTTTTTTCTTATGTTTATTATATGTTATTTGAAATAAACTTACCATTTTGAACATAATTCGTATAAAGTTAGTTTGTTAATTACAATTGCAAACGCCTAAATGGAAGCACAATCAAACATAAAGGATTCATTCTTTTAAAAGCAAATATTTGTATTCCAGTAACTACAAACAAAAAATCAAATATTTGTATTTAAGTTTCACATGTACTCGGGGTTCCCTCTATTTTTAACATATAATATTAATTTAGTTAAATATATGATGTCACATTTCATAACATACAATATGTTTCTTCTTTGGACTTTTATCAAACATCATTGATTCCAGACACAAAATACCTTGCTTTCAGACTTTTCAAATATTTTCATGACAAAACTTTTAAGTTGTTATCATCAGTTTTAGGTTGTTTAATTTGTGTACTTGTGTTTGCTTTGAGCGATACAAAATGCTTTGTATCATTCTATTTGTGCACTTGGCCCTATATATGTATACAAATAAAACTTACATGTTTTGCTTCTATGTATTAGCTTATGAAATTACTTTTAACATAACTTATAAAAATTGCTTGGATTCTCTCTATTACGTTTCAGAAAATATAATTATCGTAGACAAATCGTAGTCCACAATAATATTTTAAGTCTAAACACAAAAACTAAAATATAAATTAACAGACAAAGAAGAAAATGCTTGCATTTGATATTTCGTTCATGTATCTTGATAATAATGATACAAGAGGCAGTGCAAATACTGCATATATGTAAGAGCGTTTGCGTTTAAATCAATATAAATGATAGATAACTATAAAAGCTCTACTGTTGATTTCTTTTCCAACATGATTCGCACCCATTATTGATACCTTCTATTCAGAATCTATTATTTAATCAATTACCGAAGATATGTATATCGAATCACTAAATAAAAAGGGCCTACGAGACTATAGATGAATTGTGAAAATACAAGTAGGTGTCACTCTTGCGTGTACGCACAAATGATTCTCGACGTAGATGTTAGCGTTTCTTATAGCACCGAGAGCGATAGACCCAACCCAAAAATGGTAAAGAAAAGAAAAATATATATGATAACCAAAAACAAGATTATATGCACATATTTGGCAAAAAAGATGTATATGGACAAGGTACTTAACATGTTAATCATCGACACAAACACACTACGTAATATTACAGCTGTATCTATGTCGTTAGCGTAGTAGCATGTGGTCTATGTTACACGGGTTCGACAATAATAGTGGCATGCGTATGGCTCTTAACCATATATTTATTTTACAAAATCGATTAAATTGCTGATTTTTACAGACTTGCTATTTTTAAACTTCGATCTTATTTAATTTGTCCACAGTGAACGGTTACATGATTCTTAGAAGATATGTTTCGATTGAGTGCGACCGCAAACGTTTATTTGAAGGATTGCAATAATGGGAATACAAATAAGGAATAACAGTGAACACATAAAGTTATAAGATAATCATGAGGATTAAGGAATTCCACGTGGCCTTAATTGATTGTGGATTACATTCGCTAGATTCTTGTCATATCCAACACGGACACCACGCAGGAACCAAACATTTAATTACTTTCTATCTAAATCTTCACTCAATATATAATACACACTTTTATCAAAAATTAAAAAAAAATACACGCTTTATGAAATTTTAATTATTTCTTTTTAACAAAAGAAAACAAATTATGCTTCTTTTTTTTGCTTGTCCCATCAAGACCGATAATCGGTGATATTTGCAAGGTAAAGCTTTCTTTTTACAAAAAAAAAAAAAGAATGAATAATCTCATGGGATTATATAATTATTATTTATTCCAAAACAGGAGGGTGTGAATCGTGTGATAGTTCGTACTTCGTATATAACTTTGAAATGCATGTATATATTTACATATACAAAGTAAAAGAAAAAAAAAGTTACATAATTGAAATAACAAAATAAAAGAAAGTTTAGAAAGTGGGAAGTAAAGAGTAAATGCAAATCCGACTCCTAAAATAGGAGTCCATCTAGGAGGGAAATTAAAAAGTAGGTGTGGGCCCCATTTTCCCACGCTAATAACAGCCTCCCGTTCCGTTCGTTTCACTTGACTCTTGACGTTGACGTTCCATTTTTTTCAACGTTCCCTCTTCTTCTTCTTTTTATTTTATTTTCATTCTCTCTCATGAATTATTATTATTTAGTTACGGTAAATTTACATATTCTATAAGAAAATAAATAAAAATCTCTGATCGGTCTTTGACGAGACACTGCACTTTAACGGGCTTTCTTCAAAGTTTTTTTTTTACTCCTCTTTTCATCTTCTCTTCCAATCGCAAACAAACCCTAGCTTTCTCTCTCTCTTTCTTTCTCTTCTCTTCTCTTCTCTTCTCTCTCTACCTCTTATCTCTTTCCGACCATCATGAACGATCCTGATAATCCCGATCTGAGCAACGACTCCGCCTGGAGAGAACTCAGTCAACTTTCAGATCAAGATTCTGACTTCTTCGACAGAGACACTTCTTATATCCTCTCTGACCTTGGCTGGAAACTCCACGCTTCCTCCCATCATCATCACAGTCTCCGATTCGATTCCGATTTAACTCCAAGCGCCGGAGTCCGATCTCCCGTCACTAATCTACACTCCGCATCTTCCTGTTCCTCATCAGCGGCCGCTGCTTCTGTAGCAGTTACAGAGGTTTCTACCTCTAATAATCCCTCCGCTACCTCGAGCTCGAGCGAGGATCCGGCTGAGAACTCGACTGCCTCGGCCGTGAAAACACCGGAGACACCGTGAGTGTTATTTTTCCCTAAATAAGCGATGAGACGAGAAACACGTGTGTCCTTTTTTTTCAGGGGTCCGATCGTAATTTACTCATCATCTTGGTGGTGGTGGTGGTGGTGTGGTGGGGAGGGTTTTTAAACTTGGGGCCAAAGCTATTAACCCCATTTCCGTTTATTATTATTCACTAGCTTTCATATTTTTCTTGTTTTCTCATTTCACATCGCAAGAAAATGGAAATCGATCCGTCCGTAGCAAGATCGAGTCAGTCTCTGTATGGGAGGGAGGATTTAGTAATTTCCGATGAATCGTCGGTGAAAGTTTAGAGGAGAAAGAATAATGATGAACACAGCGCCGCTATTGCGGCTGTGATATTAGCGTGCACTCTACATCTCCTTTTTTCACCTCGTCCTTTACTTTTATTAAACTAATGTTAGGTCAAAAAGTGTCTCACGTTTTAATCAGTGTTATCTTTAGTAATATAGCAAAACTGTTATAATGTCAAAAGTTAAAAAAGAAACCATGATTGAATATTCTAAATTGTCTCGTAATTTGTAATTATCATAAGCTGATCGATGTGTAGGGTTTTGGAGTCCACGATTGATGAATGACTCTTGTTATAGCAATGTTGAATGGGTGATTTTAATGACGATAATTGGGTACATCTATATACACGAGTCTACGTTTTAACATAAGAAACGTCTGCTAATTAGATGTCCAAGTTAATTACATGTATACTAAACAAAGCTCTTTTCAGTGTTTTTTTTTAGTGCGACACATTAGTATTAGTATCGATGTTTTAAGTGAGATATTTTTGCGGCTTGATTGTTGTACTTTGTGATGTTGTTCAGTTGATGCATGGGTGATATATGTACTAATCTTTTGATAATCTTTTGGTAGAAAGAAGGAGAAGAAGAAGCCTCAAAAGCGAATAAGGCAACCAAGATTCGCATTCATGACCAAGAGTGATGTAGATAATCTTGAAGATGGATATCGATGGCGTAAATATGGACAGAAAGCTGTCAAGAATAGCCCATTCCCAAGGTCTCCTATGCATATATTCATTAGCTTACTTAGCTTTATTTACCAGTGAATATTCAATTATACAACATATTTACATTTTACATATTAATTCAAATCTCTAGTGATGTAACAACTTTTATTGTTGTCGATGTAATATATAGGAGCTATTATAGATGCACGAACAGTAGATGCACGGTGAAGAAGAGAGTGGAAAGATCATCAGAAGATCCATCGATAGTGATCACAACATACGAAGGACAACATTGCCATCAAACCATTGGATTCCCTCGTGGTGGAATCCTCACTGCTCACGACCCTCATAGCTTCACATCACATCATCATCTCCCGCCTCCATTGCCAAATCCTTATTATTATCAAGAACTCCTTCATCAGCTTCACAGAGACAATACTCCACAAAGATTAATGCCCCAATCTACTACTGAAGATGCACGTGTAGTGTCGTCTATTAATCCATCAGAAGAAGGTTTACTTGGTGATATTGTACCTCAAACCATGCGCAATCCTTGAGGTAATTAAACAACTCTCACAACTATATCTTGTTGTGAGATCAATCCCTCAAGCTCATATATATATATATATATATATTTCTATCTTTTGATGTTTGTCTATATATAGTCTTATATATAGGAGTGAATTCTATAAATAGATAAACATATTAAATATATCATTGGCTTGTAAGGGTTTGAAACTTTAAATGGACCACAAAGGCATAAAGAGGGTTACTTTTTTTTTAGTCCCAAACTCAAAACCCACATCAAGAGATGTCATAAGTGGGAGAAAATTCCCATGCTTGGACAGAAACAAGCCTATTTGATGTAGATGTACTTATGAATATGTATGAGAGGATCAATATCGTGTTAGTCTAATCACTGATTCGACCCATTATCTGTCTTGTGGAACAATTTGGATCACTTGATAGATATGTCGGCCAGTGCTTTCTTTCTTTGATACTAGTTTTTGCATAACAAAAGTTAGGTGATGCATGTATAATAATAATAAAAAGATGATTGCCTGTCTATATTTATCTATATCTATCTGTCTATATATATATATTTACTAGTGATGTGTTAGATCAACCACTGGTGTATACTGTATAGTGCATTTTGTCTCACTCCTCTTGCTATTAGGCATATATAGGCTTACTTAAGAAAGGTAGAGATGAGCCCGAAATGGGTCGGCAGGATTATAGAAATGTCAACAAATATTAATAACGAAGCTCAACTACTCCACTCAGTGTCACTGTTATGCTGAATCTTCATTTTTTTCCATATATATATATATAACCCTTTTGTGTGTATTCATATGAATTACTCAATTTTGCATGTATATGTTTTAGACTCCTAGTGCATCAACATGTATTCTATTTTTATGTATATGCATGTACATGCATATATATAAAGAATTAAAGATATACGAGACATGTGGTATATATGCATGTGATATACGAGAATTAATGTGTCACAGGAATAAATGCTTTCTGTTTTTGCCAAAGACAACCAAGAAAAGAAAAAGGAGAGAAAATGAGAGATGGATGAGTGAGCATCTTAGCTCCACGAGTAAAACCCTTTATTATGTACGTTTGTATATATATATATATATGTATCTATTTAGGTTGATTTGGAAATATTTGTTATAAGAAGCTAGCTAGATAAACCACGTGAGACGTGACCAAATTATACACCATTCAAATTACCAAAAAAAGTATCTATATATTGCGTGATATTTATATGTGTTGTGTGTTCGTGTGTACATATGATTTTTCCAAATATGAAATGTGACATATTGTCTGCCTTGTTTGATATAATCTCCCTGCAGGTACCATCAGCAAATCATCATAACCTTGGTAAAAACAGCTAAGGAAGTGCTAATTTATTATAGAAGATATTGCAAACCGGAAAAGTCAGGAAGGGCATAAACAATATGGCAAGAAACTCGGTTTAACCCGGGATCTACATGTATATTCATTGTTGATCAATAGAGCCTCATAACCGGTAAAGTTGCAATTTCTCAAGTGTATATATATATATATGGGTATAAATGTATGTAGTACCCACATATCGTTTTGATGTAACTCATCATTAATCTACTCACTTTTGTGGATCCAACCAACATGTAGATGCATGTATGCGAAATTAAGAAGAAAAAAACGTGGAGAATCTCCGGGAATAATTTTGTTGCTTTTATTCTCTTTTCAACTTTACAATAATCTTTATAACTTTAGGGTGGTTTTTTTTTACATTTATGAACTTCACCGATTGCAACTATATCTGTGTCAAAAAAATTTGCATCTATACCTTGAATATCCCCAATTAAATTTGGAGTACGGAATTCGTAAATGCGTATTTTAGAAAGAATGTAGTCGTTTTTTTCACATCTTAATGGTGTGGTGAAGATTCGACATGTTATCTGGTGAAGACATTGATAATTCGAATAATGTCGAGTTATATGTCATTTTGAATGTAGCGACAATCTAGTTAATGCAACATGTGTTGTACGGTCGTAAAAGAGAGAACATGTAGCGATATGTTTAGCCGCTTGATTGCCACAGATAAGATCTATGATCATATCATTATCACGCTTGGTGGGAAAGAATGCAACAAAGCTCTTACCCGTTTCAATTCAGTCATTCAGACGATACATATTATGATTTCCAACGGTTTTTTTGTTTTGTTTTGTTTCCGTCGACAAGTGATACACATTTTCTTGCACTTTTTTATTCCAAGATATGTATATTGGAGATACGCTAAGAATAACAAGTCAACATATAAAGAACCATTGGATTAAAAGATAATTTGTCCCATCATAATCAAACATTCATAATATATCAACTGAATATATATGTCACCCACTCACACCGCTTATTTGCCGATAAATCTCTTGATTAACCAAATCTTCACTTTTAACTTTATAAACACATCATTTTGTTCCACTAAAAATACATGTCGGTTTCGAAACAATATATTTGCGTGGCAACACATAATATTTTAATATATATGAACGAGACAACGAGTTATCTCTATGCCAAAAAGAAAATTCACTTTTCCAAGATCTTTCGTATAGAAAGAATTCTACATATATGTCTTGAATTAGGCAATGCTTTGGGTTGTGGAAATATAATACTATCCACAAAACTAAGATATAGACACCCAAAGCACCTATACGGAACCCAAAAAAAAAAAAAAAATGTCAAAGACACAGAACAAATCCTTTACTCGTAAAACTGCCGAAAAAAAAATGTTGAAACCTTCACCTTGAAGTCTATTTTTTTCTAGTTGAAATAGTGGTACAATCTTCAACACCATACAACTTTTTTCTTTTAATAGACAAACGAATGTTTCACTGGCCACTGCTTAATAAAACGTATCTGGACTACACAGCAAAACCATAGTAACCTGTAACCTCAAAGAACAAGTCTAGTTGAAATAAACGTTACGGCCCAATAAAGTTGCTATGGGCTTGGCCGCTTGGGAGTACATATAAGTGTGTGGATAACCCAAAAGCAGATAATGTTTAGAAATATTTGAAATTTATATATCTATCTTTAAAAAACAAAGACTGATAATATGTTTTCATTGAAAAGCTGAGGCACCGACTTGCAACAGCTCGTCTTTCAAGAATGTCCACACAAAATGTATAGAAAAAAAAAAAATTCTCAAAAGAATTAAAATAAAAGGAATAAAACTGTACTACTTTTGTTGTGTGTAAAAATGTGTGTTGGGTTGGGTGTGCTACATCACACGTGTCGTACCATGACGGCAAAGGTTGTCATGGGCACATGGCTCAGTCCGTTCGTTGCCTCTCAATATAATCCCCATCCTCTCTGAGTTTATTTCTTTTCCTCTTTTTATTTGTTGTTACCGTTAGGTCTTGTCCTCACTCCTCAACAAAAATATTTCTATTTTAAAATGTACATTTCAAGAATCCAGTCTAATTTTTGGGAAGGGAGTGGATGAATATGTACGTGTAGTTTTGTTATGGAATAGTATAAACCAAGTTTGTATATAATAAACTCGCTGATATTTAAAAGTACAGAGTTGGTTCTAATTCTTTTTCTGCATTCGCACTTAAACCAAGTTTTTGGGCGAAAATTTTGACCGTTGCTAAATAAATGAGTTTTATTACAGGACAGGTGTCTAAAAGGAACTCATCTGAGATACGTAAATCGAGGTGTCGAATTTTGTAAATAAAGAAGAATTATGGCCCCTTTTTTACTATAATCTTTCGGTGCGCCGAACAGTTTCACAAACACGACACTAGAAGACAAAACTGCTTTTAAGTTTTAACCCTGTCTGCAAAACCACATTGGTTATTGTAGTTTTTTATTTTCTCAGTTTTTAGTTTTTACCACCTAGTAATGAATGTTTACTTAACACTTTTGTTAAAAGAATAAAAATTATTTGCTTCTTCTGGTTTATATGATGTTTAATTAATTAGTAAATCGGGTGCTTAATCTAAATAATAAATCTAAAAATGCCGCAAAAAAGAGACAATGGTCGTCTATAATTACACATTCTAACATGGTCGGTCACACTTGCCGTTATTGTCTAGAACTCTCTCTCTCTCTCTCTCTCTCTCGCTCTCTCAAACACAAATCGACCACCGTCTCAAAAATCTCTGAAACCTTAAAACAAGTTCGATCTGAGCTTTTCTCCCCTCTAGATTCTCTCTCTCTCTCTCTCTTCCGCAAGAGATCTCAAAATCACACAGCCATGTCGGTTCTACTTCCTCTGTGTCTGTTTCTCTCCTTGATTACCTATTCAAGTAAGCCCTTATTTGATTCCTCTTGTTTTATTCTTCTCTAGTTTTTCTTCACTCCTTGTCTTTTAGCTGCAAAATGTTTAGCTTTCACTTAAATTTCGCATTTTCACTATTTGCTCATAAGAAAATTCCAGAAATTTAGCATGAGATCTCTGATATACATCTCCTAGAACTTTAAAATCTAGTCTCAGATATATAAAACCTCAAAATCTGATTTTTTTTTTTTGTTCTTGGATTAGTTCTAATGATTTGATCTGTTTTTAAAACTTGTTGAAGATGCGTTGTACTGTGTGTGCAAAGACGGGAACGAGCAAGTGCTACAGAAAGCCATAGACTACGCTTGTGGAGCTGGAGCTGACTGTTCTCAGATCCAGCTCAACGGAGCTTGTTACCAACCTAACACCGTTAAAAACCACTGTGACGTCGCCGTCAACAGTTACTACCAGAAGAAAGCTTCCTCCGGCGCCACCTGTGACTTTAACGGCGCCGCCATGACCTCTCCCTCCCCTCCGTCAAGTACACATCTTCACTAAACCCCACTTCAATTTCAAAAATCAAATCCCTATTTTTTTTTTGTACTAATTTTCTCTGTTTTTTCCTATAATTTTGCAGCTGCTTCAAGCTGTTTAACTGGTTCAAGGTATGTTTTATTTGCTCTTTTTTAATTATTGGTCTTTAGATCAGTTTAGTAATGTTTTGATTCTCAGTCTCCATAAAGTAAAAAATATTGTGATTTTCTGGGTAGATTTGCTACTGTTTCTTTACCACCGACTAAACCATTTGATTTGATTTGATTTTATATTCCGTTTTTTTTTTTTTAATTGAATTTTGTGGAGACACAATGATAGTGATTTAAAACCAAACGAATAAAAATGTATCATCATCTCTTTTCATTTCACCTTTACGAAAAAATTCAAAAAAAAAAAAAAGGCAATCATTCACATGATCCAGATGTGCTTTGAGTTATCGAATTAATCTTTAATATTCACTAATTAATTATCTTCTAACACATGATCGGATCACTGATGTTTGTTTTGACTACTTTGCAGCTCTAGTGGGACCCCTTCCACTGGGACTCCGTCCACAGGAACACCAACCACCGGGACACCCACCAGTGGGACCCCGACCAGCGGCTTCCCGTCTACCGGAACTCCGACCACAGGGACGCCAACCACCGGGACACCCTCGACCGGAATGCCCAACACCGGGACTCCTTCAACTTCCACCGGGATGCCTTCAACTTCCACCGGGATGCCGAATTCCGGGACACCTGCAAACGGAATGCCAACTTCGTCTTCATCTTCGGTCTTCCCGGGGACTACTCTTGGACCGACTGGACTAGGCGATCCCAACGCTGGAGAGAAGATGTCGGTCCCGACTAACACGGTGGTCTTCTTACTAACCGGTGTAGCTATGCTTGTCACGAGGGTTTAGAAGACAAGACACACACGGTGGTGGTTGTAATGGATGATGATGGCTTGAGATTTTGCCTTATATCATCTTCTTTTTTTTACACTCTTGTCTTAGTAGGGTTTGGGATTGGATTCCCTAATTAGGTTGGCCGAGAGACAACATGATGATGGTCTGGTAGTAGCTAGTATTTTGGGGATGTACAACTTAAATCAAGAGCTTTTTCTTTATTTTGTAAATCCGGAGGATGAGGATGATGCTCTCTGTTTCTATTCTTTTATCTTTTTACCCTCTTTTCATCTTTTTATGCGTATCACTAATGTTTCTCCATTATTACACTACATGGCAGCATATAAATCCCGGCTACAGTGATTACAAAACGTGGTACTTGTAAGAAAATAACTTATATGTTTTTGTCTTGTATTGTCGTCTCACTTCAAACCTGAAAATGCGATTAAAACATCTAGGATAATGGTTTGTGATATGGTTTAATGATAGTGTCGTTATCATTAAAAAACAATTGAGGAAGGTTTGATTAGCTAGCGATCAAAAGACTTATCTTTTGCGTTGGGGGTTTTGTTTTTTTTTGTTTTTCCGTCTGATAACAACGTGGGAGGAGGAAGTGGAGACTTATGATCTTAAAGATTTAACGTAATGATTGGTGCTATTAAGCAAGAAAATGGCGGTTTGGTTTTAGATCCTATAAGTATATAAAATGGGAAGACTTATGAGTTGAAACACTTGAGAATATTTTGGATGCTTTTGTTTGAAAGTTTGTTTATATGGGGACGAGTTTGGAATCGGGTGCGGCTAGTAAGTGCCTAAGTGGTCAAGAATCTGATACCCATCTCTTTGCAAAGCTGCTTTCCTCATCCTTCCATTTTCAAAGCTGATTCTTAAAGTTCCTTCGATTATTTAGCAACGGAATATTTTGAATCTCCTCTTTTATCTCTGTCTACACCTACCCTCAAGTCATATAGACAGAGCTTCTAACCAACTAAGCTAGTGCTTTAGTTTAGTTGTTAGGTGGCTCTCAAAATATGCGTAACATATCTTATTTGTGGTACCGAATCTAAGCTTTCTCTAAGATTGGCATCTAATCAAGTTCAAGAATTCGTAGAGAAATATATACTCACAGATAGAAACTTCGTTTGCATATAGTTTCAACTAGAACATCAAATATAATAAATTCATAGTATTACTGATTTAGTGATTTGACATGGTACCCGAGTTTTTGTTGATCTAATACGGTATCGGATCTAAAAATAAAATGAGTTTATGATTTATTTATGTTGAAGTGTGGATGATAAATGGGCTTTAACTAATGCTATATTTTTATATGTGGCCTTATTTTTCATCTTTTTGGGCTTGTAAGAGTAATTTCCTCAAAAAATTAAAACAAGAATACGCTTCAAGGAGGGTTCGAAACTCCGACCTTATGGCAAAAGACACAGGCTCTAACCAGCTGAGCTACTCAAGCTTGTTTGATTCTCTCTGTCTTGTTTTAATATTAAGTCATACTTTTATAAATCTCAGAAAGAAAATTGAATATGGCGAAATTTGGTCTCTCTTCAACCAGATTATCCTTCTTGTTCATAGAAATGTTCAGGAAAACTCTAACTTCAATCCAACGAAGACACTTCTCTTCGTCTTCTCCTGAAACTCCTTCCCTTTACTCTTTCCTCAAACCTTCTCTCTTCTCCAACAAACCAATCACTCTCACGCCGTCACTATCGCCTCCTCAAACCCCTAAAACCCTAACCCAAGACCAAAAATCCTCAATCGAATCAACCCTCCACGATTCCCTAACTTCCCACAACACAGATGAAGCATGGAAAGCCTTCCGATCTCTCACCGCCGCGTCTTCTCTCCCGGAGAAGCGTCTCGTCAACACCCTCATCACACATTTGTCCGATTCCGGCGAAAGCGGCGAAAACACCTCACATAGACTCAAACGAGCGTTTGCTTCCGCTGCTTACGTAATCGAGAAAGATCCGATTTTGCTCGAGTTCGAGACTGTCCGTACGCTTATGGAATCCATGAAATTGGCCAAAGCTGCTTCCCCTGCGTTGGCTTTGGTGAAGTGTATGTTCAAAAACAGGTACTTTGTTCCTTTCGATCTCTGGGGGCATTTGATTATCGATATCTGTCGTGAAAATGGTAGCTTGCCTGCGTTTCTTAAGGTGTTTAGAGAAAGTTGTAGAATTGCAGTCGATGAGAAGCTTGATTTCATGAAACCTGATTTGGTTGCGAGTAATGCGGCTCTTGAAGCGTGTTGCCGGCAGATGGAATCGATCGCTGATGCTGAAAATGTGATTGAATCTATGGCTGTTTTGGGTGTTAAGCCTGACGAGTCTAGCTTTGGGTTTCTTGCTTATTTGTATGCAAGGAAAGGGCTTAGAGAGAAGATCACTGAGCTTGAGAATCTGATGGATGGTTTTGGGTTTGCAAGTAAAAGAATAATCCTTTATTCGAATATGATCAGTGGTTATGTTAAGATGGGTGATTTAGATAGTGTTTCTGATGTTATATTGCATAGTCTTAAAGGAGATGGAGAAGACTCGAGTTTCTGTGAGGAAACGTATTGTGAATTGGTGAAAGGGTTTATAGAGAGTAAATGCGTTAAGAGCTTAGCGAAGCTGATAATCGAAGCTCAGAAGTTTGAATCTTTAACCATTGATGTTGACAGATCTGTTGGGTTTGGAATCATAAACGCTTGTGTGAATCTTGGATTCTCGGATAAAGCACATAGTGTTCTTGAGGAAATGATTGCTCTGGGAGAAGGATCTGTAGGGCTTGGTGTGTATTTACCAATCTTGAAAGCGTATAGCAAAGAGTACAAAACAGCTGAAGCTACTCAGCTGGTTACAGAGATCAGCAGCTCAGGGCTTCAGTTAGAAGTCGAGATCTATAACGGTTTGATCGAAGCTTCCATGACGAACCAGGACTTCATCTCTGCTTTCACGTTGTTTAGAGATATGAGAGAAACAAGAGTGGCGGATTTGAAAGGGAGCTACTTAACAATAATGACAGGTCTTCTTGAGAATCAGAGACCTGAGTTAATGGCAGCGTTTCTTGACGAAGTTGTCGAAGATCCTCGTGTTGAAGTGAATTCCCATGATTGGAATTCGATTATCCACGCCTTCTGTAAATCCGGGCGTCTAGAAGATGCGAGGAGGACGTTTAGGAGGATGGTTTTCTTGCGGTATGAGCCGAATAACCAGACCTACTTATCGTTGATCAACGGATACGTGAGCGGAGAAAAGTACTTCAATGTGCTGCTCTTGTGGAACGAGATCAAAGGGAAGATATCTTCGGTGGAGGCAGAGAAGAGGTCGAAACTAGACAATGCTCTAGTCGATGCGTTCTTGTATGCGTTGGTGAAAGGAGGGTTCTTTGACGCGGCGATGCAAGTGGTAGAGAAGTCTCAGGAGATGAAGATATTTGTGGATAAGTGGAGGTATAAGCAAGCGTTCATGGAGACTCACAAGAAGCTTAGACTGCCAAAGTTGAGGAAGAGGAATTACAAGAAAATGGAGTCTCTTGTTGCTTTCAAGAACTGGGCTGGTCTCGGCACATGAAAAGCAAAAGCCAAAGACGTTTTGTTGTCTCTAGAAGGTGATGTGACACGTGGCATTGCCTAATATAGGTAGCTCTTGGATTTAGGAGGAAATTTAGTTAAAAAAAGATGGCGCCAAAATCAGCCAAGGTTTGATCAAGAAGACGTGATAACCCCTAAATTGTAGGAATACCTTTGGTTTAAAGAAATCTTCAGGAAAGAAAAAAATGACCAAATGGTTTAATTCTTTGATTTTGTTCTAACTTTTTTCCCCTTTTACTCTAAATTTTTTAGAAAGGATTAGGCTTTATTAGTGTGTTTTGTTCTGTTTTTATAAGATAAAAACGGTTAATGTTGTATGGATTCGTCATTGTTCCAGCTTCAAGGATAAATTTTACAGTTTTTTATATGTATTAAGGTCAAAACATTCTTTTATTCATCATTCTGTTTTTGTTGTTTGTTCTCGGAATCTTTTGCCCATTTTTCATCTGATTTATAAACAGAAACGAATAACGAAGAGAAGATTACTAACCTAGGAAGCGATTGCCGGTAAAGTCGAAGGTTCGAAAAGCTAAGGTTCATCATTGAAAATTTACATGGATATTCGTTGGTATAAGTAAGTCCTCTGTTTTACATCGACAAAACAACTTAATGATAGGTCTTATTGTCCATCAGAACATTTGTAATGTTCTTGGAAACATCTTCTTTTATGCATGCATTTTGTGATGACAAAGTTGTTGGTTTATTTTATTTAATTTTCAGCTATGGAAAAGAATCACAAGAAAGGACACAATAGAAAGGGTTTTCATCTAAAGAAGCACAGAAAAGCGGATGATAGTAGGAGTTTTGATCCAAGATCAACCAACGGCGCCGAAGGGAATGATGAGAAGCCTGTTTTGTTCCAGTTGGGGAGCATTGCTTACGGGCTCGGTGATGTTCGTCTCAAGGCAGATCCAGAGATCACCACCAGCAAATCCGCATCTCCTCCTTCGTCCTCCTTATCTCCAACCTCTTCAGAGGACGTGGTCGAAGTCAATGCAAAGGAAAAGAAGAAGGAGCTCTTAAGCCTTTCTTTAAAATTATCCGAGTTACAAGGTTCATCGGACACACCGGGGTCACAAGTCTCCGGTGTGACTAATGCTTCTTTGGAGCCTGCGCTTTTGTCGCCTTCTGTTCAAATGATGGACAGAAAAGGAGGATCTGAGCAGCCTCAGAGACACTCGTTACCGACCTTGGAGAAAAATCTGAGCACGGTTTCGAATGATTCTCTGTTTAGTCTCAGCATAGGCGATAACGTGATAGCGAGAGATGAGCTTTTTAGTTACCGCGATTTCAAGTCTGGAGAGTTTTTGAAATCGGGAGAGCTGGTATCGTTCTGTCCTTCTGTTCATATTCCGGTTGATTCTTCTGATCTTGGGACCAAGAGCTTTGATATGGAGGACAAAGCGAGCGGGATCTTACCAACTGACAGTGATGATAAGTCGTCGAACTCGAATGTGTCATGGAGGAACCTTGGAGATTGCAATAACTCAGACGAAGCATCATCCAGCACGCAGTCATTTTCATATCCGATGTGAGTTTTGTTACTTTTATACATCATCTCATTGTTGGTAATCTTTGATTCCGGGGAAACAAGGACTTGATTGTTTGTTGTTTTGATACAGAACAAAAAAGAACAAGAAAAAGAAGAAGGGGAAGAAGAAGAAGACTACACAGCAGCAGCAACAGCAACAGCAGAAGCAGAAGAAGAGATGTTCTTGGTTGTGTTGCAAGAACACTGGACCTTGCTTCTCCTGCTGCAAATGGCCGAGTTGTGACTACGACTTCTCTTGCTGCAAACGTCTAAAATGTTGTTCGTGCTGCTGGAGATGGCCCAAATGCTGCTGTTCTTCTTGTGGCTGGCTCTTCTGTTGCCATTGGAGCTGTTGGAGCTTCTGTTCCAGGTACATTTCTACTTGAGAGATTTCTTTTCCTTTTATCAGTGATTGTTTCAATCGAAAAGCTTAGTTACAGAGTTTTCTTTGTGGTTGATAGTAGATGATGAGATGACTAGAGGAAGTGAAGAGCAAGACTGCAAAAAACAGAGTCCAAAACAGAGTCATAAGTGGTTATGTTGCTTTCCTTCTTGTTCTTCTTCCTCTTCTTAACGTTAGATTAGATTCTTACTCAATTCTCTGTTTTTTTCTTTAGATTAAGGGGTTATAAAAAAAAAGATTTTACAATTATATGTTTCTTGCTTATTGAGAACAGTTACCAAACAAACAAAAAAGAACAACAATATTGTTTTCTGTTATCATCAAGGCAGATGAAATCGGATGGTAATATTACGCAACATAACATTAGGTTAAATAAGATTAGGTATAAAGGTCACATAATCACACAATCTTGTGGTAGATATCTAACAAAATTAATATATTATCCATCTGATGTTGCTCTATCTTTCATTGGACGTCGACACTTTAGATAAAAGTGTATTAACTTTTCAACTAAAAACATTTTAGCTGTAAGTATCAACTTGGTTTGTCAAAAGGAAAAAACAAAAAAGAGGAATTGACTTGATTTTGTTGGCTAATATATAAACAAATTAAATGTAAGGAGTATTAATATTTTGTTTCTTGTAAATCTACGTTTTGCATATGTTTATATATAACTGTTTATTATAAATGGATCGTATTTTTTATTTACATTACATTCATTCAACTTTTACACAATTATTATTGATTTGTCCCACTTACTCCATTGATTTTTTCCTATTTTATAAGTGGCATATATTCTTTAGTCATAATTATTGATTTTTCCCGAAAATGAACGTTTTTCAAAATTACACATTAATATGATACTGAAAACAAAAATATTAGAAAACTGTAAGAACAAAATATTGATGGGCTGTGTGACTTTTTTAATACTATTTGATTTTTTTTTTAAAATAACCCATTCGTTCTTAAAAGATGAATTTTCTTGGAAAAAAATTGTTTCAAAAAATATTACATTCATATTTAATTTTTAACATGTCATTCATATCTCGGAGTATGAAATTTCCCGAAAATTCAGTTTTAATGAATGGAGAGAAGACCAATTTTCTTAAACTAAATGAGCTATGTGACCTATGTATGTCTCTTTATTACATATTTTTCTCTTTTACAATTTTGTCATATTCAATTGCTTGTTTTGATTTTTCATTTTTCCCAAATGTTAATGTTAAACTATGGTTCAATCCGCCTATAGTTAAAATTAAACGTATTAATCAAGCCTAAAGACAGTTCAAATTGTTGATCGATACGTGTCATTAGTATAATATGCGTTACGAAAATCCATTATTTATTGTAAAAATTATGCGTTACAATAGCCAACTATTTGTTTTCTTTATAAGGCCAGTTGGCTAATCTATCCGCACAACCATTGTTATTTCAAGTCACATAAACTAAATGTATCAACCAAGTTTAAACACCGTTTGAGTTATCGATCGATACGTGTCACAAGCATAATAGGCGTTACAATAGCCAACTATTCGTTGTAAAAAATATGCGTTACAATAGCCAACGATTCATTTTCTATAAAAGGCCAGCGAGCTAATAGATCCAGACAACTATTGTTCTTTCTCTTTGTGAAGAAAAATCACACTTATTTAGTTTCTCTCCTTATATTCAATTTTGTTTGAATTTTTTGATAATTATTTTTGGTGGTTGAAGAGATCGCTGAAATCAATCATTTACCATGAGCTTCAAAATTTATACTCATAAATATGAGTTTCCAGGTAAATTACATCACCCAAATATATCTTTTTCTGTTTGTTTCAAATATCGTATTTCGTCGTAGTTGTAGTAATCTTGCTAATCTTTGGATGATCAATAAGATATACCAAATTTATATATAAAATAGTTATATTTCTTTACAATTTCTCGGGACAATTTTAACTATGTAAAATAAAATTTGCTTTAAAATATAATTTTTAGCAATTGTGAATATGTATAATTCATAGATGGATGACTCATGTCTTTTTTTGAACTTCTTGAAACTCAAACAATGAATATAAGCACAAATTGAACAAAAAAATATTTGGGAAGGGACTTATTCATTTCTATTGAACCATGATTAGATTCCAAAATCAATTACATTTCTTCTTTGTTTTTTTAATTCTTTTGTTATTAACGATAATATCACCGTTTATATTTGTTGTTTGAGTTAAAAAAAAAAACATAAGCCATTTGTTAAACAGATTTTGCTCTATTCAACAAAATTATTTTACATTAAAAGAGACTTTTTGACAATTAAATATGTGATTATAATTCATAGATGGCAAACGGCTTATGTTTTTTTTATCACTCAAACAACGAATATAAGCAAATGAAACAAAAATCGGTTGGGGGTTACTTCTGACGCAATATATAACGTCATCATGACGCAGATACACAGAAGAATAAACGTCTACTTAAAAACCGTGACATTATCGTTAAATTACAAAAAAAAAAAGTTTGGAAAAAGAAGAAATGTAACTGATTCCGTGAGTACATTATCGTCTAATCATGAACCAATAGAAATGAATAGGTCCCACACCTAGCCCGTCTGGTCAAACAAGAAGCAGCCATGTGGAGACCTCTCTCTGTATAAATACACCAGTCATTGACTTCACATGGGTCCCACCTTCTTATAAAGTCTGTAATGACAACGACAGAAAAATTTAAACGACAGAAGCGAGAAAGACGCGGCTGAAAGTGAAACACTCGCTTATTCTCACACAAAAAGATGATAAAGGTTTACGTTTTCTTTCATTTATTACGAATGCCTCTTTTCTATTGGATAAAATATTACATAAGTAAGCGTTAATTATGAATACAGACAAACTTTAGCTCTTACAGTAAGCAGTGTCTTTTTGAATTTTTTTTCCTCAAAAACGAATTAAAATAGTTTAATACGGAGAAAGAAAAAAATAGTAATAAAAGCTGAGAGATTTTTCTCGCTTCTTTTTCCCATCTTTTCCTCGAAATTCATTCTCCTTTGACTGTTTCCAATACGTTACGAACATTATATTTGTATTGATTATTGAGCTAAAGAAACTTTTTTGTTTTCTTTAATGTCGTTTTCTTTCTGGGTAAAGAAACTTTCTTCTTTTGCAACTTGATTTTTATCGAGGGCGAGAGAGGGAGGAGAGAGGGAGATTTACTCCTACAAAAAGACTCTAAATTTCTTGGATTTGTGAAATTAGGGTTTTTGATTTTCTTTCTCTGTTTTGTGGTGAAGATGAAAAAAGTCATACTTGCTCTGTTCTTGCTGCTTAATCTGTTTGCGTTTTCATCTTCTCGGAAACTTTTTTCCGAGAGTGGTTCCCACGACGAAGCTGTTCTTCTGGAGTTGAAGAGTAGCTTCTCCGATCCAAATGGTGTTCTCTCAAGCTGGAATTCAGACAGCTCAAACCACTGTTCTTGGTTCGGTGTCTCTTGCAACTCCGATTCCAGAGTCGTCTCTTTGATCCTCAGAGGCTGCGATGACGACGACCGTGGTGAAGGCAGTCGTCTTCATTTCTTAGATTCATCTTCCTGTTCGAGTAAACTCGGCGGTGAAATCTCTCCTGTAGTTGGAGATCTCTGTGAAATTAGGGTTTTATCTCTTCCCTTTCACGATCTCGGAGGTCAAATCCCGAAGGAGATTTGGGGGTTGGAGAAATTAGAGGTGCTAGATCTTCAAGGGAACAGCTTTATCGGGGAATTTAGTGAAATTAGGGTTTCGAATCGAGGATCTGACGAAAAACCAAAGCTTTGGATTCGGAGATTCTTGGCTAATTTTGGAAAGTCGTTAAAGGTTGATCCTTTCAAGATTCGTGTTTCTCGATTTCCACCTTTCTCAAGCAATGCTGCTGTTGGTGGAATGGAGCTAAGGAAGCTCATGAGTCTCAACGAAGAAGAAGACGAAGCGAGTCCAAGCTCAGACGATTCTTCTTCCGGTAAAACCGGTTTATACCCAATTGAGATCGCTTCCATCGTCTCAGCTTCGGTCATCGTCTTCGTCCTCCTCGTCCTCGTCGTCTTGTTCGTCTACAGCCGGAAATGGAAACGAAACTCGCAGATTCAAGTAGCGGAAACGAAAGAGATCAAAGTGTTTGTAGACAGTAGCAGCAGCAGCAGCAGCAGCAATAGCATCCCTCTGACTTACGAGATCATCGTTAGAGCCACTAATTACTTCAGCAACTCCAACTGCATCGGTCACGGAGGTTTCGGTTCGACTTACAAAGCCCAAGTCTCTCCCAACCATGTCTTCGCCGTGAAAAGACTCTCCGTTGGTAGGTTCCAAGGCGATCAACAGTTCCACGCTGAGATCTCTGCGCTCGAAACGGTTAAGCATCCGAATCTCGTCGTGTTAATCGGTTACCACGCTAGCGAAACCGAGATGTTCCTCATCTACAACTACTTATCCGGTGGAAACCTCGAAGATTTCATCAAAGAACGATCCAAATCAGCTCTCGAATGGAAGATCTTGCACAAAATCGCGCTCGACGTAGCGCGTGCTCTCGCCTATCTCCACGAGCAGTGCTCGCCTAAAGTCTTGCATAGAGACATCAAGCCGAGCAACATACTCTTGGACAACAACTACAACGCGTATCTATCCGATTTCGGACTCTCTAAGCTCTTGGGAACGTCGCAGTCCCATGTCACGACCGGCGTGGCGGGGACGTTCGGGTATGTGGCTCCGGAGTACGCGATGACTTGCCGTGTCTCGGAGAAAGCGGATGTTTATAGCTACGGGATTGTTCTCTTGGAGCTGATATCGGATAAGAGGGCTTTGGATCCGTCTTTCTCGTCGCACGAGAACGGGTTTAACATTGTCTCTTGGGCGCATATGATGTTGAGTCAAGGCAAAGCCAAAGATGTTTTCACCAATGGACTCTGGGAGACTGGTCCGCAAGATGATCTCATCGAGGTCCTGCATTTGGCACTCAAATGCACCGTCGATAGCCTCTCGATTAGGCCGACGATGAAGCAAGCTGTGAAGCTGCTGAAACGAATCCAGCCTTCTAGATTGTGATACAGAAGAAGGAAGTAGAGGATTTGTTGTTTAGCAGCAAACAAGTGCGTAGCTATTAGAAACCTTTTAGCTTTTTTCTTTTGTTTAAGTCTGTTTTTCCTTAATTTCATTAGAGTATTGAGGTTTTTCATTTGCATCATCAATGTTTATGCTCATCTTTCGCTCTTTAAAAACTTGATAAAAATGATGTTTTTCTCCTTAATTATCTGTATAAAGTAGTCAAAATACAAATGTAGGGAATTTAAATGAAGAGTTTGGTTAGGAATTTTTTTTTTTTGTCATCAGAAAACTTTTAAATGACAAACAAAAGAATCGTAACCAAACTCTTCGTTTGATCCCTTAATTTCATTGGAGTATGAGGTTTCTAATTTGCATTATTGATGTCATTCTCATCTTTCTCTCTTAAAAACTTGATCAAAATGATGTTTTTCTCCTCAATTCTCTGTATAAATAGTAAAGTACAAATATGACTTAAATATTTGGGAAATTACCAGATTCAGACAAAAGCATAGGTTGTCTGGATCTAAAACTCTTAAAACATCTTCTTCTCTAAACTCTGGTTTTAAAACGAAGGTCCCATTTGGTTAGGGGAACATTTTTTGGGGTCTTTATAAGAAGAGATTAGAAGGAGAAGAAGTATTGACGACAATGTGCCTAAGAGGATGATCTACATGAGGACCACCAGCATGTCTAACGAAATCAGCAGGAGACAAGAAATCGCCATGGCAGACACACATGATCCTTACTTCTTCTCCATTGCCGTATCTGTACAGAATCCCATCGACTCTTTTACCATTTGGTCCATCTCCTTTGGTGAAGACACATGGCATCTCGTTTTTGCCTTTCCCTTGTGGTGGCTCTATGTTCATGTTTACTGAGCTCAATCTTCTCAGTCGATTATTATTCGACTTGGTTGCTTCTAGTTGTTGTTGCTGTGTAGTTGGAGGTAAGCTTCTTGCTTCTTCGCTTGACGCTGGTAATGAAAAAAAAAAAAAATACAATGTTACTTTAGTAAGTTACATTGGTAAGTTAAATCATGTTAAAAATAAAAAAAAAACATAGGTAAGTGTAAAAATATTCATGACTAAGCAAATGACCTTTCAAGTTCCTAAACGTTGAAATCTTTAGCAATAAAGAAGACTAAAATTTGAATAATTATTTCAGATTGATGCATCCATTTGCTTGTGTGTAAATTGTAATGATGATCAGAATAGTATACCTTGATGAGATTTAGTTTCCAGCTCCGAGACACTTGAAAAACTTCCGGCGCCAGCGACGCCTTGGGACTCGACGGAGCCTTGCAGTGAGTCATAACCAGCTTTGTTAGCCGTCGCCGACCACCGTGGAACCCCCGACGACGGCCTACCTCGCCGTCTCGAAACGGTGGCGGTTTCTCCGGGATTATTAGCCTCGGTTAATTTGGCGGTGGTGTTTCCGCCGCCGCTACGAAGCTTCTCGCTTCTCCTTCTCTTCGCAGCCATTCTCCTGAGAGTCTGCATCTCTTTCCTCTTCCGCCACTCTTCCTCCGACTCAGCCGGCAACGACGTCGTTCTCGTTAAACCCGTATGCCTCGTCGCCGCCGCGGCGGCCGGTGTCCCCGTCGCTAAAGGCTTCCTCTCCGGTCGATGATTATCCCGGAAAAGAGGCATGGTCACCACGACGGAGGAAGATCTCACGAGCTTGTTGCTTTTGTCAACTCCGAATCTCCCGCCAAGAGATAAGCCTAGATTCAACTCGATCTCCTCTTCCTCTTCTTCCTCTTCATCGTCATCTTCACCTTCCGCTGAGTTAGAGATAAATCTCTGAAGCAGATCTCTAGGAAACACACAACTCCTGCTTCTCGCCATTTCTCTACTTCTCTCGTTTGCTTCCGCCATCAAAACAATACTGAAGCTGATGAAACAGTAATCGGAGGAAAAAAAAAGATTAGATTTTGATCCCACCCATATCTCAAAAAACTTTTTCTTTAATTCCTTTCCCTAAAACATGTTTTCTTCGCTATTGATTAGCTTTCTCATAAATGGCGAGACAAAAGAAAAAAGTTTTTTTTGACGGATGAGACAGAAGAGAACTCAAATGAACACAGAATATTCAGTTTCATTTCACTTCACAATACCTATTTAGCTCCGTCCTTAGCAAAGTACCATCAAAATCCCCGTAATATTTTTTTTCTATTTTACTGATAGATTTTCTACCATAAAAAAACAGATTTGTAATCAATTCGAGTCTATCAGAAACAAAATTTAACCAATCATATCACATTTGCATATTTTTATTACAATAAAAGTTATTTATTAAGTTTCATTGTTAAGGAATTTATTTATTTTTAAATAGAAAAAGTTAGAAGAATATATAAATTGTTGGGCACGTAGAAGGGAAAGAAAGCGACGAGAATAGCCAATGTGTGAAAAGTACAGAAGAGCAGAGAGAGAAAAAGAGCCAAGTGGCTATCAGATGATCCCTAGAGTCGACACGTTCCTGTACGGTTTCATCGTTTTAGAAATTTTTATTTTTTATTTCCTTTTTTGTCCCCTCCCTTTTTGCCCCTATTATTGCCCTACTACCCTTCAATATATTTTTAATTACATTTTTTTATATTATATTATTCGCTGGCTAGTGGATACGTGTCCTTCTCAGCGATAAAGATGGGGATGCAGACACGTGTCGACGTAAAGAGCACTGAACACGTGTATCTCCGTTTCATTCAGTCAGAGAGTCAGAGAAACGGCTAAGGTTCTCTCGTATCCCGGTCCTACAATGATACTATATAACATTCCAATATACGTATACAATAATACCAATACTCTAGTCTCTATGAACTGCATCTATATCTATATTACTATTAATCTAAATGTATTAATTAAAACGCACATATTAATAATGGTTAGATAGAAAAAAACTATTTGGATACAAGAATAAAAACTTAAAATAAATTAATAGTTATGAAAAATAAAAACTCAACCCAAATTGTTTGGGTAATGACGTGAATATACACAATAATTTAAAATAAATTGGATATAGTTTAGTCAAACCAGAAATCAAATATGTTAATTGATCAGTTCACATGTTCCTTGTAGATGATCGGATCGGATTTGGATAGGTATCAATCAGAGTCGGGTCTATTGGGTAATGGGTCTATTGGGTAGTTGTTCTCTGTATTTATATAGCACCGAATTTCAGTTCAATATTGGGTTGGGTCCATTCAAGTTCGGGTATGTTCGGGTCCAAGTATAAAAAACCAAATTTTACCCGATATTTTTCGATTACGGTTCGGATTCGGATATTACGGTTATTTATCACCCCAAAAATGTAAAATATAATAATAAAATAAAATCATATAAAATCATAAAAACTATTAAAATATGTTGGGCAACTTAATTTTATTATACTAATTGCGATATAATTAGTAATTTTAATGAATGATTACACATAACCTTGTGGAATTGACATTGTAATTAATATCATATCTATAACTTTAATAATCAAGTTTTTTTTTTGACGGCACCTTAATAATTAAGTTTGAAAGTTAGGATGTGATCATTAATATTATATATTTCATTGTTATAAATTTATTACCTATTACCTTGATAGATAAATTTTTTTTTTTTTATCGACAGCCTCTACTTCTACAACAGCTCAGGAATTCAAGCTGGGGAAACAGAGTTTACAGATAAAAATTTTATTGTTTAAATTATTTTTGTTTCTTAATAAAAATGTAATGTACTATCGCGCGGGTCCTCCACTAGTTTGTAAATAAGCACAAGAACTAGAGTGTGTAATATAATACATTTAAATAAATAGAATTTTAGGTAAAAAGTTATTGTGAACCATTGGTCAAAAATAAAAGTTTATTGTGAACAAATCAAGAATAAACCATAACATAACAGGGAATCAAAGCGTTAAAACAATTGTTATAAAAATAAGCAAGCTTTTTTCAAGTTCCATAAAGTGATTGTTAGACTTGGAGTTTCAGATGGATCGTTTGTTTATTAAGCCCATTTTTCATAAAACAAAAATTTATTGTTACATATAGGGTTGATCCAATATTAGCAGCATGTCCCGTGTAAAATTCACAAGTACTATATGCCTTACTAATATATTTTTTTAACTAGAAAAAAAAAATCCCAAAAAGAAATTGACATTTTTAACGTTAAAACCGAGATGATGCCTTCACTTATTTATGCTTTCGGATCTGGTGGCCATAATCATGAGGCAGATAATTTGAATTCATATTGTACAATTTTAATTTTCAGTTTTCTTACAAGTAACAAGTTAACGAACCATAACTTTTGTTGTTTGGGACTTATAGTTGGCTATTGCATGTAACGTATATTATGCTAGTGACACATCGATCAGGCCATGCATTTAGCTTGTATGATATGTGATGTGTCACATGGTCCATTTGGCTAACTTTTCTTTGTTATTTAGGACTTTAATTTGTTTTTTAAATGTGAAGTAAGGTCTACATTTTAAAATAATCATAATTTGAGAGAGGTATATTAATGTGGCACAGGACCCAAATACTTATCAAGCCGGGTCTGGTATTGATCAACAACTCGAACCGTGTCATTTAGCAAAAAAAGAAAAGAAAAAGAGGCTGATGAACATTTGACTCACCCAAAGAACCATGAAAACAATAGGTTTATGCACTTTAAATTGGTTAGATATTGTCCCGCAAGTTTAGAGTGTTTGGACGTCTCGAAATCTTCCAAGATCCAACATGATTAATTAGACAGACTATCTATATATATCTCCATCGTGCATGAACCCATCTCTCCGTATAAGAGAGGCCAAACACCAGTAAACACTAAATGCATACACATAGAGTAACGTGTCAAGTATCTACTATGCCAAAGATGACTTCATATGGTGGACATAGACCTGATACTTACCATATTGTTTTAAATATTTGTTTGGATTCGTATTTGAAGATTTGAGTCTTGGGCACCGGATATCTATATTTCACGGATATAAATCCAAATAATCACATTTGCAAATCTGAGGTATTCTTTAAAATTCTAAGAGATCCAATATTCCTCTGCCACCCTAATCGAACGTGATCTTCATCGCAAAAATCAATATATACACACAAAATAATAATGTATTGCTATTTAATTTTAAGCGTTACCATAAAGGTCGTGTGGTCCCCACACGCCAGCTCAGAAATCTAGGAGACCAGTGACACTGTGACAGCCGAAACACAACTTTCCTCGTATAATTCCTAAAATACCCTCGCGAACTGTCGCGGGAACGTGAAGCATGTCAGAGATTATACATGAAACACGTGTCCTAGTGGTTGTGGAGATCCTTGCGTGTCAAACATCCGATCCAGTTCTTGTATGTTTCCCAAATTATTATAAGTGAAGCATGTTCTCTTCTACAACATTTCATTCAAAAATTAAGATATATAATTCCACTAAAAACATTTCAAGCAAAACCTTCTAAAACAAATAAACTTTCTTCTAATATATAATCCATGCATGTTTTATTGTTGAAGTAACTGTCGCATACATGTCATGCATTGAACAACATATGGCTGAAACTCATGTAGATTCCTAAACAGAATATAGTCCACTCACCGGTCACCACTCACCACTACATAAAGCTACATGTGTTGTTCTTCTTTTAACCTGCTAACAAATTGATTGAATTTAAGTCGTTTATTTTACAATCTTAATTCACAGTACATATTTTAATTTGGTCACATCACTACTTTTTTTGTCACATTTGATCGTTCAACTTGTCCTGCACTGATTACAAATCGTCCAACTTGTTATGTTAGATCGAAATTTCATTACACTCATTATCTTTATTCACCTTTAAATTTCTTCATATATTAAGATTTTGGGATGAAGAGAACTAAAACATAAGCTCATAAAAGTGTAAACCAACGAGTATTATGCATAATTGATTTTCGATTCTAATTATGAGGAATCAGATTTTTTTTTTTTCACAATATACTAGATTATTGTCCGCGCCTAATGCGCGGGTGAGTGATGAACTCTAATGCAACAATGGAAGAATTTATCTATGTTAAACGTGGATAAAGTGGATGATTTTATGTATTTTTTACCTTGATTACAAATAAAACTTTGAAGGCTGTGGATGTTTTTTTTTAAGTTGAACTCAGTGGATGATTTTTTGGGTACGTTGAACGTTATCTTTGATAATTCAAATGAATAGATTATTGGTTTCAAAGATTCAAATATAAATAAATATTATAAAAGCTTGAACAAACGTTTTAAAACTACGACATAGGGGCTGATTGGTTGTGGCTGTAGATTTGTATTTTTTGCTCTAAGTTTTAGGCTGTAGGTTTTTTTGCTATGGCTGTAGATTTTAGTGCTGTAGAATTTTTAGTGGTATATATTGTATCATTAAATATTAGATATGTAGCATTAAAACAAAAAGTTTAGATATAGAAAAAATTGCTGTAGAAAAGAGAAAAAGGAAAGAAAAGAGAGAGAATTCTCAAAGCACTAAATAATTTGCTCTAGAAAAATTGATTTTCAGAGCTAATTTATTTCCTTTTTCAAATTTTTGGCTGTAGCTTTCATTTTTGAATATAAAGCATGATTGGTGTGTAATATGGCTGTAAAATATATTTTTCGCTGTGTAGAGCATCTACAGCCCTTACCAATCACCCCCATAATTAGAAAAACATACGCCCAAGTCTAGAACATTTATAACTGATGAATGTTGTAATAATTAAAAAATATTAAAAGCTGTTTAGAGTTTCGCCAAGTAAAATAACTTTATAATGCTGCAGAATAAGAAAAACACAACGAAGAAACACAAAAAAATGAACGGCTTTGGGATCATGACGAACTTTTCTCAATACGAACCTTTGTCTTCATATACCCTGAAAAAGATCAGGGAATGTCCAAGAAGGAGTTAAAAATATATCAACATGTAATTTACAAACGCGATATCATTAGTTAGAGAATTACCTTTTACAACCATTAGTGATGCTTGTCAATATTCTGGAATACTTCTTTGAATACGACATTCATTGTCTGGTTGTGCACCTTGCCGTCCTTATCGGTAATAAGAACTTTCAATCCTGATTTAGACTTAACTCGAGAAAGAGCAACGTAAAGCTGACCATGAGAGAAGACAGGCTTAGGCAAATACAAAACAACACTCGATAGTGTTTTTCCTTGACTTTTATTAATTGTCATGGCAAAAGCTACTGCAACTGGAAACTGACGCCGACGCATTCGGAACGGATACTTTCCTTCAGGAGGCGAAACACAAAGCCGTGGAATGCACACTTTAGTTCCATGGAAGTCGCCTGTTAAGATTATAGCCTCGATAACATGGTCCGCAAGCTGAGTAATCTGAAGTCTAGTTCCATTACACAAACCTCCCTTTGGGTCTATATTCCGCAGCAACATTACGGGAGCCCCAACTCGGAGTCTTAAGACATGATGCGGCAAACCAGACATTTTAAGATTGTTTAAGAAATCTGCTGTATAAACCTTACTGTCTCTGTTAGATGTGTCTGATGGATCGATACTATCCGAACTCAAGTAAATCTTCTCCTCACCTGAACAAAAAAATAACATATTTAGTGATCTGAAGGTCATATGTTCGGAAGTGATAAAACTATTACTATGTCAATTATAAAAATAACAACTATACCCGTTAGCAAGGATAGCATGTAGTCGTTAACCACCTTCACATCGTCATTAGTAGGACATAATATAGTTCTCTCTTGGAAGAAATTACTATCGCACGTTTCTCCAAACCCAGAGCCATAGACAGAATCAACAATTGCTTCAACAGGATCGGTGAAGCTGGTGATTAGTAATTCGTCAGGAATATTAATCATAACTTCACCGCTGTTGGGATTGTTTATCTTCCCATCGCCAATTTTCAGAATCCAATCAGAGAATTCTTTAATTTCTCTAGCAAGGCTCTCATCATGATCAGCAAACAGTCTCATATTCTTTGTTAACCTCAAGACTTGCAATTTTCCCATAGATAAGATGAATTTAGAGCAGCTAAAACAATTTCTTCTCTACCGCCTCCGGTAATCACAGGTAGAATTTGACGAAAATCGCCACCAAAGACAATGACCATTGCAAGCCTTTTGGTTTGTTTTTTACTGACATTAAGAATCTCAACATCACCGATGTTCACTATCTGACCCACAACATCTGCATCAAATTGAAGAATTTGTCGTAGTAAGTAAGTTTGTTGGCCTTAGTGTAATACATCACCGAGTGATTCGCCGATCTCATCTAGATGATGTCGGTTTCAGTAATGGAGAAGAAATGGAGAAGAAAAAAAACCAAATGGGAGAAGATCCATGTTTTTTCCAGTTGCGAAATCATGGAATAAAGACACCGAAGGAGACAAAATCATAAGAGATCTGAGAAGCAAAGCAGATCAAAATTTGTTGTGTTGTAAGGGAAACTGAAATAGACTCGAAGAAGAAAGAAGATTAGGTTTTTTTTTTTGCAGGTGAGAGATCTGGAGCGTTTCAGTAATGGAGAGAAAAAAAAACCGACCCGATTAACAACCCGCGTCTTTATCCGGATAAAAATATATGATTTAATTAAATAAATCAAAAATACCCCAAAAAATTGTGGGCTCGCCACGTCAGCCAAAAAGTTTTTCCTTTAATATATTGTAGGATTCTGAAGTTGCCTAAAAATGTTCTAATATATATATTTTTTAATCTCTTAGTAATAAATCAAAATTAACCGTGAGTACATGAACCGTTCAAAAGAATTATTAACATTGTAAGATATTCTACCTTTTAATGTTTAAAATGTTTTAGTATTTTCCTTTTATAGTTTCATGCTAGTGATAAGAATTCAGGAAAACTGGCAATAAGTTCTAAAATTGAAACTTTTCTTTAAGCAACTAAGCTAACTTGACGCATTTTCGAAGGAAAAAAGCTAGGTGAGATGGAAAAAGGGAATGGAATCAAATCTAACAAAATCGTTGACGTGTGAGGTTTTTGTAATCCAAACCTTGATACCAGAGAGGTGTCACATTCGAATTTTTGTTGTTTTCTCTTTATCAAGCAAATGCTAATTACCCTTTTTTCCTTTCTTTTATTGATACTTACTTCTTTTTATAACCGCTTATTACTTTTCTATTACAAATTACAATATTGGAATGATGCGACACTAGACCAGACATTTTCATTATTTTTTTTCTTCTTAAAAGTGATTTATTCTTTACGGAATAAATCATAGGATATACCTTCACGTATTCGCAAGTGGAGACTTGATTTATCAAACCTGTAACTAAATATCTAATTTTATACCATAACGTTAGCTATAATAAGAAAGCTGAATATTCGAATGAAAAATTTGGGAACATAGAAAACCAAGAGACATTTGAAAATCAAACGTCTGGTGAAAAAAGCAGAAAAATGTGAGAAAAGTAAGAACTAAAGATAAAACGACGTCACTTCAATTAATGGACCACAAAGGAAAGAACAGTTGGGCCAAAATAATACAAAGCCCATATCAGATAAAAACAAGCCCATATGAGTACAACAGTCTTCTTCTTCCCCAACGGCTTTGGTGTTTCACGACAAAAACAGAACTGAAAATCGAGAGTACGGCTAAAGCATTCAACAACATCAAGCTGGCGAATCGAGTTGAGACCCCTGATGTTGCCACCTGGAGATGACATGAAGCGACTAATGAAGCACACCACAAACATTAAATCAGGTCGATAAGCGGTGAGATACATTAGGCTCCCCACCATCTGTTTATACAGCGTCGCGTCAACTTTCTCACTGAGCTCATCTCTTGTCTGATTGTGGTTTTGCATCCAAAACCTGTCAATTACTTCAGCAGCATACTTTCTTTGGCAAATGAAGATACCTTCCTCTGGTTTTTGTATCACTTCAATGCCAAGAAAGTACCTCATTTTTTTCCAAATCCGTCATGTCAAACTCCCGCTTCATTGAACACTTGAACTCCTTCTCTGATGAAATAAGCTTCTATGCGACTAAACCAACCTCGTGGTGCTTGTTTCATTTCACTTGGGTCAATTGCCTCACGTGGTAGCATGCTGCCTCCGCCACTGGCTACAGTAGGTGACCTGTTGAGAACATGATTTGCCCATTGAACAGCTTCAGGCCAGAATGTTCTCAGTATCTCCTTCTCCCGCAGAAATGTTCTCACCATGTTCATGATGGTTCGATTTTTTCGCTCACCGCATAAGTTACTCCTTTGAGTACAAATTTCACCACACCTTTACCAACAACAATAAGCTTGTGATTGTTTCCAAGCTTCACGTGGTGAGTGAAATTTGTATCCAACTCTGAGAATATGCCTTTGTCTCCACACATGTGATTCGAGCATCCAGAGTCTACGAACCAAGCATCACTTCCTTGTGCTCCATGAAGTTCCACATAAGCCATCAGCAAAACTTCTTCTTTCTCATCTATCTCGGCATAGTGAGCCTCCCTGTTCCATTTAGGACATTCATATTGAAAATGTCCCAACTTATGGCACTTGTAGCACTCAACTGTTGCTTTGTCGTAGACACGACCTCTTCCTCTGCCTCTCCCTCGGACATTGACATTGAGAGCCTGAATTTCTTCTTCAAGTGGTGTTCTCTTGAATTTCTGCTCATGAACAGACAAGGAACTCTGTAGTTCATCAATAGATATGTCTCCCGTGTCTTTAGACTTCTTATACGTAAACTTGTCAGTTAAGGTTCTTCGAATCTTCTCCACAATCTTCGAATCTGACATCTCTTCTCCATTGCTTCTCATCTTGTTGGAAACCACCATTACTCTTCTAAAGTAATCATCAATTGTTTCATCCGTTTTCATGGATAAAACCTCAAACTCTCTCCTCTAAGTGTTGATAAGAGATCGCTTCACTCTCTCATTTCCTCCAAATGTGAAAAACAGTTTTGCACCAGAATCCCTTAACTTTATTAATGAACTCCAATGCCTTTTATAGTGCCTTACAAAATAAGAAACTGACTTGAACGAGAAAACAGGAAACAACTAAGACCACTAACCCAACTTAAGCCACTTGACAAAACAGAAGCAAATGAAACGCAATACATTGCGGAAACAGAACAAAGAGAAACAAATCAACTAAAAAACAGACTCCAACAACATCAAGTTGCGTCGGTGTCACTCTCACAGAGAAAAATTACAGCTTGTGTAAGTTTGAGTTTTTTCTGTCCGGTCAAGGCTTACTCGGTTTCGTCACCGGAGCCATTCCACAGCCTGTTTCTGCTATCAACGGATCTTCTTCCACAGAGGCTCAAAATCCAAAGTTTCAAACTTGGTTTAGAACCGATCAAAGCATCAAATGCTTGTTGCTTGGATCTTTAGCAGAGGATATTCTCAGAGTCGTCACCAACTGCAACACTTCTCAAGATGTATGGCTCTGTTTGGCTAAGCATTTCAATCGCCGCGTCTCCACTCTTAGACTTTCTGAGCTCCAACGGCGCTTGCAGACGATTAACAAAGGTCAAAAGTCTATGGATGAGTATCTCAAACAAGTAAAAAATCTGTGTGATGAGTTGTCTACTTTAGGAAACCCTGTGAGTGAAGAGATTAAAACTTTTGCAGCTTTACATGGCCTTGGTCGAGAGTATGAGATAATCAGAACAAGTATCGAATTCTCTATGGACGACTCTGTTCCAAGCATTACGTTTGAAGATGTAGCGGAAAGACTCACCATGTATGATAATAGACTCAAAAAGGTATTTGGCTGAAGAACAAACAGTCTCAACTAACAACGTCACTCACTACTCAAACACTCAATCTTGCTATTACAAGAATCATACCAGAGAAGGAGGCAGAGGCTACAAAAACAGATTCGGAGATGGTGGTGTAGTGTGCCAAATATGTTGCAAGATGGGTCACTCTGCACTAAACTGTTGGCACAGATTCGACAGCACCTTTCAATAAGAAGAGAAAGGAGGTCCAGCGGTAGTGATCTTGGCAAGATTGGTTACACTTGATTGTTAAGACCATTTGTATTCTTGGTAAGAAAAATGAATATTCGAATATCAAAAATTTGGAAAAAAAAGAAAAGCAAAAGGTAGAAAAATTTGATGGAGAAATAAATGAAAAACCAGAAGAATTATATTGAGTTTTATAAGGAGTAAAAAAGGACCTAAAAGAAGTAAAGAGATATATGAATCTGTAATGTAGATAAATAATCTCAACTTGAAAGGTCTTCTTCCCTTATCTCTTAAAATAATAAATTTTCTAAGAAAGCTGCAAATTAAAGTAACTGTTCTTGTGTTGGTGTATTCAGATGATAGCATCGTTGTCATCAAGCTTTAACCTCTCCTTCACTGCTCTTCTGGTTATTATTATTGTCTCCTCTTCTCTCGTTTCTGTTACCTCTCCTACGGCTTCTGATCGGCTTGAAATCATCTTCGCCATCAGCAGAAGCAGAGCCATTCTGAGTCAAGTTTCCGTTTCCGTTTCCGCTTTTCCCACCAGAAGGTTTGCCTACGGTCTTGAACTCATCTCCAACGTCAGCAGAAGCAGAGCCATTCTGAGCCCTGCTTCCTCCTCCGTTTCTCCCACCGGAAGGTCTGCTTCCATCATAGTCAACTGCAAGAAAAGAACAGACAAAGTTTCAGACTTGGACGCGAGAAACTGAAAACTTAAAAGAAAGAGAAGAAGCTGAAGCTTGCCTTGCTTTTCCTTTACACGAAGCTTACGGTCTGCAAGCCTGAAGGGGTTGGCCCTGGCAGCCTTAAGCACGCTCTGGACAGAGGCAGTAGATTCAAAGGCAACAAACCCAAAGCAAATTCCACTAGCCTGAACAACAGATAAGAAAAGTTTGGACTTGTTGCTTGTGCAATGAGCAGAGATAGCAGAATGACAAGATTTTGGATCAAAGATCATTACCCTTGAGCTTCTGACTTGAACACCATGTTCTTTGATTGGACCGAAGTCCTTGAACAGTTCATGGAGTTGAGGCGGCACAGCATCCATTGGAAGATTTGCCACAAAGATCGAAGTGCCTGAAAACCAAACAATAACCAATCTTGATATCCAAAACAGAAACAAGAAAACAAGTTACTTCCATGGCCATATCTCCGTCTTCTAACCTGGTTCGTCAATGATCCTGTGATGATAATCATTTCTCTTCTCAAATTTACTGACAGCATCAGGTGTTTTAGGTGCTACTGCAGCCGCACGTGGTTTAGGTTTCTGAACCTGAACCGACGCAGCTTTAACTTGAAACGGAGCAGCGTTTTTCGCCATTGATTGAACCTGTAATCACATTCACCATAAGTATGCATACATAGATGTCCCCATGTAAAGCAAACAAATTCACAAGAAACAAAACTCACCATTGCAGCATAAGACATCTTGGCTCCATCCACCGGAGCAGCAGCAACAACTTTTTCATCAGAGTGCTTGATATTTCCATTGTCCAATGAAGGAGCAGCAGCAACAACCTTCTTAACTTCAGCAGCATTAACAGACTTCTCCACAGCTTTAGCTTTGATCTCGTGAACCGGCTCGGTCTCAGCTGGCTTCACCGTTTCTGGCACTATAATGGTAGCCAACAAAAGAGTCCTCAATTTAGGATATGTCATCAATTTAGGATATGTCATCAAACGACAAGTAATACAAGACCTGAGACAACTTACCAGATTCAACAACTGGCAGAGTTATAGGAGTGGAAGCCTCTTCAGCAACATAACGAAAGATGTCATTAAAGACACTGTAGGAATTTGGATTTTTGTGACTAGCGTCATGTGCCAGATAGAACATTTGAGAGAACTTCTTCTTAATCTTATCTTTGCCAGTTGAGAAACCAACAACCATGATAAAAACTCCATCTTTCACCGAATTCTGAGAATCGATACTCAAGACCTCAAACGTGGTACTCTCATAGCCACTGGAGATAAAGTGCTCGTTGATAGCCTGCACCAAGATGATAATAAATAATGTGAGCTTCTCTAATTTGCATAGATACTAGCAAAAGTTTTTAATGTAGAAAAATCAGCAAATCATTAAACTTGAGAAACCAATAAGTCAGTTATAACAATAGCATGCAAATATATCTGTTCTCATACAATCTGGTTCAAGAAGGTGTATTTTGAACAAATATTGTAAGATTTAAGCAACCAACATAAAACCCTAATCAACATTAAAGCTAAACAACAATATATGACCAAGAAAAGAGAAAGCTAATGCAAATAGAAACAAAACAAAAAAAAAGCAAACTTTGGACCTAATAACCTAAAAACAAAGATCTTTCAAACAATGGGAATATGGAAGACATTAAAGAAGAAGATTTTGTTCAAAAATTACCTCAACGGATTTAAAAGAGATCATAGTACCATCAGGTCCTGGTCTGGTGACAACACTAGCATCAACATAAAGCTTACGAGCTTCCTCAGGAGATTGTTCAATAATTTGAAAGTATTGTTCAACAAAAGCATCAGAGACTTGGTTAGCCGTAGGAACACCTTCCTCGGTAGCCATATCTGCGCACGTTAACTGCGAGAGACAAAAGGGCAAATTCAGATCAAACAGAACCAATTAGGATTCAAATCGGAAACCCTAGATCAAAAACCCACAAAAAAAAGAAAAAAAAAAAACCCAAATCTAGATTCGGATCAAGAAAACGATTTAGTAACCTGGCGGCAGAGAAAGATGGACCGAGGAGAGTCTCCGGTGGATTCGGCGAGAGAAAAAAGATTGAAACTTTGAGAGGTATTAATTAGGTTTAGGAGTTGAGATTTGGGAGAAGAGAGCGAGGAGGGCGAAGAAAGAGACGAGCTTTAATAGGGTTTTAGAGAGGTTCCTCCAGAGATTCTGCTTTTCGATTGAAGAGAAAAAAAAAAGGAAGATGAATATTTATCCCTAATTCTATAGAAGGTAGGCTTTGGCTAACTCAAGTAAAATTTGGTTTTGCCGTCATAAGAAAAATAAAAAAAAGGTAAATTTTGGTTGACTTTATAGGTTTGACTTTTATAGTCGGTTAAAACTTAAAAAGTGGAAACAGAAAAAAAGAATAATCTAGAACTTTGTACTTTTTACTTCAAGTGGTTTCTGTGCGTGTCGTACTGTCTCTTCGGTGTGTTGTATAACTCTTTGATGTTATGACACTTGTGAAGTAAATCTTGAATATCACTATGTTATTGTTAGGAGAACATAACTTCTTGTAAAAGAATATGTGTATTATATAGAGGTTTATTGGAGTTTCCATATCTGTCTTAATATTAATATATTCAAATCTTGATTTCTTGAATTATATAATTAATGATTACAGATTTTCTAAGATATAATGTTACCAATTAAAGATATCTAAAGACAAAGCAATAAATTTTAGATTACCTACCTGTAAATGACAAAGATACTGAAAATTTATTAATGTTTTAAATAGAGAAATCTTACAAGATTTGTATAAATTTATTGAAGCTAAGTACATGCCACAATTATTATTATTATTATTATATATACTACGTTGTACTATTTTATTATATAAAGCTGGATATGCGCGACGTGATCGCGACACATATAATTTTTATAATCACATGATCGTGATATATGTCAATTTTATTTTTTAACATATAAAGATCTTGACATGTGTTTTAGAAAAAAAGAAAAAAAAACTAATTAAAAAGTGTTATAAAAGGGGAAAAATATATTGCCAAATTATAACAAAAAAATAAAAGTTTCATATTCTAACGGAAAAAAGAAAAAGTATTTTTTGCATGCCTTATATTCTAAGATAAAAAAATGGAAAAAATATTTTTTTCCATATTCTAACTTAAAAGGTTCTATATTCTAACAGAAAAGGGAAAAAATATATTTTCATGCCTCATATTTTAAGGAAAAAATGTTCTATATTATAACGAAAAAAAAAAGTATTTTTACATTCATATTCTAACAAAAACTAGAAAAATGCATATTTACCTCATATTCTGAAAAAGGTTTCATATTCTAACAGAGAAAAAAAAAATATTTTTTCATACCTCATATTCTAAGAAAAGTATATGTTCTATATTCTAACGGAAAAAAGATTTTTTTTTAACATGTCTCATATTCTAAGGGAAAAATGTTCTATATATTCTAACGGAAAAAAGAAAAAAAATTATTTTTGCATGTCGTATTCTAACGAAAACTAGAAAAATGCATATTTAACATATTATGTGTTTTACTAAACTCAATATATATCTTATTATAATATGCTTATTGTAGAATCATTACATGACTATTAATCTGATTTTCAATATTATTTTACTTATTTTTAAGAGTAATTATATTTTTAAATATTTTTTCGTAAATTATTTTAAAAAATTTAAAGTAAATTCCGCGTATACACGGGACCTTATATAGTATTTGATGTTTAATGTTTTTCATAAATATTAAGAATTATTTAATGTTTTATTATTAATGATGTTTCTTTTTACACCAATTACTTTTCTAATAGTATTAATCAATAGTAATTCAAATATTTAATTACTTTTCATTTTTTTTAAGTTTATAAAAAATAGCATTCATTAATAAAAAGTAACCTTAAAAATCTTAAACATCAAATAATAAAAAACAAAAAAAAAATTCTTAAACATCAAATATTACGAATCAGGGAGTGTAACGTTTCTTAAAAAAAAGTTTCCTAAAAAAAAAGGAAAAAATGGTTTTAATTCTCTCATCGCCCACTTGTCGGCGAAAAGCTTCTCTGTTCTTCGTCAATTTTGGGTATAATTCGATTTTAGCTTCTCCTATCGATAAGGTTTCAGTTTCGTTTTGGTTTTGTTGCTTTAAGTATGGTCGATTGTAGCTTCTCAAGTTTCGTTTCGTTTGCTATAAACAGTAGACAAATCCAAACACAACACGAAATGACAAAAGTGATTGCTCCAGTCTTGCATATAGATTTTTGATTGCTCCAACGACAATCGTGAAGATCTCATGATTTGGAGCTCTAACTGCTATTCAAATACAAAACAACAATGTCACATACTCATTTCTTATATTCTGATCTACTTCGTTATTAATTTTTGTCTTTTTTGTTTGTTTCTCATATGGTTTCACTTTTTTTTTTTTGTGTGGTAAAATGTGAAGATTTTCATATGGTTTTTCATATGGTTTCACTTATTTTGGTTGGAAGATATCTTTGATTTTCTATTAAATTTGGTTCGAATGTGTAATAATTTTAGTGATACATCTTTTGCAATATATTTATTTTTGTTGCAGAATATGGTTCCAAGGTGGAATGAAGAGAGTTCTTAACATAATTCTTTTAGGAAAGCAATCAGTTCTGGACCAAAAGATTTATACCCGAAACCAAGCAACCTTATGCAAATTAGTTGGCACAAACATTTAAACTATGCATATAAAGTAATATTTTAAAACACTAAAGTTATATTGTAAGAACACAAAATTATCAAAACCCAATTGGAAAGAGAGCCAATCAGAATGGTTTTCATGCACCATTGCTAAATTTGAGCAATCTGCATCGAAAGAATTTGCTTCTCATTCATGATTCATGAAGGACATTGCTCATATGAGACCATCCAACTTGGCATGAAGAGGTGATATGCTTATTCTACTCTCTTAAAGTCTGATCACATAAGGGCCTTATATCCACTAGACACCACTCTAATCTGCTCACTGGTTCTTTGTGATCTATCCATGAAGCTTCAATATGACATGTCAGGAGTCGGGGTCAATCGTGAACACTTTCGTGTAACTCATCTCTATTCCATTCATATTTGTCATTCGTCTAATAATAACCAATTTTCACTCTTATATACGATGAAAGATACGGCAAGTGGTGAAGTCTTCCATGTTCACCACCTAAGCGAGCTGATGCAAACAGGAAAATGCATCCGAAACATCACAAAATCGATCCATTGTGATTAACGGAGTTGACTCTTCATTATTACAAAAATAAAAAAAAGAAGAATATTTTTTCTGAAGACTAAACTGAATAACCGGGTTTTGACCATTTCACTAATTTTGGAGTTGAATAGACTTCTTGACAATAATTTTTTTGCGCGCGGTGGAATCAGGACTTGTAACGAGTTTACGCTATTTCACTTTATAGGCGATACCAAGTTATCTTCTTCTTACTCCCTTTGCTTAAACAGTTTATATATAGCTCTTTGTTCCCTAGAGAAGGAGACAAAAGAAGAAGAAAATAAAGATATACGAGGAATCTTGTTTTATTGCTATATGCCTATCAATCGTTGTAAAATTGGGCCTGCACTAGAAAGTCAAAGGAGCATAGAAATGCTCAAAGAAAGTGCTCTCCCATGTTCCTGCCTCTTTCTTCTCCCTCCAACTGTCTAGCAATCAATTGTCATTAGTTTGTAACAATATTCAAAACTATAATATAATCTTTAAACCGTTTTAATATCTATGCGTGTTTTCGTGAGACTCAAGAAAACATAATTAGTATCAAAACTATCACGATCAAGCAGATCTAATCAAAGAAAACACACTTGCTTAAAGTACAGCTTCACAACGTGAGAGTCTCAACTAAACATTTTCGCCCGTCAAAAATCCAAACAATACACATGCAAGCACGAACATGCTCCATGTATATATTTATACATAAACACATAGAAACGTGTATACACATTCAGACATTTCTCGTCTCTCGAACAGAAACCAACAAAAAATGGGAAACTCTTTGAGATGCATATCGCAAGAGCAAGATCCAAACCAGAAGAAACCATCCGTCGTCAACGGAGAAGGTGAGAGTAGTAACTCCGGGAAACAAGTGCGGAGGTTGTCGCTGATACCATCTTTCCGGCGCCGGACTTTACTACCGTCTCTCTCTTGCTCCGGTTCCTCCACTTCTACCTCGTCAACGTCGAAGAAAGGAGGGATCAAGACGAAGAAGAAGATAAGAGAAAGACATCACCAAGAACATCGTGACCACGAGAAAGATTCTCTTATCCAAGAACAAACCTTAGCCGCCACAAATATTCTCTTTAGCCAGACGCCTCGTAACAGCAACTCTGCTCCTCCTTTCCGACGCTCCACCTCCGTCGTTTATCCTGCCAGTACTCAGCCACCTCCTGCCTCCGTCGACGCCGCGGTAGGTTCCGTTTCCGGTGTCCTGACTCCTAAGAAGTTTACTGGATATGTTAGAAGTTCTAGCAATAGGCAGAGATCAAGCACTGATCCTGTTCTTAAACCCAATCAGCTTCTAGACAAGGCAAGCACTTTTAATTGCTTTATCCCCTCATAATGTCTATTTATTTAACTTTTTATTCAGTCAACATACACCCCCAGATTCATCGAACTATTCAAACTGGCCAGAATTGAACAAAGTTCCAAATTTTTAGCAATTGGAGCAAAAGACAACATATGAAGAAAAAAAAGTTTAGAACGATTTTTTTAATAAATGTTTTTGCGATCATCACTCTACAGACTACAATATGTCAATATTATTTTTAATATTAAAACTATTATTTGTTACAAACATATAATAACTATATTTAGATTTGTTCGTTTGTAAAGTTTGAGTATTTATTAAATACACTAAAATTTTGTTAGTTGAGTCATATAGTCTTAACATTTGTATCAACAGAGATTCAAACTCGATCGGTTATGTAGGTGTAGCAGCTGGTTGATGACCGGCATGTTTAGACCTAGTAGTTTTATTTCATTTCCTAAATCATAATAATCTTATTGAGATATCAATCCAAGTCCTATATTCGAAGTTTTGATAAAAATCATAGGCTATAGAAGTTCAGTTCAACTCTAGTAACCATGCAGTTTTTGGGAAAGGAATCCAAAACAAATATGTGCATGCAAAGCTAGACCTAAACGGATAATATCATACATTCATACAAATCATACTAATGAAAAGTTAGACATAGTAAATAGATGATGATAGACTAAGATTGTCTAATCCAAATTATCATTTGAGATTCTGTCAACACCCGTAGATAATTTTGATGATATATTACGTGATAAATGGAACGGAAGCAGGAGCTGAAGGTGGAAGGTGCGGAGACAAAACGATTCGTGCTGGTTCATGGAGGAGGTTTTGGGGCATGGTGTTGGTACAAAACCATAACGCTCTTAGAGAAACATGGCTTCCAAGTTGATGCCGTTGACTTGACTGGTTCTGGTGTCAGCTCTTTCGACACTAACAACATCACCAGCCTCGCTCAATACGTCAAACCCCTCCTCCACTTCTTCGACACCCTTAAACCCACCGAAAAGGTTTATTTTTTCTCCTCCATTATCATTTTTTAATATTTATATTATAATAATATAATGTTTTGTAATTAATCAAAATGTTTATTTATTAGTGAACAATTAACATCAATGGGTGCAGGTTATATTAGTGGGGCATGATTTTGGAGGAGCATGTATGTCTTATGCCATGGAGATGTTCCCTTCTAAGATCTCTAAGGCTGTTTTCATCTCTGCTGCTATGTTGGCCAATGCCCAGAGCACTCTTGATCTCTTTAATCAACAGGTTTTTTCTTGGGGTTAATAACTATTTAATTCAAATTTATATCCTTGTTTTAGTGTGAATTTGGTAAATAATGATCTGGTGAAATTTTATTTAAAACAAATTTATATATGCAGTTTTGCCATTATGTTCCAACATGTGGTTATTCATTGCATATACTTTTTGTTTTTCTATTTGCAACCAAACCATTTTGATTTTGATTTTGATTATGATTATGTTTAATTTTCAGTCTGAGTCAAATTATGATCTGATGGAACAAGTCCATATATTCCTGTACGCCAACGGCAAAAAGAGCCCACCAACAGCCGTTGATTTCGACAGATCTTTGCTTAAGGATTTTTTCTTTAATCAGAGCCCTCCAAAGGTAATACTAAATGAACCAAAAATTTATACCCGGTACAATTTGGTTTAACTTATCCCGATCTAAATTTTGGTACAGGACGTTGCATTGGCGTCGGTATCAATGAGACCAATCCCGTTCGCGCCAGTGGTCGAGAAGCTTCACGTGTCGGAGAAACACTACGGTTCAATCCGGCGGTTCTACATCAAAACCATGGAGGAGGATTACGCTGTACCGGTTTCTCTCCAAGACGCGATGATCAAATCGAACCCTCCGGAGCAAGTTTTCCAGCTCAAAGGCTCCGATCATGCCCCTTTCTTCTCTCGTCCTCAGTCCTTGAACAGAATTCTCGTCGAGATTTCTCAAATTCCTTCCAAGAAATCTTCTTGATCACTCTGTTATCGGTTACCAAAACCGAACCGGACATAGGATCCCGTAAACTTTAAGTTAGAACAAGAGATTGTCGGATTTGATTTTTTTGGAGTTGCCTGCCAGGGAACTAAAACATAAACTTTTTTTCATTATTTGTAACCTTTATCAAACAGTATGCTTTTACAAATTTTGATTAGTTAATGCAAAACTATTAGAAAAGCGAAGTTACTTATTGGAATACGCTAGAAAAAGGTGAAATGACAAAATGACACCGATTTATACAGTCAAAGTAAAGAGCATGACCCAAAGATAAATAGCAAAATGTTGAGAGAGCCATTAATTAATTACATTTTGGATGGACATAAGAAGGTTTACGCTTTCAAGAATATCTCGAAACATCTATGGTAGTGAAATGTACAGTTAGCAATATCTAGCTAGCAAACATACACAAAATACTCAGCTGACCTCAGTCTTTGGCCAATCAATAGTACTCGTAACTTTGTAATGTTGCATTTGGAACATGTTTGTCCAACGTAACATCATATATTAGATTATATATTATTTTCTTCTTCTTTCTGAATGAAATTTGATTCCATTTTCTAGCTTGTGAAAATATCATTTGGAACTTGTGAACATGTTTGTCCATTATCCAGTTTCTCTAATTTCGCATATTTATTCATGATTTTTCTTCTTTTTTTCTTCAAGCTAGTATACGTACTAATTGTTAGTTTTCTTAAGTCCTGGATAATATTTGAAATCTTAGTATGAGATACTGGATAATCTCTTTCTCACTATATAGTGTTAACGTTGGTTGTTATCTCATCGTGTAAACAAAAGAACAATGTCACGTATTTTCAGGATTGGTCTCAAAGAGGATCAAACCAAACGTGGAAGATGCTCACGTTAATTCTTTACAAGCATCGTATTGTGATGAAAAAAATGACCGAGAACCTAAAGAAATCATGTATGAAAGATAAGCAAATTTCATGGTTTTTAGCAAGTCGATGACAAATTTCATTGTATGTAATATCCTACAATATATTAAAGGAGAAACTTTTTGGCTGATGTGGCGAGCCCACAATTTTTTGGGGTATTTTTGATTTATTTAATTAAGTCATATATTTTTATCTGATAAAGACGCGGATCTGTGAAATGGGTCGTTTTTTTTTTTCTCCATTACTGAAACGCTCCAGATCTCTCACCTGCAAAAAAAAAACACTAATCTTCTTTCTTCTTCGAGTCTACTTACAAGATGACTCTTCTTACTCCACATGGAGGTCTATCCCTAGGAGGTACCAGAGTTTGAGCCGTTTCTCCCACCGCATGCCGGATCCAGACGCCGAATTGACTCCAATGAGGAAAGGGAAGTTCGTAAACACCGTGAGAGGCTCTGGATTCGCTGAAATTAGCCTTGATGACTTAGCCGTCGAGATTTTCGAATCGTTCTCCGGCGAGAGCGGGGTTAGCAGCGGAGAAAGAGAACGATCTGGCTCGAGTAAGTCCGGCGGCGGCAATGGAGAAGGAGAGATGACAAATTCGCAGAGGCGCGGGCGGTCTGTTTCTACGGTTGGTTCTGGTGGTACCGGTGGCTTACGGAGGTTAGAATCGTAGCCACCGTTCGATTCCGTTAATCAGGTTTGTTCGATTCCATTGTCATGGGAGTCTGCTCCAACTTCTTATGTAAGAAAAAGAAGAAGAAGACAATAACAATGGGGTTTGATTACATTCTTCTAACTGTTTGTGGTGTATGTTATTTTCCAGGTGACTTGAAGCCGGGTGATGAAGCAAAGATCACTGGACCTGTTGGGAAGGAAATGCTTATGCCGAAAGACCCAAATGCCACCATCATCATGGTACGTACATCATGTCATATACTAAATGGACAAGAGAGTTGTGTGGAAAATGTTATTTCAGGAGCACGAGGACTACAAGGTGAAACCAAAAGCCAGCTCTCTTAAACCAATCATAGTAACTCACTCACTCATCAATTGACATTGGCCTCATATATATTAATGTAGTTCAATGGTTTGGCTTGGCTCTTCTTGGGTGTACCCATAAGCAGCTCACTGCTTTACAAGGAGGTAAATAGCTACTTTACTCATCAGTAAACTAATGTTTGTCTTGCTGCTTTTATTTAGTAAATTGGGTATTTCTAGCTTCTTGGTGAACATGATAATGATAATAACAATAGTCATATGAACATGAAGTGAAAGTGAATATTCTCCATACTTTCACTTCCTATACGCTGAATAAATAATCTTTTCTCTAGAATGAAAATCTAGATAGCGTGATTATTAAATGTGGCTTAATATGGCGACTTCGGATTTTTAAAAGATTCCGCTCTTTCAATATATAAATCATTGTGAGGGAAAGGCTATCTTTGGTTTCAGTAAAGGGTTATTTCATATTTTTGTTGCTATCTCCATTCTAGAGCGGTAATCATGAGAAGAAAAAAGGAACAAGATGTTTTACAAATCTCTGACGACCATATCAACACAAAGAAACAGAGAAACGATGAACACGTAGTCAGTGAGTAATCAAACTCTTATAATACCAATCTTTGATTTTGTTATTCCTCTTTCTTCTTTTAATTATTTATTTTTTCCAGATTTAGATGAACAAGATAACTGCGTCAATGTAGTCGGTGAATCCTCTGTTTTGAGAGATATGTCCAATTTTCAGGAGTCACTATCTGTTCCGACGATGAGATATGAACGAGGTAAAGTTTTGTACATATTGTTTATAGATCCAATTTGATTATTGATTTTTATTTATTTTATGATTAGTTGATTGTCGTCGTCACTTTTTAGGGTCAAACACACAAACTCCACGAAGTTCCATAAGTACGCGTGGATCCGTTCGTCTGGGATTGAACAGCGTCTTCGGAGACGTAGGCAAAAAAACATCTATTGAGCGCAATACCATGTGCGGTAATGTTAGCCAGACACTAACAAGTATGTTACACTATTAAGAAGTTAAAAACGTGTCTTAGTTTCTTTGAAATACTATCTTAATGATATATTTATTAACGTCTTCATGTTTCTCTAGACGGAGACAAAGAGAACATACCCCCTACTCCGCGCTGTACTGGGTTTGATGAAGGATCTACTCCTTTCTCTAAGTGTTTGCCAGATTTTACGACGCCGAGACATTTAAGTAATCCGCTGAGTATTCTAGGTATTAACACCAAATTTTACCATTTTATTTGTGTTTTTGTTTATTATTAGTTTTTTGTCGTCATCACTTTTTAGGGTCGAACACACAAACTCCACGAAGCTCCATAACTACGCGTGGATCCGTTCGTCAAGGATTTAACAGCATCTTGGGAGACGTAGCGAAAAATACATTTACTGAGCGCAATACCATCTGCGGTAATGTCGTCCAAACACCAACAAGTATGTTAAACTATTAAATTTTTATTGTTGTCTTAGTTTGGTTACAGTTCTATATTTGGAAGAGATATTTAGTAACGTAATCATATTTCGATAGACCGGGACAAAGGGAACATACCCTCAACTTCGCGGGGTACCGGTTTTGATGAAAGATCTACTCCTTCGTCTAACCTCCGATCTACAAGATCACCGATTCTTCCACAGCATCTTGATTTTGACGTAGTCGTTGATGAACCCGAGTCATCACTTAGTCGTTGTACGATAAATAAGAAAACGAGTAATTCATCGAAGTCAAAACTGTCGAGTAAGTTTATTTTAAATATCTTAGTCACAAATTATAATTAAATACCATATTCGATTAAAAAATGCTGAGAGCTGATTGGTTTTTATATCTATCGTTTCAGAAAGTAAACTTGCTTTTAAAAAGGCGGATAAGACAACTAAACAGAGTCTTCTCGAATCATGTATTTTTCATTACTCATTTACATTCATTTTATAGGTTTATAAATTCATTTGAGTCCTAACTATATATATATTACTGAGTTCTCTGTTCGACATATAAATACTCTGACACCGTCTGGCAATTAGTCGGTATATGGTGGAGTGATGCCAACGCCATGCTTTCACAACAACTGAATTTGAGAGCAACACCGATTGCCTCACAACAAGGTTCGTGTTAGCCTCCGAGATATAAAAATCCAATAAACGTGATAGATACGGGAGACTTTTGTATGTCTTTATATTATATTGTTTTAATTCACTTCAAGTTTTGGTGCTTTTCATATTTTATAAACAGATGGAGATCATGTTTCCCAGATTGAAGCACAAAGAATTAAGCGCTGTTTACAGAAAGAAGCTCGGAACAATCGTATACATATTTTGAAAATGAAAAAGAAGAAGATGCTGAAGGACAAAGGTACGTATTTCCTAATCAAACATCATGTAAACACAATATCAATTTAGAAGAACTTCCCGAGGATTATGTTGATTTTGGTGTTTTACTAATTCAAAACAGAGTACCGAAGAAACTGTCAATCTCTTATTAAAGTCTCTCCTAATGCTACAACAGCTACTCCACCCGGTAATATATCATAAATGCCTTATTGGTTTTCATATTAGCTAATTAATTAAACCTTTGTAAACTAGGCAAATATTAGTTTTTCATGTTTATCTAAAGTAGTAAATACGTATGTTTGATGGCAGATGACCAAGAGTTCGTCTATGATCTTGAACACGATGATGAAGGAGTTCTTGCAAGCCAACAAGTTAACTATGGTGATTCAGAGTGTGTCTATGAATCGCATAATCAATGTCTGGTTGATGAGGACAATTTGACCACACGTACAGGAGAGCCTTCAAAACAGAAAAATGGTAAATCATTGTGTATTACTCCACGACTTTGTTTAAATTAACAGTACCAGTTAAGCAACTTACGATGTGTCATATCATCTAGGATATTATGATGACGGAGATCCAATATATGAATGCGCGCATTGTACCGCACGCATGTGGTTCAATGAAAGGATTGGGAAGAATAATTCTTCCAAAAAGTTGGTGTTCACTCTCTGTTGTATGCAAGGAAAAGTAAAGCTACCATTACTCAGACAACCTCCACCACTGCTGATGTATCTCTTTATAAGTGATGATGAAATTTGTAAGCATTTCAGAGAAAATATTCGGGCATACAATATGATGTTCTCATTCACTTCTATCGGTGGCAAGATTGATCACTCAGTTAATCAAGGCAGAGGACCGCAGATATTCCAGTTACATGGAGAGAATTATCATAGTATTGGTAGTCTGCTTCCCACCAACGAGGAGAGAGCCAAGTTTTTACAACTTTATATCCATGATACTATGAATGAGGCTGCAAATCGGTTGTCTGCACTAAGGTAAACAATCATATTAAATTTACCGCACTTTATTATTACTCCAAAATGATTTATGTTTTTTTATTTATTTTTAACACTTTTACTGAGATTTTTAGTTCGTTGCCTTTTTTTTTGTTTAGCAAAAACGGGAAGATCGACAACAAACTTAGACCAGAACTGGTTGACGCTCTGATAGCTATGTTGGATTCCTGCAACCCTTTCGTCGGAGCTTTTCGATCTTACAGAGATAGATTCAAAGATGCTCCGCCGTCAAATGATTGTCATTTGGTTCTAATTGCCAGCAGAAACAGAGACGCTAGGACTCATAACATGCCAACCGTTTCCGAAGTTGCAGCTCTAATTCCGGGAGACTTCCAAGAAGGCTATCATAAACGCGATATCGTTTTAGAGACTGTTTCTGGTGAACTTCAGAGAATTAGTGAGCTCAATGCTGGTTATTTGGCTCTGCAGTATCCTTTTCTATTTCCATATGGCGAGGATGGGTTTCAAGTTGGAATTGAAGATGGATTAGCGGATGATATGAAAGGAAAGCGGAAGTTTATCTCTATGCGGGAGTTTTATGCGTTTAGAATTCAAGATAGACAAACTGAGTCTCAAGCCATCGTCCGCAGTAAACGTCTATACCAACAGTTCCTGGTTGATGTTTTTACTATGATTGAGGCTTGCCGACTTCGTTATCTCAGGACCAACCAAAAAAAATTGCGGTCTGACAAGTATGTCAACGTTGTGGAAGCCCAAAACGAAGGAGTTACTGATATGTCCAGGCGAGGAAAAAGAGTTTTAATCCCAGCTTCTTTTACTGGTGGTCCGAGGTATATGAATAACAACTACATGGATGCCATGGCCATATGTAAACATTTTGGCTTTCCTGATCTCTTCATTACGTTTACTTGCAATCCTACTTGGCCTGAGATATCAAGATACTGCAAGAATAGAAATCTAAATCCAGAAGACAGGGCAGATATATGTTGCAGGATATTCAAGCTAAAGCTAGATAACCTAATGAAGGATCTGACTAAAAACAATCATTTTGGAGAAACAGATGCAGGTAATTCGTTTACTCCACCAAAAATATTTCATACAATCTGCATATATATTACGTGTCTGGATTCCTTAGAAGATGCAATATACGAGTCTTTTCATCTAGATTAAAAGGTGGTGTTAATACTTATTTTTTATACTTACTAAAACTTTTTCTTTTAGGTATGTACACCATTGAATTTCAGAAAAGAGGTCTCCCTCATGCCCATATATTATTGTGGATGAAGCAAGGGTTCAAATTTCCGACTGTAGAATCTATTGACAAGGTTATTTCTGCTGAAATACCTGACAAAGATGCTCATCCTCACCTATACGATGTTGTTAAGGATATGATGATTCATGGTCCTTGTGGAGAAATCAACAAAAGTTCTCCGTGCAGGTATCATTTAAAATTTCTTTATATTACGAGAGATTGGTACTTATTTGTTAATCATGGACGTCGCTCTTTTCTTTAATTATTTACAATTATATTCTTACAACGTTTTGGGAAATCGTTTTTTATTTCTAGATATGTTTCAGCTTGCGAAGCTGCGTGGCGCATACTAGCATATCCGATTCACTACCGAAGTGTTCCTGTTGAAAATCTTAATTTTCACCTTGAGGGAGAACAGAATGTCATGTATCAAGATGACGATGATGTCGAAGAAATTCTAAACCGACCCTCCGCTGAGATGTCCATGTTCCTTGCCTTTTTTGAAGCATGTAAAAGGTACCCCCAGGCAAAATATCTCACTATGCAGAGTTCCCAACTATGTTTGTATTTGACCGGAAAGCTGTTGAATGGAAACCAAGAAAGAAAGGTTTTGCCATTGGAAGAGTAACCTATGTCCCTATCTCAACCGGTGCTTTGTATTATCTTCGTGTCCTTATAAACAGAAGAAGAGGACCAACAAGCTACAACGATTTGAAAACCGTTGATGGTGTTCTATACGAAACTTTCCAGGATGCGTGTTATGCTATGGGTTTGTTAGATGACGACAAAGAGTATATTGAAAGTATAAGGGAAGCTAGCGAGTGGGGGTCTGGACATTTTCTTAGGAAACTTTTTGCTATTATGCTTCTTACAGAAAGTGTTACAAGCCCAGTCGGTGTTTGGGATGAGACTTGGGAAATACTATCCGAAGATTTCAAACATAGAAATCTAGCTGACCATAACGTAGCAGGTAATATTGATCTATATTTTCAAGCTGATTGTCTGATGGTTATATGTTCGTCGTATTCTCTACATAATCTGTACTCACCACCATCATCTACCATTTTCAGCTCAACAATTATCTGATGAACAATTGAAGAACTACGCTTTGGATGCCATCGAGACAATCATGCGGAGCAATGGAACTTCTCTTACAAACTATGATGGAATGCCAATGCCAGCCGCCAACTATCACAACTCTGGTGTGAATAGACTATTATTTGATGAGCGTAATCACAATAAATCTCAATTAGCAGCACTACATGCTAGCATGCTTCCTGGTCTTACTGATGAACAGAGAGGCGTATACAAAGAAATTATGGAGGCTGTTTCCAATGGTAAAGGCGGCATTTTCTTTGTATATGGGTTTGGTGGAACTGGTAAAACACATATTTGGAAGATTCTTAGTGCAGCAATTCGTTCTAAAGGGGAGGTTGTGCTCAACGTTGCATCTAGCGGAATTGCAGCTTTGCTCTTACCCGGGGGGAGAACAGCCCATTCAAGGTTTGGAATTCCACTTAATCCTGACGAGTTTACCACCTGCAATATGCATCCAGGAACTGACTTGGCCGAATTAGTTGCTGAGTCTTCTCTTATCATATGGGATGAAGCTCCTATGATGAGTAGGCACTGTTTTGAGAGCCTTGATCGTAGCATGCGTGATATTATTGTCCGTGGCCAGAACAAACCTTTTGGAGGAAAGGTCATTGTCTTTGGTGGCGATTTTCGTCAAATTCTACCTGTGATTACCGGAGGCGGTAGAGAAGAAATTGTTTTAGCTGCTCTAAATTCATCTTATCTATGGGAAAATTGCAAAGTCTTGAGGTTAACAAAGAATATGAGACTGTTTGCTGATCATGATGAGAGCCTTGCTAGAGAAATTAAAGAATTCTCTGATTGGATTCTGAAAATTGGCGATGGGAAGATAAACAATCCCAACAGCGGTGAAGTTATGATTAATATTCCTGACGAATTACTAATCACCAGCTTCACCGATCCTGTTGAAGCAATTGTTGATTCTGTCTATGGCTCTGGGTTTGGAGAAACGTGCGATAGTAATTTCTTCCAAGAGAGAGCTATATTATGTCCTACTAATGACGATGTGAAGGTGGTTAACGACTACATGCTATCCTTGCTAACGGGTATAGTTGTTATTTTTATAATTGACATAGTAATAGTTTTATCACTTCCGAACATATGACCTTCAGATCACTAAATATGTTATTTTTTTGTTCAGGTGAGGAGAAGATTTACTTGAGTTCGGATAGTATCGATCCATCAGACACATCTAACAGAGACAGTAAGGTTTATACAGCAGATTTCTTAAACAATCTTAAAATGTCTGGTTTGCCGCATCATGTCTTAAGACTCCGAGTTGGGGCTCCCGTAATGTTGCTGCGGAATATAGACCCAAAGGGAGGTTTGTGTAATGGAACTAGACTTCAGATTACTCAGCTTGCGGACCATGTTATCGAGGCTATAATCTTAACAGGTGACTTCCATGGAACTAAAGTGTGCATTCCACGGCTTTGTGTTTCGCCTCCTGAAGGAAAGTATCCGTTCCGAATGCGTCGGCGTCAGTTTCCAGTTGCAGTAGCTTTTGCCATGACAATTAATAAAAGTCAAGGACAAACACTATCGAGTGTTGGTTTGTATTTGCCTAAGCCTGTCTTCTCACGTTGCTCTTTCTCGAGTTAAGTCTAAATCAGGATTGAAAGTTCTTATTACCGATAAGGACGGCAAGGTGCACAACCAGACAATGAATGTCGTATTCAAAGAAGTATTCCAGAATATTGACAAGCATCACTAATGGTTGTAAAAGGTAATTCTCTAACTAATGATATCGCGTTTGTAAATTACATGTTGATATCTTTTTAACTCCTTCCTCTTTGACATTCCCTGATCTTTTTCAGGGTATATGAAGACAAAGGTTCGTATTGAGAAAAGTTCGTCATGATCCCAAAGCCGTTCATTTTTTTGTGTTTTTTGTTGTGTTTTTCTTATTCTGCAGCATTATAAAGTTATTTTACTTGGCCAAACTCTAAACAGCTTTTAATATTTTTTAATTATTACAACATTCATCAGTTATAAATGTTCTAGACTTGAGCGTATGTTTTTTTAATTATGTCGCAGTTTTAAAACGTTTGTTCAAGCTTTTATAATATTTATTTATATTTGAATCTTTGAAACCAATAATCTATTCATTTGAATTATCAAAGATAACGTTCAACGTACCCCAAAAATCACCCACTGAGTTCAACTTAAAAAAAAACATCCACAGCCTTCAAAGTTTTATTTGTAATCAAGGTAAAAAATACATAAAATCATCCACTTTATCCACGTTTAACATAGATAAATTCTTCCATTGTTGCATTAGAGTTCATCACTCACCGGGCAATAATCTAGTAGTCGTGAAAGTTGGTTAGGTTTGATTTTTGGAGTTGCGACAGAGATAACCAAAAAAAAAAACAATCATCTACTTTTACCAATCAGTATACTTTTAATTTTTTGATTAATTAAAGCAAAACTATAAGACAAACCGAAATTAATGATTGGATCAATTTACACAGAAGGTAAAGTCACAAAACGACAACATTTTATACAATTGATTAGTTTCTGTTGAGTTGATATGCCAGCTAGATTCTAGAAGAAGTAAAGTGAGGAGTGGAAATGTCACATTCTCGTTTAAAAAGAGATATTTCTCAGCCTTTTGTGTGTGTCAGTGTGTGCATATATATCAAAATTCACAGGCATCTTGCTTTCTCTCACTGACTCTTCCTCGCTTCTTTCTCCGATCAACTTGTGCCGATCATTAGATCTGTTATCGGAGTCGCCGCAGGGTAACTGTTTCAGAGCAGCTATAACATTTTCTTTTTCTTTTTGATCTTTCGAGTCGCAAGTGATCCAATATTAAACATAGTGACAGATGCTTTCACCAATCAATGTTGTTTTCATAAGATGTAAATGTTTTATCACTGGAACCTAGTGGGATATATATTAAATATATGTCAATATAGGAACTGAATAACATAGTCTGTTTTTTGGTTTCATATTTGTTTGCCAAGCAAAATGTTTTGTTTAGAATATGATGTTGATTCCATATTTTTTTCATATGTGTTGTTAAATGGCTTTCAGAGAAGCAAGATAATGGGTCGTGGAGTTAGCGCAGGTGGAGGGCAGAGTTCTTTGGGATATCTTTTTGGAAGCGGAGAGGCTCCAAAACCAGCCGTTAACAATGCTCAGCCTGCTGCTCCTCCTCCTTCTCCGGCACAACCTAAAACAGATGCTCCAAAACCTGTTGATATCACCAAACAAGGTCCAGCTGGTCTCAATCGCAACTCTTCAAACAACTACATGCGCGCTGATGGACAGAACACAGGCAACTTCATCACGGTATGTCACGTCCTGTGGGCTGGTGGTGATCCGATAGCAAAAGCATTTTTATCTTTTCGTATCTTAGATTAGGTTCCTGAAGATCATAAGGAAGAAATGTGTTTTTTTTTTTTTTTTTTTTGTTAGGTGCTAACAAAGTAATTGTCTAAAACTTATGGTATAGTTACAGAAGCATGTTTTGGTTTCTGTTATGCAGGACCGGCCATCGACCAAGGTTCACTCAGCTCCAGGTGGAGGCTCGTCTCTGGATTACCTCTTTGGTGGTGGTAGCAACTAGCAACTGAGCCCAACTTGGGTCACTCTCTATCTTCTTAGTCCCAGTTCCCAAGTTTTATTTCTGTCATTGTCGTGGAACCTCTTGTTCCATAGCCAAACAAAATAAATAAAAAAATCTGTCTCTATGATGTCTAAATGTTATGCGCTTCATATGTTGTATGATCGTATTTCAAACAAAACAATTGTGATGATAATGATATACCAAGTTGTCACGATTCCATTATATTCTACCATTTCAAGCATTCATCAAATTTCACTATTTTGGTTCGACTAAAAAAAAACTGTGATAGAAATATAATTTGAATCTAAGAAAATTTAGTTAGTGATATGCTAAATATCTTTTCAAATCATGTGTTATTGAACATATAATTTTTTTAAAAATCATTCAAAGTCAATTACAATATCTTGTTATTCAATCAACAATTTGTTAATACTTAATACTAAATCAAATCCATTGTTATTCAAGTCTAAACAACTATTTAGGAAAAATACTTGTGAAAAATATGTTAAGTAGATTTCATACCCATTTTTACTTTAATAACAGTGGTAAAGAACTATGATGTGATACAATGTTAGAGTTATAGAAATCATTTGGCTATTTAACTATTCCATATAAAATGGCAAGAATGTCTACATTTCTACTGTTTTTGAATTTGGAATCACGCCGGTATGTGTTACAAAAGTGTCAAAATGAATCCAAATTCATGGATCATCCGATCCAATCCATTAACCAGTGGACTGAAAATTTGGATATAAATGGGTTTAATGGTCAATCGGGTCGATGGATAAATTGAGTTGGGTTAAAATGGACTAAATTATATTAGTTTGATGGATAAGATGGTTACCCTTTTTTTTTTTTTTTAACTTATCCAAAAACATTGATTTGATATCTTTCTTTCCCTCACTCTCTTTCTCTCCCTCCTCAATCTAAATCTCAATCTCTCTCTCACTCTCTCTCTCGATATCTCCAAATCTTAATTCTTCGCTGCCTTCGTCTTTGGCGAATATTAGTTTGAATTGTAATTTCAACTTTTACTCGTTGTTTGTAGATTTTGGTTTGAATTGAGTAACTACTTAACCTTCAGAATGCTGCATTGCAGATTTTTCAGAGATTAAAAAAACCGAGAGCGGAAATCGTCTTACTGAGGTAACATTTCTTTGGTGGATTTATGAGATGAATTATGCTTCTTATTTCTGGAGCTTATCAAAATCTATCCGAACAATGAATTGGAGAATTATTTTAAATGATTGTGATACTCAGATATTGTAAAGCATCGCTATTTATGTTTTGTTATTTTGTGTGAATGTTGTTTTTTTATTTATTTAAAATCTGATCTATTGTTTTATATGTAGTGGATGTACTCTTCGTTAAGCGAGGACGACTACGTCCTGATCTATTCTCGGATCACTGTAGCTTCTCGTCTACTGTGCACTCGTCCTCATCGACATAGAATAATCTTCTTTAAAAACATCTTCCCTATTTTGTTATCATATATCTTGTTACCACATATTTCATATTTCTTGTTAGTCTGATATCTGTACTCTTTCAGCTTTCTCAGTATGGTACCTTCTGGTCATTCATGTTGGTGATATGCCTCTTGTTTAAAGTTTGCTTAAACGTCTAAAACTCCAAGCAAGCTTCTCTTGCTTTTGTTGTTTAACATGACTTTTGGTTGTATGCTTTGTCTTACTGTTTTTATTTCTACCAACATGCATTTTCTACCTTTTTCACATTTGTTACATTCAGTGGTTCTCAGTTGCACCACCCCACCACTCTAAGTTAACTGTCGTGCTTAGAGATAAATCTCATCTCTCTTTGTTATTACAGCCTCGTACTTTCTCATGATATTTTGTGCTTGTTAAAACATATTGATCCTCCAACAAAAACATTAAACGATCCTTAAACCTTTGAACAATCCTTGGACAATACTCTTTAAACCCACAAACATACAAATCTCAGTTATCATGGCCAATTAAACTGAATCAAAATCGAGGAGGTATATAAATATCTAATTCACCTCAGGCGGCTACAAAACAAAAAACAAATATTTATATGCAAATGCAAAGTGCGATTCTGAAGAGTGTTTAACATGTTTGCTGCGCTATTCTTTAGAATTTTAGATTATTTTATTAGTTTAATTATTAATGTCATATAGATTTTATTTTTATAATCATATTTTAGTTAATGTTTTTTTGATAAAGGATATACATCATTTTTTATTAATGATATTAAAGTTATTGTATTCGTGAGAGTGAATGAGAGAACTTTATTCTCCAAAATCACTTCACAAATAATAGTTGTCATACATATATCTCAAAAGTTCATTTTTATACAAAATCCCTATCTTTCATACTTTTTTTTATTACTTTTAATTTTCTTATTCATCATTTTGAAAACCTTCAATGGGATGTTCTTATAGTATGTCTTTCATGCTATTTGCTAAATAAATGCTTATCTCTGTGCAATAAAACAAATCGTTGTTATATCAAAGCTTTGCCTGTTTTGTGCTTAGTCCAAACCAAACTAGTCCTATCATTTACATGTTAGTGTTGCTGATGCGAAAGTACACTCATCACATCATAGTTCTGAAAGGGACAAGACAAGATTTGAAAAATTGGAAAATCCTCTTTCGCATCTGCAACGAAGAAGCTGAGACATGGGATTTGAAGATTCAGTACACTAACATGTAAATGATAGGACTAGTTTGGTTTGGACTAAGCACAAAGCAAACAAAATTTTGCAGATATATGAAACAAAAAACCACTTAAACTGACAATACATTTATATATTCAGCTGGCAAAATTTGATTACTTCGTTATTTGTGTTTTTACCCCATTTATTTCATCCGCACTCTTTGCCTGACTCTCTCTCTCTCTCTCTCTCCCGGCGACAACGGTGAAGGAGCAATAGATGGATCATAGCTCGCCGAGATCTCGCCGGAGCAGGAAACCGGAGCCCAAACCGGACCTATACGCCACTTTCGTAGTCCACTCCGACTCCGATTCCGATCAAGGCCGAGTTCGAGACAAACGCAAGGCCAAACCCGATGATGACGAAACTGTCGATTTATACGCTACAATGGTCTACAAGGGCGACAGTGACGGAGGAGGAGAGGAAGATGAAGAAGACGACGAAGATTCTTTGCTTCCTCCTCTGCTCAAGCGTCTTCCCAAGGATTTCGGAGGGGGCGCGTCGCTCGACTACGACGAGGACGACGGTGATGGAGCCGGAGATTTCGGCACGATGATTGTGAAGACGGATCGGAGCAGCAAAAACAGTCCGTACTCGTCCAAGCCGCGATTGGGAGTCAGTCCTAGGAGGAGAGCCGTTGAGGAATCTTCCGATGAGGAAGACGAAGAGGATGATGATGATGATGACGACGACGGAGAGTACGGTACGTTTGTTGTGAAATCTTCGGGTAAAAAGGGAAAGAAGAAAGAGAAGGAGATGGATTTGTCAACTATGGGAAGAGCGGTGGCGAGTATGCAGAAATCGAGTTTCGGTGGTAAGAATCGGAAATCGGGCTCTTCCTCTCCTTCGGAAAATCGGAAAATGCGGCAGCAGCACAGTAAGATGTCGACCACGTCCCTTCCGGATAGCATCACCAGAGAAGATCCAACCACCAAATACGAATTCCTCAATGAACTTGGTAAAACTATAGATTTCAATTTCGTTGTTTGTCTCTGCATTATTGCTATGATCATCATCAGCTATTCAACAGCAATTAGTTTTTGCTGGCAGGGAAAGGATCATATGGATCTGTATACAAGGCAAGAGATTTGAAAACATCAGAGATTGTTGCTGTTAAAGTCATATCACTAACCGAAGGGGTATCAAGAAGCTTTTTCCTCTACAGAAATTGAAAATGCCACATTTGATAAAGTAGTCAGTGTGATTCATTCAAGGTTCTTGTTTTAACAGGAGGAGGGATATGAAGAGATCCGTGGGGAGATTGAGATGCTGCAGCAGTGTAATCATCCAAATGTTGTTCGATACCTTGGGAGTTATCAAGGAGAAGATTATCTTTGGGTGAGCATCTCTGGGCCATAGCTTTGGTTATCTTGTTCGATATAGCAGCTCTTACGGTTTGGAACCAGTTTTTTTTTTTTTTTTTTTTTCTGTCTAGTTACTGATTTCTGTATTATGGCAGATAGTGATGGAGTATTGTGGAGGTGGGAGCGTTGCTGATTTGATGAATGTTACTGAGGAGGCGTTGGAGGAGTATCAGATAGCATATATTTGCCGAGAGGCGTTAAAGGTATCCACACAATTTCTGTGACTAATTTTTATAGAATGGCTAGAAGCATGAAGAAGAAAGCTGATTTCTCCTTTCTTGTATTTGATGATGGCGTCTTCGCTGCTTGGGCACATCTGCTTCAACTTGTCATAGGTTTAATACTTCTGTTTGTATCTACGTCTTGTATGTAGGGCCTTGCATACTTGCACTCAATATTCAAAGTTCATAGAGATATTAAGGGCGGAAATATCTTGTTGACCGAACAAGGAGAGGTCAAGTTGGGTAAGTTATCTGCTTGAAGAATGGAGTTCACATATGTTGTTTCTATTACACATGTTGGCTTTTATGCTTTTAAAATCTTGCTCTGCCTAATCGGGTGTTAGTCACAATTTTTTTTATTTGTTTACAGCTGCATGCTGATTCCAAAATTTGCTTCCTAAATCTTTACAGGGGACTTTGGGGTTGCAGCTCAACTTACGCGGACTATGTCAAAGCGAAACACGGTAAAGACCTGTTGACTAAAGTTTGCTATGGTTAATTCATCAAGCTGTCTTTGATCAATTGGGCAATTCCCTAAGATACGTTTTGTGCCTGATGGTGGGATTCTTTAATGTTTTGTCTTGTTTGAAGTTCATTGGAACTCCGCATTGGATGGCCCCGGAGGTTATTCAGGAAAATCGTTATGATGGGAAGGTAGGTGTCCTATTTTACAATAATTTGGTCTACTAAACTCCTAATCGTTTTTTGATCAATTTACAAAGCTTCAGATTATATGGACTGATGTAATTGGCACCTTCCATATCGGAATGCTAAATTATTGAATTTAGGCTTCACGTCTACTAAATCCAATATTATATCTCTTGAAGAAAGTAAATAACGTTCTACTAAAAATGGTTGTGCAAACCAGTTCTACCGGATCCTGTTTTTAGAGGAAATTAGCGTCTGATGTATAGCCAGTTAGAAACTACAGCTGCACAAGTATTCTAGAGAGTAGAATCAAGGACTTTCTAGTTTACTCCTTGATGACATTTGGACACTTTACTACAGGTGGATGTATGGGCTCTTGGTGTTTCAGCAATTGAGATGGCAGAGGTAATTTGAAATTACCTCTCTTAGGACTACAATTATATTGTAGTTGGCATTTTATCTGTACCGGGTTTCTCACCTGGCATGTTATGGAGAATAAGAAAATTCTTGTACATTTTGATTATCACTCGTGCCCTCTTGTCACTTAACTCGCTTCTTCCATATTTCATTCTTAATCATCCTGTGGTTGCCTTCTGACATTTAGTTGTGCTGTTTACAGGGGCTTCCTCCAAGATCAGCAGTTCATCCGATGAGGGTTGTTATATTCAGCCACCTTGCTTTCATTATTATATTTTAAAGTGCTCAGATACCTTGCTGATTTTAAAATGGGGAAACTGATATACAGTCCTGCTTGTTTCTTTTCTTCGGGTTTTGGTTTTCTCACTGTTCGGAAAATTGGAATGAAGTGAATCTGGACTTGAATTTGGATTTCTCTAAATGTGTTGGCTCAGACCATTTATTAACTTTAGTTCTAGGCGATTTGGTGTGGTCTGTTTTGAAACCAATGCCAAACAGCTTGGCGTTGTAAAGTTTGTCCTATAAATTGAAATGGAATGAAATCTGTATAGATATTGTACGAACTTTTTCGTAAACATGAGAGTTGCTAGAAAATTGGGATCTTGAAACGTTCTTTTAAGGTCTTCTCTTGGTTAGATAGTGGTGAAAAACTAGGTAAAAGAGGGAAATATGTGTTTGTTTGCTTACTTGGTAGCCGGTTATGTAAACCCTTTTATCACATAGTCCTGTTGTCGTTACTTAATTTCTCATTTCAGACATCCTTTTTTGCTAGGTTTTGTTCATGATATCGATCGAGCCAGCTCCAATGCTTGAAGATAAAGAAAAATGGTAATGTCTTCAACCTCTTGAGAATTATCACATTGGTTGTCGTTTAGCCAGCAACATTCAGTACCTTATATTGTGAAAGATAGTTACTTCTAGTCACTTCAAAGAATTATGCTTAGAGGTGCTATAGTATTTGCATATATCCACAATATGTTACAGTACTTTATCGATTTGATGATCTATTACACCGAATCAATTATCTCCTGGGCGCAAGTATTTTCCTAGCATTGTCAATGAAATCTTATAAATGTTGCTGGCAGTGTACATTTATAGAAAGGCATTGACCTATAAGCTCTCTGAAGCTTAGTAATGCAATTCCCTTTAAAGAGGCCTTTGCGATATCTTATGGCGCACTCAGCTGTTGCATGCTTCCCTCTGTAGGTCCTTGGTCTTTCATGATTTTGTTGCAAAGTGCCTCACAAAGGAACCACGTCTTCGCCCGACTGCAGATGAGATGCTTAAGGTAAACTGTGATTATCTTTTGCCTGTACGTCAGAGATTGTTAGTATATGTATCTCAGTGCTCTCCTTTCTTTTTCAGCTTAACTGTGGCTCTTTCTTGTCAATATCAGGATATCTTCAGTTTTAGTTGTCAGAATTATCATCACTTTCATAGCTAACATGCAATTTAGTGTTAAGATCTCTGTGTTCTTCTGACGCCTTTCACTCTTTGGTTTTAAATACAGCACAAATTTGTTCAAAGATGTAAAACTGGTGCTTCTGCAATGTCGCCAAAGATTGAAAAGTCTAGACAAATCAGAGCTACAATGGCTCTGCAAGCGCAAAATGTTGCCGCACATTCTTCAGAAGACACTGTATGTATTTGATTTTTTTCTCAACGGTCTTCTCTCTCTCAATTACTCCCATCTTCTTTCCTAATATCTTTGCAAGCTATAGTTGTCTAAACTATAGTATAATCTTGTAATAGTCAACGCTGGGTCCAAGATCAAGTGACGAAATTGGAATTACTGTTCCATCTAAACCTCATAATAATGGATTTCAAAACACCACGGAAGCACCTTCAACAAGCACCCTGAACCGGCAGAATATATCAGGCAACACTACGTCGGCTGGAGAAGGCAAGTATTACATGCACGACTATCTAAGTCCATATTGCAAACTTTAACATAAGGAATGCAACCGAATGGTGTGTTGTTGTTGACTAATAATGATTATGCTTCTCTGTGAACCTTATCCTGTTGGTGTAGTAATCTACAAGTCGGCAATTTGCATTTCCTAACCCTTGTTGAGTGCATTTTCTCGCCGATGTATACTAAACTCTGGGGGGAAGTGATGTAATGATGATTTTGTTAGCAGCCTTGTTAGCAAACAGCTTGAATATGCTGTGAATTTTCTTCCATCATGGTTTTCAAAACGCATCTACTTCATGTTTGCATTGGTTCATCTTCTCAGGTGGTGATTTTGGAACTATGATAATTCATGGTGAGGATGAGACAGACGAGAGTTGCTCTGGGTCTCAACTTACCAAAGAGAAAGAATCTTCATCTTCTCAGGTTGATGGCGCTTCTGTCGGATTGTCAGGAGAAGAGTTAGCTTCTGGCTCATGGTATTTTCTCTGTGAAAACCCTTCTGGAGCTTGTCCGCTAAAAAACAAACAGGCGATTATATTGCTTGATAACCTGTGATATTGGTTGCTATAGGATCCATGAGAAAAAGAATCCTCCTGCTACGGACGCTCCAGTTGAAGATTCAACTTCACAAAGCGTGCGAGGAACTTCACCGTCGGTTTCGATATCTCTTGAGAATAAAACGAAGCTAAATACCACTATATCTGGAACACAGACCGAAGGTGGCAGTGATGCAAGTGGCGGTACCTTGAAGAGTAGTGAAACTGTTGGCAAGAAAGCTTTTGCTTTACAAGATAAGGTCAGTTTAGTTTTATTTCCTACAGTCTAATCTAAGCCAATGGCTTTGTACGGTTAATAAAATATGGTTATGACGACGACGACTTGGATAATTGGGGACATTGGCACAGTTATGGTCAATCTACGCAGCTGGAAACACAGTACCAATACCGTTCTTGCGAGCAACGGATATATCTCCGATCGCGCTGTTGTCAGAGAACATGATCGGAGGTATGCAACAAGATGGGAATCGAACTGTAGCTGTTGAAGCACTTCAAGAGCTCTTCACTTCTGATCCTCAGTCCAAAAAGGGCCGACGTGGACAAAACGAGGTCCAAACTTATATATCTTGTCTTCTCCTTCTTCTCTTATAAAGTTCATATAATAAGAACATGTTGGGACTATGAAATGGATGATGCAGATGCCTCTTCCACCAAGTGTATACCAGAGACTGACGTCAAGCGCTCCTCTGATGAACCTTGCCCAAGTTTTAGCCTACCACAGAGCGTACGTATATAACCAAACCAAACCGGTCTTATGGTTATTAATTTTGTAAATATGACAACCAATCGTGTGAATTCTTTGCAGGTGTTACGAAGAGATGCCGCTTCAGGAAATGCAAGCAACGCAGGAGCAGCAAACCATTCAGAATCTGTGCGATACTCTTCGCACAATTCTCCGACTCTAAGGCTCTGTCTCTGTGTTCATATTTGATTGCTACCGTTTGTATTAGGTCGTCTCTCAATGAGTAGTTTCATTCTGAACCCTTTATTTTTTTTCATTTTTACTTTCCTTTTACATTTGTAAAACAAATCAATTTTGTAATCTCTTGGCAAAACTGCTAAGAGATTTCGATGGTAATGGAATGCATACTTATTTGTGCAAATAAGTAATAATAACTCTAATAAATATAGAAACCTTAAACCCAATAAAACCGTGTGGCAATTTGTCTTGAAGAGGAAGAATAAGCATGGCGAGATACCAAAGTGTGATTGTAGCTGCTTTGTTGCGAGCTTCTCGCCGTTTTACCTCACCGGCCGTCTCCTCCGTTAGGACCTTTTCTTCTTCTTCTTCTTCCTTACTTCCAAAGACAACAACACTCACTACTCTTTCTCCTTTCTCTTCCTCCAATTATAAGTTTTCTTCTTCTTCTTCTCCTCCTTCTCTTCGACCGCCGAAAACCGCCGTCGTAAAAGACACTTTTGAATGTAAGATAAAACCTTGTCTTTCTTTCTCGCCCTTTTTTGTTCTTCTCCTTATCGTCAAGTGGTGCTCATACGTTTTGCGTTTCTCGTGTCTTTAAGGTGTTTGTTAAAATGTCTCCTGCTTAAATGTATGTTTTTTTGTTTTGTTTGGGGCCAAACGATTGCTTCACCTTTGATTATGGAAACCATTTTATTTCAATGCTTTCGCAGTTGATTTTATGTTCCTTAGAATTGTTTTTGAGCTTTCATCTCGATAATGCTCCTTACAGTGACGCAAAAAAGTTGATTTGATCTCATGTAACACTACTTGTATGCTCAAAGTCGGAAACTTTTTTCAATGTGTTATTATATGATCAGATTGGTTCTGCGATTTGCGTCATTGATCTTCTCTGTGTCTAGTTCTTGTCCATACAAGTTGGTTCATAAGAAACTGTTGGTCTTAATACATACTTTGGCAGATAAAACGATTGATGATGTGGAGGCCGTAGAGGAATGGGAAGACGAAGAGGAAGTTGAAGCAAAGGTATAAGTTTCTGCCATCAGTTCGCCACTCTCTGCTTCTTAATTTCCTTTTTTAAGCTAAAATTTTGTTCTGTTTAAAGCTTGGCGATGGAGGAGATGGTGGTGGGGTTGTTCTTGGAGGTGTGCCTTGGGGTGAAAAAGTTCTCTCTATTGCTTCTGAAGTTGTGAAGCAGTCTGAGAAAGAAGATTTGCAACTGTTTGCTTTCAAAACTTCCCCGCGTGGATATATTTACGTCAGGCTAGACAAACTCTCTAATGAGTAAGATTCTTCACTCTTATATAGCCATAGCGAAAGCAACAACGTTTCAAAAACTAACCAAAGTTTTGTTTTTCTTTTCCCTGTCTTGTACAAAAGATATGGATGCCCTACCATGGATGAGCTTGAGGAATTTAGTCGAGAATTTAAGAAAAGACTAGATGATGCAGGGGCTGCGAAAGTAGTCCCAGAGGATCTAGCCCTTGAGGTACAAAAAGAGTCTTTCCCTATGAATCAACAATTCGCACGGGTCATTTTGTTCTAAAATTTGTTTCTGTGTTGGTTTTACTGTGAAGGTATCATCTCCAGGAGTAGAGAGGCTGCTGAGAGTTCCAGAGGATTTGCAACGATTCAAGGATATGCCGTTGACAGTAAGCTATGAAGAGGAAACAAACTCGAGGAAAGAAGTAAAGAGTGCAGTGTTCCTCTTAGATTCTGTAGATGCAGAATCAGAGATCTGTATCTGGAAATTAGCAGATGTGAGGGAGAACAGAGATCCCGAAAGCAAAGGCCGACCAATGAGCCGGAAACAAAAGGATCTGAGAATCAAACTGCCTTTCACAGATCACAGTAAGATAGTTCTCTACCTTGATTAGTTAAGTAGATGTAGAAAAGGAAGTTTATTGTCACTTAGGGGTTCACATTACTGTTCTCGTATAACTTCTCTATCTCCCTAGACATATCCACTCCAAGCTCGCAACCTTTTAGGCTGCGTTTTATAGTTATGGTTGATATAGTTGATTTTGTATGAGTTGAGATGGTGACTGAGATATTCAAAAACATATGAAAATTTTCACACTACTGAGATGTTGTAAGATGTGAGAACAGGGAAAAAAACTGACTAACAAAAAAAAGAATCAAATCTTGTCTAGTATCAAGAACTGTCATCATCTTCACCCATCGAGCCAACAAGCTCTAACTTCCGGTATTCTCTTTCCTCTACTGGTTTCATAACGTATGGACCATCTGGTTCATCATAAGGCTTCGAGGTTCGGTATTCTCTTTCTGTTATTGATCGAATACCGTCTGGATCTGATTCCACTTCATCTTCTTCATCATCATCAACATCATCTTGTTCTTCTTCGTCTTCCATTTCATCCTTTGGAGGATATCCTCTGGTTCGTGCCAGCAACCATTGATCAATAACTCCACACTCAATTGCATATCTTGCTGTGCGTTCCAGGTACCCTTTATCGTTCATAAGATCTGGCTGAACCGTAAGCATTCTTATTAGACCTGAAACAGAGTGTAGTTTATTTAATCGCTGCCATAACTTTCCAAGTCCTCTGATATAGACAGAAGTGAAAATGTACCTGCAACAATGCCATCTCCAGATGCTGACATATCCCTCGTAAAAGGAGTAATGGGAGCATCTTCCATACCAAGAACAGCACCATTGTGCTCTTTGGTATAGTAATGGATCTTAGAAGTGCCATTAGTCACAAACAAAACCTTGAGATTCTCATGCCAGAGCGGCTCCACTGTTTCTGGCTCGTAGTGGACAAACTTACTGATGTCGTTGTTTCTTGTATCGAACTCTTCAGTCGGCTCGATTCCACATAAGAATTCAAGTTCCTGTTTCGTGACTTCGATTATGTCCGCAAGATCCCACACTTGTTGAACGAAACTCTTGGTTTCTTCACTGGACTGCCATAGCGGCAAAGGAAGGTTTAAGTCATAGAAAATGACATTCCCTAGTTGCTTTGATATCTTGATGGCTTGTAATGTAGTTGACATCATCTTCTTATCTAGCAGAGAATGCGTGCTGAAGTAGAACATTTTCGCCTGCAACAAAGTTAAGATGAAGAGATTAGTGAACAAGAAAAAGAGTTAAATAACTCAAATGTTCCAAATCTCTGGAACAATATCTACCTCTTTGAGCACATCAACATTGATTTCAGATTTTGAAAGTGAATCCTCTGCGCAGGGTTTGACACAAGTCGATTTCAAGCGACCTCTCTTGCTAATCTTCATAGTAGAACACGCTGTGACCTTTTTACCATCAATCTTAACTGATCTCGTTTGGACGTTGCACACATTCAGGTAATACAACATGGCTTGACCAAAGTCATCATCACCGAGTTTCCCCATAAAAGCAACCTTACCACCCAAGCTTGCAAGAGCGATAGCAACACCTCCTGCACATCCTCCAGGAGCTCGGATATACTTCTCGGGGCTCCACTCCGCATCTTTCATCCGTTCTTGTCGTTCGTAATCTAAAAGCCTGTTCGCTGGCCTTCCCGAGGGCACAAAAGCATGTTGTGCAGATCCAAAGCAACACACAAGAGGAGGCCATCCATAGCTATGACTAATATCTTCACTTTCATGTTTACTCAGATCAATCTCTTCTCCTTCACTCTCGGCAGCAGTGCTTTCAACAGTCAATGCTTCCTCAACATCACTAACCTCATCATATGTAGTAGTAGTACTTAAAGCATCCTCCATTTCTTTGTCTTTTTTAGCAGTAGTAGTCCTCTTTCTTCTCACTTTCTTCTCGGTTTTTCCTTCCTCCACATCAGAAGAAGCTGCTGCTACAGCTGTAGAAAGAGTAAGATTGCAAATTACTCCACTCGTTGAATCAAATTTTGAGGAAATCATCAGCTGATGAAACGATCAAAGTCATTACCTTTCTTTCTCGTTTTTCGTGGCCCACTTGCTTTCTTTGCGTCGCTTTCCTTGTCTACAAGTTGAGAGCTTTCTTCTAAAGGTTCGTCCTTTGCTACCACCTTCTTCTTCGTTGTTCGAGCACCACTTTTCTTAGGGATTTTGGGTGGTTTCTTTCCCACAACAGCTCCGTTTCCACTGTTTTCTTCGTCTTCTCCAAGAGGTGCAGACTCTGATAACTTTTTCCTACCAGCAGCCACAAAAAAGCTTTGTTTCCCATTCCATCTTCCACCTCGGAACTTCACAAAACCCAGTGAGTGGAGACAAGGAGCATCTGCATTGCATCTGCCAAAATTAAGCACGGCTATGAGAAAATTATAACATCAAATGCGGACCAAAATTGAGCAAGAAAGTGGCAACAAAGAAGGGAAAATCTCCCTAAATTCAGATCATTTCTTAGTAATTGTTCTGTAGAAAGATAAGAAAAGGCACATAATTTATTTAAAAATTTCCCACATTTCTGGGAATGAAGAACAGACACAAGTAATTCTGTGCGAAATCCAGAAACCCATGGACGAAAATTCCCAAAGAGATTAGAGAAATGGAGAGAGAGAGAGAGAGAGAAGCAGAACCTGGGGAATGGTAGAAATTGGGTGAAGGAGAGAGACGCCATGAAGATAAAACTATAGAGATCTTTCCAAAAAACGAACTTGCACTGAAGCTAACCTTCGCAACCCATAAAGTCGAAAGGAGACGAAACCCAGAAATCAAATGAGGAGAGCAAATTGGTTTGAGGGAGATTTGGGGTTTAAGCTCTGAAACCTGCAAGAGGCTTAGCGGGGGAGATAGCTGCGAGAGGATGAGGCGGGGTTTAGTAGCGCTTTGACAAAACGGCACGCGTTGTTTTGTTAAATTGTAAAAACGCCGTCACGTCCCTACTCTTCTCTACTATTCACGGCTCATTTTTTATCGAATTAGCGTCGAAATTCAATAGATTAGCAATTAACTTTCTGCTACATAATTAACACTAACAGTCCCTCATTTTCGTCATTGCGTAATTAGTTTCCTTTGTAATTTGATGGTTTTAGCATTACATCTCTAATATACTTAAAGGTGTTGTTGCATGCATTTTGCCACTTTAGATCTTTACCAGCTGGACACAGAGAGGAGGTGATATTTATTTATATTAAAACATACAAAGTATATTAATAAAATATAGAATTTTAAAATTTTATATTATATTTTTCAAATAATATTGGCTACATCATATTTTATTTATGTATATAAATTTTTAAAATGCTCTCACAAATAATATAATTTATATTGTATGGTAGGTTTAAAAAATAGATCATAAAATCTATAATTTGATTTTTTTTATAATCCCAGAAAGTAATATCCAAAAAATATATAACTTTCTTTTTGAATTGCATGCAACTTTTTTGGGGTCAAATTGAGCTAATGATTTATTTTCTATTTTGTGTGTGGTTTTTAAGATGGAAATCAAATTGGTGGACACATAGTTTTCAGTTATCTCTCCTAATATCACTTATATAGAAAAAAATGTTAGTAAGGATAATAAACATTCATTGAAAGAAAAAGCAGATATAAAATTTTCTTAAACAAAATTGGTGAAAAATAGAGAATATAGGAAAATTGAAAATAAATTAGTTGATATAAAGCGGGGGAATTGCCAATTTTAAATTATAAATTCATTTTTTATAGTCAACTAGACCACAAATTGAAACAATTACTTCGTATTCCCTTATGACCAAACAAAAAACGTCTATCTCGATTACGATTTTAACCTCCAGACGATGTGCTCTACCAGTGAGGTCTACCTCGTAGACAATATTGGAGGTTTACCTCATAATAATATCTTAAATTTTAATTAACAATTAAATAAAAAATAATTTGACAACAAAACTTATATGAATAATTAAAACATAGCCATTATCATCTACGAAAAATATGAATGCATACAAATGAATCATTTATAGATAAGTAAAGACATTTATGTTAAAATCTATAAAAACGTGTGAGGTCTACCGAGTAAGTCTACTATGTCATTAAATCTTAATTTTAATTATAAAAATTAAGTCATTGTACTCATAGTTTAGAAATTGATTTTTTGTGTGTGTTTTTGTTTGTTGTTGTTACAGATCTTTCAGTTGAAAGTTGATGGTGTGGTGTTTAGGTTAATCCATGAGTCTACTCAAATGAAAAATGCCCTCAAGATAAGTTTGATTTGCCATTAGATACTCAAAAGCATATATAGGTTTAAAAGAAATTAATATTCTTTCTGTTGTTGTGATTGAATCATCTCTTGCTTTTGATTCAGTCTTTTGACTTTTGTTTTTGTGTTGTTTGTTTGATCCTTTTCAGTTCAAGAATGCTCTCTTGTCCTTTATTCGCCGGTGACTGGTCAGTACTACGACGAGTGTAAAGGTCACTCGGATACAGTCAATCAAGTTGCGTTTTTCTCGGACTTGGCGGCCTCTCCTCATGTTTTGTACTCTTGTTCCTCCGATGGCACAACCAGAAGAGAAAGATGAACAGAAGGCCAAGGGTCAAGCAAGAAAGGCTAAACATTTGGTATGATTTTTGGTTTTGCACTCACCATTTTCTTTTGTGATGTTATGTCCTGCTTTTTGATGATGATTCTCTGCAACAATGTTCTTAAGGTTGCTAAGAAAGGACATGTTAAACCTCCAAGCTATTTGGATTCCCATGAAAAGATTCTTATAGGTGTTGCCACTAAAGGAGGTATGCTTCGGTTATCGCTCTCTCTCAGATTGTTTGGTTCATTCTTATCCACATATCTGAAACACTGAAACAACCAAGCTTTTTTTTTTTTTTTTTAAACAATACTCATCGGAAGTCTTCAACCAATAAATCAATTATCCATTCAATTTAACCTCAAATATCTCAATACCAATAACCAATTACATAACCAATAATCCAATAAACAATTCCAAAAACATAAATAACTCTAGCAACCTAAACACCAGGTTCGCTACCAACTTAAACAATGAATCAATAAACCAATAACCAATAAAAACCAATAACCCTATCATCCCCCTCTTCAGCCTCGATCCCGCGGTCACACATTCCTGTTACTTGCATCACATTACGAAAGAGATGCGTGAGTATTATCATAAACACTCAGTGAGACGGTCATTCCGTCTACAGGCCAATTACGCCAACCACTAGACAATACAACAATATCAACAATAACCATAAACAATAACTATCAACAGTAAACAACAACAACAATACTCGCACAACAGCACTACTGTCGATCGACACCCCACCGTGTCGCTCGACACGCCCTGCTAGGTGTCGATCGACACACAAAGTGTGTCGCTCGACACTAGCATCCTCGGTGTCGACCGACACCAAAAGGTGTAGCTCGACACCCTCCCGAAACCCAGAAACCAACAGCGACGAAACAATGCGAAACAAGTATAAAAACATCCAAATCAATGGGATTCAACCCCCATAATCGATCAATAACTCAAATAACTCAAGAACAACTCAAGAACAACTCGAAATAGCAACAACACAGCAAATCTCCAGTGATTCACGGACCTACGGTCTCGCACTCACCTTGAAACGGATTAGAACAAAGGGGAAAGATGAACAACAACCACCAAGCCTAAGATCGATCCTCCAAACTCCAAAAACTCCACAAAATCGCCTCCCAACCCTCTGGAAAGTCTCTGACTCGAAAAGTGTGCCAAAAAGCGACTTCCTTCGCTTAAAAACGCGACCTAGGGCTTCCTTGCCCAAAACCAGCCCAAACCGAAATCAACTCAAATCAAACCGGTCGAATTTCCAATAGCCGGTGTCGAGCGACACCCTCCCTGGTGTCGGTCGACACCACTCGACCAACTCCACAAAACCGAACACAACTGATTTAAACCAGAAATCGATTCCCAAACCGGTGTTATCGACACCCTCCTGGTGTCGCTCGACACCAACCAATCAGAAGTCGATTTACACATTTTTCTACACAATGCTTGAACCTTTAGACCGACTGCACAACAATCAAACAAGAACATGCACAGCCAACCCGAGATTCACACCGTATAGAGCATATGCAACTACTCCCGATCACTTGGTGTCGTCCGACACCACCTCTAAAACAGCATTTCACGTTCACGGATGTTACAATTCTCCCCCACTAAACTGGATTCGTCCTCGAATCCCAACACAACACGTCTACCACAGACGACAAAAACTAGCCCACATGGCCCAACACTAGAGATCTTCCACCAATCTCAGAGATTCACGCCGAATTCCTATGTTATACACACGTTCCCAGACATTATTACTCCTCAATACAACACCACAGCTCTAAAAAAAAACAACACATGAGACCCACCCGTCTCCTCGAGAGATCCACCCATCTCTCGATACCCCTATTGTGACCCACCCATCATAATAGTAACCACAAAACCACTTATACTGAGGTAGCGACCCTCACATATAAGTCCACAAGAGATCCACCCATCTCTTCCAAAGATCCACCCGTCTTTAATAAAGACCCACCCGTCTCTTCTAAAGACCCACCGTCTCTAGGACTGTATCGAGTAATAATCTGAACGCGTATAACACCTCCATGCAACATCCGAAACACAACCCAAATATGAGGCAACTCCATCTCATATAATTCAAAGATGTACATCGTACCACCAACGAAAATACATATCCACAATGTCAAACACCTCAAACCCAAGCTAAAACCACAAACCAACTGGAGATACCCACTATCTCCCCACCTTAAACTCGAACTCTCTTTTTCACCTAACAGCGTAACTTTTCAAACACGAACCTTCTCCGTCGTTTCCCGAACGAAAGTAACTCCATAATTGCTGCGCTCCCCCACTTAGGTCCAGCATACAAGCATCCTGCATGGCCTCCCATGCAAAGCCTCATAAAACCCTCTTAGGTAAAACGACTCTCCGTCGACTCAACTCCATGCCACTACCCGCTCTAACACATACGTAGCCGAAATTCCTCCACCGACCACCTTGGTCAAACCCAAAAGCTCAACAACGCTGTTCCGGATGCCGATACACTTGGCACGTTCCGGAGTAAGGAAACATTTAATATTCTCGAGTCAGCCACCTCTGAACTCCACACCGCCCACTGACAAAGTCCTTACACAATCTCACTAATTGTGCAAAAGATTCCTAAACTCTAACGCCGAAAGAATAAAGATACACGCAATAACACTAAAATTCTACCACTAAGAATTTACAAAGTCTGAGTAAGAGATTCTACCTGTGATATGGCCTGAACGACTCGTCTGGCCCAACTCTGACGTCGACGTGTACACACGCGCCACTCCTCCTGTCTGATCTAACTGCTGCAACGCTGCGATCTGATCCGCTGACTGAATCGCCAAAGGCTGAATCGCCGCCACTGACATCGGCTGCAACTGGGGACACATCGGCCTGATATGCTGATGTCTTGCGTTTTGGCGTAATCTAACAATCGTTTTTACGTGTTTTATCGAGTCTTTTTAACTTTTATCGAGTCTTTATCAGGTCTAAATCATTCGAAGGTGAGTCTCGGTGACAGGAAGCAACGGGAGCTGAAACCATGCAAAAAGGAGCGAAATGTCGGCTTTACGAAGTCAATTTGACCGGTGTACCCGCCGGCCTCGCCCGAAGCTTCCACCCGCCGGCCTCGCCCGAAGCTTCCACCCGCCGGCCTCGCCCGAAGCTTCCACCCGCCGGCCTCACCCGAAGACTCCACCCGCCGGCCTCGCCCGAAGCTTCTACCCGCCGGCCGCGACCGACGTCTCCACCCGACGGGGTCGACCGACGTCTCCACCCGACGGGGTCGACCGACGTCTCCACCCGACGGGGCCTACCCGATGTCTCCACCCGACGGGCCGACCCGACGCCTCCACCCGACGTCGTGACCCGACCCCCTCACCCGACGGCTTCGCCCGACGGATTGACACGATGGGCCACTCGCCGGCCTCACCCGACGGTCCGCCATCTCACACCACTCGATGGGCCTGATCACCCGAAGGCCCACTCGAGTACTTCGCCTGATGGCCCAGTCGATCGCTTCGACTTTCACTACTTAGACCTATTTTTCGTTTTTGTTTTGGACACGTTTTTCTTAGACGCTTTTTGGGAGTTTTTCGTTGTTGATCTGAGGGAGAAGATCTCTGAATCCTTTGTGACAGTTTGGAGAAGATTTCTGAACCCTCTTGTTTACTATTCGTTATTTCAATGAAAACTGTTTCATCTTTTGTCGTTGCTTGCTTGATCATGTCTGAGTAGTCGCCTTGCTAGATCTAGGTTTTTCAAAGGAGTTTCATGACTTAGATAACTGAATGCAGATAGGATACTTTGTCTTTAAATCAAGGATCATTTAGAGTGCGTCTTCGGATACATACCTCAACGAGAATCCCAATCTTCGGATTGTGGCAACTTCGACCATCAGCTAAGATCGTCGTATCTCGGGATCCCTGATGAAAAGAGTCTCTTTGTTTTCGCCTTTGATAATCTTAATGCTAAGATTGATTTGATCGCTCAGTTTTAGATCCTAGGCTTCCTATTCATCAAAAGTGTTATAGGGTGCTAGATAAATCATTGGTGAGCGATCCGTCCTTAGCCTGCGAGAGTTGATGCTAAGGCGGATCGTGAACATATCGAACCTGATTCTATTGCTTGCTTTCAACTGCTAGATTCAAACGATAGTTTAGACATCTAGGTTGTTTAGCAAAGTCGTTAATACCGCGACAGTGGATTAACGTACTTTCATGTTTGAGTTCGAAACCTGTTTGCAATCATTTTCCTGAATAGTCGTTTGGTTACCTTTCATGAGCTCCTGCGAATTACCTCGGTCTAGTGCTTTATCTTTATTGAATTTTAATCGTTGTTTACATTTGTTACTGTTACAATATCACAACCAAACCATATAATTGTCTTAGCTCTATTTCTTGTCTCATAAGTTCATTGTGCAACGCTGGTCCTCTGGATCGAATTGTTTACTACACTGCAAAGATCTTTTATCAATTTACTAATATGCCTCTGCCTTCTAGACCAATTTACTAACCGTTTGACTTAATCGCGTTATCCTTGAAGCTGTCAAGTGACGGTTTTGGTCGAGGCGAGCCATTCTAATCTTGCTATCCCTTCTATGAATTTCAGGAACACTAGTCAAGTCGAAGGATCCTCAAGAAGGAGAGCAGAGATATTGAGAGGAAAGCAGCGTGCTGAGTCCACCAGTTCGGAGTCTGACAATGATTCCGAGAAGGACGACGAGATGGAAGAGGAAGAGGTTGAGTCACCGAGAGTGATGAGGACCGAGCCAGCCGTCGACGGTCTAACTGAGCTGGAGGTCAGGCGGCTTAGAATTCTCCTGGACATGCAACTGGGGGGGACGAGATACCCAGATCGTTCTACAATGGACAAGCTTGGCATAACTGAAGATGTAGACGCCATGCTACAGCCGCTGGGGCTTACGATTTTCATGTTCCGAAGGCATGAGTCCTACAAGACAGCGACTTGTCTTTTCCTCGCCACCCTTGAGCTTCATCTCTGCAGTCCTGGACAGTTCACCAAAGACGGGAGCGACGGCTACATTACCTTCTGGACCGGAGGCGCGAGACGCATGCTATCTTTCCAGGAGATTGACAGAGTGCATTTCCTTCCCCCTAGCAACCAAGACGGCCTCATCGTAGATAGACGCGAGATCAACTCTTTATGGGAGACTATAGCTTCGGGAACCTTTACTTCGGGATGCAAATCTGCTCAGATCAGAAACCCATCGATTCGCTATGTCCACAAAGCACTGGCAAACGTGGTCAACCCAAGGCAATCGACGGGAAACATCCATCTAACTGAGATGACCATGCTAGATGTAGCACTTACCGGGATTCTACCTCGTTTGAGCAATGGGAAGAGTCTGCAGGGAAGTCAAACGAACGGAGGGATCACAAGAGCGTTGATCGAGCATCTTATCTCCTTCCAAGGCTGGGCACTGAAGAATGAGCATGCTAGAACACAGTGTGAGCTACGCATGGGCGGGCTCGTAACGCCTCTTTTGACCGCCGTCGGGTTCATTCCTGATATGAAAGAGGTCGTTGCCATGCCAGAGGAAATAGACATCCAATACCTGAGGCAATGCCATTTTTTGAAGAAAAGGGCGGCCGGTGAAGCGAACAACCTGATATACAACTTCACCCACCGACAGCTCGGCAGTGCTCGCATTCTGCTCCCTAACCCGAGCTATACTTCACTCCGAGGTGGAGCTAACGCCGACTTCAACCCGCCACCATCATCGCTTATCGGCCGACAGCCCGCACATGCACAGCCAACCGCTCCTCTTGACCCCTTGACCCCTTTAGCGTACCAGAACCGCGGCTTCCAGACGCCGGAGGAAGTTGGCGAGACGATGTTTGACTTTAACCATTTCCACTTCGAAGAAACCGTCGTGCCGAAGACTCAAAGCGTTGCAGTTCGAGCCGCGCACGAGCGAATCAACACACTCCAGCACTGGCAGAAATGCCAAGATAAAGCATCAAACACTCTCGCCGGCAAATTACGAAGGAAGATAAAGAAACTAAGCGATCAAGTAAAGGTGTTGACTAACATGATTAGCTGCTCATCTTCAGCCGCGGTCCGTAGAAGCACGGCACCCGTCCACGCTCCTCCGCCGCCCGAAGACTCCGAGGACGAATCCGAACAAGATATCACTGAGGTTCTCCAGTCTCCTCCTCGCCAGCCACCTCCAGACCAACCGCGTCACTCTTCATACGAGTCCCGACTAGGGAAGAGACGGGATAGAGATGGAGCTCCATCTCTGAGGCGAAGTGCTACTACATCCAGACGGGCGGAACCAGCGGGTCCCTCGACGCCTTATCCAGGCGCTCAGACCGACCAATACACTCAAGAGAGTATGGACGCGGAGATAGACGCCATCATTCGTGGCCGCCGCTGAGCACCGCTCCAACTCTCGCCACCACCACCACTGTAACATATCATTCCTTCTCTTCTCTTTTATTTTATTTCCTTGAGTCTGTTAACTCTGCCTTTGATTTATTTTCACACCGGGGACGGTGTGATGTAAGTCCAGGGGAGGGTCCTTGTCTACTAATGTATTTTTATTAGTTTTGTTTCTTTCTTTTGTTTTCTGTTTAATCTTGAGTCATTTTGATGTTTTCTTTGAGTCTATGCTTTCTTGAGTCAAAAACTTGTTGGGAATAATGACCGAATCATGTGATGATCTTCAACCATTTATGCTCTTGAATACTTTCGATCTAGTGACCAATTTTGCAGGGTTTGTTAGGTGCAAAAAAACTGAAATGCCCTTTTGGTCGGACTTCCCCCAGGAACTTTTCATTTTGCAGGAACTTTTGGTGAAACATTTGGTTAACTCTATCTAATCCGGTTTAAACTGAATTTTAAAATACTTCTTGTTTTGGGCATTAGATAGGGGAACGAGTTTCACCACACATATTCAGGACTTCTTTTCCCCTTTTACCACTCTTGCTGATCCTGAATAGCCTAACCATTTCTCGACCTATGTTTTTCTCTCTCTTATGTGCAGATGTGTGCAAAACGGTCGGAGAGAATAGGACAGACGCAACCTCTAACTCACTCTTGCTGAAGAATTGATCGTGAGTAGAGCAGAAAATTGGACGGATCACCCGCTCCGAGCAGGACATCAAGAAAATTCATGCCGTCCAGTCATTTAGGGTATATCATCTATGTCTCATTCGTTGCGCTTTATGGGATATACATACGTTTAGAGCCCCTACATCCGAAAAAAAAAAAAAAAAAAAAAAAAAAAAAAAAAAAAAAAAATCGTTCGAAGGATGTAGAAAAGGGTTTCAAAATCTCAAAAACGTATATCCCATAGCACGAGACAAACCCCGAGGAAGAAGAAGTGGAGTTTAGAGTTTGGTATTCAAGAAATGAGGAGAGTGATTAGAGGTTGTGGACATCAACATGTCCGTTTTCTCTTGCCATTTTGTGCGACATCCTGCGCCACTCTCCAGAAATAATGGTAACTCCCTAAACACTTAAACACTTAGTCACTTTCATATGAAATGGCCTACCCTTACCAAATTCGTTCCTTATAGATAGTGCCTTGAATAAGAAGTTCACGCCAACCTTTAATGAATGTAGAGAGTTGACCAATGTGTAGCTAGAGTTTCTGCAGGATGGAGATTCACGAAGGGATCAGGATTGCGAGACCTTGAGGGTAGGAAAGTGATTATGCGCTGGTCAAGCGTTGTTCTTGAGGTCTAATGATTTTCCTTTCTGGGTATGGTTGCTGATGATTTGTGAGTTCCCGCGTTTTCAAACTTCTTCTCTGTGTCTTAGAACCTATGTTTGCTTGAGGGCAAGCAAAAGGCTAAGTCCGGGGGAGTTGATGTCTTGCGTTTTGGCGTAATCTAACAATCGTTTTTACGTGTTTTATCGAGTCTTTTTAACTTTTATCGAGTCTTTATCAGGTCTAAATCATTCGAAGGTGAGTCTCGGTGACAGGAAGCAACGGGAGCTGAAACCATGCAAAAAGGAGCGAAATGTCGGCTTTACGAAGTCAATTTGACCGGTGTACCCGCCGGCCTCGCCCGAAGCTTCCACCCGCCGGCCTCGCCCGAAGCTTCCACCCGCCGGCCTCGCCCGAAGCTTCCACCCGCCGGCCTCACCCGAAGACTCCACCCGCCGGCCTCGCCCGAAGCTTCTACCCGCCGGCCGCGACCGACGTCTCCACCCGACGGGGTCGACCGACGTCTCCACCCGACGGGGTCGACCGACGTCTCCACCCGACGGGGCCTACCCGATGTCTCCACCCGACGGGCCGACCCGACGCCTCCACCCGACGTCGTGACCCGACCCCCTCACCCGACGGCTTCGCCCGACGGATTGACACGATGGGCCACTCGCCGGCCTCACCCGACGGTCCGCCATCTCACACCACTCGATGGGCCTGATCACCCGAAGGCCCACTCGAGTACTTCGCCTGATGGCCCAGTCGATCGCTTCGACTTTCACTACTTAGACCTATTTTTCGTTTTTGTTTTGGACACGTTTTTCTTAGACGCTTTTTGGGAGTTTTTCGTTGTTGATCTGAGGGAGAAGATCTCTGAATCCTTTGTGACAGTTTGGAGAAGATTTCTGAACCCTCTTGTTTACTATTCGTTATTTCAATGAAAACTGTTTCATCTTTTGTCGTTGCTTGCTTGATCATGTCTGAGTAGTCGCCTTGCTAGATCTAGGTTTTTCAAAGGAGTTTCATGACTTAGATAACTGAATGCAGATAGGATACTTTGTCTTTAAATCAAGGATCATTTAGAGTGCGTCTTCGGATACATACCTCAACGAGAATCCCAATCTTCGGATTGTGGCAACTTCGACCATCAGCTAAGATCGTCGTATCTCGGGATCCCTGATGAAAAGAGTCTCTTTGTTTTCGCCTTTGATAATCTTAATGCTAAGATTGATTTGATCGCTCAGTTTTAGATCCTAGGCTTCCTATTCATCAAAAGTGTTATAGGGTGCTAGATAAATCATTGGTGAGCGATCCGTCCTTAGCCTGCGAGAGTTGATGCTAAGGCGGATCGTGAACATATCGAACCTGATTCTATTGCTTGCTTTCAACTGCTAGATTCAAACGATAGTTTAGACATCTAGGTTGTTTAGCAAAGTCGTTAATACCGCGACAGTGGATTAACGTACTTTCATGTTTGAGTTCGAAACCTGTTTGCAATCATTTTCCTGAATAGTCGTTTGGTTACCTTTCATGAGCTCCTGCGAATTACCTCGGTCTAGTGCTTTATCTTTATTGAATTTTAATCGTTGTTTACATTTGTTACTGTTACAATATCACAACCAAACCATATAATTGGTTGGTCCTCATAAGTTCATTGTGCAACGCTGGTCCTCTGGATCGAATTGTTTACTACACTGCAAAGATCTTTTATCATATGCCCTGCTCCCTACAGTGGAAACACACCGTAGACTCTCTGGATGCCTCCCTCTTGGGGCAACTAGCAACTCTATGCTCCATGCTCCCGCAACCATAACAACCACCCTTGCTGCTCAAGCTACTAACAGACATCTCGTCTGCTCTCCTCTTCTGACCCTGCGCAGACTTGTCGCCCCTGCCAGAACCAGACTCAACTCGCTCGCGCTGCTGCTGCTGGCCCCTCTGCCGGGTAGCTGGAGCAACTGCAGATGGCACCGCTACCGGACCAACCTGCTCACGAAGGTCCTCCTCAATGGAAGCCGCCAGCTCCACTAACTCCGCTCTCGTGGTGTACATACCACCTCTGCACTGAGTCCGGATACTCGACCGAAGACCCTGTAGAAACCTCTTCGTCAAGGCCCGCTCGCCCTCAAAACCAAAACCCGTATGTACTACGAGTCTGCCGAACTCCGCATCATACTCCCGCACTGACCGCTCACCCTGAGTCAATGCCAAGAACCTCATCTGGAATCTGTTTCGAGCCTCCTGAGGAAAATACTTGGCGTTGAACTCCGCTAGGAATTCGCCCCAAATCCACATAGCCCTCCGAGTCACAACAGATCTCCACCACAAATGCGCATCTCCACTAAGGTAATGCACTGCTAGCTCAACCCGATACTCCTCTGGACACCTGACAGAACCAAAGTTTCGTTCCAGTCTCTGCCGCCACTCGTCGGCCCGCTCGGGCTCACTCCCGCCCTCAAAGAACGGTGTCCCAATCCTCTGCATCTCCCTCATCATCTCTAGGTAAGACGGATGCCCAAACCCCGCAGCGCCATGCTGCCCAAAAAAACCCGCATCCCCATGCTGCTCTACAAAACCAGCACCCCCTGTGCTCCGGCCACTGGAGGTGCACCCGGAGCCTGCTGTGGAACCGCCTGCGGAAGACGTGCCAAAAGCTGCGTCAGTAGCCCCATTATCAAGTCACCCTGTGCTAGAGCCGCGCCCCCACCCTGAGCCGCCCCAACTCCGGCGCCTCCACCGGCACCCAAACTGGCCTCACCCGCCACTGACTGTGTCACTGACGCTGCCGCCACACTAGGCACTACACTCTCCGCTGAAACCTCTGGTGAACCACGCCCACGACCCCGACCTCCATGGCCCGCAGCTCGACCACCACGGCCAACTGCTCTGCCCCCACGGGCTCTACCGCGCCCTCTCGCACCACGACCTCTAGCACCTGCGTCCATATTGCTGCACTACCAAAGCACAGAAGATAAGCAACTAGACCAATTCAAAACAAAACCAAAAATACACTTACCGCGGAATCTCTCGAAGGCCAAAGGGGATGATACTAGACTACTAAACTGACTAACCACAATAATCAATTACATAACCAATAATCCAATAAACAATTCCAAAAACATAAATAACTCTAGCAACCTAAACACCAGGTTCGCTACCAACTTAAACAATGAATCAATAAACCAATAACCAATAAAAACCAATAACCTTATCATCCCCCTCTTCAGCCTCGATCCCGCGGTCACACATTCCTATTACCTGCATCACATTACGAAAGAGATGCGTGAGTATTATCATAAAAACTCAGTGAGACGGTCATTCCGTCTACATGCCAATTACGCCAACCACTAGACAATAAAACAATATCAACAATAACCATAAACAATAACCATCAACAATAAACAACAACAACAATACTCGCACAACAGCACTAGTGTCGATCGACACCCCACCGTGTCGCTCGACACCCTCCCGAAACCCAGAAACCAACAACGACGAAACAATGCGAAACAAGTATAAAAACATCCAAATCAATGGGATTCAACCCCCATAATCGATCAATAACTCAAATAACTCAAGAACAACTCGAAATAGCAACAACACAGCAAATCTCCAGTGATTCATGGACCTACGGTCTCGCACTCACCTTGAAACGGATTAGAACAAAGGGGAAAGATGAACAACAACCACCAAGCCTAAGATCGATCCTACAAACTCCAAAAACTCCACAAAATCGCCTCCCAACCCTCTGGAAAGTCTCTGACTCGAAAAGTGTGCCAAAAAGCGACTTCCTTCGCTTAAAAACGCGACCTATGGCTTCCTTGCCCAAAACCAGCCCAAACCGAAATCAACTCAAATCAAACCGGTCGAATTTCTAATAGCCGATGTCGAGCGACACCCTCCCTGGTGTCGGTCGACACCACTCGACCAACTCCACAAAACCGAACACAATCGATTTAAACCGGAAATCGATTCCCAAACCGGTGTCGATCGATACCCTCCTGGTGTCGCTCGACACCAACCAATCAGAAGTCGATTTACAAATTTTTCTACACAATCCTTGAAACTTTAGACCGACTGCACAACAATCAAACAAGAACATGCACAGCCAACCCGAGATTCACACCGTATAGAGCATATGCAACTACTACCGATCACTTGGTGTCGTCCGACACCACCTCTAAAACAGCATTTCACGTTCACGGATGTTACAAACACCGTGGATAATATACCAATATACAAATACACAATCGTTGCCTGATGTTTGAAATTGAATTTCTGCAGAAAGCAAACGAGGGAGATGATTTTGGAGCTATGTCAGATGAAAGTTATGAAGATTAAGTACTACTTCCGAAAGAGCTTGAACCAGTAGTTACACTCAAACTTCAATTTTGTTTTTGTATCGTGCATATTTTGTCTGGTCAAATATGAATGAGTTCAGTTTTTTTGATAATGCAGAAGGAACTTGAAAGCAAGATAATGTAATATCAAAATATAAGAAAAAGGTTATGATTCTTGTTGTTTGGCTTTTGAAAAAACTACACTTTCTAGTATCCTTAACCTATACAGAAGTAAAAATATAGAACATGGCCTCTCTGTCTCTGGTACTCTAATCTTCTGCATGATTGATAAGTAATGCTACCAGATAAGAAATCACACTCTGATTGACATAAAAAAAATTAAAAAATATACATTCGTGGCCTAAACTTAGCTACAATAGAACAAAATATACATTTAGGCACAATATATCTCGAATTAATGCAAGTTTTACGAGACATAGGCTGCGACTCGTAACTTACATAAAAAAATTGAAAACAGCACAAAGTAGACCTTATACGTAGACCTCAGTGATAGACCTCATGCGTAAATCTTCATCGTAGACCTCCATTTCAGTCTACCTTTGCGTAGTAGACCTCGTCTTCAGTCTACCTTTGCGAGGTAAACATCATCTTCAGTCTACCTTTGCGGAGTAGACCAAACACATGATGTCATGCCATGCCATGACCTGTCTTCCATCATCAGCCATTGTCCATAAACGGAAGCTAAACAAACAATTTTCTGCAACAAAAACAAACAAAACAACATAAGAGGATTAGTAGACAGAACGCTATACCAAATGTGTAGACCTCCATATCGGTCTACCGAGAAATTAAGCTAGTTAACTAATTGAAAAGAAAACCGAATAGAGCCTTAATTACACCGAAATAATATTTGAAACTCATATATAAGCAAGTAAACAAGTAAACACAATCAAATGTTCAAGAAAACTTTCAAAATACTTGATATATTGACCCGAAAAACGATTTATAAAAAAACACATAATAATAGACCTAATAGGTAGACCTACTTAGTAGACCGCGATTAAGCCTACAACGTAGATCTCTGCGGAGGTCTACTACACGTGGAGGTTAGTTTTGAAATTGTTCGAGAAAAAACTTTTTTTGGAGGTCTACGTTGGAGGTATACCACACGTGGATGTTAGTTTTGCATTTGACCAAACTTTGACTTTTTCCGCGGTAGACCTCGTTTTGATTAATAGACCTCTGAATCGGTCTACGGAGCATAAGGAGGTCTACGTTGTAAGTCTACCCCAGAAAGTAGACCTCAAAATGGTTAGTTTTGCAGTTGACCTAAGTTTGACTTTCCTCTAGTAGACTTCGATGGTAGACCTCAATTTTTTTGCATTGACCAGATATTTGAGTAGACCTCACCTAAGCTCTACATGCATCGTAGACCTCAATGGTAGACCTCAACGTTGAAAATCTCTTTTGTCAACTGCGAAACTAAATTTTTTTGTAGGTAGACCTCAGACGTAGACCTCACTAAAAAGTTTGGAGTCAGTCAATACAACTTTGTTTCATAGCCTGATCTCCTCATGTTCATGGTAATTACTTTGTTGAAACGGTTTTTGCTTCAAATCCCCAAATTTATATGTATATTTTGGAGTTTGTAATTTGTATGTTATACTAATATATTCAGGTCAGATCGAAGCAGATTATACTAATATTTGGCCGGATTACTAAATAAAATAATGGGTTCGTATCCTCTTCCTCCATTTCCTTTAAAGGTTCAATATTTACAATAGAACCATCTTGTTTTGTTTAAGCTTCTATGATGAAAAGATGTGAACTTTTGGTTTATAACTCAGATTTGGCATCTTCGGCAACAACTACAACTGAGCAAGAAGTCGTGATTGCTTTGGGAATGAACAATTTCAAAGAGGCTTTACTATTGATGAAACATAATGGGATTCGTGTAACTAGGCACAGCTGTTTGTACGAAACAGAGCCTGTTCACGTGACTGATCAACCCAAGTTTCTCAATGCTGCTATAAGAGGTGTAACAAAGCTCGACCCTCATGAGCTCTTGACCGTTCTCAAGAAAATCGAGAAAGAGATGGGTCGTCAAGACAATGGTATAAGGTATGGACCAAGACCACTTGACTTGGACATATTGTTCTATGGCAAGCTAAGAATAACTTCTGATAAACTCATCATTCTTCATGAGAGGATTTGGGAAAGACCATTTGTATTAGCACCTTTGGTAGATTTGCTTGGATCAGATGTTGATGATGATAATGATCATATAGTTTCCCATTGGCATTCACTAGCAATGCATCAAGGTGGAATTTTCCAAGCGTGGGAGAAACTTGGTGGCGAATCGTTGCTTGGGAAACACGGTATCCAAAGGGTTTTACCAATAGGAGATCAATTATGGGATTTTTTTAAGAAAACTTATGTGATGGGTATACTTAATCTTACACCTGATAGCTTTAGTGATGGAGGTAAGTTTCAGTCCATAGATTCCGCCGTTTCTCGAGTCCGCTCTATGATCTTTGAAGGTGTAGATATTATTGATATCGGTGCACAGTCCACAAGACCAATGGCCTCAAGGATATCTTGTCAAGAAGAATTAGATAGACTAATTCCGGTTTTAAAAGTTTTGCGTGGCATGCAAGAAATGAAGGGGAAACTTATATCGGTGGATACTTTTAACTCTGAGGTTGCTTTAGAAGCAATAAGAAATGGAGCTGATATTTTGAATGATGTATCAGGAGGAACTTTAGACCCGAATATGTACAAGGTTGTTGCGGATTCTGATGTTCCTTACATGGTTATGCACTTATGCACATGAGAGGAGATCCGTGTACAATGCAAAACAAAGAGAATTTGGAGTATAATGATGTATGCAAGGATGTTGCTTTAGAGCTTTATTCGAGAGTAAGAGATGCAGAACTCTCTGGGATTCCAGCTTGGAGGATTATGACTGATCCAGGAATCGGTTTTTCGAAGAAAATTGATCACAATCTAGATATTATCATGGATCTTCCGAAAATCCGGAAAGAGATGGCTAAGAAGAGCATAGCATTGTCTCATGCACCAATGGTTATAGGACCTTCAAGGAGTAGATTTTTGGGAGATATTTGTGGCCGTCCTGAGGCAAGTGAAAGAGATCCAGAAACTGTTGCTTGTGTTACTGCTGGGATATTGGGAGGTGCCAATGTTATTAGGGTTCATAATGTTAGAGATAACGTAGACGCGGCAAGGCTATGCGATGCAATGATGAGAAGAAAAGGTCAAACCATTGGGAGCAAGAAGAAGCTGAAAACTGTCACTAGTGCCCCTGAGAAGCCTGGAGAAGAAGAAGAAGAAGAAGAAGAAGAAGAAGAGGAGGTGGAGGCTGTCAGTAATAGGGACCTGACATCGGATGAGAAACGGAGACTCATTGAAGAGCTTCAGGACTTGCCTTATGACAAAATAGAGACAGTTGTTCAGATTATAAAGAAGAGAAATCCAGAACTCTATCAACAAGATGATGAGATCGAGGTAGATATATATTGATAGTGCTGACATGGAAACACTTTGGGAGCTTTATAGATTCGTGACTGAGTACAAAGAGAGCTTGGGCAAGAAAAAGGAGGGATTTAGTTCAAAAAGAGATGTATCTGTTCACAATATTATCCAAGAACAGGTAAGATTTCCATAACAGATTGTTATTTCAGGTCTTCTGATTGATACCTTGGATTAAAAATTGTATCTTCTTTTGTTTTCACAGACCACTCTAGCAACTGGATCAAGTGGATCAAGTAGTTCTAGTAGTGACACATCAGGATCTAGCTCTAGTGGGTAAATGTTGAAATTTTGTAGTCAACTCTTTTTACCTTATATACAAATTAACGTTGACGCGGCAAGGCTATGCGATGCAATGATGAGAAGAAAAGGTCCAAAGAAAGATTAATAGATGATGAAATTGTAGCATGTTTTAAGAACATATTTACTTAAGTTGTATTTTATTTAACTTTGCACCAAAACTATATATGACTAGTTTGATATTATGGAAGTCTCCGTTTTAATAAGTAGCAAAAGAAAACATTCAATAATCTATAATCTATAATCTATTAAGAACCAAACGACTCAAAATCTAAATCTAAAACTCTCAAGTCTTAAGGGAAATTGAAAAAGACAAATTTGATATCCTCTATAGGGCTCATATGGATATACAAAGTCACATCATAGTTTTCAGGAATTAAAACCCACAATTCTCAATGGTAATTCTCGATCAGTTGTATATACGAGACATGATTGTCAATAATAAAAGCATAGCATATCCAAGAACTCAACAGCCCCCTAAAGATTCTGTTTGGGGCTATGGTTTGCTCTAGGCCTGGGCAAAAAAACTGGAACCAAAAAAATCCGAACCGAACCAAACCGAAAAATCTGAACCGATCTGAACCAAAAAACCCGTACCGACCCGAACCGAAACTGACACAAAAAAACAAATGGTTTTTAAACTTTTAAACCTGAAAAACCAAAACCGAACCTGAACCGAATAGAAAACCAAATAGATAACAGAAGTATAATTATATACAAAAATAATTAGTTATATTTATATTTAAAATAACCAAAATATGTAAAAATTATAATTATATATTGAATATATTAGTTATATTTAGAATAAATTAATTAAAATATTCGAAATATACTAAATTGTTTAGTAATATTCGTTAAATTCAATTTTTTGCAAATTTAATTTAATATTATTTAAATTATATTATTTTTAATTTTTTTTAGCCGATGTTTAAATACCCAAAACCGATCCGAACCCGGGTATAACCGAACCGAATCTGAACCGAAAATGAAAAATAACCGAACGGGTTCTACAACTCTAAAACCGAAATATCCAAAACAAAAAAAAACGATCCAAATCCAAACCGAAAACCGAATGCCCAGACCTAGTTTTCTCAAAACGTCTTTGAACCACACACGAAATAGACGGTGTTCACGTGATATGGGTTAGAGAGTAAGAAACTGTGAAGCGTTAATTTGGATTGTGATGAAAAATGTGACTCCATCCTTGTTCGTAAGCCAATCAATCATCACTTGCCGTTTTATTGTTTTGTGCTTTTATAGTTTTATATTTTGAAAATTGGCCGGGATACATTACAATCAGACAAACATATTTGTTTTAATATCTTCTAACTAAAGATAATGTTTCCGTTCTTGAAGAATTCTTGATGGATACAAGAAATTGTAAGATCTATTTGACAATACTCTGATTACCTTAATTTAACGTGTAAGTGCATGATAATTGGAGATATTACATTACTAAAATTTCAAAAGACAATATGTATAATTGTTAAATTAATTTTTATATGTTTTTTTGTTCAAAATACATCACTTTATGCTACTTTTGAAAATTCTGATGCAAATTTCTTTTCTAGTTAGAAGATAAATAATTTGGTAGAATGAAACATTCATCTACATTTTGCTAAAATCTAAATAATAAAATATACATCCTACTAGTTCACTAAAAATATTATTTTTCATATATTTTTACCATTACAAAGAAGAATAAATGAGATAAAATAAAATTATTATTTTAATTTCGATATATCATTTATCTATATTTTTGAAAATTTATATCAGATATAATAAAATATATAATTCCGTTATATCTCAATATTGATTTTGCTAACATTATCCAAATAACCGTTCTTAAAAAGATTCGGGAATCTAAACTATTCTGTTATATCTCGTTTTCTTTTTGTTAACATTATCTAAATAACCGTTGTTATAAAAGTTTGGAAATCCAAACCGCTCAGTATTCAAATAACGGTTCTTAAAAAAAATATCCAAATAACCGTTTCTAGAACGATTCAGAAATTCAAACTATTATGTTATATACATTTTTCATCTTTATTTTGACAATTCTTTTACGCTAAAGAATTAATTATATTTAGAAGAATGTCATACATAGTTTATCTCTAGTAAAGGTTGTGACTTTGGAAGAAAATATAGGTTCTTTCCATGTTTACTAGGTGTTATCCCGCGCTACGCGCGGGTTTCATGTTATAAAATTTGCACTTTGTTTTGCTAAAATTTAAAAACATTAAGTATAAAGTTTTCCTTTTTACAATTATCTAAATACAATATACCTATAAATTTGGTGATCATCTAACTTTTCAAAAAGAATGCTTTTTGTTAGATTGCTTCAACAATTTCTCTTATTCCAGAATTTTCCAACCAAACATTTTCTACATATGAATAATGTTATGGTCAATCTATTATCGTTTAGTTAAATTTCTTAAGTTTTTTAACCTCGCGATGAAAAAAAGGAAAGTTCTAAATAACACCATAGCTAAACATATGTTAAATTCGGTATTTCTTAATAGTGTCTTACTGTTTTAATATATTTCTTTGGCATGTTTGTTTTCATTATTTCATTATTAATCAATTCTTCATATCATGTTTATTTGTGTTCTCATTAACGTGCTCTTTCTTCTAAATTATAATTACATTTATTTTATTTTGTTTGTTTCTTCACGTACGTTGTTTTACATTGTAAGGTCCATAGTGGAGGAGAGCTTAAACAAACTATAATTACTTATTTTGTAAGGAGTCACTAAGGGCTCAAAGACAATGGCTATAACGGATGTACTTGAGATTTTTGAAATCGAGTTCAAGACTTTTTAATTACGTTTTGGAATTAGATTTAAGTATTTAGAGTTAGACGTTTAAGATCCACTGTGATCTCCTTTAGTTTTGGCGGTGGCATCAAATTTTGCAGCAACTTTAAAAACATGTTTTTTACAAAGCTTTGAATCTTTACAACATATATATATACACTGGCGATAATACAACAGCTTTTGTGTAGTCGCAAGTGTGAGTGAAATGAATCTGCATAAAGTGTGACACTTTTCTTTCGAATACTGGGAAATGCATACTGCACAAATATTCTTTCGTTTTGTCCGAGTTTCCACTTCCCTGAACCTTGACCTTTTCAAACCTGCGAGAAACAGCTTTTGTCCGTCTTTTGTCCTTCGGTGTTTTTGCTTCAAGTTGTAATTTATTTTCGTATTTCAGTAACTTTTGGTCTTTCTCATCTTCTTTTCAGTGGATATTTAAACTTGGTTTGAAATTTTGGCTTGCATTGATATTTTACGCATTACTATTTTTATCATCACATCATGTCTCCCACACTTTACCGAGAAGTATGGCTGTGTTATTGGTGGATCCAAGACAGAAAATATACATATTAATTCATTTCTACACAATAGCTCTCATGGTTAACTTAAGCCTAAAAAAGAAGGTGTATAAGGGAACACATACCCATTCTTCTAAAGCTAACTTTTCATATAAACGACTCGTCGCCAACTCGCCATAAAAAAAAAAAAAAAATCATCACAGTAGACATAAGCTTCCGGCATCTCATTTGATGATTTTTCTAATTTACAGGTATATTGACTTGAAAAAATTGCCTCCTAAGCTAATGTACAGTTTGATATGATTCTAAATGTACATGTCTGAAACCGAAATGACAACCTTATTAACAGGCGCTTCTGATACACATGCTTGTTAGGTACTAACTGGATAGTGGACACCACCTTAGTTTAACTTCTACATTCATATAGCATGCCAAGAACAGAAGAGCCCAAAAAATTTCACTTATGTGGAATCATGCTGGCTAAGAAATTCAGTTATGCAAGGATAGACTTGCTCCACTGCCTGCAGTGAGATTATCAGAGAACTGACTGAGACAGAGCACAACCCATAATATGGCTTTGAACAAAGTTCCAACATGGGAGACCTAGAAATGCAATATACCAGTTGTCCTCCAACCAAATCATAGTGTGCATAATGTGGTCCGTCTGGTTCTCCTAGGTTAAAGCCCGGGTAGTATTGTTACTTTTTTTTATTTAATTTGTTTTTTTCATGTTTGTAAATCTTTTTTAAAAAGAAAAAAATCATATGATAGTCTCTTAAACGCAAAGTTTCTCGGGTTTTTTTCCCATTACTCATGTGATGCGACGACTTTATTATACGATTTATTTCATAGATTTGGTCGAGGACGAAATAGCAACAACACAGCAAATCTCCAGTGATTCACGGACCTACGGTCTCGCACTCACCTTGAAACGGATTAGAACAAAGGGGAAAGATGAACAACAACCACCAAGCCTAAGATCGATCCTCCAAACTCCAAAAACTCCACAAAATCGCCTCCCAACCCTCTGGAAAGTCTCTGACTCGAAAAGTGTGCCAAAAAGCGACTTCCTTCGCTTAAAAACGCGACCTAGGGCTTCCTTGCCCAAAACCAGCCCAAACCGAAATCAACTCAAATCAAACCGGTCGAATTTCCAATAGCCGGTGTCGAGCGACACCCTCCCTGGTGTCGGTCGACACCACTCGACCAACTCCACAAAACCGAACACAACTGATTTAAACCAGAAATCGATTCCCAAACCGGTGTTATCGACACCCTCCTGGTGTCGCTCGACACCAACCAATCAGAAGTCGATTTACACATTTTTCTACACAATGCTTGAACCTTTAGACCGACTGCACAACAATCAAACAAGAACATGCACAGCCAACCCGAGATTCACACCGTATAGAGCATATGCAACTACTCCCGATCACTTGGTGTCGTCCGACACCACCTCTAAAACAGCATTTCACGTTCACGGATGTTACAATTCTCCCCCACTAAACTGGATTCGTCCTCGACGACTTTTACAACTTTTTGGTCGCAATTCTGACATCATACATAGATTTGGCTACGTTGAGTCTCAAATAAGTGAAATTCCAATCTGTTCAATTAATTAATCAGTTATCTTAGAGTTGATTTGGGAGAATGAAAGTCACACGACGGTCGAGTGCATCACCAACTTTTAGTTTTATGTTCTTCTCTACTTTAACGAAGCTAAGTTGTCAATTCTGTAAAAAAAAAAAAAACAGCATATATCTCAATTTCTTGATAATGCAATTGACTATGCGATACCATAATTTTCACATAGACCAAAAGTTTTGTACGTGTGTTTGAATTACAAATATATTCATAATTTATTTTGCCACTAATTACTTGTCTTTTAACTTCACTTCCTCCCAAGTGATTATTAGTTTAATGCTTTTTGAGCTTACATTGAAATCTTCTTGAGCAACTTTTAAAAACAAAAAAAAATTATTAAGTAATATTGATTAATCGTAAAATTCAATAAAAGAAATTGAAATTATGGAGTTGTGATTGGTTAAAAATTATTGAAAATTGATAATCATAGATGATACATTTATAGTCTATTTTTAATATTGTTTCTTAATATGTATGAAAACTTTTTAAAATTATTTTTTAAAAAACAGAGAGTACATTTTTGTTGTGTTTAGTGAGGGGCTTATATATATTTTTTTTTGTATAGTTTGTTTTTAAACATTTTTTTCACATTGTATCACTTTGCTGTGTTTGCCTTTTACAACATCAAATTTCAATAGTTTCAAAATAAGTTACTAAATTATATAGAACTTTTTTTTTTGTTTTAGATAAAACACTTAGGACTTCTTGACTGATTTTTACAGCTTCACGTTATCACATAGTATCATTATTTCACATAATAAGCAAAAAGACTTTTGAGATTGGAAATTGGAATAGATGGAAACATTGGTGTTGCACCTAGCGATTGTGCAGGAGATGTAGTGCCAGCCATTTTCACCGAGGACATCAAGGACGGTGGCGATGCAGTAGAAGCTGACAACCTGTTCGAAGGAAACCCAAAGTCAGTAGGAAGAGATTCGCAATCCAATATAAAACCATTTTAGTTTTTAGAGTAAGAGAGGCGTGTAGTTGGTCGGTCAGAAGCAAATAAGTGATCCTATGAATATTAGGCAGTGATCGCAGCGAATTCCATGCAAGTCATTATTCCTTGTAAAAAAACAGTGATGTATGTAACTGCCAAAAAAAAAAAAAAACGTAAATGATACTTAGACAACGAATCAGTGGCACCCAACTACAATTAAATACTAATAAGCTGAAGGTGGTGAATGAGGAAAACTGAAATGGCCACATCGTCCCAATGGTAATCATATGCAAGGGCCGCCAAAGCAAAATATTCAAGTGAGACATTACAGCAACTCAGTCCGACGATGTTGGGGAAAATATACCAATGAACATTGGTAGTCCAATGGTATTTTAAACACGACTACTCATCTAATCAACTCATACCCATGGATATAGCGTGTTAGAGACCAGTGTCTACAATAAACGGACCTGCGGTTCATTCTGCAAGAACTGATGGATTTCATTTATAGTGACGGTCTCGTATTTAGTAATGGCGGAAGAGGCGGTGGTGGCAGTTGGCATAATCTCCTGAGCTGGACCAAACCTGAGATAGAAAAAGTTCAAAAAAGTAGGTCAGAGACGTAAATGAAGGGTTATGGAGACATACTTTGTCATGAATCCTTGGGTCTCGGCAATGTTGGCGTCAAAGTAGAGTCTGGTAGAGGATGTGGAGCTAAGCGTAACGGCACCTACAAAATCATGTCAAAAAAAAAAAAGTGAAAGGTCAGCACGAGTCTGTAAAAAGTTTGCAAATCAGTCTTGGTTGAGCAGGTGGACCTCCAATGGTTTTTGGGTTCACAGTGGTGATGAGGAGAACAGTTGGATGGACAGTGCTCGTGTTCCATCTCTCACAGAAAGCAGCGGCAATGTCTCCCCAGAGGTTAACGCGAATGGATTCGCCACTGTATTGATTGCAAGATATTGGTTCAGTTGTAGTTGTATGATAAATAATTAGAGCATTTAATAAACAACGAACAATGGGAATAACAATAGGAGCACTTACTCACTACAAAAATTATGGTCAATCATAGCACAATATTATAGCACGGTTTTTGCAACTGCTATCATATATTAATTGGCGATTTTGGTGACACTATAATAGCATTAAATTAACGCTAAACTAGAAAATCAATAGGCGGGAAGTTAAAATCACTAATACCGCCACACTTACCAATTTTTTTGTTATTTCCGCCATTGCTCGTGTTTTCCCCCTTTTCACCAAATCAAAATCGAAACCAACGCTTACAGAGATAAACTCGATTGGGACCCCTAATCTCGTCCTAGAAACACACGAACTTCACCACCATCTCTGTCGAAGCTTGCTCCAGCCGTTAACACTATCGCCGACCACAATTTCGTCATCCGTCGACGGCCAAGTTCTCTATCTCTGTCTGAATCGTCTTTATAATCAGAGGTAATTCCTTCTTACTTTTTCTTTTCCTTGTCTGACTTCTTTGTAATCGGAAGTAATCAACCTATTTCTTTGTGATTGCGGATGTAGATATATATAATTTTAGGGTTCATTTTCAGCACTCTGTCCGATTTGAAGTTTGTCACTTTTTGCATGCATCTTTCTCAAGTGGTTCTACACAGTATTTTACAAAATTTAAGTAAGCGGGAAGTTAATGATGTCTCGTATTGTGTTTTGCAAGTGTTGGTGATTGGAATCGCGAGTACTAATAGTCTCAGTTAGTCCCAATCTCACTACTGGTTAGTCCCATCTATCCATCAGATTAGGGAGTCGCTTTTTTGTTTATCTGGTACATTATTGTGGTCATTACTCTTGCATTGCATCCAATTGGCTATCTCTGTAGATTACCATGTATGCTGGTCTTTCGTGTTGTGTTTTCATAATGATTTTGATCTTCATACGAACTGCTATTTAACTGTTACGATAATGAGTTATTGTCTGCATCTTTTTTTACTCTTTGGTATTAATGTATATGTAGACTGTTTTAGTTAAGGTTTTGCACATGTAATGCTGGACAAGAGATGGGTGCATCTTTGCAGGTATAAATTTACTTATTTAGATAATGTACACTTGGGAAGTGTAGAGTGTAAGAGTTTTTTTCGGGTTTTATGCATTGAAGAGCTGATCCTGCATATGAGAGAGGTGCCTGGAATTTTGTACGAACAGTGGCCGTGAGGTCAGGAGAAGTTGACATGGTAATATGCCCTTGCATAGATTGTCGTAATGTAGCTCGTCAGTCTAGCAGTGATGTAGTTGCTCATCTAGTAACAAGGGGAATGGAAGAGGCATACAAGCGAAGCAATGATTGGTACCATCATGGAGAAGTGAATTCAGGGGCTTCAGGGTCTAAATGTTTCAGCAACGAAAATCAGTGGAATGAAGAGATTATTGGGCTATACAGAGCTGCTGAATATTCAGGTGAAGAGTTTGTACGCACAGGTTACTTAGGTGAGATTGCAGAGGGAGAAGACAAGAAAGAAGATGAGTTCCTTGCGAAGCTAGCAGATGCTGAAACACCGCTATATCCAACCTGTGTGAACCATAGCAAATTATCAGCAATAGTTTCACTATTCCTTCTAAAGACACAAAATGGTTGGTCTGATAAGAGCTTCAATGATCTACTTGAGACATTGCCAGAGATGTTACCTGAAGATAATGTGCTCCATACATCATTGTATGATGTGAAGAAGTTTCTAAAATCTTTTGATATGGGATATCAAAAGATTCATGCCTGCATAAACGATTGCTGCTTATACAGAAAGAAGTACAAGAAGCTAGACAACTGTCCCAAATGCAAGGCTTCACGATGGAAAACAAACATGCACACTGGTGAGGTCAAGAAAGGTGTCCCACAGAAAGTACTGAGGTACTTCCCACTAATCCCACGACTCAAGAGGATGTTTAGGTCTGAGGAAATGGCCAAAAAATTAAGATGGCATTTCAATAACAAGAGCAGCGACGGAAGAATACGTCATCCAGTTGACTCTGTCACATGGGATCAAATGAACCATAGATATCCTGCATTTGCTTCTGAAGAAAGGAACGTGAGACTAGGACTTTCAACTGATGGCTTTAATCCGTTTAATATGAAGAATACGAGGTATAGCTGCTGGCCTGTTCTGTTGGTAAACTACAATTTGCCTCCTGATATGTGTATGAAGAAGGAAAATATCATGCTCAGTTTGCTCATTCCTGGTCCACAACAGCCTGGTAATAATATTGATGTCTACTTGGAACCTCTTATAGAGGATCTAAATCATTTGTGGAATGAAGGAGCGTTAACATATGATGCCTTAAGTCAGAATACATTTACACTTAAGGCAATGCTCCTGTGGACTATAAGTGATTTCCCTGCGTATGGAAACCTTGCTGGCTGTAAAGTAAAAGGAAAAATGGCCTGTCCTCTTTGCGGCAAAAACACTGATAGTATGTGGTTGAAGTACAGTAGAAAACATGTTTACATGTCACATAGGAAGGGTCTAGCACCAACACATTGTTATCGGGCAAAGAAGTCATGGTTTGATGGGAAAGCTGAGCATGGGAGAAAGGCTAGGATATTAACCGGTCATGACATATCCCAGAAACTGAAGAATTTTAAAAACAGTTTTGGTAATGTCAAAGAATCTGGAAGGAAGCGAAAACGGACTGCTTTTGTTGGGTCAGGCTCCGATAATGATGATGAAACCAGCGAATCAGAGGAAGATGAAGAAGTAGAAGTAGACGAGGAGGAGTTGTCAAGATGGAAGAAAAGGTCTATTTTCTTCAAACTGCCTTATTGGGAGGTATGTTTATAAAATTATATTGTTTCGTGATTTAAATTTTTGTATTGAGAATTCTCTAATTTGATTTTCTATTTTTATAATTCAGGAACTCCCTGTAAGGCATAATTTGGATGTAATGCATGTTGAGAGAAATGTTGCTGCGAGTATAATTTCTACATTATTACATTGTGGAAAATCAAATGATGGGCTTAATACTCGTAAAGATTTGGAGCTGCTTGGTATACGAAAGGATTTACATCCTAACACACAAGGGAAAAGAACTTACCTTCCAGCAGCACCTTGGTCTTTGTCCAAGGCAGAGAAAAAAATCTTCTGCAAACGCCTTTTCGATTTTAAGGGTCCCGATGGATATTGCTCTAATATATCAAGAGGCGTATCATTGGAAGACGCTAAGGTAACCGGACTCAAATCACATGATTACCATGTCCTAATGCAACAACTGCTCCCGGTTGCACTGAGAGGATTATTACCTACGGGTCCTAGAATTGCAATTACCCGGTTATGTGCATTCTTCAACTACCTGTGCCAAAGAGTTATTGATAGGGAGAAGATTTCAGAAATGGAAAATGAAGTTGTGGAGACTCTATGCATGTTTGAAAGATATTTTCCTCCAAGCTTCTTTGATATAATGGTGCACTTGACAGTTCATCTAGGAAGGGAAGCTAGGCTTGGGGGACCAGTCCATTTTCGTTGGATGTATCCATTTGAGAGGTAAAGCTTCTTATGTTGTCAACTTGTACTTAAAACCTCATGTCTTGTTGTCAATAATATTATTTACTATGTGTATGTAGATATATGAAGGTACTGAAAGACTTTGTAAGAAACCCTGCAAGACCAGAGGGTTGTATTGCTGAATCATATTTAGCAGAAGAATGCATGCAGTTCTGTTCTGATTTTCTGAAGAAGACAACTAGTGTAGAGGATAAACAAGAAAGAAATACTGAGTATGAGAGTAACTCTATACTAGAAGGTCGTCCAATTTCTGCGGCCAAATCACTTACACTTTCTGAAACGGAGCTCAAAATAGCTCATCTTGCTGTTATCCAGAATATGGCTGTTATGGACCCCTATGTGGAGTAAGTTGCTACGTTTTTAGACTTACATATATACATGATCGGTTGTCTGAGAAAATACTAATTTCTTTTTTTTTTGTTTAGTATGCACTTGCAACATCTGCAGGACACAAGTGGGAAATGTAGACGTGATGCCACAACTTTGTGGAATACGCATACCAAAAATTTTGCATTTTGGTTAAAAGAACAGGCAAGTTCAAGTTACTCTTTCTTAAGTTTATGAGAAAAGGTATATTTCCATAGATGTCTGACTTTAATTTACCTTTGTAGATACCTATAAATTCAGAAACACACGGAAAAATACTTAAGTGGTTGGCTTATGGTCCACGGACTACTGCAAGGTCATTTACTGGGTACATAGTGAATGGGCAGCGGTTTCAAACAAGCTCAGTTGATAGACAAAGTCAGAATAGTGGCATTTATTACGAAGCAATGGCTATGTGTAGGTCAAGTGCAAGAGACACTTCACAAGTGGCTGATCTGGTCTCATACTATGGCCGAGTTATAGACATTATACTACTGGATTACAATGTTTTCTATGTTCCTTTATTCCGCTGTCAGTGGGCGGTAAGAGGTAATGGAGTTAAGATAGAAGATGGCTTCACACTTGTCAACCTGAGTCAGAGCCAAGTTACGTTTTTGAAGGATCCTTACATATTAGCTTCCCAAGCCAAGCAAGTTTTTTATTCTAGAGTAGATGACTCTTCAAGTTGGTATGTTGCTTTGAGAGGTCCTTCAAGAAGATACAAAGACGAAGATGTTGAAGATAATGTCACAGATATTGGGCCATTGCCATCCACTATAGATATGGATACTGACGTTGGTGAATCTCCACACGCCCGTACAGACTGTGAAGGCATATATGTGTGAAACTGCATCTTTTTTGTCCTTTTTGTGTGTTGCGTAAGTGATATTTGAGTGTGTCGTGGTGTGTCTTAGTTAGTGAGTCAGAACTGCATAAGTGTCAATGTATTGATCAGATACTAATAAGTGAGTTTATTGTTTCAGGTAAATTAGTATGGGTCGTCCCAAGAGTGTTACACGGAGAAGAAAGACGAATTCTCAGCGAACCAGTGATGAGCCCGAGTATTTGGGTCATGAGAAGGAAGTGAATGTTGCAGAAGATGGTTTGAATGAGGATACAAACCCTGAAGAAGGACATAATGAGGAAAATATGAATGACGCTGATCTGGAAGAAGCTGGTCTGGAAGATGAAGAGCCAGAAGGTGAGGTTCAATGCGAGCATACAGAGAGCGAACCTAAGCGTAAGAAACAGCGAGGACCAACAAAGATGAAACACATAGCGAAAGATCCAAATTGTCGAGAACGAGTTGATTTCACTGACTTGGGAGAGCCTATTGGTCCGGGATCTGTAAAGTTGTCATCATACTTAGGCCCTTTAGTGCGGGAACACGTTCCTGTGATAATTGATGACTGGAGAAAAATCAATGAAGAACTAAAGACAGTGCTTTGGAAATCTGTTCAGGTATCATTCTCTTCACACTATGTTATTTATCTGAAATTCCGTTGAAAATTTGAGTTTGTGATTGAAAACAGGCAAGGTTTGAGCTTGATGAAGACTACCAAAAGAATGTCGTCTTAAAGCAGATGGGATGTTTGTGGAGGGCATCCAAATCACGTATAGTTACGCAGATTAGAAATTGTGCTACCAATCAACAGAGAATGAACCTGCGACCAAGTAATGTGTCACCAACTGAATGGCGTAAATTTGTGAAGCTCAAAACTAGCTCAGCCTTTAAGGTATTACACATTACTCTTGAATTTACAAAATCATTGCAGTGGTCATACATAATGATAATGGCATTTTTCTTTAAGGCTGTGAGTGATCAATACAAGGAGAGAAGGAGTAAGCAGATTCCACATACTTGTAGCCGTAAAGGGATGGTGAGGCTGGCAGAAGATATGGTAATTTATATTCTTCCATACATTCATGCTTACATACTACATGTGCGTTAGATTTGCATCATTGTTTCGATTGATTTGTTGTTTTTGTACAGAAAAAAGTAAGTGCAGAGCCATCAGAAGTGACTAGGCTGAAGGTCTGGGTAAAGTCAAGGACTAAAAAGGATGGCACACCAGTGAATACCAATGCAGCTGAGAAGTTTGTAAGTTGTGATGCATAAGATTTTTGTTTTATTCTTTCTATTATGTAACCTGCATTGGAAATTAAATAGCAATTTGTGGTTTTTGTTTTTCGCATGTATCTTATGTAAACCAGAAGAAAGCCGCTGATCTAGTTGATAATGCTGCTCCTCCAACCTCAACGAATCCAAGAGAAGATCTCCTTTCTCAACTTTTAGGATCTGATAATCCTGGTCGACTAAGGGCAATGGGTAGAAGCATGAGTATGACTAAGTTAGCTTGTTTCCAAGTAAAGCACAAGCTTATGGCTGAAATGGAAGAGAAGCAATTTCATTTGATACATAAGGTTAATGAGTTGCAAGATGAACTTGCCAAAATCAAGAACCAGGTTAGCCACACTTGTGATTTTGATATTCTATTGTGTTAGTAAATTACCGTTTGTGGATTTAACTTTGTTCTTATGATTCAGAGACAAGAACCTGAAGTAGGTGAAAACTCAGCAGCTGCTAGAGTAAGTTAATAATAACTGTTCAGTTATTTGTTCTAGAATAACCTTAAATTCTAACATATTTTGTAATCAAACATTTGTAGAGCGTGAATAAAAAATCACAACCCAAATGTGTGTTGGTTGATTGGTCTGGAACTGCTGAAGACGTTGCTGTTGGACGTATTCTTTCATCTGATCCCGCAGACTTTGTGAATGATATCCCACTAGGCCCTGTTGCTGTTAAGGTTTTGGTTGAGACTGCAACAAATGAAAGTGCTTTTCTTTGGAGACCTGCAACTGCAATGTTTACAATTGGGGAAGCTGTTGGGCATATAATCGCATGGCCTGCAAATAACTGTGTTATTTCAGATCAGGAGCTGGTACCAGAAGACATAGCGCCTAGGGTAATCTTTCTTAATAAATTTTCTTATTATATTGGCGTTTGATAAATGCAGTTTAGTATAGTATCTCAAGAACCTTGATGATTTAGTAGTATTTGATATGGTTTGGTTGTTTGACTGTTATGCTTGACATAATGGTATTATTATTCTGAATATCTATGTTATATTCTTATAGGCTGCGTCTCAGAATTCTTTGAACAAATGCAAACTACTGGACTGGTCAACAAATGATGAAGTTGTTGGAGAAGGGCGCTGGCATTCTCAGGAACCAAAAGCGTTGGTTAATGGTCTCCCTCTAGGACCTAATGCAGTTAAAGTATTTGTGGATGTGGTACATGCACCTGAGACATTTCTTTGGAGGCCTACAGCTGAAATGACATATCTTGAGGACTCTTTGATGTCTTTTGTAGCCTGGCCAGCAGATAGAGTTGTATTTGAAGAGACTACAGATGCAGCATGTCAAATATCGCCATCACGAAATCTTACACCATCTGATAAGGTGGCAGTTTCAAAATCCGCAAGCACAAGTACAAAATGGGCATCACCAGCAACAACAAATACGAAATCTCAACAAACAACTCCAAAGGCTCCTCCTAAGAAGCCCCAACCTCCTTCTGAATCCAATATTCAAGTATCTATGGTAATATATGAGTTACAGTTGTTTGTATGACTTTTAGATGGTTTACCTTTCAATGTCATTAATTGGTTTATCTTGTAAACTTTGCAGCGTAACCACCAGGTTGCAGTTGGCCGGGAAAATCAGATGGTCAAGTTGATGGACATTTCTGAAAAGAACCGTGTTGTTGCTGAAGGGCGTTGGGCTTCAAACAACCCAGAACAAAATGTCCATTTTGTTCCCTTAGGTAATAATGCGGTTAGAGTTTGGGTCGATATAGTGAATGTCAAGGATGCAGCAGTTTGGAGGCCATGTTCTGAAATAGAGGTTATCGAAGATGCTATTGGTACTTCCATTGCATGGCCAGAGGACAAAGTAATCTTGTGCTAGAGTTATTGAGGTTTGGCCTACTGTCAGGTTGGTTTGAGACTTGAACTATGTATTCTAATATGCAGCAGTTTAGACTTGAACTATGCAGCAGTTTAGACTTCTTTATGTATTGTTGGTTTGAGATGTGTTTGACACATGAGACATGGTTAAATAATTATGAATGTTTGGCGTTATTTGGGTAAAATATTTATGTATTTCAGGTATTTGGGAAACAGGTTCAATACTACACAATTATAACAATGAATTAATATGATAAGAAAATGTATCATAGCATTATGAAACAAATAATAATCCTATGATCATAGCGTCAAAAATAAGCTCTAAAAGTATGAACTACAGCATAATGAACAAGCTATCATCGTAACATTTTATAGCTATACAAGAAACGCTATACTATGTTTGCCATCTACCATAGCAAGTCAAAAATACGCTATAATACAGTGACGCCCTATAATAGCAATCAAAAATATGAGCTATAATACGGTGGTCACATTCCATAGCAGGTCAGAAAAAGCGCTATAATATATGGGTCACTTATTATAGCATGATAATACAAGCGCTATAATACATGATACTCTACCATAGCTCTCGATATCATAGCGTTTATAGAAACGCTATTTAATACCTATTATAGCGCTTATTTTACGCTACGGATATGAATATTTCTTGTAGTGACTCTTGCATAAGTAGGTGCAGGAAGACCCTGTCTCTCGACCTGTTCTCTGCAACCTCTGTTCCCGTGTCAGTGGCTGTAGCTGACTTCAGGTTGTCGTCGCTAATGAGTCGGTGCTGGCCAACAACGTCTACCAAAACAGAAAAGTTAAAACGAAAGTGGAGACAGGAACCGTAGAAGTTATAGATTAGATCAAGAGCATTACCAAACAGATCAAAATCGGTGTCAGCAATTGGGGCGAAGTCACTAAAGACACGGATTCTGAATTTCTGCGCCTTAATGTTAGGCTCTCAATCAAGAACCGGACTATCGTTGCCAGGTCTGTAAACCAGATTGTGTGTTTGTTGTCCGAAACCCTGTAAAGTGTCTTCGCTGGTCTCACCATGAACTTCATCAATTTGTAAACAGAGCTGTGATGGAGACTGTTTTCGTGGCGGAAGAGGCGGTTTGGCGAGATGAATCCCTGAACTGAATTACCCTGGAAAATGTGCAATTGTTGATTAGTCTATATTCAGACGATATTATGTCTATGACATTATAGTCTATGACATTATAGACGATAGCTATAACGCAGTTGCAGTAGCTATAACACAGTTGCAGGTTTCTCGCTTTGACATCTATAATAATCAATTGCTTAATAATCATGTTAACATCAGCAACCATCCGTGGGAGAGGTTCTTGTAGCAGAGAAATATATTGTATTGCAAGTGAGAACACACAAGTGAGAAATAACACACCAATCAATTTAGCAAGAGTGGATACCATAGCAAACACAGAACAGAAGCAAACTCAAGCGGAACACAGACAATTTCATAACTACTCCGTAAAGAAATGCATAGTGGGACTAAACAGTAGTAAACTATCATGTTAACATCAGTCACAAACTCACAATCCGTGTCGCAGAGAAGCATATTCGCAGTTGTGATTGGAAGTGAGAAATATACGATTCAGCGAAAGTGGATAGCATAGCAAACAGACCTGGCAGAGAATTATCTCATAACTACTCAGGAAAAAAGCAAAAGTGGGTATACATGGAAAAACCGAAAAGTGGGTATACACGGATTACCTCAGAGTCGAGAAGGACCTCCACACCCATAAGGACGTTCCCTTTCTTGAAGTTCCTGGCTTCCCAGAACGTGAAGTTCCATTTTAACTTGACAACCTAAACGTGTGAAATGAATACGAAGAACATAGCACAAATCTATTGACCGGTATATTCAAACTGAAACCATTACCCACCAAATCTAGTGTGTATTCGCACTCCGAGGCGGGCAACAGGAACATGTTCACGCCGGAACTCTGGAATCTGTTTTGCGCTCCTTTGGGAAACCCAGAAGTGGGAGCTCTCCTTGAGGAAGTCCCAAGTCCCAATTGATCCGAAATCGGAGTGAATTTCTTCAGTTTCGTCGGCGGAAATCGGCGGAAGTTCGATGGACTGGTGGAGAAGCGGTGGATTGTTCGGTTGGAGAGGGAAATTCCGAGATACGAAGAAGCGAAAGAAGAGACGGAAGAAGCGGCGATGGAGGCAACAGGAGAAGAAGAGCGAGGACGACGAAGGAGGATAAAATGTGGGATTAAAATGGAGATGAGGAAGCGGTTTGGTGAATGGTATGATAATGAATCGATTCATCTTTCCTACAATTAAAGGTGAGATGCGATTAAAAGATTTCTTCGAATATCTGCTAACGTGGCGCGGTAAGGTGGAAGCAGCTGACGTGGCATTGTGAGAGTAGCTCTAAAAATACTGACGTTGATAGCCTTAGGAGCCCCAAATAGCCCCTTTTATGTATTATAGATTTAGCGAGGAAATAAGAAAATTATTCAATTAAGGATTGCAATTATCCTGCTATAAAATATATATTAATTCAAAAAATGATATATACTAACCCACTAAATGCACCAAGATTGCATTATATTACAATATTGATGTGTTATGAACTTATGATTATGGAGGTTTTTTAAAAAAGTATAATGAGGATATTATTGTATGATGCAGATTGAGAAAAAGACCATTAGAAGACGAGCAAAAGGAGGAAAAGCAGTCATCAACAACATGTGACATCAAATTCCTTCTTTAACGTCTAATTCGCATTTTTAATAAAAAAATAAAAATAAAAAATTGGATGGGAGACTAAAAACAAGAAACATCAAGCAAGTTCGGCCAAAGGATGAGTGAAGTAATTACTATTTTATATTCAATTAATATAATGTTATTCTCAGTCTCACGTCTCACCTATATAAATACTGAAGGATCCATTTCCAAAATCGTACATCACCACCATCTATCTCTCTTATCCAATTTTCATCAACTTCTTACTTGTCTCAAATGGCGCAACAGTCTTCCTCAGTGAAACCAATCGCTATGCTGAAAGATGAGCTCGACATCGTGATCCCAACGGTCCGTGACCTGGACTTCTTGGAGAATTGGAGGCCATTCTTTGAGCAATACCATCTGATCATCGTTCAGGACGGTGATCCTTCAAAGACCATCAAGGTCCCAGAAGGATTTGACTATGAGCTGTACAACAGGAACGACATCAACCGAATCTTGGGTGACAAGGCCTCTTGCATTTCCTTCCATGACTCTGGTTGCCGTTGCTTCGGTTTCTTGGTCTCCAAGAAGAAGTACATCTACACCATCGATGATGACTGCTTCGTAAGTCTCTCTCTCTCTCTCTCCCCTTCATTCATAAGTAGTTCGTTCGGTGATAACTTGGATATTATCTTGCAGGCCACGTGTAATATTGCTTAAGTTATCTTGCTTCTCAAGTTATCTCCAATGTTTGTAAATTATAGTTTTTTTTTTTTTTTTTTTCATTTGGATAGAGCGGAGCTCTTACGATGTTTGTTTTGGGTGAAATTATGTAGGTTGCAAAGGATCCATCTGGAAAAGAGATCAATGCGGCTGAGCAGCATATTAAGAACCTCATATCTCCATCAACTCCACATTACTTTAACACACTTTATGATCCATTCAGAGATGGGGCGGACTTTACTCGTGGAAACCCTTTTGGTATGCACGACGCTGAGTTTACTCGTGGAAACCCTTTCAGTATGCGCGAGGGTGCTAAAACTGTGGTCTCTCATGGCCTCTGGCTCAACTTCCCTGACTATGATGCTCCCACTCAGCTTGTGAAGCCGCTTGAGAGAAATTACAGGCAAATTGATCTCTCCATAGAGACAGCCAAATTTCCTTTTCTTTTTAATAGTTTAAACATCATGAAGCTACTCTCTTCCGTTTTGCTTACCTATTAGTCTTGGTTATATGTATAGGTACGTTGATGCAGTCATGACAATCCCCAAGGGAACTCTTTTCTCCATGTGCGGCATGAACCTCGCTTTTGACCGCGAGCTCATTGGCCCGGCTATGTACTTTGGGCTTATGGGAGATGGGCAACCAATAACAGGTTATGACGACATGTGGGCTGGTTGGTGTATGAAGGTAGATATATATATATATATAACTTTCCTTAATAACTCTTCCGTGGTTTTGGAGAATATAAACGTTTTGGACAATGGAAAATATAGGTGATATGTGACCACATGGGATGGGGAGTGAAGACGGGTCTGCCTTACATAGACCACAAAAAAGCTAGCAACCGATTTGAGAATCTGAAGAAGAAGTTTAATGGAATATTCTGGCAGGAACAGGCAGTACCTTTCTTTCAATCAGTGACACTACCCAAAGAATGCACTACGGTGCAGCAATGCTACCTTGAGCTAGCTAAGCTCGTGAAGGAGCAGCTTGGAACAGTGGATCCTTACTTCATCAAGCTTGCAGATGGAATGGTCACTTGGACCGAAGCTTGGGAGGAGTTTAACACTCCAAAGGGAAACTAAAAGTAAAACACCAAACGTGTGGCAGCTGATAAGTAAAAAAGAGTGACGTACTTGTTAAATAAATAAGGTCGATGGTATGGTCACATGCATGTGTAATTCTCTATGTTTCTTTGCTGGTTAATGGTCTTTGTTGTGCATAGCTATATTAAAAATAAGGTGGTGTAATATGGTCTTACATGTTGTGTATGTTGGCTTTACGGCTTATATCTATGAATTATAATGGAAATGTTATTATAGTATCGTTTTGGGTTTATTTGCTTCTCTCTTTTTCCCATTTTTGTTTTGTCGGAAGCAGTGTAGATGGCTGTGAATGGATAATTAGCTAAACATGTGTATATAACACCGTATTAAATACCGGAAAATTATATGATTGTTGTCATTCGTTTATAAATAGACTTCCTAAAGTAGATGTGAAGAAATCTTGATAGGACGAATGTTTAAGATTTACCTTTGGAATCACGGAGAGACCTGAGACGTTGAGTAATTAAGCTCCTATCAAGTGTGCATGCATATAGCTACTCTAATATGGAGCCGACATTGATTTCTTCACCAAAAGGATGAAACACTGTTGTAAAAAAGTTATTTTTTTTTTCAATAATTTTTTTACGAAAACCGTAAATAAAAAACGAAACACACGTGTAGTAGGCTAGTAGCTAAGGCTCTATATAAATTTAACAATTAGATATACCTCGTTAGATACCCACCAAGTAAATATATCAACTAATATTACAAACAAAGACACATGGAGCGTTACAACTTTTATTATTATCTAGGAGCGTTTATAAATTTAATCACGTTAGTGCTTTATCTTTTTTCTTTTTTTTTTTTTGATTGAATGTAGAATTGTATTCAACCCCAAAAAGGTAACATCTTTTACGATGCTTGTTTTAAATACGACTGAAAGCAATTTGAAACTGAAATTGAGAAAAAACAAAACCAGGTTTGGTGATTGAAAAACTTCAGTCTTGCGATTAGGGGGTCGTGTGGAGAACCACAGTTGCATCCCCTCGTCGTAAGTGCAGTCTACTGAGATGCGGATCGAGCTGAGGCGGTTACGGATGTTTTTGTCTATTAGCTTGATGAGCCGTGGAGGTGTCAAATTTTTTTTTTTTTTATCAATTGTCTAAAATCTTTGAATCGAACTACTACGTCTACCCGATTTGATCAAAATCGACCCATTAACATAATTAATTTTTTAAACGCTCCTTGATGATAATAATAAAGACATTTGGTTGATTTAACATTACATTAAAACCGAAAACACACAAACCAAAGACTTATTCGAGAACACACCAAACACACATGTTCGGTACGACAAAGTACAATACTTAAGATTATATAGAAAGAAGTACATATGACGATATTATAAATGGAAGATTTTGAGTTATGAGGATTGATTGATGGATCAGCATGGTTTGGTGCAGAAGCAACGACGGCGTAGTCCACGGCAATCACCTCCGGTGAAGCGTTCGCCGTGGCACACGTTTGCGCAGTTGCTATCGCTCACGCATGGACCTTTGAACTTATGGCTCAATGATTCACACGTGCGTGCCTCCACTGTGAGAGGGCCCATCCCTAAAAGAAAACACCCAAAAAACTTGGTTAAAGCCATAACTTGATTAGGTTCATGTTTTTTTTTTTTTTAAACGAACTTAAGGTTCATGTTCTCATGCACGATGGATGCATATTAATTAATCTTCAAAGTTTTAGGAAGATCCAAGTACTTTTGCTAGCTAAGACGTCCACAATACATAGATCATAGCCAAATAAAATAAAAATCTCAGTGGGAAGGACAATCAGTAAAACCACTTAACACAGGAGCATTCACTAGAACAATCGATAGAAACAATAAATTTTAAAATATGTTATCTATAAATGTAAATGATTGCATATTTTCACGTAGATATTAAGCTATGGGTAATGAACCAGTGTTGACGAATATCACGAACAAGAGGAGAACAGCTGAGACCAAACGCATAGAGAGCTTCATTTTCCAGAGAGAGAGAGAGAGAAACAAAATTTCAAAGAGAGATAGTTGAAAACAATTGTTGTGTGTAACAAGATAATGAGGAAGATGGTAGTATATAAAGCGGTGTAAGAATCGAGATTATTAATTACTCTTTTTATTAATAAGTGTCATTTAGAATTTTGTTATATTTTAAGCTTTAAATTTTTGATATTTTCTACTTTTATAAGATTTTCTTAGCTTATTAACTAATCCCTTATATACTAAAAAGAATACATTTTAAAAATAACATTTAATTCATATGTTAATAACAAGATTGTCATGTTGATGTGTCATCACGAGAGACCATCTCATGATAGTTATAAAATAAGGTTTTGTTTACTAGAAATATTATACAATATGCCATTGATATTAATTTGGTTAGAAAATAGTTTATATCAATTATTTATATATTAATCAGTATTTAATTTATGAAAATATTTTCATTATTTCCATTCTTAGCAAAATATAATATATTAATTATTGCTTTAACACTACATTTCTTTCTACTTTTTGGATGAACTAAATTTTGTGAAAAATATAAATTATCACATTATCTATCTAATAAAAAAATAATACACTTTTTTTACACAAGTTACAATTTGAATTTTTAAAAATGAATATCAATTACTCAAATGATGAAAAATATATATTTAAAGTCCCACATTGGAAAATGGATATGTGGTGGTTCAAAAAATATATTATAAATATAACCAAAATAATAAAAAAACATAAGAGTAGGAAGCTTAATTTAATAAGCATACAAATTTATAAGTACTTTTGGTTATTATGGTTTTTAATAAAACTATATAATATAGCCAAATAATATAAATATTAATATTAAAAATTTCAAAAATTAAAATAGTTTAACTTGGTAAAAAAATGAAAATATTAAAAATATTTAATTCGATCAAAAAGTTAAATATTGTAAAATTTGAAATTTATCAAAAGTTAAAATATTATAATGTTGTTATAAAATTTTGATCAAAAATTTATAATATAATATCAATTATTCAAATAATCAAAAACTTATAAATATTTCTTATTCCATGCGAGTTACCACATAGTATAATATTATATAATAATACATTAAATAGAGATAAAAATGGTTTTTTAATATGTAACTCTTATGTAACGGAAGAAATAATATATTTTTGAATTTTTTAATATTTTCTATGAATAAATTTTTTAAACTATAGAGAGGTATTCTTTTTGAACCGTTTGATTGTTGCCAGTTGTCTTGCATGACGACGCTTTGTCGTGTTTTTGTTTGTTTGTTTTTTCCTGCTTTTTTCACATTTTCTTTGTTTTGAAATTTTGTCGATTTATTTCCTTTACCGACACCGTAGTAAATGTAAAATTTGGTCCTTATTGGTAGTGACAAGACACGCTGAGATATCCTACCGTTTCGAGTCTTTCGACAACTCATTCTCGAAATTGTACTGCAACTGAGAATTGTGTCTCATCAGGGATGTATGTGGAGTTTTGTTTTAAAGAGACGATTATATAATTTATATTGGATGCAATCCAATATAATTAGACTGCCTAATATTCATATGCAAATGATCATTACAAGCATGATATGCTATATTGAATCTTGTCTCTCTTTGCTAATTTTTAGGTGTTGATCCCCATAGCGAAACCAATTGGCCACACTGGAACCGATCCTTATAAGATGTGAGAATCTGTTTGGTTTTTTTATTTTGATTACATTTCAAATTACAGTGTTGTATATCTTTATTTGAAACTTTGAATTGAGATTCCTGTGTCTATAGTGTATTTGCCAAGTTCGTCATCACTGGTTTCACTAGGCTGTTAGATTGTATCTAGCAATTTCTGTTGTTGTTGTTGCTCAATTAGGAAATGGTGAAAAAGATAAGAGTGATGATTCGCCACATTTTCATTTGTTTTTTTATTAGAATAAGAGCCATTTTGTATGGTAGTTTTAGTTTTATCTTGCTGTAGGTTGTGTGTTCTTCTGATGTCTTCTCTGTGCTGAACATTTGATTACTATTCGGATACGGCCACATATTTTTCTTGTTTGCATTAGTTATATGAAAGTTAAGAGTTATTTGGTATCTGATGTGTTGTTACGGATGATTTTACATGCAGAAAAGGAAGTGAGAAATTTCTAATTCACTGGCTTTTAGGTGATTAGCTTCTCGAGATTGTGTTGGTTGGGTTGATTGAGGGCCATGTCTTAGGCCTAGTTGTAACCTGGCTTCAGTTCTACACTGCTTTTTCTTATTTCCAGTCTCTTATATAATCTGGTGAAAGTTAGCATCTCATCATCTTGAAAAACAGAGTTTTTAAATCCGGGTATGGTTTTTTGTTTGTTTCTCCAACTCATCCAGAAAATATATATTCTCTTAGCTTCTTTAGATCCAAACTCTAGTCCAAAGAATGAATTTAAAGTATCGACCTAGTTATCAAGATTGAACATAACCTCAAATTGTTGGTGTTTTTCTCAAATCTATTGTAGCTGCTAGAGAAACTAAAATACAAGCTTCACAATACTTGATAGCCTATTCTAGCAAAGTAGCTTATGAGTTCTCTATTATCCAGTGGAACAGGAGGTGCTGGAAAATGAGATTGGAAGACTACGAGCACTTTATCAGCCACAACAAGTTTTGAAGACTAGGAGCACTTTATCAGCAACAACAACCAACAGGCTCAACAAAATCTTATGTCTTTTGGTTGAAAACAAAGTGAAAGTGTTAAAAGTTTCAGAATGAGGAAGATACATCTCTTAAGAACATAAATTTTTTTAAGAGAATTTATAAAATAGAAATTTTGTATTCTTAATAACCCCACTACCAATGGAAGAGCAAAAAATTAATGTCTATTACAAAAATTCTTAAAATGTGATGATAGAAAATTAGTTTAAGAACCCCATTACGCGAGATGGTAGTGTAAATTGTAAATCCAACTGATAATGAAACAATCTGGGCAAAAAATCTAAGAGGTATCACCCAAAATTCTGGATTAAAATGCTTCAAAAGAAATTACAAAACCAAAAAAAAAAAAAAACACAGCAACAATGTTCCCCAAAAAAAAAAACCAACAACAAGCTGGAAAAAAAAAGGGACATGATCTAACAACAATAATAAAAGAAAGAAATGATACAAGTCGAAAATCACCCGAAAGAGCCACGACATTTGAGTGAACCACAAAGACAAATCTTTTTACCTTTGAAAACCCTTGTTCCATCTTCTCCAACCTCCTCAGCTACACAAGACATTCCATAATCATACCTCAACTCCGTCAATGGTGGAATGTGCTTCATTGCAAAAAAACCAATGCGAACATACGGTTCACCGTTCTGTGCACACTCGACAGGTTGCCACATAACATTCGGCGAGCAGCTATGGTTCATAAACCGACCAACATTCCCATACCTTCTTGCGCTGATCAAGATTGGCGACGGAAGATTAAAAACCTCAGAGACTTGTTCCCTACAATCCTCACCAACAAGCTCCGGTTCGTAGTTCCACCTGAACCGGTTAAAATCCCGAGAGCTATCAAACATATATTCTTCATCTTCTTCTTCTACTTCTTCTTTCGCCATAACTAAACCAGCAAATTCGCAAATGAAAGTCCCAGCTCGAATTGGCTCCAAAGAACGTAACCCCCAACCACAATCCTTGGTCTTGAACACTTGGACACGGATTTTCAAACCGGACTGAACCACTCTGTTTTTGCAATCTAAAGGGCAAGGACAGAATTCGCCACACTCGTAAACCATCGGTTTACGACAGACTAGAATACCGTTGTGGTACGGTAAGTAGCCGCCATTTTTTAAAACGCATGCACACTTTGGATCTTCAGTAGAGCATAACCGACCTTGGCAGCAGTGGCATCCAATAGATTGTGGATCTCTAACCGTCGACGGATCAAGAATCTGATTCGAACAAGACATGTGAGTGATGTACACGAAATGTTCAGGTCTCTTCTCGTCGTCCACGTCTTCTTCATTCACGAGCGAGACCGGTAAAGCCTCTTCTCCAGAAGAAAGATCTTCAAGTAGAAAACTATCCAAACCAAACTTGTTCCATTTTTGAACTTCTTTCCACATGGCATAGCCAGAGGGTTGGCCTTGTTTCCTCTCCAGTCTGAATCTAAATACCTCGAAACCGAATTCCCCTTGTCCTTTCCACCATTCCGACACCGAGTAGAGTCCGTCGTACATATAGATCTTCCTCTTCTTGTCGCTCGGGTCTTCCAAACCTCTGATCACTCTAACTTCATTCCCATTTGCAACGCTTTCTTTTAACGCAAGGTTACTCCCTCCTTTGAAATTCTGGTCAGCAATTTGTCGACCGTTCGTATCCAATCCACCTGAACCGGTATAAACCAAAGTGTGTGGATCATCTGTTTGATCATTGAAAAGTCCTGACGTGACTACACTTGTAGCTAAATAGGTCTGTGTACTTGCGCCGTCTTCAATCGTCAAATAGTCGATGCCGCCGACCATTTGTATGTGGAGCCCTATTAAGGATATTTCGCATCGACAGTAGAATATATCGCCGACTAGAATCCCCGGAACCGGACCGATTCTCCTATTCCTGTTGGTCATCACCCCAAGATTTTTGCAATTAGCTTGCGCGGTTTGAAGCACGGTTTTCACGTCCTCTAGCTGACACAACCGACGTCTAACCGCGTCAAACCGCATCAAAACCGATTCAACTAGCTCCTTGTATCCGGTTTCTCTCTCTGCTTCAGTTATCTTCGAGTCAAAACTCGGACATGATTTAATCATTTTGTTGTTGGGATCATAACTTCGCGGCTTTTTTGCAGATTTTTTTGAACCCTTTGGTCGGCCACGTCCTCTTTTGATCGGTATTTCATCATCGTATGTTGTAAATGGTGTAATCGTTTGAAGCGGTGAGACCATTGGAGAAGGAGGCGTGGTTGGTGGTTCAGCATTGAGGTCAATGGATGCTGAAAAGGGTGTGATTATTCGAAGCGGTGAGACCATTGGAGAAGGAGGTGTCGTTGTGTCTGGTGGTGTGTCTGGTGGTTCAGCATTGAGATCAATGGATGCTGAAAAGGGTGTGACCATTCGAAGCGGTGAGATCATTGGAGAAGGAGGTGTCGTTGTGTTTGGTGGTTCAGCATTGAGATCAATGGGTAGTGTGACAATTCGAAGCGGTGTTGGCGATGATGTGTTACCGGCTCGCAAACTTCTGAGCGATTTTGCCTCGTTTGGATTAGACGTATCCATTGCCAAAAAACAATCCTGCAAAAACCAATTATGAAATGATTAGTTAAAGAACCGTCAAACGAACATAAATCATAATGACAAACAACACAAGAAACTAGAGCACGAAATAAATAAAGGGTCCCGAGATTTAAAAAAAAAACCCGAAAATTCAAAATATAATTACATATTAAAACAAATATGTACATAGTTTAAAATAAAAAATGTCTAAAATTACAATTATAGAATGAATATATTAGTTATATTTATTTAAATAATCTAAATACTCTTAAACAGTGCCGGCCCAATATAAAATGACGCCTAAAGCATTTTTAAAATATTTTGCCCTGTAGGGTTTCGAACCCCTTATCACTAGGATATATCGGGAAGGACTAAACCACTATACTAAAAAAAAATTGTTTGTAATTGCTGCCCCTTAAATAACTATAAATGTTGGCGCCTAAAGCCTCATGCTTCATGGGCTTTAGCCCCGGGCCGGCCCTGCTCTTAAATATGCAAAAAGCTTTAGTTATATATGTTAAAATCATATATATTTTTGCGAAAATTGAACCAAAATTCATTTAAATTAAATAAATTTTTCGTCTTTTGGAAACCCATACCGACCTGACCCCGAGCAAAACCGAACTAAACCCGACCCAAAAAGTAAAAAAAAAAAAACTGAATGAATTTATAGTCCCAAACCCAAAAAATTCAAAACCTGAAATATCCCATCCCGAACCCGAACAGATACCCGAAGTCCCAAGCCTAGTTGAAACCCATGAATCACTTAACAACAAAACGTGTGAGAGTAAAGAAGCAAATAAAATGCAACCATAAAATTAGGCGTCCGATGAATGAATATTAATGTTAACCACAAAGTAATATCGAATCCGACAAAGTCTTAACATCGGATTCGACGAAATCTATTTGCATTGAGAATAGAATATTACCGATCTAGCCGCGAAAGTAAAAAATGTCGCCGGAGCTTCTTCAGAAAGAGAAAGAAAAGGAAATATATTGACGCGTCAGATTTGACCAAAAATAATTTCTGATATGTGTAATTTGAGTGAAAGATATAGGGGGTTTTCTCAATTATCACATCTTATCAATATGGCAGTTTCTTGATTTTAGATTTTGTTAGGATTTATTACCATAATTTTTTAGAGAAAGAGCCTTAATTGAAGACTTTCACATTTGCTATTTTAAAAATATTAATATATTTTAATAATTTTAGTGACATTGTTGTTTTTACCACAACATACTAGGTTGGTGTAAAGTATACAAATGTAAATAAATAGTATGCTATTACATAAGTTTCTTAAATACTATTGATTTATTTTTGGGCGAGTCAGGTAAAAAAAAAGTTCATAAAAATGCCGGTATTTTAAAAATGCAAAATCGGGTGTTGGTATAAATATCATATCTCGTGGGTTTGCGGGATACCCACAATTTTTTTTTAACTTCAATTTTAAATATAATATTTATATTTATTAACAATTATTATTAAAATAATCATAAAGTAAAAAAATATTGATAAATTATTTAATAATTTTTTAAAATTCTTAAAAAATAAATATTTCTTATTGATAACATTCAATATTTTTTTCTAAAAATTTTATTTTGTTAAAAATATATAATTTAATTGTTATTATTATTTAAAAATATGTGGGTTATCTGCGGGTATCCGCAAACTCAAGTGGGATAGATACAAATAGAAAATTTGATGTTTTAAAAATTTGAAGGGACATGTCAAAGCAGGTCAAAAAATCGTCTTTTTGTCTTCAATTATTCAATTATTTTTAACAAAAAGATTGAAAGTTGACGTTATTGCAAGACAAATGTACTAACGTATTCAAATGTGTGAAGGTGCGCTCCGAGCATGGTTTGAAGCAAGAAGTTAGGAAAATAATATATTTTCTGTCAATCTAATTAAAATTATGCTGCACTTGATGTAAGAGAATTTTTTGGGTTTGAATTAATTTTACATCCAATTCAAAAGAAAAATACTAATGTAGTGTATAATTTCAGAAATTGTAGTTAATACTAATGTAGTTAATGAAATTGTAGAAGAGGAGTAGAGAAGGAGAGATGAGAGAAAAGGAGAAAGAATACAAATTTTTAAGGGCTGTTTTCACTTTTACACCACAAATTGAAGTCAAATGCAAAACTAACCTCTTCAATTTTTTTTATTTTTTGTCCAATTATTTACGAGAATGCCATTACTATTACGAGTGGTAGACCTCAACAGAGGTCTACGAGATCTGCATAAAGACCAAATACCCCTTATCTTCTACACTTAATTTCCAAAATGCCATATCATCAATATTGCCAACCACCATTTTCGCCCAATTTGGAGCTGTTAATGCTCCGAAAACTCACTTTTGAGCTACCATTGCTCATTCTCTCATCTCATAAACTCTTATTCTTCCATTTTCTCCCAATTTTCATCCCAAAAACTCTATAAGCAAACTCAAATCTTGGATCTTGGCATTTCCGATTGTTTATCTTACAGCAACGACCGGAGCTCGTTATTGAAGGCTTAAATCGAAGTTATCAGCCCTCTAATAGCCTTTCTCCGACGGTCATGTAACTTTTCTTCCACAATTCTAAGAATTTCAGTTTTGGTCCGCGAAAGTAGACCTCAGTTGAGGTCTACTATTACTTTGTAGACCTCAGTTGAGGTCTATTATCACTTAGTAGACCTCAGTTGAGGTCTACTGGTCAAGGCAGGGTAGACAGCGATATTTCCTTTGCAAACAAAAAAAACTAGTCGTAGACCTCAACTGAGGTCTACTCCACGTGGAGGTTAGTTTTGCAATTGATCGAGAAAAATGTTTTTGTCTGGAGGTCTACCGCACAGAGCTACTCCACGTGGAGGTTATTTTTACAATTGATCGAGAAAAATGTTTGTTGGAGGTCTACGGCTTAGGTCTACCTACAAAAAAAAGTTGGTTTCGCAGTTGACAAAAGTTTGACTTTCCTCAAAAAGGTCTACCGTTAAGGTCTACGGGGTCTGGTAGACCTCAGCTGAGGTCTACTAAAATATCTGGTCAACGCAAAAAAATTGAGGTCTACAGGAAAGGTCTACCAGAGGAAAGTCAAACTTGGGTCAACTGAAAACTAACCATTTTGAGGTCTACTTTTTGCGGTAGATCTACATGGTAGACCTCGTTGTGCTCCGTAGACCAATTAAGAGGTCTACTAATCAAAACGAGGTCTACCGCAACAAACATTTTTCTCGATCAATTGCAAAACTAACCTCCACGTGGAGTAGACCTCCGCGGTAGACCTCCGGTCAAAAACATTTTTCTCGGTCAATTGCAAAACTAACCTCCACGTGGATAGACCTCAGTTGAGGTCTACGTTCTAGGTCTACTATTATGTGTTATTTTGTAAATCGTTTTTTTGGTCAATATATCTAGTATTTTGAAATTTTTCTTGAACAGTTGTGTTTTTTTTTCTTGCTTATATATGAGTTTCAAATGTTCATTTGGTGTGATTAAGGCTCTACTTATGTTGTTTTGTTTGTTTTTTTTTTTGTTGCAGAAAATGGTTTGTTTAGCTTCCGTCTATGGAAAATGGCTGATGGTAGAAGACAGGTCATGGCATTTTGAGGTGGATAAAGGAAAAGGAGGGAGAGTGTTCTACTTGCGGGATGGTTGTACCCATGAGGAGCTTGTGAGAATGGTACAGTCTGACTATATGTTGGATATGGAAGCAGAGCTGGTGGAGATATCTTATCCATTGCCAGATGTGATGCTCCATCAAATGCCCTCGGACTTTCCTCCTATGTACGTCACCAACGATGGGCAGGTTCATAGCTTGATAGAGTTAGGCAAAACGCATGTGCTGCGCCTTTGCATCTCTGTTCGAAACAAGGATAAAGTTGAGGAGCGAGATGAGGATAGATATGTCGATGAGGATGAGAATGACGAAGAGGAGGAACTTTCAGATATAAATTGGGATGCAAATTCAGATGAAGAAGTTGAGGAAGAGGATGATGATGTAGGGGACGATGACTATGTGGATGAAGCTTTTGCAGGAAAGAAATTGGATGACACGGACCCAGACTATAGCGAGTATGGGAAAGTTCAAGATGAAGATGATTGGGAGAAAAAATGATTTGAGGAAAGGCTTCGCAAAGGTGATTTGAATGGTCAAGGTGGAGGAATCAATGGAAATGGGTCAGGCGCTATATATGTGAATCAGAGCTATGTAAGCAAGGATGCTCTCATATCTGCCTTGCGACTAAAGACAGTGGTGTCCAGATTCGCCTTCAAGGTTTCTAAGTCTACTACTAAGCTGTTTGTGGCCAAATATTTCGTAGATTGATGCATGTGGATGTGCAGAGCTGCTATAAAGAATGAAGCAAAGTGGTTCTGGGTGACAAAGTATGTCAAGTTTCATACATGTTCTGTTGTGGACCGTGCCGGATTCCGTAAGGGATGTACTCCAAGGTATCTTGGACAGATCTTTGTAGAGCGGTTTGGAATCATTGATGGAATTGTCCCGAGACATATTGCAAACTCAATGAGGGTGATGCTTGGAATTAAGCTTAATTATATCACTGCTTACAGAGTTTTGAAATTTGCGAAACTTTTCATTAGGGGAACACCAGAAGGTGGATACGCGAAGTTGCCCTCGTACTTGAGAAGAGTGAAGCAGTCAAACCCGGGCTCCGTGACTGACATCGTATGTGATGAGATGGGTCGATTCAAATACTGCTTCTTATCCTTAAATGCTTCAATGTTGGGATTTCAGTATTTGAGACGCGTTATTGTGGTAGATGGGACTCATCTAACTGGAACGTATGGAGGAGTTTTGCTTGTTGCAGCCGGACAGGACGCTAATTTTCAGGTCTTCCCGTTGGCTTTTGGGATTGTAGATGCCGAGAGTAACGAATCTTGGGGTTGGTTTTTCGACAAGTTGCAACAATGCTTTTCACCTCATCCCATGGTGATAGTTTCGGACAGGCATCCCTCCATACGTAATGCATGTCTCCGTTTTCTACCTTGGGTTACTAGAGGTATATGTTACTACCATCTTCAACATAACATAGTCACAAAATACAAAGCAAAGGACATCATGTATTTGGTGAAAGGAGCTGCCTACGCCCATACGCTCATGGAGTTTAACCGTTGCATGGCCGCAATCCGAGCTGCTAAACCGGAACTTGCACAATACTTAGAGGAAGCGGATCCTAAGTTGTGGTCTAGAGTACATTTTCCAGGGGATCGGTACAACATTAAGACGAGTAACATTGCTGAATCTATCAATTACGCACTGAAGAGAGCCAAGGGCTTTCCAATACCTTTTCTGCTGCAATACATCCGAGAGAAGCTAGGGGTGTGGTTTAACAAAAGGCGAGAGGACGCCTTGAGTCTTCACACCCCATACAGTAAGGGAGTTGAATATTTGCTGTATGTCCGTTCACACTATGCAGAATCATACAATGTGGAACACATAGATGGATGGAAGTTCAACGTTAAGGGTGGAGGAGGACCTTATATTGTTGATTTGGAAAACCGTTCATGTGAATGTGGTGTATTCCTAGTTGAAAAAATCTCATGTTCACATGTGATTGCAGCGGCTACTGAGGCAAACATACACATGTCGCAAAACGTTGCAACGACTTACACGAAAGAGGCGCTATACGCGACATATGCACATCCCATATACCCCGAGGCAACACATGATGTAGAGCCAGAAGAAGACATTTTCCTCCCTCCAGATGTTAAGCCAGCTCCTGGCTGGAAAAATAAATCTAGGTTTCTAACATGGCTAGAATTGTCTAAGAAGAGACGCACCAAACCAAGAACGATGCACAAAATTTATAGTTGTTCGAAGTGCCGGCAACCGGGGCATACCCGTCCTCATTGTGTAAGTGTCTTACAACTCACTGTGTATTCATGGTTAATGTTGATTACATGTGTTTTTAAAAGTTGAATTGTTTGCACTGATTTAGGTGAACAACGAAGATGTAGACTGAAAGAGAGGTCTACGACTTAGGTCTACGCAGGAGGTCTACGTCGTAGATCTACGCGGTAGGTCTACGAGGTAGGTCTACGCGGTAGGTCTACGCAGGAGGTCTACGTAATTGGTCTAAGCAGGAGGTCTCCAGCTTTTTCATGTTTTTTTATCTAAGTCGCAACCTATGCAGCTTATGCAACCTATGCAGCTTTTTCATGTATCAGAACCTATGCAGCTTTTTCATGTATCAGAACACTTGCACTAATTTGAGATCTACATTAGAGGTCTACTCCGAAAACAGTTACATTATGATTCATCAACAAGGTTATAGGTTACACCAAAAACATATAGAGCGTCAGTTATAGGTACAGAGAAAAAATGGTACCATAGCGCTTTTCCAAAGTAAACCCAGTTAATATACTGGTAGACGTACCCGGTAGACCTCACACATTTATATGTTTTAACCTAAATGTCTTTGCTTATCTATAAATGATTCATTTGTATTCAATCATATTTTTTGTAGATGATAATGTCTATATTTTAATTATTCATACAAGTGTTTTTGTCAAATTTTTTTTTTTAATTTTTAATTTAAATTTAAGATTTAATTATTTGGTAGATCTACCTGGTAGATCTACATGGTAGACGTACCCGGTAGATCTACATGGTAGACGTACCCGGTAAACCTCACACATTTATATGTTTTAACCTAAATGTCTTTGGTTATCTATAAATGATTCATTTGTATTTAATCATATTTTTTGTAGATGATAATGTCTATCTTTTAATTATTCATAAAAGTGTTTTTGTAAAATTATTTTTTATTTAATTTTTAATTTAAATTCAAGATTTAATTATTTGGTAGATCTACATGGTAGATCTACATGATAGACGTACCCGGTAGACCTCACACATTTATATGTTTTAACCTAAATGTCTTTACTTATCTATAAATGATTCATTTGTATTCAATCATATTTTTTGTAGATGATAATGTCTATCTTTTAATTATTCATACAAGTGTTTTTGTCAAATTATTTTTTATTTAATTTTTAATTTAAATTTAAGATTTAATTATTTGGTAGATCTACATGGTAGATTTACTTTACCCTAAACCCTAAATCGAATAATTTAGATAAAATTTTGTAACAATGTGCTTGCCCTATTGTCATTTTACAGTTTGAATAACAAATAAACGAACATTGAATCGTATAATAAACCAAAAACAACAATTGGTCTAGAAATTTTCAAAACCCTACAACTTACACCATTCAACCCTAAACAATCTACTCAAACTCTTATCCTTATGAACTATATATTCATGATATTTATAGATTCATGCATTTTTCTGAGATCATATTTTTAGTAGACGTTAAATGTCTATTATTTCGTTATTTGTGAAAATAATATTTCAAATTATTTTTTTTTAATTTTTAATTTAAATTTAAGATTTAATTATGTGGTAGATGTACCCGGTAGACCTCACACATTTATAGGTTTTAACCTAAATGTCTTTACTTAAATGATTCATTTGTATGCAATAATATTTTTGGTAGATGATAATGTCTATCTTTTAATTATTCATACAAGTTTTTTTGTCAAATTTTTTTTTTAATTTTAAATTTAAATTTAAGATTTAATTATGTGGTAGATCTACCTGGTAGATCTCCATGTTTGTCTACCACAGCGTCTGGAGGTTAAAATCGTAATCGTGACATGCGTTTTTTTGTTTGTTCATAAGAGAGTGTGAGGTACTGTTACTGTAGAAAATGTTAGTTTTGCAATTGTTTCAAATTGTGGTCTAGTTGAATAGAAAAAATCAATTTGTGGTCTATTTTTGGCAATTCCCCCAATTTCTAATTGTCGTGAAGTTTTTTTTATTTGTAGTTTCTAAAATTATTGCAAATTTCGTCCCTTTTTTTATAGTGTGTTTTTTATTTCTGTTAGTTTTTTAACCGAAATCTATTTCGGTCATGTCGACACTACAAAGAAGTCCATTTTAGCCAGTGCATTCATATTTTGCAGGTTTGAGTTGCACGTTTTTTAAGTTGGGGGTTATTATTTTTGCAAAAACAATTTTGTTCGCGGGTTTTTTGCAAAAAAAATCTTACGAATTTCGCCACAAATATAATGAGGTCTTATATTTCCGGTGACTTTGGATTTTGTAGGATTGACTTGGACGATTTTTAAATGAGGGTTTGATTTGCAAAAAGAATTTAGTTTGAGATTTTCTTTTTGCACAAAACCCATGAAATGACGGAGCAACTAATTATTTGACTATAGCATTTATTAATTTACTTAAGTATGATAATGGTTTAATATCTACTAGGTCTTTTATCCTCGTTATGCGCGGATCTGTTTAAATAATCGGGTTTGTTTTTTGGTAATTTAAAAAAACAATTATAATTTTTTTTATGAATTTACATAAATTTATTCTATGTGTTTAAATAGTCATTATGAATAGCCACTTTAAAATACATTCTAAAGGTAGAAATAAACTGTGTAACACGTAGAACAATTGTCGAACAACTCTACCAACTCGTAGAACGTATGGTATTTAGCATCAGGCAAATTCTACGATGGTAGATGACTGAACAGACGGTAAAAATCGTGTTCTACTACGGTTAGATGTGAGAGCATCTAGTAGAAGACATATTATACTTTGAAAACCGAACTTGTATAACCAAACTTCATTTAATTTTCTGAACTTCAAATTTCAAAAAACAAATGTGAAAAAATTCTCTAAAATCTTAATATAATATTACTGAATTTATTTAAAATTTTAGAAAAAAATTTAAGTTATAAAAAAATTATTTCATATTGTTAACATATAAAAGGGTATTAGAGTCCAAATTTGGAAAATTTCAAAAAATGTGTAATTAACAGGACAAAGTTCTCTTTTTTGGTATATTCACAATTCTTCCATATTTATTTCATAATATTCCACTATAGTGTGAAGACCATTTTAAATTCATAACGTGATCATATCTGTTTTTCTAATAACATTGTATAACAAACTCAGTCTTGTTTGGTTGGAGGTAATTTCATACACTGGACAGATGGAATCGATTTGGTCTGCATAGTTTGTTTAATCTTATGAATCACATTGAAACCTGAGGAATATAATATTGATTGATCATTTTCCATGTTTACTTGGTTTATGATTGCTTCCTCCCTAACTACAGTAAGGCACATATTCTATGCTTTAGCTAGAGGCAATATAAAACAAATTGAAGAAATAAGCATTGCGTCTTCGTCCACCTCATTCTTTGCCTTCCAAAGAAAACAAAACCTGTATTTGAATAGAATCTGACTTGTCCAATTTCATGAAAACCCTCGACATTATCTATATATGTGTGGAATAATATGTTTGATGATGTCTTGTATATAACAGTTCCTTCTTCCCAATCATGTCAATGAGTTTGCCTAGAACACGTACCGATGGAGCGTTTAGGACTTTCGGCCTCTACTGGTGCTACCACTGTCATCGTACGGTTAGGATTGCATCCTCTAACCCGTCAGAGATAGCGTGCCCTCGATGCTTGAGACAATTTGTCGTAGAAATTGAGATGAGACGGCCTCGAGCTGCTTTTCCTCCTTTCGATGCTTCTCCTGAGACTCGTCTCCTTGAAGCTCTATCTCTCATGTTTGATTCTCCAATCAGAGGTGGTTTCAGTGCAGACCCATTTCTCAGGGAAAGATCAAGAAACACCGAACCAGAACCAAGACCCCGGCCGCAACATCGGCGACGTCACAGCCTTGACAATGATAACAATGGCGGTTTACCTCCACCAAGAAGAACATACGTAGTTCTCAGGCCCATTGATCCAACTAGTCCACTTGGAAACATGATCGAGCCACCGCCACCACCACCACACAGGCGTGTGAACCCGAATGATTTCTTTACTGGAGCATCAGGCTTAGAGCAGCTGATTGAACAACTAACACAAGACGACAGGCCTGGACCACCCCCAGCACCGGAACACACCATTGATGCACTACCGACCGTGAAGATAACACCACAGCATCTAACCAACGACATGTCCCAGTGCAGCGTCTGCATGGAGGAGTTCATCGTAGGCAGGGAAGCTACAGAGCTACCGTGTAAACATATCTACCATAACAGTTGCATAACTCCATGGCTCAGGCTTCACAACTCATGCCCTATCTGCCGCCGTGACCTGCCACCTGTCAGTACCGTTTCTGGTACTCAGGAAAGGAGAGATCATGTTAGAGAAGACATACCTGAAAGAAGGCGTACAAGGTGGATGCAGCTCGGGAACATTTGGCCTTTTAGGGCAAGGCAAAGGATTACTCTACAAGACACAACACACATAAATCCTCGAGGTAACAGGAGCTAAAACTGAATATCTCAACGACAACCATCTTTCTAACATTGGAGTCTCTATGATTTAAGAAATACTAACAATATTGTTAAAGGACATATGAGAAATTGTCTGTCTGAATATATCTATATATCTAAGAAATAAACTCAAGCCAAATATTTAATGTTATTAGACAGCGAATTGATTAACGAGCCAAGAGATGAGTATTAACACTTCCTATGATTCATGGATATGCATGTACTTGTCACCGTTTCGAGATAAACTCAAAGATTCAAAGTTGGAAGACTTTTCATATGCTTTGACAGTTAAAAACAAAGAATTATAGGGAACCAAATGATGATCAGCTAGAGATAAACTGTTGATTCAGAGTTTTAAGACTTTCATCATTCACCGTTCAGAAAATATTAATCGACATACATGTGTTTCTAAGAGATTTACTAGTTTCCTTTATTTGACATTAGAGTGCTCCTTTTTATCAAATCACAAACAGCTATCTTACGTCTTTTTCCAAAATGAACTCACACTGTAGCTTGCTAGCTAAATTTTTTTTTTTTAAAAAAGCCTCGTTGCCGGGATTCGAACCCGGGTCTCACGGGTGAGAGCCGAGTATCCTAACAAGCTAGACTACAACGGACTATTGATACCTACAGACAGCTATATAATTAATAATGTAAAACAAACAGAGCAAAGCTTGCGTCACAAGTCATTCTCGGCTCCATGCTAAAAAAATAAAAATAAAAAGAGTGGGTGGCTCAAGATCTCTCGCGACGTCCCCATGAAACTAATTTTGATTCATAAAGAGTGCGAACCTCATGGTTTGATAGGTAAAAGTAAGTTTGATGTCCCTTCATGATTATTTGTATATACTGGCCATTAATTGGTATCAAGCCCATAATCTTTTGTATGGGCTTTCCTGTTATTAATAGGCCCGAAACTGTTAATTATGATTCATATATCAAACTTACTCACCTTGTACTACAAACATAGTACGCATAGGTGATAGGTGCGGTGGGCACTGGGCACACTCGTGAAAATACGTAAATGTGTACAAATTACTTAAAATAAATAAGAAAGAAGCGCAAATATACTCTAACCTTTGACATTTTTGATTGGTAACTAAGAGAATAGCCGTATCATACGTAATTATGCCTGATCTTATCAACAATTTTTTTGTAACCTAATATCGATATTCGTTATTCTGCGGTTTCTTTGATAAACAAATAATATATGAATAGTGCTGTCAGTTTTTATATATATATCCAATAGAAATAGTCAAATATAAGATCATGTAACCAAGATTACATAATCTTTACTTCCTTAAAAATAAAATGTCGAGATGAAATAAAAAGGTTTTTTTTTTTACTTACAATGAGGGGTAAAAATAGTTATAAAAAAAAAAAACCAACTATAACATAACTTAGTCTAATGACAAAACATCAAGTAAAACGTTAAAAGGAGGCGGAAGGTAAAGATAAGTGTAATATAAGAGAACTTTCGCAACTCGTACGAGAACGATCAAGTAAAGCTATGTTGTCTAAATTGAAAAGAGAAAGTGATTAGGACAATAAATAACAAAGACAAGTCAAATCAGAAAGAGAGTGATAGGGTTTCCGGAAAAGGAAGAGTAGAACCTGCGAATGTGAGTTAATGAGTAGAGTGTTCTCTACGTGTGATGTGAACTGTGATGCTTCTTAGCTTTGTGTGTTTCTATTAAACTCAAGTGGGTTTGGTGGACTTTCCTTTTGACTTTTCTATTTCAAATTATAGAATTTCTTATTTTTTAATTGGAAAGAAAATGATTTAGTGTAATAACGATTATAAAGTTATCAATTTTGTTTCTAAATAATTTCTATATATGTATAATGTGTTGAGCTGATTTTTTTTTTTTTTTGGCATATTAACTTGCAACAAATTTTTGTAAGGAAGTAAAAAGTGATCTACAACGACATGTAAAAACTGTACTCATGATCATGTTTTCCCTGCTCAAATTACATATATGCCGTTACTTATTAATTAAGTTCATGTTTTTAAACCTAATATTGAACCAACAAGACACTATAATGGTCGATTACTTTTGTGATAGATTAATCTGAATTTTGAACTCCGAGCTACAATAGTATTTTATCCCAAACTATTATATAGTACAATGTAAAGGTTCTTAATGTTTCAGTCAAAAACATTAAAATCTAATCGCCACGTCCCTTCATAACAGGTAGCTAATTTATCATTAAATATCAAATCGACTATAAGCCCTTCTAATTCAGTAATAGGCACAATAAAATTTAGTACAGGACAAGAAAAAGAGGGCATATATATTATGAAAATGCTTATCTTTAAGTGTAAAGTAGTGGATGCATGAATAATGGATGGTATTGAATAGATAGATAGCTAGCGAAGGTAAAGATAAGCTTTAATTAAAGAGAGGGAGTAATGAAGTTATACGAGCATGGAAACCTGACTAAACCCTAATTTCTTCTTAGCTTTCTTCCCTTTTTTGGCAATCGTCCCATCTCTCACTGTCATAGTCCCAACCCTTTTTTAAAAATAAATATAATTATTCAATGGGTTACTTTAAAAAATAGACCCAAAATTGAGATCAATTGCAAAAGTAACTTTCATTGCAAAATGTGTTTTTTTTTTTTACCTTCTTCACTCTTCCCATATTTACGTAATAACGAAAATGTCATTACTTTTTTCTTTGAAGTCTATCCGTGAAATCTGCTACGAAAACCAAATATCCAAATAAACCTCATCTTCTTCACTTATTCACGAAAATATCATCACCATGAATTCATCCAACAACCAAGTTCAACCGAAATAAAGCTTGAATGCATGATTTTCTCTTCAAACATATCTACAAACTCATTCTATCATCTCATAAAGTTATATTCTTCAATTTCTTCTCCATTTTCACCCCAAAAACTCACATTTTCATCTTTTCAAAATTTATGTTCTTAGATCTTGCCATTTTCGGTCAGTGAGATCATGCTAACGGTTGAGGAATTTTGTTGAGGCTCTAAATTGAAGTTATGGGCCGTCAACATAACTTAAGATCACGGCAAGGTAAAAATCCAGTCGATCTGAGTGAATTTAACATATTTGCCGCGAAGTAGACTTCATAATGAAGTATATTCACGTAAATAGACTTCAATACGAAGTCTACTAGTTAACGAACATGTTAGTTTTGCAATTGACTTTACAAAATTTTGGAGAGTATACTTCACAATGAAGTATGCGCCATATTCCTTTGAAAACAAAAAAAATACGGCTTAGACTTCATTATTAGTCTACTTCAAAACAGGTTAGTTTTACAATTGACCAAACAAAATACTTTTTAAGAGAAGTCTATCCGTGAAGTCTACTTCAAAAAAATGTTAGTTTTGTAATTGACCAACGCTTGACTTTTTGGGAAGTCTACACCGGAAGTCTATTTAGGCCGTATTAGACTTCACAATGAAAGTAGATGCTAAATGTTTACATCTTATTTATGTATAATTTTTTTTAATCAAAAAAAATTGTTATAATTTTATAATTTAAATTTAAGCTGTGATTAGAAAATAGGCTTCATAACAAAGTCTACTATATAGTAGACTTCATGAGTAGACTTTATACCGGGTAAAATAGTTATTATGACTAGCGTTTTTTTTTGTTCAAAATAGTGATGTTTGTAATTTGACAACCCAAAAAAACTAGTTTTGACATAAATATAATAAAAAATAATTTTGCATTTCAAATCAATATGCGGTGTATATTGAAAAATTCCCCCATATTCAATCACCTTTTCGAGGATGCAGACATATATATCTTATCAGGATTTCTAGTCCACAATTACCCTAAAGTAATATATTTCACTTATATCTCTGGTCTATGATGTTTCAGGCCAAAATATGGAAGAATACACATTTACATCACAATTCCAGTTATGAGATATGCTATCGATGAATATTGATGCAAAGAATATATATTCTTTATTGATAATTATAATTAATGTTCCTAGATTACAAAGTGTTAACAAAAACCAGATAGGAAAATCAATCAAAGACATATTTCAGAATTCGACTACCGTACGGTGTAAGAAATATGAATGTAAAAGAGCTTACTAAAAAAAGACTTCTTAATGTCAGTAATGATTGTGGCTTATTATTTTGTTAGCTTAGACATGTCGAAATCTATTGTCTGGTATATATTTTTTTTTGAAAAATCTAGAAAGATCACCTCAATCTATTTATAAATTGGCTCTAACATTAGGAGGAAACTTTAATCAAACAAAATTGTACGTATGCTAAATCTGTAAGTAGAAGTTGGAAATCTAAGGAGAGTGCAAAAAAGTTAGTCACTGAAAGAGACGTGTGATTAATCACTTGTCTCCTTCCAATTTCCCTGTGGGGCAGTGCATGCACAAAAGATGGAATCCATTCTACAGCTCTTCCTTTCTTCACTATCTTTTCAAGTTTCTCTTTTTATGCATGATAAACAGATATAACATATCATTTAACAAAAAATAATATAATTTTTATTATGATTGAAGTCGAAGCCTACTCCTTAATTTCATCTCTTCCCTATAGTTAGTATGCTAACAAATATGCTTGTTCGATCTCAAATTTCAACAAAAAGTACGGATCGGATTGATAGTTGGTCCCATGTCAAATATATCTCAATTAATTCATCCAATGAGAAAGCTCACATAAGAACTTATGAATCGTATAGAACAGAGAGAGAGAGCGTTAAAGAGGGAAGCGAACAAGGACGGGGAAATAGAGCCAATATAAAAACTTGAATTGAGGGGGAAAAGGAGTGTAAGAGTAATAGAAGGGTAATTTTTCTTTACTATAAAGTTATTTTTGATGTTACTAGAGCATAGCATATGGTTCAGCCAAAACTAACAAAATATTTGTTATTTACCAAAAGCAAAAATCTAGATATCTCTGGAATTCTTCAAATCCCATGTATAATAAATAAATTAACTATACATCAATGTTTAGTTTCTTGAATGTATGTTTATATTAGGGTCATCTTCAGTCATAGTAAGAACTATACTTTTACATGTAAAACTTCACAACGGAAAACAGAAAAATTTGTAGTGCAGTGTACAAAACTTCCTTGAACTTAAAATATAAAAGTGGCAAATCAAAAGATCCTGACTGGAATAACTTCTGCTTTTGAGTCCAATGTATGTATAGTTGAATCGATGTGTCTGAAGAAGATCCATTGTTTTGGTTGGTTCTCGACAGTTATATAGACGATTTTTGTCTTTAATTTATAAATATTAATGAATGAAAGTTTCACGATGAAGGAAAAAGTTGTAAAGCATGACAACTTATTTTCTCAGCTTTGCAGAGAAATCATTTTGCATGAAATTTTCTGAGAGAAATTTTAAAAAAAAAAAAAAAAAAAAAACAGATCAAAGATCAAAGATCAGAAAAAGGACTATTCTTAATTTATAACATGTGGGCAAGTCAAGGGTTGCTGGCATCAAACTTGAATGAATGTAATCATATTCACACCACCATGTATTATTCAATATAGAATATTTTAATATCTTAATTAGTCATATGTTTATGTCGTTTGCATGATCATGTCATATATATATACTCTATAATATTAATTAATTCATACGTGTACAAAGTAGAAGCTGGTGAACATAGAATGAGAGTTTGCTTATTTTAAAAATATATTGGAAATTTGTTTTGTCCCTCTATGTGTTAAATTTGGGCTAGTTATTAGTAGTTAGTTTTTGATAAAGAAGTTATTAGTTGTTAGTATTCATCATTAAGAATGAATTATTTATTTTAAAACATAGTTAAATCATTTTCAGCACAGATAGTCAGTTAATTATGGCAAAAAACTAATGTACGAGGTGTGATATTTAAAGGCTTGAAAAGCAAAATTAAATACCTCTGCAAGATTTTGCAGAGAGAGGTATGTATTATCACTAGCAATCGTAGCAACATAGATAAAAGTCATAAAACCTAGATCGGGTCCTTTAATTTAATTCATATATGACTTGACAAAAACAAAAACAAAAATTGTTAAAAGGTTTACTTTTTACACTTAGCCTACCTTTTAATTTAAGTCTACTAAATTACTAATGATGAATTTTTATTTATGTTGCCAAAACCTTAGTTTTAAGATGTTATTTGTGTTTTGTCTTCCTTTACCGAGAGGATTTTTTCATGTCGAAACGTATAATACTTATCATCTCTTGTAAGGAATAAATCCATGGTCTATGTCCGAATAGATTATGGAGACTTGTTGTTCCGATTTTTCTTGCCTAGCTAGGAAATTATAAAGTAGCTAATAGTAGAACCGGTAAATGTGAGAGCTTGATCCTATTACATATTAGTGTATTACTCAATGCAGATAATTGAGATGTGATTAAGATAACTGATATGCGATTGCCTAAATTAATCGGCTAGTATATTTCTCATTCATTTGTGATTATTGTATATCCTTAGTTACCTTTACAACCTCTGTATAAATGTAACAACATATTGTTCGATGGTAATCATCTCTCAATCCATAATACTCTATCTCTCTCATAGATCCATGGTTTATGCCCACAAAAAAACATTATCACCTCTAAAATCGTGTCTGCACCACAACTCCTTGGTTTAAGGTATTACTTATTTGTTTTCTTTACAACCATTAATATATTATTTGTTGTTACAATCAAGAAAAAAACTGATCATTTTTTGTTTTAACTTAACAAATAAATACTTGAACCATCTTTTACTCTCTCTATACCTCTCACGGTCTCACTACGTTTGAACATCTCTATATATACGAGCCTTCCTAGCTCATAAAATAACAAACCCTGACTCTACATATTTCTTCTTATTCTCTCTAGCTATCTCTCTCTCTCTCTCAAGAGTGGTTTTCAATCCATTCGATAAAGGTCATGAACCTTGAAGAGAAACCAACCATGGCTTCATCAAGGGCTTCACCACAAGCCGAACATCTCTATTACGTCCGGTGTAGCATCTGCAACACCATCCTCGCGGTAAGTAACCCACACATAGATAGATACATACATATATATAGAAGACATGCATGAGAAGCTATATATTATTGTTTATATTGTGTATTTTTTTCCAAATTTCGAGCTAATTTATAAACCTAAATTCATCTATAGGTTGGGATACCACTGAAGAGAATGCTTGACACTGTAACGGTGAAATGTGGCCATTGTGGTAACCTCTCGTTTCTCACCACAAGTCCTCCTCTTCAAGGCCATGTCAGCCTCACCCTCCAGGTTTATAACACTTTTGCTTTATAAATGTGCACATAATTATTATCATTTATATATCTATAACAACAAAAGGTGGTGAGTCTTGGTGCTAATTCATTAAGCAGATGCAGAGCTTTGGTGGGAGTGAGTATAAGAAGGGAAGCTCTTCTTCGTCCTCTTCCTCTACATCCAGTGACCAGCCACCATCTCCTAGACCACCCTTTGTCGTTAAACGTAAGCCACAAGATTGTTAAAATACCATTCACCATTTCTGACTAATTTTTTGTTTAATTTAATTAGTCTTTTTCTACGTATGTTTTATTTCTTTAAATCTTTAAGTATGTTTGGTATTGCAGCTCCTGAGAAGAAGCAGAGACTTCCATCGGCTTACAACCGCTTCATGAGGTTTAATCTTTGACATATACTTCTTCATTTCCAAGTTATGAAATTTATTGCATAAATAATATGTAAAAATTGTATAATCATATCTTCTTCATTTTTGAAAAAAAATCTATTAGGGATGAGATACAACGCATCAAGAGTGCGAATCCGGAAATACCACATCGCGAAGCTTTTAGCGCGGCTGCCAAAAATGTAAGACAAAAATCTCTTTTTGTCACGAGTCTAGTTAATCAGGTTTAGATATGAACCATTGTTTTCATTAATATTATTTTTAAAACAATTATCTTTTTGTGTGGTTGGAAAAATGTCACAAACAGTGGGCTAAGTACATACCCAATTCTCCTACTTCCATCACTTCCGGAGGCCACAACATCAATGTAAGCTACACATACAAATCCAGTCTCCATACAAACATATATGTATAGAAATAAATTGTTGAAACAAAATGTCTTAAATGTTTTGTTTTAGGGTTGTTTGGGTCCTTTGGGATTCGGTGAGAAGAAGTGAAATCCCAAGGAAACGCCTAAAAATAACAAACGCACGTGTGCGAGACCAAACCTTTCCTACGAATGGTTATTACGGCGTCGTTTTCCCTATCTTCTGTTCTGTTGTTGTGTTGTAGTTTTTAATTTGGTCTGTGTTTTCTTTTGTTATGTCTCATGTTGCAGAAATGCTGTTGCCTTGGTTTATGACTTTATTATATTTCTGTTATGCCTGTCTTAGATTTGAAAGTTACGTTACTTGCTTTGACGTTTATGTCGGAACTTTAACTTGTCTTAATCCTATAAAAAATGTCAGCTCATTATTCGTCTCTATCTACTACAAATTTTGTCTTCGAAATATTTACAACTTTTGAACATCGTAACGTCGAATTCGAGAATCTCACATGACGTATAGTACAAAACAATAATGCAAACCAACTTTTTTCAGCGAATATTCATTACAATTATATATACAGATTGTCTGGAAAAAACAAAGACTGAAACACTGCGAAATAAGCAGAGGCATGGATATCTGAAAGCAAATTTCTTCAGACTGGTGCAAAATAATAATAACAATAATAATAAACAAAGATCAGATACAAAAACACGTGTAACCTGAATCTTTCACTCCCTTAATCTAAAAATCTCACTAATACATTCATCATCAAATCCCAAATTTTAACAAATTAATCAAACCAGCCGGTTTAAAATTAATCAAACCAACCGGTTTAAAGAAATAAGAATGTTGTTTAACGAGGGAAATAAAGCTCATTATATTCCTGCTTAACCGCATCAGTCACATTCCTCTGTTGCTCTATTCTTTGAAGATGCGACGACAATTGCAGTAGATCAACCGTGGATGATCCTTTTCCGTTACACGAACTAGATCCAGCCTTGCCAAGATCGGTCCAGGTCCACGACGGTTGCACCTGATGATGATGAGAGTCCATTCTTGAGTGATTGAGGTTTTGGTTTGGTTGAGTGATTGAGAAACTTGTGTTTGGCATTGCGGAGAAATGTTGCTGGGACTGAGCTGACAGAAGAGAGAGAGCACAAGTAGAGCGTGGCGCTGCCTCACGTAAGTCCCAAATCGAGGACACACCAGAAGTTTCCGGCGCAGGAAACATAGGCTCGTCTTTGAAACTCACGAGCCTACTTGCACGCTGGTGGTGCTCATCCATTACTCTGTATAAGACACCACCGGGAAATGCTTCTGGCAAGACCAACACACGCACTGTTAAACACAGAACCGATACAAGGGAAAAGGCAGAGACTTTGAGTACCTTGAGACGTGCGAAGAAGCTTATGCCGCTTACTCGATAGGAAATAGAACGAAGGCTTCCTTCTTCGCTCGTTGTGACCGGCTAAACGCCTTCTACAACTTCTTTTGCCATCATCAAACTCCGAGAGGAGATGAAACCTGACCAGAAGGAAACTTATCATTGATATGTTGGAACATCAAACCAAGTAACAGAGAGACAAAGTTGAGAGGAGATCAGAAGAACAAACCTGCTGCATTGTTGACAAAATCTCTGTTCGATACCGCTAACTATAACAACGGAAGTCTTCGAATGAGCATCGCAGACTCTATGCCTTTTGTGGTAATCTTTCGAATCGCTTAGATCCTTATTGCAACCATACACTTGACAAAAGGGCTTCTCCGAGCTCAAAGCTCGAGGCTTTTTAGCAGGTAGAGCAAAAGCTCTAGAGGATGATGATGTATCATCGTTGTTGCCGTCATCCAGGAAGCTCGTAAGTTTGAAATGTATCCTAGTCAGTTCTTGAGTGGCTACACTAGAGAGCTTTGAAGAAGAAGATTTACTCTCCTCCTCCTCCTCCTCCTCCTCCTCTTCCTCCACGGGCAAGAAACTGAATCCATTGGATTTATCAGCCATATGAGACATCAAGATATCATCATCATTCTCTAATTCGTTACAGAGTCCTTGTTCAAATCCAGCCATGGCTTTTCGATTCTCAGCGAAAGAATCAGAGTGTAGAAGAGTTTCGTTAGCCAAGAAAACGCTTCCACCGTAGCTCCAAGAATCCATCAGCAAATTGAAGAAACTGAGAGAAAAGTGTTACACTTTATAAATCAGTACCAAGGAGCAATTGCAAGCTTCTGTGTTTTTGTTCCTCAATGACAGCAACTCAGCAAATCGATAAGTGATGCAAAACACACAAAACCCTAAATTAGGAAACTTTACTAGTCTTGGAAATTCATTTCCTTTGTGAGTAATAACGATTCACATATTCCTTCGATTGGCACAAAACCCAGACGTAATTGACGAAGATGATCAAACCCTAACTAAGAAACAAAGAAAAGATCAATAATTTTCTTCAAAATCGGGGACGCAATCAAACAATAGGAACATAGCATAACAGGGGAAATAAAGATAGGCAAAATTTCGACTTTCTTCTAATTACAAACTAAACAGAAAGATCAAATCTTTTTCACGAGAATCGAATATAGAAAGAAATAGAAAATTGCAGAGTAAGAATCGAAATACTCACCGATTACAGTAACAGAGAGGAAGAAGAGGGAAACTATTGGATAGGACTTAGGAGGAAGCAAAGAAGAGATTGGAGAAATATAGAAATAAGTGTGATTGGGAGACGAAGGGAATAAGGTGAAGGTGACGTCGAAGCAGATACTGTTGGGTCAACATGATTTCCACTACAGCCTTCTTCTCCACAATTTTTTATTTTTTTTTTGTATTTTTATCACAGATTTTCAAAGGCCACCTGTGGATTATTTGAAACTGTATTTACTGGGTTATGGAGACAATGAACGGAAATGCCGTTAAAAGACACAAATGATGTTTGGTGTGGTAATAATAACGAGATCGTGAACTATCTCTAGTTTTTTTTTATTAGTTTAGTGTTGTTTTTCTTTAGAAATTTCACATCTAGAAAGCAAAATAACAGATCAATACGTTTTTTGTAAATTATTTTCGACTTTTGAATGAGATATTCATGAATATATAGGTTGAATCAAGTATTCACACAACTTAACTTGAATATATAGGTGGTTTCAAAATAAAAACTTCCTAGTAATGTTTTTTTTTTTGGATAAACGACATCCTATAACTGTTTTTGGTATAACATCTAAACAAATCTTTTTGGTCGAATTCACAAAATATCAGTGTAGGATTGTTTTGGTATTTCAAAATTGTAAACCAATAATAGAAATAATCTCAAAGTATTGTAATTTTTTAAACATATTTTTAATCTTGTGAAATTTATTAAAGTGATATTTGATGTGAAATGGATATAGTATTATTAAGAGGCATGCATGTATAGAACATTTGAACATAATAATATCAGACCATCTCGAACACATATACACTTATTAAAAGATGACATAAGTATGTTCACTACAATCAAGAGCGATACGTCACAATGAACATCGTAAGACCTACAATCCAAAGTCTTTTAAAAATTTGGTTATATTGCAAATTCCAATGAAACACGGTTTCTGGCTAATTATTTAGTTTGTTTGGTAGCTTTGCAATTGTAAGGATAAAAAATCATACAACCTAGGAAAAGGTTATTTTATATAGCAACTTGGAAACATTATTTTTGTTTTGTTTTATCTATTTTATCGTTTCCAAGAAAACATATTTCCAAATTAATGCACAAATTAGGAGAAGAATCTATATGGGTTTCCATAAAAGAAAAAGAAACTTGAGGGCGCAAAAAGATTAAATAAAAAATTGAAGAGATTTGGTGGTGGAGCTTGTGTGTGTCAGATACTTCACAAAACTTTAGCTTTATTACAAAATCAACCCTTTTCTTTTCTATTATTTTCTTATAAATCAGCACTTTTTATCTTTTTTGGTGGGAGCCAGAGCACACCTTGTTGGCCAACCAACCGCACTTTTCAGGTGATGGAAGCTAAACCAAGTCCCAGTTACTTTTTTTTTGGGTTCTTTTCCCTTCTCTTGTTTCTTATTAGCTAGCTATTTATATTTCTGATGTATTAATTATAGGTTCGCGTATTAGTGACACGAAAAAATTATATGGAAATTGTATGATTCATATGTTTCTCAGAGATCAGTACATAAAATTGTAAATAATTTTTCAGGTAAAAAACTAAAGGTACAAAATAAAAATAAAAAGATGTGCCTACTCACACAATATTGTCAAGGATTAATTCGGCCCAGGTTCTAATTTACCACACCAAATCCATTAAATAACGTTGCATAATTAAGGCCTGTTTCAAGCCCATTAACTACGGGCCAAACAGTCTGCATTTTCTTCCGAGTCTGTCCAACGCCAATAGTTCCATTTTTCACGACAGTTCTTAAAAAGTGATTAAAGACGAGATTACTCCTACAACTACAAGTATAACAGTCACTGTGCAGAGTGCACCAAAAAGATTAGTAATGATTTCTATCATAATATTTGAAAATGATGGAAGTCTAGGTGTTTAAACTTTACATTTTAGACCAAAGACCAGACTTTATTTGTGTTTATGATGGCATCACTAACTATATACACATAATTATAAAACTGAATCAATTTGAAAACCAAATTTTGTTTAAACAAACTGATTTTTGAAAAACAGACTATAAAAGTGTTCTAACTTTTTATACTAGATAAACCGGATCAAATTTGAATTTAGTGAATTTGGCCCGAGCCAAATAAACTGAAATTTAAAACTTTGTATTTACGTCATATTTACGTCTCAAAAAAAAAAAACTACAATCTAAATACCATTCGTGAGTGTCTTTTTTGCAAGGTTCATTATCATACCATTTTACTTTGCATAATTACCTCAACTTTATGATAATCACATGTTTGGACCCTCCACCCACTATAGATGAGAGAAGAAAGCCAAGTATTACTTATCATTTTCATATACCCGACTTCTGTTTATATTGGTGGTATGTATCATTGTTTCTAGCTCCATGAGTTTTTTCTGTTTTTTTGTTTTTTGCCAGTCGGCATGAGATTATCGTAATAAACTTAATCCTCCTATAGTCCTATCTGATTGATTTGGTTTGTTTAGTGAATAGTAATTACCTAGAACGTTTAAAAATACTAACAAGTAAGAAACACATTTCGCTTACTATTGTCACTCAAAATCAATAACGAAGATTTCTAGTGAACAATACAACTTAAATCACATTCAGAAAGAGTTTAAATCGGATATTTATCCAACGACCAACACATCATAATTATCCTTAAAAAGGCTATATACTAGTGCGTATGCCTTATGCATGCATTAATAAAATATATCAAAATACGAAATTCCAAAAGCAAGCGCAATCTATGCATGGCAAAAGCTTTTGGATCTCTTTTTTCTTCTTTTTTTTTTGGGAAAAGCTTTTGGATATATCTTTTGTCGTCGATTAGTTTGTGGATATATTTATCTAAGCAATATTGATAATCTTTTTAAGGTTAAATCAATCTTCGACCAAAACATTATTTAGACTTTGTCATATCTAAGCTCTATGACATAACTCGTGACAGGACAAAAACCTCTATAGTCATACTCATACACTCTCATACTAAACTAAGTCTTGATTATAATATTTAATGTTTATGCATGAACAATTAAACATACAAGTGGATATCGTTGTTGGTCCCCAATTTTGTCTCTCTTTCTCTCTATTTTACATGATTATTGATAGAGTTGAGAACTAGTGGCGTCATAAGTTGCAAGAGACTCATAACCGACGACAAAAAAGGCTTATAACTAACCAGCCAAACTTAACCGGCCAATTTAACTTTATTTATTTGTCCCTTGTCATTTCTGTGGTTCTCAATTAATTGATTTTTTTTTTTCACCTTATCACTATGATTATCAACGATATGGTCAGTAGCATTGCTCAATTCTTCATTTGTTGATGTAGCTAAGTACTGACAAATTGCTTCATCGAATTTCTCTAATTTCTACTTAATTAAAAATGGATTATCACGTAATCTGATAATTAAAATATTAACAACGTTGTACAAATCTTATTTTACAAGGAAAATACGTAAAGAGATGGAATCAAAAATCCATGTGAGAGACAAGAAAACTAGGTATGTATCAATCTACCCTCAAATCTCATACCAAAAAAAAAAAAAAAAAAAAAAACATTGAAGCTTCCACAATCAAATCCCGGATATCCAAACGAAATTACATGTAACTGCAGAATAATGAGACAAGAACAAATCGAAAAAGACAATTTGTGATGACACTCAGAGCCAGAGATCATACATGAGTGTTGTTGATGTTAGCTACATTGGTAGTCTCGTAAACAGGCAAGCCTCCACGAGACAACTCATAGTTCTGCAACTCGAATAGATCAGAACTTGAATCACTCTCCATTCCATCATCATCATCATCTCCCTCTCTCTTTATTCTTCGATCATCATCATGATCATTATCCCAAATCTTCTCTTTCTCCGAGAGACTCTCCATCACCTTGAGTTTCTCATCCAGCCAAGACAACTCTTTTATGGTCTTCTTTTCCTCTATTACTTTCACTTGGTTTGTGGCAGAAGTATAATTCAAAAACTGCTTGTAGTTCTTGGTGGGAGTGTTTAAGTAAGGAGGAGGAGTTCTAAAACCCGAGCTTGATGAAGAAAGTAGAGATTTTGATGAGGAGGATGTCGTTGTGGTGGTTGTATTAGATCTGCTTGATCCCAAGAAATGGCTAATACTGCTTCTTCTCCTCCTTCTCATCCATCCTCCTCCGGGGTTCTCATCTTCGACTTCTTGATCCGTTGGCTTTGACTTTGACTTGTTCTTCTTCGAACCCGCTTGATGGAAGAGAGAGTTCAAGAAGCTAGCGATTTTCCCACCTGGTGAGCTTGGTTGCTTGTGTCTCACGTTACCAATCCTCTTCATTGTTGTAGCTTCTTGCTTTTCAAGATGATCTTGGTGAAGATGATGCACTTGCTCCGAACATCTAATCGGCAAATCCAAGCTGATTCTTCTTCCTCCTCCTAATATTCCCCATCTCCTCCGATTCTCCTCTCTCGCCGCGCTGTAGCCATACTTTTGTGTGTGTCTATGGTCGCCGGAGAAGGATTCGTTGTAGCCGGAGAAGTACACGGCGGCCTCAAACACGTCAAGCTCACCGGAATGAGCACCATTGCCCTTGTGGGAAGATATTCTCTTAGAGAGCTTATCTGGTTCTACTGATGAGATCCCTTTCATGGACATTATTTAATCAGGGTTTGAAGATCAAATACTTGGATGAGATCAGGAGTCTCTTTCTCTGCTAGATTTGCGGAAAAGAGGAACAAGTTGATAGGAAATGATAGAGTGAAAGATAAGGTGTTTAGGTTTATATAACAAATGATGTGATATGTAACTCCTTCGTAATTAGATAAGGTGATAGACTCATAGTTTGTGAATAGGGGTGATTTCAAAACTACACTTAAACATTTCCCGAATTGCAGATCTACACCCCTCTCACTTTTTAAAATACTTACACCCCATTTTTCCTATATCATCCTTACCCTTCTAACATAATCACAAAAATGCCATTAAGTAGACTTCTTTATGAAGTCTACTTTAAATGATAATGTCCAAACCAACCTCATCTCTTACACTTATTCACGAAAATGCCATCCACTTCAATTCATCCAATATCCATTTTCAACCATAATCAAGCTTTTAATGCTTCTTCTTCCCATTTACACCACTTAAATCTCATTCTATTCACTCTAACCTTCTTATCTACCATATTCTCTCCAATTTCATCACAAAAAACTCTATAATCCATCTCTCAAAATTTCAAGTTATTGTATGATACCATTTCCGGTCACCAAGCTCACGGCGACGGCTGGGCTTCTCTATTGAAGCTTCAGATAGAAGCAATCCGCCGTAGACTACACCGAAGAGCTCTCTAAGGTGACTTTTCGTTCGTTTTTCGCGAATTTCAAAGCTCCGGCGAGAAGTAGACTTCTTGAAGAAGTCTACTTGTCAACGCAGGGTATAGTTTTGCAATTGACTTTTTGACATTTCGGGCTTGTAGACTTCTTTAAGAAGTCTACATTTTTCCTTTGACAACAAAAAAGTGTGGGTCCCGTTTGTAGACTTCCCTAAGAAGTCTACTCTTCGGAAAAGGTCTAGATTTGCAATTGACCACACGAAGACTTTTGTCTGTGAAGTCTACAGATGAAGTCTACTCATCAGGGGTATAGATTTGCAATTGACCAAAGTCAACTTTTTCGAAGTAGACGTCTTTTGTGTATGTAGACTTCTTCATGAAGTCTACTTTCTCGAGTAGACTTCATGAAGAAGTCTACATACACAAAAGAAGTCTACTTCGAAAAAGTTGACTTTGGTCAATTGCAAATCTATACCCCTGATGGGTAGACTTCATCTGTAGACTTCTTTTTGAAGTCTACTCCATAAAGTAGACTTCATATTGAAGTCTACTTTGGTAAAAGAAGTCTACTTCTAAAAAGTCAACTTTGGTCAATTGCAAATCTATACCCCTTGATCAGTAGACTTCAGTTGTAGACTTCTCCAAAAAGTCGTGATTTGGTCAATTGCAAATCTATACCCCTTGATCAGTAGACTTCCTTATGAAGTCTACATTTAGACTTTACAGAGGAAGTTTACTTTGTTGCTGTTTTTTAAATTCGATATTTGTGCCTAATGACTAACTAATTTTTTAAAAATTTCTTAGACAATAAGTTGTGTTAACCTGTTTACTTGCCTGTGTATCATCTTGACATGCTTAATCATTATATTTAGAAGGAAATCAATTTTCTTGTTTTTGTTGGAAAGTAGGTGATTATGTTGTAGACTTCTTACTGATGTCTACTTATTCGATATCTCAACTAATAACATGTTGTCTTCTTTTGCAGAGCAGAAAATGGTGTACGTAGCTGCCGTTTATGGAAAATGGGTCAGGAAAGACGACGGATCCTGGTTTTTTGAAGTTGATGACGGAAAGGGGGGGAGACTATTCTCACTGAGAGATGGTTTAACCCATGGCGAGCTTGTTGAAATGGCAAAATATGATTATGGGGTTGATACGAATGTTGACCTTATAGAGATAGCATACCCACTTCCTGCTGATATGCTCTGTCATCTACCCACTGATTCTCCTCCGACGTTTGTAACGAATGATAGGCAAGTTCAAAGTCTGATTGAGCTTAGTAGAGCCCATGTATTACGCTTGTGTGTGTCGAGCCAACAGAGGAATCATGCGAACAACGACGTACCTGGAGATGGTAACGTAGGTCTGGATAGTGAGTGGGGATCATCTTCTGATGATGAGGAGTGGAATTCATATTCAGAAGATGAATGGGAAGTTGATAGGAATGTCAATGGAGATAACAGTTATCGGTTATCGGAGCGGTTATCTGTAAGTTGGTCGAAATAAATATAATTTCAAGTTGGTTCAGTATAAGTAAACCGAGAAGTAGACTTCTACATGAAGTCTACAATTGAAGTCTACAATCAAAATCTACTTCGAGTAGCCGGATTTTAGTAAGCCCGCCGATTTTTTCCCAGAATATTTCAATTTGCCGCTCTTTTAATTTATACTGTAGACTTCGGAATGAAGTCTACAAACAAAGTCTACGATTGAAGTCTTAAAAACTTGGAAAATGCACGAAATATAAATAGACCCTCGAAATGGGGTTTAGGGTACCAAATATTCGACGGGATCCTACATTACATATAACTAGCATCATTTTCAAACAACCAAACCCTAAACCCTAAACCAAAATATGGTCATGCAACCACAGACGTCTGGCATATTTACTGAGTCTCACATATATCAGTCATCAACATTCCAGGCTTCACTATGCTTATGGCATATTTTCGAACCTGCAAAAAGAAGTAAAACTGGCGATGAACTTCTGCAGCCTGGCGTACAGAGTTATATATTGGGTTCTCTAGACGCTCCATCTCTCTCTTCTCTTCAGATGTTGTTCTCCACAAATATCTACATTACAGAGATCAAGACCAACACCTTACAATGTGCAAATCTAGAAAAATAGTCGCCAAATATGATGAACCTAGATCTACAAACTTCTTGCCATATAAACATCCCACTGATCATCAAACTAATTTCCAAGTCAAAATGGATCAAATTCTGGATTTGCCAAGTACGAAAAATCTAAAAATCAACCTTAAATCAAAAAAAAAAAACACTTCATATATAACTTCAACGAAGAGATCAAACAATAGCCAAAACTCAAATCAAAATACTTTTAAGAAAAACTAAGAGCAAACATCAGCTAAGATGTAAAAATGAACAAAGAGAAGCACCTAGACATTTCGAAAGCTTACCATCTATGTTATTCGAAATCTGTCTGCGACAATCTCTCCTTCCTCTTCGCCTTCTCCGCCATCTCCATATGAGAGGCTCCGGTTCACACTTCTTCAAAATTACAGGATCTTTTGTCTATCTGCGTGGAAACAAATCTAACTCGTTAACATATGAACTCAGATTTGTTATGGAGATCTGTTATGGAGAGGAGAACGAAGATTTACCAGTGAAAATGGTGACGGCCGGGGGTCTTCCGGTGAGAAAAACCTGGGATGTCAAGATAATCATAAAAAAACCCAATCGAACGAGAAAAAAAAGACATGACACAATTTGAGATATTGGGGACAAACTTGTAGGTGGCGGAGGCTAACAACGAAAGAGAGAGAGGTAGCGCCGTTTTCCGAGGCGGATCTGGTTAGATCCTGAAGATTTGAGTGTAGATATGGTATTAGAGAAGAAGGAAAAAGAAGATTGGAGGTTCATGGTGAGAGCGTGAGAGAGGAAAGGAAAGCGCCGCCGTTCTAGAGAGGAGGAGTTTTTTAGTTTATCAAAATTAGGTTATTATGGTTGTAACTCTGTTTATATATGAGGGTAAATCATCCCGGTTTAATTTAAAATTCCGGTTATGTAGACTTCTTCTAGAAATATACAGTGGAAGTATACCAAAGAAGTCTACAGTCTCTGAATTAAATCCCGCCTAAATAATTTCGATTCCCGCTCGGTTTTATTTGGATTTTAGACTTCTTCACGAAATCTACAATGGAAGTCTACCAAAGAAGTCTGACATACCCTAAACACTAAATCGAATGTTTTACATAAAAACTTATAGCATAGATTAGTTTTCTTTGCATATACACAAATTACATTATAATCAACAGAGATATGAACCTTAAATGATTATACAACATGTAAACTTTGTTTTCAAAATAATATTGTCTAAACCCTAACATTTTATACTACTAAACCCTAATCTTCAAACCTAAACTCTATCTTTGTTGAACTAAATACTCATGAAACTTATAAACTTCTACATTTTAATGAGTTTGTATTTTATAAAGAAGACATTTGAATTTACTTAGATTACTAACAAAATTTTCTTAGCAAAATATTTTTTTATAAATTTTAAAATTAAAATTTAAGATTTTGCAAGTTAGTAGACTTCATGTGTAGACTTCTCTACACATTTTTAGGTTTGTGGCTTACTTTGTCATTGCTGTACTTAGGCTAATTCATTTCTAAGCAAAATTATTTTTAAAAGATGCCAAACTTCAATGTCTTATTTATGTATAATTTTTTTGGTTTACATATTTTTCTTTAATTTTATAATTTAAATTTAAGATTTTAAGGTAGAAGTCTACTTTACGTAAACTTCTTATGTAGACTTCGCCACCATGGGTAAAATGGTCATTTCGACACTTGTTTATTGTTTGTTCATAAAAGAGCAAATGGTCATTTTACACCACTTGGAGTATACTTTTGGTTAAAAAGTCATATTGGATATATTTTAAAAAAAAAAACAATGTTTGGGTACATAAAATGAAATTCCCCCTTGTGAATATACATATATACGGTAAACGTATCATGCGATACTCATACGTTAATATTAGTGGATTACGATGGTTTTATATATTTTGGATAAAGATGGTTGTAATTAAATGTTTTGAATGCTGGAAAAATTACAAATTTGGAGGGACATAAGTCATAAGAGTTTTGTGACCCACTAAATGCGTGGGTGAAGAACTTAATTGAAGGAGAAGGTGGGCTCGTTTGATTTTATGAGCTTTTCTGATAAGGTGTAGGAAATTAATTGATTGTATTTATGATAATGTGGGGGCTATCTTCTCCACGTTGCCTTGGATTCCCAACTTTGAGTTTTTTCTTTTCTTTTAGAAATTTAATTGTGTCCTTAGTTTTTGAAAACTTGTATGCTTATGTACATCAATCCACACACAAACCATGACTCCATTAAGTTTCTATATATGAATTACAACATTAATTAAATGTATGTTTATTTTATGAAAATTTGTGCTGTAACACAGTGTAAAATATGATGATCTTACATATGGCTGTATTTTAGAAAAACTCCCTCTAATTTTTTTTTTTTTTTTTTTTGCAATCTTAACTGAAAACTCATTTAGAATGCGTTTGTAAAATACATTGATGAAATCTTCAGTCGGAGAAATAATCTATCCGGAAGCGAAGCCCCAAACAACAAGGAAGTAAAAGGGGAAAAAAACCAAAAAAAAAACACAACCGCTAAGAAAGTAGAGAATGTCAATAAAGGGCAAAGACCAAAAGAAACCTAGTCTTAGGAGTGTCAAATGGGTCAATTACCCATGAGTCAACCCGATCCATGAAAATTTTTAGCGGGTTTGGATCGAGTTTTTTTTACCATATATATTAATGGGTTTTAGTGGGTTGACCATAATAGTCTATAGGTTTAGCGGGTAAACCCATTAGGGTAATGAGTTACCTATGGGTTTACACCAAAAATGTAAAATTTATAAATATGTAAAATATTCATAAGTTTATCACTAAAAAAATAAAATATACATAAATTTATATTTAAAAATATACACAGTTATAAAAATGTAAAATCAAATCTTTAGAAAGTATTGAACTTTTCCTTTTTTTTTCCATGTGTTACTTGTATAAATAGGAACTTTTTCAACATTTTTATTCCTCATTCATCGATTATCTTATTAGTTATTCATATAATTCCAGTCTAGTAGTTTCCAATCGTATTTTTTTATGGCTTTATATTTATCTAATTATAAGTATTTTATTTTGTTTTATCACATTTTTTACTTGAAGCTTTCATTGAATTAATAATAATATATATTATGTTTTGAAATTTTATTATTTTATTTTATATACATATGGTACCCATTTAACCCATAGGTATTAACATTGTAGGGTTTGGGTAATGAATTATAACCCACAAAATAAATGGATCGGGTTTGACCCGACCCTTATAAATCTAAAACCCGAGTTGGTTTGGGTCGGGTCGGGTTACCCATTTGACACCCTACCTAGTCTCAACAGATGAAATAACACACTTGTAGAACTCCTACAACCTTCCAAAGTCACCGTCAGAGAACCACCCATAAACAACAACTCTTCACGAACAAAGAAACCGATAATGGACCTAAACTGATATGAACATGGATGAGGTTGCTACGGATTTGGACCAGAGAGCAGCTGGAGAGCTTGATGCCGAGGAGGCATTGCCCGTCCCAACCAGCCCAGTGACGCGTTCCCAAACTAAGTCATTCAACCAAGGAGTTGGTCGGATGCTTAGCCGTTTAAGTCGGCGTGTTCAGGAGGTTAAGCATTCCACTTTGGTCTGCTTAACGGCCCAATGACTTTGATAAAGGGACAAGTGGGAAATGGTGTACTCTTTTTCTCTATCATGGTTTTGTCCCAATGGGTTTTCCATGATAGGTTTTTAACGAGGCCCATAACCCGCTTCAAATCATTCCTTTACCGTAGTTATTCGGGTCCGGCCCGTTTGCCATTGTTGTTTAAGTCCGGCCCATTTTCTTTGAATAAGTTGGCGGCAAGGAGGGTCTTGTTTTTCTTGTTCAAACTTTATCATTAATATTTTGTGATTTCCGAGTTTGATTGGAGTATGTTCCAATCAAGTCTTCACCTTCTCTCTCTCTCTCTCACGATTTTCCTTATGTAAACTGAAACACTCTCTTTTGTTTCTTCATCAAACTTTTATTCTAAAACTCTTTAAGCTTTGATCAACTTTGTTCTTGGTGTGTTGCATCTGAGAATTCCCTTTTCAATTGTTGTGTGTTATATCAACAATTCGAGAGGTGGTGTTAGAGATCCTTTGCCGCGGGGTCTTTAGTATAAACCATTCAATCCATTTTGCTTATCATCACTCGCCGATCTATCTCTCCATACCACCGATCCCTCGCTGATCCCATCCCCTCTTGGCTTCAAAGTGACGATCTCAACAAGGGTCATATTATAAACTGAACTCCACAGTGCATTAACTCGGCATGACAGGAAGAAGACCCCAAACAAACCCATCAAACATAAACACGCTCCAAAACTCCGAAGCAACGTTGCTGTTGTGAAGAACCAAGCTCAAGGATGAAAAGCCTTGAACACCAAATGGGGACAAGCCAAGAAGGACCACCAATTTTTGCACGCTGATAATCGAAATCAAGCCTCAGTCACCTACAAACCAAAACCTATCACATCCCGCAAGAAAAGACTTGATGATCAAACCCACTGCATCTTGAAAAACCCAAAACCATGAAGATTTAAAGGAAGGGTCTATAGGCGCCTCCGCAGCGAGAAAACATCCAATTAGCAAACACCAAGAACGATACATGAACCAACACTAGACACCGCAGGCACGAACGGAAGAGAAGATAAGAAGAGACTAGGAATCAAATCTAATACCCAAGAACAGAGCAAAGCAAGAAGTACAGACACTAAACCCAGAACACACAGCCCAGCCGCACAATATTACCGTAAATAGAGAGCCTACACAAACCCGCAAAACTACGAAGATCCCCTAATCATACATAAAACTTCTTGCAGTGAAACAAACAAACCATAATAAACCTAAGGAGGGGAGATACAAGAAGCAAGAGGATGGAGACCCAAGAGACAACAACCAATTAAAGCCGACACCCATGAAAAACAATCAAAGGCGTCTGAAGCAACTTAACCAGATTCGAAGGAGAGAAAGGTAGATCTAGGAATTGACTTGAAGACCAACACCTGATGTGAGCAGAGGAAACCGACATAACTCTTTTATCTTCTAAATCCGACCACAACACCACCGCCGCTTCCAGAAACTGCATAACACGCTCTCTCACTCGTCTCCATGTCGAAGACCTCTTCCACTCATGAAACAACGAGCCACACCAAGGATTTAAGCAGTGAAGACATGCAGAGAAAAACAATAAGCATAACAAACAAAAGAGAATCGACTCCAGCGCTGAGAGCCACCGGAGTCGATCCCAAACGGGCACAAAACTATATATGGATCTTAGAGAGAAGACGGAGGTTTTTTAGAGAGAGAAAAAACAATCCCGTTCCTCTAAAATCTTATTGACAGAAAAAAAATTTTCACTATTTAATCTTATCAGCCGTTGTCTTTTCAAATTATGTTTGCTTTCATAGAGAGTCAAAGATATTTTATTTCAAGAACTGAAAATAATTTTTAAAACCAAAATTCTCTCGTAAGATTTAATTGACATATTTCCTACTAGGTGGATTTCTCCAAATGTACAGAAATAGTAAAAATTTTAAAATACTTTATCTAATAAAATCGTCATATGTGACTTTGAAGTTTTTACTAACACAAACACCTTAAAAATAAAAAGTGTCAAATAAGGGAAAATTGCGGAATAAGTAGTTTTTATATTCTTAATTATAATGGGTGGACACATGTTTTTATGAGAGAGAGAAGACAGGGAGGAGAGAGAAAGAGGGAAAGAGAGAGGGATACTAGTTTTTCACTCATGTGCCAGAAAGTGGAATGTGTGCTCTACGAAGAAACATAAAACTCGTACAAATAATGTGCGGTAGGGTATACAAAACTTGGGCGATGCAAGATTCGATAAGGGCATGCAAATTTGGTTTGCAAGCTTATGAGAAAAACAACCTCTACTCCACTTTGCAATTAATTGATCTCTATTTCTTGCTCAAAAATGCAGCTGAGGTAGCACTCCGTTATAAACAATGTTTTTTTGTTTGAATTAATTTAACATTCAATTCAAAAAAAAAAAAATGTGCGGTAGGGTATTATTAAATCATGAAAAAAGACTAACCCAAAAAAAAAAGACTTTTATGAACAAAGAAATAAAAAGTTTAACTCGTGAAGAGCTGAGTAAGTGTGACAAGATTAGCCCGAAGAAATTCTGAAATTTGATGGGAATTCATCTTAGAAATCTAGATATAATCAGTTCATGAAATTGGTTAAGCATCTCTATATTCGATTTGAACTGAATCAAACATAGATTTGACTTTAAAATTGCATATAGAAACGCCCTAATTATGTACAAGGTGAAATCAAGTTTAGTATTACCCAAAAAAGAAAATCAAAATAAAGAAAATATAAAGAAGAAAAGTCGGGGCTTGTGAGAGGAGGCAACGTCACGTTGTATGGATTCAATTTCAATACTAAATGGTTTACAAAGGCAAAACAGGGTTACCCGGCAAAACATAGACATGACAGGAATAGTAAGCAGTGGTTAAGAAGAGATCCGAGCCCACACGTGCGGAGACAAGCCAAGGGAGATGACACGTGACATTATTTTGGTTTGTGCAACAATCAACAACAAAGACATAACTAGAGAAGAGTTTTGTCTTGAGGCGTACGAGTTGAAAAGGGTGCGTTAAGAGTACTTGAGCCCCCTGGTTTTGTAACCGACACTTGCATCTCCATTTCCATCATCATCATACCTAACCAATCATTATTATGCAATATCATATTAATTAACGAAACAATTTCGGATTTCAATTAGTATTTCAGTATCGTTGAGTAGTATATTGGTGAAAGCTCATTGAAAGCAATTTTATACTAACTTTCTTGGACGATGCATTTGATAAATACATATGTTTATCCTTTTATAAACACATACACAAATGACACATGCTCTCTCTCTCTCTCTCTCTCTCTCTCTCTCTCTCTCTCTCTCTCGTACACACATGATTATAATCCTAATCATCACTATTAATAGACTATTATGATCGTAGATATATGTATGTGTACATACACGATTATTTGTATTAAAATAAACGATTCGGCTACCTGAATCGCTATGATTGCAAGTCAATATCTAAAATTTGGAGGAAGTGGTGATTGGTGAAGAAAACAAAATAGAGAAAAGTGTAAGGTAGCTATCTTTTGTTGTGAACCTCAGCAATCTTAAAGTTGCCTCTTATGGCTATACTTCTCTCACTAGTCCCATCTCTTTCTGTCAAACACTTCCCATGTCTTCATTTTCTTCCTCTGGATATTATCCACTCCAGTTGAAAAATCAATTAAGTAACTACTAGAACAGTGTCGGTCGAACACGATGTGTTATAATTGGGCCCATGTAGCCCAATGAGTTTATCGTATTTAGTCACAATGGGCTCCAATGTTTGGCCCCACAGATGACAACTCTTCGAACTCAACAATGCCCGCCCTACTTATATGAGACAACACACAGTGTGGTGGGCTTTAAAAGACTGACCACCATTTCTCAACCTCTCAAAAGTCACAACTTTCTCATACATCACAATTCACACATGTATATTAAAAAATATTTATAACAAGGAATTTTCAGATTTTAGTTTATTATCTCTCAATCTGAGATCATTTTTATTTTCATTAAAGAGACGATATAATAGCCCATGTGATGTTGTGAAGCCAAAAGAGACATAGTATTGAAGAGGATAAGATATGTGTGTAATCAATCACAGAAGATATGAAACGAGTGGTTTCGAACTCGTTACCAGATTGGCTTTGCCTCTTTGAATTTTGTTGGCAAACACAAAGATCCAATTTCGCGATTGGACGTGCACTGCCTCTTTTTTTTTTTTTTTGGTTTTCCACATGTTTCTTGTTTATTCTCATATAGCTTTTGAATTTTTAGTTTTTTTTCTTTTCTCTCTTAATATTTTTGTGAGTTTATATAAGTTTTAGAAGAAACTACAGTATTTGGGTGAAAAAAAAGAGAAGAAACTACAGTGTGTTTTTACTATTTTCGCAAAGGATACTTTTACAGGTTAGCAACCTTTATCGTTTTCATGCCAACTGCCAAAGTCTCTTGAAAATTTACTATTCCCTAATTCAGAGCTCTAGACATAATGATGGCTATTCAGTTTATATATTAAAAAATTAAAAAAAAAAAAAGGCGTTAGTGAGAGAAGACCATGAGTGGGATGAAAATAGACGTGAATGGGCTGGAACAATAGCATTCAAAAAATGGCTTATACAGGTTTCGAAACTGTGACCTTCGCGTGCTCTAACAAACTGAGCTAATAGGCCTTCGAACAAATATCTACTAGTTTATATTTATCCCTAAATTCTAGGTTTTATATTATAACTCTGGGCTTGGATCGTGATGTTGATGGGCTTTCACACATAGTTTAGGGCTTGGATCAAAAGTATCTAAAGCCTCCTTAATCCAAACAAAGCTCATGGACCTGGAGATGAATAGTAACATTTTTTTATTGTAAGTTGTAACGTTGAGAAATTTTAAATAACTGAAAAACTATAATATTTTAGTGTTACCTAACAGAGATCGTTTGCTTCATTTCAAGTTAGTAGGATATTTTGTTCATCAGCTATATATGTATGAATGCAAAGAGAGAAAGAGAGTTATGAAAATGAAATATATAGGTTTTGTGGTGCAACACGAATGATATATATTGAACATGGTGGTTAGAAGATAGCATCAACATAGATGCTAGCTGCTGCGTATACATCATATTCATTTGTACTTCTGTTATGTACTTATGTCTAATTTAATATGCGATTGAACAATACTAGATACATATTCTGTTTTTTCCCTTCAAATTTTGTTTTTCAGTAAAAAAACTGATAAAAGACTTCATAAGTTTAACCTATACAATTTTTTTTTTTTTTTTTTTTTGTGGCATAATATTTGTTTTACAAAACTGATACCGTTTAGCTTGTTTTATTTATACAAATGAAGATTTGAGACTTTTAAAGAGATATATATGTATAATTGTGTATATATAGAATGGTGGGGCTAAAAGCTAATGATGTGTACATTAATTGGACATTTGATGTGGCTGGATTGGACCCAACTTGTTTTTTGATGGAGACCTAACTAAGACAACTTTGCTCTTCATTCATTTCTTCTTCAGAATTTGAGTTGCCACGTCATACTCCTCCCTCATCTTACGATCCTTGTCCGGTTTACATTATTTAATTACAACTGTATATAATGTTTCACAACAAGCAATCTATATATTTTAAATAATAGAGATTGAGATTTTAATCCGTTTTTCTAACTTTAATAAAATTTGATATTGTGCTAAATCTCAAATATTTGAAAACAAAATCTTCAATTTGATTTTTCGAACCAGCTAGGCTATTTTAAAACCGACTGCAAATTGGTAGATCTGGACAAAAATATTCACTGTTCAAGAAAAAAACTTCACTATTCTCCTTGTACTATACTTTCTATTTTTTTTTTTTTTAAATTGTAGACAACTGTTAAGACCAATATGTTAAAGATTTAATTTAAATTAGTAAGCATACTTAAAATTCAACTATTTTCGAATTCATCATAATTACGAAACAAGAAATTAACATGAACTTAACATTTACACACAATAAAAAAAAATTAACATGAATGAAAATATTTTACATATCACCGAATAACTATTTTGTTGGAGGTGGGCTTAGCACCCCTTCAAATGGGCCAGTCCACATCAAGAAAAGCCCATTACGATATTTAGATCCACCGATCCGGATAGTGTTGTGATACATATTAAGTGAGAGGGTTAAAAAATTATGTAATAAAAGCTTAAACTTAATTACTATAGTTGCTGAGCCCCTTTTACTATGTTGCCCGAAATTCGTCACTCGTTCATTTGCCGAACTCTTTATTTTCTTATTTTATTTTGTCACTCGATCGTTTGCCGAACTCTATGTGCCCTTAGTCGAGATCGTCACTCGACCGATCTTAGATCTGTAACCTGCCGATCTCGTCCTATTTCTATTAACTTAAGTCTTGACCCCTCAATTCCTAATCACAACTCGACGTTCTAATAACAACATATTTCTTGAAATCCATTAAAAGACCTTGCGTCACCGGACTCACCGTGATACAAAGCAACCTCACAAGTCACAACTCTCGTGAATACAAAGATCACACCGATTGAAGACAGTTCTTCTTTTAATCGACGACTGCTAGGCTTTAATGTATTTTATATTCCACATTTCCACGACCACTTCGAATGATGACTAACATTTGGGACATTAATGGAAGATATATATTACCTTCTTTCAATGATGATAACCAACTATTTCCAGAATTATTTTACCCAAAAAAAAAACTATTTCCTGAATTTATTGGAATATAACTTTAGTGTAAATATTGTATACACTGTGGTACGATAAACTGAAGGAGAGTAGAAAGGGATATTTAATGGGGGAAAAGAAGGGTGGAGGAGATGTAACAAAGGCGAAGATAATGGATATTATTGAGGTGTTGTCTTTATGGCCACGAGCTTAGATTCTTTTAGTTTTGCTCAATTTGTTATGTTTCTACTTTTCCTTTTATTGCTTACTACTTTTGCTCATGATCTCCATATACATATCATACATTTATATAGTATATTACAATCAAACGTGTTCTCTATACTCTCTATCTTATAACTCGTGTGTATCATTTCAAATCTCAAGACGTACATGTTTAAATTTGGTTATATAACTAAGATCATTTCTGTATATATGGTCATAGCATACCAGATTTAATATATATGCTATATGAAGAACATAAATATGAAATCTATATATGCTATATGAAGAACATAAATATGAAATCTACAGAGTTCGATTAGATACTACTACTAAAAATATGTTAAATATATCAGAGGCATGTTTAAATATCCTTTTCGAATTTGCATGTTATTTTGCAAGTAAGGGTCAATCATAATCTATCCCAGGCCGGCCTAAAACATACAAATTTAAATGTGGATTCATTCTTAATTTGTTTTATTGTTTTTTCTGTCAAATTAGTTACCTTTTATATAATACTTAAAATATTTATATTTCTACAATAGGATCAGGCCTTTTTCATGCACAAATTTATGTTCGAAACAATTGAATCTTCTTCTCGGTCAATAACATTATAAGATTCGGAAATCCAAACTAGAGTACTAAACAAACAACAACAAAAATATTTGAAACAATCGCTGGTCACCACATATATAGAAGGATTGTTTTGGTTTGAAACGTATTCTCATGTTTAAAGCGGCAAAAGTTCTTATGATTTGTATGATTAACAGCAATAACATATATACAAATAGTTGAAACACTATCATTTGCAATTACTAAACCTATTGAAACAGTTTTTGTTATTATTAAAGGTTAATTCTACTGAACTAAATTGAAGCTTTACAAACGGAGAGGGTTTCAAAATTTGCCACAAAAAAATGAAGAAGATAACAACAGTTGAGGAAGAAAAAGCAGCATTGGAAACTGAGTTCTAAATTCGGATTTGTCGTACGAACCTGTATGATTAACAACAGAGTACATATTCAACTGATCTTTAGATCATCTACAGCTTGATTATAACTAAACTGTACACATTACACAAACGCTTTACAAAATATAGTTCTTCTTTGTTTGAAATTTTCAATTATTATTCTTCGTCCCGTAAATCCTGCGTATAAATCCGTCGACTCAGTACATTACACAATTGGCAATTGTTTCTCAACTCTACCAAAAACATCTTTTGCCAAAAAAAAGGTCTATTTGTACTTCACTGTTACCGCTGAACATTAAATATAAATAAATTCAATAAACCAAAGGGTTCTCACTTTATTCCAAAAGAATAGTATAAAATAAATTTTAATAAAAGGAAACTCATGTGTACATATTTTTGTTGGTCCAGATTTTGTTTCGTAGATCTACAGGGAAATCTCCGCCGTCAATGCAAAGCGAAGGTGACACTTGGGGAGGGTCCAGTAGTCCGTACAATGTTACTTCTCTCTTCATCACGAGACGTCGATAATCAAATTTTATTTTAGTCCGAATAATTTATGAGAAAACGAGGACCCAACACTAGTACAGGATACACCAATGAGATGTCGACAACAAATCATTAAATAAACCACTCTGGTTTTTGTAAACAAGAAAAAACCAGCTTTAGCGTTTCCCTAAAACCGCTCTTACCCAAATCTCTCCATAAATAAAGAGTGAAAGAAAGATCCCGAGACTCAAACACAGTCTTATTATAAAGGAAAGAAAGGAAAAACTTTCCTAATTGGATCATACCAAAGCCTGAGCTCTTCTTTATCTCTCTCTTGTAGTTACCTTGTTTTGTTTGGTTTTTTTAGAGAAAAATAGTTTCTTAAAAAGGGATCAAAATGGGAAGGGGTAGGGTTCAATTGAAGAGGATAGAGAACAAGATCAATAGACAAGTGACATTCTCGAAAAGAAGAGCTGGTCTTTTGAAGAAAGCTCATGAGATCTCTGTTCTTTGTGATGCTGAAGTTGCCCTTGTTGTCTTCTCCCATAAGGGGAAACTCTTTGAATACTCCACTGATTCTTGGTAATTTCCCCCTTTTTATTCTTTTCTTAAAAAGATCTTTAATTACTTGATTTGTCTCTCCTTTCCTCTTAAGTCGACTATCTGATTTGCCCTAATTAGTAACTACTATTCTTATTTAGGTATTTTCTAGGGTTTCCTTCTGATCTGGATTATAATTAGTTAGATATCTTTGCTGAATCTGTTAATTACTGTCAGGCAAATGTTTATTAATTGAAAAATCAAAGCTTTGTGACCTGGAGTGAAGTGAACCCTAGAACACTAATTATACAATATATATATATATATGTGTGTGTGTATACATCATTTCCTCATAGTCGAGAGCATACTGAAAGATGAATGTTTAATTTCTGAGCTAGGGTTTTTTAAGCCCTAAACTCATGCTGAATATATGTTTTGTTCTCCTAGCTATATGTCTTACAAAACTATGCAAATCTAATTTTGAATTAGTACCTTAGTTGGAAAAGAAAATGTTTTAATTTCACTCGGATCTAGTTTAGGACTATGAACTCACAAATTTACATCACTTTCTTTTTGGTATGTTGCTTCTTTCTTCTTTTGAAATTGCAAATAGAGTACACTATTATTTAAAATAAACCGAAAAGTTCTGATGAAAGAAAATGGATAACTGGAATTAAGGATTTCAAATCGAGAGTAGATAGAAGGATGGTAGTTAAATCTCCGAGCTAGGGATTTTTGAGCCCTAAACTCTTTATTAATCTTTTGTCCCCCAATTACGTCCTTTAAAATTTTGAAAATCTAAGAAAAAAAAGATGTTTAAGTTCACTCGACTCTTTAGACTACGAACTACAAAATTTTAACAAAATTTTTTAAAAATGTGTTCCTTTTTTACAATTAATTCTACTAGTCTCAAACTGGAAAGAATGTCAAATCTGAATAGGGAGTCTTTGACCTCTGGGGATCCATGAAAAGAACTAACTTAATCCTAAGATCGGCTTCTGACCGATGGTCAAACTTAGCTTTAGCAGGCAACAGCTGTTCTTCTTTTAAAAAGTATTATCCCTATTCTGGGAAAAAAAAAAGATATTAGTAAATTGGTGATTTGACCGGATTATAGAATTTTATAGTAATGTGGCGTTTTAAAAAAGATTTCCCTGTACCTAATTATACCAAATTTTAAGAAACCGCAGTTAGAACCCGAAGCTAAATGTTTAGGGCTAATGATTCATACTGTTTTGTTATAGAGCTATTATAGAAACCAAACCATACATGATTTGATCATAGGAAATCTTGGTTTAAGGCATCAACCCATCATTAAGACCTATATAACTAGATTTACCCTAAATTGTCAGGAAAACACGAGCTCAATTATCCAAATCTATATCGAACATGATGTGCTTGTTATACATATGTACGTAAGATGAATGTAACTCTATGTGTGTTTGTATGTATGTAAGATGAATGTAACTCTATGTATGTTTGTATATATAACTTAATAAGTGGTTGATGATATAAAGTTAGCACGAATTTTTTAATTAAACAGTATGGAGAAGATACTTGAACGCTATGAGAGGTACTCTTACGCCGAGAGACAGCTTATTGCACCTGAGTCCGACGTCAATGTAAATCAGCATCTCTCCTTTTTAAATTACATGCTATAATTAGCTATCTATTTATAATATTGCTGAAATATTATATATGTATAAAACTTGTGGGATACAGACGAACTGGTCTATGGAGTATAACAGGCTTAAGGCTAAGATTGAGCTTTTGGAGAGAAACCAAAGGTCCACATTTACACTCATCATCTATTATATACAGGCACAAATGAAATAAATTGTGAATGATATTGAAAGTAAAACTACGCTATTGATTTTCAGGCATTATCTTGGAGAAGACTTGCACGCAATGAGCTCTAAGGAGCTCCAGAATCTGGAGCAGCAACTTGACACTGCACTTAAGCACATCCGCTCTAGAAAAGTATGAATCCTCCTACTTCTTGAACATACATATAATTTTTTTTTTGGGTGGTAAAATCATACATATAAGTTTAACGTATACAAGTGTTATTATTTGAATATTCGAATACATATACATGTGTATATTATATGGCTAAAAAGGTTATGATTAATCACGTAGATATATATGCATAGAGGTTAATTGGTTTCAAATGTATGAGTTATGTTGTGTATAAGACCAGTGTGGCAAATGCATGTTGTTTAAGAGGCATTTGCCACAATGATCTTATTAAAATTAGAGTAATGTCTAAAGAATATGGATTATGTCCCCGTTAATATTTTTTTCCCCGCATCATTTGTCTCCCGTAAAATTTAATTATAAATTCGCCCATGTCATATTACTAAACGGTGGAGCGTATAAAACCAAAAAAAAAAAGTATATATTACTAAAACTATAATCGTACGTTAACGTGATGTGTGTTTATGCAGAACCAACTTATGTACGAGTCCATCAATGAGCTCCAAAGAAAGGTATGTACAAACCCTATCAAATGTTTATCTACATAGAGAAACTGCGAGTAAGAAAAGGTAGCTAACAGTCGTGCCGTTTTGGAAATAACAGGAGAAGGCCATACAAGAGCAAAACAGCATGCTTTCCAAACAGGTGACACGCGTCATTATTTATCTTTCATCATCATGTTTTCCATGGCATTACTGTTACATTCCACTGTTCTACTCCACAGTTCCAGCCAAGCTACACCTAGAAGATCTTTATATCTCCACTTAACTTCCGCACCATTAAAAGAAAAAAGAAAATCTTGTTTTTTTTTAATATCATAGATATTGCACCTATTGATTGATATAATCATCAGGACGTAGATGGGCTTTGTCCGTTTAGTTTTAAGGTTGTCTCTCGGATTGAAAATATTTGAACTCGAAAACGTCAGTCTCATCCCATTGTACTTAACTAGGTCATCTATATGTAGGGAATACGAATATAGACACAACTCCTCCTAATTACAAAAATATAATATTTCTGCTATATATCTTTTTATTTTTGTCGTCGCTTTGGAACTTGATGATGCTGATGATATAGCTAGTATGAATAAATTGGTATGTGAAACTTGACATTGGCAGATCAAGGAGAGGGAAAAGATTCTTAGGGCACAACAAGAGCAATGGGACCAGCAGAACCATGGCCACAATATGCCTCCTCCTCCGCCGCAGCAGCAACAGCATCAAATCCAGCACCCTTACATGCTCTCTCATCAGCCATCTCCTTTTCTCAACATGGGGTAATTAAAATTTAAGACATATATTGTAATTGCATTGGAGTTAGGTTCTGTGTTAGTGAATGTTAGGAGTTTTAAGTTGTGAATTAATAAGTTAATACTCTAATTAAGAACATTCGTGTATTAACGTAGGTTAATGCAATGGTCGCCAAACGAACAGGCTTATATAGTTTGGAAAAACTAGATGGAATGGTTGCCAAAAGCCTAAGAAACCATTGTGATCAGCTCGATTTTTGTTGTTTAGTTTGTGTTTAAAGTAAAAATTTGAGTTTTGTTAGATAAATGAACTTAAGTGGTATCTTTGAGATTTTAAGATGGACTTAATTATATATCATTAAACATGTATCTATTTTATATGTGCACACTTACTTATGTACTAATTAAGCAAATGATATCATGTGTGTAAATGTGAATGTAGTGGTCTATATCAAGAAGAGGATCCAATGGCAATGAGGAGGAACGATCTCGATCTGTCTCTTGAACCTGTTTACAACTGCAACCTTGGCTGCTTCGCCGCATGAAGCAGTTCCATTCCATATATGTAATCATCAATAATAAAAACGATTAGCCACATATATAGAAGAAATAGTGGCTAGCCCCTTTTCATCCAGTTAATTAATATATTTTGGCAAGTTCCATGTTCTTATATCATATTATATAAATTAGCAAGCCTATTTTCTCTTTGTAAGTTTCTTATGTTTTTACTTTTTTTTGCTTCACTATGGGGGCAAAACTTGTACTATATTTCACGGTTGGAGAGAATGAAGGAGAAAATTTAATTGATCGGACCGTTTTCAAGCCATTTTAACTGCATTATGTGTTTCCTAATAATTGATTTTCTCTGGTGGTCGATTAATTAACAAAACATTTCGGCTGACTACAAGTACTGTGGACAAGGTCCATTTTAAAGACCCAATGTTAAGCTGAAATTCGCCCAAATTCAACAGTTCCACTAATAACACATTTCACATAATTATACCCAAATATTCCACATCCTGAGATCATATGATCAGAAAAGGAGCACGCTCACGGTTGTGGAACACGTTTGCTCCCCATAATCAAAATTAAATGTGCGGTGATATCTTGGTTGGCAATGTCCATAAGCATGCCACAACAATAAACTTCACGGTTGAACATTATTCCAAATTAACTGCCTTTTTCAATTCCTGAACCATGGATAAACTTTTTTTTTTTCTTAGCTTGAAAAATGTTAACCATCTTTGTTGTCCATTCAGGATATTCATATTCCGTAAATATATTATAAATGATCGTAGCACCACAATTCTCTGATGAAAAATACGAGAATTACATATTTTACCTTGGTTGGAGATTAAAGACTCTACTTGAGCTAAAAACAAAATTTTGTGGGTTTTTCAAGATTTTGGCTCCGATACAATGAATAAAGAGAACTATAGAAGAAATTTTATCTTATCAGATGTAAACAAATATTTATACAGAGGATTTGGAAGTAAGGAGATAGAGGTGAATTATCTACCCAATTCCTAGGACTTATACCAAATAAATTATAGCTCTAAACTAGAAAAAATTGATCGAAGTCTTCCATGAAACTGGAAAAGAATTGTTGAAGAAGAAAATTTGCAGCCGCCGACTAAGAATCTGAGGATGTATCCAATAGTTGCTCCACCTCCTCTGTAATTTCACCCTCCAAGAAAAGCATTGTCTATGGCCACAAAAATCAGAAACATAAATATTCAAAACCCAATATATATTAAAAAAAAAAAAAAAAAAAAAACCGCAAATATGTGTTAGGTGTATTTAAAAGAAAAACCTTGGAACAAAAAGGACAAGCTTTACTTCTCTCCATCCATTCATATATGCAGGAAAGGTGAAAGATATGTCCACATTGTAGAACTATCTTCGGATTATCCTCAATGTACTCTGTCTCCAATCCCAATAGGTGTTGAATTAAAACACACACAAAAATCTCTAAAATTAAACGTTTTTTTTAGTCTAACGCAAGAGTTTTTTTTATATTCTTTGTTTACCATAGAAACATGTCGGACAAACGTCTTCTTCGTCGATTTCCCCTCTTTCGAGGTTTTGAGATAGTTGCTCGTGCTGGATTAACAGCGAAGTGTTAGCTATTGATAAGTTCTAAAAAATTCAGAATGTGGAGATACCTTGGGGAGAAAGTTATTCGCTATCGGGCAGCTGAAGGCTGTTATTCTGGGTACGTTTCGAGATTCAACATCGAGATTCGGAACTCGAAGACAGCAAAGTAAAATACCCATTGATCTGAATTAATGGAGATAACCAATGATAAACACAGATTTGGGTTAATCAAAGTATAGATGATTATGGTAATTAATCACGAATTTTGAAAAGTGGGTATAGATTAAGGCAGGACTCAGGAGAGAACAGAGGAACATAAAAAAGATTTAATAATCAGTTAATACCTTGGATCGATCTGAGAGAGAGAGAGAAAGAATCAATTAATCTTAAGAAAAAGTAACAGACTTTGAAGCTTTGGTCCGTAATCGCAGCGACGTAAGATTCTTTGGATATCAGCACAAGGAAACGTGGGGATATTTTATGACGTGGCAATACCAAATACCAAAAGTGTTTAGGAAGTTTGACTGCTTTTGGTACGTTGACTTATTTTTTCAGTTTTCTAATTACAAATCTGCTCTTCCATCTTTTTTTTTTTATGTCAAATATGTTGTGAGAAAGAGAGAATGAAGTGTCTTATTCCATGAGTGATAGCTCCTATATATAGGAGTATAACATAGGGTTTCAAGGTAAAATAAACAAATGGAGAAGTGGACCCAATGAGCTAATGGGCATCCACATATTTACCCATAACACTCCCTTTTGGATGTCCATTATCTAAAATATCTTCTAAATGCGTAAGATGTTGCCTCGTTAAAACTTTTACAAGGAAAACCCAATGGGAAAAACATTTGTTAAGGAAAAAGATTGCAGCGCGTAATTACTCCCTCTCATGAGAACATCCGTCTAGATCTTTGATATGATATGATCCAATAAGATAAACTAACTCCTTGAAAGTAGTAGATGAAAACTCCTTTAAAATCTTCACTTGAACAATCTTTAGAACATTGACATCGCCATTCTTCTTGGGTTTAGTAATGAATCTACTTTATCATTCTCTTCACTCCACTTGATCTCATAAGTGAATGACAAGGACTTTGGAAAGGAGACCTTCGTGTTTCTCATTTGTGTATTCTTTGTTGCCTCATTAAAACCTTTCGTGGAAAAATCCAATGGGATAAAAACCATGATAAGGAAAAAGAGTACAACCACACATATCGTCATATATCTCCTCATTGGAAGCATCTTCTTCAGGAGATGCATTCCAATCATATATACCATATGTTGGTAATCATTATAAGTATAATATTAATGAATAAAGTCATGTGATTATCTTATAATCTCTTATTGGGCTTCTTGTCCATAACAACTTTTCACAAAAACAATCATTTATTGATCTTTTGAACTTCGGGTCCAAACTTTATGTGAAAAGATCAATACATTGCTCAATTAACATTTTAAGTATGATACCTCGGGACCAAATATATATGAGCATTCTTTATGTATATACTGCAAGGATCTTTTAAGATAACATATCTTTTGCTAAATTGTCTATTTGAGATAACCGAAGACAACTTTGTCTTCCAAAATCTTTTATCTTATATTCTTTGCATCATACTATTTTTGATAACTCTTCAAGAGTTTGATATTCATATTAAAGATCTCTTTTTATCCAAAATACTTTGATAAATATACATGGGTATTAGTTAGCCTTATATATTCACTTTCGTGATTATACCCATGAAACATATTTATTTTCATTTGATTGAATAGCTAGTGTTCTTCAGGAACATAACGATTAAATTATTAATTCCTCGATGATTATATCCTTCATGGACTTTTATATAAATGTCATTGTTTAGTGGGTTCATATATGTCAAGTTCTTCTTTTATTGCCAAACTTAAGTAATTAACTTGAAAGTTGCATCCACCACATGAGATTATATCTCTTCATATCATTTTTCTTAGGCACAAAGGCCTATTTATAACCCACTCGTTTTACACTTTTTAGGTGTAAGGACTTCTAGTCCAAATACTTTTCTCTTTCTAAGAGATTTTAGTTCTGCGTCTATTGCTTCTTTTCGATTTGGCCAAATCATTACTTTGTGTACACAACGCAATAGACTTTGTTTCTTGATCCTCTTTCTCATTCATAACATCAACTGCTATATTGCATGCAAATATATTATTTACGACGTCGATTTGCTTCTCTGGTTCCAATTTATTCCAGACATGACATAATTATTTCTCGAGATCTTTTCATTGTCTCATGTACCTGAATTTCTTTCTTTGTCATGTTTATGTCTCTTCTGGAGATCATATAAAATTCTTTGTTTCCTCGGTTTGACCATTATCAATTTATGCTCTTTTTACTTTTCCGAGGATTCTAATAATTGGAACCAATAAGTCTATCACGCTTCATGCGTTCTTTAGACTTACTAGCAGCTTGATATAGTCCTTCTGGGATATCAATTCTTATTAGAGCATTTACAGCTGGTAAGTGACTCAATCACTATATTTGGGTCAGTAAATGTATCTGGCAACTGATACAGTAAGTTTTGTGAATGAATTATCTTTAGGACTTATATTTCACATTCTATAGTCCGAGGATCAATGATAATTCATTCCAACTTTAATCTTTCTCCAGCTGTTTATTTTCTCCCGTTGATGTTGGAAAGATTGGCTTACTAAGATGACAATATGCATATCAAGCCATATTTAAATCCTTCATGGATAGCTATAGATATTATCAAAGGAGATTCATATCCAACATATATCTACCACCTCTTTCGAGGATTCATCTTATATTGCTGTGGTGGAGTAATATTGATGTATATTGTACATTCAAATACTTAAAGATGGAATTTATTAGGTTTCTGACCCAAAACCAATTTTGATGGGGAGAACTTTTAGTTACTCATTGGCTTTATGCGAATTAATGCTTTTGCATTTTGTGTATGAACATTTGCTACTGGATGTTCAGCGTTAATGTTTATAAACATGTTTTTCTCATCAAAGACTTAAGATGTGAATTCACTAGCATTACCAAGTAATCTCACAAACTTCAGGTTGCAGATCTATAACATTGATACATATAATTATCTTGTTGCAAATGTGTTATTAAACCACAAATATTTCTTGTATACTTTCTAGAATAATGAATAGATTCCAAATCTATTTTGGCTAGTGATAATCATAATGTTTTATGATAAAACTTCACAATATAAACCATTAAGAAGAATCTTCAAGTTCTATAATAAATGTCTATATGATGTATTTTATTTCGCATAATTTCTTGAACCGGAATGGTCTAACCAGTTCATGCCAAAGTATGTTATATTCGGTAAACTTCTGGTTTACTATATAACATCTATTTAACTTTTCTTCATATATTGTCTTAACTTGATTAACTTTGAAATCCCTTGGAGTTACTTTATATATGATTCATCAAGATCATTTATCTTTGAATATAATCTTCTGGACTATGATATAGGGATTGTTAGATTTTTCTTGATCAATGATCAAGTTTATCTTGAGTGTGAACATAATCTTCTAGATGTTTCACTTATTATATATTGATTGTGGGATTCATCCATTCTCCCCCTCGAGATGATGATACTTCTGGTTCATCTATCTCGAATTGAATCATAGTATAAAATCAATAACATATCCATCTTGAATTATGTCTTATATCTTTGATTCTTTAAACTTTTGATATTTGTATTATATCTTTAATTCTTTCACTTCTGGGACTTTAGAGATATAATGCATCAATGATTGTATATTCTTCCAGAGATATATATATTTTATTTGCTACTATCTTTATTTTCTCACTTCTTATGAGAATTTGAGTTTTTGAAATAAAACTCTTTGACCTTGACTTTGACATTAACCATCATATGTCTATATGATCACATATTTAATCATTTATTCGCATATCACATTCACTTCAGGGAATGAATCATAACCAATTAGACAAGATTCAAGATTCTCATCAGTAACTCATTATTTTATCAAAATAATTTCTTAAATTTTCTTTAATGATATTTTGTCTACAGGACAATATTATTTGTCTACAAGACGATATTATTTGTCTAAGATTAGAGTATACTTTTTAGCATCTTTACATCATTCATATTTTATTCCCATAATCTTCAAGATAATTAATGATTATGTATAGACTTCAGGTCTTATAATCTTATATGCAAAGACTTATATAAGCTTTAACTAATGTCGCATTATAGTGATCATACTTTTCCTTAGATTTATGTAAAGAACTTCATGTTCTTCTACAATCAAATACAAAATATTCATATAAATATAAAATAATAGAGAAATAAAAATTATCAATAACTAATATCAATAACAAGTACGAACCCATGGTTGCTCAACTTTAAAACACATCACTTTACCACTAAACTACAATAGAATTTTATAAAATGGGGCTGCTTCTGAAATCTGAATACATCAGTAATTGAAGATCCAAAGAGAGTAAATCATCTGCTAGAATCTAAACAATCAGGAGCGAAAGAGCAGAACTTCTTCACCAAAATTTATAATGGACGCCATGGGCCTTAGGCAGATAAATGGGCCCATCGTGAGTTGAGGCTCAATAGAAATATCTTGACCGATTCCAGGAGAAGAGTGTGCGTGACAATGGAGACTAACAAAAGATGGTCACTCGCCGGAAAAACCGCGCTGGTCACCGGAGGGACTCGTGGAATCGGGTTTGGGCTCTGTTCTCTTTTTCAATTCGCTTTCATTTTCTTGCGGCAGACAAAACTCTATTTGCCTTCTTTTCTTATCGCAACCGTCAAGTTAATTTTGGTTAAGACCTGTGATTTTCTAGCGAGATAGAATCGAAATTGAGTTCATAAATTTGATTGCATGAGTATTGAATCCATAATCTCTGGATTTTTTTTTCCTTCAGGCGAGCTGTAGTGGAGGAATTAGCAAGATTCGGTGCGGAAGTTCATACTTGTTCAAGGAACGAGGAAGAGCTAAAAGCATGCTTAGATAATTTGAAATCGAATGGTTTACTGGTATCCGGTTCGGTTTGTGATGCTTCGGTTAGAGATCAGAGGGAGAAGTTGATTCACGAAGTTTCGTCTGCCTTCAGCGGCAAGCTCAACATCCTTGTAAAGTTCCCTTTGACAACACATTAGGAAGAAAGAATCTTTGGATCATTAATTGTTTGGCCTTGAGAGAAGTTGTAAACTTGTTGTTGTATTCAGATAAACAATGTTGGAACGAATATAAGGAAACCAACAGTGGAGTACTCAAGTGAGGATTATGCAAAAGTGATGTCGACAAACTTAGAATCAGCTTTCCATTTATCCCAAATAGCGCACCCTCTTCTAAAAGCATCTGGTGTGGGAAGCATTGTGTTCATCTCCTCTGTAGCTGGCCTTGTGCATCTTAGTAGCGGATCTATCTACGGTGCAACCAAAGGTGAGTCACATGTTCTTGGTCGTTCATTGAAATAAATAAAAAAATTAACTAGGGTTTGTTGTATTTCTCTAGGAGCAATGAATCAGCTTACAAGAAATCTAGCTTGCGAGTGGGCAAGCGACAACATCAGGACCAATTCCGTGGCGCCGTGGTACACCAAGACCTCACTTGTGGAACCGGTATGTGTCTTCTTATACTCTGCACATAACGTAAAGAAAGATTATATGCTTCTTCTTGTGCAGTTACTTGAGAAGAAAGATTTTGTGGAGGCGATAGTTTCGAGGACCCCGCTTGGGCGCGTTGGAGAACCAGAGGAAGTCGCGTCGCTGGTTACTTTCCTCTGCCTTCCCGCAGCTTCTTACATTACCGGACAGGTCATTTCCGTCGACGGAGGATTCACCGTCAACGGTTTCAACTACGCTATCTAGTCCAAAATCACTCAGAGCATGACTCCAAGTCGTTCGTGAGGTTTTTAAACTTGTACTACTGTAATAATAATGTCCAATTCGGTTCTTAAACTGAGAAATTGAGGTTTATTATGTTTATGAAAATGTGAGGAGCTACCAAAAGCAAGATCATAGTTACACATTATTAATTTCATTTACTTTCTCCGCCTTCTTATATCATCTATCATCTTTCTAACATGGCTGCAGCCAAGAGCACTCTTTATGAGTTAAATTTAAATGGGCTATACAAGAAACAATGGGCTTATAGGTCAAATTCGATCCGACCCGACCCGACCCGACCCGCCCGCTTCTTCTTCTTCTTTCTATAACGAAGTAGCCCTGTCTGAGCTGCTCGATTCACCTCCCACAAAACCCTGTTCGAAATCTCGTAAACCCTAGCCACCACCGTCACCGCCGACGCAGCATTTAGCCTGAGCAAAACCATGGGGAAAGAGAACAAAGCGAAGAAGAAGCCTGATAAAAAAGGCATGAAGAGGACGGGACCAGATGCAGTCGCCATGAAAGCCAAGTCCCAGAAGGCAGACAATCCATTTGAATCAATCTGGTCTCGCCGGAAGTTCGACGTCCTCGGAAAGAAGCGTAAAGGTGAAGAACGCCGCGTGGGTCTTTCACGGTCTCGCGCTGTTGATATAAGGAAGAACACGCTGCTGAAAGAGTACGAGCAGAGCTTAAAGTCTTCGACTTTTCTGGATAAGCGTATTGGAGAGCAGAACGATGACCTCGGAGAATTTGACAAGGGTATAATCCGATCTCAGAGAGAGCGTCAGGTCAGTAATTAAAAAAAAGAAACTTGAGAATGCAAATTTTGTTATCAGTTTGATTGATTGAAGCTGAAATTTTTGTTTTCTCTTATGATTATGCAGATGAAACTAGCTAAGAAGAGTATTTATAATTTGTCTGATGGGGAGGAAGATATTTATGAAGATGGTGCTCTTGGTGGTTCTTCTCTAAGAGATGATTATGATTCTGGACTATTGTCAGATGAAGATCTTCAAGACGATGATCTTGAAGCTGCTGAATTAAAGAGTATGTTTTCTTGATAATGCGGCATTGGAATAATTATCTTGACGAAGCTAATATTGTCTAACCATTTTCTGTAATAGGACTAAAGCATCTAAACAGAAACAGAACGCATGAATCATCTGGAGAGGAAGAGGTAAGAAGAGATCTCGTTGATTGTCTGTGTGTAATTTACTGTGATGGTTGATACATTAGGGCATTGCTGGTGTTATTTGGGTTATCTCTGCAGAGGCATAAGAGCAAGAAGGAAGTCATGGAAGAGATCATCATGAAGAGCAAACTTGGCAGGGTGATTATTCCGCTGTTTACTCCGTTGTATTTTATTTTGCATGGCATGTCAATTTATAGTTGGTTGAATTTGTTTTTATGTTTGTGATTTTTTGCTAGATGGAGAAAGCTAAGAAGAAGGAAGAAAAGGAGAAGCTGATGGATGAGCTGGATAAAGACTTCAAGTCCTTAGAAAATTCTCAGGCAATGGCGAGATTAACTCAAGAATTTGATCTCCCAGAGGTGAATGATGATCACATTTTGCAGTTGTTTGCATACTGAGAATTTGTATCTATGCTATGGGTGTTACCATATGCTTCTCGGTTCGTGAGTTTTCTTTTGTTTGACGTAATCCCTTTTTTTTATGCAGGATCCAGAGGATCAGAAATATAAAATCCAGGTGGATATGATGTCGATGGACATTCGTGCTCGTCCTTCTGAGAGGACAAAGACACCTGAAGAAATTGCACAGAATGAGCGAGAGAAGTTAGAGGCTCTTGAGGTATGTTTCTGTTGAAATCCCTTGCAGTTTTGTAGTCTGAGTGTGTTGTCAAAGGTCTTACGGTTGACATCATTTTATCTTGATACAAATTTTTTAAAACTTATAGGAAGAGCGTAAGAAGAGGATGCAAGAAACTGAGGATTTGAGCGACGGGGATGAGGAAAGTGATGGTGAGGAATCATCAAAGAGGCTAAGGCCCATTTCTGGCGATGATCTTGGTGATGACTTCTCAGTTGATGAAGAGGTGCCGAAAAAGGGATGGATTAATGATGTCCTTGGAAGAAAGGATGATGATGAGGATGATGGTTCTTCTGAGGAGTCAGGAAGTGAAGGAGAAGAAGAAGATGATGAGGAGGAGGAAGAGGAGTCAGATGGGGATGATCAGAAGCAGAGAAAAAGTCATTCTTTAGAGGAATGGGAACAAAGTGATGATGAGCTAGAGGCTGAGCTGGATGATGACACTGATGGTGATGATGATGATGAAGAAGAAGAAGTGGAGCCAAGAGTACTTAAAAAGTCAAAGAAGGACAATGTTGCTTCAGATAAAGGAGAAGGGTTGTCTGGAACTGTGAAACAAAAAACCAATCTGAAGAACTTGAGTTCAACACAGCGTGACATTCCTTTCGTGATTGATGCTCCAAAAAGTTTTGAGGAATTGACTGCTCTAGTAGAAGATTGTTCCAACGCAGATACTCTTTTAATCATCAACCGAATCCGGACTTCAAATTCAATCAAGCTTGCAGCTGAAAACCGGAAGAAAATGCAGGTAATCTTAATTTCTGCTCTCAAAGATTAAAATTATCCACTTACCTGTTTTCAGCTTTTTCTAACTAAAATTTTCATGCGCTTAAACTGGTTCGTGTCTCGCTTGCTTTCTAAATGTTTCTATTGTTGTCTGCCTCCCAGGTCTTCTATGGTATTCTCTTGCAGTATTTTGCCGTTCTGACAAACAAGAAGCCCTTGAACTTTGAGCTACTAAATCTGCTTGTCAAACCTTTGATTGAGATGAGCTTGGAGATCCCCTACTTTGCTGCAATATGTGCCCGCCAAAGACTTCTAAAGACCCGTTCGCAATTTTGCGAGGCTATCAAGAATCCAGGTTTGTGATGCGATGATGCTTTCATAGACTTGAGCATGCCTCTTCCATCTTTTAACCCTAACCAGTTCACAAACATTCTTGCAGAGGATGGATGCTGGCCTTCCTTGAAGACATTGTTTCTCTTGAGGCTTTGGTCGATGATTTTCCCGTGCTCTGACTATCGCCATGCTGTGATGACCCCGTCGATATTGTTGATGTGCGAATATCTCATGCGCTGTCCCATCTCATCTGGTCGTGATGTTGCCATAGGTTCCTTCTTATGCTCCATTGTTCTCTTGGTAAGGAGAAGTTGATCCCCCACCCTTTTTTTCCTTTGGCTACTGCCAGTTTTCATTTTTTACTCATGCAAACAAAAATCTACTGTAGGTTGCTAAACAATCTAAAAAGTTCTGTCCCGAAGCCATACTATTTATCCGGACACTTCTGATGGCTGCTTCAGACAAAAAGTCACCAGCATCTGAGGAATCTGAGGTACTTTTGGATTTTGTATTGTGCATTTCAGAACTCAAGATGCGCATATGTTGTTACTTGGCTGATGAACAGTTGTGTGTCGTATTGCAGTTTTATCATTTTATGGAATTGAAATCGTTGACTCCATTGTTGTGCATACAAGACGACGTTAAAGAGGTCGTGCCACTAAACTTCCTAAAGATAATGGATGAGCCAGCAGATTCTCCATATTTCAGCTCTGATGATTTCAGGTCTGTTCTCTCTTTCTGAATATTCAATTTTCTTTTCGAAGATATCAACAATAGAAGTGTCTGTAATTATAATACTCTTGGCTTTTGGTTAAACAGAGCAAGCATCCTTTCAAGCATAGTCGAGACTCTCAAGGGGTTTGTGGAGATAAACGGAGAATTGAGTTCCTTTCCAGAGATCTTCATGCCAATCTCAACTTTGTTACACCAAGTTGGGAATCAAGAAAAGATCCCACAAACTCTGAAGGACAAGTTTGAAGATGTTGCGCAGCTAATCGAAAAGAAATCCGGCGAGCATCAAAAGGAACGCAAACCACTTACTTTGCGTAAGCAGAAGCCAGTCGGCATCAGAGTGGTCACTCCCAAATTTGAAGCCAAGTAAGTTTCTCTCTGCTCAATCCAACTCGCTCTCGCTCTCGCTCTTGCTCTTTTGTTATATACTTAGAGACACAACACAGAGATGACCTCTATAACGTTGTATGTATATTCGTTGTGCAGCTTTGTTAAAGGCAGGGATTACGACCCAGACAAGTTCCGATCGGAGCACAAAAAGCTGAAGAAGAAGTTGAAAAATGATTTTGTAAAAGCAGCAAGTGAGCTGCGCAAAGACAACTACTTCATAAGCGAGGTTAAAGCAAAAGAAAAGGCTGTGCACGAGCAGGAGAGGAAAGAGAAATATGGCAAAAATTTGGCCTTCCTTCAAGAACAAGAACATGCAGCTAAATCTGGACAACTTGGTAAAGGCAGTGGCAGGAAGAGAAGACGTTGATACCAACCACTTTTGTGTTGTATTATTTTCCATTTGTTTTTACGAAAAACCTTCCTCAACAATTTTGTTTTTGTTGGATAATTGAGAAACTGATTTACAAAGAGAATTACAATTTTGTTTTTGTTGGATAAAATAGAAACTAATTTACAGAGAGAACATCTCTTCTAAGGATTCAAAAAAAAAAAAAGACTTGATAAAATCTTCTTTAGTTAATGTTCTGATAAAAATTTGTCCTTCATCCTAGCAATAAGCTTAAATTTTTCTTCAGCTTCGACTTGCAGTTTGATGTCACCTCTTGATGCTCTGTCCGGATGAAATTTAAGTACGGCTCGTTTGTATGCTGCGTGTACCTGATTTCAAAATTGGTTTTCGAGAAATGTTGTTATGAAACTATACAAAAGCAGTAACTGTAGAGATATAAGATTGGCTAACCTCTTTTGGCGGAGGAGATGTTCCACCACCAACTGTAATCCCTAAGCCTCGAAGCAACGATGCCATGTTAATGCATTTGAGTTCAAGAATCTTGAGCGATTTGGTTATTTCTGCCCGGACTTTCTCCTTCAAGTTCATGCTTTCTTCATCCTGTGATTTAGAGAAGGAAAAGCAAAACCGTGTTAGCAAATCAACACAAGAATCAAGGAGCAAACCACTGAGGGAAGAGAATAAACCTTCTTCTGTGTCTCTCTCACTTCTTCTACTCTCTCCTTTTGCCTTCTTTCCACCTCCAACTGTCGCATGTTTTCTAACTTTCTTCTCTTACGTTGCCTCTGAGCTTCTTCTGCCTGTAATTATCCAGCAGGAAGGTTAAAAAAAATACATACAACAAAGATTGCGACATTGCAGGTTTCGAATGTTCAAACAGAGTGTGGTTAAACCTGGAGCTGTAACTGCTGTTGCCTGGACTCCCATTCTTCTTCTTGTGCTTTCTTATACTCATCCGTCTCCTTCAACATTTCTCTGTTAAGCATGACATCGATTGCAGGAGCTGTATCATGAGGACCTTGCCCTTGTCCACTAGTAGATGGGATAGGATTAATAGTCAATTCCCTTGATACACCTAAACCCGAGATCCCATGCTCAGACCTGGCTCCATTACTTTGGGTACCTAGCTCAGTCGTTGTATCTCCTTTCCCATCAGAAGTCTGTGGCGGAGCAGATTTTGAGGCATCTTCTTCTTCAACAACTTCCTTGGTATAAGACTGATCTGCTGCCTTTTTCTTTTGATTCTCTTTCGGAGACTTCTTCTTCATTTGTTTCTCTTTCGGAGACTTCTTCTTCATTTGTTTAGCTTTGGGAGCCTTTTTCTTTTTACTCCCTTTGGACAACCGTGAAGTTTCACACTGAACTTGCACTGTGTCTAGCTGTTCCTCAACTTCTTTAGAACTATTTTGATGCATCGGTTCTTTTGTCGAAGTAAAATGAGCCGATGGCGAATCAGACCTTTCATGTTCAAGTTGTATTTCGGGTGCCATTGACGAAAACCACGGAAATTTCTCTTTGTCTACCTCCACTCGCGAACCAAATAAAGAAAAACCAGGACTTCTATCATCAGTTCCAAAGGAAGTTGAAGAGGTTTCCTTTCCACCATCTGGATTTCTTGCAGGGAAGAAGGAAGACGTTTGATCACGTTGATCATTTCTGCTATCAAAACCAGGCCCGAAATTAGAGTCACGGTGGAGATTTGAAGGACCAGCCTCCTCACTCATACCAGCTTTACCTGATTTCTCGGTTCCAAAAAAAGTAGACCAAGTTTCTTTTCCACAATCTGGATTTCTTGCAGGAAAGAAGGAAGATGTTTGATCACAAGGTTCGGTTCTACTCTCAAAATCAGGCCCGAAATTAGAGTCACGGTGGTGGAGATCTGAAGGACCAGCCTCCTCACTCAGAGGAGCTTTACCTGATTTCTCGGTTCCAGAGAATGTTTGATCACGCTGTTCAGTTCTCCTCTCAAAATCAGGCCTTACATTAGCGTCACAGTCGAGATCTTTAGGATCAGCCTCTTCACTCAAACCAGCTTTACCTGATATCTCGGTTTCAAAGAAAGTTGAAGAAGTTTCTTTTCCACCATCTGGATTTCTTGCAGCAAAGAAGGAAGACGTTTGATCATCTTGTTCAGTTCTACTTTCAAAACGAGGCCCAAAATTAGTGTCACAGTGGAGATTTGAAGGACCAGCCTCCTCAGTGAGACCAGCTTTACCTGCTTTCTTCGTTTTGTTAAAGAAAGCTTTCTCCCACTCCTCGCGGACCTTTTCATTAGAAAGGTCTAAAATCTCGCAATCAGAACAGTCGCTCCCTGAAAAATCACTTTCAGATTCAGAACCTAAACCATATCGAGTTCCAGAAGAGGGCATTGTTGTCGTGCGTGTACATTTTGATAATCTAAAAGCAGCACGCTTCTCTTGAACGAATTGGCAATCATCCTCATCATCATCATCATCGTCGTCGTCAATGCTAATCACTCTCGGCAAAACGGGCCCATTCCTGGTTCTTGACGTGGCTTTTGATTTCGACGACTCGGGGAAATCAAGAACTTCATCCTCATCATCATCCAAAACAATAAACTCGTTCATTGTACCATTTGCACTGCATCTTTTGGCAGGCATTCTATTCCCAGAACGTGTTTTAAACTGACTCTTCTCTCCCATTGCTTCTCTATGCGTATAAGGAGAAATGCAGGGACTTGTATTGAGAGATGTTTCAAAGCATCTTCTTTGAGGAGTAGTCACAGTTGCAGTTGCTGACATCCATAACACTAAAACCAGAGGATAAGCAAATACACATTATCAAGATTCACACATATACTGAAACCATATTCAATTTTAAGACCAGTCTGGGAGACAAACGCAGTACACGAAAAAAAATTGGATCAATATAACTTGTCATCGGCTAAAATGATATTCGATAGCAAATCAAACAAAGTGAAATTTTGTAAGTAATCAACACTACACGATACGAAACCTAGAAACGATCATAGGCCTAAACTAAGTTTCTGGAAATTTACGAACGAAACCTAATCGTAATTGCGACGTATTTGAGGTTTTATGGTTTATCGTCGAGTCGATTAGCAAATAAGGAAAAACTGAATCAAACACAAAATTTGAAAAATAATTCGATTAGCCAAGTGAGCGAAGATTTGAAGAACTTACACTGACCTCTAGACCAAAACGACGGAGGAAGACGATGATTTGTTGCTCAAAACTGAACCCTAATTTTTGGGTTTGACGAAAAAAGAAAAAAAAAAAAAAAAAACCACAAAATCAAAGAAAAACGATAACTTCGTAGAAAATCGTGAAAAGAAGGAAGATGAGATTGAGATGGAGCGACTCGTGCCCTGCACCTCAGGAGACGTGGCTTGACGATCAACAACAGCTTCACCGACGAATGAGAAAATTGGGTTTCGTTCGTTGATTGGTCCGTCTTTGGACTAAGTGTGAAACTTGTGTCACCGTAAACATTTATTTTTTTCCCTTCGTATTAATATTCTCTCCCCTTTCTAAAGTCGTCCCTTTCTTTGTGACTTTAGACCTTAATCTCTATAAACAGGCCTTTTTTTTGTGATAGTGTAGGGTTTTTGGACGTTTTATTTGAATTTTGAATAGTTTTCTTAAATAGGAACTTATGCAAATTTAATTAAATGAAACTGGTTCAATTTTTATTAACCTAAACCAACACAAATCGGATGATAAGTCGGTCGTTGGATAAAAGGGGAAAGTTTTACTTACAATTATAAATTCTTCAAGATTTTATATTGCATTTATGTAATTTCCTAAATAGTTATGTTACATTCAGTAGCCTTATATGATTGTATTCTTCTTTGTCAGTTTCTTCTGCTCTCCCTTTTTGTCTAAAAAATATTGAAGGTAGTGAAATCGTTGAAACAATATCAATTAGTCTCTTTTTATCAGTCGTTAATTTGTCATATTATTTAGACAAACAAGTGACATAGTTTTCATCATTCTTTAACTATAAATTTTGGTGAAGGTCAGAAAAAAATGTGTAAAGAGACAAAAGTTCACTATTTTGGCATTATATTCATAAATCTTCCTAAGTTTTTTTTTCTGAAAGGAAATATTTGTGAATTTAAATTCATTTTCTTGTCAACAAGATGCATTATGCGAATTTCAAATTTCGGTGGTGTACTAACATAAATCTCTAGACTCTATGTCTTCTTAGAGTTCCAATCGTGATCCAATCAGTCTACATGTTTCCAAATAATACTCATCCTTCGAGTTTCTACTAATAATAAACCAAATAAGATTCTTGGGCATTTTATATATCCATGGGCTTCTTTTTGGTCCAAAATTATTAGCTCAAACGCCTTTGGTCTCTTCGAACTCTAGAGAGCGTTGTGCCTCCTTTGTCCAATTCTATTACAATTTTTTTACCATTTGCAATGAGATATAGTATGAACCATCATCAGACATGCTCTTAGTTGTTTTATGTTCCAACAGTATGCCAAAGGTAATCAAAGTCAATTTTCGACCTGAAATACACACGTTAGCCCAAGTTCGAGGGGCCATCATGTGTTCTACGTTGATTTCTTCCAATTAAAATGATCCCAACAACAACAAAATTTGGTCATACAATATCCAACTCTCTAATATAGCTTTTTCAAACAAATACTTTTGGTTCTTTTTTGATTAAAATAAATAAACATTTTTTTATTCTAAAATTTTTAAAGAAGGATTATTATTTTTCAAAAATGCGATGGTTTGCTTTTGAAACAAAATTCAGTATTTACCAAATTACAAGAAAACAAGAACATAAAAAAAAAAAAGATTGTATAATTTGTATAGTATCAAGGTGCATAGTTGTTTTTTTAAGAAAGAAAAAACATGTGCATTGATGATGAGAACCAACCGTTTAACCGGTTTCAAAGATGAAGAGATTTGGCCTTGGTGTGTCTCCTAAATTAGTGGGATTGAATTTCCACTCTTCACGTTAAGTTTCTTTATTTTGTTATGTGTAATTTAAGCATGGAATCAAGTAAATCAATAGAGAGAATTTTGCAGAGACTTGTGTTTCTTCTAGCTTTAGATTGGGACCTCTAACAATTAATTAAAGAAGAAAATGTTGCAAATCATTTCCCTTTGGGTTTCTTGGTAGTTGTGGAAGCTTAGAAAAAGTCTGTCTTATCTAATTTTTGGACCAATTCAGATTCTATTAGACCAAATTCAATAGGCATAGTGTAAGTGGATTGAGGTGCCAAATGTCACTATGTATGCACACACTTTCTTCCTCAAAATAACCTCTTATTGATACATGAAGCCAAAGCTTTAGGGGCCTTTAGCCATGAGATGACTATAGATTATCATCGGTGAAATCAACCTAGAAGGATTCTTGTTCTACTTGGTTTAACAATTACTTGAAGAAGCCATGGATCAAAAACAAAATTTGGTGGAATGTTGTGACGCTTTAAACAAGATACTTGCTAGTATCAATAACATTTGATACTATAAGCAAAGATTGTAGATATTGTACAAAATGTAAATAATGTTAAAAGACATTTTTCAATTAAATCAAAGTTAAGAAAAAACAAACAAGACTTCGAAGAAGCGAAAGCCAATTAACAAAAATTAAATGGATCAATGAGTTGAAGAACATTGGTAATTGTCATTTACATTAAACCAAAAAAAACAAAAAATCCTAAGAGATTATCAAAAGCAAGACTCAGTGAGAGGTAGTTGTGGGATTAGGTTGAAGCATTGAAGGAAGGACGAGAGGGGACAAGAGAGGGATCGGATCTGTGCCGTTCTGACAAAACTCAGACGCAGACGTGGGAACGCCGGTCGCAGGAGGAGCCTCCGCGGAAGGAGGAGGTCTTGGTGGTAAGAGGAGAGGACATGGGGCTCGTCTCTGAAGCCTACAGCTAAGAGATCGCCGGAAAACGCAATCGTCTTTGTGAAAACTCATCTCAAAACCAGGAAACGGATCTCCTCCACGCCCTGTTTCCTCCATTTTGTTCTTCTTGATTCTTGATTCCAACTGAAAACGTATCAAGTATTCTGTTTTTTTTTTTTTGTGGATTGGTGTTTGGCTTTGTGATGTTGATACTAATGTTGGTGCTTGCCCTTTTATATAAAGGGTTTAAATTAAAGGGTTTAAATCTGATCTTTAAAGAGGGAGATGATAGGGAAAATTAGGAGTTGCTTAGCTTGAGGATTTTTTTAATAGAGTAATTAGGTGTATGGATAATAATCAACTAAAAATTAGAAAAATAAAATAGAAAATGGGTGAAAAAAGTGTGGTGGTTGTGTGGTGCGTGTATTGACTCAATATGGCAAAAATAAAATCAATAAAAAAACTGGTCAATGGTCAATAGATTGGATATGTATGAAATCTATTATGTTATGGTTAGTGTGCTTTTTTCTTTTTTTTTTGACAATTTCTTGTGTTTATTGTTCTGGATGTGGATTAATTTTGGCATGAGGAATAATGCGTTACCACTGTTGTTGGAAACATGTGACCGCGTACGGCTCTTAAATTTATTTTTAGGCTTTTAGCTTGTAATTATTTTCTATAAAAATCCATTAGTTTTTTTTTCTTCTAATTATATCTCACATTATATTAGTGTAATGCTTAACATAGTAGATATTATAAGAGATACACAATCAATATGATTGATATGTATGACCATAACTGTGATATGATTGTCTTCATCATCGGCTCATATCTTTCTCATTTATTTGTAAATATTGTCTTACCTTAGTTTACATCATAGTATAAATGTAATACAATCTCAGGTGCAATAGAAATCATCACAATTCTTAATATTCTCTCTTCTCTATAGAGATATATCCAAAAATGATTAACCGACCGGAAAACTCAACTTCGCAGATTGATCGAAATATTCTTTGGAATCTGAAGGAAACCTTTTTTGTCAAATAATTTGTCTAAAGTAGCAAAAATAATTGAACGGTAGAGATCTAATTTTTATAATCAGAGAAAAAGACTCACTGTTTCGTGATTGAAACAATATGTAGTTAAACATGTTATTAAAATTGCATGTGTAGTCCAGCAATGAAAATAGACAATAGTCTGCAAACTCATAATTTATATAATCTGTAGACAATCCCTGAAACTGAAAAAGATTTCCTCTGCCATGAAGTATCCTCAACCTACACGGAAAGTCACATGTTAATATGTTTAGTTTAGTGATTACGAGAAATTTGAAATTGAAGAAGAAAATGTAACATGTAAATTAACAATGAATGTGAAAAAATGGGCGGTGTGAGAAAATGAAAATATTAAGCTTTTGTGGTGGGGAGGTTTCACTTTGTTGGTCTCTCCATGTGACTCGAGAATCTATACACACATCGACATAGTTTCAGTAAACACGGCCCATAAAGTTTGCAGTGACAATACCTCTACAGTCCACACCCTCACATGTTCCCTTTTCATAGTATAACTTTTTTTTTTTTTTTGGGGGTTAAATGTTAAAGTATAACTTCTTATATGTATATCTTGTTAGATTTTTAGGGACCCTAGATTTTTATATATTTCAACATCCCATATAAATCTTCTTTGTTTTTATATAGGAGGTTCTAAGTTTCGTCTTGTCACTCCATCAACCAACCTCTAGGCTTTTCTTTTGGTGCATTTCCACTTAAACTAATATAACAACTAGACACTTGATGACCTACAATTTTGTTGTATATGTCTGAATGATTCATAGAGCTTTGGCGATCATATTGTAGTTTTAAGCATGTAACTTCATTAACACTCTGAAACATGTTGTACTTGAAAATTTTGATAGCTGATCGTTTAATATTGCTTTGCACTTTCTTGAGTATCATCATCTGCATTTGGAAGAGTCAAATGTGGCAGCATATATATTACATCACATAATACATATCACAATGCGTGTATATTTTACATCGACAATCATGATTATCCATGATTTAGATAGATGCTACCAAAAATATGGTTGTTAAAATTTCACTAAACTATCCATGCATTCTCAACTGATAAAAATATATAGATATATTTCAGTTAATCACAAAAAACACTAGAGAAAAAGTCTCTTAGAATCTCTGATCTTTTAAAACCAAGTGGTGGAGCATTAGTTGTGAACTTGTGATGTGTTACTATTTATCTGCACGTTGTTTTGTCTTTCTTTTTTTTTTGTTCTTAAAATTTTAAATATCCCATTGACACTCTCTTCTAGGTTCAAACTGATGATTAGATGCAATGTATGTTATATAGTATTTTTTTGGTTCTCCTTTCGTTTTTCTGTTTTTGTTTTCTCCAACTTGTGTAAATGTCGAGGCTTCTTTGGAATCATCTCCTTAAAATAGGGAGCAAATTGGAGTAAACGAGGATTGATTCGTCCCAAAACCCCATATTTCGTTCCAAAATAGCAAAAGTTCGTTGTAATTTACCCAATTCTGAAATATTTCACCCACTTCAACTCTGTATTACTTTATTAATTTTTCACATGCTGTATTGTTTAAGCTCATGTTGTAAACTTTCATTAGACATTAACAATTTAGGCTGCGACTTCTGAAGAAGAACATTTCGATGGAAATAATTATAAGGATTTAGATAATATATACAAGAAGAGAGAGGTTAACACTAAATACTTAGTCATGACATCAACTAAATTTTTTTTTTGTCTTTTGCCCCACCAACGTTGGATCCTAGACCAAGAATTAAGGTTATATCTAGTGAAAAAATTTACAATTTTTTCTCAAGCTTAAAAAAGCAGTTAAGAACCTAAGAAGAAGAGAATTGAAGCTCACAGCTAAGTGAATATTCTTCTTCAAGAGTAGGACCGAACCAATCCAAAGTTGACGAAAGATTTAGACTTGAAGAGACCCCCAAAGAGAAACCTGGTCGGGGAATCTTGTGAAGGCGGTTTCAGTCTGTGTTGTTGTTCTTCAGGGTTGTTCTTGACTTTGAGGATAGTTTGGCCAATGGTTTGTCTTATGGAGTCTATAGTCTTGGCATCAATTGAGTAACCAGATGCATCACTCACATAGAACGTGTTCACAGCTTTGCCTCCTTTCGTTTTCACTTCAGCTCTTGTGACCGTTAAGCTGTTTTCACGGAATATCCGAGTCACATTTGACAATAAGCCTACTCTATCCGTCGTGCACAGCTCCAACTTCAATCCCTAAAACATCATTGAGGAGAAAAGACAATGATCTTGATGTAAGAGTTACAAAAGTAACAACACAGAAACTGTACATATAGTGGATGTTTAATTACCTCAGATACTCTTCTTTTGATAGCTGCTTCAAGACATTGTATGACTCTTTGCTTCTCAGCCTCTGATTTCACAGGAGATCCATCTATATGTCTCACATAATACTCCTGCAAAGCAAAGACTAATTAGTCACATAAGCAAAAAAAGTGACACAAGAAGAACAGATCCAGGGGATATTTTCTTGTTCTCTGTGGCTTTTACCTGATAAGCTTCTGTGCCTTCAGTATCAACGCTTCCGTGGAACACAACATACTGCATATCAGTTAAAGTGCAGACCGTATCAAAGAGAAGCTTTGCTCTGTCTTTACATCTAACTGTGACCACAGAGTAATCTTTATCGAGCCAATTATCAACACAAACATCTGGTCTTTGCCTATCATCTTGGATGGATGAGGAATCATCATCCACCACACGGTGTTCATAGTCTCTGTCTTCAAACATCATCTGATGAAGCCTCCTATCCGTGTGGACCTCACCGTGAGACACAACGGTTTTGGCTTCCCTCGGTGTGTTGCTTCCTTTGAGCACATTCCTGAGAAGGTTCTTGATCCGAGATAATCTCTCTGGATCAAGAATGGCACAACCGGTTGAGTCATCTGTCACTTCCATCACAGCAGCTGCTCTGGTGTTGTGTGTCCATACCTCGGCGTTGAGGACACTGCATTTGAGGTGGGTCAGGACAGCTGTCAGCTCAGACAGCAAACCTGGTCTGTCACATCCGGTTAACTCGATAACCGTGCTGTCTGTTGATGCTATGACACCAACAGTTCTCATGGAGGTTGAGAAACAAGCTTCAGGCCCAAGAGACTGGATGATTTAACCCACAAATCACACTCATTAGACTCATTTTACACATAACTCACATAACAAGAAGAGTAACCAAACTCACTTTTTGGATATAGTCTAGAACAACTTCGTCTGTGACTTTGTTTCCATCATGGTCCGTGACATTAAACACTGCCATGTGCAGAGGGAAGAATTAAAATTCCTTGTTCAAAACAAGTAAAAGAAGATATTAAGAAGTGGAGCACATACCATCCATGAACCAACCACCATCAGAGGATATGTAAGCTTTGGAGATAGTGAGGTTAAGATCAGTGAGGATTTGCACAACTTCAAGAAGAATCCCATATTCATTTGCACTATCCACCTGAGAAACAACATCAAGATAAGGTTAAGATCAGTGATGATTTGAACATGAACCAACAAAAATAAAAAAGAAAGAAAGTATACCCTTATCACAGTTGCGTTCTTGCAAGAGTCATTATCAATCACAACCCTACAAAAAGAAAAAAAAACAGAGGTTAATTTAAATCCAACATCAATCTCAGAGATATATTAAAATGGTTTATAACACCAACAAAAAAAAAGGAATAGAATAAGTTGAAGTTACCTCGGTGGATTCATTCTTCTAATGAGTTTCTCGTACTCATCATCCATGTCTTGTGAAAAACTCATGCTAACATCTGTAATCAAAATCCCAACAAAAAAACAGTGAGAAATTAATTATTCCTTGGTGGGTAATTTCAAGAAAATCCAAAGTCCAAAACTTTCATGGAGAAACAAACAAACTATCTTCTCTCTCTCTCTGTCTCTCTGTTTTTCTTGTGGAAGAGTGAACAAGGAGGGAGAGAGAGAGAAAGAGAGTGAAAAATCACAAATACCATAGCAAATCACAGGTCATGTACATAAGAAACAGAGATCCCACCGACATCAAATCCTAAAATGACTTCTAAAAAGCTATCAGAGAAACCCAGAAGAAGACCCTTATGTAAAAATCATAACAGCAGCAAACAAAAAAAAAAAAACGCAAGCTTTCACCATTAATGGAAGCTCTAGCCGAAAATTGCATGAAGACCAAAAAAAAAAAAGAGAAACTGAAATGAGTCAACAATGAGAGGAAAAAACGAGACTTTTACCCATTATTGTTCCTTAAAATGTTTTTGGCCACTCTTTGATTGTTAAAGTAGTTTCAGTAAATTCGAAGAAGAAAAGTTGGAGAAAGACCTGCATATATAATGGCGACCCACAAGATCTTTTCACTCTCATGAAATTTTATAATATTCCTAACATTAAAAAAAATAAAAAAATTAATCTGACACGATCCTCCCATAAACGAGCAACTCACAGAGAAATTGTATTTCTTTAATATTATTTTATTTTACTTCACTTTCCCGCGGCTTCGATCGGAGAGAAGGAGAAAAACTGGTTCGCTTACTGTTCTTATTATACGGTGAAGAAGAAGAAGGGAAAGAAAATATGGGTGAACTGTAACTCTCGGCTTACGTTAGCGATTACCGGCTCGTTTACGCATGTTTTAGTTTTGGGAAATTGCTAAAATGCGCGGATAAGTAACCCCACGTGAAGGTAAATAGATAAAAATACTGGATAGTAATAAAAGACAGGGTCTCTTCTTATCAATCTGTCACCCAAAATTGTAGGAGCAGAAGTAAAAAAATAAAGTTTTTTTTACTGTTTCGAGTTTTAAGCAGATTCTCTGATTCTAAAGATTCATAGACGTTAAAGATTGGATCGTATAATAGAGATTCTGAAGGATAAAAAAAATGATTTTAAATATATATTCCTTCTCGATCAAGAGATTCATATCCCGTATATTTGCTATCGAATATGAAAAATATAGAATGTGCCCATAAAATCTGTGAAGAATATTTTCATTTTTTCACAACTTATGCGCCAAAAGGAATAATATAAAGGTTTATTTCCATTTTCAAATCAGCAAAATAAATAACTGCAAATGGGTTTTTTTAGAGTGGCCATATGGAATATTGTACCGTATCATATTATTGTCTAGCGTTTGTTTTTCTTATTTTATAATTTACAATAGAAAGAGAAAAAGGCAAAAAGTGAATTCCTTATAAAACCCTCTATAAAACTTGCAAGCATAATAAAAGAGACCCTAATTAATATACAGAAACAATAGATATTTGTGTTGTGTTAAACGTTGATGGGTATTTTAAAATAGTGCAATTAAGCCAAGTTAATTGAAAGAAAAACGTACTAGTTAATGTTATGGCGTACGATCAACAGTTTCGTCTAAAGATTCTGTTGATGTAACAGAATTAATTACAATCAAGATTCAAGAATCAAGCAATGCCTACACATAAATGTAGAGAGAGAGGTAGATGGGAAATGAAAGGGCACATCGTAACGTGAAAACATAACGCTTACAGTAGTAACAGAGAAGAAATGTACTCTTGCTTTACGTACTATTGACCGTACCCTCATATCTCTTTCCCAATATTCCACTTAACGTTTTATTTTTATTTTATTCTACTAAATTATATATAAATGATTACATGAGATTCGAAATACCCCAGCATTTTCCGTGTTTTTCAACAACCGAAGCTATGGAATTTAATTATGTGTGAGTTTTTTAACACACACCATTTGTGTTCTAATTTTCCTTGTAAAATTTGAGCTCCATTAAAGAAATACTATTATTAGATGGAAAATATGTATAAATAATTGACAAATGTATAAATGAGATTGGACTTTTATTCTTTGAAAAAAATGAAAAAGGTTTTTATCGTAGTATATATATACCGTGATTGTTTGAGATAAATAAGCTGAACAACAATTTCTTATGATGGGTTTTTTTTTTTTTTTGATGAAATTTCAAATTTATTGACAACTTGTGAAATAATTTGGGATTTACAAAGGATGATTAAAATATCAAAGAATACAATGCCTAAAGTGGGATGATAGTCCTATCCAAACCAAAAACAAGAAAGATGTCAAATATGATGGAGTATTTTGATGTCTTATGTGATGGGTTGAAGAATTAAGATGTATACATACTGATTAATATATAAGATTGCTTTATTTCAACAATATAAAACATGTAAGATTTCAACAATATAAGCCCTTTAACAATAACAAAAAAAAAGGTCTCAACAGTATAAAACTATTAACAAAAAAAAAAGACACGTGAAATTCAAACCGATTTTTGCCTAACAAAACTTGAAAACAAAACTTACCCACAGATTTGAAATCACGAGAAAAACATATCAACATATAAGAAGGATTAAGTGTGTATATATCTATGAGACATTGACAAAAATCAAACAAGTAGCACGTAGTAACCAGTGTGTAGGGGTAACCATAGTTAGAAAGTGAGCAGAGGAATGGTTTAAGAAAAAAACAAAGAAACAAGTAGCGGCCAACTGAATTAAATGGTTTAGATGCAGTCACATGTGGTTAGGCATACAATATATAAAAGCATCAGCCGGTTTTTTGTTCTTAGGGTCTAGGGATCTGCTGTGGCTGCACCTACATTTTTCTTACCGTGTGTCCCTCTCCTCTGATTTTTTCTCATTCATGAATCATGATTCATCACCGTCTCTATTTATTTATCCCACGTTTTGTGTACTCTCCCACTTGATCATCTCTCCAAGCCAATACCTAATTAAGACAGTTTTTTATGTTTGTTAGACTAATTTAAGATAGTTGCTAAAACCAAAAAAATATGTATTTAAGATAGTTGTCGTTCATCTAAATAATAACATATTCGAATAGTAGACAGCATAAAAAAACAAAAAAAACTCATCTTTTGAAAATCTCACAGTTGAACGTGTTTGAGTTATATGAATTTTAAGACGAATAGTTTACTGATAAAAAAAAAGCATAAAAATATCGTGCTAATCCGCAATACTGTTTAACAAATGTTTTGAGGTTTGTGTAGTAGTGTACTGGTTGTTAGACGAAAGTAAACTTCATAGATCAAAATGGTCGTGGAGGCTAAATTAAACAGTATAATTCTGATATACATTGAGTCAACAATCATAAAGAGGCTAACTTATTGGTGTATCTATGTTCAGAATTGTATCGAATCCTTTTAATTTATTACTTTTACTGTGTAAACGGCAGATCTAATTTCCCACATTGTCTCATATCAATGGAGTATGCTATTCAAGGTTGGTTAATAATGTAGTTACCATATTTTTCACTATCCGAGAGACTGACATTTGTCTTCACATATTTTTGACACCTGTAATCATTTTATATTCAACATCTATTATTTTTCATATTAATTTTTTTGGTCAAACAACATTAATTTTTTTGGTCAAACAAACATTTATTTCATATAAATTACACATTTATCACATTCAATTTATACAATATGTAAATCTATTAATAATAATAATAATAATAATAATAATAATAATAATAATAATAATAATAATAATAATAATAATAGTAATAATAATAATAAAAATAATAATAGTAATAAGAATAATAATAATAGTAATAATAATAATAATAGGTAATTCATTGATTATATTTTATTTTCTCCAATAACCCACAAAAGAATATAATTAAATTAAATTTTTATACCTACTAATTTGTTGCAGCCAATAAAATTCTATAAAAAAATGTGATAAGCAAAAAAATATGAAATTAAAAAAAACAATCTAAAATTTAATTAATCCGAACATATAAAACTTAATTTTCTCATAAAATAATAATGCCAATTTTTTTATATATAAAATACACATTACACAATTAAACTACATGTAAGATTTATATATGTTTGTAATAATTTAATAATACAAACAATCGAGTTTCTCCAATTTTATATTTGAGTTTTTTATATTTTCTCACTTTTTAAATAATTTGATATTTATCCAATAACCCCACAAAAGATAGAAATCAAATTAAATTTTTATAATTAATTATTAATTTTTAAAATTTAATTAAATTTTAAAAATAAATAACTGTAACGGTGAGTTAATCAATTTTAAAGTCAAACAAATCACTAAATATTTACAAAATGTTATATATTTTTTCATATAATTCAAACACTTGTCATCATTTTAAATTCAACATTTATTATTTTTCATATTAATTTTTTTGGTCAAACAAACATTTATTTCATATAAATTACACAATTATCACATTCAATTTATACAATATGTAAATCTTATATGTAATAATAATAATAATAATAATAGTAATAATAATAATAACAAAAATAGTAATAATAATAATAATAGTAATAATAATAATAGGTTATCCATTGATTATATTTTATTTTCTCCAATAACCCCACAAAAGAATATAATTAAATTAAATTTTTACAGCCAATAAAATTCTATAAAAAATGTGATAAGCAAAAAAATATGCAATTAAAAAAAAACAATCTAAAATTTAATTAAATCGTACATATAAAAACTAATTTTCTCATAAAATAATAATGCAAATATTTTATATATATATAAACTACACATTACACAATTAAACTACATGTAAGATTTGCATATGTTTGTATGATAATTTGATAATACAAACAATCGAGTTTCTCCAATTTTATATTTGAGTTTTTTATATTTCCTCACTTTTTAAATAATTTGATATTTCTCCAATAACCCCACAAAAGATAGAAATCAAATTAAATTTTTATAATTAATTACTAATTTGTATAATTTAATTAAATTTTAAAATAAATAACTATAATGGTGAGTTAATCAATTTTAAAGTAAAAAAAATCACTAAATATTTACAAAATGTTATATATTTTTTTCATATAATTCAAACCCTTTTCCTACTATCTACTATGATTGGCTTTTATTGCTAAGGAGAAAAAAAAAATTAATGGATTTAACGGAGAGGCCCGAAATAGTGAAATAGTTGCTAATATATACTATATATGTATAAACCCTGTTTGTGCGTGTTCGAGGCGACGAGGTCGTTGGTCCAAAAGGTTGCTTTCGGAGATCGCAGACAAAGGTTTAGCTATAAAGAGGAGATTTATAATAATATATATAAATTATACAAGTTACGTACATTTGTCCGAATCGAAGTGATGTGAAGGTGACCATGTTCCTTATTAATTCATGGTTTTGTCTTGTTGAGACTCAAGCGCGGGGCTCTATATATCTACACACGTAGATGGACTAGTCACTACTTAGTTGTGTTCAAAAAATCGTTAATCGTTAATCGGGCGGTCAGGCCGGGATTAACGTTTTTTAAAAAAAACGGAGATTAATCGGGGATTAATCGGGGAGGAAATTTAGACCATTTTATATATTTTTCAAATATTCATATATATATAATCATATAATAGCACACTTTCTTTATGATTAATCTTTAATTGGGCTTAATCAAGCCTACTAGAGTTACTTGTATAACTGCAAAAGTCTATTATGGAGATTAACAAGAAAATTATCAATCAAATTCACCATCTTCTTTGTTTTTAATATGATATTCAAGTTAAAAGCAGAAAAAAAAAATGTTTTACAGAGCCACATGCCCAGTTTTTCGAAGCCCAACTATTACAATAGATGAAATTGATAAAGTTAGATTTAAACCAGAACTGAACCAGACAATTTTAAATTGGACCAGAAAATTGGTTGGGAATTAAACCACATAAACCAACTGTAACCTCATCATTGCCGTTTGGGAGAAAGATATTGATTTCTTCCTAGATTGTATCGCTCACGATTCAGACGAAACAGCCACTGAAGTTGAGAAGCATCACTGGAGCAATTCCTTCTCATCTTCTTCTTCCTCTTCTCTCCTTAACTTCTTATGTGATCTATCACTTTAATTTACTCTTCCTATCTTCCTCCATAAACTTCACCGGGAATAAATCCATAGAAATCGACATGTTAAGCTTGTTCACCTTCTCGATCTCAAATCTGTAGAGAGATTCGAGGACTCGCTTGATCTCGATCTTCATCGCAGAAGGGATCGTTTTGTGGATGTTTGTGAGTTTCGTTGGCATCAGAAACTTGATCGGAAGATTCGAGATCGAGAACGTTGACTTCGCGTTTGACCAAAAAGCACCGATTTTCGTTAAACTCCTCGGTGGCCTGCCGTCTCGCGATTTTCCGAGCGATTAAACGGATAAATCGCCGATTTTTCGAACACAGCTACTTAGTCACCAACTTGGATTTTCTCTTTGTCTTTTTTAATTAATTTGGTCAAATTTCAAATTTTCTTGTATTAGTTTATTGTTCGTGCATTGGAATTAGATTGTTCGTGCATTGACCAACTCGCCAAATAGAATATGTAAGTTTATTTGGCAATGAAATTAATGTTAATGGTGCAGGCATGTAGTAGAGATTAGTTTAAAGGTTACTACAATGCAATATAGTTAGAGAAACCGTTCAAAAGAGCGACAAAAAATAAAATTAAGAAAAACAAATGGTGATATTATAACGGTTTAAATAATAAAGAAAAATTAAATTTAAGTGGTATTTGAATCTAATATTATTGTTTGGTTTTTATTTCTTCCATATATTGGTTTTGTTGTTCCAACATACAAAAAGGATTCAAATTAATGTTTCTTACTCCCAATGATGGGATGAAAGTCCTCTACGCTAACATTTAGCACTTAAAAAGATATATTACTACACTATTATTTTTTGTAACTATTACTATAGTTATTGTCATCATATTAGTATATTACTATCACTAATTATCGGTTATAATGCATAGCCAAAAGGGATATGGACCATGAAATCAAGGAGAAAAATGTTGTGGCCGACCTATGCAACATAATATCCAAGCGAATTCATGGAAGTGCGTCACATGGACCGGCACAATACTCAAATAATGCAAATACTATAAAATACTTGCTTCTACTTTTATTTTTCTGGTTAATCGGAGAAATCGTAAGTCTAAGTACAGACTAATTTTCTGAAAGTTCATAAAAGTGTCTAAAAAAGATAGCCAATAGTGTGATTGAAATTTGAAATCACAATAAAATCATTTGAATTCTACTAAAAAAAGTATTTAGAGTGAATTCTTTAACCAATAAACTATTAATTACCACTTAGTTAGAAACTTGTTTTTTATTTTGGAAGAGAGTGTCGTTTTTTTTTTGTTCATAGTGTTTAATGGAATGTAGTTTTGCTAAGTAAGACTCTATATGACTATATATAAAGAAGGGATGATGGCGTACAAATATTTGTTATTAATCTGTGTTTTAAAAATCGGGCAAATTGGTGATTAATCGGTTGGAAAATCGCTCAACGGTCACCCATCGTGGCGATTATCGAAACTTGGTGACAGTATTTGGTCAACCCTTGTTTGACTCTGAAAACTAAGTAATCACAAAATCGTCTATGTAATTTCAAAAATCGGAGCTATTTGCCAGTGGAGGAAGGAAACTCCAACGATGGAGCTCAGTGGCGAGTCTACATAAAGCAATACGGTGTCAAATAACACCGTATAAAATTGTATATAATTTGTTTTTTTGGTTAAAATATCACTTGTTTTGTTAGGTTAAATGGCAAAATCTTCCTTGTGACCCCATACAAATGAGAGTTCGAATCTCAATATGACACCATATATTATATGTTTTATACTTTTTTTATTTACTGACACCAGTAAATTTTCATTCTAGATTCGCCACTGATGGAGCTTGAGAAATCAGTGGAAGCCATTTTTGGTTTTTTAAATATTTGAGATTTTGGGAAGTTTTTTTTGTGGGCAAAAGATTATACTATATGAATTTGAGTTTAGATCTGAAGCAACAAAAGAAATTAGAGTTTATTAGGAGGAAAGATGGCGGGAGACTGCAAGAAGCATGAAGGAGAAGAAAGCACTTAGGATTTTTCAATTTAATTTTTTATTTTTATTTTTATTTTTATTTTGCTGATTTTAGTTTTTAATTAATATAAATGAAGAAGTAACTCATTATTGTACGCATGATTTGTTTTTTTTTTATTAATAAAACGAATTCTTTTGTTTTCTTTTTTCTTATGTTATGAAAAATGATTAAGAATGTTTATTGTGTGAGAAATAATATTTTAATATATGTAGTTTTATTAATGTAAGTCTACAAGGAAGTTATATACTAATGTGTAACTTATATAGTTATATATATAAAAATATTTTTAAAATATATAAAATATGGTAAAATATGGTAAAATTTCCGTCTTGAGTAATCTCCGATTTAATTCCGATTTTTAAAAAATCGTTAATCCCAATTCGATCGTCCGATTAACAATTACCAATTTTTTGAACACAAGTTATTATATACACATGGTAATAATAGGTAAAAAGATTATCTCAGATTTTATCCTTTGTATTTAAACGTATGTATTTTCACCTTTTTGTCTTGATTTTCACTTAAAAATATTTATATAAATGATAAATGATACAAACAAAGCTGCACAAATTTAAACGGCGCCCATATTACAAGTTCCTTATTTTCTTGACATATCTACTGCAAAATTGCAAATCCCTTATAAAATTCAAATTTAAAATGTTTCTGTTTTGGTGCTAGAAAAAAAAGGCGAAACGCTGTAGAGAGAACAACGCAAGAGTAACCGCCTGCCTCTCCGGTGACCGGCGTCTCTCGTCGGCTCCGTGAGAGGGCCCCCTCATTTCCTTTTCCTTTTCCTTTTCCTTTTTCGCTTTCTTCTTTGCTCGGGCTTCATCCTCGTCGTCGTTGTCTTCCCTAGCCGTTCGGTGGTGGCTCTTCCTAGAGGTGGTGAAGGTGTCTCCGGTGGAAAGCTTTGCAGATCCGGATTCGTTGATTTCAAGATCCGATGAAGATTCCTCAAGCAGGTGTGTGCCGTTTCTTCCTTCTCCGCCTCTCTTCACGGAGGTTTGACGGTGGCGGATTCATGGAGAATGAGTCTTGGTCGCGGTGGAGGAGTTCTAGAGAGTTTGAAGGCTGTTCGCTTGAGTTCCTTGTCTGGGGACTCCTGGCGGCGGCGGATCTGATAACCCGCTTCCTTTCTTGTCCCTCCGGAAGTCCATGATGGCGGCGTGTAGAGAGACTGTTTGTTTTCACGGCAGATCTATGGAGTGGTTCTCTCTCTGTGAAGTGGCGGATCGATTCACGGCGGCTACATCCTCCAGGTCGAAGGCGGCAGCTGCTTCTTAGATCTAGGGTTTGTATCCTCGGTTATTCTCGGTTAGCGGGTGGACCGGGGTTAGGGTTTTGACATTCCAGGCCGGTTATTCCGGAAGATCTTTTGTCTCAGTCGGTTATCCGGTTTGAGAGTCAGTCGGATGTTCTGTCCGTTTTAGGTGTAGGACCGAAACAGCGAAAACCGAGAAGACTTTTCTATTTGATTACGCGCGGTTACGTGTAGATGCTATTGGGACATGTTTTTCCATTCTAATCTTTATGGTCCAATAGCTGGGCTTTGGATTGAGTTTCAGATTAGGATTTGTTTTACCTCGATTAGTAGGTGTTTTCGCGTCATTAGGTTTAATTAGGTGGTCTAAGAGTTGGTTCCATTCCGGGTCGTGGAGTGAAACTCAACTTGCTGTGGTGAAAAATTACAGTGAATCTCGTTCGGATAACGCTGAATCCAACTTAGTGATTCAGGGTGTCATTAGACGGATTCACTGTATTTGGTTAAAAGTCTTTCGTGGTCTAATGACGTTGTAATGACTTTGTATTACCATTGGTTAATGAATGAAAGTTGTTGTTGAGCCAAAAAAAAAAAAAAAATGTTTCTGTTTTCTTCTAGTCGTAAATGTATGACCATTCAACAGGTCTCATACTCGACAACGGTTTTCATGAAGTTTTTTAAAAATAAGTTATACATTAATTAATCGAAAAGTAAACCGGCATGTATATAAGTTTGTATAGTATGGTCCCCAACCCTAAGACTAAGTCATATCAGTTTATAGCCTATTATAGGCCTATGTAGTTCACTGGATTCTTGGTTCAGTATGAGTTTGTTACACTTCATAACCTAATTTTATAATTTAACTTAACCTGTGATTAACTACTAAATAACTGTCTTCCGTTACAGCTTAAGCCAGATAGTTATTAGTTAATCAAATTATAAAATACTCTGAGTCAACGGTCAATTGCACGGAGACACACCCTTTTCTCTACGTATCAAATAGCTAATTTTATGCTTCTTTTTTTTGTTAAAATTTTATGCTAATTAACGGCAACAACAAAATTAAGCTTTCCCATGTTTAAATAAATAAAAGATAAATTTATTAAACATGTAGTTGTTTTAGTTACAAAAACAAAAACCCGTTGCCTTGCCTTTACGTATACCACTTATAATTTTATTTATTTATTATCACGCTAAAATTTGAGAATCCATTTCAAAAACATATTATTATAACGAACAAGTACAGATGCATACAATCGTTCAACTAACAGCTTAGAATTAAAATAATGAATATGAAGTTCACAAACATAGATATAATCGTCGAATTGATATATGGACTATTGTTAAATTCAAAAACAACTTGAAGAAATTTAAATATAAGCTTACAGAAAAGGATTTGTGGAATACTTTTGGTTTATTATTAAAAAGGAAATTAGTAATGTTTTCTTTTAAAAAGACAGAATTAGCGGAATATTTAAAGTGAAGTTGCACGCGACGTGAGGCAGACCCGTGAGTCAGATTTTCATGTGGAGACAGAGTGGCAGTCACGCACGTGTCACGTGTCTTTCATTTATTTTTAAAAACTTTTGATTTTTAACTGTTTTTTTCTCCTCTAACTGTGAAATAGTACTATTTTAAAACTCGTACCTATAAAATAGTTTTCGTAATTTCATTATCACTAGTTGATTACCTGCGTCTAATACGCAGGTTTATGTTAACTTTAATTTTTTTATTTTAAATGTAATAAATATGTCATTTATGCTATTTATTTGTATATGAATATCTGTTTTAGTTTCTTAGTATTCTTATTAAATTTGTTTTAACATATAATAAGAAGCTATTGTTTCTGTTTTTGATTAAAAATATTCTTATTACACCTGTTTATTTTTTTCTTAACATATATTATGAAGTATACTTTTTTGTTGTTAGGTCTTTTTAAATACCGGATGAATAATATATATTCCATTAGATTGATTGTAAAGATTTAGGAAATGTTTATTAATGGTAAAAATAACAATGAACGAATTGATCCTGCAATATCTATTAATTGTTAAATTTTCCATTAATAAATATTTCTTAAATATGATCCATAATTCAGTTTCTCGTTCCATATTTGAAAATTCGTTCCATATTTGAAAATCCTAACAGCATGATTTGAAAAGTTAATGAGGACACATGTGTTGACCGAGATATTTGGGCGAGATTTAAGTTCTGAAACGGAACTGTGTTATGAATTAAGTTTTTCAAATCAAAACCAAATAAGGTAACAAATTTAATAAGTTAAACTAATGGAATTATGAAATTCATTACTTTCGGTTTGATTTAAATGAATTGAGGACCCGCATGTTTTATCACTGGATTTTGGGTCGGGTTGGGTCATCAATATCTAAATTAATTAAATAAAAAACAAATTGCAAAAAATGTGAGTTCGACACGTCAGCAAAAAAATTTGGTCTTTAATATATTGTAGGATACTTTGATTACTTTCTAATTTTCTATACACGACTGCTAGAAAAAGAATTGGTAATCGACAAAGGAATAAATATTCGATAAAAAATGATAATCCTAAAAATAAGGAAGAGAGAGAAAGAGAAAAGCCTCTTGGAGAAAACGAAGGGACGTCGGTACGAGACTAAGGGTCCACGTCAGACGGAGCTGTAAAAGTTTGAGATTCTGATTTTTGCTAACGTGCACACTTTCTTTCCCGTAACCTTTTTTTTTGTCTCGTTAAAAATACCGTTTGCATTAAAAAAATAAATGCTGTCATCAAAATGTTTCTTTCGGTTAAAACTGTCGTCAAGGTGTTGCATTACAATTTAATACGAATAAAAACTAAGGCTTATGTATTATTCAATTCTGAAATGTCCCTTTCTCATCACCTTTGATCATTGGTAGTAGTGCATAAAACGTGACTACGTGAGATCATTACTTATGCGAAATATTGACCTTTGTTTACTCAAGAGTCGTCTCTTGACGTACTTTTTTTCCAACATATGATCAACTAATGTATCAACGTTAAGACTACTCTTCTTCTCAAAGATTGACCTTTATCTTCATGACTGGAAAGTGGAAACCATAGAGTATATAATATCTGTTTATTGTATATAGAAAGTACTTTGAATTTCATAATTTTGGATGAGCATATGTAAGTGTTTTAATATCTATTTTCCGATAATTTAAATTATTTAGATCTATTTTAAAACAAAATACAACAAACTCTTCAAGTTTTGAAATTGATTAGATGACTAGAATTTAAAATTTTGAAAGTGATATCTTTATCAAGTCTCTAACTATATATTGTCCAATGCTATAAAAAAATATGAACCAAACCAACACTAAAGTTATACCAAATCGTTTAGAATTCTGATTAAAGATATATTGTCTAGCTTATAGTTACTTTAGAGGTTTAGTTCCAAATCCGTATGGCATGACTCGCGACTCCTTCACTCGATTCCTCAGGCCACTAAGTGTCCGTTTTGCTGCCCTCGCTGGCCCACTAAACTTCCATCTCATAGCCCTCCTTAGAGTACGTCTCTTGAATTATTTGCCGTTGCATGTGTTGTATAATGTATTAGAATTAGATCCCACGTATCGCGGGTATATTTTTAAAAAATTAAGGTATATTTTAAAAAATTAAAATAAATCACTGAAAATAATAACAAAATCTGATTATTTTAAAAGTAAATAGAATCTTATTATATAAAACTGGATGTGCGCGACGTGGTCACGACACATATGATTTTTATAACTCATATTATCAGTTAATTTTTTTACAATTATTTTGTTAGTTTTCTATTTATGTTATTTTATTTTTCCAATTTTCTTGTGTTAATACATGTTATCACATGATCAAATATTAGACACATATTCCGACAATAATTTCGATTTTGATCCAATTGATATAAAGTTAAATATTCTTCATTGATATCTTGAACTTTCAAAAACATGATTTTTTTGTTTCTTTATAAGAGAGAAAGTTTAAACTAAAGATAGAAACACACAATAAATCATGAAAATTATAGCTTATGATATATTGATTTTTTTTTTCTTTTCATAATGGGAATATTTTTTTTCTTTTTTAATGGATGTAACAATATTTTTTTAATTATTTTTTTTCCTGTTTTTGATTTTTGTTCCTTTTTGTAATGGGAATATGTTTTTTTTTTTTTTTAATTGTTTGTTTTCTGTTTTTCTGATTTTTCGTTGGTTATTAATTTTATTTTATTTTATTTTTCTTATTCTATGACACATGTCACGATCTTAATACTTTCAATTTTTTTTAAAAAATCGCGATCCTATGAGTTAAGAAAATCTTATGTGTCGCGATCACGTCGCGCACATCCAGCTAATTAATAATCACAACAGTATTTTTTTCTTCTTTGTTACAACTTACAATTATTGCTCTATACTCTCGTCACTTCAAGGTCCAAAAATCCTTGGTTTAGACGGTAGATTTTATCAACGGAATATCTACATATACAAGTATATAACCGTTGTGATGTTCTTCGCTTTTGTCTACTGCCCGACTTATTCTGGCATCGTAGGTTGCGTAGAAGTCACTAAACCTACATTCGGGCGAAGTTTGTACTTGCCACGGACTCGAGCAGTTCTCGTAGAAGAAAGGGATCAAACTCACTTCATAATATCTTTGAATAAATATGTAGTTTTAAAATGGTAAAAAAAGTTTAAAACTTAGGTCATTTATGAAATATCTTGACATACAAAAAAGTGCATTCAGACCAAAAAATTAAAGTATGAAAACGTAGATTGGAACGACAAGATAATGACTGCTAAAAATTGAAGTATATGTAACAAAAGTGTATCAATCAGAAAAGATTTGGATAAATCTCCAAAGGGATGGGCAACTTGGCTCACTTCATAATCTGACACCCACCAAAATCAACCAAAATGGTCCACCCATCACCCACTGTATAGATCTTACTCGATTAATATTTATTTAATATTTGTATGCAGGCTAACATTATAATCTATAACATACGATTACACGAATTGACACGATGTTATCAATGAAAATTATTTTAAGATGACTAAGAAAGAGTCATATTTCGGCGTCACCATTTCTGGTTTGCAGCATAGACAAAGGAAGCCATATATGGCTAGATCGATTTTGATCCCTAATGTTTTTTTTAAAAAAAATAAAAAATTATATATATGAAAACGATACCATATTAAAAAAAAAAAAGGGCGGAGCATACCGAAAATGTTTGACCTGTCGTACAAAGAAATGGTCCTGTGGGCAGAGAGTGGTCTCTGGCTGCATACAAAGATTCGACCACAGCCTAACCATATATTCTGTCGTACCTCTCACTCTCACCATTTATCTTTCCTTCTTACCCCAACAAATTATTTATTTTTATGGTCTTTTCAGTGAACACCATAACTTTTTTTGTTATTCTTGTTAATCACAACGAATACATGTATAGATATTTTTGTTGTTGTTATTCTCCTGCCAATAGATAAAGTACTTAATATACTATAGTTATTGGCAATAACAAGTGTGCCTTTTCTTTTTGTACTGTGAGGGATTGATAGACATTATTGTAAATTGTAATAGAGAGTAGAAAGCTGAAGCCCTGTTGTGGGTCATTAGTGTGCTGGCTTTATTAATATATTATATTGTGTTTATACTACCAAAATTTATTAGAAGAATGTGATTATCAGTATTATTGTGGTGGGAGCATATCAGTCGAAAATTCACAATACAGTATGTTGAAAATGATATAGTTTTTTTTATGATCAGAACACTTATTCTACAATCTTGCAAAGTCTAAACAAAACTTAAAAACAAAAATGGACTATTGTCGTTCAAAGAACCTAAAGTTTTGTATATGCTAATACAGATGTAAAATTCTGAGAAATAATTCAAATAAGCATTAAATACGATAGATTCGGCTGATTAAGTAAACTCTAGAGTTTTGTATTTGGTAGGGTTGGCTTCGATTCAACTACCGAGTTAATTGTCGTAATATCGCTTGGAACCAACTTTTCATAATTCTCTTGTTTGAGCGGGCCTTCGTACACTTACCATTGTTGCCAATTGTCATGTAATATACACTCTTGCAATATAATGTTGAAAACTAATATATATATATACTAGAATTTTGTTTTTTGGGATATAAAACAGCTGCCAAATGGAGGATATGTCAAAGAAATAACAAATGGTGAGGATAGTTATTAGTTATGGTGTAAAGTATTAAACACTTCAATTTAATTTGGTATAAACATTCGTTTTATGTAATGACTTATTCTTGAACTTTAAACATCTAGATTTATTGTTTGTATACAATTTGACAAGATACATATAAATGCTCTCCAGAGATATGGACCATCGAGATCAGAGGATATAAAAATATGTTTTCCAAGCCCTCATATTTAATACACAGAGAACAACAAACCACGATAAGAGAGAATTTGGCAGAGAAAAAGAACCTACATGAAGCAAAATTTGTCTAAAAGACGAGAATTCAATAGTCACATCCAGCGATGTGTCTTTGCTTAATCTGAACTTTCATTGTTGTGTATATAATTGTCTATTCTTGATCCAAATTTATTGCTTGATGTTTAATGTTGCACAAACAGTACTGTATATAGTTTATTCCTCTATCTATGTTTTCGTAAGGGCAAAAATAGGCCTGAGACTTTTATCCGAAACCCGAATTCGAACCCGACTCGAGAAACCCGAACCGAACTCGAACCAAAAATTAAAAAAACCCGAACGATTTTTATAAATCAAACATGAAAAACCTGAAACCCGAAAAACCCAAAAAAATCTTAAAAAAACAAAAAAACCCGAAAAAACCCCAAAAACCCAGAAAAAACCCGAACCAAACTCGAACGGTTTCTATATCTCTAAACCCGAAAATGCGAAACCCGAAAAACCCGACCGGAACCCGAACCGAAACCCGAAGTCCCAGGCCTAGGCAAAAACATGAAAACTGTGTTTTTGGCTATTGAGTTTAATATATAGCTTATCATGATGGTTATCTTGTTTGTTTTTGAGCTCAGTATGGTTAGTAGGCTAAAAGTCCCATACGATAAACTCTAGATAGATTTGGCCATTTGGGTTTCACACTCCCTCATCACACCAGTACGTCTAAATTAAGGTTCAAACTTGGATAATCAGACCATTGTATCTTTATCAACTTAAATTTTCTTGAAAGAGCTAGTGATTCAAAGGAAAAATAAACTTTGCAAGATTAATATACGAAGATATAATTATCCTACACGCTTCCTTTGCAAGATTAGTATATGCCTGAAATTTTGCAAACACGAAGCTTCTGACTATTGCATAAGTTGTCTTGCACTCTATCAACAAAACATCAAACACTTATATGGACAAATCTTCGCAAGTTCTTGAAATTCAGCTTCATGCACCACCAAAAAGTTAGAAATAACCAGATGGGTCTACTAGAACAGAATACAAGAGATAGAAATACACCTTTTTTCATTAGCACTTTGTTTTTTTTTTAACGTTTATTTAATGTAGACAATATATTTGTTTAACCAATGGAATGATAAAATCATAGAACTATTTGGATAAGTGCCAATTTTTGTTTTTAAAAGTAAATCATAAATGATTCAAATAAATTTGTTATTTTTATCTTCTCACTTGAAACTAAAAATTACAGTAAAAAGATGCTTTATTTTTCAAAATTGGATGATTATAAAATATTTCAGCAATCTTTAATTTTTGGCTATATAGAAAGAGTGCGAACATCGAAACCTCTGCTTCATCCGGAGGTATTCTCAGCGTTTTGGCGGAACGGTGGTGCCTTTAATATCTGAAATAACAGATCGGGGAAACAAACTCTGCGCCCGAGGAAAATGGAGGATTTCTGGAAGAGAGCGAAATCGTTTGCGGAGGAAGCAGCCAAGAAATCTCAGACCATAACCTTACAATCGTCTTCCACGACCTTCGCCAATCTCGTATCCGAAACCGCGAAGAAATCCAAGGAATTCGCTCTCGAAGCCTCTAAGAAGGCCGATCAGCTCAATGTTTCCGATTTCGTCGCCGAGACGGCGAAAAAGTCCAAGGAATTCGCCGCCGAGGTTTCCACGAAGGCGGATCAGCTCAAAGTCGTCGCGCTGAAACAAGCCGATCAGATCCAGAATATCAAGTCCATTGCCGACATTATCCCTCCTCAGCTTGCAGCCTTTGGAACCGGATCGGGATCAGGATCTGGCTCTGTGATCACCGAAGCTGAGCTTCTTAGCTTCGGTATCACGGATGATCTGAGAGAGTTCGTCAAAGGATTGACCTCTGCCACATTCCAGGCTTTCCCTGAACAAGGTATGGTTGTTTGTTGCTTATCCTTTCAAGGCAATTCTTCGTTTCGCATTGAAAAATCTGTAATGTCTTATAATAAAATGTGGATAGATGAATCGTCGGAAGTTTCTGATTTGACAACAACTGCGTCGAATGTACGGAAGGATCTCTCGGAGTGGCAGGAGAGACATGCCACTCTTGTTCTTGGCTCTGTCAAGGTATAGTTCTCATACGTCGTATAGATAATCCAAAATTGAGGATGAAATTAGGTTTGTAAAAGTTAGGCATTGTGGTAAGACCGATCTTGCACACTGGTTAGCTTCTGGATTCATCTTTCATTCATGTTTAGTGCTTGCATTTTTGTGTATGTTGCAGCAAATTTCGAAGTTGAGATATGAATTATGCCCGCGAGTCATGAAAGAAAGGAGATTCTGGAGGATATACTTCACCTTAGTGAGCACTCATGTTGCACCGTAAGGCTCTACAATCTCTGCTCAAAGTCTACTTTTTTAAAAGTTCAGGCACTTTAGGAGAATAATCCGTAAAGACTCAGATTGAGAATCGTGCTTTAAGCGCATAGGAGGTGGTAAAGAAAGCTTGAGACCTGTATATTAGTGAATTGAGACATTCATAGCTGCAGTAAAACATATGATTAGTGAATTGAGACATTCATAGCTGCAGTAATAATAATCATGGATTAAGCTGAAAGGATTTGTTTTGGCTCAGATATGAGAGGAAGTACATGGAGGAACTTAGGAGCAAAGCAGAGAGTAAAGATGAAGAAGCTAAGAAGGCTCTAGCAGTTGGAGGGACAGAAGCAGCTGAAAAGGATGTGGCAAAGAATAGAACATCTACTGCGTCGTCTGAGCAAGATCTCGATACATTCCTCTTGGGAGATTTAGAAGACAGTGACGAAGCTCCTGGTGAGACCATCCACTTGTTTGCTTCCTAAGTTTTTAGCCGTGGTTTGGTTCTTCTTAAATATTTGATTTTTTTTTTTCTGTTTATAATAATCCTTTGCCAAATGCAGATGATGGTGATGGAAGTCTGGATGATGATGACTTTGACAAGATTGGCAACTCGGTAAGCATTTCTTCTTTATTGTCTTTGAGAAGATACCACAAACGAACATTTTGGTTAAAATCTGCTTTCATGTGTTTTCAGGATGTTGAAGAAGAGAAAGAGAACGAGAACGAGAACGAGAACGAGAAAGAGACGGAGAAAGAGACAGATGCAGTAAAGTAGAAATATATTAGTCTTTTATAACCCAATTGAGGGAAGTAACGATGGTATATGATCTTGTTTCATCATCAATGTATAGCTTTTGCTTTAGCGAATATGAATATGCAAAAGAAGACGCATTTTTTTCATTCGATTCGCAGATTATAAAAAAACTAGACTTTTTTTTTTTTTGATTTTGGTAGTGTAAAAAGCTTACAACGTTGAAGTCTCTCGTCTTGGATGAATATTAATACTGAAAGATGAAATATTTTTCCCAAACTATGTCGTCTTTATGGCAGTAACATCTCTTCTCCGGCGTCTCAAGTCGCCGACGTCCATATCGTCTGTTTGGTCTCTGGCGACTTGGAGGTCAAATTCTAGTACTTGTTCTTCTTTCTCGACGCAATGTTTTGTTCGACGAACAGCATCATTCTCTGTTCCGCCGGAATCTCCTCCGGCTCCGAAGAAGATTCCGTTCGCGGTCTCGACTCATGGGATCACGAGGCAAGATCCTTACCGTTGGATGCGGAATACGGACGACGCGGATTTCCTCGACTTCCTCGAGCGTGAGAACTCGTACGCTCAAGCTTTCATGGCTGACACAGAAGCCCTACGGCGTGATTTGGTCTCCGAGATGAAAAGTCGTATTCCCGAAGAGATTATCACTCCTCCCGAGCGTTGGGGACCATGGTTCTTCTCTCTGCATTTATTTTTTCTAATTCAAGGCAAAAAAGAGCGAGCTTGATTGATCAATCGGCTTTAAATGTCATTTGAGCAGGTTCTATAGGCAATACATACCCAAAGGAAAGGAATATCCTCTTCTGTGTAGGAGATTAGAGAAGGTTGAAACAAATTGGCTCTCTAGTCTCTTTCGTAGAGGAGAAGGGGAAGAAGAAGAAGAATTTGTGCTTGACTGGAATCAAATTGCAGAGCAGTATGGTAAGTTTCTTACAGTGTTAGTTTAGAGGAATATCGAATTCACAATCACTAAGTAAAGTGGTATGTGTATACTTTCAGGTTATGTTCATGTTGGTGTTTGTCGAGTTTCACCTGATCACAACTATCTCGCCTACACGGTTGATCGTAAGGGAGATGAACGTTTCCTTCTCCAGATTAAGGATCTGAGAAGTGGTTGTTTAGTTTCGAGGTTGGAAGTTGATGGAGTTGTAAGCTTGGCATGGGCTTTAGATGGAGTCACTTTGTTTTACACTGTCACAGATGAAAACCAAAGACCTCACAGGCAAATATAATGACTCTTAAAAGTACAGGAGATAGCTTTTTATTTAAATGAAACTTTGGGTAGTGTTTGTTTATTTGTGTCTTGTTTTGGCAGGGTTGTTGTTACAAGTGTTGAATCAGATGGGACAGATGATACCCTAGTGTTTACAGAAAGAGATTCTAGCTTCTGTGTAGACATAACAACCACAAAAGATGGCAAGTTTGTTACTATCAATTCCAACTCAAGGACTTCATCCGAGGAATTAAACCTCTTTCAAACTTTTCAATTGCGTTTTTGTTTTCAGTTTCTGTTACTCTTTAGTCTCAAAGCTGAGTTATCTTGTTTTTCAGGTTTATATCGTAGATGCTGAGAAGCCGCTGGCTGGTTTGCAAAGAGCTCGTGAGAGAGTCCCTGGTGTGCAGTGTTTTCTCGAACATCACAATGGATTCTTTTACATTCTTACGAATGCTCCCACAAATGCAATCAGTGAGTCGTCTGGTGAAGGCTATTATTTGACTAGATGCCTCGTGGAGGAAATTGAATCATCCGATGACTGGCAGGTTTTGGTTATTCACTAGATATCATTTTCTGTAACTCTTTGCAGACACATTACTGATTTTTTCTTGTCAGATTGTTTTCTGTCCAGATGATGATGTAGTGATTCAAGATATGGACATGTTCAGTGACTATCTTGTGCTTACTCTCCATAAGAAAGGCTTACCAATGCTATGCTCCATTGATATGCCCATGAAAGCAAATTCAAAGGTGTTTTAAGATTTGTGATTAATACTGTTTGCATACACTATTAGCTATTTCTTACCAAGGTATGTTCACTTGCAGCATATGGAGGATCTTAATCCCTGGTACTTTCCTCTTCCAGCTGATCTATGCAGTGTTGCGCCGGGTTCTAACCATAACTTCCAGAGTTCTATATACCGAGTGGTGCTTTCATCTCCTGTGGTATACATACATTCTTTAAGAAACGAGTTCGTCTACTTGTTGTAACTTTCGATGATATAAGATACTTTGTTTGCACTACTCTGATAGAGTGATAGTATCTCTGCATTTGGAATTGCAGATTCCTGACACTATCATCGACTATGACGTGTCAAGAAGATCATTCTCGATTGTGCATCAGGAGGAAGAGCGACTAATGAGACCGATGGACAACAGCAGTCGACTAAATGATAGAACCACTGAGGGACAAGATGGTCAGCTAGATTCTCAAATGCCTAAGTGGGAGGACTTATCTGATTCATATGTTTGTGAAAGACTAGAAGTTTCTTCGCACGATGGAGTCGAAGTCCCTCTTACAATTCTGTATTCCCGAGAAGCGTGGAAGAAGAATGAATCCCCGGGGATATTGATAGGTTATGGTGCATATGGGGAAGCTTTGGACAAAAGCTGGTGCACGAATCGATTGAGTATGCTTGATCGTGGTTGGGTCATTGCCTTTGCTGATGTCAGGTCAGTTATTAGGCATAACAGTGTTTGTTTGTTCTGGTTTGTTGTCATCCCTTGGCATGATAGTCTTTGATTTGAATGTGCTGCTATAAGAGTTTCATTTTTTGGCCTCAGGGGAGGAGGTGGTGGGGATTTTTCATGGCACAAATCCGGAACTGGATCGTTGAAACTAAACTCAATCCAAGATTTCATATACAGTGCGAATTATCTAATCGAAAAGGGATATGTGCATAGACATCATCTTGCTGCTATCGGGTATAGCGCAGGAGCTATTCTTCCAGCTGCAGCCATGAATATGCACCCGAGTCTATTTCAAGCTGCAGTTTTAAAGGTTAGAATATTAGAGAGAACTACAAATGCAATTCAGGTGTCTTGTTACATTATAAGCAAAAGCTGATATCATCAATGTGTATCATTGGGCAGGTTCCTTTTGTAGATGTGTTGAACACATTATCTGACTCAAACTTACCACTCACTCTCTTGGACCATGAGGAATTTGGGAACCCGGACATCAAAACCGACTTTCGATCCATCCTTAGCTATTCTCCATATGATAACATACGCAGAGATGTTTGCTATCCTTCCATGCTTGTCACAACTTCGTTTCATGACTCAAGGCAAGCTTCACACAAGAACCCTTAAAAAACATTCCTTCCATTTCATTTTGTAGATATATATGGATCACAAACTTGAATTTGTGTGTTGTTGTTGGGTCAGGGTTGGAGTATGGGAAGGTGCAAAATGGGTGGCTAAGATTCGAGAGAGTACGTGCCACGACTGCTCACGAGCTGTGATTCTGAGAACAAATATGAGCGGAGGCCATTTCGGTGAAGGTGGTCGCTATGCTCAGTGCCAAGAGTCTGCCTTTGATTACGCTTTTCTTATCAAAGTTATGGGTCACAACAATAGCTAAATTAGACTGGTTTAGCTTGAATTCATTTTATTCCTAAAAGAAATGAAGATAAATTGGAACAATGATGCAATAACTTGAAATGAAATCTGATATTCCACAAGATATTATATTTTATAGGTTACATGAATGATGCTGAAAATGATACAAACTCAATCAAAATAAAAAAAAAAAAAAAAAAAAACCCATCGATTCTACCAAGCACTAATCATAATTTATCTTAACGTAATAAGAAACCTCTAGAAGCCGAACAAAATGTACACAAGAAATCTGTCAAATCCATATTTTTATATATCCCAACGTGGTGGAGAGCCTACGAGAGAAACGTCACAGTGTTTTCATTCGCTTATGAGAACGATCAGATTGTTGTTCCTCAACGCTTGGATCACTTGCTTCAGATGATAATGGATTCTGCAACTTACAAAAACATGTATCAATTACCATTTTGATATAAACTTCCTCTTACACTAGTAAAACAAGAAGCATTTCGAAAAAACGAGAGTACCTTATTCGACGGTGACTCGTCACGCGTTAGCCCTTGATTGGCTCGCTTTCCCAGATCGATCTGCACAGAGAGCTTAGCATGCGACAGATCAATGCCAGCGTCCTCGAGAGCTTGTGTTAACGAGCTCAATAACCTGTTCATATCAGAACCAATGTTAATATGCATAAGAAGCCTAGACAGCAATTAGGCCTTGGAGATGAGGAAGAGTGAGAAGATAAGGTTTAGCTCACTCGTGCGAGTAGGCATTAGAGATGCTGATGGTTCCACCTTCAATGACCATGTCATTACTTTGGCCTAGCCCATCGCTTGTTGGGGGGCATTCGTTATCAGCTTGTTCACCGTGTACCAATGGAAGGATTGGTTGTAATCCCTTGTCGTCTAACTCTGGCTGACTGTCTACAGGTTTGCCGGTTACAGCTCTTCCTTTGTCAGTTTCAACCGAGTTTTGCATTTCCGCGACGGTTGCAGGTGCGGAGACGACCACCGTGTTTTCTTCAAACTTTCCAGGGAATGGTATCACTGGACCAGATCCATTAGTTATAGCGACTGGGTTGTTCGCCAGACTCTGAACTCGCCAATGATTATTCCTCTGTTTCCAATCAACAAAACATACTAAAATGTTAAACAAAACTGGCAGTAGAAAGACTTGCAGGTACAAGACATGCTCAGAATATTGAAAAAAAGTCTCAGGGTACTAAAACGTTTACAGTCATAGTAATTTGTTGAGAGACACAAATCAAAAGACTTGAAATGTTTACCCAAGGAGTCAACTTTGTTGGTTCCTGACTCCATCCTGGATATGATCCTTCATACTTTTGCACCCTCTCTTGTAAATACTGTACGTAGTCTATCACCTGGAATCGAAATATCAGTATTAGAGCGAACCGCGGACGAGATCTAAGCTCAGGATATTCGAAAAAACACCATCAAACATCCTCCATGAAAATACCTCTAAAAGGAAGGAAGCAGTATCTCTTTTCTGCTCACTGTTGGGAATTAGCTCTCTCAATATCTGAAATCTGACAATAAATTTATAAAATTCAGCACTCATAAGAAAACCAAAGATGATACGAATTCTAAGAATTTTGCGTTCCAAATCAAATGAGGAAGAAGGTCGCGTTTACTCCTAAATCTCAAGTTCACAAGAGCAGCAGTAAGCACACTAAAGCTTGAAATTCACTGTGTATTCAACATACCTTTCATTGATTTTGCTTCTTCTCCGCTGCTCCGTCACCGAGTGTTTAGAACGTATCGCACTAGCCTTATCATTTTCCTTTGCATCTGCTTCAAATTCAAAAAAAACACCGAATCAGAGAAACGTTTACAATAATTTCCTGCCGGATTTTCATCCCATACACTTCCATCGCGATTCGAATCGACATAAATAGAAGAAACTACAACTATGAAAATGAAAATATGTCCAACTGGATCGGGCAAAATAATACCTCTGCTCGCGGCGGTATTGCTGTTGTTAGAGGAAGGACCTTCCCGTCTGGAGCCGAACTCCTCTTCTCCGTAATCGTCCTCCTCTTGATTTCCTTTTCCGGTTCTCATCTTCGCCGGAGAATTACGCAAATAAGAATTTTAAACAGTTATTCGGAGGCTTCTCCAATATTTCGTCTTCTTCTTTTCTGTTTTCCTTACTTTCCCGTCGACGAGAGCTATTGCGTTTTTATTTTTTCACTTTTTTTTTGTTGGCGACTCGTGACTAGGCTGAGCTGTAATTACCTGCGGGAGAGTCTCGTGAGCTCACCTTATGTTTTGGCCGTACGTTTCCTGATTATGACACGTGTACGAAGGGATGTTAATACCCGGTTAGCCCAGCAAACGAACCGTAAGTTGTGATGACACGTGGGATTCACGTGATAAGACGGGATTCTAACCAATCAGGATAAAGAAAATCACGTGATGCACGTGGTCTCTTCTTCGTGATCTATGCGACTATGCCTATGTTTTTAATGGAATGGTCTACATACGTTTTTTACAACTGAAATCAACACATGGATGCTGTTAAAAATGGTCTGACTGAATTTATGTACACGTTTGCTATCATGCTATGTCTATCTTCGGTCGTGTAAAACATTTATTATTTATTTTTGGATGTTATGTAATTATGATGATAAATGAAGAATAAGCACGAGACATTTGTGAAAATAAAAAAAGAAATGGTGAAAAAGGCAACTGAGATTATAGTTTATCGTAGAATTTAAAGAAAAAGCATAAGGCCGGACTAGATTGGACATCTAAAAATGAAGCTAATGGGTTAGATCAATTTCGGCCTCTGTTATGAAGGGCGTATGGGTTTCAATTGTTTGGGCTTACAAGGCCCGACATCTATAAGAAACAAAATGAAATAGAGTTTGTATCAGAGCCAGGTTTCGATCCTGGGACCTGTGGGTTATGGGCCCACCACGCTTCCGCTGCGCCACTCTGATTTGTTGATATGTTGTCTGTTAACGTTGTATTTATACTTAGAGAGTTTACAATTCTTGCTTGAGTGGGCTTTGAGCCCAAATAAGTTGTTGGATAAGGGATCTGATAAAACGGGTCGGGTTTAACAACAGATCCATGAAATTGTGAGGCAGAAACCGAAGGTTTTATGAAGGGTTTATTGGCGGCTGTACTTCAGATCTCTCTTGTCACCACCCAAAGCCTCTCGATTTTCGATTCTGTTTATCAACTATCATACTTTGATTCCTATGCTTCTATTGGTATTTCTCTGGAAAACCCAGTAGTTAAAAACATTAGCCGATCACAAAGAACAGTTGAAAAATGTGGAGGAACATTTTGAGTCGAGCTTCTTTGAGAAAGATCAAAATTTTCTCCGATTCTAGCTCGACCACTCACTCTCCGGCGAACAGAATCCGTAGCATCCTTCCGTCGCTCGATCTCAATGGTGTTGCGAAGGAATTAGCTACAAACCGTATTAACGAATTGGGAAGATTGACCTCACTTCCTCATAGTCAACATTTCGCGTTGAGAGGATACGCTACAGCCGCGGAAGCGATTGATTCGACTGATCCTGAAGACGAATCATCCGGGTCTGAAGAAGTTAACGAATTGATAACACAAATGGAGAAAGAAACCGAGAGAGTCCGCAAAAAGGCGAGACTTGCATCGAAGCAGCCAAGTGAATTCATTGCGGGAATGCCAGCGAGGAAATACTACGCGCTGAGGCAGAGACAAGTGAAGATAGAGACTGAGGAATGGGAGAGAGCGGCTAAAGACTGCCGCGAGACTCTAGAAGACATGTGCGCGCAGAAGCTCGCGCCCAATCTGCCTTACGTGAAGTCTCTGTTTCTCGGATGGTTCGAGCCTCTAAGGGACGCGATTCAAGCTGACCTTGACGCTTTCAAAATCAAGAGAGGGAAGATTCCTTATGCGCCTTACATGGAGATGTTGCCTGCTGATATGATGGCTGTTATCACTATGCATAAGATGATGGGGTTGATGATGACAAACACTGATGGCGTTGGCGTTGTTAAAGTTGTTCATGCTACTACTCAAATCGGGGAAGCTATTGAGCAGGAGGTGAGGTTTCTTTTTGATAATGTGTCAATTTGATACAAATGTTCTCTTGGTTGTTAGATTGGTTTTAATGGTTATGCGTGTATCTGGTTATTGGATTCAGGCTAGGATTAAGAGCTTTATGCAGACAACTAAGAAGAAGAAGAATGAAACTAACGAGACGGTCAGCGATGAATTAGAATCAGAGAGTGTGACCAAAGAAACGGAGAAGGTGAGGAAACAAGTTGATACACTGATAAAGAAAAACACTAACGCGCGGCTAGTAAGATATATAGTCAAGAAACATGACTCATTCAAGTCATGGGGTCAAGAGACTCAAGCCAAGGTTTGTTTACTACTTCTACACTTGTTGATGCAGAACGCTTTGTATTATTTTCTCGTCTCGGTGATATGAAATTTCTGGCTCTTGCATTTCTAGGTTGGTGCACGTTTGATTCAGCTATTGATAGAAACTGCACATGTACAACCTCAAGCCGAACAGTTTGACGATGGTCCACCTGACGTCAGACCAGCTTTTAAGCAAACATTAGAACATACGTAAGAGTCTTTTCGTTCTTGTTTATGCTCATTCACATGAATCTGTGTACGTCTCTCCCTCTCCTTTTCCCTACTTTTTTGTTTATATTCTTTTGTATTCTTCCTCAGAAAATGTAGCAGGAGATATGGTTGCATCGTATGTGATCCTCTGATCCAAAAGGGCCTTGAAAAATCAGTAAGCAGAATTGTGAAATATGTTTTGCTTTTCTTTTTATCTGACATCAGTTATGTACCTTTGTGATGTTTGGGTTGTCAACAACTTGTTACCACTTGTATATTGGTCTGAGTCTGAAAATCTCTCTACTCTTTTCTCACTATTTTGCTTTGTTTAAACAGGCTAGACATGTGGTCATTCCCTACATGCCAATGCTTATACCTCCCAGGAACTGGACAAGGTATGAGATGTTTTCGCCAATAATCAGGACTCATGTTGTTTCCTTGCTTACTACTGCTAGATCCCTTTGATCTAGTTTGCTCCTTTTTTAGGCATTTGTTCATGTGTAGCTGTCATGGTATATCCTGAAAAGTTATCTCATACAAGGGATATCTACAGTTTGCTTCAAGTATGTTCCTAAAACTGCTATGTAACTTGATAGTATTTTACAGGTTTGATGAAGGCGCACACTTTTTCTGGCGTTCGTTCATCATGAAAACACATGGAGCTAAACAACAATTCACCATACTGAAAAGAACTCCCAAGGAGCAACTGGAGCCAGTATTTAAGGTCTGAGATTCCTTACCTCTGTTAAGAGTTTATGTTGCTTGAGCTTAACCATTTATTGGATGCTTAAAGCAGAAGTAAGAATTGGAAAATTATGAATATTGTGCTGTATTAACAGGTGAGTTCATGTGATTCCCTTTGTTCAATCAGGCATTAGATACGCTAGGAAACACCAAATGGAGAATAAACAAAAAGGTGTTAAGTTTGGTGGACAGAATTTGGGCTAATGGAGGTCGGCTTGGTGATCTGGTTGACCGTGAAGATGTGAGATCTCTCTCTCTCTTACCATCTTCTTTAAATAAGACAGTAGCCTTTGTTTCTACTTCTCTTTTATAAATTTTGAGTCTCTTGATTTTTTTTCACCTCTTTTTAAACTCTATAAGGTACCGCTACCAGAGGAACCCGACACCGAAGACCCGGAAGAAATTAAGCTATGGAAATGGAAATTGAAGGATGCAAAAAAGGAAAATGGCGAGAGACATTCACAAAGGTGCGATGTAGAATTCAAACTCGAGGTAAGAGAAAGACTCCTTGTTGCACTCCTTTTCGCCGCTCTGTTTATAAGAACATTATTGTACATTCTTTTGATTGAGCAGGTGGCACGTAAAATGAAGGACGAGGAAGGTTTCTACTACCCTCACAACGTTGACTTTCGTGGCCGAGCGTATCCCATGCATCCACATCTTAACCATCTCGGGTCTGATCTCTGTCGAGGCATCCTTGAGTTTTGTGAGGGAAAGCCTCTTGGAGAATCAGGATTGCGGTGGCTGAAGATACATATAGCAAACTTATATGCTGGTGGTGTTGATAAATTTGCTTATGAGGACCGGGTTGCATTTACCGAGAGTCACTTGGAAGATATATTTGATTCTTCTGATAGACCTCTTGAAGGAAAAAGATGGTGGCTTAATGCAGAGGATCCCTTTCAATGTTTGGCTGCTTGCATTAACCTTTCAGAAGCCTTGAGAAGCCCCTTTCCTGAAGCAGCTTTATCTCATATCCCCATTCATCAGGTACTCGCTAAATTGAATAATCAGAAGTATATATGTTGAGGGTAACTGACTTTTTGAAAACAGTGTACATACAGTATTATATTGTTGGTGGTGTGGGTTAGACAAAGATTTCATATCACAGTGTTTTTCTTGTCTAATGTATATTTTACCTGTGCGCAATCCTTTTAGCATAACCATGCTTGAACATGAACAACTGTCGTGACATTCCAGTGAAATTAAAATATAATATACTTTGTTATTTTGAATTTATCATCATCTATGCTCTTTTAGGTAGAAAATCTTATTTTCTGTATTAATCTTTATTGCAAGGATGGTTCATGTAATGGTTTACAACACTATGCTGCTCTTGGAAGGGATCGGGTATGACATTATTTTCACAGGAACTATGTTTCTTTTTTATATAAATATTCTTACATTCATTCATACATAGGGAAATCTGTTTCTTCTCTCTGATTCATTTGTATCAATTGGTTCTGTTCATAGTTGGGAGCAGTTGCTGTCAACCTTGTTACAGGTGAAAAGCCGGCCGATGTTTATGCAGAAATTGCTTCTAGGTACTTTTCCTATCTCTCATCCCCTTATCTCTCTGGCTACAGTAACACTATTAAACAGACACACATTTTTATTTGGTGTAAATCTTATCAGGGTTCTCGAGATCATGCGGCAAGATGCACAGGAAGATCCTAATACATTTCCAAATGCCACATATGCCAAGCTCATGCTCGACCAGGTTTTTGACATCTCTTGCTTGTTAAATTGGCTCATCTTCTGTTAAACATATTACCTGACAAGCAATATGTATCAGAATGTACTACTACTAAGTTTTTTCTTTGTTACTTGTTTATGAACATACTATCTGATAACAGTACTCTACTATTGAAATTCCTTAGGTTGACAGGAAGCTGGTGAAACAGACTGTCATGACATCAGTGTATGGTGTTACTTATAGTGGCGCACGTGACCAAATTAAGAAGAGGTTAAAAGAACGTGGTGCCTTTGAGGACGATTCACAAAATTTTCATGCAGCTTGTTATGCAGCAAGAGTAAGGATATGATAATTTACCTGCTTGGTTTGGGCAACTATATTGTATGCGTAGTGTGGTTATGCATTTTTAACATTTGAATGATTTTTGGACTTTGGAATCAACTGTTCACTCTTCTCTTGATTCTGTTTCTAGATCACTTTGACAGCATTGGAAGAGATGTTTGACGCTGCTAAAGGCATCAAGAGTTGGTTTGGTGAATGTGCAAAGGTGAGTTCTTATATCTGTGTGTCTGTGACACTCTTGTTGAGGTCTTTGCTTAAAAATCACAAGTTACGAAGGATTTTTCACTTAACAATTGCTTATAACAACTGAGAGCTGTCTTCTGTGGTGGACAGATAATAGCTTCGGAAAACAAAGCAGTTTGTTGGACAACTCCTCTTGGACTTCCAGTTGTACAACCCTATCGGAAGCCTGGAAGACACTTGGTAATGCTCTTACTTGTTTGATACAATGAAGGAGCACGAATGCTCAACTGAAGAAATGTTAAGTGACTCGTAACTTTTTGCAGGTTAAGACTACCCTTCAGGTGTTGACTCTACAACGAGAGACTGACAAGGTAACCCAAACCAAATTTTATTCACTAATAAATTTTCTCCATATTGGATATACAACTAGACATTCTTCTTTGGAGGGTTTAGCCTACATAGCATAATGTAGCATGTGGATAGGTTTCAAGATTTGATGAGTTTTAAGCAGATCTGTCTCATTTTTCTGCATTCTTGGTTCAGGTCCTGGCGAGGAAGCAGATGACAGCTTTCGCACCGAATCTTATACATTCCCTTGATGGGTCTCACATGATGATGACAGCAGTTGCCTGCAACGAGGCGGGTTTGAGTTTTGCAGGTCAGTTCCAGCCTTTCTATATGCATTTACTGAAAGAGTTTGTTCATTTATATCTTCTTTACCCTTAAATTTCGATTTCTAATTCGTAGGGGTGCATGACTCATTCTGGACGCATGCCTGTGATGTTGATGTAATGAACAGAATACTCAGAGAGAAGTTTGTTGAGCTCTACGAAAAGCCAATCTTAGAAAACGTAAAAGAATCAAATTACTAACATTTACATTTTACTCTGTTCACTTCTTTTATAAACTAAAGTCGTGATGGATTGATTTTATCTGTGTATTGATAGTTGGTGGAGAGTTTCCAGAAGTCCTTCCCAGGCCTAACTTTTCCGCCATTACCAGACCGAGGCGACTTTGATCTGAAAGAAGTCCTACGGTCGCCATACTTCTTCAACTGAGCTGCAGCACATTTTCAAGTTAGTTACAAAAGGAACAAAGTAGCTGTTCTTGAATATACACACTCCACCAACGCCAAGGGAGGTGCGGCGGTTTTCGCCAGTTTCATGGACTCCAGAACCGTAAAGAGAGTGTCGAAATCAGAGCAAAATCGGATCTTTTTCGATAACATAAGCAGCGGAAACAAAGGCACGCTAAGTGTCTCCGGAGTGAAAAGATGACAGCAAGTGGGTGATGAGGGAGCTGAGGGAGGAGCTTTTCTGGGAGAGAAGATGCGTCGGCGAAGCCGTCCATGCTTGTATACTTATACGCTTATGAATTGGTGATATGTATGTATAGGCATTTTAACATTATCAAAAGAAATATTCATTGTGTAAGAGGAATTGTTGTGAATTCCCTCCGTTTTGTCGCATTATCTCCACACAATAAACATGTTGGATCAATCTGCATATTCCTTATGGCCAAAGCATCCGTTTACTTAAGGTCAATTGTGTTAAATTGTTTAATGTTTGAAGGTATTTTCAATCTCCGAAAGTGTCTTGAGTTTCAGGGATTAGAGACCTGTTGGAGATTAATAGCCTATTCAATTTGTACACTCCTCTTTATGTGTGACTTGACTCAATGAGACTTCATCTAAATGTTGAAGAGGGTGGACCGAATGATAACAACTTTCTCTACACCCTCTTTGTTCATTAACTATTTAACTGGTTAAGCTAATTGCAATGCTCATTGCTCATCTAAACTCTTAATAGTTAATGCTCAAACACCTGGCTTTTTAGTTTGTAGGGGAAACAAAATGAAAAATGCGGTGAGCGTGGATCGAACACGCGACCTTCAGATCTTCAGTCTGACGCTCTCCCAACTGAGCTATCCCCGCTAGATGTACATTCACTAACTTTTGGTATATTAAATCGTATAATACATCTCATAGTCTGGGATGACATCACTAGAGGTACTGAGGTACATATGCACTTACACTGCTTTAAGGTTTTATAGCCTTTGAGAGTAAATTTATAATAAGAATGTCTCTTTCTCATATTCAGATCTTACCTAAATTATTGTAACTTCAAAAGATCAAAGAGAATTTGAAAAAAGAAGAAGATCTAAGAGCACATAGTTAAATTTCATATTCAGATTTTTATTTCATGCTTTGAGATTGTGAATTCCACAATGCCTGTTTTCTTGCAAATTAATCCAACGATTCCTAGGCGTATAAGTAGAGAGGATGGGAAACACTGGATTTCTTAGTTTTTGTGTTTTTTTTTTCCAGTATATTAAAACCTACTGGTTTGATATGAAATGAAGAGAAGTTGAAGTAGAAAGTACAAGAGACATCATCACTAGATCTTTTTCAAACCAAAGCTTGCCATGAAAGTACAAGAGACATCACTAGAGAAGTTTCGGGTCTTAAGTCTCTTTGAGAGACTTTCCTGTGGTAAGACCAATCCAGTTCTTAAAGGCATCAAGGAATTCAATCTTCCTCATCTTTTTCTTCCTCAACTTTGGCAATATGAGATTCTTCTGAGTCTCCATAAACGCTGCCTTATACCTCCACCTATCCACGAATATCTTCATCTCCTGACATTTCTCTATCACTTGCATCGCCGTGCCAAAGAACCCTCCTCTGACCAAAGCATTCAAGAAAGCATCCGCAAGAGCATGGTCCAGTTTTGCTTTCTTATCTTTAAACTCTTTCCACAACACCACCACTTCAAAGTACTTATCGCAGCTCATATATCCATTGATCAACGACAAGTACGTCTGCTGATTCGCCTCATACTGAAGAAAGACCATCCTTCTAAAGATCCTCTTCCCATCTTCTACGCGCTTGGCTTTACACAAGGCGTGGATAATCGAATTCCAATCATGAGACTTCACTTCTACACGAGGATCTTCCAAAACTTCCTCCACAAAAGCTGCCATCAACTCAGGTCTCTGATTCTCAAGCAGACCTGTCATTATTGTCAAGTAGCTCCCTTTCAAATCCGTTACTCTCATTCCTCTCATATCCCTAAACAACGCAAGCGCAGATTCGAAGTCCTGCTTCGTCATGGAAGCTTCGATCAAAGCTTTATAAGTCTCTACATCTAGCTGAACCTCAGAGCCGCTACTGATCTCTTTAACCAGCTGAGTAGCTTCAGCTGTTCTGTTCTCTTTGCAATATGCCATCAAGATCGGTACATACACACCAACCCCACCAAATCCTCCCTGAGCATCCACTTCATCGAGTATACTTTTACCCGAAAACCCGAGCTTCTCACAAGCATTCACGATACCAAACCCAACCGACTTGTCACATTCAGTAGATAAAGATTCCAACTTGTGAGCTTCTATTATCAAAGCTGCTAAGCTCTTAATGCTCTGACTCTCTATAAACACTTTCACCAATTCACAGTACGTCTCCTCACTGAAACTCGAGTCCTCTCCATCTCTTTCCAGACTCTGCAGTATAACATCACAAACACTATCTAAATCACACTTCTTAACATATCCACTGATCATATTCGAGTAAAGGATTGTTCTTTTACTTGCAAAACCAAATCCATCCATTGAATTCTCAAGCTCACTTATCTTCTCTCTAAGCCCTTTCCTTGCATACAGATAAGCGAGAAACCCAAAGCTAGACTCGTCAGGCTTCACACCCAAAATCGCCATAGATTCGATCACATTTTCAGCATCAGGGATCGATTCCATCTGCCGGCAACAAGCTTCGAGAGCCGCATTACACGCAGCCAAATCAGGTTTCATGAAATCAAGCTTCTCATCGACTGCAATTCTACAGCTTTCTCTAAACACCTTAAGAAACGAGGCCAAGCTACCGTTTTCGCGGCAGATATCGATGACCAAATGCCCCCAGAGATCAAAAGGAACGAAGTACCTGTTTTTGAACATACAATCAACCAAAGCCAACGCAGGCGCGGCGGTTTTCGCCAGCTTCATGGACTCCAGAAGCGTGAGGAGAGTGTCGAATTCGAGCAACATCGGATCTTTCTCGATGACGTAAGCAGCGGAAACGAAGGCTCGTTTGAGTCTGTGTCTGAAGAGGGAAGTGTCTCCGGCGTGGAAGGAGGACAAGTGGGTGATGAGGGAGTTGAGGAGGGGCTTTTCGGGGAGAGAAGATGCGGCGGCGAAGGATCGGAAGGCCTTCCATGCTTCATCAGTGTCGTGAGCGGTTAGGGAATTGCGGAGAGTAGATTCAAAGGATGATTTTTGGAGTTGGGTTAGGGTTTTAGGCGGCGATGGGGTGACTGGTTTTGGGGAAAAAGCCAAGGATGAAGAAGAAAAGTGTCTTAGTGAGATTGAAGTTAGAGTTTTTCTCAACATTCGAAGAAGAAGAAGAAAAGGGTCTCTTGGTCTGTAAAGTGAAAATTAATCAATTCCCAAATGTTTATATGAATTGATATGTATGTATACGCATTTTAAGTTTTAACATTATCAGTATTTAATGGAGAAAATATTCATTGTGTGAAGAGGACTTGTTGTGAATTTTCTGTGTTTTTCGCAGTACCACCACACAAGTAACATGTTGGATCAATCTTCATATTTCTTATGGCCAAAGCATCGGTTCCATTGTGTAAAATACGAGAGCAATAATGTTTAATGTTTGAAGGATTAGAGACCTATTTTTTTCGAATGCGTTCTTTGGAGATTATAGACTATTCGAAGTTTCAAACTTTATACTCTGCTTGTTTTGTGTGCTAGTAATACAATACATATCATTAAATTTCAGACTCAGGTTTTTATTTCATACGTTGAGATTGTGAGTTCTACAATACAATGCCTGTTTTTCTTACAAATTAATCCCAACGCTTCATAGCTACATGTGTAGTTAGAGTCTTAGAGAGAATGAGAAACACTGTTTTTTAAGGTTTTGTGTTTTCAGTATTCTAAAATCTTTCGGTTTGGTTTTAATGAAGAGAAGTACAAGTAAGACTTTTTGTTTTTAATTGGCATTTTATGAAGATGTAAAATGACGATCATGTTATTCAGACCATGTTATAGAGTTCACATTAAGTTGAATACTTGAATTGTACAATGCTCCAACTAACTTAAATGATTTTTGATGGTATGAAATTGTCATTAATTAGAATATGAAATAATGGTATTAGTTAATGATTGTTGCACACACAAAAACAGGCTAAATTTATTGAGCTATTACTCATATAGAATTTGATAATCATTTTGATATTCCTAACATAATCTATAAAATTTGTGGCTTCAGTTAGGTTACTACTTGTTATACAGAGATTACTCACACAATCTTTTCTTTGTTACTACTTGTTACTCTCTTTCACATTTGATGTAATTTCTTTGGTCAATATGAACCGTTTGAAACACTCATTGCACTAGCGTCACTATCAGAACATATGGTTCAGGAGGTATTAAAAATCTTTTTTTTTTTGGTTTAAAAAAAAAACCTTTTATGCAGTATTATCAGAAGGAATGTCGGTTGTACTAACAGTCTTAAATTTTGTAACTTAAAAATCCTTGTTTTGTGTGATAGTAATAGTATCAGAATAATATATTTTTGTACTTGTAAGTTATTATGTACGGTTCTTAATTGCGTACACCAGCTGCATCTTGACTAGAAAAAAAAAGCGAAATGAATCTGCATCATAGGCCTCGATCGCAAAAGCTACTACAACATCTTAGCTCATAACTGTAAGTTGTAAATATACGACAGTGATACAGTTAACAAAAAAAAAAGTTTCGTAGGAAAACATAAAGTCTTAATAGAAAAGGGAACATGGCTGGTTTACACAAAAGAAAAGAAAAGGAAACATGGCATGTAATAAAAACGAGCATATATGGGAACCATGTTATATTTCATCATCATAGCTGTCTTGTATTTTACGGTTAAGATTGTTTAAAAGTTACCTCTTTCGTGTATATACGTAAATCTTCAAGGTGTTATGCATGAGTCAAAAAGTGAAAATGTTAATCTCAGAATTAATTCAATGCATATTATTTTCCAAACTTTAAACAGAGCTCAGCCAAAACCCTTTGTTTTTATAAAACCAAAAAATAAAAAATCATCTGTCTACGTTAATTAATTGGTGATTATGGAGTTGTATAAGGTCATACATGTGTGTAAGGGTAAGGCCACTTCTTAATTTATAAGATATGCCCTTAGCCCTGGAGGACTCATTGTACGTATAGTGTAGTCTTCGATGTGTCTATACTCTTACTCTATAGTATACACAAAGACTCTTTTTTTTTTAGTATATAAAGAACACTCACTACGACAATAGGACATAGTTGTGTTTATAAAATCAAATGATTATCCGATTCGATAAAGTTGAGTCATAATTTGTTTTTTTTTAATTGAACTTGCATCTAAGCGATGACCACTTATATGCATTGACACACGAAGTATAACTAAGCTATTGATACGTGAAAAAATTCTAATCCAATTAGGTGAAAGTCAATTTTCTTCCAAAAACGTGTTCACCAATTTCATGTAAGGTTTAGTGGTGATTTTCGACCCCGTATGGTGATCTCCTCTGTTGTAATGTGGTCGTTGAGCCCAAAATTATATATAATTAATGAATTTTTGTTTTCTTTCTTTTTATACTTTCTGCGGAGAAGTGGCAGCAAATTTTACAACATAGAAATTAGAAAATCACAACTAAAAATGTGATAAATAGAAACTTTTTCTTTGGTCAAAAATGAAAAAAAAAATGATTCTTTTGAAACACTCATTACATAAGGGTCGCTATCAGAACATAAGCCTCAGTTTTAAAATTCTTTACCTTGGTATATAGTAACTTTTTTTGGACGAAGGTCTATAGTAACTTAAAAATCATTAATTAATTATTATGTGGTTGTAGGAGAACGAATATTATGTACTTGTACTTGTAAAGTTTTATGTGCTGCTTTTAGAGGCAGCTGTGTCATAGGATCGCGGAAACTGAACCTATAGTCTATATAGCTATTAATATTAAATGTTTTTTTTTGTATTTGTCGTAGTGTCATAGTGTGATGTATACTTACTTATTAGTTATTACATCTTTTTTTTTTTGTCAATATATTTATTACATCTACATCTATTATCTACATATGTAATACTTGTTTTTATTAAATAACCGTAATTTGTGAATATTTTTGTCATTTAACAAGTGCTCACTTCAATTCTTTATTTTATTTTATATATTATTTCATGAGTCTGTTATGCATTTTGTTTTCAGCTGCGGTATCAGCAAGATCTCGTTAGTCTCTTTGATAACAAACTTATCGTAAAAAAAAAAAAATATATATATTATTTTGTTCTTCATATAACTCCGATGAATATTATTACCATAAGCTATGTTCAAAATATCGCTTCTCGCTAATTATTCGGTCGGGCAGCGATTAACATTTTTCATAAAACCGTTAATAATACGAGAATTAACCGGGGCGGAATTTTAGGTTTATTTTAATATATTTTTAGATATTTAATATATAAAATAACACATTAGTATGAAAATCATATATTTCCAACCTAGATTAAATATTTTTTCAAATTCACATATACTACATAAGACAAAAATAGTCAAGGTTTGTGTTTAGAAGATAAATCCCAAAATTGATTTGTTGAAAACGATTAATCACATATTTTTTTGGTTAAAATAACTCTAAACAGAATGAACTTTTATTTTTGGATCGAATTTTACAATCAAGTATCAACTGAGCCAATCAGATTTCAGAAAATTATAAATTTGACCTACGATTTACAGAATTAATTGGTGATTATTGTAATTAATCGGGCAAAATCGGAATCGCTACGGTTACCCCCTTTGAGCGATTAATCGAACGATTAATCGGAAAAATCGGGAATATTTAGAACATAGACCATCATACTATTATTTGCGAAGCCAAAATTTCGTTTCGAGGCACCACGTTCGCTCTCAGCCGCGGAATTACAAAGATACCCTTAATGAAAATCTGTATAATATCTCTATTAAAATCGATTTATATTATTTATTTATTCCGAAAAAAATAAAAAGAAACTTATCATTATCTTCTTCTAATAATCTTCGTGGTATTTTAAAAAAGTAAACTTAACATTATAATCATGTTAAAAAAAGTTTAAAAATATCGTGGCCTAAAAAATAAATAAAAAATGATTGAAACCCTAAATTTCTTAACTGAAAAAACTATTATTTAAAGAGATGCATACAACTTCACAAACAGATTTCTTATTATTTCTGTTCACATAAGTATTTATGTTCGCTTTTAGGGTTATTATTTTCTTGATTATTTGTGGTTTTTTGCATCCGTAATGTTTATGTTTTGGTACTTTCGAATCATTACTCAAGCTATAATTATAACCCTACATGTTTACGTAGGTAATTGATATCGAAAAATCTGATATGATTCCTTCGGAAAAAGCTTCTTCGCGAGAAATAACAGGTATAAAAAATATTCTATTTACATATGATTATCAACTCATGAAACCCTAATTCTATCGTTCATATTTACATGTATGTAACTCATATTTTAGTATTCTCATTCTATTGACATGTCTGAATTTTATAGGGTTAACTCATGTCCAGTTCATGTTAGAATTATGATGACGAAGATTTGTTTTAATTATATATGATTATGGTTGTGCTTATGGGTGTTTATCCCACCACCTAGGATAACCGCATAATCTGTTTTAATTCACGTGTGTTTCGTTAACATAATTATTTCTTTCTTTAACTTTTAATTGCCAGGATCTGCGAAGAAACTATTTACATACAACGAGACCTTGATGAAGCAATTTCATGTTAAAAATGGAGTCGGTGACGGCCGCATATGTTAAAAAGATTTCTCCATGTTTTCTATAAAAAGAAAAACGAAGCTCTAACCTTTTAACAAACCTATATATACTAAATCCTAGACCTTTAATATTCAAAAGCAAATTTGTTCACTTTTTTTTGTTTGCATCATCTACTAATTTTAACTTAAGTTCGTTAATAGTTGTTTTTACATGTCTTTCAATTCTGGATGTTCTTTGTTTCATTGTTGTTGATTGTTTCTTTGATTCGAATTTGATACGAAACTGAACTTTATCTTCAATTTTGTAGGTTACGTGGAGAAGAGGAATTCGTCTCTTCTCTTCTCATCTCATCTATGACGAGAGCCCACCGCTTCAAACTCTAACAACAAGAGAAAATATAAACCTCAAGAATAAAGTGGAAGTTGGAGATAACAACAATTTCGTCACTGTCCTACTTTCGAAGGTTGCCGCACGTATCTCATTCTCGCCTCTCCCTTAGATCTCTAAGCTCTTTTTAAAAATTGATTGCAGAAGATTTGAAGTTAGGGTTTCATCTGGATCAGCGAAAGCTTTGCTGGAGAAGAAAGATTTGAGCGCGATTACGAGTATGAGCAATGGAGGTGGAGAATATCCGACAATGACAATGTTGAGTTTTAAAAGCAGAGGAGGATGTTTGTTGAGTATGTTTTGAAAAAAAAAAAACTTAAGCATGAAGATGACGATGCCCATGAATATGAGGTGAATTCGACGAACATGAAGAAGAACTATAATATGTGGTTGTTAGGTGTTTAGTATTGGAGATGTGTATTGGAGATGTGAGCATGAGCATATAACGTGTTTATTGTTTATTGAAACGTGTTTATTGTTTATTATTTTTGGCAGGTAACTTAACGTATATATGGAACATATTTCACATGAACTCCGAGGAGACATTACTGAGCCAATTCCATTACAATATTGTTTCAAAATCTATATCTTCTCTGATTCAATAGAACAGCTACAACCACATAAAGAAATTACACGGTTGCATCGTGCAAATAAGTTGGAAGAAAACGAAACAACAACTCATACTCGCTTAATCGAATCTTTTCATCATCGACATAACAAATAGGTAACTAATGGTTTTAGCCAATACTCAGCTAAGAGTATAGTGATCACGTGGCTTCTTCGAATATCATGAAGTCGCATCTACAATCTAACGATCATCAGAATACTTCCTCTGCGAGTTAGTCTTTGTTTTGTACTGTCTTTTTTCTTTGGTCACCAAAGTTACGTGTTAGTGAAGTAATTGATGTATGTTTCACATAGGAAATAAAGATAATATGCGATCACATAGTATATATCAAATAGCTCTAAAGAAGAATAGGAAAGCATCAACTAATGAAGATCCAATTACAGTACACCACGCAATCAACAATTAGGATTTAAGAAGAATTGCATAGTGGAAGAAGATTCATTGTGAAGAAGAAGTGGTTCCACTAATGGTGCACTTCAAGTCCAAAGCAGCATTAACTCACCGTGAGAGATAATGTGTTGTTCGTATTTTCCATGTTTTGGCGAAGAAGCTTACGTGGCATTACATTTAATGTTGGGGTTGAAAACAGATTTCTCGGTTGTAGTAATTCTTGAGTAAACACTACAGAAAAACTGGAAAAATTAAAAGAAGAAGTTAAAGGAGATGAAAAATATGAATAATAGGAGGAATGAGAAGATGCAGAATGAAAGAAGAATAAACTAAAGAATATGAAGTATAAGAAGATGAGAATAAGTTGCAAAAGAACAGAAAGAAGACGAAAAATAAAAATTGGAAGAATAAAATTAATTATATGACCATTAAAAATATATATTATTTATTTTTTTCTTATCAATCTTATATTAACATTGCCGATTAAAACCAAAAACAACAACAATTTAAAAAAAAAAAACAATAAAAACAAATCCAGAACCAGTTTGTAATGTGAGGTAAAAGTGTATAGTTTAAAGGGGATGAAGGTTTATAATGTAGGGTTTATATTGATGGGTATAGGATTTAGTTTTCGGTGCATTTTAGAAATATTTCACTACACTAACATTGCAGATTAAAAACACAAAAACGACTTCTTTATTAAACAATAAAAAATAAAATAAATCGAGAACGAATTTGTAATGTGGGGTTCAGGTGTACGTTTTAGGGGGGAGGGGAGGGGGGAAGGTAGGTGGGGTAGGAGGGGGGGAGGTTGAGGGGAGGGGTTATAATGTGGGGGTTTGGGTTTAGGGAGTAGGGTTTATATTGATGGGTGTAGGGTTTTAGTTGCATTTTCAATAATTTTGAATTAAAATGGAATAATTTCAAAATTAAAAATCATTGATTATTAATTTATATTTACCATTACAAAATACATTCACAATAGAAAAACTAAAACAATAAAAGCAAATCCAAAATCAGAAAATAATTATAACATTTTTAAAAGATCTTGATTATATAAAGATAAAAAAATATTTCACGAAGCCTTAAAATTCTAAACTATCAAACGAATTGATAAATACTTAACTAGATGGTTGCATAAATAAATCAAGATTAATTAAATGAGAATCCAATTTCTTAAGGCACCAAATTAAGTGAATTATAAATCAACATTAATTTTCATGAGCTACGAGAGAATAATAGGTCAAAGAAGAATACAACGCTAAATGAAGAAGAAGTTGGGGAAGATAAAGATAGTTGTAAGCTCTGCGATGTTTTGATTCTTGAAAGAGCCAGCTTTTGTACTATTAAGTTAGATTAGAGAGGATGTACATATAGATAATGAAGAAAGTGAGAAGATGAGGAAGATAAAACTGAAAAAAACTAGAAATTAAATAAAAGCAATGACGAATAAAGATTAGAATAAAAAAAGAAGATAAAAAAACCTGGAGAAGAAAAGGAGAATTAGAGAAGAAAAAAAATTGGAACAAGACAAATAAGAAGTAAAAAATGACAAACTAAAAATGAAAATTAATAAGAAAATGACGAATAAGAACAAATAAAGAAAAAAAGATTCATAGGATATGTAGACGAACCGTAAGAAGAATAATAATGAGAAACGAGGATGAAAAAAGTGAAAAATAAAGAAGAAGATAAATACAAATCACTGGAAAAAAGAAGAAAACGGATAAGCCGTTGACGATAAAGAAGATTAGATCTTTGGATTTTAGTATGTTTAAAAAAAAAAAATCTTATAATAACCCATACAATTTTGTTCATTACACTAAAGGGTTAAATATCATAATTTTTTTGAAAAAACACAAAAACACAAAAATATAAACACTCTTTGGAGTATTAAATTAATTAATGTGGTATATTACTTTAAAATATTTGGCTTTGTATGATTATTTAGGTTTTTTGTTTTTTCTATTTAAAAAAATGAATAATTTGGTTTTAAAATAATAAATTTAAATTTTATTTTTCATAATAGCTCGCACCCGCGCAAGGCGCGGGTCAACCACCTCGTAAGTTATATAAGTTGAACAAATTTTCGAACATAGGAAATAGAAAATCACAACTACAAATTTAATAAGTAAAACGATTTTTATTGGTCAAACATTATCCTTTTGGACCACTCATTACATAGTGTCGCTATCAGAATACAAGGGTCGGTTTTGAATATCTTTCACTTCATAATAAATATATGTAATATTCGTATTTTATTAACTGACATCTATGTGTCGCCTGTCTATATAAGGTGGGCAATGTGTTCAAAAGAAATGAAGAAAAAAAAAAAAAAAAACTTTGAATCTAAAGTGGGCGAAGAGCTCTCCGAGTGGTCCTTCTCGCCATTGTCGTCATCGCCACCGTCCTTCTCGCCATCGTCTTCGTTGCCACCGTCCTTCTCGCCATCTTCTTTGTCGCCACCTTCCTTCTCGCCGTTGATTCGTTTGTAGTAGGCACCAAAGAGCTCTCCGAGTGGTCCTCAGAAGGCCTGCTACAAACGAATCAACGGCGAGAAGGAAGGTGGCGACAAAGAAGATGGCGAGAAGGACGGTGGCGACGAAGACGATGGCGAGAAGGACGGTGGCGATGACGACAATGGCGAGAAGGAAGGTGGCAACAAAGAAGATGGCGAGAAGGACGGTGGCGACGAAGACGATGGCGACGGAGAAAGCAGCGGAAATGATGGTGGAGACGCGAAGAAGATCTAGAGGAGTTCCGAGTGTCCATGAAGTCCGAGTGTGTTTTTCTTTTTCTTTTTTAAAATTCCCTCAAAATTAAGCTCTGTGAGAGAGAGTTTATGTCGTAGTATCTCGTTTATTTTCTGTGTCTTTAGTGTTGGTGTGTAGAATGTTGTATGTTCTAGCTATCTTCGGACGGACTTGATCAAAAAAAAAAAAAGATGTGTTTTTAGTTGTGTCTCTAATCCTCTCTGTTTCTCTCTCTCTTTTATGAGTTTCAACGGATCAATCCAAGATATGAGAAGAGAGAACAAAAACTGATCGATCAATATTCCTCTGTTTTCTCCGATGTACTATTTTTCTTTATGCAAATCACTCAATCTACAAACAGAGCCTTCAAGTACCCAAGAACAAGTAACTTTTCTCCCAAGGCATCTCTACATTTAAAAACCCTAATTTCTTTTACTTTTCTGATTTCCTTTTTTTTTTTGTTTTCTCTCCCAAAACCTATAGAAACTTGCACAAGTAGCCAAGAACCAACACTTTCTTTGTAGATCAAGTACGAGCAACTATTTCAAAATCTGGTGGAATCTGGAAGACGTTTCTCAGACATGTTTCTTTGGTAAAAACAAGCATAATTTAAACCTCGGAAAAAGTTTTTCTCGGATTCTTTGGCGGCTGCAATTCTTCATCTTTACTTGTAATGGGCCTTTTTAAAACCAAAAAAAAAAAAAAAGCTCAGGTTGTTGGGCTCCGTAATCTCACTTGTCATCTTTAAAAGAAACTGTTGTCGACCAAAAAAAAAAAAAAAAGAGAGTACCGCCGTATATATAATAAGATTGCACCTTGATCATTCATATTATTTGGGGGCTTTTATGTAACAATTATAAGTAGTGGGGTATTTTTATGAATCAGTATAGAAATAAGGGGGTGATTCTGAGTTTTCTTCGCAGGCTTTTTCCTGATATAGAAACTTGACATTTTTTCTTGCATCTTCAATAAATTTGATCCCAATGAAAGAGCAGAGTTTGGTGTGTAGTAGGGTTTTTTAATTATTGTCTTTGATTCTCTTCTTTCGAGAAGCGACTTTAGGGTTTTCAAGCAATGTCTCAGCTTTTCTGCCGACTCTCAAAGAAGCTTTTATCAGCCCCAAACCGGAGCCTCTGTTTCCGGCGGTCGGAATTCTCGACGGCGACGACACCTTATCTCCTTCTCGGCAGCTATGTTGTCGGAGATTCTCCTTGCGGCGGTAAATTCATCAACTACAACCTCTACGATCCGAGGAAGCAAGAGCAAGTGAAGATCGAAAACCAGATTCTACCAAAGGAGCTCCATGAATCTCGGTTGATAGGATCATCAAGAGGATGGTTAGCTTCGATGAACAAGAACGATTCCACTGTGCGTCTCACAAATAACAAGAGAACCATATCTCTACCTCCGTTAATCAGAGACAAATTCGAGCATCTTGTCAATGTCTCTGTTTCTTCTCCAAACGGAGAAGAAGAAGACTCTGTAATAGCTGTCAAGTTTTACGGCTCTCGAGTGAGTCTCTGTAGACTCGGCGGTGACTCGGAGTGGACTCGCATCGACGTGCCTTGCCCATCTTTCCACTCTTCCACCGTCATGTTCTCGGAGAGTGACCGGAGATTCTACTTAAACAATTGCAACCCGGACTACACGGGTCCAACCGATTTCACACCAAAATCAAAGTCCGGTTTACTCACTCCGGTTAGTCTCTACAAGAGATTCATCTTCTCTAGCTTTCTAGACGAAATGCCAGAGCTGGAGAGCGAAATGCGTCTCTCTCGTTTCAAGATCCAACAGCAACTAATCGAGTCATCTTCGGGACAATCCTTCATCGTTCTCTGGTAATCAAATCAGAATCTCTCTACCTCTGTCTTTCTTTCTTGTTAAGAACTTAAAACGGATTCAAGAGATGAAATGTGTTGTTGTTGTTGTTGTTGTTGTTAGGTTTGTGGAGAGAGTTACAGACAAAGGAGAAGCTGTTCCATGGGGAGACACGAGTTACAACAACAAACAACTTTGCAAGAAGACTCACAAGATCATGGTGTTTAGGCAGGACAAAGAGCAAGGGATTGGTCCGTATACTGATGACATTGGCGATCTCTGCATTTTCTTGGGAGACAATGAATCCTTTTGTCTCTCTGCTAAGGACTTCCCTGGTCTAAACCCTAACTCGGTCTACTTTGGCGGCCATGGTTCCGGATTTGGCATATGTGATCTCGCCTCTCGCACCATCCGTGATCTCTCCGACTCTACTCCACCCTCGGGTCGAATGTTCTGGATTCCTCCCACATGCCAATAGGGGATATGAGTTAGGAGAAATGGGTTCTCTTTTAGTTAATTATCATCTCTGATCGCATTATTTAGGTTGTTTTTTTTGTTGTTGTTGGTGATCTAGTGTTTTGATGAACATCTTTCAAACTTACTTATTTTGGCTTTTATGTCATTGATTTGGTGTTTTGAATATTTCCGGAACATTTTGGATTATTTGTCCTTACCAACCCTAAGACTTGCAAATTTACTTTATATGCATATATTTGACCACCACAACATATTAAATTTCATGATATATCATCATTCGAAGAACAATTTGTTTTCATCGTTAGCTAATTGCATCATCATACTGGACTCGTAAAAACAAAAGGAAAATCGTTACATCATTAGGAAATTGCGCTACCGTAACCTTTATTTTCTGGAGTATATATATGTTGGCAAATTGCATTCGAGTTAAGAACAAAAGATTGAGAAAACTTGATGACACAGAGACAATATGTTTCGTAGGAAAATTGAAATAGTGAACCAATATAAAGGTTTATCAAAGGTGGTTGGTTATTGAAAATAAAATATTGTATACAACTTTTACCAATTACCCAGGAGCACACGTGTAATCAACGATAGGCTAAGTTTATTTCCTTGTAATTTACCGATTGGTTATCAATCCACACTCTATAACAAATCATAGTGTAGTCTTAAACATTAGCCGCACCAATCTATTTAAAGCCGAAAGAGTCAAAACGTACACTCCATCAAGATGCTACTTGGGTCAACTGATATTTGATGAAAGAGACATATCTTCGGAAAATCTTTACGAAATGCTGGAAACAATCATACGAGGAAAGTGGCTATACTCTCTGGTACTGGAAAACTAGTCCCTTTCTCTTCTTTTCTCCAAGCTGAAACCATGTAAATCTGCTTGTGAACGGTTGACAACACCGGCCGATGGATTCTTGAGTCTAGAAGATGTTTACCTCCGCTGCATCGGCTTCCTTTTCTATAAGAGCATTTTTTTTCAAAGTGTTTTCGAGACACTAATATAATACCTAAGCTAATTTAAACTGGCAATAAGCATGAAAGAGTTCCAAAGAGTCCCTTTCTACCTTTTCAATGTCCTTCTCTATACCCTTAGATTGTCTCTCTGCATCAACTAAAAGAACGTTTTTGTATCATGGTTAGCTAACTAATGGTATAGAATAAAGTATATTGCGTCATAAGAAACCTAACAACTTACACATAAAAGCATTTACAATAAGTGTGAAGCTACCAACTGGACATTAGCAAAGAGGGTATAAGATATATAAGAGAATAACATACCCGTAAGAAGGTAAATATACATATATTTTTACTTGACCTCCTGATTCCAGCCGTTGGTCAGAGAAATTGCCTTTGCAAAGTAAATAAACTGAAAACAACCTTGTATGTAGCTATATAATGGGAAAGGAGGAAGATTAATTCAATGGTACAGCTATATAAAAGCGAAATCATGAACATTTAAATTGAATGTACAAAAATGTAATTCTCGCCAGAGCCATCTTCGAAAAATTCATTTCAATTTCAGTTGCGAGAGTTTAATTTTCAGAATAGGAATAAATTGACGAGAGTTGCACTGATCTATTCGTCGGAGATTGTTAGAAAGAGAATAGCACATCCTCAACCCAGAAAATCCAAAACACAAATTCTTTCTTCTTGTAGCGAAAGTGAGTTTCAGATTGAATCAAAAACAGAGATTACCCAGAAAAGTATTTTGAACTTCTCAGGTTGAAAAATCGGAAAAAGTGGGTTATATGAGAATACTCATAGTCGTGCCAACCTTAACTGCTTCCATAAGCGAATATTAAAAAATATGCATTTTTCGTAAAAACAAAATTGTTGTCTAGTCTCATAGTCAAATCAATAAAATGAAACCAAAAATGAAAAGATAGTTCTAAAAAAATGGTTGATTAAATTTTCAAAATCAATGTTCTAGCAATTCTTTTTCAATGGATAAGAAAATCATATAACAAAGTAAGTAAAAATAAGAATTTTTTTTTCCTTTAGTTGTAACTAAATTATTTAAAAAACTTTGTTACTCAATGAACTTCTCAATGTTAGATCAGCGACGTAAATGAAAAGGAAAGAAAAATCTAACATAGATCTTGTTTTTACTTACCCTAAATCTTCCTAAGATTAACAATTGTCTTTCTTTTTTTTTTTTTATTTTTTTTTAGTTACTATAAACTTTCTTTTACAAGGCCATATATAATTTACCTATCATATAAACCTTTGAAGTATCTTAAGCCGCCATTACCCATATCCATATATATAGAACTATTTATTATTTGAAATTAATACAATATAACTAATGGAGTATTAATTTTCTTAAGAAAATTGCTGTCCTATAAATAAAATAAAAATTGCCATAAGCAAAAGCTTCTTTTCTTATAACATAGGCACGGCCCTTGAGAATACTGGTGCTTTTAAACCCAAGAAGGGAGGTGAAGAGACCAAGGAATTAAGAATTAAGAACGTTCGAAGGTGAAGATAGAAAGCCAGAAGCGGAAGAAGTTCCGATGACGTAGACAGCTCTAAATGTATACTATTCACCGAGAAAGTTGAGCTTACGTGGCATGATTTTAGAGTAGTTACGTGGATGGCCTAAAGAGTTATTATAGATTCTTTGTAATTAATTAGCATTAAGTTTTTACTTTTTATATATATATATACAAATATGTATACTTTTCCAATTCCTAAATTCTTATCATATTATCATGGTAGAGCAGGTAATGCATGAATTTTGATCTAACGATCAAATTGTCTTTTTCTTCATCTTTTCTAAGTATGGTGTTTATATTATTCAAGATCAACTCTATCATAGATTATGGGTTGTAATGCTAGTGGGATGCCGATTCCGGAGGATGTGTTGGATGATAAGTTTGTTTCAGAACGGGTGAGTTTGGAGTTTCCGAATGGAGAGGACGGTGAACCGGTGATTACCATAGGAACGGAGGTGTTGGATGCGATGAGTGGCTTATGGAGGCAGTGTATGATTGTGAAAGTTCTAGGTCGAAGTATGTCGATCGCGGTTCTAAACAAGAAATTGAGGGAGTTGTGGAAACCCATTGGCGCAATGTATGTGATGGATTTGCCTCGTCAATTTTTTTATGATTCGGTTTGAGAGAGAAGATGAGTACATGGCTGCACTCACCGGAGGACCGTGGCGGGCGTTTGGGAGCTATCTAACTGAAACAACCAATTTTTTTTTTTTTTTTTTAAAATAATTAGCCCAGATTAATATTCCCATAAATATTAATCCTCAACAGCTAATTCAACAACACAATGCGGAAGTTCTCAAAAGAATCAATAATATTATTAAATCATAAATAACCGTTCAACAATAACCAATAAAGAATAACCAATAAAGAAATAACTCTAGCAACCTAAACACCAGGTTTGCTACATTATTGAAAATAGACTAACACCCTAAACTCAGGAATTCCTGGTCAACCACAACAACAATGCCAATATCAAATTCCTAATCTCATCATCCTCTTCTCTCGGTCTCTTTCCGCGGAAGAACATTGCTGTTACCTGCATCACATTACGAAAGAGATGCGTAAGTATTATCATAAATACTTAGTGAGTGGATCATCCTGCCTACAGGCCAATTACGTCAAACACTAGACAAAACATCACAATAAACATCAACCATAACAATGCTCAACAATACTCAACAATATAAACCATCCCTGTCAGGAAACACCCACGTTTCCTGACACCCAGGTTGGTGTCGACCGACACCTCTATGGTGTCGATCGACGCCAGCCTCCCGAGTGTCGATCGACACTCCTCGAGTGTCGCTCGACACCGGCTCGACGCCCAGAAACCAGAAGCTACGAAAATCACATTCCAAAATCGCAATAACACAAAATCTAGGGGTTTTCAACGCCCCAATACTATCAACACACGAAATCCAGCATAAACAACTCAAGAACACAACCAAAACTCGAAATCAAACAATCTCTATTGATCAACGGGCCTACAGTCACGCACTCACCTTAGATTGAATTGGAAACAAGGGAAAGAGATGAAACAGCGAAGAACAGCAACAAATCAAGCCCAGAAACTCCAAAAATCAACCAAAATCGCCCTGCCTCTCTCTGGAAACTCTCTGCCTCGAAAAACGTGAAAAGTGATGCGGCTACAGTGTTTTCTCGCATAAAATAGGGTTTCCTCGCCCTTAACCGACCAAACCGCAACCACTTGAATCAAACCGGTCGATTTCACCATAACCGGTGTCGATCGACACCCTTCCTTGGTGTCGGTCGACACCCATCGACCAAAACCAACCCAATTGCAAATCGATCGACTTAAACCGGAAATCAAACCCGATAACCGGTGTCGATCGACACCCTTCGGGTGTCGATCGATACTAGTCGTTCAGAATAATTTAGCACACTTTCTTCGCGATGCTTGAATCTTAGACCGACTGCACAACAATCAAACAAGAACATGTACAGCCAACCCTCAATTCACACCTCTAAGAGCATGTGCCAACTACTCCCGAACCCCTAGCATCGTCCAACACCACTTTCAAAACAACTTTCTGGTTCACGGATGTTACAATTCTCCCCCACTAAAATGGATTCGTCCTCGAATCCCAACACAAACGTCTCTCCAAGACCTCAAAACTCAAATTTTAGTCCTATGTTATACGCATGTTTCCAAGATATTATTACTCTCAATGCCATAACCGCAGTCATGACATCCGTACTGCAACTCACGGTCCAGTACCAAAATGTGACCAATGTCACAAAACCAAACGTGACCCGAAGTCACAACCAAAATGTGATCCCTGTCACAACCAAAACGTGACCCACAGTCACTAAAACAACCCATATCGAGGTAGCGACCCCCAATATAAGTCCGTTGGGCACCTAACGTCCCAACACAAATAGTACTACCGTCTACAAGGCCCACCGCCTCTAGACAAAACGAGTAATAAAATCTGAAACGCGTACCAACATGTGACTAAAAAAAACTCTCAATGACCCCACCGGCCAAAGAAACTTGTAACATCCAAACCATAACCAAAAATATGAGGCAAAAACTCCATCTCATATAACTCCAAAAATGTATATCGTACAACAAAACGAAAATACATAAGTCCAAAACCAACAACAACAAAACCAAAAACAAGACTAGAACCACAAGGATGAATCACTCCACAGCCTGCTTGTCGAACCACTTTCCGAACTTCAGCTTCATCTTTGCCTCTGGCTCCCAAGTCTGCTCCTCTGTGCCACTACAGTCCCACAAGACTCTCAACAATGGCACTCTCTTGTTCCGCAGAACCTTGACTCTCCTCTCAAGAATCCTCACAGGAACTGCCGGAACTGTCATATCTGGCTGGAGATCCTCTGGAATCTCAACCACTACCTCCTCAGAAGGACGCAAACACCTCCTCAACATCGAAACATGAAACACCTTATGAAAGGCGCTCATAATCGGTGGCAACTCCAACCGATAAGCCACTGGCCCAACTCGCTCCACCACTGGAAACGGACCCATAAATCGCGGACTGAGCTTGTTCTCTGCTATGGACCTGTTAGGGCCCCTCAACATAGCCATCTTGAGATACACCCTATCTCCTACCTGAAACTCAAGCTCACGTCGCCGCCTGTCTGCATAACTCCTCTGTCTATCCTGAGCCTCCTTCATGTTCAGCCTCAAGACACGAATCTTCTCCGTCGTCTCCTGAACAAAAGTAGCTCCAAACATGCTGCGCTCCCCCACTTGGGTCCAACATAAGGGTGTCCTGCATGGCCTCCCATACAAAGCCTCATAAGGAGCCATACCAATACTAGACTGAAAACTGTTGTTATAGGCAAACTCTGCCAAACACAGATGATCAGCCCAATGACCACCCCAATCCAGCACACACATCCTAAGCAGATCCTCCAAAGTCTGAATAGTCCTCTCTGACTGCCCATCTGTCTGCGGATGATACGCTGTACTCATATGCACCTTAGTGCCCATCTCAGTCTGAAATGCCCTCCAAAACTCTGAAGCAAACCTCGGATCTCTATCCGACACGATACTGGCTGGCACTTCATGCAGCCTCACAATCTCTCGCACAAACTTCCTAGCCAAGACAGCCGCTCCATCTGTCTTCTTGATAGCCAAGAAATGTGCTGACTTGGTCAAGCGATCCACAATGACCCAAATAGCATCGAAAGTCCGTGAGATCGGCAATCCCACAACAAAATCCATAGTGATCATGTCCCACTTCCACTCCGGAATGGGTAAACTCTGCAAAAGACCACTAGGCACCTGATGCTCTGCCTTGACCAAAGAACAAGTGTTGCACCTCGCAACCCAATCTGCCACATCCCTCTTCATCCCAACCCAATGATAATACCGTTTGAGGTCACGGTACATCTTGGTAGCACCCGGATGAATCGAAAACTTGCTCGAATGAGCCTCTCTCAAAACCTCATGCCTCAACTCCTCATCCTTAGGCACACAAACTCGCCCCCGAACTAAGATAGTTCCATTCGAAGAGACCTGATACTCAGAACCAGCTGCCCGCGATGCATCCAACAAAACCGGATCATCCTGCTGAGCCACTCTGATCCTGCTGAGTAAATCTGCCTGGTCAGCCGCCTCCAAGCCCAACGGCTCCTCTGAAATAGCACAAAGACGCAATGTACTAATCTCGCTGACCAAAGCCTCAACACCACGCTCTCTATCTGAATCAACCCTCCGTCGACTCAAAGCATCTGCCACCAAATTGGCCTTGCCTGGATGATAAACAATATCCAAGTCATAGTCTGCCAGAAACTCCACCCAACGCGTCTGCCTCGCATTCAGCAAAGGCTGAGTGAAAATATGCTGTAGACTCTTGTGATCTGTAAAGATCTGCACTCTACCACCATAAAGATACGACCTCCAAATCTTGAGTGCAAAAACCACTGCTCCCAACTCAAGATCATGTGTAGGACGGTTGCGCTCACTGCCCTGCAACTGCCTCGAAGCATAGGCAATCACTCTGCCCTCCTGCATCAAAACACAACCAAGTCCAACGCCTGAAGCATCTGTGTACACTACATATGGCTTCCCCGGGTCGGGTAATGCCAAAACAGGTGTACTAGTCAACATCTCCTTTAGCTTCCCAAAGCTCTCCTCGCACTCCGGCGACCACACAAACGGCACATCCTTGCCAGTCAACCTCGTCATCGGCTGAGACATACTCGCAAACCCCTTGACGAACCTCCTGTAGTAGCCTGCTAAACCCAGAAAACTCCTGATCTCGGTAGCACTACTCGGTCTAGGCCAATCTCTGATAGCCTCAATCTTAGCCGGATCCACAGAAACTCCCTCTACAGAAACAATGTGGCCAAGAAAACCCATCTCTCGCTGCCAAAAGCTGCACTTGCTCAACTTAGCAAACAGCTTCTGCTCTCGAAGCTTCTCCAACACAAGCCTCAAATGAGTCGCATGCTCCTCTGGACTCCTCGAATACACAAAAATGTCATCGATGAAAATAATGACAAACACATCCAGAAACTCCCTGAACACGTCGTTCATCAATCTCATAAATGCTGCCGGCGCATTAGTCAACCCAAATGGCATGACCACAAACTCGAAATGCCCATACCTCGTCCGAAAAGCTGTCTTCCGGACATCTGCCTCATCTATCGGAATCTGATGATATCCCGATGCCAAGTCAATCTTAGAGAACCAAGTAGCCCCTCTCAACTGATCCAACAACTCATCGATCCTCGGAAGTGGGTACCTGTTCTTCACTGTGACTCGGTTAAGTCCCCGGTAATCAATACACAACCGAAAACTGCCATCCTTCTTCTTAACGAACAACACTGGCGCTCCCCACGGCGAAACACTAGGTCTGATGAACCCTTTACTCAAAAGGTCCTCTAGCTGCTTCTTCAGCTCTGCCATCTCTGCTGGAGCCATCCTGTAAGGTGTCTTCGATATCGGAGCTGTCCCGGGCTCTAAATCAATCGTGAAAGGATCTGACCGAGATGGTGGCAATCCCTTCAGCGACCGAAAAACATCCTCGAAATCCTGGACAACCTGAATATCCTGCAGACTCACCTCACCACTGGACTCTGTCATAGTGATCGTCGCCAAATAGGCTTCGCAGCCCCGCTCTAACAACTGCTCTGCCTGAATAGCTGAAATCACTATACTCCCCGAAGTCGGTCTCACTCCCTGATAAACCAACTTCCCTGCATCCTGCTCGAACACCACTCTACCTCTGTAGCAATCCAGATGAACTCGGTATAGAGATAACCAGTCCATCCCCAAAATCACGTCATACAGTTCCACCGGACTGATGACTAAATCTGCTGGCATAGACTGCCCCGCAATCCGCACATCAACTGCTCTAGCTCTGCCCGAAGTAGCCAAATAACCACCACCGGCCACCTTGACAAAGCCTGAAGCCTCGCCCTCGCTACTCCGAATACCACTACTCTCAGCTCTCTCCGGAGTAATGAAGCAATTAGATGCTCCCGAGTCAAACAACACGTGAGACTCAAATCCACCAACTAACAAGGTCCCTACACAATTCCACAAGTGTTGAGAACCTCCAACTCTATCACAGTAAAACAACAGAAACAGACAACACCACAATTCTACCTTAAGAATTTAAAAGTCTGAGTCATGATTTTACCTGTGATCTGGCCTGACTGACTGGTCTGGCCCACCTCTGCCGAAGTATAAACTCTCGGCGCTCCACCTGACTGCAACGCCGCAACCTGCGCTGCTGACTGAATAGCCAACGGCTGAATCGCCGCTGCCACTGCTCTCTGCTGCAACTTGGGACACATTGTCTTGATATGCCCCGGCTCCCTGCAGTAGTAGCACACTGTCGACTCTCTGGATCCCGCCCTCTTGGGGCACGTCGCCACTCTGTGATCCAGACTACCACAACCAAAACAACCACCCGTACTCGGGCTACTAGCAGATATCTCCTCTGCTCTCCTCTTCTGGCCCTGCGCAGGCCTACTGCCCCTGCCGTAACCAGAACTGTGACCTCTGCGCTGCTGATGCTGCTGCTGGCCCCGAGGATGGGTAGCAGGAGCAACTGCAACTGGAACAACCGCCGTACTCACCGGCTCACGCAAGTCCTCCTCAATGGACGCTGCCAACTCCACTAAACCAGCTCTGGTGTGGTACATACCACCTCTACACTGAGTCCTGATGTTCCTCCGAAGCCCCTGAAGAAACCGCGACGTCAATGCTCGCTCACTAACCAGCTCACCACCAGAGTGTACCAACAATCTGCAGAACTCTGCATCATACTCCCGAACAGACTTCTCACCCTGAGTCAAATCTAGAAACCTCAACTGCAATCTGTCACGAGCCTCCTGAGGGAAAAACTTGTGGTTGAACTCCTCGACGAAGTCAACCCAAGTCCAAACCTCTCTCCTGGTCCTAACAGACCTCCACCACAAATGTGCATCACCTCCAAGGTAGTGCACTGCCAACTCAACCTGAAACTGTGCCGGACAACGAACAGAATCGAAGTTCCGCTCCAACCTCTGACGCCACTCGTCAGCCTGCTCTGGAGTAACCCCGCCCTCAAACGTAGGCGTACCAATCCTCTGCATCTCCCTCATCATCTCACGATAAGGCGAAAACCCAACTGCAACACCCTGCTGCACCGCAGCCTCCTGCTGCTCAACAAAACCGGCACCCACATGTGCCCCGGCACCAACCTGTGCCCCGGTCGCTGGAGGTGCAACCGGAGCCTGCTGTGGAACTGCCTCTGGAAGACGTGCCAAAAGCTGCGTCAGTAGCCCCACAATCAAATCACCCTGAGCAAGAGCTGCGCCCCCACCGGGAACTGCTCCTGCCCCCGCGCCACCCCCGACGCCCAAACTAGCCCCACCGGCTAACGAAACAGACTGTGTCACCGACGCTGCCGCCACACTAGGCGCCGCACTCTCCACTGAGGCCTCAGCCTCTGGCAAACCACGACCAGCACCCCGACCTCCACGACCCGCTGCTCGCCCACCGCGACCAGCTCCTCTGCCCCCACGGGCTGCACCGCGACCACGACCACGGCCACGACCACGACCTGCGTCCATCTCTCTGCACTACCACCAAGTACAGAAAAAGAGCAAAGGTCAAAACACAGACACAAAACCAAAACACACCAAATATCCAACTCACTTACCCGCAGAAAACTGGAAGACCGAGAGGATGAGACTAGACCACTAACTGACTAACTCACATAATCAATTATCCACACAAACCAATTCATCCAATTCTAACAGTCCTAAAACCGACTACGCTCTGATACCAAAATGAAACAACCAATTTTTTTTTTTTTTTTTTAAAATAATTAGCCCAGATTAATATTCCCATAAATATTAATCCTCAACAGCTAATTCAACAACACAATGCGGAAGTTCTCAAAAGAATCAATAATATTATTAAATCATAAATAACCGTTCAACAATAACCAATAAAGAATAACCAATAAAGAAATAACTCTAGCAACCTAAACACCAGGTTTGCTACATTATTGAAAATAGACTAACACCCTAAACTCAGGAATTCCTGGTCAACCACAACAACAATGCCAATATCAAATTCCTAATCTCATCATCCTCTTCTCTCGGTCTCTTTCCGCGGAAGAACATTGCTGTTACCTGCATCACATTACGAAAGAGATGCGTAAGTATTATCATAAATACTTAGTGAGTGGATCATCCTGCCTACAGGCCAATTACGTCAAACACTAGACAAAACATCACAATAAACATCAACCATAACAATGCTCAACAATACTCAACAATATAAACCATCCCTGTCAGGAAACACCCACGTTTCCTGACACCCAGGTTGGTGTCGACCGACACCTCTATGGTGTCGATCGACGCCAGCCTCCCGAGTGTCGATCGACACTCCTCGAGTGTCGCTCGACACCGGCTCGACGCCCAGAAACCAGAAGCTACGAAAATCACATTCCAAAATCGCAATAACATAAAATCTAGGGGTTTTCAACGCCCCAATACTATCAACACACGAAATCCAGCATAAACAACTCAAGAACACAACCAAAACTCGAAATCAAACAATCTCTATTGATCAACGGGCCTACAGTCACGCACTCACCTTAGATTGAATTGGAAACAAGGGAAAGAGATGAAACAGCGAAGAACAGCAACAAATCAAGCCCAGAAACTCCAAAAATCAACCAAAATCGCCCTGCCTCTCTCTGGAAACTCTCTGCCTCGAAAAACGTGAAAAGTGATGCGGCTACAGTGTTTTCTCGCATAAAATAGGGTTTCCTCGCCCTTAACCGACCAAACCGCAACCACTTGAATCAAACCGGTCGATTTCACCATAACCGGTGTCGATCGACACCCTTCCTTGGTGTCGGTCGACACCCATCGACCAAAACCAACCCAATTGCAAATCGATCGACTTAAACCGGAAATCAAACCCGATAACCGGTGTCGATCGACACCCTTCGGGTGTCGATCGATACTAGTCGTTCAGAAGAATTTAGCACACTTTCTTCGCGATGCTTGAATCTTAGACCGACTGCACAACAATCAAACAAGAACATGTACAACCAACCCTCAATTCACACCTCTAAGAGCATGTGCCAACTACTCCCGAACCCCTAGCATCGTCCAACACCACTTTCAAAACAACTTTCTGGTTCACAGATGTTACACTAACGGTGAGAGCTTGGTCACCGGACTTTGACCCGTCTCGCAACGACATTGTCACTACGCCGGTTTGGGTTAGATTATCGAATATCCCAGTGAATCTGTACCACAAGTCCATTTTGATGGGAATAGCCAGAGGATTGGGGAAGCCGGTTCGTGTTGACCTTACAACCTTGAATTTTGAACGAGCCAGGTTTGCTCGAGTATGCGTGGAGGTGAACTTGTCTAAGCCATTAAAAGGGTCTATTCTGATCAATGGAGAGAGATATTATGTATCGTATGAGGGGTTAACCAATATATGTTCTGGTTGCGGGTTATACGGTCACATGATTCATGCTTGCCCTCGTAATGTGGTAGAGAAAAGATCAGAAGTTCCAGTGCAAAACACGGCGGCGAAATCTAGTGTAGAAACTCCGGTGACATATGGTTTTACGGTGGTCAGGCGACAAGGGCGGCGACCGAATGCGCCGTCACAAAAGGGGGTGAATGGAGCAAGAAATCTGGGCACTGATTTGGGAAAGAATCTACAGAATATCTCGAAAGTTAATGCAACGAGTAATCTTGTTACCGCGAATAGATTTGGGGGATTGGAGGAAGCTCGGGTGATTGAAGATTTGGAGGAAGTCAATATTGATTTGGATGCAAACAAGGAAAATGAATCAGTGAGATTTCAAGGAAGGCAAGAGAGGAGTAACTCTAAGATTATAAGAGCGGGAGTAACTGATTTGGATGTGGACAAGAGGAGAAACGAATTTAAAGTAGGGGGGAAGGATAGAAAGGCCGGTCAAAGCAGGCCCATAGATACAATTGGGCTTAAGGCACAAAAACATAAAGCAAATAAACCCATGAGAGGGTTAATATTTGGTCTGACGAGGGAAGGTATTGAGTTGTCAGAGTCGGGAAAAAGGTTAAGAGTGGAGAAGAGAGACACGGGAAGACCAGGTGGGCTGTTTATGGGGGATAGTACAAGGACCAGTGAGGGGAATGCTTCAGAGTTAGGAGGACGAGTTATGCTTAAACAAGCTCTAAGTGAGAATGATGGGATGGTATCGATTCAGGCACTGGTAACGTCTACAGAGGAGCCAGGAGAGGGAATGGTGGACCTGGTGCGACCATAATGGGTTGCCCCGACAGTTTACAGTCTATACTTTATATTAAAGATGAATTGTCTTTTATGGAATTGCCGGGGGGCGAATAAACCCAATTTTCGAAGATCGATTCGCTATATGTTGAAGAAGTTCAAGACGGATGTGTTAGCTTTATTTGAGACTCATGCGGGAGGAGATAGAGCAGTGAGAATTTGTCAAGGATTGGGGTTTGATCAATCATTTCGTGTTGATGCTATAGGCCAAAGTGGCGGGATTTGGTTGTTGTGGAGATCGGAAGTAGGAGATGTGGTGATTGTTGAGTCCACGGACCAATTTATCCATGCAAAGATAGTGAAGGGTACTGATGCGTGATGCGTTGGGTTTTATGCTTCAAACTAATACAATTTATAAACCAACTTGGTAGAGCTGCAAGTGCACAGTCGTGGTAAGTCGGGGTCGAACACAAGGAAGAGTGATATCGTTTCAAGTCTATGTTGAGTGATGAGTAGCTAGAACGAAGAATATGATTTGGGGTGAACTTAATATTCAATGAAAACAAGTGAGCAAGCGAATGAGATTGTAAACAAGATGAGAAAGATGTTAGGCAAGGGATAATCAATGGAAACTTTCAATGAAATGACAAGGGATTGCATGGGATAATTTATAAACCGCCTTGAACTCACAACACTAAGATATAGCCTTTCCACTTTCGTGGCTCCGGCCACTATGCTTAAACAACCTAATAGACTCAACTTTCGATGGTTATTACAAGTTATAAGCATGCATTAATCAATGTTCAAGTTGTGATTGTTCATTAAGTTCCTTAGGTCGACTTTTGGAAGCCTAAAACACTTAGCTCATCAAATACTAGTTTCGGCAATACAACAAGCTTTTGAAGAGTGTATCAACCTAAGTTCGAGTTGTTGAGGCGCGCTTTCCTAACAACAAGCAATAAGAGCAAGCAAAGATGAAGAACCAAAAGAGTAAATCCCGTTTTATGCAATCAAACAAGTCTAATCATGTCAAGAGTCCATCGATCTCCCTCGGCCTAACGAGGGGATCTACTCGGACATACTAAGATCAAGCAAGCAAGGCGAGATTGATATCATTATGCAAGTATGAAAAGAGATAAGGGATTGAAAGAGGCTTCTCTGATGAAGAACAAGTCGAATCCCTTGATAACTTTCGATCCAAAGTACAAAAGAGAAAAGAAAAAGATGGAAGAACAAAGATGAGATGCGAGTGCAATGAGTTGAACGGCGCCTCCTTCTTCCTTCTGGACGGCGCACCACCTAGGGCTTCTCCTCCTTGACGGATGCTCTCTCTCTTGCACAATACACTCGCGGCTCCCTCCCTTGCAGAGGCTAAAAGCGAGTATTTATAAGCTTGAAGTCGCTAGGGTTATGATGAGCTGAAAAAGGAAACTTTCCGGTTAACCGGCTTTGATGATTTGCGACGTGATTGGATCGGGTTTAGGACAAGTAAACCACCAAAAGAAAGCTTGGCTTGTGTTAAGTCGAGACAAGGTCCATCCCGCGGAATCCCGGGCCGTTTGTGGCACCAAGTCTCCATGGGCTTCGTTTACTCGCCTGGCGGACACGTCTTGGGAGAAAAAGAGTATCTCCGTGATGGTTGATCCAAATGGCTTGAATCCACTTCGCCGTGATGCATGACTAAAATATCTATCCAACAAGACCAAGATCATGATTTTTAGACGTCGGGAAGACCCCTTGCCGCGGTTATCTTTCAGATGCTCCGGTTCTGTCCAAATGCGAGAATCGGACAAATGGAGTTATATTGATGCTCTTGACTTGGAAACTTGCATGGATCATGGTTTGAGACTCTTTTGCTCCTTTTTGAACCATTTTTGATAATTTAACCTGTTAAGATTCCAAAACCAACAAATACAAGAAAACTACCTCTAAAGGCATAAAACCTTATTGAAGACAATTGAAAACATAAATAAATACTAAGTAAAATCATGCAAAATATGGATATATCAATGCGATGGGACTTATTGTTGTTTACGCAGCTCCAACAGTGAGTCGTCGCACTGGATTGTGGGATAGTTTGCGTACGGCTATACAGGGGATTGATGATCCGTTAATTATAGGAGGGGATTTTAATACCATCGTGAGACTTGATGGGAGGACTGGGGGGAATGGTCAACTTTCCGCTGATTCACTTGCTTTTGGGGATTGGATACAGGAGTTGGCTCTAATCGATATGGGTTTTAGAGGGAATCAATTCACATGGAGGAGAGGCAAGGTAGTGAACACCTATATCGCCAAAAGATTGGATCGGGTATTTTGTTGCCCTCATGCGAGATTGAAGTGGCAGGAAGCGGTGGTGACGCACTTACCAATCTTATCTTCTGATCATACACCTTTGTATGTACAACTTTGTCCCATAGTAAATTACGATCCAAGTAGGTGTCCTTTTCGTTTTGAGGCGGCTTGGTTAACTCATCCGAGTTTTAAAGAATTATTGTCTACATCATTGAGGAGAGAATTAACAACTCAAGAGGCCTTGAGGGAGTTGCAACGAATTCTCAAGAGATGGAACAAGGATGTGTTCGGGGATGTACAGAAGAAAACGGACCGGTTATTGACGGAGATTAAGGAAGTGCAAAGTCTGTTGGATGTAAACCAAACAAATTTCTTATTAGGAAAGGAGGAAGAACTGATTAAGGAATTGGAGACAGTCCTTGAGCAGGAAGAATTGATTTGGTTTCAAAAGTCAAGAGAGAAATATATTGCATTAGGAGACCGGTAATACGAAGTATTTTCACACATCAACGATTATTCGAAGAAGACGACATCGTATTGAGACTTTAAAGAACAGTGAAGGACAGTGGGTTGTTAATCCACAGGAGCTAGAAACTTTGGCTGTGGAGTATTATAAGAATCTGTACTCAATGGAGGATGTGAGCCAAGAAGTGTTGAAGCTGCCGGCAGAGGGTTTTCCTTTGTTAACATGTACAGAGGGTACTGCTTTGAATAAATCGTTTTCGGCTGAGGATGTGGAATCATCAATTCGGAGTATGGGCAAATACAAAGCCCCGGGTCCAGACGGTTATCAACCGGTTTTTTATCAACATGGCTGGGAGGTTGTTGGTCCGTCGGTGGTGAGTTTTGTGTTGGATTTCTTTAATACGAGGGAGCTGCCACCAGAACTGAATGATGCACTTTTGGTGTTGCTTGCGAAAGTTAATAACCCGGAAACAATCAACCAGTTTAGGCCCATTAGTCTTTGTAATGTCTTATTTAAGATAATTACTAAAACTATGGTGATGAGGTTGAAACAAGTGATGACGAAACTAATTGGTCCTGCACAATCTAGTTTTATTCCCGGTAGATTGAGTACGGACAATATTGTGGTTGTGCAAGAAGCAGTTCATTCAATGAGAAGGAAGAAAGGTAAGAAAGGATGGATGCTGTTGAAACTCGACTTAGAAAAAGCGTATGATAGAATTAGATGGGATTTTCTTCAAGATACACTTTTGGTGGCTGGGTTTTCGGAAAACTGGATTGATTGGATTATGAGTTGTGTAACGGGTCTATCGATGACCGTTCTATGGAATGGAGAAAAAACCGAGGCTTTTAAACCACAATATGGGCTGCGTCAAGGGGATCCGTTGTCTCCTTACTTGTTTGTGATGTGTCTAGAGCGTTTATGTCATCAAATTGAGTTTTCGGTGGCTTCTAAGGAGTGGAAACCAATCGCTTTATCGCAGGGAGGTCCAAAGATTTCTCACATTTGTTTTGCGGATGATCTAATCCTATTTGCGGAAGCTTTGGTAGTGCAAGTGCGAGTCATACGAAGAGTTTTGGAGAGATTTTGTATAGCTTCGGGACAAAAGGTTAGTCTTGAGAAATCTAAGATTTTCTTCTCGGATAATGTCCATAGGGACTTGGCTAAATCGATTAGTGATGAGAGTGGTATCAAAGCTACTTGTGATTTGGGAAAGTCTCTTGGCATGCCTATCCTCCATAAAGGAATTAATAAAGATACTTTCGGTGAAGTTTTGGAGAGGGTCTCATCGCGTTTAGCGGGTTGGAGAGGACGTTTTTTGAGTATGGCAGGAAGATTAACACTTACTAAATCTGTGTTGGCTTCACTACCGGTGCATACTATGAGTACGATTGTATTACCTCAAAGTATTCTTAAGAGTCTGGACCAAGTGTCTCGGGACTTTATTTGGGGTAGTACATCAGAGAGAAGAAGACAACACTTGGTTAGTTGGAGTCGAGTGTGTAAGCCGAAGCTGGAAGGTGGCTTGGGGATTCGATCGGCAAGAAACATGAATGTAGCACTTATATCTAAGTTGGGTTGGAGACTCTTGAACAATACCGAGGGGCTATGGGCCAAGATTCAGCGTAAAAAATATAAGGTGAATGAATCTCATGACTTCTCATGGACGGTGACAAAGGGGACTTGGTCTGCATTGTGGAGGAGTGTGAATGTTGGTATTCGAGAGGTTATTATGCCGGGTCTGAGTTGGGTTTTGGGAGATGGAGGACGTATTCGTTTTTGGACGGATATGAGTGGTGATTGTCCGAGTGATATGGTGGATTTGAGGGTCAGAGACTTATGGACCGATGGTGTTGGCTGGGAATTCTCCAAGATTATGGGCTATGTATCAGGAGATATTAAGCTTAAGTTACTTGCGGTGGTGGTGGATATCATCACGGGTGGTAAGGATCGGTTATCGTGGGGAGATAGTGCTGTTGGTAAGTTCACGGTTCGCTCGGCTTATACTATGTTGAGTCGGGATAACTTAGATGGTACGTATATGGGAGGTCTCTTTGATAGAGTTTGGAAAGTGGTGGTGCCAGAAAGGGTTCGGGTTTTCTTCTGGCTAGTTACTAATCAAGCTATTATGACCAATGTGGAACGGTTCCGACGTCATTTGGGTGACACGCCAATTTGCCAAGTTTGTAAAGGTGGAGAAGAGACTATTCTTCATGTGTTAAGGGATTGTCCCGCTATGGCTGGAATATGGACCAGGATTGTGCCTCGGAGATGCGTAGCATTCTTTTTTACACAATCCTTATTTGAATGGGTGTATACGAACCTGGGAGAGAGCCGATTTGTGGAGGGGTGTCCATGGTCGACTTTATTTGCTATGGCGGTATGGTGGGGTTGGAAGTGGCGATGTGGGAATGTCTTCGGAGTTGTTGGGCAGTGTCGGGATCGCGTGAGATTTATTAAGAAGATAGCGCAAGAGGTTGGAGTTGCAAATATGAATTCATTGGCAGGCCCGAACCAGGGAGTGCGGGTTGAGCGAATGATAGCTTGGAGTCCACCGAGTGAGGGATGGGTGAAATTGAATACCGATGGAGCGTCACATGGTAATCCGGGTCTTGCAACGGCGGGTGGTGTGATTAGAGACTCTTCTGGAAATTGGTGTGTTGGTTTTGCGGTGAACATCGGAATATGTTCGGCTCCCTTAGCTGAACTTTGGGGGGTGTATTATGGTTTGGTTACGGCTTGGGAACATGGCGCGAGGTGGGTTGAGTTGGAAGTGGATTCTGAACTAGTAGTGGGGTTCTTAAAGGCAGGGATAGGTGATGCTCATCCGCTGTCATTCCTAATACGTTTGTGCTATGGCTTCATTTCGAAGGACTGGAGTGTCCGTATTTCACACGTGTATAGAGAAGCTAACCGTTTTGCCGATGGGTTAGCCAACTATGCGTTTTCATTACCGTTGGGTTTTCATTCATTAGCGGCTATGCCGGATGTTGTTAGTTTAATTATGTTAGAGGATGCGTCTGGGACTTTGCTCCCACGACATGTTCGATTGTAATAGTTTATTCTTCTTTAATAAAATGGGGGACTTGTCCTCCGCTGTTCTACAAAAAAAAACTCTATCATAGATTTTTTAATCTGAGTCACAACGTTCTTACGATCGGTGCCGTTTTTTTTTGTTTTGAAGCCAAGTGCTTCTTCATTCAATCTTATCATAAGCCTCTAAATCTAATCCATCAAACTTCTTAACCTTTTAAAAGCTTCAATGCTTCTTTAATCGTTTGAAATGAAAACTCTTATCAATTTTTTTGTTTTATGCTCTTTAAAAAATATCGTCTTTTTAATTTCTTCTATTTATCATAAACGTAAAAAACAAAACTGCATCACAGCTTTGAGCTTGAGAAGGCGTATTATAGATATTCACACATATCAATCACAATAGTCATCGAGCGCGCGGCTGTAATGCCATTTTTAAAGAAAAGTCGATTTGAGCTGCCATGGCCGAGTCTAATGCCATGTACGGATGGAAAGGGGAAGGAAAATTACCCTTTCATCCTTAATGAAAATGAATCGAGCGATTGAAATTGAAATTGAAATCGAGCTATCGACATCGAGAAAGAAAAAACGAAATCGAGAGCTGAAATCTTTTATCCGTTGATTCCGCGATTTGAGAGGAGAGCTCCGATTTCAACGAGCTGCTCTTCCCGTGATTCGTCGACATGCGACTGGAGCTTTGGCCTGAATTCGAGCTCCAATCCGCCATTAATTGAGGTGAATGTTTCTTCACCTGATTCGAGCTCAAGCTGCGCCCGTGAGTGACATCGATTTCGTCGACATCCGACTGGAGCTCCGGCCTAACATCGATTTCTTCTTCTTCTTCCGCATTCTAACATCGGTTTCTTCCTTGCTCCGCCATTGTCGTAGCTCCGCCATTAATTGAGGTGAATGTTTCTTCTTTTGTTTGGGAATATGAAAAATAAGGGATCTTGGCTTGCAAATTGCTTCATTTAGTATGCACATTGGGTTGGCATCCATGTTTTTTCGATGGATTAGTCTTTAAGTTCACTAATTTGCAGAAGTAGGACAACCAGTACAACTGGTACAACTGATAGGTATAGGACAACTGGTACAAATAGTACAACTATGTATATTGTGTTATTGCTGATTGATAGTTCTCATTATATTTTCAGCGAGAATGACCTTCAACCCAAACGTACATTTTGAGTATGGAGGTTGCTATTTACGAGGCGAGGAGGGGCTGAAATGGTTAACAAGAAATCCATCATGCGCTATACCGTTTAAGACCTCATCTGCGCATGAGATAACATACTCGGCTTTAGTGGATAAGATATTGAAGAAGATTGCGATAGTTGGAGCTAACCCGCAGCTGAAACTGAGTTACATTCCGTTGGTAAATAAACCTGTGATAGAGTCATATATTTTCGATGATGATGACTTACATGCTTATCTGACGACATTGGATAAAGAGGGACTTAGGTCTGTGTTGCATGTGGAGGTAATAAAAGGTTTGGAAATAAATGAGAGGAGCGACCATCTTTCCAGAACAGAGGCAGTAAGTTCTTTTGGTTTGAATTATGATGAACCGGTTGCAAATGGCAATGGTGATGATGATGTTCAGAATTCTGGTATGCTTATAATTTATAGAGCGCACAGAGAAGGAGAAGAACATAGGCCGCCCATTATCGAAGAGGTGATATCTGCTGATGTCGAGAAGGTGGTCTCTGGTGATGGTAATGAAAATGGTGAAAATGGTGCGTGTGGCGAATCTGATGGTGTGCATAACCAAGCTGAAAATGGTTTGGATGGAATGCATGAATTTGTTGACCTACCACGTTCTGTAGAAGAAAGACAGTACGTAGAAGAATGGGAGGATGGTACGGGTCTTGTAATAGGTCAGGAATTTTGTTCTAAGGAGGCATTGCAAGATTTGGTCGACCGAGCTTCCAATAAGAACTGTTTTGGGTTCCATACTTATAAATCAGATCCAGGCCGACTTATTCTAGAATGTCGTCAAAAGAGTATAGGGTGTAAGTGGTATATACGAGCTACAAAGTTTGAGGGATCAGGTTTTTTCACTGTTAGAGTATACAGAAAGATGCATACATGCTCTCGGGCTGCTCAGAGTAGCAGCATTAGTAGAAGGAGAGGTACCCCACGATTAGTAGCATCTGTTCTGTATGAAGACTATCTTGGTCAATTCGACACACCAGCTCCGAAAAATATCGTTGGTATTGTTCAACGCAGAGTTGGTTTGAGTGTGTCCTACTCCACCGCCTTGAGAGGGAAACGCCTAGCTGTTAATGATGTCCGAGGCACTCCAGAAGAAGGGTATTTGATGTTGTATTCTTATCTTTACATGTTGGAGAAGGTAAATCCTGGGACAGTGACAAGTGTTAAATTGGATAGAAATGATCAGTTCCAGTACTTGTTCATTGCCTTGGGCGCTAGCATCGAAGGGTTTCGATCGATGAGGAAAGTGATAGTTGTGGACTCAACATTTCTGAAGACTGTTTATGGAGGACAACTCGTATTTGCCTCAGCACAGGACCCTAATCATCACCATTACCCTATTGAGTTTGGTGTGATTGATGGTGAGAATCATGCTAGTTGGAATTGGTTTCTTGGAAAGCTGAAAACAGTTATTCCGGATGATCATGAATTTGTTTTTATGAGTGACAGACATAAAAGCATAATTCATGCAGTTGCGAATGTTTATCCCAAGTCACAACATGGACATTGTATATGGCATCTGTCTCAAAACGTGAGAGGTCAAGTCCAACATAAGGTAAACAAAGATCTTGTTGCTCAAAAATTCATCCATTGCGCTCATCTTTATACTGTGAATGAGTTCGAGAAAGAGTATGATGATTTCAAGAAGATGTTTCCTTCTGCCCATAAGTATTTGGTTGATAGTGTAGATTTGGATAAGTGGGCTAGGTGCTACTTTAAAGGCGAGAAATATAATTTAGACACCAGCAATACTTGCGAGTCTCTGAACAGCGTGTTTAAGAAGGAAAGGAAGTTGCATCTGTTACCAATGATTGATGCAATTGTTGATAAAATGGCATTTTGGTTTAACAAGCATAGGAAAGAATCTGCGTCATTGCCGGAGACAAAGGTAGTTGTGCCTTTTGTTGAGAACATGTTGCATGATAGATGTCCCATTGCTACTTGTTTGACTGTGGGTGAGCTAAACAGCTTCCAGCTTGAGTACAGCGTTATTGGTAATGATAGGATTACTTATCTGGTGGATTTAGAGAAAAAAAGTTGCTCCTGCAGATGGCTTGACATAGACAAGTATCCGTGTGTCCATGCGATAGCCGCAGTCATGGCAAAGATAAGAAAGGGTGGGAGGAGATCGAATATATCTATATACGATATGTGCTCCAAATATTACTTGATTGAGACGTGGGCATTGGCATATCACATGACAATTTATCCAGTGCCGCATGTATCTACTTGGAGTATTCCTGAGGATATACTAAAATTGTACGCCTTACCTTATGATTACGACAAAACGAAAGGAAGAAATCAAGAAGAACGGTATCCATCAACCGGAGAAAGTCGCAAGAAGAAGAAGAAGACAAGTAACAAGTCTCAACGTAATATAGACTTGGGTAAGTGGTTCAAGCCTGTGCATAGCAGTGGTACCTAAGTGAGAGCTCTCCTTAAGTCTTGTTTTTATGTGACAGAGTATCAACAATTATGTGTTTATGTTTGTATTGGTGACCATGTTTTCGTATGAACAATTAAGTGTTTATGTTTGTGCTTCTTCTTAGGTTTATTTATGAAAAATTATGGTAGTCACTTTTGCTTTAATGTACGACAAGGTTCAACTGCGTACAAATTTGAGCAACTACGAGTTTTATTGGGTTCTACCATTGTGTGTTCAAATGGATTCAAATGGGTTCAAATGGGTTCAAACGCTGGAGGTGCTCACTGAAATTATTATGAATCTGGACATAATTGTGTGTTCCCATTCATTCGGTTCAACTGTCACCTGTTGGTTTAACTTTGGTTTAGTGTACACTCAAATAATATTTTTTAGTAAACGATGGGAAATAATTATGGAAATCGACCAACTAATGACTTTAAACACAAGCTTTCCATATACTAAAACATTAATAATGAGGATATGATGCAATTTATAGTTTTCTAAAACAAAGTAATGTTTAGACATTAACCAAGACTTACAACATAAGGAAAACATAGGCATTGTTATATTATTATGAAGAGAATTTACGAAAATGTTATGTTATAAATATCTAATGGAACATAAATGTTTATATTGGCATTATAAGTCCTAAATGAATTGGTTCAACTCGAAATCAAAGGTTTATTATATGGTTCAACTTGAAATATAAGAAAATGGTCAATGTTCAACTATTGTCGATTTTGGTTCAACCCTTATCTTGGGTACAAATACGTTCTAAAATAACCAGCGAGATGGTCAATGCGCCGCCGGCGGGAGATTTAAGAGGGAAATTAAATTCTAAAATAATTCGATTTACATTAGTTTCTTAGTTTCTTAGTTTTCATATTTTCTTTCTTTTCCGAAGAGAGAAGTTTCTTTCAAGAGAGAGAGCGAGCAGAGAGCTTTTCTTTCTAGAGAGAGAGACCTTTCGAAAGATCTAGAGAGAGAGGAGAGAGAGATTTCTGGGTTCCATTTGCAGTCGATTTCAGTCCTCCAGGTTCCAATTAAGGTTCGGCTCCTCATAGATCTATGTAGAACAACTATTTCAGTATTAGGTCATTTTCCATTTTTCGTAATCTGAATCATTGTTTCTAATTCGAATTCTTGTTACAAGGGAATGGGTCCTCACAGTTGGGTTGCAACGTCTTCCTCCTCCTCGGAGTCTTTAGATCCATGTCTCAAAGCAGATGGTGAATACGGAATGCCCAAGCAGTGTTACTGCGGTGGAGACGTTTTTCTTGAGACGTCTCACAAAGCAGAGGATCATGGAAGGAGATACTTCACTTGCCGCAACCGTGATGTGAGTTTTAAGTTTTTTTTTTCAGTGTCTTGATGTTGCACAAAATTCAGATATTGATGTTGTTTCCAATATCTCCCAATATTGTGGACTGTAGCAAGAAGGGTATCATATTCGCAAATGGTGGGATAATGTGATCCATGATGAAATTGAAATCTTGCACTCTGACATCAGAAGTCTGACCGAGAAATCCCAAAGCTGTGGAAAAGCAGAAGAAGCACTTACAGATATCACTACCCTCTGGACCGACCTGTGTGTGGCGGAAAGGGCTATTGCGGATGTGAAGGGAGATTTTGTGGAGATGAAAGAGGGTTATGCGAAGATGGAGGCGTTGGTTCGTGATCTTAACAAAAAGCAGACAACTGTGGAGATTACATTTGTGGTTGCTGCATTTGTTATGTTCCTTGGTCTCTTCATAATTTGGTTTAAGTAACTGCAATCTAACTGCTCGGATGATAAAGACTTATGTTTCTCTGTTTTAAAAACTTTGTTTTGGCGGATTAAGGCCTCTGTTTTTCAAACTTTGTAAGAGGTCTTGCGTTTATGTTATGCCTTAGTTTATGGAAATGAGTTTAGTAATGTATATGGTACTTATGTTATGTGTATTTCGTATTACCTTGCAACTATTATATTTACGACACTTGAACTATTTTTTATGTCTTAGTGAAACTAAGTAAAACCAAGTTATATTAACTCGTCTTAGTGAAACTAAGTCGAACCAAGTTATACTAAATATACTCGTCTTAGTGAAACTAAGTAAAACCAAGTTATATTAAAAATACTCGTCTTAGTGAAACTAAGTCGAACCAAGTTATACTAAATATACTCGTCCTAGTGAAACCAAATCATTCTGCGATTCCACAAACACAACCACTAAGTTGATAAACAAGTTCACAAACACAACCCAAAATCATGCTTCCGTTTGGACCCATACCTCCTCACTCTTTCTTCTTGCCTTTACCTTTGCCTTTACCTGCGGCTTTCTTCTTTTCTGCGGCCTTCTTCTTTTCTGCGGCTTTCTTCTTTTCTGCGGCCTTCTTCTTTTATGCGGCTTTCTTCTTTTCTGCGGCCTTCTTCTTTTCCTTTCCTGCTCCACCGTGGTTCTTCTTTCCAGGCACATAAGGACTACACTTCGCAGCTGACGGCTTACCAATCCTCTGAGGCCGTTCCTTCCTCTCTACTCCAGATCTTTTCAACCTTTTTTTCGGCGGTTCTTCATCCTCTTCTTTCTCTTCCTCCTCCGAAGCAGTCTCACCAGCCTCTTCTTTCTCTTCCTCCTCCGAAGCAGTCTCACCAGCCTCTTCTTTCTCTTCCTCCTCCGATGCAGACTCATCACCATCCTCCACACCAAGCGCACCACCTTCCTCATGCTGGTGATCCTCCTCAAGAACGTTTTCCATTTCCTTAGTCCCCTCAGCTTCAACACGCTTATCTACAACATCATATATAAATGTTACATAAACATACAATCCATCATAATCCACCATAATTAAGTTTAACTTTGTTACCTTTCACGGCCCCAGCCTCTTCTTTCTCTTTCTCCTCAGATCCAAGTTCCCCAGCCTCTTCTTCCTCCTCCTCCTCGGATCCAAGTCCACCAGCCTCTTGCTGTTGATCCTCCGCACCAAGCGCACCACCTTCCTCTTGGTGGTGATCCTCCTGAAGAATGTCTTTTATTTCACCAGCCCTTACAGGTGTTCCATCATGTCTAATAACACTTGGCCCACCGGAAATCGGCTCACCGTCACCGGTTACATTTGTGGCTGGAATAGGACTTACCAAAGAACTACTTGCTCCTGTCTCTAGAGCTTTGCCTCGCAGCTCCTTCACAAATCTCTCAACATCTACAAGTCTCTCATTCCAACCACCAACCATTTCTTTTATTTCCTTTCCCACTGCCTCCATTCTGTCCATCCTCTCCGTAATTTGCTTTATTACTCCCTTCAGCTCTAGGATTGATGCACTCGTTTCAGGATCTTCTCTAGTGACTTCATCTTCATATACATCCTCGGTAATACCTCTACCAGCCAAATCCACCTCGTATAAAGATTCCCACCATAACTTCTTCTTCTGAACGATTAGATGGTTTCTCCAACCCTCAACAATAGGATCCAAATAACCTATGCCATCATCACATCCAGGGTCGATGATGCGCTCCATCAGAGATTCCTCATCTGTGGTAGGTTCCAAAATGCTAATGATATCCTGCGAATATGAAAACAATTTTAAATTACCAAATCTAGCTTAACTAAGATACTAAAATAACCACATATGGGAGATAACACTGACCTTGCTCCTTCCAATCGCCTCATTAATGTCTTCCAAAGGATATCCTTTCATATGAGTGTCTTTGAACATGTGCTTGCATAACCTCGGACATTCCTTCTCTGCGTCTACACTCACTCGGAAGGTCCGTCCAAGCTCAGGGATACACTCAAATGCAAAAGCCTCAAGAGGAAGAATGAAACCAGAAAAACACCATGTATCTCCCTTCTTCACGATGCCTCTCTTGAACTTCTTCATGATTTTCTTCACTTCGGCCATGCAATCATCAAAGGTATAGCGGCCCCATGGAAAAGTTTCACACAACTTCAAATCATCGACAATTTTCAGCAGAAACGGCTCTATGTACCCTTCAATCTTAGACTTCGCTTTCAACACATTGCTCAAAACATACAAGAGCGCCATCTTCTTCTTGTTTACACTGCTCTTCATTGTAACTAGTTTCTTTTCCACATCTGCGATTGTTATCCTCCTAGACCCTTGAAACCACCTCTCCACAAACTTATAATCCCCTTTTTCCTTATCTTTCAAATCGTGGTAGTTACTCGGGTAATCATGGCAATCTAACCCACTTAACAGCGCATGCTCTTTGATAGAATACCTAATCGGTACTCCATTTACCACAAACCACAGCTCATTCTCCTTCTCAGTCCAAGCATGATGAAGTAGTAGCATCCAAAGTCCTTGTGATTTGCGGTTTGGCTCCTCGGCGATGTGAAATATATGCTTCAACTGAGGATGCGATAAGAAAAAATCCAATTCATTAGGATACTTCTTTATCTCACTCACTGTATCCTTCACATAGCATCTCGATGCTATCTTGCAACTATTCCTATATTGCTTTGGACTGAAGTAAAACTTCTCTGGTGGCAGTGGTAGAGATTCGCCTTCATCACGCTGCCAAGTCAACTGTATTGCCATAAAAAATTGAACCATTCATATTTAGTTGACCCATGTAAAACAACGTTGAACTTACAAATACCTAGTTGAACATAGTGAAACCTACGTAATCTCTCTTCACCTACATTGTACTTCTACCATGAACTTACAAATATCTAGTTGAACATAGCGAAACCCTACGTAATCTCTCTTCACCTACATTGTACTTCTACCATGAACTCCAAAATTCAACCATTCTACATTCTCAACGTCAATCTGAAAGTAATAAAAGGTGTAAGTAAATGTGTACAATACCAGACAAATCTTATCGGTTTCTTCGTGACCCGAAGACAAATCTTCTTCTTCTTCTACGGTTTTCTCTGGCACTCCAGATTGGGGATTTTCTGAATGATCTGATTGGGGATGATATGACTCATATTCTCCTCGAGTCTTGCTTTTTACCTTCGCCATTATCTAACTACAAACAAAAACGAGCCGACATCGTTAGAAAGATGGAAGAAGAATAATCCGACACAACAAAGAAAGCTAATCTTTTTGATTTTCGCTTACCGACGAGAAATTTGTAGATGCCAAAACAGGGAGTAAGAGAAGTTTGTTAGGAATTTGAGTTTCGAGATCGAAGAAATTAAAGGAAAAGCTTCACTTCTTTCCGTTGAGGATTCAAAATCGCAGAGGAAACCGAAGAGACGCGATCGAAGTTTTGAAATTTCGATTTTTTACTATGCTGTAACGCGAGGAAAAAAAGTAAATTTAGGGTTGGATGGTTTCGGTTTTCGTTTCGGGTCGGGGCATTCTATTCGGATGGATAAAGGTTGGTTGGGTTGGTAATTACGATGATTTTTGTTGGCAAAACAGGTATTTACTCTATTTCCGTATTAAAAAAAAATCGAAAAGAAATTAATTTTTAGAAGAATGGCACAGCAGCTCCATTCTTCGCAAGATATGGCATAATAGCCATTCTTTCATAGTCATCCCTGTAATCACTTTTGTCTTCTTAATCCATATGGTCGTTCTTATCATTATTCTATTTTATTTTATTTTTTAAATAATTAGCAATAAAAACACAAAAAGATATAGAAAATTCTTCAATCACATTGCCAATAATACATCAGTAGTAGACCTTGATGTATGTTTTTAGATCTAGATAATTCTTCTGAAGATCGTTTTTTTTTTGTTTTTTTTTTTGTTTTGTATCATGTAAATCTTAGCATACAGTATGCTGAATTTATATTGAGGAATGTTAATATCGTTTTGTGTTATAAATTCAGCATACTGTGTCTAAAAAGACTTCATAGCGATCAACGTGAATCATACGTGTTTAGGAAATAAATACAATTCAGATTCCCAAGAGACATGCTTTGAAATTGTGATATTTTTGTATTCTCATCTCCTCCTACTCATGTCAATTTCCCTTTCACTATTTAGTTGACTTTTGTTGTTTAGCGCGGAATAAGAAATATTTATAAATTTTTGATTATTTGAATAATTGATATTATATTATAAATTTTCGATCAAACTTTTATAATATAAATATCTCAACATTATAAAATTTTAACTTTTGATAAATTTCAAATTTTACAATATTTAAATTTTTGATCGAATTAAATATTTTTAATCTTTTCATTTTTTGCCAAGTTAAACTATTTTAATTTTTGAAATTTTTAATATTAATATTTATATAATTTGGCTATATTATATAGTTTTATTAAAAACCATAATAACCAAAAATACTTATAAATTTGTATGCTTATTAAATTAAGCTTCTTACTCTTATGGTTTCTTATTATTTTTGGTTCTTTTTATAATATATTTTTTGAACCACCACATATCCCTTTTACAATGTGAGACTTTAAATATATACTTATATTTTTATCATTTGAGTAATTGATATTCATTTTTTTTAAATTTAAATTGCACTTGTGTCAAAAAGTGTATTTATTAGATAAATAATGTGATAATTTATATTTTTCACAAAATTTAGTTCATCCAAAAAGTAGAGAAGAAATGTAGTGTTTAAAGCAATAATTAATATGTTATATTTTGCTAAGAATGGAAAGAATAAAAATATTTTCATAAATTAAATGCTGAATAATATATAAATAATTGATATAAACTATTCTCTAATCAAATTAATATCAATAGCATATTGTGTAATATTTCTAGTAAACAAAACATTATTTAATAACTATCATATGATCTCTGGTATGACACATCAACATGGCAATCTTGTTATTAACACATGAATTAAATATTATTTTAAAAATATATTCTCTTTTAATATATAAAAAATATTTGTCTAATGACAACATTACAGCTGGCTACTCTTAGACGGAAATGCTTCTCCATTAACTACCCCCACGAGCCACGACTTCTCATCTCTGGACTTTTCTATGCTTTTAGATTATCTCAAAAAATATATAATAGGCACATACTCCAACTATTTGTTTAATAGACGAATATGCTTCTCCACTAGTTCATCTTTTCTTTTTATATTTCGTCTTGCTGTCCAAATATGTATGTCCCTTTTAAATATATTTTCACTTTTCATCAGCCTCTTCATATAAATTAGAGATAATTCGATCGCTGGAACTGGAATAAATATTGTCTTTCTATTAGAACGTCTACATTTTGACAATAAGACAAATCATGTCTTATACTATGTATATCATCTCTATACGGAACTGAATAAATAATAAAAAAAAAAAGAAAAATTTCTATAAAGAGTAAGAGATTTCTTCAGAAGTCATAACTAAAAAAAAAAAAACAAAGTATACAAATGGCGGCTAACATTTGGCTTCTATCACTTCTCTTCTTAATCACTTTTCTGGCCCTCGCTGCTTTCAAACGCTCAAAGAGGCAGAATCACCGGAAACCACCTTCTCCTCCTGGATTTCCGATCATCGGAAACTTACATCAGATCGGCGAGTTACAACATCAATCTCTATGGAACCTCTCAAAGAAGTATGGTCCAGTGATGCATATGAAGCTTGGAAAAGTCCCAGCGGTCATTCTTTCTTCCTCTGACACAGCAAGACAAGCTCTAAAAGACCATGACCTCGATTGTTGTAGCCGTCCCACCTTAGCAGGTACTGAAAAAATCCCACTCTCACAACACGTTATAACTTTTTAAATGTTTACTTCATATATATGGATGTTGTCTCACTACTCAGGGCCAAAAGCGCTCTCTTACAACTATCTGGACATTGGTTTCTCTCCTTTTAATGAGTACTGGAAAGACATAAGGAAGCTCGCTGTTATGGAACTCTTCAGTAACAAGAAAGTTCACTCGATTCAACCCATCAAGGACGAGGAGGTCAAGAAACTGATGGATTCAATGGCCGAATCCGCTTCTCAGCAAACTCCTGTTAACCTGAACGTTAAGCTTCTTACTTTAACTGCTAGCGTTGTATGTAGGGCAACATTTGGTGTGACTTTTGAAGACACTCTACTTAGCGATAACAATTTAGGTGACATAGTCCGTGAGGCATACGAGATGATGGCAAGCTTCTCGGCCTCGGATTTTATCCCGTATGTCGGTTGGATCATCGACCGGTTCACGGGTTTACTAGGGCGTAGAGAGAAAAGCGTGGGAGATCTCGATGCGTTCTACGAACAAATGTTTGATATGCACAAAGAGGAAAAAGAAAGAATGAGTGAAGATTTCGTGGATATGCTCTTGAGGTTGATGAAAGAAGAAACTGTTATTGGGAATGGCAAACTCACAAGAAATCATATCAAAGCAATCTTGATGGTAATATTACGGCCATGTGATTTCTAATATTTTTAAAAGATACTATTAATTAATGGTAAATTAATATATTTTTTGGTATGAAAATATTTTTTGGTTTTGTCTTTACATGTTTCAACTTCAATTTTATTCCTTTTTATGAATTTTTACAGTGCATAAAATATAAGTTTAGTGTAGTATTATATAATTCTGTAATAGCCTTCTTTCTTGTAGTTTTCGAGTAATATATTTTTTACTCTTTGAGATTCTTATATATTTGTTTATATGTTCTTGTAAATAGAATATTTTTTAGGACGTATCGACTCTTTTGCAATAACAATGACTTGTTTGGTTTTGTCACAGGACGTTCTTCTAGCAGGAATCGACACATCTGCAATTACAATGACATGGGCAATGACAGAACTTGCTAGACACCCTAGAGTAATGAAGAAAGTTCAATCTGAAATCAGAAACCAACTTGGGAACAAATCCAAGATCAGCATTGATGACACAGATAAGCTAAGTTATCTGAAAATGGTGATCAAAGAAACATGGAGACTACATCCTCCAGCACCTCTTCTGGTAGCAAAAGAAGTAATAAATGAATTTGAGGTCAATGGCTACACCATCCCACCCAAGACATTGCTACAAGTGAACGTTTGGGCTATCGGGCGTGATCCGGATACCTGGAAAGACCCTGAGATCTTTCTACCAGAAAGGTTTATAGATAGTAACATTGATACCAAAGGACAGAACTTTGAGTTGTTACCATTTGGTGCCGGCAGGAGAATCTGTCCTGCGATTTACATGGGAACAACAATGGTTGAGTTTGGTCTTGCAAATATGCTGTATAACTTTGATTGGAAGTTACCAGAAGGCATGGTGGTCGAAGATATCGACGTGGAAGAAGCTCCCGGGCTCACCGTGAGCAAGAAAAACGATCTTCTACTTGTTCCTGTTAAGTATTTGGATCGTTGATCACTTAAAGTATATACAACTTCTTCTTCGTCGATTAATGTACCTTTTTAATAAAACGAAATCTCTTGTTTCTTTGTGAGTTTGGTCAAGAAAGTGTTCTTCAAAATGTTTAAGAGAATTTCCACTAGTACTACTTTGTTTCTGTTTTGTAATTCGGTTTTGATTCTATATTCTATAATATTTTGTTCGAGTTATGTCGACTTTGTGATAGAAGAATTTATTGCTAAGTTTATAAAAACAAAAAATTTCCAATATTGTTTTTCAATCAAAATGCCAAGCAAGAAACAACGAATCCATTTTATACTTATGAATGTTGTAAAGTTGACCTGTTAGTTGCTTTGTACTCGTAATATATTTTTTCCTTAATCTTCAAGATGATTGTTCAAATTCATGAACAGTTTTGCGTTTATCCGTGAGTGTTTTGGATAACATAACCAATATAGAGATATAACATTGAAGGATGAAGCCTGACTCCATATTTGACGATACTATATGATGTCATATTCTTGTGTTATAAAGTCTGCATATCTATAAGAAGGCTATTATGATCAACGTGAACCATATATACGAGTCCACGGTCTACACTAGATATTATTTTATTCCCGTTGTCAATAATACTTATCAGTATGTTATAAAAAAAAAAGAAAAAAGGCAAAAGATTCCAAAAAGATATTCAATCTTAAGATATTTTTTGTTTCTCATCTCCTATTCATGTAAATTTCGTTTTCACTATTAGTTTTATTTATTTATTTCAAGAAACTCACCAAGAGTTGCATTTTCAACTTATGACTTTTTGTGTTTAGACTTTAGACCCTCTCCAAACAAATATTCGATTTTATTTCCAGAGAAATCGTGTAATGACACTGTAGCCAGTATTACACAAAAATGCTTCTCCATTACATAATAAGTTCATATTTTCTTTTTTTCTTCAATCTCATATAAATTAATTCGATATCGTAAGCTAGTAAAAACATGAATTTTTTTGTAAGGCCATAACATGAGTTTACAAATAAAAAAAAGACATCAAAAAAAAAAAGTGCATCTAAATGAGAATGCATAATCGTATAGAAAATATAAAATAAAATCCATCTAAAAAACTCAAGGGATTTGTTTCGTTTTCAAAATAAAATCATATGATATGCGAATAAAACTATGTTTTTAGTATAATCTTGAGATTCAATCAATTTCTATGAAAATACTGAAGCCAACAAAGAGATGAAGGGACTAGCTTCCACACATTTTTGGACTTTATTCTAAATTTAAACACATAGAAAAAATACAAAAATACAAGAAGAATATGTAATAATTGGAGAAATTACATGTAGGACCATGACCATGTAGATTACATTGTCATTAGCCTAGTTTTAGAAACAATCTTGTCTTATAGATTTATAAAACTTGGATTTCATCCACTTGACATCCCATTTCCAATTTATGAGTTAGCCTTAGCCACAACTTTTATGAAAGCCTTATATATAATTACATCTCTATATGGAGCTAAATAAATAGAAAAGTAATATTTCTATAAAGAGCAAGAGATTTCTTCAGAAGTCATAACTCAAAGAAACTAAGTATACAAATGGCTGACATTTGGCTTCTATCACTTCTCTTCCTGATCACTTTTCTGGTTCTCACTGCTTTCAAACGCTCAAAAAGGCAGAACCACCGGAAAGCACCTTCTCCTCCTGGCTTTCCGATCATCGGAAATTTACACCAGATCAGAGAGCTACAACATCAGTCTCTATGGAATCTCTCAAAGAAGTATGGTCCTGTGATGCATTTGAAGCTTGGAAAAGTCCCAGCCGTCGTTCTTTCTTCCTCTGACACAGCAAGACAAGCTCTGAAAGACCATGACCTTGACTGTTGTGGCCGTCCTAGCTTAGCAGGTACTGTAAATCTCACTCTCACAACACGTTTGAAATTTTTAAGATGTTTACTCCATGGATCTTGTTTCACTCCTCAGGACCAAGAGATCTCTCTTACAACTGTCTGGACATTAATTTCTCTCCTTTTGATGATTACTGGAAAGACATAAGGAAGCTCACTGTTCAAGAACTTTTGAGTACTAAAAAAGTTCACTCGATTCAACCCATCAAGGACGAGGAGATCAAGAAACTGATTAATTCAATGGCCGAATCAGCTTCTCAGAACATTCCGCTTAACTTGAACGAGAAGTTTCTTAATTTAACCATTAGTGTGGTATGTAGGGCAGTGTTTGGTGTGAGTTTCGAGGACACTGTTCTTAGCCAACACAAACTATATAAGTTAATTCGTGAGGCATACATGATGTTAGGAAGCTTTTTTGCCTCGGATTATATTCCTTATGTCGGTTGGATCGTCGACCGGTTCACGGGGTTAAAAGGGAGGAGCTGAGAGACAAAAGCGTGCGAGGTCTCGATGAGTTTTACGAACAAATGTTTGAACTGCATAAAGTGGGAAAAGAAAGAGGGAGTGAAGATTTTGTGGATCTGCTCTTGAGGTTGGAGAAAGAAGAAACTGTTGTTGGCAATGACAACCTCACAAAAAACCATATCAAAGCAATCTTAAGGGTAACTCAAAATAACATTGTAGTAAAATTCGTATTGTTACTTTGGACCATGGATTTTAATATTTTATAACGATATATATATATTATATTTTTGATAAAACATACTATATAATTTTTATTCATCGAAACATAGTTTTTGGTATAAAATCCTTTTTCGTTTTTTGCCTTTAGTTTGAAGTTTTTTTTTACAGCTTACAAGTTTCAAGTTTCTAAGTTTCTAAGTTTCCACTTTAACCTTAGTCATTGTTTTGAATTATATTCATTGTATTATATTCCCATGTTAGCCTTCTTTTATTGTATTTTATAGTATTATTTATTGCGCTTATTAATTTCATAATTTGTTAGATATTAATTTACAGAGTTTTTACATTGTCACATGCTTGTTTATATGTTCTTGTACACATAACATTCTTTTAGGACGTATGACATGTCCTTTAATTGTGATTGTGTTCACAGAACGTTCTTCTAGCAGGAATCGACACATCTGCAATTACAATGACATGGGCAATGACAGAACTTGCTAGAAACCCTAGAGTGATGAAGAAAGTTCAATCCGAAATCAGAAACAAAATTGGGAACAAATCCATGATCAGCTTGGATGACACAGATCAGCTAAGTTATCCGAAAATGGTGATCAAAGAAACATGGAGAATACACCCTCCAGCACCTCTTCTGGTCCCAAAAGAAGTAATAAATGAATTTGAGGTCGATGGCTACGTGATCAAACCCAAGACATTGCTTCATGTGAACGTTTGGGCTATCGGGCGTGATCCGGATACCTGGACGGACCCTGAGATGTTTCTACCGGAAAGGTTTATCGATAGTAACATTGATATAAAAGGACAGAACTTTGAGTTGTTGCCGTTTGGGGGTGGTCGGAGAATATGTCCTGCGATTTACATGGGAACAACAATGGTTGAGGTTGCTCTTGCAAATATGCTGTATAACTTTGATTGGAAGTTACCAGAAGGCATGGTGGTCGAAGATATCGACGTGGAAGAAGCTCCTGGACTCACCGTGAGCAAGAAAAATGCTCTTCTACTTGTTCCTGTCAAGTATTTGGATGGGTGATCACTTAAAGTATGTTCTTCATCAATAGCAATAAGCTGGTTATGTTTTGTAATCTCCTCTTCTATCATTAAACTAGTTAAACCCTATAAAAGAAAGAAAAATGTCTTTCGATTTGGTGTTTTGAACATCTCTGGAACATATTTGATTTTTTTGCCCTTTCCAAGCCTAAGACACTTTCCTTGCTTTACAAGAAAAGGCTCCACTATTTAACTATATATGAGATAATTGTTTAAATATATAAATGAATGTTATAAAGTTGACCTAGTAGTTGCTTTGTACTCGTTACATGCATCTTTTTTTGTAATATCTATCTGCAAGATGATTGTACAAATCCATGAGCAATTTTGAGTTTATCCGTGAGCGTTCAAGCAATGTAATGGAATTGGAACACCTACATAGAACGATTTATTTCGAATTATTTTAATATAACTAAGTATATAAATATAACATGGAAGGATGAAGCCTGATTCCTCCAAATTTGCCCATCAATTTCTCTGAAGATCTGAGAGGGATTGCGCCTTGTTTGCATGTGGAGTTGGGAGGGATTGTGATTTGTGACTAGGAAAGTGAACTTTGTTTCTTTATTTAGGAATGGTTCAGTCCATGCCAACGCAAGACGATACTGTGTTTAAAAACAGCATATCTATATGTATATGAATCCACGGCCGGTCCACAAGATATTTTTTGCATCCGTAACTTATAACCTTTTGTGTTTATAGATTATCTCCAAATAAATACATAAGATTTTATTTCCAGAGAATTTGTGTAATGCCATTATTAGACGAATATGCTTCTCCATTACACACTAGTTCATCTTTTCTTTTTCTATTTCCGAAATGTATATATGTCATTTTATGTATTTTTCCTCAAACCTCGTAATATAAATTAATTTCATATCTTAAGTTACTAGAAAACAGTGTTCAAGAAAGCGCTAGGCGCTAAGCGGGCGGTGGGTCAGTGCCTAGCGCCTAGAACGCCTAATCGGAGCCTAGGCGATTTTTAGACGTTTTTAAAGTTTACGAAATAAACTTATATATTATACATATTTTAAATATATTAAGTTCAAAATACACTCAAAAATTAAAAAAGTATTAAAACTAAACTATAAAAGTATAATATTTTCATATTAGATAATATATCCATAAAAAAATGAATTTTGTTAAACTATAAATAAAAATTTAGATCAAATCATGGTTTATAAATACCTAGGCGCCGAGAAGGTAATCGCTACAGTTTATGACCGCCTAGCGCCTAGGCACTGCCTAGGCGGCCGCCTAGACCGCCTTTTAGAACACTGCTAGAAAACATGAAGTTTGTTATTATGTTTAGGAATATGCAACGCAACTACGCAAGACGATATTATGTAATGTCGTCTTGTGTTATAAGATTCAGCGTATATGTAAGAAGACTATATAGATGTTTATAGAAGAGATGATGTTCTTATTCCACATAGACACCTATATATACAAGTGAGCGACTAGCTAGGGTATTACAAGAGTAATGAATGAGAATACATACATTACATAAATGGATCCGAGACATATGCAATCAGTGATACGGTGATATCCTTACACGCCCCCACAAGATGGAGGTGCTCTTGTAACTCCAATATTGGACGCAAAGTTGTGAAATGCAGCACGAGAGAGAGGTTTCGTGAGGACATCAGCTAGTTGATCATGAGTGGAGACATGAACGACTCTTAGAGCGCCAGACTGAACTTGATTTCTGATAAGATGATAATCCAACGCGATGTGCTTCATGCGAGAGTGAAAAACAGGGTTTGCACATAGATAAGTTGCCCCCACATTATCACAATAGATAGCCGGTTGTTGTTTGAGCTGAATGCCAATTTCACCAAGTAGAGAGCATAGCCATTTTACCTCAGAAGCCGTATTGGCAACAGACTTGTATTCAGCTTCTGTAGACGACCGAGCAACACCCCTCTATTTCTTGGATGACCACAAAAGCGGATGAGAGCCAAGGTAGACAATGTATCCATTTGTGGAGCAGTAGTCGTCTTCGTCCCCTGCCCAGTCGGCGTCCGAGTAGGCATGAAGTGTCATTGAGTTACCCTTTTTGAGAAACATACCATGGTCAGAGGTGCCTGCGAGATACTTGAGAAGACGTTTAACCGCAAGCCAATGCTTCGTTGTAGGAGCATGCATATACAGAGACAATCGATTGACCGCGTAAGAGAGATCCGACCTGGTGAAAGCAAGGTATTGCAAACTTCCTAGAACAGCTCGGTATTCTCGGAGAGTCTCGTTCCAGAATGAAGAGACAGCTTAGGTGAAGCTGCCATTGGCGTAGTGACCAGTTTGGCAGAGAGTATGTTGGTGCGAGCAAGAAGATCAATGATGTATTTCCGCTGGTTCAAATGAAGACCTGCAGCTGTTCTTCGAGCCTCAATACCAAGGAAATAATGCAGATATTCAGGGTCCTTCACAGAAAACCTGACCGCCAAAGCATCGAGCGTTTCCTGAATGAGAGCCCTATCATTTCCAGTGATAAGTATGTCGTCAACATACACAAGCATATAGACCATCGACGTTCCCCGTTTAAGAATAAATAGGGATGTATCTGAGAGAGAATTCACAAAACCTACCGAGAGAAGATAGTTACGGAGTTCAACATACCAAGCTCTCGGCGCCTGCTTCAATCGATAGATCGCTTTTCTCAACTTGCAGACATAATCAGAGCGATCGGGATCTACAAAACCTGGTGGCTGCTTCATGTAAACCTCATCCGTTAATGTGCCATGCAAAAACGCGTTGTTGACATCTTGTTGCTTCACTGGCCAAGATTTATCCACGTCAACACCTAAAACGACACGAATTTTTGTTGACTTGACAACCGGACTGAAAGTCTCCGCATAATCCAGACCTGATATCTGATTAAAACCCTGAGCTACTAACCTCGCCTTATACCGATTCAGAGCCCCATTGGAGAGATATTTCTTGGTGAAAACCCACTTACTGCCAACCAAAGTTACCGTAGGTGGAGGCGGAGGAACAATATCCCACGTTCGTAGTGCAAGATGTGCATTGTATTATGAACCCATTGCATTCCTCCAACGTTTATCTTTGAGGGCTTGATGTGCAGTGCGAGGTTACGGATCACAAGGCGCAGTGAGTACAGCCGAGAGAAGATATCTTCGATTGGGTTTGACGATGCCAGCTTTCGATCAAGTAACCATCGAGTGTTGATTTTCCGGTACCAGAATTTCTTGTAGAGGTTATGAGCTAGAGGAAGAGGACGAAGATGATGGATTGGGGATTTGTAATTGATTTGGTGGTTCAGGTTCAGGACTGGTTTGGCAACTTTCGGTTTGAGTGGTGGAAGATGGGTTTGAGTTTGTGTTTATTGGAGACTGGGTCGAGTGAGTTTGGGCCATGGACGGAGAGGGTTGTTGCTGGGTCGTGGGTTGCGGCCCATTTTCATTTGGAGCAGTGGGCTCAGAGATGGGAGAAACAGAAGGAGTGTTAACGTTAAGAGGCGATACCTGAGGTTGAACGACCGGCGATGGTGGCGAAGAAGAAACATAGTGAAGGTCAGAACACGGGACCACCGGCGGCATAGGCGGAAGAGAGAGAGAAGTATGAGGAGGCCAATTTGTCGGAGCCACAGAACCGTCATCCATTTCATTCACAATTTTGGGTTTCACAAACGCAAACGGGAAGAAGCTCTCATCAAATTTCACATGTCGTGAAGTATAAATTCGTCCAGTGGGAGTGTGCAAACATTAATAAGCACTCTGTGTTGGTGAATAACCTAAGAAAATGCATTGGAGAGATTTGTCTTCCATCTTGTGACGATTGTATGGTCTCAACCAAAGATAACAGGCGCAGCCAAAAACACGAAGTTTGTCGTAATTCGGAGCAACTCCAAACAGTTTCTGAAACGGAGACAGAAGATCAAGCACTGGTGTGGGTAATCGATTAATGAGATACACCGCCACCGCAAACGCATAGGGCCAGAACTTCTTCGGAATTGAAGCTGTTGTCATTAACGTCATTCCCATCTCCACGATGTGGCGATGCTTCCGCTCAGAGACTCCGTTATGTTCGGGAGTATGCGGTGGTGATGTCAGATGAGAAATTTCTTGAGTAGACAGGTAATCCCTTAACGCGACATACTCTCCTCTATTGTCGGAATATAGTGTACCAATCCGTGTATTGAAGCGATTTTCAACTAAACTCTTAAAGGCTATATATGAAGGTGTGTTTAACATTTGATTTTATTTTCAGGGGACAGAGCCAAGTATATCGTGTATAATGATCAACAAAAATGACATAATATTTGAAATTGTCAAGCGAAAGAATGGGAGAACTCCAAACATCGGAGTAAAGATATTCAAGTGGTTTTGAGGAGGTAATTGACGAGTTTGAAAATGGTATTTTGTGACCTTTATTGATCAAGCAATCAGAACAATGCAAAGGTGGATGAGATTGCTTGGAAACAGGAAGAGAAAATTAAGAAATGACAGAGTTTAAAACTGCATGAGACGGATGTCCCAATCGAAAATGCCAGGAAGAAAGAGTAGCCTTAGAGTTTGGTGAAGCAAACATCGCTGAAGCTTGAGAAGGTGTAACCAACCATTCATACAACGCAGATCTCGTCCAGCCGTGGAGCAATGGGGTTCCCGTGTTCAGGTCCTTCACCTGAAAGGAGGCAGGGAAGAATTCAACCGACACACGGTTAGAGTTACATAAACGATATACTGATATCAGATTTTTATGTATATCAGGAACATATAAGACATTATGTAATTGTAAGGCACGAGAGTGAGTAGGGAAGGATTTGAAACCCGTGTGTGTGATTGGAATGGTTGATCCATCCGCTAGCACGACTTCATTAGCACCTGGATATGGCTGGTGCAAAGAGAGGTTCTGAAGATCATAAGTCATGTGATGTGTAGCCCCACTATCAAGGAGCCAATTGTCAGCAGAGTACACATAACCAGTTGCAAGATTTGTGCATGGTTGCCATGGTGTGAAAGGACTCGAGCGCTGTGAAGTAGAGGATTAAAACTGCTGAAGCTGCAGACATCGCTTTGCGCCATGTCCCTGAACTCCACAAATTTGGCATCTACTAAGGTAAGGTCTCGGACCACTTGAGTTGGATCGATGTTGTGTTGAGCCAGAGTGCCAGTTGGACGTGTGTTGCATTTGGTGATTGTTGTTTCTGTTACGATGTTGATTCTGACCTCTTGGATTGTTGTTGTTGTTGTTGTGTTGAGCAGCATTGGCAGTGACGGGTCTGTGAGACACCGCTGCGTCAGTGATGGAGAGAAGCTTCGCTTCATGGTTCAGAAGCCTCTCATGAAGTTTAGTGATGGTGGGAGGAGTGTCACGACCTTCCACTTGATCAATAACAGTCTTGTAATCCTTCGGAAGACCTTCGAGAATGAGATCAATTTGATCTTCATGCTCTATTGCTTTTCCAAGGATGGCAAGCTGATCTAAGCGAGTGGTGATACCCTGAAGGTAGATGTCAATAGTTTTACCTTCTTTGCGCCAATTTTTGAGTTGTGCTTTTAGTTGCTTGATATGTCCTCTGCTCGGTTTAGAGTAGGTTTGTGCTAAGATCTCCCATACTTCATAAGACGTGATAGCACGAGAGACAAGAGGCTGCAGAGACGAGGAGATTGCACCAATAAGAGAGCTGAAAATGAGTTTATCTTGGCGTTTCCAGAAAGTATACGCTGGATTTACTGAGATCTCATCACCAGTGGTGAGAGTTGCTGCAGGAATGATGACAGATCCATCAATATGACCAGCAAGGTCATAACCATCAAGTAAAGCATGGATCTGGATCTTCCACATAATTGGTAGCTGTCAATTTCGAGACATGAGTCATATTGACTGAAGAAGAGAGGAAGGGGTAAGAGGAACAGTATATGTGACATTTGTTGGAGAGTTATTGTCTGAGATCGACATTTTGAGAGAGGTGTAGCAGAAAAGAGAAAATTTTAGAGAATATTATGGATCGTTTGCTCTGATACCATATAGATGTTTATAGAAGAGATGATGTTCTTATTCCACATAGACACCTATATATACAAGTGAGCGACTAGCTAGGGTATTACAAGAGTAATGAGTGAGAATATATACATTACATAAATGGATCCGAGACATATGCAATCAGTGATACGGTGATATCCTTACAGACTATAGCGTTGATGTCAAAAAAAAAAAAAAAAGACTATAGCGTACATCGTGAACCATATATACTAGTGTCTAACCCGCACATCAGTGCAGTGCGGGATTATGTTTTTGTTTTTTTGCTTTTTTTCTTCTTTTTATAACATGTTTTAATTTTAGTGTTAGTTTAAGAGTTGTATGTTTTTGTGTTGTATGTTCTTTTCTGTTAAAATTGTCAAGTATGTTGTTAATTTGAATCTGAATTTTTGTATTAAGTGATTCAAATTTTGCAGTATTGACTATTGATTATACTGTCTTTATTTATTAATAATTAAGAAAATACAATAACCAAACACATGTCCAAACAATAAAAATATTACATCATGCTTATTTTATAACTGTTATCCATAATATACTAAAAAAAAAGCATTTTTAAAAACTAACATTTCTCTCATGTGGTATTAACAACTTTACCATGCTGAGGTGTCATCACCTGGTTCATTTTCAAGACAAATCTAAAAAAAGAATAATAATTTAAATGTTGTCATTTGATTTGTTATTTTATTATACTATAGTCATTTGATTTTTAGAACCCGAAACAAAGAAGTGTGCTGTGTTGTCGACAGATCATATTTGCAATATTTACAAATTGGTTTTTGAATTTTTTTTCTATATCATCATCTAATCATCTAAGATTATTTTTTTTTTCTAAATTTTAGATTTGGAATATCGATAGATATATGTATAAGTTTTTAGTAACACCAAAAATCTACTTAGAATTTATATTAGGAAAATTTCTTTTAATTTAAGATAATGGTTTAAATTATATAAATTATAAATAATTATCTTTTATTTAGTATCAAAGTTCCTTTGATTTGGTATTATCGCTAGTTTTTTAAATTTTTTTTACCTTTTTGCAGATTCTAATTGATAATGCATTAAACGGAAATCTTTGATTATGGTATTATCTACTCTAATTTTGGTATTATCATCTATAATTGAAACATGTATTTTTAGAGTTTTGGAGGTGGCACATGAACCGCGAAATTAAAAGAATCGATTGTTGGTTTAAGTGAACTAAACATTGGTTTGATTTAAGTGATATTTTATATTACTAAATTAAACTTCACTATACCTGTTTCCAAACAGATTTTATTCATAAAGGGAGATGGTTTTTTTGGTCCAAAAAAAGAGATGTACTTATCAATTAATAATAATAAAGATTATCAATTAATAATAATAAAGAGATAAAGAGATGAGTCAATGTATTTTTTAAATCTCGTTGCCAATACTTAGCAATATACTCTAAAATAGACAAAGACAAATATATGTTACAAAAATTTAAATACAATTTTTTTTTTTTCAAAAATAAGACAACTTATATTGTGAAAACATTTGTTTACCATAAATAAACTACACATAGAATTAAAACATTATGTTTGGATTTCTTATTCCCAAACTAGGATTTAGTTTTTTTTCTTCACTAAAATGAAATTTCGAATCATTTTTAGGTTGAATTTTGTGCTATCATTGGAAAAAAACTTATGAGTCTATTTTTAGGAAATAATAAATTAAAACTTGTTCATTTTGGAAAATTTCCCTAATGTTTATCAGTATTATTTGAAAGAAAAGAAAACTAGGCTACAATTTCCAAAAAGATATGTGATATTTAAGCCTTTAATCTTGTGATATTTTTTGTGTTCTCATCTTCTATTCATGTAAATCTCGTTTTCAGTATTAGTTTTTGTTTTTTGTTTTTTGTTTTTTTTTTGTGTGAAATACACCAAGAGTTGAATTTTCTATCCCACTACTAGATTATTGTTGATGAAAAAACTTAAAAATAAAAATTTGTGAAAATTAAATAAAAAGATTTGAGATCGGGGTAACCTTTTGAGGCTTGTAAAAAAAAAAAAAATAGGATTGAAAATTCTACTCTTGTTCATAGACACTAAAAGACTAAGAGTTGAATTATTGGGTGCTCTACACTTCTTTGGCCGTATTACGTTTTTTCCACAGTTACTGTGAACCCGACGGCGACACCAACAACTTTTAACTTTTTGTGTTTAGATTCTCTCAAGAAAATATAAAATGGGCTATTTGATTTACCAATGTAACATTCTATTTTGTTTTAAATAAAAGAACGTGTTATATAACTAAATAGGAGAAAGGTTCTTAAAAGGTAGTATACATTTCATACATATATATAGAAATAGTCTATATTTCTATAAGAATACAAAAATAAGATGAAATGGTGTGTAATAAAAAGGTATTTTCATCATAATTGGAGAAATTATATGTACGTTGTGGATTACATAGACATCAGCCTAGTTCTAGTAACAATCTTGTCTTATTGATTTATAAATTTTTTATTTCTTCCCACTTGACAACATATATCCAATTTATGAGTTAGCCTAGCCACAAGTTTTATAAAATGACTTATAAATATTTATCTCTATTTTTGAAACTGAGTAAATAAAGAGAAAAGGATATTTCTATAAAGAGCAAGAGACTTGTTAACTCAAATAAGTAAGTTATACAAATGGCTAACATTTGGCTTCTATCACTACTCTTCTTAATCACTTTTCTGGCCCTCGCTGCTTTCAAACGCTCAAAGAGGCAGAACCACCGGAAACCACCTTCTCCTCCTGGCTTTCCGATCATTGGAAACTTACACCAGATCGGCGAGTTACAACATCAATCTCTATGGAACCTCTCAAAGAAGTATGGTCCAGTGATGCATATGAAGCTTGGAAAAGTCCCAGCGGTCATTCTTTCTTCCTCTGACACAGCAAGACAAGCTCTAAAAGACCATGACCTCGATTGTTGTAGCCGTCCCACCTTAGCAGGTACTGAAAAAATCCCACTCTCACAACACGTTATAACTTTTTAAATGTTTACTTCATATATGGATGTTGTCTCACTACTCAGGGCCAAAAGCGCTCTCTTACAACTATCTGGACATTGGTTTCTCTCCTTTTAATGAGTACTGGAAAGACATAAGGAAGCTCGCTGTTATGGAACTCTTCAGTAACAAGAAAGTTCACTCGATTCAACCCATCAAGGACGAGGAGGTCAAGAAACTGATGGATTCAATGGCCGAATCCGCTTCTCAGCGAACTCCTGTTAACCTGAACGTTAAGCTTCTTACTTTAACTGCTAGCGTTGTATGTAGGGCAACATTTGGTGTGACTTTTGAAGACACTCTACTTAGCGATAACAATTTAGGTGAGATAGTCCGTGAGGCATACGAGATGATGGCAAGCTTCTCGGCCTCGGATTTTATCCCGTATGTCGGTTGGATCATCGACCGGTTCACGGGTTTACTAGGGCGTAGAGAGAAAAGCGTGGGAGATCTCGATGCGTTCTACGAACAAATGTTTGATATGCACAAAGAGGAAAAAGAAAGAATGAGTGAAGATTTCGTGGATATGCTCTTGAGGTTGATGAAAGAAGAAACTGTTATTGGGAATGGCAAACTCGCAAGAAATCATATCAAAGCAATCTTGATGGTAATTATATAACTCCATATATAGTAAAATATTATTGTTAGGACCCTATGATTTCTAATATTTTAAAGAGATACAATTAAACAGTCGATAAATTAATATTTATTATATTTCTGCTATAATTGTTTTTAGGCTTAACATGTTTCAACTTTAATCTTATTCGTTTTTATGAATTTATTCATTGCATAAAATTAAAATTTGATGTAATATTATAGACAGGGCCGGCCCTGAAAATTAAGGGGTCAAAATAATTTAATAGAGTTTTGATAAATTTTGGGGCCAAAAATCAATTTTTTATTATTTTGAGACAAAAATTAATACATATTTTTCACAAATATATGGGGTTATAACCAAATGACTCACATGGCTCTCCCCATGGCCGGCCCTGATTATAGATTAGGGGTAATTGCCTTCTTGTGGTTGATATATTTTTATTCAGGATATGTCTCCCATAATAATATTGTGAATCGGTTTTTAAAGTAGATGTAGTGGGTTTCATCGAATCTGATTGTTGGAGATAGTTATATACTCCTAAATTAAATAAATTTTGAGGCTGTTTTACATTTCTAGGAGTTTTGTCTTACATTTTTTTATGAGGTTGTCTTCCTTTTCTATAAAATTTTCTCTCTTTTGTATGAGGCTTGCTATGTCTATCTTAAAAAAGAGTTTCCAAAAATATTATTTTATCAAGTTTTTGTGTTTTTAATTAGTTGAACTCTAGTTTTAATTTTTTTTATTAATTTATTATTTTATCGTGTTTATTAATTTGTTGAGTATTAATTTATAAGGAATTTAGTGTATGAGATTCTTAATTTGTTTATGTTCTTGTAAATAGTAGAACATTCTTTTAGGACGTGTCGACTCTTCTGCTACTACAGTGATATGTCCTTTTTGATTTTGTCACAGGACGTTCTTCTAGGAGGAGTCGACAGTTCTTCAATAACAATGACATGGGCAATGACAGAACTTGCTAGAAACCCTAGAGTGATGAAGAAAGTTCAATCTGAAATCAGAAACCAACTTGGGAACAACAAGTCCATGATCAGCATTGAAGACACAGATCAGCTAGATTATATGAAAATGGTGATCAAAGAAACATGGAGACTACATCCTCCAGCACCTCTTCTTGGCCCAAAAGAAGTAATAAATGAATTTGAGATCAACGGCTACGTGATCCAACCGAAGACAATGCTCCAAGTGAACGTTTGGGCTATCGGGCGTGATCCGGATACCTGGAAAGACCCTGAGATGTTTCTACCGGAAAGGTTTCTTGATAGTAACATTGATACAAAAGGACAAAACTTTGAGTTGTTACCGTTTGGGGGTGGCTGGAGAATCTGTCCTGCGATTTTCATGGGAACAACAATGGTTGAGTTTGGTCTTGCAAATATGTTGTATAACTTTGATTGGAAGTTACCAGAAGGCATGGTTGTCGAAGATATCGACGTGGAAGAAGCTCCTGGACTCACCGTGAGCAAGAAAAATGCTCTTTTACTTTTCCCTGTTAAGTACTTGGATCGTTGATTACCTAAAGTTCTTCATCGATTGTACCTTTTAATAAATGAAAAACTCTTGTTCCTTTGTGTGTTTGATCAACGAATTGTTCCTCGAAATGTTGAGAATTTCCACTAGTAATAAATTGTTTCTGTTTTTGTAATATGTGTTTTGATTTTATGTTCTATGTTCTATAATGATATGAAATATGTGCATATTTTTTATCTTCAAGTGCCAAGCAAGAACCAACTATTCGATCATATATAATTATAAATTTATAATCGTTATGACTAAAACAGTTTGGTCAACTAAAGTTGGAAATAAAAAGAATTAATCAACAAAATATAAAAGTTGGAGTGACTGGAACATGGAAAATATATAAATCAATGGCACATCCTACCAATTCCAAAAGACCTCTTCTTCTATCATTAAAGAAAACCCATAAAACAAAGAAAGATAATGACATTGGAAATTACCTACCAAATCCTTCTCTTATCTAAACAAAGTATTACGAAAATCTCAAAAATCAAACTACAATATTGGAACAAAAAAATAATGATTGAAATCAATCTTGTCACCATCATCTTCACTTACCCTTTGTGTGGTCCAATCAATCTAAGAGAGTGCAGGAAGAACCGAACTAAAGTCAACAAAATCCATACAAATGTTTTGGTAAAGAAAATGTTTAGTGCTTTATATGGACGAACAAGGTAAGGCTTATACAAAGGACTCTTATAATTTGACTACCTCAACATCTTTACAAGAGAGTCCCATGGAATCTGACTGTGTCCCCCCACTTTCTGCTAAAAAAAAAGTCGTCTCCTCTATCATCATCAACACATCTAATTTACCTTTAGTGGGTTCCAACTTCTTTGAAACAGAGGACCAAGTGTGTCCTCAAGTCTTTTTGCAGTTGGAGACTAGGTAAACAGAGTGAGACAAGGCCAGATTTTTGAACAAATAGGATGTCGGTAAGACTTTTTTTCTTCTCAATCTTCTCTTGTTTCCTTTTTGCACCTCCAAAAAAAAAGTTCTTGATCAATTTCTGAACACCAATCAAATCTCTCCTAATTCTGTTTTTATTTACGTTTTCAGACTCAAGAAGATATCAGCACAACTGAGACACTGATTGGATCGTTGTTGAAGTCCATTTCCGAGTTAATCAGATCTTTGGAGTCCTTACAAGCAGAAACAGAGAGCTTCCTTGAATGCGCAAGCTATTTCTATCGAGTCTCAGTCGTGTTAATGGAGATACAGACAGGAGAGATCGCAGTCATATGTTCAACTGACGTTCTTGAATTACTATCCGAGAGTATAGACGCAGCCAAGAATCTCGTCGAGATATCTCAAGAAAGCAATGGACCAGAATCAAGAAGCGTTGAGGCAGGTTTGGAAGGCGTTGTGAAGCAGATAGGTGAAACTTTGAAGTCCGTACCTGAATCAACAATCAAAGAGGAAGAATATATAGGAGTGGTTGTCCAGACTCTTTCAAATGAGATGCAGAATGCTAACATTGGAGATGGTAGTAAAAGTGAGGTCTTACAGAATGTGGAGAAGAAGATATCTCCAAGGGATACACCGGAACTGGTGTCAGAGCAAATAGAGTCAGATCTTTACCCCACTGATCCTGAGTTTTCCTATGAAAGTTTCCTGAGTGAATCACAATCACAAATAAGCGAAATACCAGATATCCCAAGCCAGAGCACAATTGGTAGCAGCCGGAGAAAGTATGGAGCTCTGAGTGAATCACAATCACAAATAAGCGAGATACCGGACATCGCAAGCCAGAGCACAAATGTCAGCAGCCAGAGAAAGTACGGAGTTTTGAGCGAGTCCTTGTCAATGTTACCACAGGTGACACAGTTCATGGAGCCTCCATACCAAGCTTTCATCTGCCCATTGACCAAAGAGATAATGGAAGATCCAGTCATAACAGAAACAGGAGTAACCTGCGAAAGAAAAGCAATAACAGAATGGTTTGAGAGATTTGAAAACTCTGATGAGATTACCTGTCCAGTTACGGGACAAAAGCTGACAACCGGGTTAAGTCCCAATGTTGTCTTGAAAACCATCATTGAGGAATGGAAAGTACGAAACGAGGCAGCAAGAATCAAGGTGGCTCACGCAGCTTTATCCTTAGGCGGTTCAGAGAGCATGGTGATCGAGGCGTTAAGAGATCTGCAAATGACCTGTGAAGGAAAAGAGTACAACAAGGTACTTGTCCGTGAAGCTGGAATCATTCAGTTGCTCGACAGATACATGAAATACAGAAGCAAAGATGTGAGGTGTGAACTTCTGCAGTTGTTAAAGACACTGGCAGACGAAGACACTGATGACGGAAAGGTTGGATCTCTGTTACTTACCTATTACTTAAACTTGGTTCTTGTGTCAATAGACTTTTATATTTCAAAGTTTATCTTACAGGAAATGATTGTGAAGACGATAACTATGTCAAGCTTAATCAAGTTTTTGGGAAGCAGTCACCAGCCTGTAAGACATGCAGCATTAGTCTTACTGCTTGAGCTTTCAGAATCTCAACATGCATGTGAGAAGATTGGGAACGCTACAGGGGCTATATTGATGTTAGTTACCTCAAAGTATAACAAAGAGTCGGATGCCTTTGCGTCTGAAACAGCAGACCAAATCTTAAGAAATCTTGAGAAGTTCCCTAATAACATGAAGCAAATGGCAGAGAGTGGGCTTTTGGAACCTCTTCTCACTCATCTAGCAGAAGGTAAATCTTTGCCGCTTTTACAAGTATAACATGGAGTGAGATAATAGACAACTACTGTATATGATGTTGACTAATATGCAGGAAGTGAAGAGACGCAGATGGTAATGGCTGCATATCTTGTGGAGATTGATATTGGACATGAGAAGAAAACTTACGTAGCTGAGAAGGCTTGCCCTGCGCTCATTAAGCTAGTGCAAAGTGAAAACACTGAGGCTAGAAGAGCCGCCTTCAAAGCTCTTGCTCATGTCTCGTTGTATCACCCCAACAACCAGATACTTGTAGAAATTGGCATCATCAAGTTCATGGTCGAAGAGATGTTCACCAAGCGGATGTTCAGTGATCTGACGAACTCCAGGAATGAAGCTGCGACAATACTTGCAAACATACTTGAATCCGGGGTGGAACATGAGACCTTTGAGGTGAATACTCATGGCCACACATTAGGCTCTGATTACTTTGTATACAACATCATCCAAATGCTCAAGAACTCAAGCCCGGATGATCTAAACATTGATCTGATCAGGATTCTCATATCCTTGTCCAAATCACCCAGAGCAATGGAAACTATTGTTTCAGTGATCAAAGAAACCGACGCAAGCTTTGCCATGATAGAGCTCATCAACAATCCTCATGAAGAATTGGGGGTTGGTGCTTTAAAGCTTCTCATAGCACTTACACCTTTCATCGGCCACACACTATCAGAGAGACTATGTAAAACTAGAGGCCAGCCAGAGAATCTTATCCAGTGCCCAGTAGAAGCAAATCAGATAACAGAAAAGCATGCTGTTTCAGCCAAGTTACTTGCTAAATTGCCACACCAAAATCTCACTCTTAATCTAGCATTGGTCAGCGAGAGCATAGTCTCTAAGATTCTGCATGCAATCCATCTGATTCAAAGAAGCGGAACAAGAACAAGCAGGTATGCAACCGATTTCCTGGAAGGTCTAGTTGGCATCTTAGTGAGATTCACAACTACACTGTACGAGTCCCAAATGATGTACCTAGCCAAAAACCATGATTTGGCATCAGTGTTTGCTGATTTATTGATGAAAACATCAAGCGACGAAGTTCAAAGGCTATCAGCAACTGGACTACAAAATCTATCATCTACAACTATGACTTTATCGAGGCCACCCCAAGCTAGGAACACGAAATTCATGGCATCACTGAGCATGCCTAGGTCCTTCTCCATCCGTTCATCGAAAAAGAAGCAAACAGAGATATGCGCAATCCACAGAGGGGTATGTTCTGCGAAAAACACATTTTGCTTGGTTGAAGCAAATGCAGTCACAAAGCTTCTAGCATGTTTGCAGAGTGATAAAGTGGAGGTAGTGGAGTCAGCATTATCTGCTATATGCACGCTATTGGATGACAAAGTTGATGTGGAGAAGAGTATAAGCATGCTGAGTGGAATGAATGCAGTACAGCTTATTCTAAATGCAGTCAAAGAACACAAGAAAGAGTCTCTACTGCAGAAAGCATTTTGGATGATTGACAAGTTCTTGATTCGAGGCGGAGAAAAGTATGCCTTTGACATATCACAAGACAGGATGCTCTCAGGTATGTTGGTTAGTGCCTTCCATCGTGGAGATGGTAACACAAGGCAGATGGCAGAAAATATTTTGAGGCGTTTGGACAAGATGCCAAGTTTCTCTATCTATATGACAGAGAAAAATGAAATGTGAGAACCCGTAATGCCTGACTACTATGATTTATTGCTCTCTTTGTACTCACTGTGCATAAAGGTTTCAGTTTGAATGTGATATTACGTTATGATCACACAAAAATAAGTAGTTCAAATATAGAGAAATTTAGATTAACATCCTCCTAACGGCCAGATTGTCATTTCATATATATGTTATATAGAAGGTAAAAGAACTAGTGTTTGTGGGCCTGTACCACCTGTATAGCACACTGATTTCCAGCGTATTAAAAACAAACGTGAAAGGAAACTAAACTAAAGCCAATTCCGGATAGATCTTACCACCTATTTTCTCTCCATATTTGTCCACCTTGTAGTCGAATTATAACGGTTCAAAATTTCTTGGCCAATTCGCCTGATGGGGCTCAGAATCTTACTGAAAAATATCGGCAGCATAAATAAAATTAGGAGGTAGAAATCGAGAAAATATTGGAAGCAAAGAGGGATAAGTCTTACTTGTTTATATTGGAAGTAAAGAGGGATACGAAGTTCATATGGAGCGACTCCTTGTCCAAGTAAACTGGCTTACAGTACAACTGAATCTTCCCTACCCTGTTCTGATTTTGTCAGACATCATTATTAGCTCTATGTGTCAGAAACCTACCAGAAGTCTCCGCATGAGCAAGTTCCCTCTTTAAAGCGGTGAAACCTAACAGCATCTCTAACAACTATCTCTCTACCAGTGACGCTGGAGATATGTTTAGTCGCAGTGTGGCAATCCACACACACTCTAAGATTTTTTCCTACTCTAATAGGTAAGCCTGAGGGTACAAATATTAATCCAAAAGCGATTGCGAGCCTTTCACTGTGATAGTTAAGCATCTTTATCTTCACTGGCTCCTCGACATCATGGTGAACAAAACTCGTATCCGGTTGATAACCATCATCAACGATTTTCTGGTTCAACTCCTCGAGCTTAGCATATATCTGTTCCAGATACGGACTTGACTCGTCATCCGCTGAGAAACTGTGCAATCTTCCTTTCCATTTGATCCAGCTCTGTCCAGGTTCTTTTCTCACTTTCTTCTCTCTCATTCCCCGTCTTAACTGTGCCACACAATCCCATTCCCCTTTTGAAGCATATATGCTTGATAGTAACGTATATCCAGCAGGATGATGAGGATCCAGTTCTATGAGTGACTCAGCCGCCCGTTTACCTATTTCCAAGTCACCGTTGTTCCTACATGCGCTGAGCAAAGTGGTCCAACCAATTGCGTCTGGAGGAAAAGGCATCTCACTAATGAAACTCATGGCTTCCTCTAACCTTCCAGACCGACTGAAGAGATCGATCATGCAAGAATAGTGACCACTACTCGGTACTATTCCATATTCATTTACCATTAACTCAAAATATCTCTGTCCTTTCTCCACTAATCCTGCTCTACTACAAGCTGATATAACACCAGTCAAAGTCACTCCATCAGGTTTTAGTCCATGTTGCACCATTCTGTCAAACAACTCAATAGCCTCAATAGCCCTTCCAAATTGGGCATACGCGGAAACCATTGCAGTCCAAGAGACTTCATCTCTGACACTCATCTCATCAAACAGCCTAGTGGAATCATCGATGTTTCCACATTTTCCATACAGAGTCACCAATGAATTCGAAACAACGACATAATGTATAAGGCCAGAAACTACAGCTTTTCCATGAAACTGGGAGCCCTCTTCTAAGCTAGATATGTTGGCACACGCACTGATCGCTTGTCCCAGAGTATAATGATCTGGATCAATCCCACTTCTTTGCATATCAATGAAAATCTTAACAGCTTCTTCAGCACGACCGGTCTGGCCATAACCCACAACCATTGATGTCCAAGACACAACATTCTTCTTCTTCATCTTATCAAAAACTGTCTTTGCGTAGTCTATACACTTACACTTGCAATACATGTCAATGAGAGCACTGCCTACATGTACGTGATCCTGAAGATTGCTCCTGATTATAGAACCATGAATCTGTTTCCCTTGGTTTATTGCTCCTAATCCCCCACAAGCAGGTAATACACTTCCAAACGTATACTGATCCATCTTCAAGCCTTCCGTTTTCATCTCTCTGTAAAACTCAATAGCCTCCTTTGAAAGTCCATTCTGAGCAAGCCCTTGTATCATCGCCGTCCAAGAAACTGAATCTTTCTCCATTCCCTGAAATAACTGATGTGCATCTTTGATCATTCCACAAGCTAAAAGTCCTCCCATCAGAGAGTTGTACATAACCGTGTTTCGATCCTCAAAACCGTAAAAAACCTTCTTCGCCTCAGAGATGAGACCAACTTTTGCATACATATCTAACAATGGACTCCCAACTAAAAGGTAATACTCAAACCCACGTTTCACAATCTGGCCATGAATCTGCTTGCCAAGAATACCATGTCCATTGGTGGAAGAAAGATTCAGCATCGTCATCAACGTAACCCTAGTCAAATTATCAGAACCATCTTTCATCATCATCGTGTTAAAAGCCTTGACAGCTGCACCAACCAGACCATTCGCGGAATAGCCGGAGATAAGCAAGTTCCAAGTGACGCCATCGCGATTTGGAAGCTTCTCGAAGGTACGCTCCATATCAGAGAGATGCCCAGATTTCGAATAAGCCATGAGAAGATTGTTCCAGGAGAAGAGGTTTGGTTGCGGAATTTTATCGAACACTCGGCGAGCATAAGTGGAGTTTCTGATCTTGGCATACCCGTGGATGATGTTGTTAAGCAAAAGCGTCTCTGGGAAGGGAAGGGTTTTGATAATGTGCCCATGGATCGTCTTCAAATGGCGGATTTGGTCTCTACCTCCAACCTCAATGCATTGCTTTATCTGAGCAGAGTAGAAGTTCGACGCCATAGTCTTCTTCCTCACTTTGTTTGGGTGTTTTTAACTCGGAAAATAAATAAATGTTTAAAAAATATTTTCTGCAAAAGGCCTCCAAGAAACAATTGTTTACAATTTTGTCATAAAGTTTGTCATTTTCAAATTAAAAATTATGAATACACTTTTGTTTATGACACAAAATCTCTATAAAACCCTCCTAAATCATATTGAATCATAAGCTTGGTTAAGTAACATAAGTAGCAAAAGTTATCTACAACTTTAAAACCAAAAAAAAAAAAAAAAAAAAAAAAAATTAGACCAATGTTTGTTTCAAACAATTTCTCTAATCCGATTGCTTTAATATTTCCGTCAGCATGCAAATGTGAGTGGCTCTTGTTTGTATCCATCACTAATCCATGATGTCCGTGAGCTGATTTGGTGGAGTGTCGAAGCGGATCAAGTCAACAACATTTTGAATGATCGTCTTCATCTTAGCTTCAAGAGGAACCTCTCCGATGAGAAGCTCCCATAGAACAGACCCGAAGCAGAACATAGCGATCGATTTCATACGTCAAAAAACCAACATGCAGCTGTCCAGAAGGAGGGCCAAACTTATCAACCCTCTGTGTCCATAACAAGGTTGCGAGTATCGAGATTTCCATAAATCATTCCTGCTGAGATGTCTATGGCGACTTTCAATATATCGTCTGATGATCGAAGTTGCGTTTTCCTATGTGGAGAAGCTGGTGGATGCTCCTTCCCGACATGTGTTTTGTGATCAAAACAAAATCACACATTTCACATCATAAGAAGTAAACACAAAAGCAATGTGATAACAAATATCATAATACGATTATGAGTCATAGACAGTTGAAGGGATGGAGTACATCCAAGTTGCCCTCATCAAACAATCATTTATATTTCTCACATTTGATCCTCTAAAGTACAATGAATCTTAAATTCTGGTGCTCTCATTATCCATTCTTAGTAAAATCTATCTAATCTTTCTAAAAACCTCTTATATATTAATTACTAAAGAACGATCTGATGGTAACCCCACTAAATCATTTCTTCCATCCCAATGTTACTAAAGTAGATATTCCTAATTTTTTCGTTAAGGGTATGAGGAAACCTATAAAGTAAAAATATGAAAGAATACCCAAGTGTAAGAATGTAAAACAATGTAGCTAGCCCTGGCAATTGTAAATATCTTAGCATATAAAAAGTAGTCGGGACTGATCTAAAACGGGCCACTTACAAGAACTTCTTTGCCCCAATCAAATTTCCACCACCAGAAGCATCAAGTACTTGATTAGTTAAGCTTTAGCTATACATGGACCATGGTTGAAAAAGAATTGAGATATGTAATATAGAAGTAGCAGAGTTGCTCTACTGCTTCATCCACCAAAAGTGAAACATATATGCCAAAAGGAAGAACACCCCACCTCATATATATATATATATATATATATATATATATATATATATATATATATATATCTGTTTAATAAGATACTAAGTCCAAAAAATAAAATAGAAAAAGATAGTCAAAACACCTAAAACAACTTATGTGATTCATTGAGCATATGAGATAAAGAAAAGCAATAGTTTTAGGGGGTGTTATTCATGGTTTTTAATAGAGTTTAAATCCAACCATAATCCATTGTTATTCAATTATGGTTTTAAAATCTTATAATAAAATCTGGTGTTATTGGTTTAAGTATTTAGAATCTCCTTATTAAAAGAGTTTAAAATCTAGTGTTATTGGTTTATATATTTACAATCTCTTCATTAAAAGATTTTACAATCTAGTGTTATTCAATTAAGAATTTAATTAGATCAATTAAAATCTTGTGTTATTCAAGTTTATTAGATTATGTTCAATGGATTTGACTTGAAAGAATTTGTTTGGATTTGAAATCAATTTCATGTGTAAATTTTAGCAATCAAAATCTAACCTTTTACCCTCAGATTTTGTAATCAGTTTATTATAATTATCAATATTATCAACCCTCTCATATCTACTTCTTCTTCTCCGTTAGTTCTCCGGCCAGACGTACGTAAGGTTTCATTAATGGAACAAGTTCCACCTCTCTCTTTTTTACTTTTACAGCAATCAACAAATTGCTCACGATCTTGATGACATATATGAGTTCGATGGAACAGATCATCACTATGAGTCTCCAGATGATTCTCACACAATTCCAGAACATCGTAAAGAGAAGTTACAACCAAAGAAAAAAGCAAGAGTTGAGAAATGTAATTCACGAAAAGAAGAAAATCTAGTGATGGCGATTAACAATCAAATCTTGAATATAATACAGAAAAGAGAAGAAAGACAACAAAAAGAAGCGGAAGAAAAGAAGAATAATGTTTGGGATGCTATGAAAGAAATTTCGGACTTGGATCAACGTATTCGTTATAAAGCACTTACCAAGATTTACCATTTGGGAATACAAGACGTTTTCGTGAGCATGTCTGTGGAAGAAAGGCTAGGGTGGATCCAGACCAATATGGAATGAATGTGATTTTGTATGTGTTTTTTAAGGTTTTGTTTCTTCTTTAGTATTTTCTTTTGTTTTGGTACTTTTCATCTTCTTAAGCTTTTTTGTTTTCTTTAAATTCAATTTGTTTCGAGTTTTCTAATTATCTATCAATAAGAATTTTTTTCTTTGAATTGTCACTTTTAACGATCACTATTTTCCTTGGAGTTTACTAAAGATTGTATTCAATAGCTATATATGGTCTAAAGTAGTCAAACATTTATGTTTGGAAAATTTTATTTGAAAGTGTTTTAGTTTTGTTACGTACCATGTAAAATGTTAGCCGTAACTTGTTGAACTAATAAAAACAAAAGAACCATTTGACTTGTTTAAAGAAAACGTTGGAATTGATGATACCATCGTATCAAATCTTTAGAATATTATCATGATCATTTTAATATGTTCTATATCACAATTCTGTTTCGATATAATCTATCAATGCAATGGTTATATTTATCTTTAGTAATTTCATGTTTATCTTCATATTAGTTCCATGTTTATCTTTATCCAATGATCCCAATATATATAGATATGTATATACATCTCTCAAAGTCTTGAAACCTAAGAGAAAAAGGTTAGTATTGTTTAGTTATTTTCATTTGTTTTTACCTTTCTCAGGAGCAGCTTCTATACGTAAATGTTTTATAGTGGTTGCTTCCTATGAATTCAATTCTATCAAAGAAATCAAATCAAATCATGTTGATTTTGTAAATACACTGCCATAAATTTTAAAATCTAAAGATAACTCATTTACCTATAGATTGTGAAATAAATAATAAATCATTGTAAATGAATTAAAAATCTGATGTATTTTAAAAATCTGATGTATTTCAAATATGTTGGAGTTGATTTTTTAATATATGAAACCAATAACACCCCGTTAGAGTGCAGTTACAGGAATTTCAGGCTAGGACAGAAGCAGAAAATAAGACCTCAACGTCTGAGAGAAGCTCATGTTTGAAGACAGGACGTGACCATTCAATCTTCCCCCAAACCTCGGGTCCCTGGTGTTTCTCAATGGAAATCTCGGCAGACCAAAGCTCAAAACACTCAAGATCCTTCCAGAAGATGACAATGTTGCCAGCAGAGTTGCTGCTGAGTCTGCAGATATCTTAAGACGGCACCTTAGAGCGCATGAGGGTGCATGGATTAATAGTACAGAGGGCTTGTCTCGACGGTTGTAGCAGATATTCCAAGTCAAGGCCCTTGACTTCTTTCCAATCAAACTCAGCTCGGTCACGCCACAGTACTCTCCCGCCACTACCACGACAGTATAAGAGCTTCCCTATAGAACACAAATCGTTTATGTTCCCTGGGTTAGAATCTGTGCGTGGTCCCAAGGATTACAATATTTAGACTAAAATCTAATCCTAGTTAAGAACTAGTAAACTCAAACTTATATGTTAAATTTTTTAAAAACTTAGTTTTGAGAATTAACACTCTAGAGATTTTATTTTTGAAAATGAACATCCCAAGCCCAAGAAATGTATTTCTTATGTTTTGAACTATTTCACCAATACCTCCTATGAAAATAATTAAAAATTAGTTATGCCTCCGCTGAACATCATATGATCTGTGGTGCTTAGAATACCGTCATCGGGCTCGGCCTTTTCGTTTAAGAAAATAAAACAATCATTAGTTATATTGAGTCGTTGGACAAAATTTCCGAACTGAATAAAGTTTTTTACCAAGTCCCTTTAATACCAGCCAAGAGCGTTGGAAAAATAATTGTTTCGTTAATTCAATCCAAGTCTTGAATCTGGACATTGATTTAGTCTAAATCAGAACTGAAAAAAACGAAGTAAAGAAATGGCTGACATTTGGCTTCTATCACTTCTCTTCCTAATCACTTTTCTTGTTCTCGCCGCTATCAAGCGCTCAAAAATGACAGAACCACCGAAAATCACCTTCTCCTTCTGGCTTTTTGATCATCGGAAACTTACACCAGATCTGCGAGTAACAACATAAATCTCTATGGATTCTCTCAAAGAAGTATGGCGCTGTGATGCATTCCAAGCTTGGAAAAGTCCCAACAGTCCTTCTTTCTTCATCTTGTCAGATGTACTTTCTTTATTACATCAATATAAACATGTGAAGACTGAAGTGTGGGTTACAAGAAAGGAGAATCATGCTGATGTGATTGACTCCTCGAGAAAGTCCTTTAATGTAATTACTCCTGATCTCCCAATATTAAACTCCTGTTTCGACGGCAGTTTTCCAACAAACTTCATCCTCAATACCAACAAAATCATGTTATGGTGCGTGGACATTGTCAAGAAGAAACATATTTACACCAATGTTTACGAAGTGGATGATGATGGTCTGATCAAGAAACAAGTTTACGGAACATAGGAAACTAAAAGGTTATTTAATAGAACAACTATTTGACATTGTAAATCTGACTCATTCTTTCTCTAATCTTAAATGCTCAGTAGTAGTAGTATCTATTCGTTAATACTCATTATAATGTAGTACATAGGAACTTACAAAAAGTAAAAAAAAATTACAAAGAAATTAATATTTTGCAGACACCAAAACAAAATCATGATTACCAGAGGGATACATTCGATTAGTTTAATGAGAAGGTTATTTCCCGCAATATGATTCATTGAGAAGATGAGATAAAAGCAACAGTATAAAAGGTGCAATAAGAATTTCAAGCAAGGACAGAAGCAGAAAATAAGACCTCAACCTCTGAGAGAAACTCAAGTTCGAAGACAGGATGGGACCATTCAATCTTCCCCCAAACCTCGGATCCTCCACGTTTCTCAATGGAAATCTCGGCAGACCAAAGCTCAAAACGCTCATTATCGTTCCAAAATATGACAATGTTGCCAGCAGAGTTTCTGCTGAGTCTGAGGATATCATGACACTGGACCTGACAGCGCATGAGCGTGCATGGGTTAATAGTACAAAGCTCTTGTCTCGACGGTTGCAGCAGATCTTCCAAACCCTTGACTTCTTTCCAATCAAACTCATCTAGGTCACACCACATCACTCTCCCGTGACTAGCACGGCAGTATAAAAGCTCCCCTATATAACACAAATCGTTTCTGTTCCCTGGCTTAAAACCTCTGTGTGGTCCCATGCCTTGAAACATGGATCTTCCAGGAAATAAGTCCATGCATTGATGTTTCTCATCTACAGCGAGAAACTTCTTCTCCTCCTCTATCACCACACTATGGTGGATATTGTATATGTGTGGCAGCATGGGGACAGTCCAGTCACTCCAAGTTTGGGTCTTCGGATCGAAAACCTCTGACCAGTTTGAGTAGTTAGCGACCTCTCCGCACCCTCCAAACACGTACATCTTCCCGTCTAAAAGGTTCGCCTGTGCGGAAGCACGGGGCATCTTCATGGACGCGACGCAGCTCCACTTGTGAGAGAAACAGTCGAGGAACCAGACATCCGAAGAGCGGTCGCCGTTTATGAGACCACCGAGTACATAGATGCCCTGATCCACTACCACGTAAGAGGACGATGATGCCGGAGCCGGATTAGGGTTAGACGGGATCGAGCATAGCCGACGAAGCGTGGTGTTGAGGATGAACCAGCGTGAGTTTGGGTCAGGAAAGAAGCGCAAGCATACGTAGAGATTTTCCTCTATGGATGTCAAGCCGCGGAGCTCAGGGGAAGCTAGGAGATTGCGGTGGCTCTTGCAGGCGACAGGCAAGGCACAACGGTCAAACCTCGAGACCGGCGACAGAATGGTCAAAGCCACCGCGTCTGGCAACGACCATATCCCAGACAATGACGTAGACACCTTCCTACGTTTATTGGCCGCTTCATTGGACATCGACTCAATCCGAATTCACAAGACCCGATCTTCTAGACAACACTGTTTTCTTTTTCTTCTTAGGGATCAAAAAAAAAAAACAAAAAAATCCTTTTTTTCCTTCATACAGTAGTTTGCTTTTGTCTTTGTTAGACAATTATTTTGGGGGTGTTATTGGATGTTATATTTGAAATGAACTGAAATATAATCACAATCCAGTGTTATTTAATTAATATTCTAAATTATGTTTTTAAATCCAGTGTTATTGGATATCTTGTAATCCATCATTAATAGATTTTCAAATCTAGTGTTATTCAATCAAGATTTAAAATCATGTTTTAAAATCTAGTGTTATTCAAAAGGTAAATGACTTTTAAAATCTTTGTTTATTGAGTCATTTGAAATGAATTACAATGGAGTTTCATGAGTAAATTATTTTAAACAGAATCCAAGCTATATTGTAGAGATTTTAAAATCAACTCCTATGGATTCTTTAAAATAAGATCAAAACTTTAAATCTAAAAGATTATAAAACCTATAGAATTGATTTTAAATACATGATTGAATACACCTGATGAATTTAACAGGGTAGTACAAGTTGTATAAGTTTTATATAACCAGTCATACAAGTTGTATAAGTTTTATATAACCAGTCATATAAGTTTTATAAATTTAATGGTACAATAGATGATATTACAAAATGATGATACTATAGCATTGCATGTAATGCTCCTATACATGTAATTGTATATTGTACACATTTTTGTTATTTTAATTTATCATAAATATTTGTTTTATTTTTTAGTTCAAAAGAATATCAATGTATTAATATTTTATAAGAATTGTTTTTTCTCTTTTTGTGCATGAAAATTGCTTGGTTTTGTTCTCTCTTTATAAATCTGACTACTTGATTGGTCTTTTCTTTCTTGTGTTGTGATGATAAAAGCAAAAAAAAAGAGAGAACTCTCTCAATTAGGTTCCGATTCAATTATCTATTTCGATTATTATGATCCAAGTTCATTTTACACCAAGTAAAAGCATTTATTTTTATTTTTTTTAAGAGTTATCATGAAGACTCTGTTTTGTTTATTGTATACTTATGTTAGTATTTATATCTTCTATCACGACATGTCTTCTAATATTTGATTTCAAGCTTCATTGATTCTGGAAACTCAAATCATGTAACATCGATGCAATAAATAAAATTCAATCCAATCTAACACGAATAGATTTAGCTTTCGTCATTTAGCTTTGTTTTGTGAATTGCTATCGTTAGCAACTTGACGGCCAGGAAATTGCATTTGAAATTCACTTTAGGAAACATGGATTGTAATCTGAGCATCGGTGGTCATCAGACACTCCATAAAATAAGAAACATGCCAAAAGTCAAACTAGAGATCCAATTTTTTTTTTTGTAGGAGCTGAAACTATAAATCAGTGATGTCAACACAAGTGTAGAGTTTGCTCATGGATGTTCAAGTAAGTTCATGCTATACAAAGTGGTCACTGATATATTATGGTTTTTATGGGTTTTCACCATAATATAAATCTTGTTTATAGAGTCTTTTTAGGGGGTGTATCCAATTTGGTATTTTGAGTGAGTTTAGGTGATTTGTGTTAAAATGACAAATCCTCTGTTATTCAAACTTAAATTCTAAAACCTCTTTTAAAATCCAGTGCTATTGAACTTGTGATTTTAAAATACACTTTCAAATCCAGTGTTATTGGAAATATTTTTAGAAGTGGATTTTAAGCGATTTCAAGTGATTTTATAGTTATTTGGTGGGATTTCTTTGTTAAAAACAAATCACCTAAAATCTCATAGTTTTTGGTGGGATTCTAGAGTGATTTCATTAAAATCATAACCACTTCTCTAAAATCATCATAAATCATCTAAAAATGAAATCACCCTAAATCACTATAAATCTCAAGTTCAATACATCCCCCTTAATGTTTTGGAGTCTTTTCTAGTGTTTACAGGTTCTATGTACATTTGGAGCTGAATTAGAGATAATGAAGCTATTTGGAGCTTATTTGAGGACTTATGCTGGAAAACTGAAGTCACTGTTGTTCCTGGACATTGGTGTCAATCGACACCATCCTTTTGCCAGAAGTCGCGCTATTTTAGAGAGTTTTGAAAATTTGCAGTTTTGGCCTAGAAGTTCCACTTATTTACAAAACAGTCTAATTCGTGTTTTAGAAGATTTTTAGGTTTATAAGCTAATTGTTAGGCTTCTTTTAATTTTATCTTATTTTCCATTGCGACTTGAGAGAGATTTTGTTCCAAAGATTTTGGGGAGATTATTCTGCTCCTCTGTTCGTCTGAGAGAAGAATCTGAACCCATGTTATTTCTATATTTCTCTTTAATGCAATTTATTCAATTTATGATGTTGTCTTCAATCACCATATCTGAGTAATTTGCTAGTTAGGTTTTGGATTTTTCAAAGGTTGAAGATGGATTGTTAGAATTGAAATACTGTTAGGATAATCTTATAGTTCTTCATCTAGATTGTGCTTAATCATTGACTTTTAGAATTGATCACCTTGAATTTATACTTAGGATAATTAATAGATGCAAAAATATTATTAATTTCCTGAACTATCGAGCAAAATTCATATCTGCAAAGAAATTTGGTTTAGGAATTTTGTGAACAATTGAACCTGCAATTAATGCTTGTCTAGTTTATTGAATTTGTAAAGAAATTTGGAATTCCATAGGATTTAGACATAGATAATCTCTGCAACGAAAGTTGATTGGTTCTACACAGTGTTCAAGAAAGCGCTAGGCGCTAAGCGGGCGGTGGGTCAGTGCCTAGCGCCTAGAATGCCTAATCGGAGCCTAGGCGATTTTTAGACGTTTTTAAAGTTTACGAAATAAACTTATATATTATACATATTTTAAATATATTAAGTTCAAAATACACTCAAAAATTAAAAAAGTATTAAAACTAAACTATAAAAGTATAATATTTTCATATTAGATAATATATCCATAAAAAAATGAATTTTGTTAAACTATAAATAAAAATTTAGATCAAATCATGGTTTATAAATACCTAGGCGCCGAGAAGGTAATCGCTACAGTTTATGACCGCCTAGCGCCTAGGCACTGCCTAGGCGGCCACCTAGACCGCCTTTTAGATCACTGGCTTTTACATTAGTGTTCATGTTCGAGAACGGTGCTTAATTAATATCTTGATAATCTTAACTCTGCAATTTCTGATTCAACCTACGAAATTCCAAAAACATAGCGTTTGTCTCTATTGAATTTAACTTCATCAATCGATCACCTGTTGTTTTTATTTAGTTTTGTTTGCATTGCATTCATATCAGTCTTCTTAGCTTGATTTGAATCTAGAAATTTATTGTGCATAACTTGACGTTTGATACCCTATTGTGCACTTGTAGTTAAAATTTAGAGAACATTACACCCTATGTTCTAAAAATCCCCGATTTTTCCGATTAATCGTTCGATTAATCGCTCCAATGGGGGTAACCGTAGCGATTCCGATTTTGCCCGATTAATTACAATAATCGCCAATTAATTCTGTAAATCGTAGGTCAAATTTATACTTTTCTGAAATCTGATTGGCTCAGTTGATAATTGATTGTAAAATTCGATCCAAAAATAAAAGTTCATTCTGTTTAGAGTTATTTTAACCAAAAAAATATGTGATTAATCGTTTTCAACAAATCAATTTTGGGATTTATCTTCTAAACACAAACCTTGACTAGTTTTGTCTTATGTAGTATATGTGAATTTGAAAAAATATTTAATCTAGGTTGGAAATATATGATTTTCATACTAATGTGTTATTTTATATATTAAATGTTTAAAAATATATTAAAATAAACCTAAAATTCCGCCCCGGTTAATCTCCGTATTATTAACGGTTTTATAAAAAATCGCTAATCGCTGCCCAACCGAATAATTAGCGAGAACCGATATTTTGAACATAGATTACACCCTATCAGTCAGTCGCTACATGAGCACGTCTGATGGAATACATGTAGTAGATTCGATCTAAATATTCTTTCAGTCAGTCACTACACGAGCACGTCTGATGGAATACATGTAGTAGATTCGATCTAAATATTCTTACCGCTATTAAATGATTTAAACTCATTTGCTATTGTCTTTAGAATTATGACATTCACTGTTTTTATAATTCGTTTCCAGAAAACTATTTTTTAGTAGTATTCAAACTTTGATAACTAAACTTTGATTATTATAATATTATGGTAGGTTAAATATATGATACAACTGTTAAATCTTACTCATTCTTTCTCTAATCTTAAATGCTTAGTAGTAATATAGTAGTATAGTAGTCGTTAATAGTAACATCGTTATAATATTATAGTACATAGTAACTTAAAAATAAAAATTACAAGAAATTAATATTCTATCTAACAGGAGGAGATCTCAGGGCTCAACCTTCATGTTTGCAGCTGGAACAGATTCTGTAATAAATAAACAAGTTTTAACAAAACAAAAAAATCTTGGTAAAAAAAAAAAGGTAAAGACTAAAGAGAGATTTTAGTTTTCTTCACCTGTATCTGTTGCTTGAGGATCAGGTGTGACATCACCAGCTCCATAGTTAATGTGGATCACATTCTGAAGATCACCTTCCCATCCACTTGTTTCCTATTTTTTACAAACAAATCACCAATACAAAATCAGGATTATGAGCTCGGATTAGTTCAGTTTCCTAGACTTGTGACTTATTATACGCGTACCTGTCGTTTGAATCCACCATTCATGGGAGACAACGGAGAGCTATTGGCCCTACCGATGTTGGAAAGAGTCTGTTGCATGAAACCATGTGGTAACGGAGGATAAACCATTGACAGGTTCTGAGGAAATGGTATTGCAGATGAAGAACCACCTCGTAGTTGAAGTGCCTGCAGCAATATATAAGTTTGGTTTATAAGAATCTTATGATGACTTTAGAATGATAAGGAAGAGCCTTCTGATAACTCTCTTACATCTTTTGCAAGAAGACCTTCAATGTTAAAGTCCATTTGTGGGTTCACAGTTGCAAGTTTCATCGACAAAAACTGTTTAAACACACACAAAGAAAGAGATGCAAACTGAGATTACAAGAAGCAAAACACAAAGAGTAATCACTGCACATAGTTTAAGATTTCAAACCTCAACTTGGCGCTGTAATGATTGCACATAGTTTATGATTTCGTCAAGCATAACTGCTTTCCCTGTCACCTGCACACACACACACACACACACACACACAGTATTCATTTTTTCTGGATTAGCTTTGTTACCCTTTTTACAACATATCCATCAGAACCTAAAAGACTCTTACCTTGTTGCAACCCGGTACAAGATCTTGAAGAAACTTCATCCTTTCACTGATTTTTTCTCTCCTCACCTTTAATCACAAATAAACAAGTAATTAGATCATATTACCACCACAAAGAGATTTGCTTCTATTTAACTTCAAGTCATGGTTTAAGAAACTCTACTCTTTCTGCAAGACTGTGGCTATTTGTGGCTTGGCCTCTACGTGCCCTCACATGAATATATCCATCTTTAGGATCAGACGTTTGCTTCCCCTGTTGTTTCCCACTGTTTGTTTTGTTCCCCTGTGAATTTGGACTCTGCTCATCGTTCCGGTTCTTATCACCATTGTTGTTCTCTGGTTCTTCCTCAGATTGCTGAGATCTCTGTGATTCAGATTTCTACAAACAGAACAAATGTTATAAGGAGAGCGAGAGAGAACCAAAATTAAAGAGAGTAACTTCAAATCTTCTTTCACCTGTCCATTTCTTTTCCTCTTCTTTGAATCAAAGCCTTTGGAAGAAGTTTCGCCGACTCCTCTCTGACCATTACCGCCACTAGACTGAGTATCCTCCGATACATTCCCCGATCCAGGAACATTCGGTTTCTTAGCTTGTTCACTAGCTCCAACATTTGAGTCTTTCATTGCTGTAGATGCATCATTGTGAGCTCCACCAACATTAAGTTCACTACTTGGACACTGCCCTTGAAGAAACAAACCAATGGAGTCCGGATTCACAAGCGGTTGATTCACCATATCGCTAAAGAGCGAGAACCTCGCCGCACGCTCTATGAACCCTGAATCAGCCGGAAACTGAGCCATGCTCGGAGGTAGGAAGCTACTCGGATTTGGCAAGAACAGACCACTGCCTTTAGGAGGCAACAGATTAGGCAGATTCCAAGCCATTTCAAGAGATCTATCGATATTATTACCCCTAAAGGAAGAGGAAGCATTACCACCACTGAAACCACCATAACCCACAGCTTGATGAACATTTGTTGGATCATACCAAAGAGTTTGCCCAAATGACTCCATCATCTGAGACGGTGAACAAGACGAAGGACAAGCTGAAATCAGATTCTCTGTAGGGTATGAATCAGAGACCGGATTAGAAGATCCAGAGACTCGCCAATCTGCTGCAGGCTGATTATTAACCGAATCATAGTTTAAAGTGTTCCTCTTTTCTGCTGAAAACTCTTCTTTCTCACTTGTATCATCCATCTCTTCTAAACAGTACTAATCAAAACCACTACAAACCAATAAGACTTGCCACACAAAGACGCACACTTTCGTCTTTAGAGATGCAGTGAAGGCACAATCCACCTTTAAGAACAAGAGAAAGCCCCAATCAATACTGCAAAAATCTGGGATTCGATAATACAAACACACATATACCTTAAAGACGAGCCAAGTACAGATAAAATTAAAGACAAGAGCAAATTTAAGAAAGCTTAGAAGAAGAATCAGTCAACGGAACAGAAAAAAAAGGATCATGATGATTATTCCGTACAAACACCCAAAAAACAACAGCTTTAAAAAACCCTAGACCAGATTTAAGCAGATAATCGAGCTAAAAGAGACAGGAGAAAGATACCCATTTTCAGAATCTGTGCCACTTTTCTGTACAAACTTGAAATCTTTTCCTCAATTTCTCACCAAAAGCTTAATTGAAAATGGGTCCTTGGGTCAGATAACCCCTTTTCTCTGTTCTTCAGCTGCAGAGAGAGAGAGAAAGATAGCAAAGGAGTGGCTTTTTAGAAACGGAGAGAAAAAAAAAAGGAAGTGAAGAAGAAGAAAGGGAGAGAAAAAAAAAATCGCAAAAGGTTCTGGATTTATACCCACGCTTGCATAAAAAACAGAGCTTTTTGATCATTAAACATAAACACCGCCATAGCCAAAGTATCCAAGCATTATAATTTGCAGGGGGAAAAGAAAAATATTTTTGTTCTTTGTCAAAGGTTTTAGTTTCAAAGATTGGTTAAAAATCGAATTAATCAATTAGATTAGTATGGTTTAGAACGTAATTATTCCAATTCTAGCAATCGGCTGACAGTGACAACTTTCATTTTGGGGTTATCTTATTCTCTTTTTTTTTCTTTTGTTATTAAAATCCTCGAGAAACAGGCTTTCATGATTTCTTTTCTTGTTTTAATAATTAATGAATTAGGTTTGTCTGGTTAAAAAAAATTCCCAAAATATTTTGTACCTTAAGCCTACTTTATAAAATTGTTAATTGCAATCTTTTGCATACCAGTATTGAAAATTACCGACATAAGTAATCATTAATCTACTTCTAGTAATGAAAATATAGTATACCATAATTATTTGGCCTTGTAACTCAATATTTTTATACAACAAAAAAAACCCTATGATTATGAGCTTAATGTTTGACATATGTATACTTATTTCAAGTCAGTAATGTGCGTACTTTCATCAGCTAGTTTCAATGTTGAATAAGTTCAAGTTTCCATATTCAAATGTTTTTTATGTAAAAAAAAAATAGACTATTATTTCCATTGCCCGGTGTTTATATAATACTATATGGTATAATGCTTGCGAATAATCATCACAATTATTGGTTTCATGTTCAATGTTTTGGATTTTGTACCGAATCGTAGGTAATTCTTAAACAAATGCTTTTATTTCCATGCACGGTTTGTTGGATATCTATTAATTTAAAAAAGTTATTTTTGTGTCTTTTGACCGCTTGCTTTCGCTGAAGAATATTTTTTTTGCAGCTCAAGTCTAGTTGTAAACCGTACTGCTAAGACTTACTAAAAGATTTCATAGCAAATATAATAAGATATTGATAAGAAACTAGTATTTCAATATTGGACATAGTTAAATCTTTTACTGTCGCTTGCAATAGTTTAATTAGATATTCAAGTTGCTACATTCTGTCAGCGTAGGCAGCTTGAGACGCTTTATTCAAATAAAAATTATTCGTACGTCTGAATTAGTCAAATAATCTATCAGATCTTCGTGGTTGATACAGGTCTTAAGTTACAATTATTTTGTTGGCAAGATAAAAATTTGCATTAAGTTCTTATCTTTAGGCTTTTTAAAAAATTATCCTTTTATTATGGTGCAACGTAGTGGAATTTCTCCAAGTAAGTTTTTTACACTGATATGATTCATTTTTAAATGGATTGAGATATATAGACGTTGCCCCAATTCAAAAATTAACTTAATCATCTCTGATCTATTGAAGTTTCTATTTCCGTTTTCTCCTATAATCTATAGAGGATGCAAAGAATATAATCAAATTACTTTAAAATATATCTTAAAATACCTTAAAGTCATTTATTTGAATTTATTGAGTAAATTAAAGAGAGAAAAAAGAGTAAGGAAAATTTGAGAAGAAAAAATTTGGTAAACCGGTTCTGGTTCGCCTCGTTAATTAAACCAATGTTCGTTCAGGTTCAGCTCCTTTTGCACTTGGTCGCAAAGCCAACAAACTCCACTGTGAGCGGGTGGGTAATCGCTAAGACGCCTGACTACACCAGTCTCCAATCACGTAATCACCTTAAAGCAAGTATAAAGTATCCTCAAAGTTGGTCACGTCACATGAATCTTTTTAGTCAAAATATCTATTGAATTTCTCGATAATGGAATCTTTTGCACTTTCACATTTCTTTGTGTAATGATATTTTGATGAAATACAATTTATATTTTTGTTTTGTTTTTATTTTCTTATCGTGTGTCTATTGTGGAGATTTTGAATCATGTTTTGTTCCATAACGTTTTGGTTAATTTAATTTCAGTTGAGTCTTGGGATTTTTAATTAATGTGTTGGTAGATTATATGCTGATTATGGTGAATAATTATTGATTTATTCGTAAGTTTTCTTAATGCTAACCCGCTACGCTTTGGTTTGTAAGAAAATAAAATTTCGGCCGTCATACAAATACAATAAAAGGCCTAATAATTTGAGCCTACCAAATCTATTTTGCATATTCCAACGCTCCTGCGTATGATATCAGTGAAGTGATAACGATTTCATTCAGTGCATTTATACTACTGCTAATCTTTTAATTAGCTTGCGATGTGGTCAAAGATCAAAGCACACGCAAGATCTGTCCTAACATTAAGAAATGCACTGTCATCTTCTTTTTTTTGCTAAAATTTCTGCTTTGTTATTTTTTGGGTCTAACCTGTCAAGAATATAATTATGGTCTAACCTGGAGTAATTGAATACAATGTGGTACAAGAGTATATAATAATAAAAATAAAAAATTATAATGAATTAGAATAATAATTAAGATGTTGTAAGTTAAATGTTAGACAAATTTTGTTTCTTATGTTAATGTCAACGGAAACATTGAAATAGTAAAATCAAATTTGAAAATTGCAATTGTACGAAAGTTATATAATTGAATAGAAAACTATGAAAACAAGTTTATTTTAAAATCCGAAAGAAAAAGTGAGTTTAACTGCTGATACGCCCCCCGAACCCATTTTTTCATAGTTTCACAACTTATAACCTGATCAATAACCTCTATAACATTTTAAAACTACCAATCAGTGGCCAAATACCTTACTTAAGTTTAGTTTTAAACAGTAACAACTTGCTGTATTATATTACTAACTAGGTAAATGCTCAATGACGCAAATTGTTTACATTTTCTTCACACAAATTCGTTGTTTATATTATTGGTTGATGAACAAGTGTAAACGTATTAACTACTAAGAGGTGATTAAATAAAATATTAGGGAAAAAAAAAGTAAAGGAAGAGTAGATGGACGGTCCAGTTAGCACAAGGATCGAAGTCATTATTAGTTGGCCTTGGGACTTGCAATTTCCAAACCTAAGGAAACCTTATAATAATGGAATCTCCAGCCCACACCTTCACTTTATCATTTCTACTTTTAATTCCCTAATTATAAACCATAGTTAATAACATTTTTTATTTTCAACAGCTATAATATTTTCTTTTTTGACCGATAGTTTAACTATATGCTGCATTATTAACTGTCAGTATTATTCGTTTGTTTATTCCTACTATGTACCTACTTTCTTTTTTAATTCAACATATAAGAGCTCGAATTGATTTGAGTTGATCGAGTTGATTTTCCGAACCAAAACTCCACTCATCATCACCACATGGTGTAAGTACTTTTTTTCATTTCAACTTAATTAAATATTATTTTTTAAGTTGAATATGTATACTAAAATATAGACTCGACGACCAAACAAATTATCATATAGTTTAGTTTCATCAGTTTTTAAGCAAAAATTTAGCCAAAAAACAAGTTTTTAAGCAAATTCAGACACAATTACAAACTAGTAATCGATTCTCTTTTTTTTTGTTTCTCTTGATATGAAGATTGTTGTAATCTCTTTTTTTTGTTGGGTTCCCTTTATATGCAGGTTGTTGTAATCTGCTGGTATGTGTGCTGTAACTCTTGAGGGGATGTAAATTTTTTTTTCTTATGTAAAATGGAATTTTAAAGTAAAAAAAAAACTTAAAATAGAAAGTAATGATTTAGTTAGTATGTATTTGGATACATCTATTTTCCATTTTGAAGTGAATAGTGGATCGCAAATTGGTGGGTCAAACATGCTCATTGTATATACGACTATGACATGAAAGAACATTACTCTCTCGAATAGTAGGTTTACTAATTGACACCAGTTTCTCCTGAAGAATAAAACATGTTCTTTTAAGTTTATGACCGTTAAGTTTAATAGTTTCGTTAGTATGTTTCGCTTTGAATAAGTCTTGTAGGAAGTGGAGCACGTTAGGAGTAGAGTCCAAAGTAGTGGAGTCTTTTTCGCTTTCAGTTGTAAGGGTCTATTTAACGACCAATCTCCTTTCATTTCAATGCAAGCAATTTCAGTCCTTCTCTGTTTTTCCTCCAAACGTCCTTTTTCAGATCCAACAAGTGGTATCAGAGCTTGTCACGAGCTTGGTACAAGAGAGAAAACATCATGAGTGAGAGAGATATCATACCAAAGTTTGACGGAGACTACGAGCATTGGGCAATGCTCATGGAAAATCTGATAAGGTCCAAAGAGTGGTGGGACATTATCGAGACGGGAGTTCCTAGGACAGAGAGAGGAGTGATTCTCACCGGACCGCAGAGAACCGAGGTAGCGGAGAAGACGGTGAAGGATCACAAAGTGAAGAATTATCTATTTGCATCAATAGATAAAACCATCCTCAAGACAATCCTGCAGAAGGAGACATCAAAGGATCTGTGGGATTCTATGAAAAGGAAGTATCAAGGAAATGATCGAGTACAAAGTGCGCAATTACAGAGGTTGCGTAGAAGCTTTGAAGTGCTGGAAATGAAGATTGGAGAAACAATCACCTATTACTTCTCAAGGGTAATGGAAGTCGTCAACGACATGAGAAACTTGGGAGAAGACATACCAGATCCTAAGGTGGTTGAGAAAATCCTTAGGACTCTGGTTGAAAAGTTTACTTATGTCGTGTGTGCGATTGAAGAATCCAAGGATATCAAGGATATGACGGTGGATGGCCTACAGAGCTCCTTGATGGTCCACGAACAGAATCTGAGTAGACACTCAGGGGAAGAACACGCACTGAAGGTTGAAGGACAATGGAGATCCGACAACAGAGGCAGAGGAGGATATCCTACTCGGGGACGCGGGAGAGGAGGATATCAAGGAGGAAGAGGGCGTGGTAAAACTAGTAAGGAATCAATTGAGTGTTACAAGTGCCATAAGATGGGGCATTACAAGTCAGAGTGTCCAACATGGGAAAAGGAGGCAAACTATGCAGAGATGGAAGAAGACATCCTTCTTATGGCGCATGTTGACATGATAAAAGGTGAAGAAGAACACATCTAGTTCCTAGATTCGGGTTGCAGTAACCACATGTGTGGTACAAAGGAGTGGTTTGTGGAGCTTGACACAAACTTTCGTCAAAACGTTAAACTTGGTGATAACCGGAGGATGATAGTAGAAGGAAGAGGAAGCCTGCGTTTAGAGATTAATGGGTTTGTCCAGATGATTTCATCCGTTTACTATGTACCAGATTTGAAGAACAATCTGTTTAGTGTGGGACAACTACAACAGAAGGGGTTGAGAGTAATCATAGAAGATGATGTGTGTGAAGTCTGGCACAAAGAGCTGAAGAGGATGATTATGCACTCAACCATGTCAACAAACAGAATGTTTGTTGTACTAGCAACCGTGAGAGAGCAGAAGGAGATAGGGGAGATACAATGCCTACAAGTAACGGAGAAAGCTGAACAACTGTGGCACAAGAGGTATGGGCACTTGAATCACAGAGGTTTAAAGTCGTTAGCTGAGAAAGAAATGGTGATTGGACTGCCAACAATCAGCCAAGAAGAAGGTGAAAACGTTTGTGAGGTGTGCTTGAAAGGAAAACAGAATCGGGAAAGCATACCAAAGAAGAGCCAGTGGGAGTCGACACGAGGGCTGCAACTTGTTCACAGTGACATTTGTGGACCAATCTCTCCAATATCAGAAAGTGGGAAGAGGTACATACTCAACTTCATTGATGACTTTAGTAGAAAGTGTTGGACCTACTTTTTGTCGGAGAAATCGGAAGCTCTTGGTGTTTTTAAGGAGTTTAAGGTAGCCGTAGAAAGAGAATTGGGGCAGAAGCTAGTATGTCTAAGGACAGATAGAGGAGGTGAATACAACTCCAAGGCGTTTGATGATTTCTGTAAAGAAACTGGGATAAAGAGGCAACTGACTGCAGCCTATACGCCACAACAAAATGGTATTGCTGAAAGAAAGAACAGAAGCGTGATGAACATGACGAGATGTATGCTCATTGAAAGATCAGTACCAAGAAGTTTTTGGCAAGAAGCGGTGCAGTATGCAGTGCACATACTGAATAAAAGTCCTTCAGCTGCGTTGAGTGATGTCACTCCTGAAGAAAAGTGGAGCCAACACAAACCATCGGTGGAGCATCTTAGAATCTTTGGTTGTGTGGCATATGCTTTGGTGCCGTATGAGAAACGGATCAAGCTGGACGAAAAAAGCATCAAGTGTGTAATGATGGGAGTAAGCAAGGAATCCAAGGCATATCGCCTTTATAATCCTGAAACGAAGAAAATACTGGTGAGCAGAGACATTCACTTTGATGAGACCAAAGGCTGGGAGTGGGAAAAGAAGTTACAGAGCGGTGAGCTATCATGGGAAGAAGTGATGGCAGAACATGATACAGAAGAGCAACTAGATGCAAACGGAGATGGAGAAGCAGCAGAAGATGAACAAGGTGAAACAGAAAACAACGGTGAAGAGGAAGAAACCGGAGAAGAAGGAGTTGGAGAAGCAGAAGAAGAAATTGCAGAAGAAGAAGAAGAAAACCTGCAAGCTCCGATGAGAGAAGGTAGACAGAGACAACCACCAATGTGGATGAAGGATTACGTTTCAGAGCAAGCCAGCTTTGTTATAACAGAAGATGGAGAAGACATATGTGCTATGTTCATTGCGGCTGATCCAACCTGTTTTGAAGATGCGGTGCAAGAAGAGATTTGGAGAAAAGCAATGGAGGCTGAAATCAGAAGCATAGAAGAAAATAACACTTGGGAGCTTATGGAGCTACCAGATGGAGCTAAAGTCATTGGGGTAAAATTGGTTTTTAAAACCAAGTTCAATGAAAAAGGAGAAGTAGACAAATTCAAGGCTAGGCTGGTCGCAAAAGGATATCATCAGAAGTATGGGGTGGACTTCCATGAAGTGTTTTCACCGGTGGCTAGATGGGATACAATTCGAACAATACTTGCTTTGGCTGCAGAAAAGGTTGGAATGTTTTTCAGCTTGATGTGAAGAGCGCTTTTCTACATGGAGAGTTGAATGAAGATGTGTATGTTGAACAGCCAAAGGGATTTGAGGTGTTCGATGAAGGGAACAAAGTCTACAAACTGAACAAGGCCTTGTATGGGTTAAAGCAGGCGCCTAGAGCATGGTATAGCAGAATTGAGAGGTATTTCATCAAGGAAAAATTCGAGAAGTGTTATTGTGAACACACTCTGTTTGTGAAGAAAGAAGAAGGAAACATCCTGATTGTGAGCCTCTACGTTGACGATTTGATCTACACAGGCAACTCTCTCGCTGTGTTAGAAGACTTCTCGAAGTCAATGATGAGTGAATTTGCAATGATTGATCTAGGAAAGATGAAATATTTTCTGGGAGTTGAGGTCAATCAAGACGAGAAGGGGATATTTATCAGTCAACAAAAGTACGCAAAGGAGATATTGAAGAAGTATGGGATGGAGAACTGCAATGCCGTGAAAAATCCCATCGTTCCAGGTCATAAACTGTCGAAGGCCGGAGCAGGAGAAGCTGTTGACTCCACAAATTTCAAACAGCTTCTCGGAAGTTTGAGGTACCTAACTGCTACTAGACCAGACTTGATCTATTCTGTGAATTTGGTTAGTAGATATATGGAGAATCCGAATGAGCAACACATGTTGGCTGCAAAACGGATTTTGAGATATGTACAAGGAACCTGCAGATTTGGTATACAATACAGGCAAGGAGAAGGAGAAAGACTTGTGGGGTTTGTTGACAGTGACTATGCAGGGGATGTTGATGATCGGAGAAGTACTTCTGGTTACGTTTTTATGTTTGGAGGAGGAGCAGTATCGTGGGCATCGAAGAAACAACCCATAGTGACTTTGTCCACAACAGAAGCTGAGTTCGTTGCTGCGGCTTACGGAGCGTGTCAGGCGGTGTGGCTGAGGAATATTCTGGAAGAAATCGGGTCAGTTCAAGGAGAAGGGACAATCATGTTCTGCGACAACAGCTCAACCATCAAGCTGTCAAAGAACCCTGTGCTGCACGGAAGAAGCAAGCACATACATGTAAGATATCACTTTCTGCGTGAATTGGTGAACGAGGGAGTGATTGAGTTGAACTACTGTGCGACAGAAGAGCAGATGTCTTATATCATGACCAAGGCCGTCAAGCTCGTTGTGTTTGAAAAGCTCAGGAAGGAAATGGGAGTCTGCAACAGAGAGGAGTAAACTGGAAGGAGGAGTTCCAGTTTAGGGGAAGAATTGAAGAATAAAACATGTTCTTTAAGTTTATGACCGTTAAGTTTAATAGTTTCGTTAGTATGTTTCGCTTTGAATAAGTCTCCCTGAGTTGTAGGAAGTGGAGCACGTTAGGAGTAGAGTCCAAAGTAGTGGAGTCTTTTTCGCTTTCAGTTGTAAGGGTCTATTTAACGACCAATCTCCTTTCATTTCAATGCAAGCAATTTCAGTCCTTCTCTGTTTTTCCTCCAAACGTCCTTTTTCAGATCCAACATCTCCGACTAAAGCAAAGGCTTAGGATAATCTCGGCCATCTCAAGACCGTAAATTATTTAACGTATTTTTCTCATTCATTTTTCTTTGAAACCCAACATTACTATACCATAAACCACAACTTTAATCTATCTATCTATTATAATATTATAGGGTTACCATATTTCTCACTCTCTGAGAGGCTACCATGTGTCACCCTTATTTTTTGACACATGTCCATTTTTGAAATTCAACATCCATTTTTTTCATATTAAGTTTTTTGGTCAAGCAAACATTTATTTCATATAAACTACACAATTAAACCACATTCAATTCACACAAAATAATAGAGTGTAAATATTTATTTCATATAAACTATCAAATTAAACTACATTTACTTTATGCAATATTTAAATCTTTTATCTAAATGGAAGAACAATCAATATACCGATACAATTTTTATTTTTATTTTTTAATATATCATTACATTATGTTTATATTAATAGTTTTGATACTACTTCCGAAGTCATATTCATTGGTGAGTTCATGAAACTTAAGCAATATATTATAGCATTCGTATCTATATTAATTTATATGAATATTAAATACTCCACATAATAATTAGATCCGCCTAATTTGCTACTTCATGTGTTTTCTGAATTATTATTGCATGATTCTTATACGTTACTTCTTCTCATTTTTGGTATTTTCAAATCAATAATAAATTAATTTCACTTTATTTTGAAATCAATTTTACTGTAGATTATTAATAATAAACTATATTCAGTTTCAAATTACACATTATCTAATTAAAAAAATAAAACTACAATTATTTTAACTATAAATATCATAGTAATTCTATTTTCAAGTTTATTCTACTTCACCAAGTACAAAAAAATTCCGTTCAAATCACCAAAAAAATTATAAGATAGCCCATATTAAAAATTGAGTAAATTTTACCATAACATTTTTAATTTTTGATGATATATAATTGACATCTACTATTTAAATAAATGAGATCAAATTAAAACTTTGTAAAAAAATATAAGATATCACAAAACAGCCACTATATATTAAATTAAAAATATATAATTTACACAAGTATGATATTAATAACAAGAAACATTTTTTTAGTAAACTAATAAAAACTTATCTTCGTGCATCGCGCGGGGTTTCCCCTAGTAATATAATATAGAGGGAGTTGGTCTATTAATAAAATAAATCTAGATCTGAAAAGCTTATAACAATCGTACACGTTTTTAAGGAATCTGAGACAACCTTGATGACACGTCCCAATAGTTATGTAATCTCGTGCGCATAGTCTCTTTACCACAAATCTCTAGCCAAGTCACATTATCCTCATCATATTTTTAACATACACTACAAGAAGGGCTTAACTAAGACGATCATTCTTAATCCATATACAACCAATAATCTATTTTAACACATGCTGATAGTATTAAGTAAACAATCAAACAAGCATGGTCTCTATACACTCGCGATTTTATTCGTAGTCACGGTCAGTCACGAGTCTAATTACATTCACTCTCGTCCCAACCATTTGCTCCCGAATTTCATCATAATAATAGAACTCAAATATTATGTTATAAAAAAAAAAAACTCAAATATTATGCCTAACGCACATTCGTAACGCGAAACCACGCACACGTATTATGTCCTATAATTTTGGTTTATGATATCACTTACCATCATAGTTTTAATAAATTAAATTACAAATATGCCATTCTACCATAGATTGCAGTGGTAACTGTAATAATAAAATTGTACTTGACATATACTCCTTCCATTAGTTGTTATTCTAGAGATATATTTAAGGGTGAATTTAGTATATATCCAAATTAGAAAAGAGGAGTGAATGTTTTAAAATTAGGTGAGCTAAGAGAGATAAACAAATTTTAAACCAAATGTATCATTTCTATCTCAAATAATTACTAAAAATGCCATTGAGTGAACTTATGATAATAATGATGATAACAATGATGATAACCAAATTAATTCAATTATCATATAACAAACGAATTTTGTATGAGTTTGCAATCACGTTAACAATTACGCTAACAAACTCGTTAACAATCAAAATATCAATTAAGATAAAAATCGAAAATATAAAGATGACAACACAACTGACAATAACGATAACTGAGTTACCGTATAACAAAAATATAAAATTGCCATGTTAACCAAGTTATCATATCATCTTATTATCATGTTACCATTGTTATCATGAAAATTCATTGTGTTAATTTTGTTATCATTTCATTAAAAAATAAGTTATTGATTAAATAATATCAACAATGTCAAGTCGCGTGTAGGGACTAAATGGACTTTTCAATGTGAATAGTTATCGCTGAATTGTGTCAGAAAATGTTTTATAATTATCCTATTATCTAAGGACATTCCTTACAATTTTCCTATATTTAATTGAAAACATATCTATATATTTTTAAAATAACAGCTAATAAAAAATAAAATGAGTATAATTTATTTAAAGTTTTGTATTATAAATACAAAAGATCACTCTATTTATAAACAAAATCATTATCTTCGTGTTAGTTGTAATCATGTTATCTATACAATAAAGACAAAAAATATGCTAAATCAAAAAGAAAAATTTTTATTTTTTTTAAAAGGTTGCATTAAATTGTCTAACTATATCTCAAGGTGTGTTACAGTTATCACAAGAAGAGTCATTTTTAGAATATTTTGGCTGTAACCAATAAGAAGACCAAAAAAGTTGTTTCTTCGGCTCCTCCAATAATTTAACGTCCACCACAGAGCCTCCTGCTAACTTGCGCACGACCCCACTCCCGAGTCTACAACTATCATGCGCGCGCTTTCTTTTTCGTTAGCTGACTTGTAAACAACCCGCGCATTTTAGCATTATCATTCCAGTCTCCAGGAAATCCCAAAATTCAAGCTCGTTGACGGAGAAAAGCTCTGTTTCATCTTCCTAATCGGCCCGAATTCGAAAAAGCTCCTGTAGATTTCATCGGTAAGTTTTTTTTTCTTTCCAGATCCTAATTGACCCTCGAACTCTCTGTCTTCTCTGTTCCAAGTAAAGGAAAATCGACCATTTTAAATCTAGTTTGGGTTTTGCTTGTTGAATTTTGATCTTTCATGGTAAAGTTTGAATCTTTTTGGTATTAAATTAGTAAAATTAGTAGTAGTTGTTGGTGGATCTCTTTGAAATGCTGAGTCTTTCAAGTATGTAGCAACATAACACTAACTAACAAAGTGAATGTATTCCATGAAACTTACTTCTCAAGTTGAGTTCTCATTTTGATTTGGTTACACATACTTTTTTCTTGGAACATTTTGGATTATAGGATCAAGTTTGCTTATTTGCTTGAATGTTTTGGTTTTTATTTAATGATTGAATGGTTTCATATAGACGGATTTCGCTATGATTTGTCTATGGCTAGTAGTGTGAGAGAGAGAGAAGAAAAGTGCTTATAGTCCTTTGGCAAGAGTATGCGATAACTCCATTGGAAAGATAGTAGTGCCTTTACTTGAGTATCCGTTTTGATTTCCATTATTTTGGATTAGGTTTCTCCTTGTTTCCATCTAAGCGTTGAAGATTTTGATTTCCAGGGCCAAGAATGGAGGAAATCATTCAGGAAGATGTGAATAATGACGGTGAAGCCTTGTGTAGTATGAGTGAGGAGGAGCAAAAGATAGAAGAGATGTTGAAGATGCTAACAAAACTAGAGATAGACTCAGCTTATACTTGTGAAAAGCTACTGAACCTGCATGTTCTCCTTATGCACCTATTGGCTTGGGATAATGATCTTGAAGGGATGGGGACACTTGATTCTTCTGAAGCATCTTTTGAGAAAGCTTTGACATTTGATCTGTTATGCGGTATATTGGAGTCCGAGTTGAAACAGGTGGACGAGGTTTTGGATGAGCTTGAAGCACAAATTGTTGACACTTCTTATAAGTTATCTACTTGCAAAGACGCTAACTATATCGTTTTGGAAGGAAAGTTGGGTGAATCTGCAGAATCCTTGAAGCAGTCTAGAGGACAAGTCTCAGATATCACTTTGCAATTAGCCCAGCTTCGAAGAACACTTCATTACATAAGAAATGGAACAAGTAATCACTTATTTCATATGCTTTTTTGTTGGTTTTTTGTGTGTGTTTTTGGATCTATTAACTTCTGGTTGAGTATTGACAAACATGTTGGCAGGTGAGAACGAGGAGTTTTCAGGAAACGGTCAAAGTTTAAGGCAGAAATATGCGCTGAGACCGACGGATTTAAGGCATAAAAATGCTCTGAGGATGCTGGAGAAGTCATTGTCAAGAGAGCTAGAGCTTGAGAAGAAGTTAATGGAGTTCCAGCAAAACGAAGAACAGCTGAAACTCAAGCTACACTGCACAGAGGAGGTATCTTCACGGATGGAAGAAGCATCAGAGTTTATATGGGGGCGGTTTCTTGAAGCAGAAAATTCTTCAGAGGTGCTTATGGGTATTTCAAAGGAGCTTGTTGGCCGTCTTCAGGTAATGCAGTTTAGTCAGAATGGGTCAGCACAACGAGAAACCGAACTTAAGTCTAAGCTTGAAGATTGCACTGCAGAGCTCGAAGCGAAAGATCTTCTTGTGCAAAATCTTGAGGGGAAAATTGCAGAAAACAGAGAGATTGTTTCAGAAGTACTCACTTTAAGGGAACGTGTGAAGTCAGCTGAGGAAAAACTGAAAATTACCGAGCTTGAGCTGAAAAATGTCAATGCCTCTAAACAAGAGATTCTGGTGCATCTTGCTGAAATGGAGAATGCGAATGAGTCTGTCAAAGAAAGCCTTTTCGAGGCTGAAAGCAGAGCTGAGAGTGGAGAAACCAAGATTAAAGAGCTAAACGCCGCGAATCTTGAACTTACCGAGGAGCTAAATTTTCTCAAAGATGCTGATGACAAGAAGACCAAGAAGGTGAATACGCTCGAGAAGCAAGTCAGGGAATTAGAAGTTCAGTTACAAAACTCCAAGGTATCATCAGAAGCAAGTCAAGAACAGCAGAACATGTTGTATTCAGCAATATGGGACATGGAGACACTGATCGAAGATCTCAAATCTAAAGCCTCAAAAGCTGAGAGTAGAACGGAGACAGTTGAGGAGCAATGCATTGTGATTTCAACGAAGAACTCTGTACTTAACAAAGAAGTGACCTCTTTGAGGCAAAGAGCCAAGTCCTTGGAAGCATCATTGGATCGAGCTTACGAAGAAAAAGAGAAAAATGCGCAAGAAATAACTCTGAGGAACAAGCTTTTGATGGATATGGTGATGCAATTATCTAGTGAAAGGGAACGTATACAACAACAGGTACTTTTGGCAATGTGCCTAATTGTATTCTTTGTACAAGCAAAGGACACAAATTAAAGTAAACTCTTGTTGATGCATTAGTGTGTTTTTGCAGCTATATTCTTTGGCGAAGGAAAATGAAAAACTGAGAGTGAATCAATGCTCAGCAGGAAGTAAAAACCAAAGAAATGGAGCCTATGCTGGGGAACAAGAGCTGGCTTTTCACGCAGATGGTGGCGGAATAGATGCATTTTCTGAGAGTCTGCAGGCAGGTATTCAGTTTTTTCTCCATAAGACAAACGAGACATTCTTAATAATTTCTTGTGCAGTGAAATCGCTGCAAGAGTTTGTTCATTCATAAGAATGATGGATAAAAAGCAGACCCTCTCATTCATCAAGTTGTACTAATGTTATGTGGTTTTTAATTTGCTCTCTTTGAACAGGAGGATGAAAGAACAAGGGAAGAACAAGAAACTGATGTTGAATCGGAGGACCATTCTGAGTCTGAAAAGAGTAGCATGAACAATGAGATCAGAAGCACAAGCAGCTTGAGACGCATACCACTTTTGTCCATAGTTTTTGTGCTGTTTCTTTCATTCTTTGCTTTGGCTTTTGTTAAAGGAAAAAAATCTTCAATTTGATAATGTGTTTTATCTCTCGCTTGGCAATAGCATTAGCTCATTTGTACATTCTGTAAACACTCTATTATTTTGTATTCATATATATTCAAGCAATGTATCTCCAACTGTTGGTTTATTTTCCCTCAGCAAAAAAAAAAAAAATCAAGCAATTATAATGGTTTCCTAAAATTGAAAGATCTCAAACTTGACTAATACAATGTGTAATCAAATAGTATATGACTCAACTTGGTAAAACCTTCAAACAAAATATTTGTTGCCGTTTATTTTCTTCTATTTAATTAGATAACCCGACTTCTCTCATCATCATCACTTGCACAATCAAAACAAACAAGAAAACATTTCTGTAGATTTACAAATAGCAATGGAGAAAACTTCCCTCAAGCTTGTATTCTTGTTCTCCCTCACAATCATAGTACTTTGTATGCTTCTTCTTCTATGATAAGTTCTTCTTTGATAGAATATTTTTTGCTTTGGTTTTATATTGACGTTTTGTTATGTGTATTTTGTGAAGGTTCTTGTTTGAGTGATGCAAGAGAGATGGCCAAAGAAGAAGTGAATTGCATCGGTGGATGTCCTGATGGAAAGAAGAACTGTAACTGCTTGCCCTCTCTGGTAACACCTACTATGGACAGTCATGAGACCAATGCATCTTGCCGTAGAGACAACGAATGCATCAAGTTATGTCCTAAGGGCTGCAAAATTGTTAACTGTAATTTTGGAACCTGTTTCTGTGAGTGTTAAGAGATTAGAAAACCACAATAGTTTTTACTTATAAGACAAGAAAGGAAAAAAAGATTTATTCAGAATTACATATAACAAAATTGTTCTATCTCAACATATTATTCAAATTATTAATAAATGATTTCCTTAACACTGGGAAACCATTTATAAGACAAGAGAGGAACAAGAGTTGTTCAAAGTTACGTATAACAAAATTGTTTATCTCAAATTATTATTCAAACTGTTATAAAGTGATTTCCTAAAGACTGAGACAACTTAAATGTAACTAATTAACGCACTGGTGCAGTCAAATAGTATATAACTCAACTTGGTTAAACATTCAATCCAACGAGTTGTTGCCTTTTTTCAAAAAATATTATATAAGAGAAACCAATCGGACTTCCATCTCTTCATCACTTGTACAAATCAAAATAAACAAGAAAACATTTTTGAGTATTTACAATTAGTAATGGAGAAAAACTCTCTCAAAATTAGATATAACAAAATTGTTTATCTCAGTTTATGATTCAAACTGTTATAAAGTGATTCCATATATAAACAGTGAGAGAACCATTTATAAGTCAAGAAAGGAACAAAAGTTATTCAAAATTACATAAAACAAATTAGTGTATTCTCAACAAATATTATTCAAATTGTTATACATTGATTCCATAAACACTGAGAGAACCATTTATAAGACAAGAGAGGAACAAGAGTTATTCAAAATTACATATAACATATTGTTAATCTCAGTTTGTTATTCAACTTACCATAATGATTTCCTAAACACCGAGAGAACTTAAATGTGACTAAATAATACAATGGTGTAGTCAAATAGTATATAACTCAACTTGGTCAAACCTTCAATCCAAAGAGTTATTGTCTTTTTTTAAAAAAAATTGTATAAAAGAAACCAATCCGACTTCTATCTCTTCGTCACTTGTACAAATCAAAATAAACAAGAAAACATTTTTGAATATTTACAATTAGCAATGGAGAAAAACTCTATCAAGCTTGTCTTCTTGTTCTCCCTCACAGTCATAGCAATGTGTATGCTTCTTCTTTGGTTATATATATATATATTTTTTTTTGGGTTGGGTATTGTATTTGACTATTGAGCATTGTGGTGTGTATATGTGAAGGTTCGTATTTGGGTGATGCAAGAGAGATGGCAGAGGAAGAAATGAATTACCTTGACGGTCCTAGCTTGGCGCCCATATCACCTATAATGGTGATAAATGGTTTTTGTCATAAAGATCTTGAATGCGGAAAGTACTGCCCTAGGTCCTGCACGTCTCGTGGAAGATCTTGTATCTGTTCGTGTCGTTCGAGAAAGTGTCATTGTGTGTGTTAAGATATTCGAGAGACCACAATAGTTTTTACTTATAAGTAATAACATGATCAATAGACAATTCAAATATATGGATATGTATAAGATTTGTCTAAATCAATTTAGTATTCCCCTCGGAAAACATATCTCTCCACCACTCAAGCCAGATAGAATTTGATACAATTTAGGTACTAAAACCTGAAACAGGTTCCAAATCTGATAATACATTTCTTGCTCTTGCTCATGTCACCATACATTCTTGTAGCAATTTTATTGAAATTAACATATTTCTCACCAAAGACAAGCGAGATATTTGTAACACAATATGTAACATCCGTAAACCAAAGAAGCGTGTTTTTCCTTGGGTGTCGAGCGACACCAAGGTGGGTGTCGATCGACACCGGTCCGAAATCCAAATTTCCGGTTTGACTTAAGTCGCTGGTTTTGGGTCGGTTAAGGGTGGAAACCCTCGTTTGCGATTTAAAAAGGGGCAGCCGTCGAGTTTTGTCCTGTAGTGGAGGCTGAAAACGAAAATCAGAGAAGGAGGTATGTTCTTGAGCGATTTTGGAGCTTTGGGTGGTGTTTGATTGCTGTTCTTCCTTGTTCATCTTCCTTTCCTCTCTTTCAATCCGAAATCAAGGTGAGTGCGTGACTGTGGGTCCTTAGTTCTCTAGATCTATGTTGGGATTGATTGTTTGATGTGTTATTGAGTTTTTTTTTTGATGTTTATGTGATGATTGTTGAGTTTAATCATGGTTGGATTGATAATTGAGTTGATTTCGTGTTTACAGTGTTATTTCATCGCGTTCGGATTCACCCTGTAAATCGGGTGTCGAGCGACACCAAGCGGGTGTCGGTCGACACCGAGAATCGGTTTGGGTTGGTTATCCGAATTAAATCAATTGTGATTGGAAAAATAAATGGGTTAACTCAGTTCAATAGAATCAATTGATTTAAATGGTTAATTTGTTTGGTTTAATTAATTATTTTTGGATTAATAATTAATTAATATTATTATTTAATTTTGAGATACGAGTTGAAACAACCAAGCTTTTTTTTTTTTATAATTAAATCAACACTAGCGGAAGTCTTAAAACCAATAAATAAATAATATTCAAATCAACAATATTCAGCGGAAACAAATAAAATGAATAAATAAATCTAACAACTTAGATAGTTCAATAAAACATAAAAGTCCTTATCCTCTTCTTCGGCCTAGATTCCGCGATCACACTTTAATTTTACCTGCATCACATTGGAATAGAGAAGCGTAAGTATTATCACAAATACTTAGTGAGACGATCATTCTGCATACAGGGTCATTTCTAGACAATTTAACAACAATTTAAATAATTACCACAATTAATACATATTTTCTCATACTTAAACCATTTCCAAATAATTATTAAATAATTCTCATAATTAAATAATAATTTAAATTAATTATTAAACCAAAAATAATTAATTAAACCGTACCAATTAACCACTTAAATCAATTAAATCCATTAAATTAAACCGGATTAAACCATTTAATTTTAATTATATTTAAATTTTAACTGGATAACCAACCCAAACCGATTTCCCGTGTCGATCGACACCCGCTTGGTGTCGATCGACACTAACAACTTTGGTGTCGACTGACACCAGATTAGTGTCGCTCGACACCCGATTCTCTGGGCAAATCCGAAAGCAATGAACAACACAATAAACACAGAATCATCACAAATATCACCCAAGACATGATCAAACACCACAATCAACACATAAACTCACGAAAATCACAGAAACTCATCTATCCATCAAACTCACACACAGATCTAGAGAATCACGGACTCACGACACTAATTTAGATATTTCCACTGTCGTGGCTCCGACCCCTATGTTGATCTATCTAATCGCTAAACTTTCGGAATGTCCTTAGATAATCAAGCAAGCATTAATTCGGTCAAGTCTCAATTGTTCACAACCTCTAGTAAATCAACTTTCGCAGTCTAAGAGAAGTTGCCCACCAAATACTAGTTCAGGCGAATGATTCATCACTTTCGTGGCTCAAATCTACCTATGATCATATGTTGATTGGCCAGATCAACACCAAACAATGAACACAAGCAAAGGTGAAAAGTATATGTAAAACCCTAATTCTATGGTTCGATTATCAAGCAAGCATGAACACTATCATTTGATTTCCTATCACTTAACAAGGTAACTACTCAGACATAGAGAAGGAAGTCGAACTCATATTCATAAGAACAGAGATTCGAAATCCCCTCTTGAAGGAGACAAAGGAAGAAAGTAAAAACTAGAAGAACTTGTATGAATGATAAGTAAAATAATATGTTTTGTTTCTCTCTATGTGGCTCTCTCTTTTACAAGGCTAAAAAGATGTATTTATAATGCTTCAGATGTTGAAGGGCGACTTGACCTAGGTCTTGGTCGAAATATAAGAGGCGGCGCGAAATTGGGCTTGAAAACGCGCAAAACGGGCTTCGGAAGCGAGTCGGGTCGATCGGTCGTCGGTCGAACGGGATAGTCGGGGCGGTCGAGCGGCACGATCGGACGAGTATCGGGTTATGAAGGAAAGTCGGGTCGGACGAGGGCCTTAAAGCTCCTGTCCGACCGGTCTCGGTCGAGCGGCTTTGTTGTCGTCCGGATGATGAGGATCAGTCCGTCTGACACTCTTCACTAGAATGATCATATCTTCCATTCTACATGGCCAAATTGCATGATTCCAATTGTGTTGGAAAGCTAACTCTCGTAGGCATCGCGGCGAACTGACTTTGGTGAATTTCATTGAGTAGAATGTTTTTTAGCTCCTTCCAAAGTTGATGCTAGTGCATGAAGCTGCTTTGAGGACATTTTCCTTTGTTTTGCTCCAAAATGCATCTTTTGACCTGAAATGACTCTTGGCACTATATATCCATAAAAACTACCTTTTAAAGTAAGAAATCACGGTAAAACCATGCATAAAGTATATAAAAGCGATGTAAAAAGTTTATAAAATAGAGGTATATCAAGGACCTCTTGAGAAAAGGGTTCATTCGGCCGAGTGTTTCACCGTGGAGAGCACCGGTGTTGTTTGTGAAGAAGAAGGATGGCAGTTTCTGGTTATGCATCGATTATCGGGGACTTAACCGAGTCACTGTAAAGAACAGGTATCCACTCCCGAGGATTGATGAGTTGTTGGATCAGTTGAGGGGTGCTACTTGGTTCTCCAAGATTGACTTGGCATCGGGTTATCATCAGATTCTGATAGATGAGGCAGATGTTCGCAAGACGGCGTTCAGGACGAGGTATGGGCACTTTGAGTTTGTAGTCATGCCGTTCGGGTTGACTAATGCGCTGACAGCGTTTATGAGATTGATGAACGACGTGTTCAGGGAGTTTTTGGACGTGTTCGTTATCATTTTCATTGATGACATTTTGGTATATTCGAGGAGTCCAGAGGAGCATGCGACCCATCTGAGGCTTGTTTTGGAGAAGCTTCGGGAGCATAAGCTGTATGCTAAGTTGAGCAAGTGCAGCTTTTGGCAGAGAGAGAGATGGGATTTCTTGGCCACATTGTTTCTGCAGAGGGAGTTTCTGTGGATCCGGCTAAGATTAAAGCTATCAGAGATTGGCCTAGACCGAGTAGTGCTACCGAGATCAAGAGTTTTCTGGGTTTAGCAGGCTATTACAGGAGGTTTGTCAAGGGCTTTGTGAGTATGTCTCAGCCGATGACGAGGTTGACTGGCAAGGATGTGCCGTTCGTATGGTCACCGGAGTGCGAGGAGAGCTTTGGGAAGCTCAAGGAGATGTTGACTAGTACACCAGTGTTGGCATTACCTGATCCGGAGAAGCCTTATGTGGTGTATACAGATGCTTCAGGTGTTGGTTTGGGTTGTGTCTTGATGCAGGAGGGCAAAGTGATTGCCTATGCTTCGAGACAGTTGCAGGGCAGTGAGTGCAACCGCCTTACACATGATCTTGAGTTGGGAGGGGTGGTCTTCGCTCTCAAGATTTGGAGGTCTTATATTTATGGTGGTGCAGTGCAGATCTTTACAGATCACAAGAGTTTGCAGCACATCTTTACTCAGCCTTTGCTGAATGCGAGGCAGACGCGTTGGGTGGAGTTTATGGCAAATTATGATATGGATATTGTCTATCATCCAGGCAAGGCCAACTTGGTGGAAGATGGGTTGAGTCGATAGAGAGTTGATTCAGCTAGAGAGCAGGATGTGGAGGCTTTGGTCAGCGAGATTAGTACATTGCGTCTTTGTGCTATTTCAGAGGAGCCTTTGGGTTTGGAGGCAGCTGATCAGGCAGACTTACTCAGTAGGATATGAGTGGCTCAGCAGGATGATCAGGGTTTGATTGATGCATCGCGGGCAGCTGGTTCTGGGTATCAGGTCTCGGCGAACGGGACGATTTTGGTTCGTGGGCGGGTTTGTGTGCCCAAGGTTGAGGAGTTGAGACGGGAGGTCTTGAGAGAGGCTCATGCGAGCAAGTTTTCGATTCATCTGGGTGCGACCAAGATGTACCGTGACCTCAAACGGTATTATCACTGGGTCGAGATGAAGAGAGATGTGGCAGATTGGGTTGCAAGGTGCAACACATGTTCATTGGTCAAGGCAGAGCATCAGGTTCCAGGTGGACTTTTGCAGAGCTTACCCATTCCAGAGTGGAAGTGGGATATGACACGATGGATTTTGTGGGATTACCTATCTCACAGACATTTGATGCGATTTAGGTCATTGTGGATCGTTTGACCAAGTCCGCGCATTTCTTGGCCATCAAGAAGACAGATGGAGCTGCTGTTTTGGCTAGAAAGTTTGTGCGAGAGATTGTGAGGCTGCATGGTGTACCAGCCAGCATTGTGTCGGATAGGGATCCGAAATTTGGCTCCGAGTTTTGGAGGGCATTTCAGAAAGAGATGGGCACTGAAACAACCAAGCTCTTTTTTTTTAATAATAATTAAATAGCCCAGATTAATATTCCCATAAATATTAATCATCAACAGATCTCAATAATGCGGAAGTTCTGAAATAAATAATCTAATAAATAATTAGTCAATTCAACCAACAATATTCAATTTCAGAAATATGATAAATCTAGCAACCTAACACCAGGTTCGCATAAATAATTTAGAACATTAAGCTCAACAACTAAAACACTGTAACATCCGCGAACCAGAAAGTTGTGTTTGAGTTGGTATCGGACGACATTAGGGATTCGGGAGTCGATTACATACGCTCTTTGAGGTGCGAATCGAGGATTGACTGTACATGTTCTTGTTTGATTGTTGTACAGTTGGTTTAAGGTTCATTTATCTCGAAGAAAATGTGTGAAAAGCTTCTGAATGCTTAGTGTCGATCGACACCAAAGGGAGCAGAGGAGCATGCGACGCATTTGAGGCTTGTCTTGGAGAAGCTTCGGGAGCAGAAGTTGTTCGCTAAGTTGAGCAAGTGCAGCTTTTGGCAGAGAGAAATGGGGTTTCTTGGCCATATTGTTTTTGCAGAGGGAGTTTCTGTGGATCCGGCTAAGATTGAGGCTATCAGAGATTGGCCTAGACCGAGTAGTGCTACCGAGATCAGGAGTTTTCTGGGTTTAGCAGGCTACTACAGGAGATTCGTCAAGGGGTTTGCGAGTATGTCTCAGCCGATGACGAGGTTGACTGGCAAGGATGTGCCGTTTGTGTGGTCGCATGAGTGCGAAGAGAGCTTTGGGAAGCTCAAGGAGATGTTGACTAGTACACCAGTGTTGGCATTACCAGATCCGGGGAAGCCATATGTAGTGTACACAGATGCTTCAGGAGTTGGACTTGGTTGTGTTTTGATGCAGGAGGGCAGAGGGATTGCCTATGCTTCGAGGCAGTTGCAGGGCAGTGAGCGCAACCGTCCTACACATGATCTTGAGTTGGGAGCAGTGGTTTTTGCGCTCAAGATTTGGAGGTCTTATCTTTATGGTGGTAGAGTGCAGATCTTTACAGATCACAAGAGTCTACAGCATATCTTTACTCAGCCTTTGCTGAATGCGAGGTAGACGCGTTGGGTGGAGTTTCTGGCAGACTATGACCTGGATATTGTATATCATCCGGGCAAGGCCAATTTGGTGGCAGTTGCTTTGAGTCGACGGAGGGTTGATTCAGATAGAGAGCGTGGTGTTGAGGCGTTGGTCAGCGAGATTAGTACATTGCGGCTGTGTGCTATTTCAGAGGAGCCTTTGGGTTTAGAGGCATCTGATCAGGCAGACTTACTCAGTAGGATCAGAGTGGCGCAGCAGAGTGATCAGGGTTTGATCGATGCTTCGCAGGCAGTTGGTTCTGAGTATCAGGTCTCTTCGAATGGGACTATTTTGGTTCGTGGGCGAGTTTGTGTGCCCAAAGATGTGGAGTTGAGGCAGGAGGTTTTGAGAGAGGCTCATTCGAGCAAGTTTTCGATTCATCCGGGTGCGACCAAAATGTACCGTGACCTCAAACGGTATTATCATTGGGTTGGGATGAAGAGAGATGTGGCAGATTGGGTTGCGAGGTGCAACACTTGTTCTTTGGTCAAGGCAGAGCATCAGGTGCCTAGTGGTCTTTTGCAGAGTTTGCCCATTCCAGAGTGGAAGTGGGACATGATCACTATGGATTTTGTAGTGGGATTGCCTATCTCACGGACCTTCGATGCTATTTGGGTCATTGTGGATCGCTTGACCAAGTCAGCACATTTCTTGGCCATCAAAAAGACAGATGGAGCGGCTGTCTTGGCTAGGAAGTTTGTGCGAGAGATTGTGAGGCTGCATGGAGTGCCAGCCAGTATCGTGTCAGATAGAGATCCGAGGTTTGCTTCAGACATCTGGAGGGCGTTTCAGACTGAGATGGGCACTAAGGTGCATATGAGTACAGCGTATCATCCGCAGACAGATGGGCAGTCAGAGAGGACTATTCAGACTTCGGAGGATCTGCTTAGGATGTGTGTACTGGATTGGGGTGGTCATTGGGCTGATCATCTGTGTTTGGCAGAGTTTGCTTATAACAACAGTTTTCAGTCTAGTATTGGCATGGCTCCTTATGAGGCTTTGTATGGGAGGCCATGCAGGACACCGTTATGCTGGACCCAAGTGGGGGAGCGCAGCATGTTTGGAGCTACTTTTGTTCAGGAGATGACGGAGAAGATCCGTGTCTTGATGTTGAACATGAAGGAGGCTCAGGATAGACAGAGGAGTTACGAAAATAGGCGGCGACGTGAGCTTTAGTTTCAGGTGGGAGATAGAGTTTATCTCAAGATGGCTATATTAAGGGGCCCTAACAGGTCCATAGCAGAGAACATGCTCAGTCCGCGTTTTATGGGTCCGTTTCCAGTGGTGGAGCGAGTTGGACCAGTGGCTTATCGGTTGGAGTTGCCACCGATTATGAGCGCCTTTCATAAGGTGTTTCATGTGTCTATGTTGAGGAGGTGTTTGCATCCTTCAGAGGAGTTAGTGGCAGAGATTCCAGAGGATCTTCAGCCAGACATGACAGTTCCGGCAGTTCCTGTGAGGATTCTTGAGAGGAGAGTCAAGGTTCTGCGGAACAAGAGGGTGCCATTGTTGAGAGTCTTATGGGACTGTAGTGGCACAGAGGAGCAGACTTGGGAGCCAGAGGCAAAGATGAAGCTGAAGTTCGGAAAGTGGTTCGACAAGCAGGCTGTGGAGTGAGCTTCTTCATCTTTGTGGTTCTAGTCTTGTTTTTGGTTTTTGTTGTTGTTGGTTATGGATTTATGTATTTTCGTTTTCGTTGTACGATATACATTTTTGGAGTTATATGAGATGGAGTTTTGCCTCATATTTTGGTTTCGCGTTTTGGATGTTACTAGTTTCCTTGGCCGGTGGGGTCATTGAAAGTTTTTAGTCATATGTTGGTACGCGTTTCAGTGTTATTACTCGTTTTATCTAGAGGCGGTGGGCCTTTAGAGTAGACGGTGGGTCTACTTTTGTTGGGACGGTGGGTGCCCGGCAGACTTATATTGGGGGTCGCTACCTCGATATGGGTTGTTTTCGTGACGGTGGGTCACGGTTTGGATACTGTGGCGGTGGGCCGCAGTATGGATATTGTGGCGGTGGGCCGAAATATAGATATCTTGACGTGGGTTACGGTATTGAGAGTAATAATATCTTGGAAACATGCGTATAACATAGGACTGAAAATGTGAGTTTTGAGGTCTTGGAGAGACGTTTGTGTTGGGATTCGAGGACGAATCCAGTTTAGTGGGGGAGAATTGTAACATCCGCGAACCAGAAAGTTGTGTTTGAGTTGGTATCGGACGACATTAGGGAGTCGGGAGTTGATTACATACGCTCTTTGAGGTGCGAATCGAGGATTGACTGTACATGTTCTTGTTTGATTGTTGTACAGTTGGTTTAAGGTTCATTTATCTCGAAGAAAATGTGTGAAAAGTTTCTGAATGCTTAGTGTCGATCGACACCAAAGGGTGTGTCGATCGACACCGGTTTGAGAAATCAATTCCGGTTTAAGTCGATTGCGCGTTCGATTGTGGTTTGAACTGGTACGGTCGAGGTGTGTCGAGCGACACCAAGGAAGGGTGTCGATCGACACCTGTTATTGGGAAATCAACCGGTTCGATTCAAGTCGGCTGGTTTTGTTCGGTTTGTGGCAAGGGAAGCCCTATGTCGCTATTTAAAAACCTGTAGCCGCGAGAGAGGCTCATTTTTCGAGGCAGAGGCGTTTTTGAGAGAAAGAGGTGATTTCCAGAGAGTTTTTGGAGTTGGGAGGCTTGATTTGTGGCTGTTCTTCGTTGTTTCATCTCTTCTCCTTCCTTTCAATCCGTTCTAAGGTGAGTGCGTGACTGTAGGTCCGTTAGCATTGGAGATTGTTTGATTTCGGTTTGGTTATTGAGTTTTTCGAGTTGTTCTTGAGTATGATTGAGTTATATTGTTGTTTGATCGATGTGGGGGTTGAATCCCACGATTTTGTATGTTTTGTGCGATTTTAGTTGTTATTGGTGTCTGGGCGTCGAGTTGGTGTCGACCGACACTCGATGGGTGTCGATCGACACTCAGAAGGCTGGCGTCGATCGACGCCATAGAGGTGTCGGTCGACACCGACCTGGGTGTCAGGAAACGTGGGTATTTCCTGACAGGGACTTGTTATTGTTGAGCATTGTTCTTGTTGTGGATTATTGTTGATTATTGTGATGTATTGTCTAGTGTTTGACGTACTTGGCCTGTTGATGGGGATTAAACTTTTCCCAATTTCTACCCCTTTTCTGCAAGTGCACAGATCGAGAGTAGCAACGGGTATATCGAACACAAGGACCAGTTAGTGCACTACAAGGTATGAGATTGAGATTTAGCTAGGAAAGCAATATGAGTTTGGTTGTTGTCACGTTGAAAGCAAGTAAAGGAAGCAAGTAAACAAAGGAAATAGAGTTGTAAATCAATGGATGGAAAGCGCTAAGCAATAGGATAATCTCGGGATGAGTGATCCAAGCAAGCAAGTTCTATTTGTTAGGGATTTAAGAATGTGTACCACCTAGAACTCAAGACACTAATTTAGATCTTTCCACTTCCGTGGCTCCGACCCCTATGTTGATCTATCTAATCGCTAAACTTTTGGTATGTCCTTAGATAATCAAACAAGCATTAATTCGATCGAGTCTCAATTGTTCACAACCTCTAGTAAATCAACTTCCGCAGTCTAAGAGAGATTGCCCACCAAATACTAGTTCAGGCGAATGATTCATCACTTTCGTGGCTCAAATCTACCTAGGATCATATGTTGATTGGCCAGATCAACACCAAGCAATGAACACAAGCAAAGGTGAAGAGTTTATGTAAACCCTAATTCTATATATCGATTATCAAGCAAGCATGAACACTATCCTTTGATTTCCTATCACTTAACAAGGTAACTACTCAGACATAGAGAAGGAAATCGAATTCATGTTCATAAGAACAGAGATCCGAGATCCTCTCTTGAAGGAGACAATGAAAGAAAAGCAAAAACTATAAGAACTTTTATTGAATAATATTTTGTATCTCTATGTGTGGCTCTCTTCTTTTACAAGGCTAAAAATATGTATTTATAATGCTTCAGAAGTTGAAGGACGGCTTGACCTAGGTCTTGGTCGAAACATAAGAGGCAGTGTAAGTTTGGGCTTGAAAACGTGCAAAACGGGCTTCGGAAACGAGCCGGGTCGAGCGAGGCGTGTCGCGGTCGAGCGGGGCGGTCGACCGGTCGGTCGGGCTGGTGCTCGGGTCGAGCTGGCGGTCGAACGGTCGCACGGGATGATGGTCGGGCGCGCACGGGATGCTGGAAGGATGTCGGGTCGGACGGGAGCCTTGGAGGCCCTGTCCGACCGGCTCGGTCGACCGGATGGGTCGTGGACTTGAAGGAAGGTCGGGTCGGACGGGAGCCTTGGAGGCCCTGTCCGACCGGTTCGGTCGAGCGGTTGGTGTAGACGTCCGGTTTTCGGCTGATTTGATACTCTTCACTAAAACGATCATATCTCCCATTCTACGTGGCCAAATTGCATGATTCCAATTGCGTTGTAAAGCTAACTCATGTAGGCATCGCGGCGAACTTGTTTGGGTGAAATCCATTGAGTAGAATGTTTTTGGGGCTCCTCCAAAGTAAATGATAGTGCATGAAGCTGCTTTGAGGACCTTTGCCTTTGTTTTGCTCCAAATTGCATCTTTTGACCTGAAATGACTCTTGGCACTATATATGCATAAAAAATACCTTTTAAAGCAAAAAGCCACGGTAAAACCATGCAAAAAGTATATAAAAACGATGTAAAAAGGGTGTAAAATAGAGGTATATCAACTCCCCCATACTTAGATCTTTGCTTGTCCCCAAGCAAATAGAATCCAAATCGGAGAAAGAGGTTTGAAAACATGAAAACTCACTTATCCTTTGGCACTTGTATCTTCCATTGCTCTGCTTTCACTTGGAGCAAAACTAACTTTGAATCTAGCCTTCCCGTACTGACCTTAAGCTTAGCGAACCATACCGGACCCAACAAATCTCATCCAGCACTCCAAACTTTCCATTGTCAACTCCTTACAGTATTTAAAACGTGCGGTCTCTATCAAGGGAGTATTGATCACAGAGCATTGACTCTTACCCATCCAAGTGTTTGCCAAGACAGTCCTTTTTAGCACATCCAGTTCCATTCCTCTCTCTTTCTCTCTTTTGTTTTGAAGGATCGATCTTTCCCTACTTTTCTAGGGTATCATTTTATTTTTTCTATCGATCCTTCTTCCCTTTGAATCTTTTCTTTTCTGGGTGCAGACGTATGCATTCCTCTTGCTTACACGTTTTCCTTGTGCTTAAAAGCTTTTGATTTTCATTTTGCAGATGAGAGAGAGGTGGACTGTATCTTTGGTGGACATGTCTCAACTAGACCGGGATGAGGAATCGGCTCATATGTATCTCAAGCCCCTTGACAAGAAAAATTAAAAGTTCAATTAGGTGGTGGAGTTGACTTTAGATTGTCCGGGTACCTTAGAAATCTTGCCAAATCAGTAGGTCGATCCACCCTCAGAGGTTCCGTTGGGCATTGTTCGGTGTCAATATTCGCCTTTGTGATCACAAGAGCTTTGGCATGCTATGGTAAGCTCCTAGGATAGATCATAGTTTCCTAACTTATTTTTGACTCAATAAAACAGAATTTTTGAAAAAGGTTGATAAGAGAAATAGATATAAGATGAAGACAAGACATGAACAAACGCATTAGTACCGACAATCCCCCCAGACTTAACTTGCACCGTCCCGGTGAAAGCAAATCCGATTAAGGGAGGTAAAAGAGAAAGGTAATAAGGCGTTTGTGAATGAGAGGAAAGATGTAACCTGATATGGTATTAGAAACCGAAGAATGGTGTGATGGATGATATGTCCAGCTACTATGTTGCTCCATAATGTGGATGAGATCCCGGCTGAGATGGTCAAGTGCTGTTGCGCACCAGCAATGAGCTTTAAGGGCCGCCTGAGTGTAGGTGAATTAGGATCATCATGTGGTAGAACAGCAAGTAGGCGTGGGATGTGATGTGGTATGGGATGAAAGTGAGGTGGGATGGTATGCAAGTGAGGTGGGATGGTATGCAAGTGAGGTGGGATGGTATGCAAGTGAGGTGGGATGGTATGCGAATGAGGTGGGATGGTATGCGAATGAGGTGAGATGGTATGCAAGTGAGGTGGGATGGTGGGTCGGCAAGAGGGGACACGGTCGATCGGGCGAGGCACCGGTCGACCGTCTTGGTCGTCCCGACCATGGTGAATGCTGCATTCTTGTTTCCTTAGGTTTCTTCCTGCTTCTTTCATGCTGGATTCTCAAATTTCTGTATCCAAAACTTCAAAACAAAACTATTAAATGAAAACAAAGATTGAAAAGGGATAGAAAAGACCTTATGGGTTGCCTCCCATACAGCGCTTGTTTATGGTCTTTAGCTTGACCGTTTGGCTCTTCTAAGAAGAAGTTGAAAGACATGGCCTGAGACAAAGCCTGTTTGTGCGTGTCCCATCACGTCCTTGTGGATGATCAGGTGGTTCATGAGGAGATATGAACCGAGAATGCTTGGTAGAAGTGAAAACGGGGACGGCATCATAGAAAACAGATTTGTTGACATTGGCAAGAGAGATGCGGCGGTTTGGCCAATCCATAATGGCTCCAGCAGTTGCCAAGAATGATCTTCCAAGTATAATAGGCATGTCACTTCCTCCTTTGATATTCATTATATGAAAATCCACCGGTATCTTTGTATCTCCAATTTCGAGCAAGATATCATAGACAACACCTCTAGGTTGTGCAATGGTGAGATCAGCAAGTCCAATGCTGATTTGAGAAGGTTGTAGGCGTGTGATCCCAAGGAGTTTGGCAGTGTGTGTGGGCATCAGGTTTATGCATGAACCAGAATCACAAATGTAGCTATCAAAGTATCTTCCATTGATTGTGCAGGGAATGGTAAACTGTCCTGGGTCTTCTACCTTGTAGAGGGTTCGGAAAGATGGTTGCTTCTTTGCTTTCTCAAATAGCTCCTGAATCTCTTCTGGGGTCTCTTTGCAGTTGTGGAAGAAGTTGGTGAGTGGGTGGTTCTTCCAAGCCTCATGAAAGGTCATGCTTGCTGGAAGTGTTTGGACAAAGCGGTTGAATTCAGCTAGCTTCTCTCGGGAGATGGGGTTGCTGTACCACTTGGGAGGAGGTGTAGAGGGCGGAGATGGGGGTAGGGTTGCTGCATAAGATGACATAGAGAGGCGGGCTCGCCTAAAGAGTTGCTTAATCTCATCCTTGGTTTCTTTGCTACTAAAGAAAAATTCAACCAAATCATGGTTGTTCCAAGCTTCTTCAAAGGGGACATAGAATGCTATGGACTTCACCTTCTTGTTAAATTCCTTGAGCTTCTCTGGGCTTATCTTAGTAGGGTCAATGGGTTCATATTGGAATGAATCCTCTGGTTCATCCAAGGTGATTTTCTTTCTTGAAATGCCGGTGATTCTAGGAAGGGCGAGTGTGCGAGCTGGAGGTGGAGAGAATCGCGGGTCAGGTTGCTGTGGACTAGTTTCACTTCCTCTAGAGCTTGCATTGCTGTTAAAACTCTGTTGTTCTTCTTCATCATCTTCATAGTCTTCCTCATACTCTTGATCTTCTTTTCTTACAAGATGTGATGAGTTTTCCTTGGAGATTGCTGTGATGACATTGCAAGGGAAAGGAGGTGGTTTGGGTGTGGGGCTTCTTTCTCTCTGGTTCTTAGAGAAAAGAGATCCTTCTACAACTGACAGCCGGTTATAGATGATTCCAAGATGTTTGCAATTATCATCATTGAAGCTATTGGCATCAATGCTCTTGCTGAGTAGCTCGTGGTGTTTTGCAGCAACATCTAGCTTGACAAGGTTGAGTGATCGATCATGGTCTTCCTTGAGTTGCTTGATATCTTTGTCAAGCTTGATAACTTGGTTAAAAAGAACATCCATCTTTTCTCCAAGGGTGAGATGAACATATTCAATCTTCTTCTCCATCTCTCTTGTACTTGTGACTTGATAGTCAAGGTACTCTTGTAGCATCTCTTCAAGCTTGGTTAGGTGTGGGTTGTGGGGTAATCCTTCTGTGGCTTGGGGTAGCTGCTCAATGTGCGGTGGAGGTTGGTGGTTTCTATAGGGCGGGTGGTAGGGTTTGAGTAGCGGCACATAGGGTTGTCCACGGGCAAACTTGTTAAGGAAAGCTTCCTTGTATCTTCTCCATGTCTTGAAATCGTGTTGGGCAGAAAATCTAACCCACTCTTGAGCTCGGCCAGCTAGGGATGTTTGGAACAAGCTGATCTTCTTTGGGTTTTCTCCCAAACCATAGTAATCACAGAGATTTTCGAAATTCTCAACATGTTCTTGAGCACACTCCGATATGAAGTCATGGAAAGGATCTCTTACTACATACTTGATCAGGTCGCCATTGATGGACTCCGGTGGTAAGGAGGCATCATCTTCTTCTTCATAGGATTGGTTGTGGTGAGGGTAAGAGTTTTGGTTATACTTGGATTTGAAAGGTGGGTTCCTGCTGAACCTCTTCAAGAAAGCTTCTCTGCAGTCTAACCAAGTGTTGATTTGAAAAGGAGGAGAGTATTGCGCCCACTCAAGAGCTCTCCCAGCTAAGGACATGCTAAACAGCATTAGTTTCTTCTCAAAATCGAAAACTCCATAAGAATCACAAAGACCTTCGAAGTGATCAATGTGTTCTAGTGCATACTCATTGTAGAGATCATGGAATTTGTCTCTCTTCACAAACTCAATCAGCTCTGGATCTATTTCTTCTTCTGGTGAGGCTAGAAGGTGTTCTTCTCTTTCATAGTAGGCTTGGCTAGACGTCTCCAGTTCGGCCGCATTAGGGTAGGGGAGAAGGTTCTTCTTGGTGTTCAAGGGTGCTAGTCCGGGAGGACTACTGCGAGAATCCCATGAAGGTGAAATAGCTGGAGGGTTTGACATCCTCTTCTCTGTTGGACTGTCTCTAGGAGGAGATATGTGGCGTATAGGAATCGCCCTTATAGGACTAGGATTTCTCAAATCCTCTTCCATCTAGGAGAAAAACTTAAAACCTGAAAAATCAAAAACAAAAAAGGAAAAACAAGATTAAATAACTTAAAACAGGGAAAACCTAGACTAGATCTCTTTCAAGAACTTGTAGGCACGATAATGGTCCCCGGCAACGGCGCCAAAAAGCTTGATGGGGATTAAACTTTTCCCAATTTCTACCCCTTTTCTGCAAGTGCACAGATCGAGAGTAGCAACGGGTATATCGAACACAAGGACCAGTTAGTGCACTACAAGGTATGAGATTGAGATTTAGCTAGGAAAACAATATGAGTTTGGTTGTTGTCACGTTGAAAGCAAGTAAAGGAAGCAAGTAAACAAAGCAAATAGAGTTGTAAATCAATGGATGGAAAGCGCTAAGCAATAGGATAATCTCGGGATGAGTGATTCAAGCAAGCAAGTTCGATTTGTTAGGGATTTAAGAATGTGTACCACCTAGAACTCAAGACACTAATTTAGATCTTTCCACTTCCGTGGCTCCGACCCCTATGTTGATCTATCTAATCGCTAAACTTTTGGTATGTCCTTAGATAATCAAACAAGCATTAATTCGATCGAGTCTCAATTGTTCACAACCTCTAGTAAATCAACTTCCGCAGTCTAAGAGAGATTGCCCACCAAATACTAGTTCAGGCGAATGATTCATCACTTTCGTGGCTCAAATCTACCTAGGATCATATGTTGATTGGCCAGATCAACACCAAGCAATGAACACAAGCAAAGGTGAAGAGTTTATGTAAACCCTAATTCTATATATCGATTATCAAGCAAGCATGAACACTATCCTTTGATTTCCTATCACTTAACAAGGTAACTACTCAGACATAGAGAAGGAAATCGAATTCATGTTCATAAGAACAGAGATCCGAGATCCTCTCTTGAAGGAGACAATGAAAGAAAAGCAAAAACTATAAGAACTTTTATTGAATAATATTTTGTATCTCTATGTGTGGCTCTCTTCTTTTACAAGGCTAAAAATATGTATTTATAATGCTTCAGAAGTTGAAGGGCGGCTTGACCTAGGTCTTGGTCGAAACATAAGAGGCGGTGTAAGTTTGGGCTTGAAAACGTGCAAAACGGGCTTCGGAAACGAGCCGGGTCGAGCGAGGCGTGTCGCGGTCGAGCGGGGCGGTCGACCGGTCGGTCGGGCTGGTGCTCGGGTCGAGCTGGTGCTCGGGTCGAGCTGGCGGTCGAACGGTCGCACGGGATGATGGTCGGGCGCGCACGGGATGGTGGAAGGATGTCGGGTCGGACGGGAGCCTTGGAGGCCCTGTCCGACCGGCTCGGTCGACCGGATGGGTCGTGGACTTGAAGGAAGGCCAGGTCGGACGGGAGCCTTGGAGGCCCTGTCCGACCGGTTCGGTCGAGCGGTTGGTGTAGACGTCCGGTTTTCGGCTGATTTGATACTCTTCACTAAAACGATCATATCTCCCATTCTACGTGGCCAAATTGCATGATTCCAATTGCGTTGTAAATCTAACTCATGTAGGCATCGCGGCGAACTGGTTTGGGTGAAATCCATTGAGTAGAATGTTTTTGGGGCTCCTCCAAAGTAAATGATAGTGCATGAAGCTGCTTTGAGGACCTTTGCCTTTGTTTTGCTCCAAATTGCATCTTTTGACCTGAAATGACTCTTGGCACTATATATGCATAAAAAATACCTTTTAAAGCAAAAAGCCACGGTAAAACCATGCAAAAAGTATATAAAAACGATGTAAAAAGGGTGTAAAATAGAGGTATATCACCTGTAGGCAGGATGATCCCCTCACTAAGTATTTATGATAATACTTACGCATCTATATTCCAATGTGATGCAGGTAACAGCAATGTTCTTCCGCGGAAAGAGACCGAGAGAAGAGGATGATGAGATTATGAATTTGATTCTGGCTTTATTGTTGTGGTTGACAAGGAATTCCTGATTTATAGGGTGTTAGTCTTTATTTTCATAATGTAGCAAACCTGGTGTTTAGGTTGCTAGAGTTTATTCTTTATTGGTTTATTGGTTATTGGTTATTTGTTGAACAATTATTTATGATTTAATATTATTGATTTCTTTCTGAGAACTTCCGCATTGATAATATTTATTTAAAAAAAAAGCTTGGTTGTTTCAAACACCCTATCATCCTTTCCTCGGCCCGATTCCGCGATCACGATTAGCCTTTACCTGCATCACATTACGAAAGAGATGCGTAAGTATTATCATAAATACTTAGTGAGTGGATCACTCCGCCTACATGCCAATTACGCAACTACTAGACAATACTCAAACAAATAAACGGTATAACCACAATGCTCAACAATATCTCAGCACAGCAATAACATCAATACTCGACGTTAACATCAATAAAACTGAACAACTCTCGCGCTGGAACAACAGTGTCGACCGACGCCCGAAGGGTGTCGCTCGACACACCTGCTTAGTGTCGACCGACACCCGAAAGGTGTCGCTCGACACAAGCCTCCTCGTGTCGCTCGACACCGATTCGAAGATCTGACACCCAGATCGACGAATCCGCCCAGAAACACGAAAAGCTCTACCACTAACGCAACAATTCGATCAAAACATGATTATCAACATGAACACAAAATGAATTCATCACAGACTCAATAAAACAGTCAAGCTTTAGAAATCACGGGCTTACGGTCACGCACTCACCTCGACAAGGATTGAAACAAAGGGAAAAAGGAGAGAACGATGAACACCAACGAAGAACACCTCAGAAACACACTAAATCGCTCTAGAAATCCAAGCTTTTCTCCCTCTCGCTTCCTCTCACGATTTCCTACCTCTTTCCCAAAAAGACTTGAAGAAAATACAGCTGAACACTTATACACGCGACTTAGGGCTTTCTTCCACTTAACCAGCGCTAAACCGGACAACTTAAATCGAACCGATCGATTTCCACATAACTGGTGTCGATCAACACCCTCCCTGGTGTCGGTCGACACTGCTCCACCAAAACGACAATTCACGCGACAAACCAATTAAACCGGAACCGAAACGCGATAACCGGTCGGTGTCGCCCGACACCACTTCCAAAACAACACTCGGTTCACAGATGTTACAGGCACTAAGGTGCATATGTACAACTTATCATCCACAGACAGATGGGCAGTCAGAGAGGACTATTCAGACTTTGGAGGATTTGCTGAAGATGTGTGTGTTGGATTGGGGTTGCCATTGGGCTGATCATCTGTGTTTGGCAGAGTTTACCTACAATAACAGTTTTCAGTCTAGTATTGGCATGGCTCCTTATGAGGCTTTGTATGGGAGGCCATGTAGGACACCCTTATGCTGGACCCAAGTGGGGGGAGCGCAGCATATATGGAGCTACCTTTGTTCAGGAAACGACGGAGAAGATCCGAGTTTTGAGGCTGAACATGAAGGAGGCTCAGGATAGGTAGAAGAGTTACGCTGATAGGCGGAGACGTGAGCTTGAGTTTCAGGTGGGAGATAGAGTGTATGTCAAAATGGCAATGTTGAGGGGCCCTAACTGGTCCATAGCAGAGAACACCCTCAGTCTGCGGTTTATGGGTCCGTTTCCGGTGGTGGAGCGAGTTGGACCAGTGGCATATCGGTTGGAGTTGCCACCGATTATGAGCGCCTTTCACAAGGTGTTTCATGTTTCGATGTTGCGGAGGTGTCTGCATCCTTCAGAGGAGCTAGTGGCTGAGATTCCAAAGTATCTTCAGCCAGATATGACAGTTCCGGCAGTTCCTGTGAGGATTCTTGAGAGGGGAGTCAAGGTTCTGCGGAACAAGAGGGTGCCATTGTTGAGAGTCTTGGGGGACTGTAGTGGTACAGAGGAAGAGACTTGGGAGCCAGATGCAAAGATGAAACTGAAGTTCAGGAATTGGTTCGACAAGCATGTCGTCGAGTGAGCTTCTTCGTCTTTGTGGTTCTAGTTGTGATAGCGTGGTGCTATGTTTTTGTTGTTGTTGTGATTTATGTATTTTCCTTTCGTTGTACGATATACATTTTTGAGTTATATGAGATAGAGTTTGCCTCATATTTTGTTTTGTGGTTTGGATGTTACAAGTGTGGCGATCAGTGGGTCGTGAGACAATTTATTCAGTTGTTATAGACGTTTCAGAATTTTTACTCTAGGGGCCGTGGTGTCCCCGAATAACTCTTACCAAGAGATAGTGTTCTCTGATAGACTTATATGTGGGGGTCGCTACCTCAGTATAACTGTTTGGGAGTGTTTACTTACTAGTGGCTAGTGTGTCGCGTAGTGAGTATCGAGGGGATAGTGTTCTCCTGCATGTCCTTTGGAGATAGTGTTTTCCAGCAGAGTATTGACTTAAGAGTAAAGATGTCTGGGAAACGTGTGTATGACTTAAGATTAGATGTGAGTCTCGGGGATCAGGTGTGGATCTCTAGTGTTTGGCCACGTGGGTCGAGTGTTCGGATTCGAGGTCGAATCCAGTTTACTGGGGGAGAATTGTAACATCCGTAACCAAACTATCGTTTCTGAGAAGCGGTGTCGACCGACACCAGGGGAGTGTCGCTCGACACCAATGGTTAAAATCGATTTCGGTTCGATTTGAGTTGCCGGTTATTGCTGGTTAAGTGGGAGAAACCCTATGTCGCCTTTATAAGTGTTGTGGCCATACTTTTTTTTTGGGGGGGGGGGGGTTTGCGACCTTGGGAAGAGAAAAGAGGCTGAGAAGAAGAAAAGGAGTGACTTTGGGGGGGGGGGGGGGGGGTTTGCGACTTTGCGGAAACTCCTATCCTTCTTCTTCACAAACAGAACTGGTGCTCCCCACGGTGAAACACTCGGTCGAATGAACCCTTTACTCAAAAAGTCCTCTAGCTGCTTCTTCAGCTCTGCCAACTCTGCTGGAGCCATCCTGTAAGGCGTCTTGGATATCGGCGCTGTCCCCGGCTCTAACTCAATCGTGAAAGGATCTGACCGCGAAGGTGGCAACCCCGTCAACGACTGAAAAACCTCTAGAAACTCTCGAACCACCCGAACATCCTCGAAAACCACCTCACCCCTGGACTCCGCCTTAGAGATCGTCGCCAGATAGGCCTCACAGCCTCGCTCAATCAACTGCTCTGCCTGAATCGCCGAGATCACTATGCTACGGAAGTCGGTCTCACACCCTGAAACACTAACCTCCCGCCATCCCGCTCAAAAACCACTCTGCCTCTGTAGCAATCTAGATGAACCCGGTAAAAAGATAACCAGTCCATCCCCAGAATGACGTCATCTAACTCCACCGGACTAATCACCAAATCCGCTGGCATCGACTGCCCCGCAATCTGAATATCAACGCCTCTAGCACGGCCCGAAGTAGCCAGGAAACCACCTCCAGCCACCTTGACCATGCCTGCACGCTCACCCGCGCTGCTCCGGATGCCACTACTCTCGGCCCACTCCGGAGTGATGAAGCAATTAGATGCTCCAGAATCGAATAAAACGTGTGACTGAACACCACCGACTAACAAGGTCCCTACACATTTAAAACTATGAGACCCTGCTAATCCCATCACAGGCAAAATACCGCAAACAAACAACTACCACAAATAACTTAGGGAATTTACGAAGTCTGAGTCAATAAATGTACCTGTGATCTGCCCGCCCTGACTCGACTGGCCAACCTCTGTAGAAGAGTAGACTCTCGGTCCCGGCCCCAACTGGCCCACTGGCTGAACCGCTGCCACCTGAGTCACTGGTCGAGCCGCTATCGGCTGGACCGCTGCCACTGTCAAACTCTGCATCGTGGGACACCTCGGCCTGATATGTCCCGGCTCTCCGCAATGGAAACACACCCTAGTATCCCTAGTATCCCGAGGCACCTCCTTCTTGGGACAACTAGACACTCGGTGCTCCAAACTGCCGCACCCATAACACGAACCACGAGGAAAACGGATGCCGGAAGAAACCTCCTCCCGACTCCTCTTCTGACCCTGTGCAGGTCTGCCACCCCTGCCAGAACCAGAACCAACACTCGAACTACGGCGCTGCTGCGACTGCTGCTGCGGACTCCAAGGATGGATAGCAGGAGCATCCGCAGACGACACCACTACCGGACCAGCCTGCTCACGAAGGTCCTCCTCAATAGAAGCTGCCAGCTCCACTAGCTCAGCTCTCACGGTATAGTCACGACCTCGGCACTGAGTCCTGATACTCGGACGAAGCCCCTGAAGGAACCTCTGCATAACACTGCGCTCGCCGCCTATACCGGGACCAGTATGCACCACTAGCCTGCTAAACTCCGCGTCGTACTCACGCACTGAACGGTCTCCCTGCGTCAAAGCGATAAACCGCAGATGAAGTCTATCTCGAGCCTCCTGAGGAAAGTACTTGGCGTCAAACTCCGCCACAAACTCGCCCCAAGTCCAGACAGCTTTCCTGCCCTGAACAGCCCGCCACCACAAATGCGCGTCACCACTCAGATAGTGGACCGCTAACTCAACCTGATACTCAACCGGACACCTGATCGACTGGAAGTTTCGCTCCACTCTCGATCTCCACTCATCGGCCACCTCTGGACCAACTCCGCCCTCAAAGAAAGGCGTCCCGATACGCTGCATCTGTCCCATCATCTCTAAGTAGGACGGATGACCAACCACCGCAGCTCCCTGCTGCCCAACAAAAGCCGCACCCGGCTGACCAAGCACTGCAGCACCCTGCTGCCCAACAAAAGCCGCACCCGGCTGACCATGCACTGCAGCACCCTGTTGCCCAAACACTGGCGCACCCTGCGGTACACCGGCCATCGGAGGAACACCCGGAGCCTGCTGAGGAACCACTGGCGGAAAACGTGCCAGCAACTGTGTCAGTAACCCCACAACCAGGTCATCTTAACCCTGAGCCGGAGCCGCACTCCCACCTGGGGCCGCTCCAACCCCCGCGCCACCACCGGCCTCACTCGCCGCTGAAACATACTGGGTCACCGACGCAGTCGCCACACTCGGCGCAACACTCTCGCCCGAATCCTCTGGCTCGCCATGACCCCGACCTCCACGACCTCTGCCACGGCCTCTACCGCGGCCTCCACCCCGGCCTCTACCTCTACCTCGAGCACCACCGTCCATCTCACTGTATGGAACAAAGAGGTGAGATACAAAACACGAAAACCAACAACGCAAACAAAACTCACCGCATAATCTCCTGAAGCCCGAAGAGGATGATACTACAACTATCAACCTAGCACGTCCTAAAACCGTCTAGGCTCTGATACAAAAATGAAACAACCAAGCTTTTTTTATTTTTTTTATTTAAACAATTCTAGCGGAAGTCTTAAAATAAATAATTCAATAAATCATAAATCCAATTCAACAACAGAAGTCAAAAATCAAATAAATCAAATGAATCAAATATCAAATAATTCTAACAACTTAAGCAAAAGGAATAAAACATAAATCCTATCATCCTCTTCTTCGGCCTTGATTCCGCGCTTAAACATTTCTACCACCTGCATCACAGGAAAGGAGATGCGTAAGTATTATCAAAAATACTTAGTGAGACGATCACTCTGCCCACGGGCCAATTACGCAATTTCCAGATAATTAAAGTCTTTTAAATAATTTCCACATTTATTAAATATTTTTTCACCATTAAAATAATTCCAAATAATTATTAAATAATTCTCATAATTAAATAATAATCTTAATTAATTGTTAATCCGAAAATAATTAATTAAATCAAACCAATTAACCATTAAAACCAATTAAATACATTAAACCGGATTAAACCATTTTAATTCAATTTCCAATCAATTAACCATTCCAATTCGCTCAAACCGGTTAACCACTCTGAACCAACATTGGTGTCGATCGACACCCGCTCGACAGAGCGATACCAAGAGCAATGAATCACGCAGAAACACAGAAATAACACAATAATCAATCCAAACACGATTCAACACCACAATCAGCACGAAACCATCACATAACTCAAGAACAACAACCAAAATCAACAATCCATTCATCTAACATCCTAAATCCGGAAATCCCTAACCCACAGTCACGCACTCACCTTGGATTTGGATTGAAAGGGAGGAAAGGAAGATGAACAGGGAAGAACAGCAATCAACACCTCACAAAACTTCACAATCTCCTCCAAAATCGCCTCTAGAAGTTCTCTGCCTCGAAATATGAGCTGCAAAACGCGGCCAGCCCTTTTTATTTCGAGTCTTAGGGTTTTCCAACCCAAACCACGCGAACCGAACAAAATAGAAACAAACCGAAATTTTGCGATTTGGCCGGTGTCGATCGACACCAGGCAAAAACTCCACTTCTTGGTTTACGGATGTTACAACTCTCCCCCACTAAACTGGATTCGACCTCGAATCCTAACTCAAACACATCTCGCAAGACAAAAAAAATCCGACCTCGCAAGGTCACAACACTGGAGATCCTCACCTGATCTTCGAGACTCACACTCAATCTTATGTATACGCACGTTCCAAGACATTTTTCTCTTAACTCATTATCCACAACACTTATATTGGGGCCACGGCTCCCTAATAAGTCTAAACCAAAACTACTTTTATTGGGGCCACGGCTCCCAAACAAGTCTGCAACTACCCAAACTGGGGCCACGGCCTCCCAGATGGGCCTGCCATCGCCTATACCGAAGCCACGGCACTCGGATAAGCTACTCACACTGAAGCCACGGCACTCAGGTAAGTCTGCCAGAGAACAAAAAGTCTCCCAAAATGTAATGAGTTATTCAGGACCGCAGCCCTTAGAGAAAAATTCTTAAACGCCTATAACCAAAAGATTGAAACGTCTCACGACCCAACTGGTCAACAAGCGTAACATCCAAGACAACATTAAAATAACTCAGATAATGAGGCAAAAACTCCATCTCATAAATCTCAAAAAAGTATGTCTTACAACGTAAACGAAAACAACAACAACAAAAGCTCGCAAGCTAAACCAAAAACAAAGCCACAAAGACGAAAGAAGCTCACTCCACACTCTGCTTGTCGAACCACTTCATGAACTTCAACTTCATCTTTGCCTCTGGCTCCCAAGTCTCCTCCTCAATACCGCCACAAGTCCACAAAACTCTTAATAACGGTATTCTCTTGTTCCGCAGAATCTTGACTCTCCTCTCAAGAATCCTCACAGGCACTGCCGGAACTGTCAAATCTGGCTGAAGATCCTCTGGAATCTGAGCCACTATCTCCTCAGAAGGATGAAGACACTTCCTCAGCATCGACACATGAAACACCTTGTAAAAGACTCTCATAATCGGAGGTAACTCCAATCTGTACGCCAACGGTCCCACTCGCTCCACAACTGGAAACGGACCCATAAAACGCGGACTCAGCTTGTTCTCTGCGATGGATCTGTTAGGCCCCCTCAACATCGCCATCTTGAGATACACTCTATCTCCAACCTGAAACTCAAGCTCTCGTCTGCGTCCATCTGCGTAACTCTTCTGTCTATCCTGAGCTTCCTTCATGTTCAGTCGCACAATACGAACCTTGTCAGTCGTCTCCTGAACATAAGTAGCTCCATAAATGCTGCGCTCCCCCACTTGGGTCCAGTATAAGGGTGTCCTACATGGCCTCCCATACAAAGCCTCAAAAGGAGCCATGCCAATACTCGCCTGGAAGCTGTTGTTGTAAGCAAACTTAACCAAGCTCAAATGATCCGCCCAATGACCACCCCAATCTAGTACACACATCCTCAACAGATCCTCTAAAGTCTGAATCGTCCTCTCTGACTGCCCATCTGTCTGTGGATGATATGCCGTACTCATATGCACCTTAGTGCCCATCTCAGTCTGAAATGCCCTCCAAAACTCTGAGGCAAATCTCGGATCCCGGTCTGACACTATACTGGCTGGCACTCCATGCAGCCTCACAATCTCACGCACAAACTTCCTAGCCAAAACAGCTGCTCCATCTGTCTTCTTGATGGCCAAGAAATGTGCTGACTTGGTCAACCGATCCACAATAACCCAAATAGCATCATGCGTCCTCGAAATGGGTAGCCCAACCACGAAATCCATCGTAATGCGTCCCACTTCCACTCTGGAATGGGTAAACTCTGTAATAGACCACCTGGAACCTGATGCTCAGCCTTCACTAAGGAACAAGTGTTGCACCTCGCAACCCAATCCGCCACATCTCTCTTCATCCCAACCCAATGATAGTACCTCTTGAGATCATGGTACATCTTGGTCGCTCCTGGATGAATCGAAAACTTGCTCGAATGAGCCTCCCTCAGAATCTGCTGTCTCAACTCATCAACCTTGGGTACACAAACCCGACCACGAACCAGAATAGTCTTTTTCTCAGATACCTGATACTCAGAACTCGGTACTCGTGATGCATCAATCAGACTCTGATCGTTCTCCTGAGCCACTCTGATCCTGCTCAACAAATCTGCCTGATCAACTGCCTCTAAACCCAAAGGCTCCTGCAAAATAGCACAAAGGCGCAAAGTGCTAATCTCGCCTACCAATGCCTCCACATCCTGCTCCAAAGCCGAATCACACCTCCGTCGACTTAAAGCATCTGCCACTAGGTTAGCCTTGCCTGGATGATAGATAATCTCCAAGTCATAATCCGCCAAAAACTCAACCCAGCGCGTCTGTCTCGCATTCAGCATCGGCTGAGTAAAAATGTGCTTAAGACTCTTGTGGTCAGTGAAGATCTGAACTGAACCACCATACAAATAAGACCTCCAGATCTTAAGCGCAAAGACCACCGCTCCCAACTCTAGATCATGGGTAGGACGGTTACGCTCGCTCCCCTGCCACTGCCTCGAAGCGTAAGCAATAACTCTGCCCTCCTGCATCAGTACACAACCCAGACCAATCCCTGAAGCATCGGTGTACACAGCATAAGGCTTCCCTGGCTCGGGTAACGCCAAAACAGGTGTACTAGTCAAATACTCCTTGAGCTTCTTAAAGCTCTCCTCACACTCAGGCGACCACACAAAAGGAACATCCTTCCTAGTCAACTGCGTCATCGGCTGTGCCATACTCGCAAAACCCCTGACAAATCTCCTGTAATAACCTGCTAACCCAAGAAAGCTCCTGATCTCGGTAGCACTACTAGGTCTAGGCCAATCTCTGATGGCCTCTATCTTCGCCGGATCTACAGACACTCCCTCTGCAAAAACAATATGTCCGAGAAACCCCATCTCTCGCTGCCAGAAACTGCACTTGCTCAACTTAGCATACAGCTTCTGCTCTCGAAGCTTCTCCAGAACCAACCTCAAATGAGTCTCATGCTCCTCAGGACTCCTCGAATAAACCAAAATGTCGTCGATGAAGATGATGACAAACACATCCAAATACTCCCTGAATACGTCGTTCATCAACCTCATGAATGCCGCAGGCGCATTCGTCAAACCGAAGGGCATAACCACAAACTCAAAATGCCCGTAACGCGTCCTGACAGCAGTCTTGCGGATATCCGCCTCATCTATCGGGATCTGATGGTAACCCGATGTCAAGTCTATCTTGGAGAACCAAGTAGCACCCCTCAGCTGATCCAACAACTCGTCAATCCTCGGGAGAGGGTACCTGTTCTTCACAGTAACTCGGTTCAGTCCCCGGTAATCAATACACAGCCGGAAACTCCCATCCTTCTTCTTCACAAACAGAACTGGTGCTCCCCACGGTGAAACACTCGGTCGAATGAACCCTTTACTCAAAAAGTCCTCTAGCTGCTTCTTCAGCTCTGCCAACTCTGCTGGAGCCATCCTGTAAGGCGTCTTGGATATCGGCGCTGTCCCCGGCTCTAACTCAATCGTGAAAGGATCTGACCGCGAAGGTGGCAACCCCGTCAACGACTGAAAAACCTCTAGAAACTCTCGAACCACCCGAACATCCTCGAAAACCACCTCACCCCTGGACTCCGCCTTAGAGATCGTCGCCAGATAGGCCTCACAGCCTCGCTCAATCAACTGCTCTGCCTGAATCGCCGAGATCACTATGCTACGGAAGTCGGTCTCACACCCTGAAACACTAACCTCCCGCCATCCCGCTCAAAAACCACTCTGCCTCTGTAGCAATCCAGATGAACCCGGTAAAAAGATAACCAGTCCATCCCCAGAATGACGTCATCTAACTCCACCGGACTAATCACCAAATCCGCTGGCATCGACTGCCCCGCAATCTGAATATCAACGCCTCTAGCACGGCCCGAAGTAGCCAGGAAACCACCTCCAGCCACCTTGACCATGCCTGCACGCTCACCCGCGCTGCTCCGGATGCCACTACTCTCGGCCCACTCCGGAGTGATGAAGCAATTAGATGCTCCAGAATCGAATAAAACGTGTGACTGAACGCCACCGACTGACAAGGTCCCTACACATTTAAAACTATGAGACCCTGCTAATCCCATCATAGGCAAAATACCGCAAACAAACAACTACCACAAATAACTTAGGGAATTTACGAAGTCTGAGTCAATAAATGTACCTGTGATCTGCCCGCCCTGACTCGACTGGCCAACCTCTGTAGAAGAGTAGACTCTCGGTCCCGGCCCCAACTGGCCCACTGGCTGAACCGCTGCCACCTGAGTCACTGGTCGAGCCGCTATCGGCTGGACCGCTGCCACTGTCAAACTCTGCATCTTGGGACAACTCGGCCTGATATGTCCTGGCTCTCCGCAATGGAAACACACCCTAGTATCCCTAGTATCCCGAGGCACCTCCTTCTTGGGACAACTAGACACTCGGTGCTCCAAACTGCCGCACCCGTAACACGAACCACGAGGAAAACGGCTGCCGGAAGAAACCTCCTCCCGACTCCACTTCTGACCCTGTGCAGGTCTGCCACCCCTTCCAGAACCAGAACCAACACTCGAACTACGGCGCTGCTGCGACTGCTGCTGCTGACTCCGAGGACGGATAGCAGGAGCATCCGCAGACGGCACCACTACCGGACCAGCCTGCTCACGAAGGTCCTCCTCAATAGAAGCTGCCAGCTTTCACGGTATAGTCACGACCTCGGCACTGAGTCCTGATACTCGGACGAAGCTCCTGAAGGAACCTCTGCATAACACTACGCTCGCCGCCTATAACGGGACCAGTATGCACCACTAGCCTGCTAAACTCCGCGTCGTACTCACGCACTGAACGGTCTCCCTGCGTCAAAGCGATAAACCGCAGATGAAGTCTATCTCGAGCCTCCTGAGGAAAGTACTTGGCGTCAAACTCCGCCACAAACTCGCCCCAAGTCCAGACAGCTCTCCTGCCCTGAACAGCCCGCCACCACAAATGCGCGTCACCACTTAGATAGTGGACCGCTAACTCAACCTGATACTCAACTGGATACCTGATCGACAGGAAGTTCCGCTCCACTCTCGATCTCCACTCATCGGCCACCTCTGGACCAACTCCGCCCTCAAAGAAAGGCGTCCCGATACGCTGCATCTGTCCCATCATCTCTAAGTAGGACGGATGACCAACCACCGCAGCTCCCTGCTGCCCAACAAAAGCCGCACCCGGCTGACCAAGCACTGCAGCACCCTGCTGCCCAAACACTGGCGCACCCTGCGGTACACCGGCCATCGGAGGAACACCCGGAGCCTGCTGAGGAACCACTGGCGGAAAACGTGCCAGAAACTGTGTCAGTAACCCCACAACCAGGTCATCTCGACCCTGAGCCGGAGCCGCACCCCCACCTGGGGCCGCTCCAACCCCCGCGCCACCACCGACGCCCACACCGGCCTCACTCGCCGCTGAAACAGACTGGGTCACCGACGCAGTCGCCACACTCGGCGCAACACTCTCGCCCGAATCCTCTGGCTCGCCACGACCCCGACCTCCACGACCTCCACGACCTCTGCCACGGCCTCTACCGCGGCCTCCACCCCGGCCTCTACCTCTACCTCGAGCACCACCGTCCATCTCACTGTATGGAACAAAGAGGTGAGATACAAAACACGAAAACCAACAACGCAAACAAAACTCACAGCGGAATCTCCTGAAGCCTGAAGAGGATGATACTACAACTATCAACCTAGCACGTCCTAAAACCATCTAGGCTCTGATACCAAAATGAAACAACCAAGCTTTTTTTTTTTTTTTTTTATTTAAACAATTCTAGCGGAAGTCTTAAAATAAATAATTCAATAAATCATAAATCCAATTCAACAACAGAAGTCAAAAATCAAATAAATCAAATGAATCAAATATTAAATAATTCTAACAACTTAAGCAAAAGGAATAAAACATAAATCCTATCATCCTCTTCTTCGGCCTTGATTCCGCGCTTAAACATTTCTACCACCTGCATCACAGGAAAGGAGATGCGTAAGTATTATCAAAAATACTTAGTGAGACGATCACTCTGCCCACGGGCAAATTACGCAATTTCCAGATAATTAAAGTCTTTTAAATAATTTCCACATTTATTAAATGTTTTTCCACCATTAAAATAATTCCAAATAATTATTAAATAATTATCATAATTAAATAATAATCTTAATTAATTATTAATCCGAAAATAATTAATTAAATCAAACCAATTAACCATTAAAACCAATTAAATACATTAAACCGGATTAAACCATTTTAATTCAATTTCCAATCAATTAACCATTCCAATTCGCTCAAACCGGTTAACCACTCTGAACCAACATTGGTGTCGACCGACACCAGATTGGTGTCGATCGACACCCGCTCGACAGAGCGATACCAAGAGCAATGAATCACGCAGAAACACAGAAATAACACAATAATCAATCCAAACACGATTCAACACCACAATCAGCACGAAACCATCACATAACTCAAGAACAACAACCAAAATCAACAATCCATTCATCTAACATCCTAAATCCGGAAATCCCGAACCCACAGTCACGCACTCACCTTGGATTTGGATTGAAAGGGAGGAAAGGAAGTTGAACAGGGAAGAACAGCAATCAACACCTCACAAAACTTCACAATCTCCTCCAAAATCGCCTCTAGAAGTTCTCTGCCTCGAAATATGAGCTGCAAAACGCGGCCAGCCCTTTTTATTTCGAGTCTTAGGGTTTTCCAACCCAAACCACGCGAACCGAACAAAATAGAAACAAACTGAAATTTTGCGATTTGGCCGGTGTCGATCGACACCAGCCTTGTTGTCGCTCGACACCAGGCAAAAACTCTACTTCTTGGTTTACGGATGTTACAGCAAGAGAATTGGATTTGAGAAAGTGATTGAAGTCTTGTTGAGTTTATGTGATTTACGTGAGTGTTCATGTGTTAGTTGTGACTGAGATCGTGATTATTGTGATTATTGTGTGAATTGGGTGTTCTGTGTTGAGAAATCGTTCGAAGTGTCGAACTGTCGGGCCGGTGTAGAGCAACATAAAGCTTGTGTCGGTCGACACCAATCGGGCCGGGTGTCGAGCGACACCAGCTGGGTCGATCGACACTGGTCCGGTTTAGTCCGGTTTTCTGGCGATTTGATTTAATTGATTTAATTGATGGTTTAATCTGGTTTAATTGGTTAAATCCGAATTAAGTGGTTTAATTCGATAATTAATTATTAAATGGTGAATTTAATTAATTAATTGATTTAAAATAATTGTGGAAATTATCTAAGTGTTTAAAAATTATTACTTAATTGTGGAAATTATTTACTAATTAAAAGAATTATTTTAATAATTGTGATAATTATTATAAATGTCTAAATGTGTTAAAATTGCGTAATTGGCTTGTAGGCGGGGTGATTGCCTCACTAAGTATTTTTTAAATACTTATGCATCTTTTTTTCCCTAATGTGATGCAGGTAAAAAGAAAGTGTGATCGCGGAATCGGGCCGAAGAGAGGATGATAGGAATTATTTTAGTGTTTTGAGTTATTTGTTTTGCAAACCTGGTGTTTAAATTGCTAGTGTTTTTAATAATATTTTATGGAGTTGAATATTGTTGAACTGATTTATTCATTTATTTATTGGTTTAAGACTTCCGCATTGTTTTGGTATTTGTGATAGCTGTTGAGGATTAATATTTATAAGAATATTAATTTGGGGTATTTATAAAATAAAAAAACTTGGTTGTTTCAAAGTGATTCCCTAAAATTTGAGAGAACTTAATTTTAAGGAGGAGTGGGATTGTTGTATTAATTAGTCTCAGATTTGTTACCTCTATCTGAGTCAAATACTACTATTAGACTACACCATTGTATTAATTAGTCTCAGATTTGTTACCTCTATTAGTCTCAGTAATATTTGACTCAACCTGGTTGCCTAATTTAAATTACCTCTATAAAAGAAAACAATCCCATTCTATCTTAATCACTTGTAAAATCAAAATAAATAAGAAAATATTTTCGAAGATTTACAATTTAGCAATGAAGAGAACGTCTTTCAAGCTTGGGTTCTTGTTCTCCCTCACAGTCATAGCAACGTGTATGCTTCTCTTCTTTGGATATATATATATATATATATATATATATATATATATATATTGGTTTAGTATTGTATTTGACTATTGAACATTGTGGTGTGTATATGTGAAGGTTCGTATTTGGGTGATGCAAGAGAGATGGCGGAGGAAAAAGTGAATTACCTCGGAGGTGACACCTTGGTGCATGTAGCTCCTATAATGGCGATCGGTGATTGCCGTAAAGATTCTGAATGCGATCAATTCTGTCATCCGTTATGCAAGTCTATTTTAAAAAAACCTTGTAACTGTTCGTGTCTACCGAGCAATAAGTGTTATTGTAGGTGTTAAGAGATTGGAGAGATCACCATAGTTTTTCCAATCATGATCAAACTATGTCTTCATGTTCCAAATCTGCTAATTATACATTAATACATGTGTCATGAGCTTTCTATGTTTCTCTTTGCTATGGTTTCATGAAATTGTTTTCGCTTTTCTTGCTCTTAATATCTCGCGGTACATTCTTGTAGCAATTTTCTTGAATTTGACATTATCACCAACGACAAAGCGAGATATTTGTAACACAATTGCTTAGATCCAATAGGAGCTTTGCAACACTAAGGAAATTATCATGTAGCAAATGGGGATGAATTCTCAAGCTATTCTATTCTTTTGTATATATTTCAATCAATGTATCTCAACTGTTTCTTTAATTCCTTCTAAAAAGGAAGAAAAGAAAACCAGCCAGTTATTAAGTGACATCCTAATACAATGTGTAATCAAATAGTATCTGACTCAACTTGGTAAAACCTTTAAACAAAATATTTGTTGCCTTGTGACATTCTTCTATAAAAGAAGAGAAAACCAACTTATCTCTTCATTACAATCTCTGAGATTGTACAATTAGCAATGGAGAAAACACCTCTCAAGTTTGTCTTCCTCTTCCCCCTCACAATCCTAGCACTTTGTATGCTTCTTCTTCTTCTATGATAAGTTCTTATTTGTTATAAAGTTTTTGCTTTGGTTTTGTATATATTGACCTTTTGTTATGTGTATTTGTGAAGGTTCTTCCTTGGTTGATGCAAGAGAGATGTCCAAACTAGAAGTGATCTGCATCGGCAGATGTCCTGATGGAAAGAAGAACTGTAACTGCTTTCCCCCTCCGATAACACATACAATGGAAAGTTACGAGACCAATGCGTCTTGCCGTAGAGACAACGAATGCATCAAGTTCTGTCATAAGTGCTGCAAGATTGTTAACTATTGAAACAACCAAACTTTTTTTTTTTTTTTTTTATTAAATAATTAGCCCAGATTAATATTCCCATAAATATTAATCCTCAACAGCTAATTCAACACAATGCGGAAGAAAACCAATATTATTAAATCATAATTAATTATTCAACAATAACCAATAAAGAATAAAACCAATAAAACCAATAACCAATAAGCAACCTAAGCCGGTTTGCTACATTATTAAAATAAAGTCTAACACCCTAAACTCATGAATTTCTGGTCAACCATAACAACAAAGCCAGAATCAAATTCCTAATCTCATCATCCTCTTCTCTCGGTCTCTTTCCGCGGAAGAACATTGCTATTACCTGCATCACATTGGAATAGAGATGCGTAAGTATTATCATAAATACTTAGTGAGTGGATCATCCTGCCTACAGGCCAATTACGTCAAACAGTAGACAATACATCACAATAAACAACAACCATAACAATGCTCAACAATACTCAACAATATAAACATTCCCTGTCAGGAAACACCCACGTTTTCTGACACCCAGGTCGGTGTCGACCGACACCTATATGGTGTCGATCGACGCCAGCCTCCCGAGTGTCGATCGACACTCATCGAGTGTCGCTCGACACCGGCTCGACGCCCAGAAACCAGAAGCTACGAAAATCACATTCCAAAATCGCAATAACACAAAATCTAAGGGTTTTCAACGCCCCAATGCTATCAAAACACGAAATCCAGCATAAACAACTCAAGAACACAACCAAAACTCGAAATCAAACAATCTCTATTGATCAACGGGCCTACAGTCACGCACTCACCTTGAAAACGGATTGAAAGGAAGGAAAGGAGAAGGAACAACAACCACAAGCCTCAGAAACTCCACAAAACTCCTCCAAACTCCCAAAATCACCTTAGAATCACCTTTTTCTCTCTGAAACTCGAAAAGTGACTTATTCCTGCGGCCACAAGCTTTTTATCGCGAGTCTGGGGCTTTTCTCGCCCAAACCAGCCCAAAACCAGCCGACTTGAATCAAACCGGTCGATTTCTCAATAACCGGTGTCGATCGACACCCTCCCTTGGTGTCGGTCGACACCCATCGACCAAACCAACTCCAATTGCCAATCGATCGACTTAAACCGGAAATCAAACCCGATAACCGGTGTCGATCGACACCCTTCGGGTGTCGATCGATACTAGTCGTTCAGAAGGATTTAACACACTTTCTTCGCGGTGCTTGAATCTTAAACCGACTGCACAACAATCAAACAAGAACATGTACAGCCAATCTTCAATTCACACCTCTAAGAGCATGTGCCAACTACTCCCGAACCCTAGCATCGCCCAACACCACTTCCAAAACAACTTTCTGGTTCACGGATGTTACAATTCTCCCCCACTAAAATGGATTCGTCCTCGAATCCCAACACAAACGTCTCTCCAAGACCTCAAAACTCAAATTTTAGTCCTATGTTATACGCATGTTTCCAAGATATTATTACTCTCAATGCCATAACCGCAGTCATGACATCCGTACTGCAACTCACGGTCCAGTACCAAAATGTGACCAATGTCACAAAACCTAACGTGACCCGAAGTCACAACCAAAATGTGATCCCTGTCACAACCAAAACGTGACCCACTGTCACTAAAACAACCCATATCGAGGTAGCGACCCCCAATATAAGTCCGTTGGGCACCTAACGTCCCAACACAAATAGAACCACCGTCTACAAGGCCCACCGCCTCTAGACAAAACGAGTAATAAAATCTGAAACGCGTACCAACATATGACTAAAACTTCCAATGACCCCACCGGCCAAAGAAACTTGTAACATCCAAACCATAACCAAAAAAAAATATGAGGCAAAACTCCATCTCATATAACTCCAAAAATGTATATCGTACAACAAAACGAAAATACATAAGTCCAAAACCAACAACAACAAAACCAAAAACAAGACTAGAACCACAAGGATGAATCACTCCACAGCCTGCTTGTCGAACCACTTTCCGAACTTCAGCTTCATCTTTGCCTCTGGCTCCCAAGTCTGCTCCTCTGTGCCACTACAGTCCCACAAGACTCTCAACAATGGCACCCTCTTGTTCCGCAGAACCTTGACTCTCCTCTCAAGAATCCTCACAGGAACTGCCGGAACTGTCATATCTGGCTGGAGATCCTCTGGAATCTCAACCACAACCTCCTCTGAAGGACGCAAACACCTCCTCAACATAGAAACATGAAACACCTTGTGAAAGGCGCTCATAATCGGTGGCAACTCCAACCGATAAGCCACTGGCCCAACTCGCTCCACCACTGGAAACGGACCCATGAAACGCGGACTGAGCTTGTTCTCTGCTATGGACCTGTTAGGGCCCCTCAACATAGCCATCTTGAGATAAACTCTATCTCCCACCTGAAACTCAAGCTCACGTCGCCGCCTATCTGCATAACTCCTCTGTCTATCCTGAGCCTCCTTCATGTTCAGCCTCAAGACACGAATCTTCTCCGTCGTCTCCTGAACAAAGCTAGCTCCAAACATGCTGCGCTCCCCCACTTGGGTCCAGCATAAGGGTGTCCTGCATGGCCTCCCATACAAAGCCTCATAAGGAGCCATACCAATACTAGACTGAAAACTGTTGTTATAGGCAAACTCTGCCAAACACAGATGATCAGCCCAATGACCACCCCAATCCAGTACACACATCCTAAGCAGATCCTCCAAAGTCTGAATAGTCCTCTCTGACTGCCCATCTGTCTGCGGATGATACGCGGTACTCATATGCACCTTAGTGCCCATCTCAGTCTGAAATGCCCTCCAAAACTCTGAAGCAAACCTCGGATCTCTATCCGACACGATACTGGCTGGCACTCCATGCAACCTCACAATCTCTCGCACAAACTTCCTAGCCAAGACAGCCGCTCCATCTGTCTTCTTGATAGCCAAGAAATGTGCTGACTTGGTCAAGCGATCCACAATGACCCAAATAGCATCAAATGTCCGTGAGATAGGTAATCCCACAACAAAATCCATAGTGATCATATCCCACTTCCACTCTGGAATGGGTAAACTCTGCAGAAGACCACTAGGCACCTGATGCTCTGCCTTGACCAAAGAACAAGTGTTGCACCTCGCAACCCAATCTGCCACATCTCTCTTCATCCCAACCCAATGATAATACCGTTTGAGGTCACGGTACATCTTGGTCGCACCCGGATGAATCGAAAACTTGCTTGAATGAGCCTCTCTCAAAACCTCATGCCTCAACTCCTCATCCTTGGGTACACAAACTCGCCCACGAACCAAGATAGTCCCATTCGAAGAGACCTGATACTCATAACCAACCGCCTGCGAAGCATCAATCAAACTCTGATCACTCTGCTGCGCCACTCTGATCCTACTGAGTAGATCTGCCTGATCAGCTGCCTCTAAACCCAAAGGCTCCTCTGAAATAGCACAAAGACGCAATGTACTAATCTCGCTGACCAAAGCCTCAACACCACGCTCTCTATCTGAATCAACCCTCCGTCGACTCAAAGCATCTGCCACCAAGTTGGCCTTGCCTGGATGATAAACAATATCCAAGTCATAGTCTGCCAGAAACTCCACCCAACGCGTCTGTCTCGCATTCAGCAAAGGCTGAGTAAAGATATGCTGTAGACTCTTGTGATCTGTAAAGATCTGCACTCTACCACCATAAAGATACGACCTCCAAATCTTGAGTGCAAAAACCACTGCTCCCAACTCAAGATCGTGTGTAGGACGGTTGCGCTCACTGCCCTGCAACTGCCTCGAAGCATAGGCAATCACTCTGCCCTCCTGCATCAAAACACAACCAAGTCCAACACCTGAAGCATCTGTGTACACAACATATGGCTTCCCCGGGTCGGGTAATGCCAAAACTGGTGTACTAGTCAACATCTCCTTGAGCTTCCCAAAGCTCTCCTCGCACTCCGGCGACCATACAAACGGCACATCCTTGCCAGTCAACCTCGTCATCGGCTGAGACATACTCGCAAACCCCTTGACGAACCTCCTGTAGTAGCCTGCTAAACCCAGAAAACTCCTGATCTCGGTAGCACTACTCGGTCTAGGCCAATCTCTAATAGCCTCAATCTTAGCCGGATCCACAGAAACTCCCTCTGCAGAAACAATGTGGCCAAGAAAACCCATCTCCCTCTGCCAAAAGCTGCACTTTCTCAACTTGGCAAACAGCTTCTGCTCTCGAAGCTTCTCCAACACAAGCCTCAAATGAGTCGCATGCTCCTCTGGACTCTTCGAATACACCAAAATGTCATCAATGAAAATAATGACGAACACGTCCAAAAACTCCCTGAACACGTCGTTCATCAACCTCATAAACGCTGCCGGCGCATTAGTCAAACCGAAAGGCATGACCACAAACTCAACTGCTCTAGCTCTGCCTGAAGTAGCCAAATAACCACCACCAGCCACCTTGACAAAGCCTGAAGCCTCGCCATCGCTACTCCGAATACCACTACCCTCAGCTCTCTCCGGAGTTATGAAGCAATTAGATGCTCCCGAGTCAAACAGAACGTGAGACTCAAAACCTCCAACTAACAAGGTCCCTACACAATTCCACAAGTGTTGAGAACCTCTAACTCTATCACAGTAAAATAACAGAAACAGACAACACCAACAATTCTACCTTAAGAATTTAAAAGTCTGAGTCAAGATTTTACCTGTGATCTGGCCTGACTGACTGGTCTGGCCCACCTCTGCCGAAGTATACACTCTCGGCGCTCCACCCTACTGCAACGCCGCAACCTGCGCTGCTGACTGGATAGCCAACGGCTGAATCGCCGCTGCCACTGCCCTCTGCTGCAACTTGGGACACATAGTCTTGATATGCCCCGGCTCCCTGCAGTAGTAGCACACTGTCGACTCTCTGGATCCCGCCCTCTTGGGGCAAGTCGCTACTCTGTGGTCCAGACTCCCACAACCAAAACACCCACCCGTACTCGGGCTACTAGCAGATATCTCGTCTGCTCTCCTCTTCTGGCCCTGCGCAGGCCTACTGCCCCTGCCGTAACCAGAACTGTGCCCTCTGCGCTGCTGATGCTGCTGCTGGCCCCGAGGATGGGTAGCAGGAGCAACTGCAACTGGAACAACCGCCGTACTCACCGGCTCACGCAAGTCCTCCTCAATGGACGCTGCCAACTCCACTAAACCAGCTCTGGTGTGGTACATACCACCTCTGCACTGAGTCCTGATGTTCCTCCGAAGCCCCTGAAGAAACCGCGACGTCAATGCTCGCTCACTGATCAGCTCACCACCAGAAAAGACCACCAATCTGCAGAACTCTGCATCATACTCTCGAACAGACCTCTCACCCTGAGTCAAGTCCAAAAACCTCATCTGCAGCCTGTCACGAGCCTCCTGAGGGAAAAACTTGTGGTTGAACTCCTCGACGAAGTCAACCCAAGTCCAAACCTCTCTCCTGGTCCTAACAGACCTCCACCACAAATGTGCATCACCTCCAAGGTAGTGCACTGCCAACTCAACCTGAAACTGTGCCGGACAACGAACAGAATCGAAGTTCCGCTCCAACCTCTGACGCCACTCATCAGCCTGCTCTGGAGTAACCCCGCCCTCAAACGTAGGCGTGCCAATCCTCTGCATCTCCCTCATCATCTCACGATAAGGAGAAACCCCAACTGCAACACCCTGCTGCACCGCAGCCTCCTGCTGCTCAACAAAACCGGCACCAACATGTGCCCCGGCACCAACCTGTGCCCCGGCCGCTGGAGGTGCAACCGGAGCCTGCTGTGGAACTGCCTGAGGAAGACGTGCCAACAACTGCGTCAGTAGCCCCACAATCAACTCTCCCTGAGCTAAAGCAGCGCCCCCACCGGGAACCGCTCCAGCTCCTACGCCACCACTGGCACCTGAGTTAGCCCCACCGGCCAACGAAACCGACTGTGTCACCGACGCTGCCGCCACACTCGGCGCTGCACTCTCTACTGAAACCTCAGCCTCTGGCACTCCACGACCAGCACCCCGACCTCCACGACTCGCTGCTCGCCCACCGCGACCAGCTCCTCTGCCCCCACGGGCTGCACCGCGACCACGACCACGGCCACGACCACGACCTGCGTCCATCTCTCTGCACTACCACCAAGTACAGAAAAAGAGCAAAGGTCAAAACACAACACAAAACCACAACACACCAAATATCCAACTCACTTACCCGCGGAAAACTGGAAGACCGAGAGGATGAGACTAGACCACTAACTGACTAACTCACATAATCAATTAACCACACAATCCAATTCATCCAATTCTAACAGTCCTAAAACCGACTACGCTCTGATACCAAAATGAAACAACCAAACTTTTTTTTTTTTTTTTATTAAATAATTAGCCCAGATTAATATTCCCATAAATATTAATCCTCAACAGCTAATTCAACACAATGCGGAAGAAAACCAATATTATTAAATCATAATTAATTATTCAACAATAACCAATAAAGAATAAAACCAATAAAACCAATAACCAATAAGCAACCTAAGCCGGTTTGCTACATTATTAAAATAAAGTCTAACACCCTAAACTCATGAATTTCTGGTCAACCATAACAACAAAGCCAGAATCAAATTCCTAATCTCATCATCCTCTTCTCTCGGTCTCTTTCCGCGGAAGAACATTGCTGTTACCTGCATCACATTGGAATAGAGATGCGTAAGTATTATCATAAATACTTAGTGAGTGGATCATCCTGCCTACATGCCAATTACGTCAAACAGTAGACAATACATCACAATAAACAACAACCATAACAATGCTCAACAATACTCAACAATATAAACATTCCCTGTCAGGAAACACCCACGTTTCCTGACACCCAGGTCGGTGTCGACCGACACCTCTATGGTGTCGATCGACGCCAGCCTCCCGAGTGTCGATCGACACTCATCGAGTGTCGCTCGACACCGGCTCGACGCCCAGAAACCAGAAGCTACGAAAATCACATTCCAAAATCGCAATAACACAAAATCTAAGGGTTTTCAACGCCCCAATGCTATCAAAACACGAAATCCAGCATAAACAACTCAAGAACACAACCAAAACTCGAAATCAAACAATCTCTATTGATCAACGGGCCTACAGTCACGCACTCACCTTGAAAACGGATTGAAAGGAAGGAAAGGAGAAGGAACAACAACCACAAGCCTCAGAAACTCCACAAAACTCCTCCAAACTCCCAAAATCACCTTAGAATCACCTTTTTCTCTCTGAAACTCGAAAAGTGACTTATTCCTGCGGCCACAAGCTTTTTATCGCGAGTCTAGGGCTTTTCTCGCCCAAACCAGCCCAAAACCAGCCGACTTGAATCAAACCGGTCGATTTCTCAATAACCGGTGTCGATCGACACCCTCCCTTGGTGTCGGTCGACACCCATCGACCAAACCAACTCCAATTGCCAATCGATCGACTTAAACCGGAAATCAAACCCGATAACCGGTGTCGATCGATACTAGTCGTTCAGAAGGATTTAACACACTTTCTTCGCGGTGCTTGAATCTTAAACCGACTGCACAACAATCAAACAAGAACATGTACAGCCAATCTTCAATTCACACCTCTAAGAGCATGTGCCAACTACTCCCGAACCCTAGCATTTCCCAACACCACTTCCAAAACAACTTTCTGGTTCACGGATGTTACAACTATAATTTTGGAACCTGTTTTGTGAGTGTTAAGAGAGACTGGAAAAACCACCACCATAGTTTTTACTTATAAGACAAGAAAGGAACAACAGCTATTCAAAATTACATAGAACAAATTTGTTTATTCTCATTTTATTATTCAAACTGTTAAAGAGTGGTTTTTAAACACTTAGAGAACCATTTACAGTAACACCTCTATAAATAAATAATGTTAGAACTTCAAAAATATATTATTTTATAGAGTTATTAATTTATTTCTAAATTAATAAATTATTAATTTATAGAGTTATTTTCTGGTTGAACTCTTAACGTTCATTAAAAGACACGATAAAAAAATTATTTTAAACACTATAAAATTTGTTCATGAGTTGTGATATCAACAAATTTGGAAGATGAGTCAAACAACATTTCTGAACTTGAAACAACAATAAAGTTATATTTACTAAATTACCTTACAAACTTAATTATATATGTTTAGATTCAAAATTATTAATTTATCTTATTATTTGGACCATATTTTTACGTATGCGTTTCAAAAAATTTGTCATCTTATCATTTTATCAAATTTTGCTTATTTTTACTCTGGTCCGACTCGAGACCTGAGAGATGGCAGAGGAAGATGTGAATTACCTCGACGGTCTTAGCTTGGCGCCGTTACCACCTATAATGGTGATCAATGGTTTTTGTCGTAAAGATATTGAATGCGGAAAGTACTGCCCTAGGTCCTGCATGTCTCATGGAAGATCTTGTATCTGTTCGTGTCGTTTGAGAAAGTGTCATTGTGTGTGTTAAGAGATTCAAGAGACCACAATAGTTTTACTTATAAGTCATACCATGAGAAATTCAAATATATGAGACCAATGCATCTTGCCGACGAATGCATCAAGTTTTGTCCTAAGGGCTGCAAGATTGTTAAATGTAATTTTGGAACCCTTTTTGTGAGTGTTAGAGAATATAAGACAAGAAATGAAACAAGAGTTATTCAGACTTACATATAACAAAATTGCAAGACAAGAAAGGAACCACCATAGTTTTTACTTATAAGACAAGGAAATAAACAAGAGTTATTCAGAATTACATACAACAAAAAAATTCTATCTCAAAATATTATTCAAACTATTAATAAGTGATTTCCTAAACACTGAGAGAACCATTTATAAGTCAAGAGAGGAACAAGAGTTGTTCAAAGATATATACGTACATATAACATAACTGTAACAGCCCGGCCCCACTGGCTCTGGCCCCACTGGCTCTGGCCCGCCCGGCGCTGTTATGGGCTGCAGCCCAATACACCCCAACCCCTCTGGTGTATAAGGCCACAACCACTATACCAACCTAGGTTGTTGGTGAGACTCGAACCTGCAGATCAATTGGTGGTAGCTTCCGGTGGGGAAGGCTATTTAAAGGGTGAGGTCTCAGGTTCGAGTCTCACCAACAACCTAGGTTGGTATAGTGGCTGTGGCCTTATACACCAGAGGGGTTGGGGTGTATTGGGCTGCAGCCCATAACAGCGCCGGGCGGGCCAGAGCCAGTGGGGCCAGAGCCAGTGGGGCCGGGCTGTTACAATAACTGTTTTATCTCAATTAATTATTCAAACTGTTATAAAGTAATTTTCTAAACACTGATAAAACCACTTATAAGACTAGAGAGGAACAAGAGTTATTCAAAATTATACATATAACAGAATTGTTTATCTCAAATTATTATTCAAACTGATATAAAGTAATTCCTAAACACTGAGAGAACATAAAGGAGACTAATTAATACCATGGTGTAGTCTAAAATCGTATTTGACTCAACCTTGTTGCCTAATCTAACTTACGTCTATAAAAGAAAACAATCCCACTTCTATCTTCATCACTTTTAAAAATCGAAATAAATAAGAAAATATATTTGAAGATTTACAATTTATCAATGAAGAAAACGTCTCTCAAGCTTGTGTTCTTGTTTTCCCTCACAGTCATAGCAATGTGTATGCTCTCTTCTTTGGTTATATATATATATTTTGGTTTGGTATTGTATTTGACTATTACAAATTGTGGTGCGTATATGTGAAGTTTCGTATTTGGGTGATGCAAGAAAGATGTCGGAGGAAGAAGTGAATTTCCTCGGCGCTGACACCTTGGCGCCGATAGCACCTATAATGGCCATTCCTGGGGATTGCCGTAAAGATTTTGAATGCAAAAAGTTCTGTCCTAAGGTATGCTCGTCTCTTGGAAGAGCATGTACCTGTTCGTGTCAATCGAGAAAGTGTTTTTGTGAGTGTTAAGATATTCGAGAGATCATCATAGTTTTTCCAATCATGATCACACTATGTCTTCATGTTCCAAATGCGTTAATTATACATTTCTCATGAGCTTTCTATGTTTCTCTTTGCTATGGTTTCATGATATTGTTTTCGATTTTCTAGCTCTTGATATATCGCGGTACATTCTTGTAGCAAATTTCTTGAATTTGACATCATTATCACCAAAGACAAAGCGAGATATTTGTAACACAATTTTCCAACTCTTCTCAAAATGACATATTGTTCAATGGAGAAAACATATCATTATCAAAATGTGAACACAGTTAAAACAAATCCATGGAGAAAACAAAAGTTCCATGCATGAACTTACGGTTGTGTCCCACTGCTTAGATCCAAGAGGAGCTTTGCAACACTTAGGAAATTATCATGTAGCAACTATATTTCTAAAATGGGGATGAATTCTCAAGCAACTCTATTCTTTTGTATTTATTTCAATCAACGTACCTCAACTGTTGGTTTATTTCCTTCTAAAAAAGAAAAAAAGAAATTCAGCCAGTTATTAAGTGATTTCCTAATACAATGTATGATCGAATTGCATGTATCTGACTAAAAAAATGTGTAAATCAAATTGTAAAACCTTCAAACAAAATATTGGTTGCTTTGTGACTTTCTTCTATAAAAGAAGAGAAAACTTACTTATCTCTTCATCACTTCAACACAATCAAAACAAACAAGAAAACATTTTTGAAGATTTACAACTAGCAAAGGAGAAAACGTCCACCAAGCTTGTATTCTTGTTCTCCCTCACAATCATCGTACTTTGTATGCTTCTTTTTCTATGATACGTTCTTCTTTCGTTATAATATTTTTCTTTTTGTTTTGTATTGACGTTTTATTATGTGTATTTTGTGAAGGTTCTTATTTGAGTGATGCAAGAGAGATGGCCAAAGAAGAAGTGAATTGCATCGGCGGATGTCCTGATGGAAAGAAGAACTGTAACTGCTTGCTCCCTCTGGTAACACCTACAATGTGTTTGATTTAATTGAGTTTGGTCGTATGATATTATTAAGTTAGTATTGTATGTTGTATCAAAAGGTGCTTGTAAGAGTTGTGATGTTTACTTTAGGTTGTGTTTGAGAGACAAAAGTAAAAAGACACAACTCTTATGTTTTTGTCATAAAACTATTTAACACGATGAAACAATGATGTAACTTAACAAGTTTCAGATAAATTTTTTTTTTATCGTTTATGTTCTTCTATAAAAAAGAAGAGATAATCTTTTTATCTCTTACCCTTCTTTCTTACTCTTTTGAGAAATCAATAATCTAACACAATGGACAGTTATGAGATCGATGCGTCTTACCGTAGAGACAAAAATGCATCAAGTTTTGTCCTAAGGGCTGCAAGATTGTTAAATGTAATATTGGAAACTGTTTTTGTGAGTGTTAAGTGATTGGAAAAACCACCAAAGTTGATACGTATAAGATAAGAAAGGAAACAAGAGTTATTCAAAATTACATATAATAAAATTGTTCATCTCAATTTATTATTCAAACTGTTATAAAGTGATTCCATAAACAGTGAGAGAACCATTTATAAGACAAGAGAGAAACAAGAGTTATTCAAAATTACATATAACATAATTGATAATTTCAATTTGTTATTCAACTTTCTAAAGTGATTTCCTAAACAGCGAGAGAACTCAAATGCGATCGACAATAATACAAGGGGGTAGTCAAATAGTATGGTCAAACTTTCAATCCAAAGAGTTATTGTCTTTTTCAAAATTTTAATATAAAAGAAACCAATCTGACTTCTAACTCTTCATCACTCATACAAATAAAAATAAACAAGATAACATCATTTTTGAATATTTACAATTAGCAATGGAGAAAAACTCTCTCAAGCTTGTCTTCTTGTTCTCCCTCACAGTCATAGCAATGTGTATGGTTCTTCTTTGGTTATATAATTTTGTTCTTTTAGTTTGATATTGTACTTGACTATTAAACATTGTGGTGTGTATATGAGAAGGTTCGTATTTGGGCGATGCAAGAGGGATGGCGGAGGAAGAAGTGCATTACCTCGACGGTCCTAGCTTGGCGCCGATATCACCTATAATGGTGATCAATGGTTTTTGTCATAAAGATCTTGAATGTGGAAAGTACTGCCCTAGGTCCTGCACGTCTCATGGAAGATCTTGTATCTGTTCGTGTCGTTCGAGAAAGTGTCATTGTGTGTGTTAAGATATTCGAGAGACCACAATAGTTTTTACTTATAAGTAATAACATGATCAATAGACAATTCAGATATATGGATATGTATAAGATTTGTCTAAATCAATTTAGTATTCCCCTTGGAAAACATATCTCTCCACCACTCAAGCCAGATAGAATTTGATACAATTTAGGTACTAAAACCTGAAACAGGTTCCAAATCTGATAATACATTTCTTGCTCTTGCTCATGTCACCATACATTCTTGTAGCAATTTTATTGAAATTAACATATTTCTCACCAAAGACAAGCGAGATATTTGTAACACAATATGTAACATCCGTAAACCAAAGAAGCGTGTTTTTCTTTGGGTGTCGAGCGACACCAAGGTGGATGTCGATCGACACCGGTCCGAAATCCAAATTTCCGGTTTGATTTAAGTCGCTGGTTTTGGGTCGGTTAAGGGTGGAAACCCTCGTTTGCGATTTAAAAAGGGGCAGCCGTCGAGTTTTGTCCTGTAGTGGAGGCTGAAAACGAAAATCAGAGAAGGAGGTGTGTTCTTGAGCGATTTTGGAGCTTTGGGTGGTGTTTGATTGCTGTTCTTCCTTGTTCATCTTCCTTTCCTCTCTTTCAATCCGAAATCAAGGTGAGTGCGTGACTGTGGGTCGTAGTTCTCTAGATCTGTGTTGGGATTGATTGTTTGATGTGTTATTGAGTTTTATTTTTTGTGATGTTTATGTGATGATTGTTAAGTTTAATCATGGTTGGATTGATAATTGAGTTGATTTCGTGTTTACAGTGTTATTTCATCGCGTTCGGATTCACCCTGTAAATCGGGTGTCGAGCGACACCAAGGTTGTGGGTGTCGGGATTTCATCGCGTTCGGATTCACCCTGTAAATCGGGTGTCGAGCGACACCAAGGTTGTGGGTGTCGGGCGACACCAAGCGGGTGTCGGTCGACACCGACAATCGGTTTGGGTTGGTTATCCGAATTAAATCAATTGTGATTGGAAAAATAAATGGGTTAACTCAGTTCAATAGAATTAATTGATTTAAATGGTTAATTGGTTTGGTTTAATTAATTATTTTCGGATTAATAATTAATTAATATTATTATTTAATTTTGAGAATTATTTAATAATTATTTGGAAATATTGTAAAATGTGGAAAATATTTAATAATGGTGGAAATTATTTTTAAAAACTTAAATTGTCTATAAATTGCGTAAATGGCCCGTGGGCAGAGTGATCGTCTCACTAAGTATTTATGAAAATACTTACGCATCTCTTTTCCTGTGATGCAGGTAAAAGTAAAGTGTGATCGCGGAATCAAGGCCGAAGAAGAGGATGATAGGACTTTTATGTTTATTGAACTGTTTAAGTTGTTAGACTTGAAACAACCAAGCTTTTTTTTTTTTTTATAAACGATTATAATTAAATATCAATGCGGAAATTCTCAAAAGAAATCAATAATATTAATCATAAATAAGCCGTTCAACAAATAACCAATAACCAATAAAACCAATAAAGAATAAGCAACCTAAACACCAGGTTTGCTACATTATTATAATAAGACTAACACCCTAAAATGATGAATTCCTTGTCAACCACAGCAAAATAGCCAATATCAAATTCCTAATCTCATCATCCTCTTCTCTCGGTCTCTTTCCGCGGAAGAACATTGCTGTTACCTGCATCACATTGGAATAGAGATGCGTAAGTATTATCATAAATACTTAGTGAGTGGATCATCCTGCCTACAGGCCAAGTACGTCAAACACTAGACAATACATCAACAATAATCAACAACAAGAACAAAGAACAACAACAACAAGTCCCTGTCAGGAAACACCCACGTTTCCTGACACCCAGGTCGGTGTCGATCGACGCCAGCCTCCTGAGTGTCGATCGACACCCATCGAGTGTCGGTCAACACCAGCTCGACGCCCAGACACCAGAAGCTACGAAAATCGTATAAAACAAGTAAAAACTCGCAATCAAGGGTTTTCAACGCCCCAATATAATCCAAAACACAATTTCCAATAAGAACAACTCAAGAACACAATACCAACTCGAAATCAAACAATCTCTAACGATTGACGGACCTACAGTCACGCACTCGCCTTGAAAAGGATTGAAAGGAAGAAGAAGAAGATAGAACAACAACCCAAAGCCTCATAAACTCCACAAAACTCTCTGAAAATCACCTCCTTCACTCAAAACGCCTCTGGAACATCTCTTTCTCGAAAAAGTGACTTCTCACGCGGCCACAGGGTTTTAAATCGCGACTTAGGGCTTCCAAACCCTTAACCGGAACAAAACCAGCCGACTTGAATCAAACCGGTCGATTTCTCAATAACCGGTGTCGATCGACATCCTTCCTTGGTGTCGGTCGACACCCATCGACCAAACCAACTCAAACCACAAATTAAACGCGCAATCGACTTAAACCGGAATCGAACCTGATAACCGATGTCGATCGACACACCCCTTTGGTGTCGATCGACACTAAGCATTCCGAAGCTTTTCACACATTTCCTTCGAGATAAATGAACCTTAAACCAACTGTACAACAATCAAACAAGAACATGTACAGTCAATCCTCGATTCGCACCTCAAAGAGCGTATGTAATCGACTCCCGAATCCCTAATGTCGTCCGATACCAACTCAAACACAACTTTCTGGTTCGCGGATGTTACAATTCTCCCCCACTAAACTGGATTCGTCCTCGAATCCCAACCAAAATGTCTCTCCTAAGACCTCAAAAACTCACTTTTTAGTCCTATGTTATACGCATGTTTCAAAACATTATTACTCTCAATACCGTAACCCACCGTCACGATATCTATATTGCGGCCCACCGCCACAATATCTATACTGCGGCCCACCACCACAGTATCCAAACCGTGACCCACCGTCATGAAAACAACTCATACTGAGGTAGCGACCCCCAATATAAGTCTGCCGGGCACCCACCGTCCCAAGAAAAGTAGACCCACCGTCTACTCTAAAGGCCCACCGCCTCTAGATAAAACGAGTAATAACACTGAAACGCGTATCAACATATGACTAAAATTTTCAATGACCCCACCGGTCAAAGAACTCGTAACATCCAAACACGAACCAACATATGAGGCAAAACTCCATCTCATATAACTCCAAAAATGTATATCGTACAACGAAAACGAAAATACATAAATTCAAAACCAACAACAACAAAACCAAAAACAAGACTAGAACCTAGAGATGTCAATTTGGGCCGCAGCCCGCGGATTTGGCCCGTTTAGGTCCGCTACGGGGCGGGTTCGGGTTAAGTATTTGAGACCCGAAAATTAGCGGGCCTTGCGGTACAGCCCGATTTGGGCTTGCAGTTTAGGCGGATATATCCGCGGCGGGCGGGCGGGTTTGCGGATTATCCGCCAAAGAGCTTTCTTCTCCCAAGTCGCAATCTATTCCAAATGCAGAAGAGTTTGGGTATTGAAATTTTGTTCACCGGCGATCACTCTCTTCTTCTTCTTCCTTACTCTCCTCTCCGTTGCCGGCATTTTCGCTCCCTCTTAAACCCTTACTCCGTCGTCGATTTCTCCTCTTGCAATTGGGGTTGTCCTTTCTGCTTAAATCGGAATCCCTTCCCTTCGAGTTACTCCTCGAACGCCGATAACAATCTCCCTCCGGAGCTTTTTCCTCATTTCACAACCGTCGAGTATCTATGCGATTCCTTCTCTACTCCTTCTCCTCCTGTCTTTCTCTTCGTCGTTGACACTTGCCTGATCTCTGAAGAACTCGATTTCCTCAAATCGTCTCTCTTCCAAGCTCTGGATCTCCTTCCCGATACGTCCATCGTCGGACTCATCAAAGCTATCATTAGTTCGCGTCTACGAGCTCAGATTCCCACACTGCACCAAATCCTACTTCTTCCATGGAAACAAAGACTGTACCAAAGATCAGCTCTTGGATCAGCTGAGTTTCTTCGTCAAGAATCCTAAACCTTCCTCCGGCGTCATCGCCGGTGCTCGAGATGGTCTCTCCTCCGACGACATTTCACGGTTTCTGTTACCAGCGTCCGATTGCCAGTTTACTCTTCACTCTGTCAGTGAATTCGTTGCCTTTGACTATTTTTCTCTTAATTTCAACTTTGTGTTCATCAGCTAACTCCAATTGCTTATTGCTTTAGGTTCTTGAGGAGCTGGGAAACAACCCGTGGCCGGTTGCAGCTGATCACCGCCCTGCCAGGTGCACCGGCGTTGCTCTCCGTATCGCTGCAGGTCTCTTAGGAGCTTGCTTTCCTGGCTCTGCTGCTAGAATCATGGCTTCTATAGGTGGACCTTCCACTGAAGGCCCTGGAGCTGTAAGTTCTTTCTCTTGTTATCATATCTGATGGTGGAAAATCGATGCAAGCTTGTCCTCATGGTAATGGCTATCCTAACTTTCATGTATGTTTTCATGGTAATAAGAGATATTTCTCTCATCTTAATTTTTATTTTCAGAAACTGAGATATTGTTTATTTGAAATTTGGAAATATTGTTTAGATTTTATTTTGTAAACCTTTTGCACCAATTATATGCTCTCAAACGTTAACCCTACTTACAAACAAAAACCCTATTTTGTAAACCTTTTGCAAATCAAACGTACGCATCTCTCTCTCTTGTGAACGGCTGACAAATCTCAAAAGCATAAAGATGAGCTTCGACCCGGTATTGATTATTCCTCTTTATTGTTTCTTGTTGAACGTTTGATGCCTAAATTAGATACTCTGTTTAGTAGAAAACGTTTGGTCTTATAACAGGGTTTGGTAGTTGCTTTACTGTTTCTTAATGTACACAACGTTTGATCTTGTTATTTGAATCCTTAAATTCTTTTGAGCAGGATACAGAGACGTGGAGAAACATAAACACACCGCTTGAAGTGGAGATGTTGCTGCTTCTCTACAAGCTGTGGAGGATGACATGAGGAATAATGCAACGGGTTCAGAGGATTCACGGCCGCCACATTATCGTAAGAGAAAGATCATTTCATTTGAAGATTCTGATGATGGTGATGATGATGACGTTTTTGAAACTGAGAAAGAAGACTTCCCTAAACCGAGAGATGATGAGAGAGCTAATTCATCTCAAAAAAAGAAGAAGGATTCTGGCGGTAAAGTCGATCGTGGGAAAGTTAATTCACAACCAAAAAAGAAGATGATGTTTGGGGTTAGAAAGAAAAATGGCAAAGGTAGTGCTAGTGATAAGACGACATCTTCGCAGAATAAGAATAACAGTAACAATGATGAGCATGATGAGAGTGAAACTGACGATGAGGAGGAAAATGGTACAGAGCAAAGACAGAGTAGGCGGCACTCGTCAGTGTGGGAGGATTTTGAGCCCATTATTAAGAAAGATGGAACGCAAAAAGCACAATGCAAGCATTGCAAGACAGAATATAAGTTTCACTCCCACAAGACCGGTACAACTTGTTTGAGACGCCATCAACTGAGATGCCTGATATCATCATATTTTGCATGTTTTCACTAAGTATTTATTGGTATTTTCAAAAGATTTCAATAAGGTTCTATGCCTTTAGAGGTAGTTTTCTTGTATTTGTTGGCTTTGGAGTCTTAACAGGTTAAAACATCAAAAAGGATTCAAAAAGGAGCAAAAGAGCCTCAAACCATGATCCATGCAAGTTTCCAAGTCAAGAGCATCAATAATACTCCATTTGTCCGATTCTCGCATTTGGACAGAACCGGAGCATCCGAAAGATAACCGCGGAAAGGGGTCTTCCTGACGTCAAAAAATCATGATCTTGGTCTTTCTGGATAGATATTTGAGTTATGCATCACTACGAAGTGGATTCAAGTCATTTGGATCAACCATCACAGAGATACTCCTTTTCTCCCAGGACGTGTCCGCCAGGCGAGTAAACGAAGCCCATGGAGACTTGGCGCCACCAAATGGCCCGGGATGCAGCGGCATGGACCTTGTCTCGACTTAACACAAGACCAGATTGCTTTTGGTGGTTTACTTGTCCTAAACCCGGTCCAATCACGTCGCAAATCTTCAGAGTCGGTTAACCGGAAAGTTTCCTTTTTCAGCACCTCAATACCCTAGCGACTTCAAGCCTATAAATACAATGTTTTTAGCCTTTGGAGGAAGAGAGCCGCGAGTGTATTGTGCAAGAGAGAGAGCAGCCGTCAAGGAGGAGAAGCCCTAGGTGGTGCGCCGTCCAGAAGGAAGAAGGAAGGCGCCGTTCAACTCTTGCACTCGCATTCATCTTTGTTCTTTCATCTTTTCCTTTTCTCTTTTGTACTTTGGATCGAAAGTTATCAAGGGATTCGACTTGTTCTTCATCAGAGAAGCCTCTTTTAATCTCTTATCTCTTTTAATACTTGCATAATGATATCAAATATGCCTTGCTTGCTTGATCTCACTATGTCCGAGTAGATCTCTCAGTTAGGCCGAGGGAGATCGATGGACTCTTGATATGTTTTGACTTGTTTGATTGCATAAAACGGGATTTACTCTTTTGGTTCTTCATCTTTGCTTGCTCTTATTGCTTGTTGTTAGGAAAGCGCGCCTCAACAACTCGAACTTAGGTTGATACACTCTCCAAAAGCTTGTTGTATTGCCGAAACTAGTATTTGATGAGCTAAGTGTTTTAGGCTTCCAAAAGTCGACCTAAGGAACTTAGTGAACAATCACAACTTGAACATTAACTAATGCATGCTTATAACTTGTAATAACCATCGAAAGTTGAGTCTATTAGGTTGTTTAAGCATAGTGGCCGGAGCCACGAAAGTGGAAAGGCTATACCTTAGTGTTGTGAGTTCAAGGCGGTTATTAAATTATCCCATGCAATCTCTTGTCATTTCATTGAAAGGTCTCCATTGATTTTCCCTTGCCTAACATCTTTCCCATCTTGTTTACAACCTCATTCACTTGCTCACTTGTTTTCATTAGATATTAAGACCACCCCAACTCATATTCTTCGTTCTAGCTACTTATCACTCACCATAAGCTTGAAACGAAATCACTCTTCCTTGTGTTCGACCCCGACTTACCACGGCTGTGCACTTGCAGCTCTACCAAGTTGGGTTATAAATTGTATTAGTTTGAAGCATAAAACCCAACGCATCAAGCTCTTTGGCGCCGTTGCCGGGGAAGAGTTGCATTTCTTTCAAGTTTCTTGATTGATTTTTAGTCTAGTTCTTTTTATTCTTGCATTTCACTTTCTGTTTTTCATAAATCTTTATAAAACCATAAAAATTTTACTTAATCCTTTTTCTTTGTGTCTCTTAGGTGCATGAAAAGAAGGTCCAATCCAGATAATACCATAGAAGAAGATCTTGACATTGACCAACTTGAAAGAACACTTAGGCGGCAAAGAAGAGAAAGAATGAATCAAGGCGGTGAAGCCGCGGCACAAGGTGGCCAAGAACAAGCCCCTGACCAAGAACAACAACCACAAGCCCCTCATGTCTTACCAGAAGCCGGAGCTGACCAGCCAGCACAAGGAGCCGTGCCTCAACCTAATCATAACGCTCCCGGTGTAGTCGATCAACCGCAGCCGCAACAACAACATCAACAACAACCGGAGCCACAAAACGCCGGTCAACCACCAAACCAGCATCATCAAAACCCCCATGGCGGTCACCAAGGGATGCCTCAAGCTCAACCACATGTGCCTCCAAGGAGAGCACAATTCGCTCAGCATCCAAGGCATCCGACTATGGGAGATTTTGATTCATCCGATGCATTCTTCTTGGATAGGAATCCAATCCGACCACCACAACCCCCAAGGAACGACTTTGAGATCAAGCCACAAATCATTGCCTTGGTGAAACAAAACCAATTTGATATGATCATGGATGAGGTTGCTATGGACTTGTACCCGAGAGAGCTTGAAGCAGAGGAGTCTATGCCCGTTCCAACCGGTCCAACGACGCGTTCCCAGACTAAGGCATTCAACCATGGAGTTGGTAGGATACTTAGTCGTTTAAGCCGGCAAGTCCCGGAGGTTAAGCATTCCACTCTGGTCTGCTTAACGGCCGAATGACTTTGGTAATGGGATAAGTGGGAATGGTGTGCTCTTTTTCCCTGACATGGTTTTGTCCCACTGGGTTTTCCATGTTAGGTTTTTAACGAGGCCCATGTCTCACTTCATATCCTCCCGTTACTATATGTTCGTTCGGTCCGGCCCATTTGCATTTGAATATTTGGGCGCCTATCTTTATCGTGTTATTTATGCTTTGGTTTGACTGCATTTATGTTTTTACTTGTTTTCAAGGTGGGCTGGAGCGTGTTCCAGCCACCCCCTCGCCTTCCTTCCTTTATGTTTGGCGAGAAACACTTCTTTCATTTTTCATCAAACATTTTATTTCTAAAACTCTCTCTTACTTTGTTTGATCTTCTTAGTGCGTTATATCTAAGAGAACCCTTTGATCTTGTTGTGCGTCATATCAGCAAGGCTGAAGGTGGTGTTGGAAATCCTTTGCCATCGGATTTCTGTTATAAACCATTCGATCCATCGTTATCCCGCCGTTCCATTCTCGCTATCGATCCATTCTCATACCGCTGATCCTCCCCGCTGGATCTTCCCTCCGGTTCATTCCTCGCCGAATCATTCCATTCACCGAGCCTTTTCATCTTCCGCCAACCATACACTTTCATTATCGCCTTACGCTCATCCCATTTTCATTCCAACTCGTTTAAACCTTGCTTCAAAGTGACGATCTCTATCAAGGGTCATATTAAGTGGTATCAGAGCCACTTTGAAGCTAAGTGTTCTCCGCCTTTGCTGAAAAATCTTTTGTTTCGATTTGTTTGTTCATTTGACCGTTCATCTCCCGCTCATCATAGATCCGAAATTTCTTTGCATATTTTTGAATATTCCCTTGCATAATTTCATCGTTTCAAGCATTTCTTGCACCGATTTGCATCATTTAAATTATTTGCATAATTTTAAAAATATTATCATAATTGTTTTTGAGCATTGTTGCATAGATCTATCGCTTGTGAGTGTTTATAATTTGTTAAAAAATATTTGCTTAATTTTTACGAATTGTTTTCATACATCCCTTGAACTGTTGACTGCCGTGAGTTTGATTTTGCTTTTCAGGCACTATGGTGTCCGACAAAGAGGAAGAAACAAGCCGAGAGTCACAGTCATCCCTCAGTCCAGCCGTGATCGAGCATCTTCAGAAACTGATGGAAATAGCCTACGAGAAGTGGGAAAAGCGGTTAGACATCCGACTGGGTAAACAAAAGGCCGATGTTGGTCCCATCCACGTCTCGGACGAAGAACAACCTAAGGAGCAGTCTACGACCAAGAAACCACCGGTTGATATCCGGGCCAAAGAATATTATAGCAGTGCCGGTCATTCCTCGCACGGCAGCCGCCAACGATACCGCCGGACAAGAGAGGAACCGGATCATTTGGTCGAGAATTTGGGAGGTTACAAAATTAGGATTCCTCCGTTCTATGGCCGAAGCAATCCCGATGAGTATATGGATTGGGAGAAGAAGTGTGAGTTTAACTTCAATCTTCATAACATCCTCAACGTGAACCGAGTTAAGTTGGCCGTGTCTGAGTTCAACGACTATGCCTTGAGATGGTGGGAGCAGATTACGACAGCCAGAGCTTATGGTGGAGCTTATGAGATTACCACATGGGAAGAAATGAAGAGAGTGATGCGGCAACGGTTTGTCCCCGGTCATTACCAGCGAGAGCTACATGCTAAGCTCCGGAAGCTTATTCAGGGAACTAAGTCCGTGGATGAATATTACCAAGATATGGAAGTCATGAAACTCCGAGCCAATGTTGAGGAAAGTCAAGAAGCTACTATGTCACGATTTCTAGGAGGGCTAAACCGTGAGATTCATGATATCGTGGAGATGCAGGATTGTGACAGTTTAGAGGAGTTGTTGCACAAATCCATTCTGGCCGAGCAACAACTCAAGAGGAAAATGTCTGGCCGGTACAACACCGAATCTCGCCGACCGTCCTATCCGAGAGAGACTCAAACGAAACCTGCACCGCGTGCCGAACCTAAAGGACAGCCGAACAGTTTTGATAAAGAGAAGGGCAGTTCAGGTGCTACTCCGACTACTAGAGCTCGTGAGCTCAAGTGCTTTAAGTGTCAAGGCTTCGGACACTATGCCCATGAGTGTAGAAACAAACGGGTTATGTTCATCAGGGACAATGGCGAAGTAGAGTCCGAAGATGAGGAGATTGTCTATCAGCCAGCACGTGAACCAGCACTTGAAGAAGATGAAGCCGCGCCGGTATCTGGTAAACTTCTGGTCGCTAGAAGGCTATTGAGTACTCAGATCCGAACCGAGAAAGAAGAACAGAGAGAGAATCTCTTCCACTCTCGTTGCCTTGTCAAGGAGAAAGTGTGCAGCCTTATTATAGATGGGGGCAGTTGCACCAACGTGGCTAGTGAGACTATGGTACAGAAGTTAGGACTTGAAACCAGGAAGCATCCTAAAGCCTTACCAGCTGCAGTGGATTAACGAGACTGGAGACATGAGAGTAAAAGAACAAGTGGTTGTGCCACTTTCGATTGGTCATTACGAGGATGAGGTCCTATGCGATGTCTTACCCATGGACGCAGGACACATCATATTGGGTCGACCTTGGCAGTCAGATAGACGTGTGCTACACGATGGATTTACCAACCGGTACACCTTTGTGCATAAAGGTCGAAAGACCACTCTTACCCCTCTGTCGCCACAAGAGGTTTATGAAGACCAAGTCCAGTTGATTGGTCAAAAGAATAAGTCTCGACCAGAGAAGGATCCAGTCAAGCCGACCAAGCCATCCAATTATCTGATCAAATCCAAACAGGTTAAAGGTTCTGACTCTTCTGAAAAACCTTTCCTTCTATTTATTTTTAAGGAAACACTTAATCTTTTGGCTAACATTGCACCGGCTATTCCGAGTGAGATTGTCAAGCTTTTGCAGGAATTTAAAGATGTGTTTCCAGATGATTGTCCACAAGGATTGCCACCAGTTCGCGGCATTGAGCACCAGATAGATTTTGTTCCTGGATCGTCTTTGCCAAACCGACCAGCCTACAGAACCAATCCCGTTGAGACCAAGGAACTACAGCGCCAGATTGACGAGCTATTGGACAAAGGACACATTCGGGAAAGCATGAGTCCTTGTGCTGTTCCGGTCCTTCTCGTGCCCAAGAAAGACGGTAGCTGGCGCATGTGTGTTGATTGCCGCGCAATCAACAATATCACTGTAAAGTATCGCCACCCCATTCCTAGACTTGATGATATGTTAGACGAATTGCATGGCTCTTGCATTTTCTCTAAGATAGATTTGAAAAGTGGATATCACCAGATTAGGATGAAGGAGGGTGACGAATGGAAAACTGCATTTAAGACCAAACATGGATTATATGAATGGCTTGTCATGCCATTTGGATTAACGAATGCACCTAGTACATTCATGCGATTGATGAATCATGTTCTTAGATCATTTATTGGGCGCTTTGTTGTTGTCTATTTTGATGATATTTTGATCTACAGTAAGAACATGGCCGAGCATATAGAGCACCTCACTTCTGTTTTGCATGTTCTTAGAAAGGAGAAATTATTTGCAAATATCAAGAAGTGCACCTTTGGCACAGATAACGTTGTATTTTTAGGTTTTGTTGTGAGTGCAGATGGTGTTCAGGTGGACGAGGAAAAGGTTGCAGCCATCCGTGATTGGCCCAGTCCAACCACCGTCGGAGAAGTCAGGAGCTTCCACGGTCTAGCCGGATTTTATAGACGATTTGTCCGTGATTTCAGTACCTTAGCCGCACCATTAACCGAAGTTATCAAAAAGGAAGTTGGGTTCAAGTGGGAGAAGGCTCAAGAGGATGCGTTCCAAGCGCTTAAAGACCGCCTTACCAATGCCCCTGTTCTTGTTTTGCCTAACTTTTTAAAAACTTTTGAGATTGAATGTGATGCTTCAGGTGTTGGCATAGGAGCCGTTTTGATGCAGGACAGGAAGCCAATCGCTTTCTTTAGCGAGAAACTTGGTGGTGCCACTCTCAACTACCCCACTTACGACAAGGAGCTGTACGCCTTAGTCCGTGCCTTGCAAACTTGGCAACACTACCTCTGGCCGAAAGAGTTTGTTATTCATACTGACCACGAATCACTGAAACATCTTAAGGGCCAGCAGAAATTGAACAAGAGGCACGCCAGGTGGGTTGAGTTCATCGAAACCTTTCCATACGTCATCAAGTATAAAAAAGGTAAGGACAATGTCGTGGCCGACGCATTGTCCCGGAGGTATACGCTTCTTTCAACCCTTGATGCTAAATTGTTAGGTTTTGAGCAAATAAAAGACTTGTATGAATCTGATTCTGATTTTGCTGAAATTTATAAGTCTTGCTCTAAGTTTGCCACAGGACGATATTCTAGACAAGATGGGTTTCTCTTTTATGAGAACCGTCTCTGTGTACCTAACTGTTCTTTGAGAGATCTTTTTGTTAGGGAAGCACATGGAGGAGGCTTGATGGGACACTTTGGTGTCGCCAAAACTTTGCAGGTTATGCGTGATCATTTTCATTGGCCTCATATGATCAGAGATGTCGAGCGGATATGCTCAAGATGTGCGACTTGTAAAATGTCTAAGTCTAAGGTTCAGCCGAACGGTTTGTATATCCCTCTCCCTATCCCATCTCATCCTTGGACGGATATTTCCATGGACTTTGTTCTTGGCTTGCCTAGGACTAGAACTGGAAAGGATTCTATTTTCGTGATTGTTGATAGGTTTTCGAAAATGGCTCACTTTGTGGCGTGTCATAAAACCGATGATGCATCTCATATAGCTTCCTTGTTCTTTAAAGAGATTGTTAGATTGCATGGTATGCCTCGCACTATTGTATCTGATCGTGACACCAAGTTCTTGAGTTACTTCTGGAAAACATTGTGGTCTAAGTTGGGGACTAAGCTGTTATTTTCTACTACTTGTCATCCCCAAACAGACGGCCAAACTGAAGTAGTTAATAGAACTTTGGGAACCTTGTTGCGTGCATGCATTAAGCGGAATCTTAAGAGTTGGGATGAATGCTTGCCACATATAGAATTTGCATATAATCATGCTGTGCATTCTGCTTCTAAATTTTCGCCGTTTGAAATTGTTTATGGGTTTCGACCCATCTCCCCTTTGGATTTGATGCCTTTGCCTGTGAGTGATAGGATAAGCACAGATGGGAAGCACAAGGCCGAAACCGTGAAGAAGATCCATGAACAAGCACGGAGGAACATTGAGGAGAAAACGAAGCAGTATGCCAGACATGCCAACAAGGGACGACGCCAAATGATTTTTGAGGTTGGAGACAAAGTGTGGATACACTTGCGCAAAGAACGGTTCCCTGCCGAACGTAAATCCAAGCTGATGCCTCGGATTGATGGTCCCTTTGAGATCACCAAGCGAATCAACGACAACTCCTACCAAATCAATCTCCGAGGTAAGTACAACATAAGTCCCAGTTTTAATGTTGCTGATCTCTCCCCTTTTCTTGCAGATGATCCAGATTTGAGGACAAATCCTTTTCAAGAGGGAGGGGATGATATGATCATGGATGAGGTTGCTATGGACTTGTACCCGAGAGAGCTTGAAGCAGAGGAGTCTATGCCCGTTCCAACCGGTCCAACGACGCGTTCCCAGACTAAGGCATTCAACCATGGAGTTGGTAGGATACTTAGTCGTTTAAGCCGGCAAGTCCCGGAGGTTAAGCATTCCACTCTGGTCTGCTTAACGGCCGAATGACTTTGGTAATGGGATAAGTGGGAATGGTGTGCTCTTTTTCCCTGACATGGTTTTGTCCCACTGGGTTTTCCATGTTAGGTTTTTAACGAGGCCCATGTCTCACTTCATATCCTCCCGTTACTATATGTTCGTTCGGTCCGGCCCGTTTGCATTTGAATATTTGGGCGCCTATCTTTATCGTGTTATTTATGCTTTGGTTTGACTGCATTTATGTTTTTGCTTGTTTTCAAGGTGGGCTGGAGCGTGTTCCAGCCACCCCCTCGCCTTCCTTCCTTTATGTTTGGCGAGAAACACTTCTTTCATTTTTCATCAAACATTTTATTTCTAAAACTCTCTCTTACTTTGTTTGATCTTCTTAGTGCGTTATATCTAAGAGAACCCTTTGATCTTGTTGTGCGTCATATCAGCAAGGCTGAAGGTGGTGTTGGAAATCCTTTGCCATCGGATTTCTGTTATAAACCATTCGATCCATCGTTATCCCGCCGTTCCATTCTCGCTATCGATCCATTCTCATACCGCTGATCCTCCCCGCTGGATCTTCCCTCCGGTTCATTCCTCGCCGAATCATTCCATTCACCGAGCCTTTTCATCTTCCGCCAACCATACACTTTCATTATCGCCTTACGCTCATCCCATTTTCATTCCAACTCGTTTAAACCTTGCTTCAAAGTGACGATCTCTATCAAGGGTCATATTAAGTGGTATCAGAGCCACTTTGAAGCTAAGTGTTCTCTGCCTTTGCTGAAAAATCTTTTGTTTCGATTTGTTTGTTCATTTGACCGTTCATCTCCCGCTCATCATAGATCCGAAATTTCTTTGCATATTTTTGAATATTCCCTTGCATAATTTCATCGTTTCAAGCATTTCTTGCACCGATTTGCATCATTTAAATTATTTGCATAATTTTAAAAATATTATCATAATTGTTTTTGAGCATTGTTGCATAGATCTATCGCTTGTGAGTGTTTATAATTTGTTAAAAATTATTTGCTTAATTTTTACGAATTGTTTTCATACATCCCTTGAACTGTTGACTGCCGTGAGTTTGATTTTGCTTTTCAGGCACTATGGTGTCCGACAAAGAGGAAGAAACAAGCCGAGAGTCACAGTCATCCCTCAGTCCAGCCGTGATCGAGCATCTTCAGAAACTGATGGAAATAGCCTACGAGAAGTGGGAAAAGCGGTTAGACATCCGACTGGGTAAACAAAAGGCCGATGTTGGTCCCATCCACGTCTCGGACGAAGAACAACCTAAGGAGCAGTCTACGACCAAGAAACCACCGGTTGATATCCGGGCCAAAGAATATTATAGCAGTGCCGGTCATTCCTCGCACGGCAGCCGCCAACGATACCGCCGGACAAGAGAGGAACCGGATCATTTGGTCGAGAATTTGGGAGGTTACAAAATTAGGATTCCTCCGTTCTATGGCCGAAGCAATCCCGATGAGTATATGGATTGGGAGAAGAAGTGTGAGTTTAACTTCAATCTTCACAACATCCTCAACGTGAACCGAGTTAAGTTGGCCGTGTCTGAGTTCAACGACTATGCCTTGAGATGGTGGGAGCAGATTACGACAGCCAGAGCTTATGGTGGAGCTTATGAGATTACCACATGGGAAGAAATGAAGAGAGTGATGCGGCAACGGTTTGTCCCCGGTCATTACCAGCGAGAGCTACATGCTAAGCTTCGGAAGCTTATTCAGGGAACTAAGTCCGTGGATGAATATTACCAAGATATGGAAGTCATGAAACTCCGAGCCAATGTTGAGGAAAGTCAAGAAGCTACTATGTCACGATTTCTAGGAGGGCTAAACCGTGAGATTCATGATATCGTGGAGATGCAGGATTGTGACAGTTTAGAGGAGTTGTTGCACAAATCCATTCTGGCCGAGCAACAACTCAAGAGGAAAATGTCTGGCCGGTACAACACCGAATCTCGCCGACCGTCCTATCCGAGAGAGACTCAAACGAAACCTGCACCGCGTGCCGAACCTAAAGGACAGCCGAACAGTTTTGATAAAGAGAAGGGCAGTTCAGGTGCTACTCCGACTACTAGAGCTCGTGAGCTCAAGTGCTTTAAGTGTCAAGGCTTCGGACACTATGCCCATGAGTGTAGAAACAAACGGGTTATGTTCATCAGGGACAATGGCGAAGTAGAGTCCGAAGATGAGGAGATTGTCTATCAGCCAGCACGTGAACCAGCACTTGAAGAAGATGAAGCCGCGCCGGTATCTGGTAAACTTCTGGTCGCTAGGAGGCTATTGAGTACTCAGATCCGAACCGAGAAAGAAGAACAGAGAGAGAATCTCTTCCACTCTCGTTGCCTTGTCAAGGAGAAAGTGTGCAGCCTTATTATAGATGGGGGCAGTTGCACCAACGTGGCTAGTGAGACTATGGTACAGAAGTTAGGACTTGAAACCAGGAAGCATCCTAAGCCTTACCAGCTGCAGTGGATTAACGAGACTGGAGACATGAGAGTAAAAGAACAAGTGGTTGTGCCACTTTCGATTGGTCATTACGAGGATGAGGTCCTATGCGATGTCTTACCCATGGACGCAGGACACATCATATTGGGTCGACCTTGGCAGTCAGATAGACGTGTGCTACACGATGGATTTACCAACCGATACACCTTTGTGCATAAAGGTCGAAAGACCACTCTTACCCCTCTGTCGCCACAAGAGGTTTATGAAGACCAAGTCCAGTTGATTGGTCAAAAGAATAAGTCTCGACCAGAGAAGGATCCAGTCAAGCCGACCAAGCCATCCAATTATCTGATCAAATCCAAACAGGTTAAAGGTTCTGACTCTTCTGAAAAACCTTTCCTTCTATTTATTTTTAAGGAAACACTTAATCTTTTGGCTAACATTGCACCGGCTATTCCGAGTGAGATTGTCAAGCTTTTGCAGGAATTTAAAGATGTGTTTCCAGATGATTGTCCACAAGGATTGCCACCAGTTCGCGGCATTGAGCACCAGATAGATTTTGTTCCTGGATCGTCTTTGCCAAACCGACCAGCCTACAGAACCAATCCCGTTGAGACCAAGGAACTACAGCGCCAGATTGACGAGCTATTGGACAAAGGACACATTCGGGAAAGCATGAGTCCTTGTGCTGTTCCGGTCCTTCTCGTGCCCAAGAAAGACGGTAGCTGGCGCATGTGTGTTGATTGCCGCGCAATCAACAATATCACTGTAAAGTATCGCCACCCCATTCCTAGACTTGATGATATGTTAGACGAATTGCATGGCTCTTGCATTTTCTCTAAGATAGATTTGAAAAGTGGATATCACCAGATTAGGATGAAGGAGGGTGACGAATGGAAAACTGCATTTAAGACCAAACATGGATTATATGAATGGCTTGTCATGCCATTTGGATTAACGAATGCACCTAGTACATTCATGCGATTGATGAATCATGTTCTTAGATCATTTATTGGGCGCTTTGTTGTTGTCTATTTTGATGATATTTTGATCTACAGTAAGAACATGGCCGAGCATATAGAGCACCTCACTTCTGTTTTGCATGTTCTTAGAAAGGAGAAATTATTTGCAAATATCAAGAAGTGCACCTTTGGCACAGATAACGTTGTATTTTTAGGTTTTGTTGTGAGTGCAGATGGTGTTCAGGTGGACGAGGAAAAGGTTGCAGCCATCCGTGATTGGCCCAGTCCAACCACCGTCGGAGAAGTCAGGAGCTTCCACGGTCTAGCCGGATTTTATAGACGATTTGTCCGTGATTTCAGTACCTTAGCCGCACCATTAACCGAAGTTATCAAAAAGGAAGTTGGGTTCAAGTGGGAGAAGGCTCAAGAGGATGCGTTCCAAGCGCTTAAAGACCGCCTTACCAATGCCCCTGTTCTTGTTTTGCCTAACTTTTTAAAAAATTTTGAGATTGAATGTGATGCTTCAGGTGTTGGCATAGGAGCCGTTTTGATGCAGGACAGGAAGCCAATCGCTTTCTTTAGCGAGAAACTTGGTGGTGCCACTCTCAACTACCCCACTTACGACAAGGAGCTGTACGCCTTAGTCCGTGCCTTGCAAACTTGGCAACACTACCTCTGGCCGAAAGAGTTTGTTATTCATACTGACCACGAATCACTGAAACATCTTAAGGGCCAGCAGAAATTGAACAAGAGGCACGCCAGGTGGGTTGAGTTCATCGAAACCTTTCCATATGTCATCAAGTATAAAAAAGGTAAGGACAATGTCGTGGCCGACGCATTGTCCCGGAGGTATACGCTTCTTTCAACCCTTGATGCTAAATTGTTAGGTTTTGAGCAAATAAAAGACTTGTATGAATCTGATTCTGATTTTGCTGAAATTTATAAGTATTGCTCTAAGTTTGCCACAGGACGATATTCTAGACAAGATGGGTTTCTCTTTTATGAGAACCGTCTCTGTGTACCTAACTGTTCTTTGAGAGATCTTTTTGTTAGGGAAGCACATGGAGGAGGCTTGATGGGACACTTTGGTGTCGCCAAAACTTTGCAGGTTATGCGTGATCATTTTCATTGGCCTCATATGATCAGAGATGTCGAGCGGATATGCTCAAGATGTGCGACTTGTAAAATGTCTAAGTCTAAGGTTCAGCCGAACGGTTTGTATATCCCTCTCCCTATCCCATCTCATCCTTGGACGGATATTTCCATGGACTTTGTTCTTGGCTTGCCTAGGACTAGAACTGGAAAGGATTCTATTTTCGTGATTGTTGATAGGTTTTCGAAAATGGCTCACTTTGTGGCGTGTCATAAAACCGATGATGCATCTCATATAGCTTCCTTGTTCTTTAAAGAGATTGTTAGATTGCATGGTATGCCTCGCACTATTGTATCTGATCGTGACACCAAGTTCTTGAGTTACTTCTGGAAAACATTGTGGTCTAAGTTGGGGACTAAGCTGTTATTTTCTACTACTTGTCATCCCCAAACAGACGGCCAAACTGAAGTAGTTAATAGAACTTTGGGAACCTTGTTGCGTGCATGCATTAAGCGGAATCTTAAGAGTTGGGATGAATGCTTGCCACATATAGAATTTGCATATAATCATGCTGTGCATTCTGCTTCTAAATTTTCGCCGTTTGAAATTGTTTATGGGTTTCGACCCATCTCCCCTTTGGATTTGATGCCTTTGCCTGTGAGTGATAGGATAAGCACAGATGGGAAGCACAAGGCCGAAACCGTGAAGAAGATCCATGAACAAGCACGGAGGAACATTGAGGAGAAAACGAAGCAGTATGCCAGACATGCCAACAAGGGACGACGCCAAATGATTTTTGAGGTTGGAGACAAAGTGTGGATACACTTGCGCAAAGAACGGTTCCCTGCCGAACGTAAATCCAAGCTGATGCCTCGGATTGATGGTCCCTTTGAGATCACCAAGCGAATCAACGACAACTCCTACCAAATCAATCTCCGAGGTAAGTACAACATAAGTCCCAGTTTTAATGTTGCTGATCTCTCCCCTTTTCTTGCAGATGATCCAGATTTGAGGACAAATCCTTTTCAAGAGGGAGGGGATGATATGATCATGGATGAGGTTGCTATGGACTTGTACCCGAGAGAGCTTGAAGCAGAGGAGTCTATGCCCGTTCCAACCGGTCCAACGACGCGTTCCCAGACTAAGGCATTCAACCATGGAGTTGGTAGGATACTTAGTCGTTTAAGCCGGCAAGTCCCGGAGGTTAAGCATTCCACTCTGGTCTGCTTAACGGCCGAATGACTTTGGTAATGGGATAAGTGGGAATGGTGTGCTCTTTTTCCCTGACATGGTTTTGTCCCACTGGGTTTTCCATGTTAGGTTTTTAACGAGGCCCATGTCTCACTTCATATCCTCCCGTTACTATATGTTCGTTCGGTCCGGCCCGTTTGCATTTGAATATTTGGGCGCCTATCTTTATCGTGTTATTTATGCTTTGGTTTGACTGCATTTATGTTTTTGCTTGTTTTCAAGGTGGGCTGGAGCGTGTTCCAGCCACCCCCTCGCCTTCCTTCCTTTATGTTTGGCGAGAAACACTTCTTTCATTTTTCATCAAACATTTTATTTCTAAAACTCTCTCTTACTTTGTTTGATCTTCTTAGTGCGTTATATCTAAGAGAACCCTTTGATCTTGTTGTGCGTCATATCAGCAAGGCTGAAGGTGGTGTTGGAAATCCTTTGCCATCGGATTTCTGTTATAAACCATTCGATCCATCGTTATCCCGCCGTTCCATTCTCGCTATCGATCCATTCTCATACCGCTGATCCTCCCCGCTGGATCTTCCCTCCGGTTCATTCCTCGCCGAATCATTCCATTCACCGAGCCTTTTCATCTTCCGCCAACCATACACTTTCATTATCGCCTTACGCTCATCCCATTTTCATTCCAACTCGTTTAAACCTTGCTTCAAAGTGACGATCTCTATCAAGGGTCATATTAAGTGGTATCAGAGCCACTTTGAAGCTAAGTGTTCTCCGCCTTTGCTGAAAAATCTTTTGTTTCGATTTGTTTGTTCATTTGACCGTTCATCTCCCGCTCATCATAGATCCGAAATTTCTTTGCATATTTTTGAATATTCCCTTGCATAATTTCATCGTTTCAAGCATTTCTTGCACCGATTTGCATCATTTAAATTATTTGCATAATTTTAAAAATATTATCATAATTGTTTTTGAGCATTGTTGCATAGATCTATCGCTTGTGAGTGTTTATAATTTGTTAAAAATTATTTGCTTAATTTTTACGAATTGTTTTCATACATCCCTTGAACTGTTGACTGCCGTGAGTTTGATTTTGCTTTTCAGGCACTATGGTGTCCGACAAAGAGGAAGAAACAAGCCGAGAGTCACAGTCATCCCTCAGTCCAGCCGTGATCGAGCATCTTCAGAAACTGATGGAAATAGCCTACGAGAAGTGGGAAAAGCGGTTAGACATCCGACTGGGTAAACAAAAGGCCGATGTTGGTCCCATCCACGTCTCGGACGAAGAACAACCTAAGGAGCAGTCTACGACCAAGAAACCACCGGTTGATATCCGGGCCAAAGAATATTATAGCAGTGCCGGTCATTCCTCGCACGGCAGCCGCCAACGATACCGCCGGACAAGAGAGGAACCGGATCATTTGGTCGAGAATTTGGGAGGTTACAAAATTAGGATTCCTCCGTTCTATGGCCGAAGCAATCCCGATGAGTATATGGATTGGGAGAAGAAGTGTGAGTTTAACTTCAATCTTCACAACATCCTCAACGTGAACCGAGTTAAGTTGGCCGTGTCTGAGTTCAACGACTATGCCTTGAGATGGTGGGAGCAGATTACGACAGCCAGAGCTTATGGTGGAGCTTATGAGATTACCACATGGGAAGAAATGAAGAGAGTGATGCGGCAACGGTTTGTCCCCGGTCATTACCAGCGAGAGCTACATGCTAAGCTCCGGAAGCTTATTCAGGGAACTAAGTCCGTGGATGAATATTACCAAGATATGGAAGTCATGAAACTCCGAGCCAATGTTGAGGAAAGTCAAGAAGCTACTATGTCACGATTTCTAGGAGGGCTAAACCGTGAGATTCATGATATCGTGGAGATGCAGGATTGTGACAGTTTAGAGGAGTTGTTGCACAAATCCATTCTGGCCGAGCAACAACTCAAGAGGAAAATGTCTGGCCGGTACAACACCGAATCTCGCCGACCGTCCTATCCGAGAGAGACTCAAACGAAACCTGCACCGCGTGCCGAACCTAAAGGACAGCCGAACAGTTTTGATAAAGAGAAGGGCAGTTCAGGTGCTACTCCGACTACTAGAGCTCGTGAGCTCAAGTGCTTTAAGTGTCAAGGCTTCGGACACTATGCCCATGAGTGTAGAAACAAACGGGTTATGTTCATCAGGGACAATGGCGAAGTAGAGTCCGAAGATGAGGAGATTGTCTATCAGCCAGCACGTGAACCAGCACTTGAAGAAGATGAAGCCGCGCCGGTATCTGGTAAACTTCTGGTCGCTAGAAGGCTATTGAGTACTCAGATCCGAACCGAGAAAGAAGAACAGAATGAATGGGGAATTGAGAAAAAGGTATTTTACCTCACCCTAGACAATGCTACTAGCAATGACTGTATGCAAGATATCCTGAAATCTCAACTGGTTTTGCATGATGATTTGTTGTGTGGAGGAGAATTCTTTCATGTTAGGTGTTCAGCTCATATCCTCAATTTGATTGTGCAAGACGGTCTCAAAGTGATTGTAAGTTCTTTGCATAAAACCAGGGAGAGTATCAAGTATGTGACAGCTTCTGAATCCCGTGAGATTACGTTTAAAAGAAGTTGTGAATCTGCGCGTGTAGACGAGGAGAGGGAATTGATTTTGGATGTGCCAACTAGGTGGAATTCGACTTACAAAATGCTTGAGAGGGCTCTAAAGTATCGAGCTGGTTTTAGCAATCTAAAAATGTTGGATAAAAACTTCAAGAGTAATCCTACGAATGAAGAATGGGATCGAGCAAAAGCAATTTGTGATTTTCATGAGCCGTTTGATGAGATCACAAAGCTTATATCAGGTTCGACATATCCGACTTCAAACTTGTATTTCTATCAAGTTTGGAAGATCCACAACTGGCTAGGAGATAATGAGTATAATAGGGATGAGATTGTCAGGGAAATGGTCATTCCGATGAAAGAGAAATTCGATAAGTACTGGGAAGAAGTTAGTGACATTTTTGCAATAGCTACCATCTTGGATCCTCGCTTGAAGTTTTCACTTGTACAATACTGTTTTGAGAGCCTTTATAGGACCAATTGGAAAGCGAAGATTGAGCATCTGCGTAGTAAACTGAAGGTGCTTTTTGAAGCATATGAAAACAAGCCAAAGTCTAACTCACCATCTACTCAGTCACGAGAATCTGATCCAAATGAAGAATTTGGTGGAGCAAAAAAGAGTGGATTTAATAACTACGATGTAAGTTCAGATTTGTATACTTCAAACATTTAGTTACTTATGTTATATGTTATGGTTATTAGTTATGTTTTTCATTACGATCTGTTTTTCTTGTTTTATGTCTTTGCTTTCAGGATTTCTTCGCTTTTAGAAAGTCAAATATTGCTGTTAATGGAAAGTCTTCACTGGAAATTTATCTCGATGAACCGCCTCTCGATCCAGCCAATTTTAAGAGTATTGACCTCCTAGATTGGTGGAAAGACAACTCAAAACGATTTGGTGAGCTATCTTCAGTGGCATGTGATGTGCTTAGCATACCTATCACAACAGTAGCTTCAGAATCCTCATTCAGCATTGGAGGTCGAGTTTTGAACAAATACCGAAGCCGCTTACTTCCTAAAAACGTTCAAGCTTTGATATGCAGTCGCAATTGGCTTAAGGGTTTTGAAGCTTATGAGAACGGTAAACAACAAAGCCTACATACGACACTTTCTTATGCCATGTTAATATTCCATTTAACTTGCTGTTTGACACAAATGCAGAGGAGGCTGAAACCTTGGTTGAAGAAGATGAGACATTACCACCTTCTCAATCCCCTGTCAATGACCGAAATGCAGGTTGATGATCAAATGATTGGTTTGTTCGGATCAGGTTTGTTTTGTGTCTTTCTTTAGTTTCTTATGTTTGATCTTGAGAAATGCAGTGATAGCTTTCTTCTCCACAAATATTGTGTAATGTTTTTTTTCATTCGTAAGTTAATGAAATAGGAAAATTAGACATGTTTGAGTATTATGTTTTGTCGTACGTTTCTTGACCAGTTAGATTGAGAAGTCAAACTTGACTACATTGTTGATTTGGTTTGGTTTCATCATTGCTTGCGTGATTGGTGATATCCCTTTGGCTGTTAAAAATACTTCTCGTGGCTTTTAAGTATACATGTCAATGTTTTCAGATTTTCAATTATTGATAATTAAGTACTTATATGCATATTGCATATGTTTTTAGGTTTGTTTCATCTATCAAATGGTTGTATGTTCTTCTTGCTCTGGATCAGCTGGTTTCAGTTTCAGTTTGGACGTATGATGGTGAAGAGGAAATGAACGTTGGGGAAGAGACATGTTTGGTATTCTATTTGGTTCTCAAATTACAAACTTTACAGTTTAGAGTTTTGGTTTGAATAAAATTTCATATTACTTTTGTTGCTTCTCCGATTTAAGTTTTGAATTTCTTTACTTTGCTATCGGACCTCTGTTTTTCCTTTCATGGTTGGTTTCAAACTTTGAATAATGCTGTGTTACACAATGAATATTTCAGGTTTTTATTATAATGTCATGACTCATGAGTTAGTTTTCGCATCTATAAGGGAATAAGGTACCCGTTTTGTCAACACTTGTTTGGTTCTGTTTTATACACACATCAAGAGAAACAATTGCAGAGCCTCGATTGCAGTCTCAAAGAGGATAACAAGTTACAGAGAATAGCAAGTTACAAGTTTATGTTGACCCGCGGGCTGACCCGCATAACCGCCAATATAACGCGGTGCGGGTTTGGGTCGAGCTATTGGAAACCGCAGCCCGCCGCAGTCCAACCCGCATGATCCGCCGGAGAAGTGAAACCGCGGCGGTCCACAGCCTGCTTGTCGAACCACCTTCTGAACTTCAGCTTCATCTTTGCCTCTGGCTCCCAAGTCTGCTCCTCTGTGCCACTACAGTCCCACAAGACTCTCAACAATGGCACCCTCTTGTTCCGCAGAACCTTGACTCTCCTTTCAAGAATCCTCACCGGAACTGCCGGAACTGTCATATCTGGCTGAAGATCCTCTGGAATGTCAACCACTAACTCCTCTGAAGGATGCAAACACCTCTTCAACATGGAAACATGAAACACCTTATGAAAGGCGCTCATAATCGGTGGCAACTCCAACCGATAAGCCACTGGCCCAACTCGCTCCACCACTGGAAACGGACCCATAAAACGCGGACTGAGCTTGTTCTCTGCTATGGACCTGTTAGGGCCCCTCAACATAGCCATCTTGAGATAAACTCTATCTCCCACCTGAAACTCAAGCTCACGTCGCCGCCTATCTGCATAACTCCTCTGTCGATCCTGAGCCTCCTTCATGTTCAACCTCAAGACACGGATCTTCTCCGTCGTCTCCTGAACAAAAGTAGCTCCAAACATGCTGCGCTCCCCCACTTGGGTCCAGCATAACGGTGTCCTGCATGGCCTCCCATACAAAGCCTCAAATGGAGCCATGCCAATATTAGACTGAAAACTGTTGTTATAGGCAAACTCTGCCAAACACAGATGATCCACCCAATGACCACCCCAATCCAGCACACACATCCTCAGCAGATCCTCCAAAGTCTGAATAGTCCTCTCTGACTGCCCATCTGTCTGCGGATAATACGTTGTACTCATATGCACCTTAGTGCCCATCTCAGTCTGAAATGCCCTCCAAAACTCTGAAGCAAACCTCGGATCTCTATCCGACACAATACTGGCTGGCACTCCATGCAGCCTCACAATCTCTCGCACAAACTTCCTAGCTAAAACAGCCACTCCATCTGTCTTCTTGATGGCCAAGAAATGTGCTGACTTGGTCAAGCGATCCAGAATGACCCAAATAGAATCGAAAGTCCGTGAGATAGGCAATCCCACAACAAAATCCATAGTGATTATATCCCACTTCCACTCTGGAATGGGTAAACTCTGTAAAAGACCACTAGGCACCTGATGCTCTGCCTTGATCAAAGAACAAGTGTTGCACCTCGCAACCCAATCCGCCACATCTCTCTTCATCCCAACCCAATGATAATACCGTTTGAGGTCACGGTACATCTTGGTCGCACCCGGATGAATCGAAAACTTGCTCGAATGAGCCTCTCTCAAAACCTCCTGCCTCAACTCCACATCCTTGGGCACACACACTCGCCCACTAACCAAGATAGTCCCATTCGAAGAGACCTGATACTCAGAACCAGACACCTGCGAAGCATCAATCAAACCCTGATCACTCTGCTGCGCCACTCTGATCCTACTGAGTAAATATGCCTGATCAGCTGCCTCTAAACCCAAAGGCTCCTCTGAAATAGCACAAAGACGCAATGTACTAATTTCGCTGACCAAAGCCTCAACACCACGCTCTCTATCTGAATCAACCCTCCGTCGACTCAACGCATCTGCCACCAAATTGGCCTTGCCCGGATGATAAACAATATCCAGGTCATAGTCTGCCAGAAACTCCACCCAATGTGTCTGCCTCGCATTCAGCAAAGGCTGAGTAAAGATATGCTGTAGACTCTTGTGATCCGTAAAGATCTGCACTCTACCACCATAAAGATAAGACCTCCAAATCTTGAGTGCAAAAACCACTGCTCCCAACTCAAGATCATGCGTAGGAAGGTTGCGCTCACTGCCCTGCAACTGCCTCGAAGCATAGGCAATCACTCTGCCCTCCTGCATCAAAACACAACCCAGTCCAACACCTGAAGCATCTGTGTACACTACATATGACTTCCCCGGATCGGGTAATGCCAAAACTGGTGTACTCGTCAACATCTCCTTGAGCTTCACAAAGCTCTCCTCGCACTCATGCGACCACACAAACGGCACATCCTTGCCAGTCAACCTCGTCATCGGCTGAGACATACTCGCAAACCCCTTGACGAACCTCCTGTAGTAGCCTGCTAAACCCAAAAAACTCCTGATCTCGGTAGCACTACTCGGTCTAGGCCAATCTCTAATGGCCTCAATCTTAGCCGGATCCACAGAAACTCCCTCTGCAGAAACAATATGGCCAAGAAAACCCATCTCTCTCTGCCAAAAACTGCACTTGCTCAACTTAGCAAAAAGCTTCTGCTCTCAAAGCTTCTCCAAAACAAGCCTCAAATGCGCCGCATGCTCCTCTGGACTCCTCGAATACACCAAAATATCATATATGAAAATAATGACGAACACATCCAGAAACTCCCTAAACACGTCGTTCATCAATCTCATAAAAGCTGCCGGCGCATTCGTCAAACCAAAAGGCATGACCACGAACTCGAAATGCCCATACCTCGTCCGAAAAGCCGTCTTCCGAATGTCTGTCTCCTCTATCGGAATCTGGTGATATCCCGATGCCAAGTCAATCTTAGAGAACCAAGTAGCACCTCTCAACTGATCCAACAACTCATCGATCCTCGGAAGTGGGTACCTGTTCTTCACTGTGACTCGGTTAAGTCCCCGGTAATCAATGCACAACCGGAAACTGCCATCCTTCTTCTTCACAAACAACACTGGCGCTCCCCACGGCGAAACACTAGGTCTGATGAACCCTTTACTCAAAAGGTCCTCTAGCTGCTTCTTCAGCTCTGCCATCTCCGCTGGAGCCATCTTGTAAGGTGTCTTCGATATCGGAGCTGTCCCAGGCTCTAATTCAATCGTGAAAGGATCTGACCGAGATGGTGGCAATCCCTTCAGCGACCGAAATACATCCTCAAAGTCCTGGACAACCTGAATATCCTGCAAAACCACCTCACCACTGGACTCTGTCATAGTAATCGTCGCCAAATAGGCTTCGCAGCCCCGCTCTAACAACCGCTCTGCCTGAATAGCTGAGATCACTATACTCCCTGAAGTCGGTCTCACTCCCTGATAAACCTACTACCCTGCATCTCGCTCAAACACAACTCTACCTCTGTAGCAATCCAGATGAACTCGGTAAGAAGATAACCAGTCCATCCCCAAAATCACGTCATACAGTTCCACCGGACTGATGACTAAATCTGCTGGCATAGACTGCCCCGCAATCCGCACATCCACTGCTCTAGCTCTGCCCGAAGTAACCAGATAACCAACACCGGCCACCTTCACAAAGCCTGAAGCCTCGCCTTCGCTACTCCGAATACCACTACTCTCAGCTCTCCCCGGAGTAATGAAGCAATTAGATGCTCCCGAGTCAAACAACACGTGAGACTCAAAACCACCAACTAACAAGGTCCCTACACACACCACAAGTGTTGAGAACCTCTAAACTCTATCACTGTAAAATAACAGAAACAGACAACACCAAAAATTCTACCTTTAGGAATTTATAAGTCTGAGTCAAGATTTTACCTGTGATCTGGTCTGGCTGACTGGTCTGGCCCACCTCTGCCAGAGTATACACCCTCGACGCTCCACCTGACTGCAACGCTGCAACCTGAGCTGCTGACTGAATAGCAAACGGCTGAATCGCTGCTGCCACTACCCTCTGCTGCAACTTGGGACACATGGGCTTGATGTGCCCTGTCTCCCTGCAATAGAAGCACACTGAAGTCTCTCTGGATCCCGCCCTCTTGGGACAAGTAGCAACTCGGTGATCCAAACTCCCACAACCAAAACAACCACCCGTACTCGGGCTACTAGCAGATATCTCCTATGCTCTCCTCTTCTGGCCCTGCGCAGGCCTGCCGTCCCTGCCATGACCAGAACTGAAACCTCTACGATGCTGATGCTGCTGGCCCTGAGGATGGGTAGCAGAAGCAACTGCAACTGGAACAACTGCTGAGCTCACCGGCTCACGCAAATCCTCCTCAATGGAAGCTGCCAACTCCAATAAACCAGCTCTAGTGTGGTACATACCACCTCTGCACTGAGTCCTGATGTTCCTCCGAAGTCCCTGAAGAAACCTCGACATCAACGCCCTCTCACTCACCAGCTCACCACCGGAATGAACCACCAACCTGCAGAACTCTGCATCGTACTCTCGAACAGACCTCTCACCCTGAGTCAAGTCCAAAAACCTCAACTGCAATCTGTCACGAGCCTCCTGAGGGAAAAACTTGTGATTGAACTCCTCGACGAAATTAACCCAAGTCCAAACCTCTCTCCGGGTCCTAACAGACCTCCACCACTAATGTGCATCACCTCCAAGGTAGTGCACTGCCAAGTCGACCTGAAACTGCTCTGGACAACGAACTGAATCGAAGTTCCTCTCTAACCTCTGACGCCACTAGTCAGCCTGCTCTGGAGTAACACCGCCCTCAAACGTAGGCGTGCCAATCCTCTGCATCTCCCTCATCATCTCACGATAAGGCGAATACCCAACCGCAACACCCTGCTGCCCTTCAGCCTCCTGCTTCTCAACAAAACCGGCACCAACCTATGCCCCGGCACCAACCTGTGCCCCGGCCGCTGGAGGTGCAACCGGAGCCTGCTGTGGAACTGCCTGAGGAAGATGTGCCAACAACTGCGTCAGTAGCCCCACAATCAAATGTCCCTGAGCCAAAGCCGCTCCCCCACCGGGAACTGCTCCTGCTCCTGCGCCACCACCGGCACCAGAGTTAGCCCCACCGGCCAACGAAACTGACTGAGTCACTGACGCTGTCGCCACACTCGGCGCGCACTCTCTACTGAAACCTCAGCCTCTGGCACACCACGACCAGCACCCCGACCTCCACGACCCGCTGCTCGCCCACCGCGACAAGCTCCTCTGCCCCCACGGGCTGCACCGCGACCACGACCACGGCCACGACCACGACCTGCATCCATCTCTCTGCACTACCACCAAGTACAGAAAATGAGCAAGGTCAGCACACAACACAAAACACAACACACCAAATATCCAACTCACTTACCGCGGAAAACTGGAAGACCGAGAGGATGATGCTAGACCACTAACCGACTAACTCACATAATCAATTAAACACATAGTCCAATTCATCCAATACTAACAGTCCTAAAACCATATTCGCTCTGATACCAAAATGAAACAACCAAGCTTTTTTTTTTTTTTTTTTTTTTATAAACGATTATAATTAATTATCAATGCGGAAATTCTCAAAAGAAATCAATAAATTAATCATAAATAAGCCGTTCAACAAATAACCAATAACCAATAAAACCAATAAAGAATAAGCAACCTAAACACCAAGTTTGCTACATATTATAATAAGACTAACACCCTAAAATGATGAATTCCTTGTCAACCACAGCAAAATAGCCAATATCAAATTCCTAATCTCATCATCCTCTTCTCTCGGTCTCTTTCCGCGGAAGAACATTGCTGTTACCTGCATCACATTGGAATAGAGATGCGTAAGTATTATCATAAATACTTAGTGAGTGGATCATCCTGCCTACAGCCCAAGTACGTCAAACACTAGACAATACATCAACAATAATCAACAACAAGAACAATGAACAACAACAACAACTCCCTGTCAGGAAACACCCACGTTTCCTGACACACAGGTCGGTGTCGACCGACACCTCTATGGTGTCGATCGACGCCAGCCTCCTGAGTGTCGATCGACACCCGTCGAGTGTCGGTCGACACCAGCTCGACGCCCAGACACCAGAAGCTACGAAAATCGTATAAAACAAGTAAAAACTCGCAATCAAGGGTTTTCAACGCCCCAATACAATCCAAAACACGATTTCCAATAAGTACTACTCAAGAACACAATACCAACTCGAAATCAAACAATCTCTAACGATTGACGGACCTACAGTCACGCACTCGCCTTGAAAAGGATTGAAACGAAGGAGAAGAAGATAGAACAACAACCCAAAGCCTCATAAACTCCACAAAACTCTATGAAAATCACCTCCTTCACTCAAAACGCCTCTGGAACTTCTCTTTCTCGAAAAAGTGACTTCTCACGCGGCCACAGGGTTTTAAATCGCGACTTAGGGCTTCCAAACCCTTAACCGGAACAAAACCAGCCGACTTGAATCAAACCGGTCGATTTCTCAATAACCGGTGTCGATCGACACCCTTCCTTGGTGTCGGTCGACACCCATCGACCAAACCAACTCAAACCACAAATCAAACGCGCAATCGACTTAAACCGGAATCGAACCTGATAACCGATGTCGATCGACACACCCCTTTGGTGTCGATCGACACTAAGCATTCCGAAGCTTTTCACACATTTCCTTCGAGATAAATGAACCTTAAACCAACTGTACAACAATCAAACAAGAACATGTACAGTCAATCCTCGATTCGCACCTCAAAGAGCGTATGTAATCGACTCCCGAATCCCTAATGTCGTCCGATACCAACTCAAACACAACTTTCTGGTTCGCGGATGTTACAAGACTATTTATTTATTTTATTGCTTCCGTTGAATAATTGCTGAACTGATTATTGTTGATTGATTTATTATTTATTTAATGGTTTAAGACTTCCGCTAAAATTGTTTAATTATATAAAAAAAAGAGCTTGGTTGTTTCATTTTGGTATCAGAGCTTAGACGGTTTTAGGACTGTTAGGTTGATAGTTTTAGTATCATCCTCTTCGGGCTTCAGGAGATTCCGCGGTGAGTTTTGTTTGTGTTGTTGGTTTTTTTGTGTGTCTTATTATCTCACCTCTTTGTTCCGTACAGTGAGATGGACGGTGTTGCTAGAGGTCGAGGTAGAGCCCGCGGCAGAGGCCGTGGCAGAGGCCGTGGAGGCCAGGGTCGTGGCGTATCAGCGGAGTCGGGCGAGAGTGTTGCGCCGAGTGTGGCGACTGCGTCGGTAACCCAGTCTGTTTCTGTAGCGAGTGAGACCGGTTTGGGCGTCGGTGGTGGCGCGGGGGGTGGGGCGGCCCCAGGTGGGGGTGCGGCTTCGGCTCAAGATCGAGATGACCTGGTCGTGGGGTTGCTGACACAGTTGCTGGCACGTTTTCCGTCTGTGGTTCCGCAACAGGCTCTGGGTGTTCCTCCGATGGCCGGAGTACCGCAGGGTGCGGCGGTGTTTGGGCAGCAGGGTGCTGCAGTGGTTGGTCAGCCGGGAGCGGCTTTTGTTGGGCAGCATGGGGCTGCGGTGGTTTGGCATCCGTCTTATTTAGAGATGATGGGACAGATGCACCGTATCGGGACGCCTTTCTTCGAGGGAGGAGTTGGTCCAGAGGTGGCCGATGAGTGGATATCGAGATTGGAGCAGAATTTTCAGTCGATCAGATGTCCAGTGGAGTACCAGGTGGAGTTAGCAGTCCACTATCTGGACGTGGGGCGAGTTTGTGGCGGAGTTTGACGCCAAGTACTTTCCTCAGGAGGCTCGAGATCGACTTCATTTGCGGTTCATTGCGTTGACGCAGGGAGATCGTTCGGTGCGTGAGTACGACGCTGAGTTTAGCAGGCTAGTGGTGCCTACCGGTCTCGGTATAGGCGGTGACCGCGGGGTTGTGCAGAGGTTCCTTCAGGGGCTTCATCCGAGTATGAGGACTCAGTGCCGAGGTCGTGTGTATACCACGAGAGCGGAGTTAGTGGAGCTAGCGGAGGACCTTCGTGAGCAGGTTGGTCGGGTGGCGGTGCCGTCTGCAGTTGCTCCTGCTATCCATCCTCAGAGTCAGCAGCAGCAGTCGCAGCAACGCTGGGGTTCGAGTGTTGGTTCTGGTTCTGGCAAGGGCGGCAAGCCTGCGGAGGGTCAGAAGAGGAGTCGGGAGGAGGTTTTTTTCCGGTAGTCGTTTTCCTCGTGGATCGTGTTACGGGTGTGGCAGCATGGAGCACCGGGTGTCTAGTTGTCCTAAGAAGGAGGTGCCTCAGGATACTAGAGTGTGTTTGCACTGCGGAGATCCGGGGCATATTAGGCCGATGTGTCCCAAGATGCAGAGTTTGGCGACTCGACCAGTGACTCAGTTGGCGGCGGTTCAGCCAGTGAGCCAGTTGGGGTCGGGACCGCGAGTCTATTCTTCGGCAGGCTGGGTAGATCACAGGTACATCTATTGATTCAGACTTCGTAATTTCCTTAAGTTTAATTTATGGGTGTCATTTGTTTGCGATAGTTTGCCTGTGATGGAATTAGCAGGGTCTCATAGTTTTGAATGTGTAGGGACCTTGTTAGTAGGTGGCGTTGAGTCACACGTCTTGTTCGATTCTGGAGCATCAAACTGCTTCATTACTCCGGAGCGGGCCAAGAGTAGTGGCATTCGGAGCAGCGCGGGTGAGCGTGCTGGCATGGTCAAGGTTGCTGGAGGTGGATTTCTGGCTACTTCGGGCCATGCTAGAGGCGTCGATATTCAGATTGCCGGGCAGTCGATGCCAGCGGACTTGGTGATTAGTCCGGTAGAGTTGTACGACGTCATTCTGGGGATGGACTGGTTATCTTATTATCGGGTTCATCTAGATTGCTTCAGAGGAAGAGTGGTTTTTGAGCGTGATGGCGGGAGGTTAGTGTTTCAGGGTGTGAGACCGACTTCCGGAAGTATAGTGATCTCGGCGATTCAGGCAGAGCGGTTGATTGAGCGGGGCTGCGAGGCCTATTTAGCGACGATCACTATGGCGGAATCCAATAGTGAGGTGATCCTTGAGGATATTCGGGTGGTTCGGGAGTTTCCAGAGGTATTTCAGTCGTTGACGGGGTTGCCACCATCTCGGTCAGATCCTTTCACGATTGAGTTAGAGCCGGGGACAGCGCCGATATCCATGACGCCTTACAGGATGGCTCCAGCAGAGTTGGCAGAGCTGAAGAAACAGCTAGAGGACCTTTTGAGCAAAGGGTTCATTCGACCGAGTGTTTCACCGTGGGGAGCACCAGTTCTGTTTGTGAAGAAGAAGGATGGGAGTTTCTGGCTGTGTATTGATTACCGGGGACTTAACCGAGTCACTGCGAAGAACTGGTACCCGCTCCAGAGGATTGATGAGTTGTTGGATCAGCTGAGGGGTGCTACTTGGTTCTCCAAGATAGACTTGGCATCGGGTTATCATCATATCCCGATAGACGAGGCGGATATTTGCAAGACTGCTTTCAGGACGAGGTATGGGCATTTTGAGTTTTTGGTTATGCCCTTCGGTTTGACGAATGCGCCTGCAACATTCATGAGGTTGATGAACGACGTATTCAGGGAGTATTTGGATGTGTTCGTCATCATCTTCATTGACGACATTTTAGTATATTAGAGGAGTCCTGAGGAGCATGAGACTCATTTGAGGTTGGTTCTGGAGAAGCTTCGGGAGCAGAAGCTGTAAGCTAAGTTGAGCAAGTGCAGTTTCTGGCAGCGAGAGATGGATTTTCTCGGACACATTGTTTCTGCAGAGGGAGTGTCTGTAGATCCGGCGAAGATTGAGGCCATCAGAGATTGGCCTAGACCGAGTAGTGATACCGAGATCAGGAGTTTTCTTGGTTTAGCAGGTTATTACAGGAGGTTCGTCAAGGGTTTTGCATGTATGGCGCAGCCGATGACGAAGTTGACTGGGAAGGATGTTCCGTTTGTTTGGTCGCCAGAGTGCGAAGAGAGCTTTGCTAAGCTCAAGGAGATGTTGACCAGTACACCTGTTTTGGCGTTACCCAAGCCAGGGAAGCCTTATGTAGTGTACACTGATGCTTCAGGAGTTGGTTTGGGTTGTGTGCTGATGCAGGAGGGCAGAGTTATTGCTTACGCTTCGAGGCATTGGCAGGGCAGTGAGCGTAACCGTCCTACCCATGATCTTGAGTTGGGAGCGGTGGTCTTTGCGCTTAAGATCTGGAGGTCGTATTTGTATGGTGGTTCAGTTCAGATCTTCACTGACCACAAGAGTCTTCAACACATTTTTACTCAGCCACTGCTGAATGCGAGACAGACGCGCTGGGTTGAGTTTTTGGTGGACTATGACTTAGAGATTATCTATCATCCGGGCAAGGCTAACCTAGTGGCAGATGCTTTGAGTCGACGGAGGTGTGATTCGGCTCTAGAGCAGGAAGTGGAGGCATTGGTGAGCGAGATTTGCACTTTCCGCCTTTGTGCTATTTCGCAGGAGCCTTTGGGCTTAGAGGCAGTTGATGAGGCAGATTTGCTGAGCAGGATCAGAGTGGCTCAGGAGAGTGATCAGAGTCTGATTGATGCATGACGAGTACCGAGTTCTGAGTATTAGGTATATGAGAACGAGACTATTCTGGTTCGTGGTCGGGTTTGTGTACAAGGTTGAGGAGTTGAGGCAGCAGATTCTGAGAGAGGCTCATTCGAGCAAGTTTTTGATTCATCCAGGGGCGACCAAGATGTACCATGACCTCAAGACGTACTATCATTGGGTTGGGATGAAGAGAGATGTGGCTGATTGGGTTGCGAGGTGCAACACTTGTTCTTTGGTGAAGGCTGAGCATCAGGTTCCGGGTCGTCTGTTGCAGAGCTTACCCATTCTATTTCGAGGACGCATGATGCCATTTGGGTTATTGTGGATCGGTTGACCAAGTCAGCACATTTCTTGGCCATCAAGAAGACAGATGGAGCTGCTACTTTGGCTAGGAAGTTTGTGCGGGAGATTGTGAGGCTGCATGGAGTGCCAGCCAGTATAGTGTCAGACCGAGATCCGAGATTTGCCTAAAATTTTTGGAGGGCATTTCAGGCAGAGATGGCCACTAAGGTGCACATGAGTACGGCATATCATCTGCAGACAGATGGGCAGTCAGAGAGGACCATCCAGACTTTAGAGGATCTGTTGAGGATGTGTGGGCGGATCACTTGAGCTTGGTTGAGTTTGCATACAACAACAGCTTCCATGCTAGTATTGGCATGGCTCCTTTTCAGGCTTTGTATGGAAGGCCATCTAGGACACCTTTATGCTGGACCCAAGTGGGGGAGCGCAACATTTATGGAGCTACTTATGTTCAGGAGACGACATAGAAGGTTCGTGTTGTGAGGCTGAACATGAAGGAAGCTCATGATAGACAGAAGAGTTACGCAGATAGACGCATACGAGAGCTTGAGTTTCAGGTTGGAGATAGAGTGTATCTCAAGATGGCGATGTTGAGGGGTCCTAACAGATCTATCGCAGAGAACAAGCTGAGTCCGCGTTTTATGGGTCCGTTTCCAGTTGTGGAGCGAGTTGGACCGTTGGCGTTTACCTCCGATTATGAGAGCATTTCACAAGGTGTTTCATGTGTCGATGCTGAGGAAGTGTCTTCATCCTTCTGAGGAGTTGGTGGCTAAGATTCCAGAAGATCTTCAGCCAAATTTGACAGTTCCAGCAGTACCTGTGAGGATTCTTGAGAGGAGAGTCAAGGTTCTGCGGAAGAAGAGGATACCGTTGCTGAGAGTTTTGTGGACTTGTGGCGGTATAGAGGAGGAGACTTGGGAGCCAGAGGCAAAGATGAAGTTGAAGTTTAGGAAGTGGTTCGACAAGCAGGTCGTGGAGTGAGCTTCTTTTGTCTTTGTGGCTTTGTTTTTGGTTTAGCTTTTGAGCTTTGTAGTTGTTGTTTTTGTTTACGTTGTAAAGACATTCATTTTTGAGATTTATGAGATGGAGTTTTTCCTCATTATCTGTGTTATTAAATGTTGTCTTGGATGTTACACGTGTTGACCAGTTGGGTCGTGAGACGGTTTCAATCTTATTGTTATAGGCGTTTACGAATTTGGCTGCGGTCCTGAATAACTCATTACACTTTTGGAGACGTTTGTTCTCTGGCAGACTTACCTGAGTGACGTGGCTTCAGTGTGAGTAGCTTATCTGAGTGCCGTGGCTTCGGTATAGGCGATGGCAGGCCCATCTGGGAGGCCGTGGCCCCAGTTCGGGTAGTTGCAGACTTGTTTGGGAGGCCGTGGCCCCAATACAAGTGGTTATGTTGAGACTTATTTGGGAGGCCGTGGCCCCAATATGAGTGTTTGGATAATGAGTTAAGAGAAAAATGTCTTGGAACGTGCGTATACATAAGATTGAGTGTGAGTCTCGGGGATCAGGTGAGGATCTCCAGTGTTGTGGCCTTGCGAGGTCGGGTTTTGGTCTTGCGAGACGTGTATTGTGTTGGGATTCGAGGCCGAATCCAGTTTAGTGGGGGAGAGTTGTAACATCCGTAAACCAAAGAAGCGTGTTTTCCCTTGGGTGTCGAGCGACACCAAGGTGGGTGTCGAGCGACATCGGTCCGAAATCCAAATTTCCGGTTTGATTTAAGTCGCTGGTTTTGGGTCGGTTAAGGGTGGAAACCCTCGTTTGCGATTTAAAAAGGGGCAGCCGTCGAGTATTGTCGTGTAGTGGAGGCTGAAAACGAAAATCAGAGAAGGAGGTGTGTTCTTGAGCGATTTTGGAGCTTTAGGTGGTGTTTGATTGCTGTTCTTCCTTGTTCATCTTCCTTTCCTCTCTTTCAATCCGAAATCAAGGTGAGTGTGTGACTGTGGGTTCGTAGTTCTTTAGATCTGTGTTGGGATTGATTGTTTGATGTGTTATTGAGTTTTTCGTGATGTTTATGTGATGATTGTTGAGTTTAATCATGGTTGGATTGATAATTGAGTTGATTTCGTGTTTACAGCGTTATTTCATCGCGTTCGGATTCATCCTGTAAATCGGGTGTCGAGCGACACCAAGGTTGTGGGTGTCGAGCGACACCAAGCGGGTGTCGGTCGACACCGAGAATCAGTTTGGGTTGGTTATCCGAATTAAATCAATTGTGATTGGAAAAATAAATGGGTTAACTCGGTTCAATAGAATTATTTGATTTAAATGGTTAATTGGTTTGGTTTAATTAATTATTTTCGGATTAATAATTAATTGATATTATTATTTAATTTTGAAAATTATTTAATAATTATTTGGAAATATTGTAAAATGTGGAAAATATTTAATAATGGTGAAAATTATTTTAAAATACTTAAATTGTCTAGAAATTGCGTAAATGGCTCGTGGGCAGAGTGATCGTCTCACTAAGTATTTATGATAATATTTACACATCTCTTTTCCTGTGATGCAGGTAAAAGTAAAGTGTGATCGCGGAATCAAGGCCGAAGAAGAGGATGATAGGACTTTTATGTTTCTTAAACTGTTTAAGTTGTTAGACTATTTATTTATTTTATTGCTTCCGTTCAATAATTGCTGAACTGATTATTGTTGATTGATTTATTATTAATTTAATGGTTTAACACTTCCGCTAGAATTGTTTAATTAAAAAAAAAAAAAAAAGCTTGGTTGTTTCACAATTTCTTTAACTCTTCCCACAACTTTCCACAATGACATATTGTTCAAGGGAAAAAAACATCATCACCATTAATAAATATGATCCCTTTTTTGAACCAAATCCATGGAAAACAAAAGGCTGCATGCAACATGAAGTTACGGCTGTCTCCTACTGATCCGAGATGTGCTTTGCAACACTAAGGACATCTTCTATGACAAGTTATTCCTTGTTATATTGTTTTTTGCTTTGGTCTTGTTTTGAAGTTTTTGTGATGTGTATTTGTGAATGTTAGGTTTTATGTGATGCAAGAGAGATGTCCACAGAAGAAGTGAATTGCATTGGTCGAAAGTGTCCTAACAGAAAGTCTTGTAACTGCTTGCAGCAAGAAGTACCTACAATGAACAGTTACAAGACCAACGCATCTTGCCGTAGAGACAACGAATGCATAAAATTTTGTCCTACAAACTATATTTTTGATTCTAAAGATGTTGAATCTTAAGACAGAACGAATGCATCAAATTTTCTTCAGCATCAAGTTTTGTCCTAATAACAATATTTTTTAGATCAATTATCCTTTTAAAACACCGTAACAAGTACTGTAAAATTATATAAAAGCACATAAAATAGAGGTATATTACATATGTAACATCCGTAAACCAAAGAAGTGGGATTTTTGTCTGATGTCGAGCGACACCAAGGCTGGTGTCGATCGACACCGGCCTGATTGCAATTTTGCGGTTTGTTTTTAAATCGTTGGTTCTCGCTTGGTTTGGGTTGGAAACCCTAAGACTCGAAATAAAAAGGGGATGGCCGCGTTTTGGAGCTCTTATTTCGAGGCAGAGAGTTTAGAAGGCGACTTTGGAGCCTTGTGGAGGGTTTTGGAGCTTTTGAGTGTTGATTGATTGCTGTTCATCTTCCTTTCCTTTTTCTCAATTCCAAATCAAGGTGAGTGCGTGACTGTGGGTCCGTGGTTCTTCGGATCTAGGTTGCTAGATTGATAGATAGATGAGTTATGTGATTTTCGTGAGTTTATGTGTTGATTTTCGTGTTTATTGTGTGTTGAATCTTGTGTGGTGTGATTATTGTGAAGTTTGTGAGTTTTTGGTGCTGTTGAATCGCACTTGGAATCGCTCTGTCGAACGGGTGTCGAACGAGACCAATCTGGTGTCGGTCGACACCAAGGTCGCGGGTGTCGGTCGACACCAGAGGCTGGTTCGGTCGGATTATTCTGGTTTAATTGAATTATAATTGAATTAATGGTTTAATCCGGTTTAATAGAATTAATTGATTAAATGGTTAATTGGTGTCGTTAATTAATTATTTTTGGTTTAATAATTAATTAAGATTATTATTTAATTATGATAATTATTTAATAATTACTTGGAAATGTTTAAAATATGGAGAAAATATTAATAATTGTGGAAATTATTTAAAAGACTTAAATTGTCTAGAAATTGCTTAATTGGCCCGTGGGCAGAGTGATCGTCTCACTAAGTATTTATGATAATACTTACGCTTCTCTATTTTAATGTGATGCAGGTAGTAGAAATGTTTAAGCGCGGAATCAAGGCCGAAGAAGAGGATGATAGGATTTATGTGTTATTCGTTTTGTTTAAGTTGCTAGACTTGTTTAAGATTTGAGTTTATTTGATTGTTGGCTTTTATGTTGAACTGATATTTATTATTTATTGAATCATTTATTTTAAGACTTCCGCTGAATATTGTTTAATTAATAATAAAAAAGCTTGGTTGTTTCAACATATATATCAAACCATCCAATCTTAAGTTTAATGATTTTCATTAATAACTATATATGATTAGAGGAAAATGTCAAAAAGGCTTGATCTGACATTTTCAACAAAAAAAGAAGAAAAATGTCAAAAAAAAAATTTTTCTGAAAAATGCAATAACATATTGTATTAATACTATTACTAGTAGCCAACCCGCATAGTAGCGCATGGTTATGGTTTGTTATATATTTCCAGTTTAATTTTGTTTTGGTACCCGACCCGATCAATTAACAGATTCGATTTCTAATTTGATTGTGCGGCAGTACGTTTTTATTTTTTCAGTTTAGTTTTGTTTTGTTACCCGACTCGATCAATTAACCTATCCGATTTCTGATTTGACTGCGTGGGGTTACATTTTCATCTTTTCAGTTTAGTCTTGTTTTGGTACCTGAACCGATCAATTATAAGATTTGGTTTTTGATTTGACTCAACCATCTGCCGGTTTGTTTTAAGTTTCCAACTCGATCAATTAATATATTCGATTTCTGGTTTGACTGAACCATTCGTCAGATTTTTTTAAAGTTATTATTCTTGTATCCAAACAGTTTTTCTCTCATATTCTTGTATCCAAACATTTTTTTCTCCTATTCTTGTATCCAAACAATATGATATGTAACATCCGTGAACCAGAAAGTTGTTTTGGAAGTGGTGTTGGGCGATGCTAGGGGTTCGGGAGTAGTTGGCACATGTTCTTAGAGGTGTGAATTGAGGATTGGCTGTGCATGTTCTTGTTTGATTGTTGTGCAGTCGGTCTAAGATTCAAGCACCGCGAAGAAAGTGTGCTAAATCCTTCCGAAGGGTGTCGATCGACACCGGTTATCAGGGTTGATTTCCGGTTTAAGTCGATCGAATTGAGTTGGGTTGGTTTTGGTCGATGGGTGTCGACCGACACCAAGGAAGGGTGTCGATCGACACCGGTTATTGAGAAATCGACCGGTTTGATTCAAGTCGGCTGGTTTTGTCTGGTTAAGGGCTTGGAAGCCCTAAGTCGCGATAAAAAGCCCTGTGGCCGCGCAGAAAGTGACTTTTTCGAGTTTCAGAGAGGAAAAGGTGATTCTAAGGTGATTTTGGAGTTTGGAGACTCGTTTTGTTGCTGGTCTTCGTTGTTCTATCTCTTCTCCATCTTTCCAATCCGTTTATAAGGTGAGTGCGTGACTGTAGGTCCGTTAAGCGTTAGAGATTGTGTGATTTCAGATTTATGATGTGTTCTTGAGATTGTTTATGCTGGATTTCGTGTTTTGATAGCATTGGGGCGTTGAAAACCCTTAGATTTTGTGTTATTGCGATTTTGGAATGTGATTTTCGTAGCTTCTGGTTTCTGGGCGTCGAGCCGGTGTCGAGCGACACTCGATGAGTGTCGATCGACACTAGGGAGGCTGGCGTCGATCGACACCATAGAGGTGTCGGTCGACACCAACCTGGGTGTCAGGAAACGTGGGTGTTTCCTGACAGGGATGGTTTATACTGTTGATTAATGTTGAGCATTGTTATTGTTGTTGTTTATTGTGATGTTTTGTCTAGTGTTTGACGTAATTGGCCTGTAGGCAGGATGATCCACTCACTAAGTATTTATGATAATACTTACGCATCTCTATTCCAATGTGATGCAGGTAACAGCAATGTTCTTCCGCGGAAAGAGACCGAGAGAAGAGGATGATGAGATTAGGAATTTAATCTTGGCTTTATTGTTGTGGCTGACCAGGAATTCGTGATGTTTAGGGTGTTAGTTTATTTTCAATAATGTAGCATACCTGGTGTTTAGGTTGCTTATTGGTTTATTGGTTTTATTGGTTATTTGTTGAACAATTATTTTATGATTTAATAATATTGGTTTCTTCCGCATTGTGTTGCTGAATTAGCTGTTGAGGATTAATATTTATGGGAATATTAATCTGGGCTAATTAATTAATTATAAAAAAAAATTTTGGTTGTTTCAATTTTGGTATCAGAGCGTAGTCGGTTTTAGGACTGTTAGAATTGGATGAATTGGACTATGTGTTAATTGATTATGTGAGTTAGTCAGTTAGTGGTCTAGTCTCATCCTCTCGGTCTTCCAGTTTTCCGCGGGTAAGTGAGTTGGATATTTGGTGTGTTTTGTTTTTGTGTCTGTGATTTGACCTTTGCCCTTTTTCTGTACTTGGTGGTAGTGCAGAGAGATGGACCCAGGTCGTGGTCGTGGCCGTGGTCGTGGTCGCGGTGCAGCCCGTGGGGGCAGAGGAGCTGGTCGCGGTGGGCGAGCAGCTGGTCGTGGAGGTCGGGGTGCTGGTCGTGGAGTGCCAGAGGCTGAGGTTTCAGTAGAGAGTGCAGCGCCGAGTGCGGCGGCGGCGTCGGTGACACAGTCTGTTTCGTTGGCCGGTGGGGCTAACTCAGGTGCCAGTGGTGGCGCAGGAGCTGGAGCGGTTCCCGGTGGGGGCGCTGCTTTAGCTCAGGGAGAGTTGATTGTGGGGCTACTGACGCAGTTGTTGGCACGTCTTCCTCAGGCAGTTCCACAGCAGGCTCCGGTTGCACCTCCAACGGCCGGGGCACAGGTTGGTGCCGGGGCACATGTTGGTGCCGGTTTTGTTGAGCAGCAGGAGGCTGTGGTGCAGCAGGGTGTTGCAGTTGGAGTTTCTCCTTATCGTGAGATGAGGAGGGAGATGCAGAGGATTGGTACGCCTACGTTTGAGGGCGGGGTTACTCCAGAGCAGGCTGATGAGTGGCGTCAGAGGTTGGAGCGGAACTTCGATTCTGTTCGTTGTCCGGCACAGTTTCAGGTTGAGTTGGCAGTGCACTACCTTGGAGGTGATGCACATTTGTGGTGGAGGTCTGTTAGGACCAGGAGAGAGGTTTGGACTTGGGTTGACTTCGTCGAGGAGTTCAACCACAAGTTTTTCCCTCAGGAGGCTCGTGACAGGCTGCAGTTGAGGTTTTTGGACTTGACTCAGGGTGAGAGGTCTGTTCGAGAGTATGATGCAGAGTTCTGCAGATTGGTGGTCTTTTCTGGTGGTGAGTTGATCAGTGAGCGGGCGTTGACGTCGAGGTTTCTTCAGGGGCTTCGGAGGAACATCAGGACGCAGTGCAGGGGTGGTATGTACCACACCAGAGCGGGTTTAGTGGAGTTGGCAGCGTCCATTGAGGAGGACTTGCGTGAGCCGGTGAGTACGGCAGTTGTGCCAGTTGCAGTTGCTCCTGCTACCCATCCTCGGGGCCAGCAGCAGCATCAGCAGCGCAGAGGTCACAGTTCTGGCTACGGCAGGGGCAGCAGGCCTGCGCAGGGCCAGAAGAGGAGAGCAGACGAGATATCTGCTAGTAGCCCGAGTACGGGTGGGTCTTTTGGTTGTGGGAGTCTGGATCACAGAGTGGCGACTTGCCCCAAGAGGGCGGGATCCAGGGAGTCGACAGTGTGCTACTACTGCAGGGAGCCGGGGCATATCAAGACAGTGTGTCCCAAGTTGCAGCAGAGAGCAGTGGCAGCGGCGATTCAGCCGTTGTCTATTCAGTCAGCAGCGCAGGTTGCGGCGTTGCAGTCGGGTGGAGCGCCGAGAGTTTATTCTTCGGCAGAGGTGGGCCAGACCAGTCAGTCAGGCCAGATCACAGGTAAAATCTTGACTCAGACTTTTAAATTCTTAAGGTAGAATTATGGTGTTGTCTGTTTCTGTTGTTTTACTGTGATAGAGTTAGAGGTTCTCAACACTTGTGGAATTGAGTAGGGACCTTGTTAGTTGGAGGTTTTGAGTCTCACGTTCTGTTTGACTCGGGAGCATCTAATTGCTTCATAACTCCGGAGAGAGCTGAGGGTAGTGGTATTCGGAGTAGCGATGGCGAGGCTTCAGGCTTTGTCAAGGTGGCTGGTGGTGGTTATTTGGTTTCTTCGGGCAGAGCTAGAGCGGTTGACGTGCAGATTGCGGGGCAGTCTATGCCAGCAGATTTAGTCATCAGTCCGGTGGAACTGTATGACGTGATTTTGGGGATGGACTGGTTATCTCTATACCGAGTTCATATGGATTGCTACAGAGGTAGAGTGGTTTTTGAGCAGGATGCAGGGAAGTTGGTTTATCAGGGAGTGAGACCGACTTCGGGGAGTATAGTGATTTCAGCTATTCAGGCAGAGCAGTTGTTAGAGCGGGGCTGCAAAGCCTATTTGGCGACGATCACTATGACAGAGTCCAGTGGTGAGGTGAGTCTCCAGGATATTCAGGTTGTCCAGGATTTTGAGGATGTTTTTCGGTCGCTGAAGGGATTGCCACCATCTCGGTCAGATCCTTTCACGATTGATTTAGAGCCCGGGACAGCTCCGATATCGAAGACACCTTACAGGATGGCTCCAGCAGAGATGGCAGAGCTGAAGAAGCAGCTAGAGGACCTTTTGAGTAAAGGGTTCATCAGACCTAGTGTGTCGCCATGGGGAGCGCCAGTGTTGTTTGTGAAGAAGAAGGATGGCAGTTTTCGGTTGTGTATCGATTACCGGGGACTTAACCGAGTCACAGTGAAGAACAGGTACCCACTTCCGAGGATAGATGAGTTGTTGGATCAGTTGAGAGGGGCTACTTGGTTCTCCAAGATTGACTTGGCATCGGGATATCATCAGATTCCGATAGATGAGGCAGATGTCCGGAAGACAGCTTTTCGGACGAGGTATGGACATTTCGAGTTTGTGGTCATGCCTTTTGGCTTGACTAATGCGCCGGCAGCGTTTATGAGGTTGATGAACGACGTGTTCAGGGAGTTTCTGGATGTGTTTGTCATTATTTTCATTGATGACATTTTGGCGTATTCGAGGAGTCCAGAGGAGCATGCGACTCATTTGAGGCTTGTGTTGGAGAAGCTTCGAGAGCAGAAGCTGTTTGCCAAGTTGAGCAAGTGCAGCTTTTGGCAGAGGGAGATGGGTTTTCTTGGCCATATTGTTTCTGCAGAGGGAGTTTCTGTGGATCCGGCTAAGATTGAGGCTATCAGGGATTGGCCTAGACCGAGTAGTGCTACCGAGATCAGGAGTTTTCTGGGTTTAGCAGGCTACTACAGGAGGTTCGTCAAGGGGTTTGCGAGTATGTCTCAGCCGATGACGAGGTTGACTGGCAAGGATGTGCCGTTTGTGTGGTCGCCGGAGTGCGAGGAGAGCTTTGGGAAGCTCAAGGAGATGTTGACTAGTACACCTGTTTTGGCATTACCTGACCCGGGGAAGCCATATGTTGTGTACACAGATGCTTCAGGTGTTGGACTTGGTTGTGTTTTGATGCAGGAGGGCAGAGTGATTGCCTATGCTTCGAGGCAGTTGCAGGGCAGTGAGCGCAACCGTCCTACACATGATCTTGAGTTGGGAGCAGTGGTTTTTGCACTCAAGATTTGGAGGTCTTATCTTTATGGTGGTAGAGTGCAGATCTTTACAGATCACAAGAGTCTACAGCACATTTTCACTCAGCCTTTGCTGAATGCGAGACAGACGCGTTGGGTGGAGTTTCTGGCAGACTATGACCTGGATATTGTTTATCATCCGGGCAAGGCCAATTTGGTGGCAGATGCTTTGAGTCGACGGAGGGTTGATTCAGATAGAGAGCGTGGTGTTGAGGCTTTGGTCAGCGAGATTAGTACATTGCGTCTTTGTGCTATTTCAGAGGAGCCTTTGGGTTTAGAGGCAGCTGATCAGGCAGATTTACTCAGCAGGATCAGAGTGGCGCAGCAGAGTGATCAGGGTTTGATCGATGCTTCGCAGGCGGTTGGTTCTGAGTATCAGGTCTCTTCGAATGGGACTATCTTGGTTCGTGGGCGGGTTTGTGTGCCCAAGGACGAGGAGTTGAGACATGAGGTTTTGAGAGAGGCTCATTCGAGCAAGTTTTCGATTCATCCGGGTGCGACCAAGATGTACCGTGACCTCAAACGGTATTATCATTGGGTTGGGATGAAGAGGGATGTGGCAGATTGGGTTGCGAAGTGCAACACTTGTTCTTTGGTCAAGGCAGAGCATCAGGTGCCTAGTGGTCTTCTGCAGAGTTTACCCATTCCAGAGTGGAAGTGGGATATGATCACTATGGATTTTGTTGTGGGATTGCCTATCTCACGGACTTTCGATGCTATTTGGGTCATTGTAGATCGCTTGACCAAGGCAGCACATTTCTTGGCTATCAAGAAGACAGATGGAGCGGCTGTCTTAGCTAGGAAGTTTGTGCGAGAGATTGTGAGGCTGCATGGAGTGCCAGCCAGTATTGTGTCGGATAGAGATCCGAGGTTTGCTTCAGAGTTTTGGAGGGCATTTTAGACTGAGATGGGCACTAAGGTGCATATGAGTACCGCGTATCATCCGCAGACAGACGGACAGTCAGAGAGGACTATTCAGACTTTGGAGGATCTGCTTAGGATGTGTGTACTGGATTGGGGTGGTCATTGGGCTGATCATCTGTGTTTGGCAGAGTTTGCCTATAACAACAGTTTTCAGTCTAGTATTGGTATGGCTCCTTATGAGGCTTTGTATTGGAGGCCATGCAGGACACCCTTATGCTGGACCCAAGTAGGGGAGCGCAGCATGTTTGGAGCTAGTTTTGTTCAGGAGACGACGGAGAAGATTCGTGTCTTGAGGTTGAACATGAAGGAGGCTCAGGATAGACAGAGGAGTTATGCAGATAGGCGGCGACGTGAGCTTGAGTTTCAGGTGGGAGATAGAGTTTATCTCAAGATGGCTATGTTGAGGGTCCCTAACAGGTCCATAGCAGAAAACAAGCTCAGTCCGCGATTTATGGGTCCGTTTCCAGTGGTGGAGCGAGTTGGGCCAGTGGCTTATCGGTTGGAGTTGCCACCGATTATGAGCGCCTTTCATAAGGTGTTTCATGTGTCTATGTTGAGGAGGTGTTTGCGTCCTTCAGAGGAGGTTGTGGTTGAGATTCCAGAAGATCTTCTGCCAGATATGACAGTTCCGGCAGTTCCTGTGAGGATTCTTGAGAGGAGAGTCAAGGTTCTGCGGAACAAGAGGGTGCCATTGTTGAGAGTCTTGTGGGACTGTAGTGGCACAGAGGAGCAGACTTGGGAGCCAGAGGCAAAGATGAAGCTGAAGTTCGGAAAGTGGTTCGACAAGCAGGCTGTGGAGTGATTCATCTTTGTGGTTCTAGTCTTGTTTTTGGTTTTGTTGTTGTTGGTTTTGGACTTATGTATTTTCGTTTTGTTGTACGATATACATTTTTGGAGTTATATGAGATGGAGTTTTGCCTCATATTTTTGGTTATGGTTTGGATGTTACAAGTTTCTTTGGCCGGTGGGGTCATTGAGAGTTTTTAGTCACATGTTGGTACGCGTTTCAGATTTTATTACTCGTTTTGTCTAGAGGCGTGGGCCTTGTAGACGGTGGTTCTATTTGTGTTGGGACGTTAGGTGCCCAACGGACTTATATTGGGGGTCGCTACCTCGATATGGGTTGTTTTAGTGACAGTGGGTCACGTTTTGGTTGTGGCTTCGGGTCACGTTTTGGTTTGGTGGCAGTGGTCACATTTTGGTACTGGACCGTGAGTCGCAGTATGGATGTCATGACAGTGGATTATGGCATTGAGAGTAATAATATCTTGGAAACATGCGTATAACAAAGGACTAAAATTTGAGTTTTGAGGTCTTGGAGAGACGTTTGTGTTGGGATTCGAGGACGAATCCAGTTTAGTGGGGGAGAATTGTAACATCCGTGAACCAGAAAGTTGTTTTGGAAGTGGTGTTGGGCGATGCTAGGGGTTCGGGAGTAGTTGGCACATGTTCTTAGAGGTGTGAATTGAGGATTGGCTGTGCATGTTCTTGTTTGATTGTTGTGCAGTCGGTCTAAGATTCAAGCACCGCGAAGAAAGTGTGCTAAATCCTTCTGAACGACTAGTATCGATCGACACCGGTTATCAGGGTTGATTTCCGGTTTAAGTCGATCGAATTGAGTTGGGTTGGTTTTGGTCGATGGGTGTTGACCGACACCAAGGAAGGGTGTCGATCGACACCGGTTATTGAGAAATCGACCGGTTTGATTCAAGTCGGCTGGTTTTCTCTGGTTAAGGGCTTGGAAGCCCTAAGTCGCGATAAAAAGCCCTGTGGCCGCGCAGAAAGTGACTTTTTCGAGTTTTAGAGAGGAAAATGTGATTCTAAGGTGATTTTGGAGTTTGGAGACTCGTTTTGTTGCTGTTCTTCGTTGTTCTATCTCTTCTCCATCTTTCCAATCCGTTTATAAGGTGAGTGCGTGACTGTAGGTCCGTTAAGCGTTAGAGATTGTGTGATTTCAGATTTATGATGTGTTCTTGAGATTGTTTATGCTGGATTTCGTGTTTTGATAGCATTGGGGCGTTGAAAACCCTTAGATTTTGTGTTATTGCGATTTTGGAATGTGATTTTCGTAGCTTCTGGTTTCTGGGCGTCGAGCCGGTGTCGAGCGACACTCGATGAGTGTCGATCGACACTCGGGAGGCTGGCGTCGATCGACACCATAGAGGTGTCGGTCGACACCAACCTGGGTGTCAGGAAACGTGGGTGTTTCCTGACAGGGATGGTTTATACTGTTGATTAATGTTGAGCATTGTTATTGTTGTTGTTTATTGTGATGTTTTGTCTAGTGTTTGACGTAATTGGCTTGTAGGCAGGATGATCCACTCACTAAGTATTTATGATAATACTTACGCATCTCTATTCCAATGTGATGCAGGTAACAGCAATGTTCTTCCGCGGAAAGAGACCGAGAGAAGAGGATGATGAGATTAGGAATTTAATCTTGGCTTTATTGTTGTGGCTGACCAGGAATTCGTGATGTTTAGGGTGTTAGTTTATTTTCAATAATGTAGCATACCTGGTGTTTAGGTTGCTTATTGGTTTATTGGTTTTATTGGTTATTTGTTGAACAATTATTTTATGATTTAATAATATTGGTTTCTTCCGCATTGTGTTGCTGAATTAGCTGTTGAGGATTAATATTTATGGGAATATTAATCTGGGCTAATTAATTAATTATAAAAAAAAATTTTGGTTGTTTCATGATATATCATGGTTTTATGGGTTTTTGACCATGATAAAGGTCTTGTTTATAGAGTATTTTTGGTATTTTTAGAGCCTTTTAGAGTCTTTATAAGTCCTAGGTGTGTTTGGGGGTAAATTGGAGGCATTGAAGCTATTTGGAATTTATTTGGGGATTTCTGCTGGAAAATAAGATAATCTGGCGTTCATAGACATTGGTGTCGGGCGATACCAGCCTGGTGTCGGGCGACACCACTAAAAGATGAAAATACAGACACTTTGGAAGAATTACAGCTTTGGTTCAAAAGTTCTGCTTATTTGCAAAACTGTCATAGACATTATTTTAGGTTTTTAAAGCCATTGTTAGGCTATTATCTATTTCATACTTTATTATATTGAGACTTAGAGAGAGATTTGTAGCAGAGCTTTGGAGAGACAAATCAGAATCCTTCAAACAAGATTTTGAACTCCTTTAATCTCTTTTCATATTTCTTTTATGCAATCTATTTTATTCATGATATTTGCTTCAATCACCATGTCTGAGTAGATTCCTTGTAAGGTTTAGGGTTTTTCAAAGGTTGAAGAAGAATTACAATTACTATTAGGATAAATCATTAGAGTTCTTCATATGGATTGTGTTTATTGCTTATTCTAGCTTCGCGACCTAGAATTTCATCTAAGGTTAATTGGTTGAAACGAAAGTGTTATTGATTTTCTGAACTATCTTAGATGAGCAAAATATCTATCTGCAAAGAAATTTGATTTTGAAAACTAATCAAACCTGATAATTAATGCTTTTCTTAATTGATTGAATTTGCAAAGAAATTTGAAAATGACAAAGAGGGGGTTATTGGGAGATGGATTTCAAAGAATTTTTAAAATTTTAAGAATCCGTTCTTATTGGTTTATGAATTCTGCTAATCTTATTAAAATTCATTGTTATTGGTTTGATTATTTTCAAATTCCATATAGAATCCATTGTTATTCAAAAAGTTTGTGTTTAGACATAGATAATCTCTGCAACGAAAGTTGATTTATTTTACAATTGTGATTTGAGTTCTAGAATTGTTCTTAATTAATATCCTGATAGCTGTTACTCTGCAATTCGTATTCAACCTGCGAAATTCCCAAAGCCTAGCGTTTGTCTCATTGAATTGAACTTCGTTAATCAATCACTTGCTGCTTTTTATTTAGTTTACTTCTATTACTTTTATTATTATTCATGTAGTTTGATTTGAATCTTAGAATTTGCTGTGCAACAACTCGATGTTTGGAATTCGATAACCCTATATATTACATTGATTTACTGTGCACTTGCACTGATAACATAGGGTAAAACTTAACATATCAAGTTTTGGTGCCGTTGCCATACGTCTTTTTTGTTGCCGTCAAATTTTTAATTTTAGAATTTTGTCTAATTTTTTCTTTTTATTTTGTTACTCACGCGCTCTACATTCTTTCTTTTTGGTGTTTTAGGTGCATACATACTCACAGAACCAGAGGCAACAAGAACGAAAAGCTAGTCAATCTCACTAATCATGAGCTAGCACACTTAGAGCGCACCAACATAAAAGCAAAGAAGCCAGTCGAGATGGTCGGTCCGATTGTTTTGATTCAGAATGAGGCTGGGCTTCTGTTTGACAACAAGGGGAACATGCGCAACGCGCAAGGGCACAAGCTCGATGCTGATGGGAATGTGATTGTCGAAGCACCTCTACCTCAGCCTGTACCCAATGCCCATGGGCACAATCAGCCTGCACCCAATCGCACACTGGGTGATCACAATAGACCTGATTTGTTCTATGTTAATCGGTCTGCAGATCGACCTCCATCGTTCCAGCGGAATGACTTTGAGCTGAAACCTACATACTGCACTCTTTTAGGTCAGCATCCTTTTCATGGTAATTCCCATGAACATCCTATGGATCATATTGAGAGGTTTGAAGATTTGGCAACTAGCATCAAAGCCAATGGAGTCAGCAGTGACTACCTCTTCTGCAAGCTCTTCCCATACTCTCTTGCTGCGGATGCAGCTTATTGGCTGAAGCAGTTGCAACCAGGATCTTTGACGAACTGGGATGACACCAAGAAAGCCTTCTTAAACAACTTTTATGATGATACGAGGTCCGAGGAGCTGAGAAATAACATATCCCAATTTTCTCAAGGACTAACTGAGGCATTCAAGGCTGCTTGGGTGAGATTTAGATCATATCAGAGAGATTGTCCACACCATGGTTTCACTGAGGTTCAGCTGCTGGGCATTTTCTTCAGTGGAATTGATTGGAGGTATCAGATGGCTCTCGATGCTGCGAGCAATGGAAATTTCAACACCAGGTGTAACATCCGCGAACCAGAAAGTTGTGTTAGAAGTGGTATCGGATGACATTAGGGATTCGGGAGTCGATTACATACGCTCTTTGAGGTGTGAATTGAGGATTGATTGTACATGTTCTTGTTTGATTGCTGTACAGTCGGTTTAAGGTTCAATCATCTCGAAGAAAATGTGTAAAAAGCTCCTAAATGCTTAGTGTCGATCGACACCGAAGGGGTGTGTCGATCGACACCGGTTTGAGAAATCAATTCCGGTTTAAGTCGATTGCGCGTATGATTTGTGGTTTGAGTTGGTTTGGTCGATGGGTGTCGACCGACACCAAGGAAGGGTGTCGATCGACACCGGTTATTGTGAAATCGACCGGTTTGATTTAAGTCGGCTGGTTTTGTTCCGGTTAAGGGTTTGGAAGCCCTAGGTTGCGATTAAAAATCTTGTTGCCGCGCAGAAAGTGATTTTTTCGAGGCAGAGAGTTTTCAGAGAAAAGGAGGTGATTTCTTGGGCGATTTCTGAGTTTGGAGGCTTGTTCTGTTGCAGTTCTTCATTGTTCCATATCCTTTCCTTCCTTCTAATCATTTTCAAGGTGAGTGTGTGACTGTAGGTCCGTTAATCGTTAGAGATTGTTTGATTTCGAGTTTGTATTGTGTTCTTATGTTGTTTATACTGGAAATCATGTTTTGGATTGTATTGGGGCGTTGAAAACCCTTGATTGCGAGTTTGTACTTGTTTTATGCGCTTTTTGTAGCTTCTGGTGTCTGGGCGTCGAGCTGGTGTCGACCGACATTTGATGGGTGTCGATCGACACTCAGGAGGCTGGCGTCGATCGACACCATTGAGGTGTCGGTCGACACCATTGAGGTGTCGGTCGACACCGGTCTGGGAGGTCAGGAAACGTGGGTGTTTCCTGACATGGAGGTTTCAGTTATTGATTATTGTTCTTGTTGTTGATTATTGTTGATGTATTGTCTAGTGTTTGACGTACTTGGCCTGTAGGCAGGATGATCCACTCACTAAGTATTTATGATAATACTTACGCATCTCTATTCCAATGTGATGCAGGTAACAGCAATGTTCTTCCGCGGAAAGAGACCAAGAGAAGAGGATGATGAGACTAGGAATTTGATATTGCTTATCTTGTTGTGGTTGACAAGGAATTCATGATTAGGGTGTTAGTTCTATTTTTAATAATGTAGCAAACCTGGTGTTTAGGTTGCTTATTCTTTATTGGTTTTATTGGTTATTGGTTATTTGTTGAACGGCTTATTTATTTTTAATATTATTGATTTCTTTCGAGAACTTCCGCATTGATAATTAGTTATAAAAAAAAAAAAAAAGCTTGGTTGTTTCATTTTGGTATCAGAGCGTATACGGTTTTAGGACTGTTAGCATTGAGTGGATTGGACTATGTGTTTAACTGATTATGTGAGTTAGTCAGTTAGTAGTCTAGTCTCATCCTCTCTGTCTTCCAGTTTTCCGCGGTAAGTGAGTTGGATATTGTGTGTTGTGTTTTGTGTTTGTGTGCTGACTTTGCTCATTTTCTGTACTTGGTGGAAGTGCAGAGAGATGGATGCAGATCGTGGTCGTGGCCGTGGTCGTGGTCGCGGTGGAGCCTGTGGGGGCAGAGGAGCTGGTTGTGGTGGACAAGCAGCGGGTCGTGGAGGTCGGGGTGCTGGGCGTGGTTTGCCAGAGGCTGAGGTTTCAGTGGAGAGTGCAGCGCCGAGTGTGGCGGCAGCGTCAGTTACTCAGTCAGTCTCGTTGGCCGGTGGGGCTAACTCGGGCGCCGGTGGTGGCGCGGGAGCTGGAGCAGTTCTCGGTGGGGGAGCAGCTTTAGCTCAGGGAGATTTGATTGTGGGGCTACTGAAGCAGTTGTTGGCACGTCTTCCGGGGCACAGGTTGGTGCCGGTTTTGTTGAGCAGCAGGAGGCTGCGGGGTAGCAGGGTGCTGCGGTTGGATTTTCGCCTTACCGTGAGATGATGAGGGAGATGCAGAGGATTGGCACGCCTATGTTTGAGGGTGGTGTTACTCCAGAGTAGGCTGACGAGTGGCGTCAGAGGTTAGAGCGGAACTTCGATTCAGTTCGTTGTCCAGAGCAGTTTCAGGTTGAGTTGGCAGTGCACTACCTTGGAGTTGATGCACATTTGTGGTGGAGGTCTGTTAGGACCCAGAGAGCGGTTTGGACTTGGGTTGATTTCGTCGAGGAGTTCAACCACAAGTTTTTCCCGCAGGAGGCTCGTGACAGACTGCAGTTGAGGTTTTTGGACTTGACTCAGGGTGAGAGGTCTGTACGGGAGCATGATGCAGAGTTCTGCAGATTGGTGGTTCACACTGGTGGTGAGCTAGTGAGTGAGCGGGCTTTGATGTCGAGGTTTCTTCAGGGAATTCGGAGGAATATCAGGACCCAGTGCAGAGGTGGTATGTACCACACTAGAGCCGGTTTAGTGGAGTTGGCAGCTTCCATTGAGGAGGATTTGCGTGAGCCGGTGAGCTCAGCACTTGTACCAGTTGCAGTTGCTTCTGCTACCCATCCTCGGGGCCATCAGCAGCAGCAGCAGCGTAGAGGTTTCAGTTCTGGTCATGGCAGGGGCGGCAGGCCTGCGCAGGGCCAGAAGAGGAGAGCAGAGGAGATATCTGCTAGTAGCCAGAGTGCGGGTGGTTGCTTTGGTTGTGGGAGTCTGGACCACAGAGTTGCTACGTGCCCCAAGAGGGCGGGATCCAGAGAGACGGCAATGTGCTTCTATTGCAGGGAGCCGGGGCATATCAAGCCGATGTGTCCCAAGTTACAGCAGAGGTCTGTGGCAGCAGTGATTCAGCCGTTGGCTATTTAGTCAGCAGCTCAGATTGCAGCGTTGCAGTCAGGTGGAGCGCCGCCTGTTTATACTCCGGCAGAGGTGGGCCAGACCAGTCAGTTAGGCCAGATCACAGGTAAAATCTTTGACTTAGACTTGTAAATTGTTAAAGGTAGAATGTTGGTGTTGTCTGTTTCTTTTATTTTACTGTGATAGAATTGGAGGTTCTCAACACTTGTGGATGTGTGTAGGGACCTTGTTAGTTGGCGGATTTGAGTCTCACGTGTTGTTTGACTCGGGAGCATCTAACTGCTTCATTACTCCGGAGAGAGCTGAGAGTAGTGGTATTCGGAGTAGCGATGGCGAGGCTTCAGGCTTTGTCAAGGTGGCTGGTGGTGGTTTTCTGGCTACTTCGGGCAGAGCTAGAGCAGTTGATGTGCAGATTGCGGGGCAGTCTATGCCAGCAGATTTGGTCATCAGTCCAGTGGAGCTGTATGACGTGATTTTGGGGATGGACTGGTTATCCTTATACCGGGTTCATCTGGATTGCTATAGAGGTAGAGTGGTGTTTGAGCAGGATGCAGGGAAGTTGGTTTATCAGGGAGTGAGACCGACTTCAGGGAGTATAGTGATCTCAGCTATTCAGGCAGAGCAGTTGTTAGAGCGGGGCTGCGAGGCCTATTTGGCGACGATTACTATGACAGAGTTCAGTGGTGAGGTGGCTTTGCAGGATATTCAGGTTGTTCAGGATTTTGAGGATGTGTTCCGGTCGCTGAAGGGATTGCCACCATCTCGGTCAGATCCTTTCACGATTGAGTTGGAGCCCGGGACAGCTCCGATATCGAAGACACCTTACAGGATGGCGCCAGCAGAGTTGGCAGAGCTGAACAAGCTGCTAGAGGACCTTTTGAGTAAAGGGTTCATCAGACCGAGTGTTTCGCCGTGGGGAGCGCCAGTGTTGTTTGTGAAGAAGAAGGATGGCAGTTTTCGGTTGTGCATTGATTATCGGGGACTTAACCGAGTCACAGTGAAGAAAAGGTACCCACTTCCGAGGATTGTTGAGTTGTTGGATCAGTTGAGAGGTGCTACTTGGTTCTCCAAGATTGACTTGACATCGGGATATCACCAGATTCCGATAGATGAGGCAGATGTTCGGAAGACGGCTTTCCGGACGAAGTATGGGCATTTTGAGTTTGTGGTCATGCCTTTTGGTTTGACTAATGCGTCGGCAGCTTTCATAAGATTGATGAATGACGTGTTTAGGGAGTTTCTGGATGTGTTCGTCATCATATTCATAGATGATATTTTGGTGTATTTGAGGAGTCCAGAGGAGCATGCGACGCATTTGAGGCTTGTTTTGGAGAAGCTTCGGGAGCAGAAGCTGTTCGCTAAGTTGAGCAAGTGCAGTTTTTGGCAGAGGGAGATGGGTTTTCTTGGCCACATTGTTTCTGCAGAGGGAGTTTATGTGGATCCGGCTAAGATTGAGGCCATCAGAGATTGGCCTAGACCGAGTAGTGCTACCGAGATCAGGAGTTTTCTGGGTTTAGCAGGCTACTACAGGAGGTTCGTCAAGGGGATTGCGAGTATGTCTCAGCCGATGACGAGGTTGACTGGCAAGGAGGTGCCGTTTGTGTGGTCGCATGAGTGCGAGGAGAGCTTTGAGAAGCTTAAGGAGATGTTGACTAGTACACTAGTGTTGGCGTTACCCGATCCGGGGAAGCCATATGTAGTGTACACAGATGCTTCAAGAGTAGGGCTTGGTTGTGTTTTGATGCAGGAGGGTAGAGTGATTGCCTATGCTTCGAGGCAGTTGCAGGGCAGTGAGCGCAACCGTCCTACGCATGATCTTGAGGTGGGAGCAGTGGTTTTTGCACTCAAGATTTGGAGGTCTTATCTTTATGGTGGTAGAGTGCAGATCTTCACAGATCACAAGAGTCTACAGCATATCTTTACTCAGCCTTTGCTGAATGCGAGGCAGACGCGTTGGGTGGAGTTTCTGGCAGACTATGACCTGGATATTGTTTATCATCCGGGCAAGGCCAATTTGGTGGCAGATGCTTTGAGTCGATGGAGGGTTGATTCAGCTAGAGAGCGTGGTGTTGAGGCTTTGGTCAGCGAGATTAGTACATTACGTCTTTGTGCTATTTCAGAGGAGCCTTTGGGTTTGCAGGCAGCTGATCAGGCAGATTTACTCAGTAGGATCAGAGTGGCTCAGCAGAGTGATCAGAGTTTGGTTGATGCTTCGCAGGCGTCTGGTTCTGAGTATCAGGTCTCATCGAATGGGACTATCTTGGTTCGTGGGCGAGTTTGTGTGCCCAAGTATGTGGAGTTGAGGCAGGAGGTTTTGAGAGAGGCTCATTCGAGCAAGTTTTCGATTCATCTGGGTGCGACCAAGATGTACCGTGACCTCAAACGGTATTATCATTGGGTTGGGATGAAGAGAGATATGGCAGATTGGGTTGCGAGGTGCAACACTTGTTCCTTGGTCAAGGCAGAGCATCAAGTGCCTAGTGGTCTTTTGCAGAGTTTACCCATTCCAGAGTGGAAGTGGGATATGATTACTATGGATTTTGTCGTGGGATTGCCTATCTCACGGACATTCGATGCTATTTGGGTCATTGTGGATCGCCTGACCAAATCAGCACATTTCTTGGCCATCAAGAAGACAGATGGAGCGGCTGTCTTGGCTAGGAAGTTTGTGCGAGAGATTGTGAGGCTGCATGGAGTGCCAGCCAGTATTGTGTCGGATAGAGATCCGCGGTTTGCTTCAGAGTTTTGGCGGGCATTTCAGACTGAGATGGGCACCAAGGTGCATATGAGTACAGCGTATCATCCGCAGACAGATGGGCAGTCAGAGAGGACTATTCAGACTTTGGAGGATTTGCTGAGGATGTGTGTGCTGGATTGGGGTGGTCATTGGGCTGATCATCTGTGTTTGGCGGAGTTTGCCTATAACAACAGTTTTCTGTCTAGTGTTGGCATGGCTCCATTTGAGGATTTGTATGGGAGGCCATGCAGGACACCGTTATGCTGGACCCAAGTGGGGGAGCGCAAGCATGTTTGGAGCTACTTTTGTTCAGGAGACGACGGAGAAGATCCGTGTCTTGAGGTTGAACATGAAGGAGGCTCAGGATAGACAAAGGAGTTACGCAGATAGACGGCGACGTGAGCTTGAGTTTCAGGTGGGAGATAGAGTTTTATCTCAAGATGGCTATGTTGAGGGGCCCTAACAGATCCATAGCAGAGAACAAGCTCAGTCCGCGTTTTATGGGTCCATTTCCAGTGGTGGAGCGAGTTGGGCCAGTGGCTTATCGGTTGGAGTTGCCACCGATTATGAGCGCCTTTCATAAGGTGTTTCATGTTTCTATGTTGAGGAGGTGTTTGCATCCTTCAAAGGAGTTAGTGGCAGAGATTCCAGAGGATCTTCAGCCATATATGATAGTTCCGGCAGTTCCTGTGAGGATTCTTGAGAGGAGAGTCAAGGTTCTGCGGAACAAGAGGGTGCCATTGTTGAGAGTCTTGTGGGACTGTAGTGGCACAGAGGAGCAGACTTGGGAGCCAGAGGGAAAGATGGAGCTGAAGTTCGGAAAGTGGTTCGACAAGCAGGTTGTGGAGTGAGCTTCTTCATCTTTGTGGTTCTAGTCTTGTTGTTGGTTTTGGTGTTGTTGGTTTTGGATTTATGTATTTTCGTTTTCGTTGTACGATATACATTTTTGGAGTTATATGAGATGGAGTTTTTGCCTCATATTGTGGTTTCGTGTTTGGATGTTACAAGCTTCTTTGGCCGGTGGGGTCATTGAAAATTTTGGTCATATGATTATATGCGTTTCAGAATTATTACTCGATACATCTAGAGACGGTGGGTCTTTAAAGTAGACGGTGGGTCTACTTTTGTTGGGACGGTGGGTGCCCGGCAGACTTATATTGGGGGTCGTTACCTCGGTATGAGTGGTTTTCGTGACGGTGGGTCACGGTTTGGATATTGTGACGGTGGGTCGCAGTATAGGTATTGTGACGGTTGGTCGCAGTATAGATGTCGTGACGGTGGGTCACAGTATTGAGAGTAATAATGTCTTGAAACATGCGTATAACATAGGACTAAAATTTGAGTTTTTGAGGTCTTGGAGAGACGTTTGTGTTGGGATTCGAGGACGAATCCAGTTTAGTGGGGTAGAATTGTAACATCCGCGAACCAGAAAGTTGGGTTAGAAGTGGTATCGGACGACATTAGGGATTCGGGAGTCGATTACATACGCTCTTTGAGGTGTGAATTGAGGATTGATTGTACATGTTCTTGTTTGATTGTTGTACAGTCGGTTTAAGGTTCAATCATCTCGAAGAAAATGTGTAAAAAGCTCCTAAATGCTTAGTGTCGATCGACACCAAAGGGGTGTGTCGATCGACACCGGTTTGAGAAATCAATTCCGGTTTAGGTCGATTGCGCGTTTGATTTGTGGTTTGAGTTGGTTTGGTCGATGGGTGTCGACCGACACCAATGAAGGGTGTCGATCGACACCGATTATTGTGAAATCGACCGGTTTGATTTAAGTCGGCTGGTTTTTTTCCGGTTAAGGGTTTGGAAGCCCTAGGTTGCGATTAAAAACCTTGTGGCCGCGCAGAAAGTGACTTTTTCGAGGCAGAGAGTTTTCAGAGAGAAGGAGGTGATTTCTTGGGCGATTTCTGAGTTTGGAGGCTTGTTCTGTTGCTGTTCTTCATTGTTCCATCTCCTTTCCTTCCTTCTAATCCTTTTCAAGGTGAGTGCGTGACTGTAGGTCCGTTAATCGTTAGAGATTGTTTGATTTCGAGTTTGTATTGTGTTCTTGAGTTGTTTATTCTGGAAATCGTGTTTTGGATTGTATTGGGGCGTTGAAAACCCTTGATTGCGAGTTTGTACTTGTTTTATGCGCTTTTTGTAGCTTCTGGTGTCTGGGCGTCGAGCTGGTGTCGACCGACACTCGATGGGTGTCGATCGACACTCAGGAGGCTGGCGTCGATCGACACCATTGAGGTGTCGGTCGACACTGGTCTGGGAGGTCAGGAAACGTGGGTGTTTCCTGACATGGAGGTTTCAGTTGTTGATTATTGTTCTTGTTGTTGATTATTGTTGATGTATTGTCTAGTGTTTGACGTACTTGGCCTGTAGGCAGGATGATCCACTCACTAAGTATTTATGATAATACTTACGCATCTCTATTCGAATGTGATGCAGGTAACATCAATGTTCTTCCGCGGAAAGAGACCGAGAGAAGAGGATGATGAGACTAGGAATTTGATATTGCTTATCTTGTTGTGGTTGACAAGGAATTTATGATTAGGGTGTTAGTTCTATTTTTAATAATGTAGCAAACCTGGTGTTTAGGTTGCTTATTCTTTATTGGTTTTATTGGTTATTGGTTATTTGTTGAACGGCTTATTTATGATTTAATATTATTGATAATTAGTTATAAAAAAAAAAAAAAAAAAAGCTTGGTTGTTTCACCTGATATCCAGAACAAGCTTACCAACTGATTGAGAACTTAACATCTAGCAATAGTACCAAGAATGCTGATTTTGAGAGGAAGAAACTTGGTGAAAACATGGATGAAAATCAGATTGCTAAGGTTAAGGCTAAGTTAGACTCTATGTATAGCCTTCTTGTCGGTAAGAAATCAGTTCAATTTGCTGCTGAAGTGGAGACTTTTTAGCCAGCTAGAGAATTTGAGGAAGAAAATGTTAATTTCATCAATGGAGCTGGGTTTCAAGTGCAGAGATGGGGCAATCAACTAGGATATGGTTCCTCTTACCATAAGCCTTTTCAGCACAATAACTTCATAAGAACTTATGGTTCTTCTTCTTACCAGAAACATTGAACAGAATAATGAGATGAAGTCTATGCTGGAACAGAATCTGGAAGGTCAGCAAAAGATCACAATGGACTTCAATGGGAAGATTGATGCCTTGTATACTGATTTGAATGGGAAAATTGAGACTTTGAATGCCCATGTGAAGAAGTTGACTGTTCAGGTTGCTCAGACTGCTGAGTCTATAAAAAGACCAGAAGGATTTCTTCCTGGAAGCACCAATATCAACCCCAAACATTCTTTCCATGTTGTTTTGGTGGAAACTGGAGCTAATTTGGTGGATTTTGATGAGATTTCGGGTGATTTTTGAGCTGCATAAGTGGTGTCGGGTGACACCACAGATCAGTGTCGGTTGACACTGCCACATAGTGGTGTCGGGCGACACCAACCAGTGTCGGTCGACACCAGAGGTCTGCCAGACAGATTTCTGCAATTTTCAGGTTTTGGGGCAAAATTTCTGCAAATTACAGCACGCGCCAGATCTTTCTGAAACCTCCAAATCAGCTGAAGAAAGAGTCTATAAGCCTAAAATTCCTTACCCAAAGGGTATTAGGAAGTCTAAACAAGAGTTGGAAGATGCCAAAGTCAAAGCAATGATAGACAAGTTGATGGTTGAGATACCTTTAGTTGATGCAGTCAATCTTTCACCTGCACTAAGAAGATATGTTAAGAGAATGGTTATGAATGGTGTGAGTCATGAGGAAGAAGCATTGCTTACCAGAGATATTAATGCAGTTCTCTTGAACAAAATCCCAAAGACAAAGAAGAAGGTGATGGTCTCTGAACAAGTTAGTGCTCTGATACAAAATGAGATTCCAGAGAAGCTACTTGATCCAAGAAATTTTGTGCTAGATTGCTCAATCTCAACAAGAAGGTTCCCACATTCCCTTTGTGATCTAGGTTCAAGTATTAACTTGATGCCTTATTCTGTTGCTGCTAGCCTTGGAATCACTGATTTCAAGCCAACTAGGATCTCTATTATCCTAGCTGATCGATCCAAAAGAATCCCATAAGGTGTATTAGAAGATATTCCACTCAAAATTTAAGGTCACGTGATTCCCACAGACTTTGTGGTTTTGGAATACGGTGAAGAACCTATAGATCCTCTTATTCTCGGAAGATCATTATTGGCTACAGATGGTGCCATCATTGATGTGAAACAAGGGAAGATATAGCTTGATTTGGGTGATGTTGTCATGAATTTTGACATGGACAAGTTAAGGAGGAGATCCACCATTAATGGTCAGACTTTTTCTGTAGAGACTTCCAAAGATGAAGATCCAATCAGATGACATTACTGCTGGATATGTCAAGGAGCTGAATACTAGTGAGCTAGTGAACAAGCTGAAAGATTTGAGTGGAGATTTAGTTGATAATCATCTCATAGCCCAAAAGCCTCCAATAAAGCAAAGGTATGCATTTTCTGAAATCAATTCAAACTTCCTGATCTCATCAATAAGAACTTTAAAGGTGCAATAGCTATTTCACATTTATGCAAGCAACGAGATTCTCGTAGAAGGCTTGGTCTTTCTTTTGATGATTTTGCAGGAAAAAGAAGTATCCCACCAAAACTCAAATCCTGCCCTGCTGTTTTTCCTCACTTTCTTGGTCAATCTCATGCACCTAATGCTTATACACCACCATGGATGAGGAGAAATTTTCCTCAGAGGCATTTGCTGCCACTGTCTGATCCACCAGATGCCTGAACCCCAATACAGTCAAGCTAATAACTGAAAACAAGCGCTTAGTGGGAGGCAACCCATTTGTAGGTAGAATTCTCTTTAAATTTCATTTTGTTTTCACTAATTTTTTGTTTTAGTTTTCTTGTGAAAAAAAAGTAAAATAAAAATAAATTGTTAGTGTCGACCTCGGTGTCAACCGACACCAGACACCAACAACAAGACGGACGAAATTCGACCCCCAGTCGACACAGGGGTCGACACAGATTGTTAGTGTCGACCTACACCAATCCTGGTGAAACAACCAAGTTTTTTTTTTTAATAATTATCAATGCGGAAATTCTCAAGAAGAAAACAGTAATATTAAATAATAAATAAATCAGTACAACCAAAAGCCATAAACCAAAAACCAATAAAGAATAAACTCTAGAAACCTAAACACCAGGTTTGCTACATCATTAAAAATAAAACTAACACCCTAAAAATGAATTCCTTGCTAGCCACATCAAGATGAACAAAATCAAGTTCCTAGTCTCATCATCGTCTTCCCTCGGTCTCTTTCCGCGGAAGAACATTCCTATTACCTGCATCACATTGGAATAGAGATGCGTAAGTATTATCATAAATACTTAGTGAGTGGATCATCCTGCCTACAGGCCAAGTACGTCAGACACAAGACAGTACAACAACAACATCAATAAACAACAGCAGCAACGATCTATAACCAAAACAGACTCGCACAATGACAAGTGTCGATCGACACCCCCACCGGTGTCGCTCGCCCCTGTTAAGGTGTCAACCGACACCACAAGGGTGTCGAGCGACACTTAGCCACATCGGTGTCATTTGACACCTCAACGGTGTCGATCGACACCGCCCCGACGCCTCCAAACCAACAGCAACGAAAACAGTGCGAAAACAGTTAAACAAACACAAGGCAATGGGATTCAACCCCCATAAACGAATCAACAACGAAATAACGAAGAGCAGGACAAGAACAATGACATAAACTCAAAATTCAGGAAAACTCTAGTGCCAAACGGACCTACAGTCACTCACTCACCTTGAAAAGGATTGAATGGAAAGAACAGAAGATGAACAGCAACAGATCCAACCCAGAAACTCAGAAATCGGATTCCTCTCTCAGAAAATCGCCTCACTTCTTCTCTGCCTCGAAACTTGTGCCTCTCACGCGGCCACAGGGTTTTAAATCGCGACTTAGGGCTTCCAAACCCTTAACCGGACCAAAACCAGCCGACTTAAAACAAACCGATCGATTTTCCAATAACCGGTGTCGATCGACACCCTTCCTTGGTGTCGGTTGACACCCATCGACCAAAACCAAACCAACCACAATTCGATCGACTTAAACCGGAATTGATTTCTCAAACCGGTGTCGATCGATACTCCCTTTTGTGTCGATCGACACTAGGTATTCAAGAGCTTTTTACACATTTTCTTCGCGATGTTCGAACCTTAGACCGACTGCACAACAATCAAACAAGAACATGTACAGTCAATCCTTGATTCACACCTCAAAGAGCGTATGTAAATTACTCCCGAACCCCTAATGTCGTCCGATACCACTTCCAAAACAACTTTATGGTTCACGGATGTTACACCTGGTGTCGCCCGACACCAGATCTGCAGAAAGGTGAGTTTTCTGTTTTCTTTATTAATTCAGCTTTAATTATTATTTTAACCAACTTCTGACTGGATGACACTGGGGAAGTGTGGGGGAGGTGGTTACTGACATTGTTTTTTGTTTTTGAGAGTCAATTGTGTCGTTTTGAGTCAGTCCCAAATTATTTTATTGAGTCAAAATCAGTCAGGAAACGACGACCTTCCCTTGGAGCTTACCTTATCAAACTGATGTTCTTGCAATCATAAGGAACGGACATCAGCAGCAGACTTATCCGATCAGAATAGCTCTAGCGGATCGATTGCCGGATCACAACCGTATCTCTAAGGTACTCAACTCTCTAATGTCTAACTCCTCGCATAAACCTGACTTTTAAATTTCTTAGCAAGAGGTTTGGTATACATATGAGTATGATTTCTCTTTTAATCTAGTCAAGACAAATTTATGTATATATATTGTTTATTTATTGTTTTATATTTAGTTATATCTCTCTCTTTTCCTAACTCAAAGGGAAGTCTAAGGACACCCTCGAGAAAACGAAGTAGATGAAGGTCAGTCCAACTGGTCTTCTGACTCCATGGAAACTCAGGATGAAAGTAATAAAAAGGACCAGAAATTGGTGGCTCTAACCATCACTACTCACGCTCTAAATAAAAGCTTATCTGAACCAAGGGAAAGAGAGAGAAGAAGAAGAAAAAAAAGGAATGAAAAAAAAAAGAAAAAGAAAAGTATTTAGTATTAGTTTTAGGAGTTTGTCTTGATTGGTACTTGGAGGGGTAACAATCAGAAATGTTACTTGATCGATAACCCCTTGTTGAGAACTCACGCTTTAAATACCTTAAGGAGTTGGCTTTAGAGTTTTGAGTTATCTCATAAGATTTCGTGTTTGGTTTGGTTTGAATCGTAAGTTAGTGTCCACTATGTGAAATTGGTCTAATGTTGGTTATGTTCTGAGTGAGAACATGAGTAAAGGTTGATACAAGTTCTGAAGGGTAAGTGAGTTTTCTGCTTTTCAAACTTCTTTATCAAAATGTCTTGGATTCGATTTGCCTGAGGACATGCAAAGATCTAAGTCTGGGGGAGTTGATATATCATGGTTTTTATGGGTTTTTGACCATATATGATATAGGTCTTGTTTATAGAGTCTTTTGGTATTTTTGGAGTCTTTTAGAGTCTTTACAGGTCCTAGGTGTGTTTGGAGCTAAATTGGAGGCATTGGAGCTTATATAAGGATTTCTGCTGGAAAATAAGATAATATGGCGTTCACAGACTTTTGTGTCGGGCGACACCAGCCTGGTGTCGGTGGACACCACTAAAAGACGAAAATACAAACACTTTGGAAGAATTACAGCTTTGGTCCAAAAGTTCTGTGTATTTGCAAAACTGCCCCAAATCGTGTTTTAGACATTATTTTAGATTTTTAAAGCCATTGTTAGGCTATTAGGTATTTCATACTTTATTATATTGAGACGTAGAGAGAGATTTGTAGCAGAGCTTTGAAGAGACAAATCAGACTCATTCATAGAAGATTTTGACCTCCTTTAATCTCTTTTCATATATCTTTTATGCAATTTATTTTATTCATGATGTTTGCTTCAATCACCATGTCTGAGTAGATTCCTTGTTAGGTTTAGGATTTTTCAAAGGTTGAAGAAGAATTGCAATTACTATTAGGATAAATCATTAGAGTTTTTCATCTGGATTGTGTTTATTGTTTTTTATAGCTTCGCGACCTAGAATTTGATCTTAGGTTAATTGGTAGACACGAAAGTGTTATTGATTTCCTGAACTATCTTAGATGAGCAAAATATCTATCTGCAAAGAAATTTGGTTTAGAGATTTTGTGAACTAATCAAACTTGATCATTAATGCTTGTCTTAATTGATTGAATTTGCAAAGAAATTTGGAATTCTAAGTTTAGACATAGATAATCTCTGCAACAAAAGTTGATTGATTTTACAATTGTGATTTGAGTTCTAGAATGGTTCTTAATTAATATCATGATAGTTGTTACTCTGCAATTCAGATTCAACCTGCTAAATTCCCAAAGCCTAGCGTTTGTCTCATTAAATTTAACTTCGTTAATCAATCACTTGCTGCTTTTTATTTAGTTTACTTGCATTACTTTATTATTATTCATTTAGTTTGATTTGAATCTGAGAATTTGCTGTGCAACAAATCGACGTTTGGAATTCGATAACCCTATATACTACATTTATTTACTGTGCACTTGCAGTGATAACATAGGGTAAAACTTAACCTATCACATTACTACTTTACTATTAATATTATAAAGATATCAAATTTAACGATATTAATATATAATATATTTTTGCATAATGGAAAAATATATGTTTTTGCATAATGGAACTTGATAGATAAATAAATTTATTTTATGATGTATAAAAAAAAGAAAATCACAAATTAACAATATACAAACTATTTTATTAATATTATAAACTATGGTAAATTTGATTTATCATAATAACTTTGAACCAATTGCAAAGTGACATGTGGCATGTGTAAGAGTCTCTCAAGAGATTCTCAACATTGTGTATTGAATTTTTTTTTATTTTTTTTTTTTTTTTTGACTTAAGAGACTCCATGAATATCCTATTGGAGGTGCTTTAAAGGCTGCAAGATTTGTTAACTATAATTTTAGAATTTTTGTGTGTGAGTGTTAGGAGATTAGAAAACCACTATAGTTTTACTTTACAAGAAAGGAAACAAGATTTATTCATAATTACATATAACAAAATTGTTCTATCTCAACATATTATTCAAACTATTAATAACTGATTTTATAAACACTGAGAGAACCATTTATACGACAAGAGAGGAAAAAGAGTTGTTCAAAGTTACATATAACAAATTTTTTTATCTAAAATTATTATTCAAACTGTTATAAAGTGATTTCCTAAAGACTGAGACAAGTTAAATGTGACTAATTAACGCACTGATGTAGTCAAATAGTATCTAACTCAACTTGCACTACAGGAAATGTGAGTATTGATAGCATACTAAGATAGCGTTTTTTATGTATATGCTATGTTTGACTAAATCGTGATTTAAAGATAGCGTTTTGTGTATTGAAAACACTACAAATTATTTAAGCGGGATAACGAAATTGACGAGGGCCAATTTTTTTGTTCTAAACTTTATTATCCCGCTATTGAAAATGTTAAGAGGGAAAAAAGTGAAATTTTGGCTAAGGCGAAAGAAAAGAAAACTGTAAAAATCACTTCTCATTTTTTTGCCTAAGGCAAAATCATATAAGATCGAGAATCTCTCTTGCGATATCACTCAAATTCTTGAGATATTGAGCTCAAAATCTGCAACTCTCACTCGATTTCTCTCAATCTCACTCGCTTTCTCAGTCTCTCCCTCTAATTCACACTTTATCTCACTCGATTTCTCACTGTGTCAGCTTGATTTCTCAGTCTCTCAACTCGATTTCTCTCAATCTCCCTGGAATCTTCAATAGGTATGTTCTCATTCAATCGTAGCTTCTTTGTTTGTTGGAATGGAAAACCATTTTGATTTGGGGTTCCGATTCTTGGGTTGTGTGAACATTGATGCAGAAGTTTGTGATTTTGGGTATCGATTTTGGTTTTGGGTTTTGATTCTTAGTTTCGGTGAATATGCATGTCGAAGTTTGGCACATTTCTTGTTTCAATTTTGATTTTCTGTTTCGATTATGATTTTCGGGTAAACTGTTCTTCATTTATCACTTTCAGAAATGGTGAAGACAAGAGGAGGGGGTCAAGTTGGTTCTCGTCGTAGTAGACGTAATCGAGGCTTGGAGGTAGAAGAGATAACACCACAAGTTGCTCCAGCAACAACACTAAAGGTGAATAAGAAAAGAAAAGCAAAGAAAGTGGATAGTATCAACACTAGAAGGAAGAAAGTGGCTGCTCAAGATGATGAGGTAGAAGATGTTACACCGCAAGATAATGTGGGTGAAGATGTAATACCGCAAGATGATGCTGTTGACAATGTAACACCATCATCAATGGAGGCTGATCGGACTGAGAAAGCAATGTCTGAAGATGAGAAAGAAGATTCTGAGAAGGGTAATGACAAAGATGTAACACCGGAGGCTGATCAGACTGAGAAAGCAATGTCTGAAAATGAGAAAGAAGATTCTGAGATAGAAGAAGAAGCTTGTATGACTGGACAGGAACAGCAGGAGGATGAAGAAGAAGCTGCCAATATGGAAGTAGATGGTGTTGGCAATGGTCAAGATAATGCGATTCCTAGCAACACTGATGAAGGAAGTCAGGTACCGGAGGAAGGAGTGAAAGAAAGAAAAAAAAGAGGACCAACAAAGATGCGTAAAGTGGCTGAAAATCCTAATGAAAAGGTTTCAGTTACTTTCAATGACCTTGGTGATCATGTTGGACCTGGTTCAGTAACATTATCATCTTTTCTTGGTGTCCTTGTGAGAGAACACATTCAGGTTACACTTTCTGATTGGAGAAAAGTTGATGCAGTGACTAAACAAGCAATGTGGGAAGAAATTCAGGTATATATTTATATGCAACTATTTTTTGTTGAACAAATATGAAACATGTTTGACCTTTGCTTGTTGTACGTGATGCAGGGAAGGTTTAACTTGCAAGAACAATGGCAGAGAGTTGTTATTTTCAAGCAAATGGGAAATATCTGGAGGGGTTGGAAGTCAAGGCTAGTGTCAGACGTACGTGCTGCGAAGACTGTTGCTGAGAGAATAGATTTAAAACCCAGCAACATTCCGTCCATTCAAGTGTGGAACTCTTGGGTTAGGAGCAAGACCAACGCAGCTTTCACGGTTAGTTATCTACAACTAAGTAACTTTCTTGTTTATATGTCATGTCTGATAGATTTAATCACACTGATATTTATAATGTAGGAAATAAGTAACAAGTACAGGAAGATGAGACAAAATCAGATTCCTCACACCACCAGCCGCAAAGGAATGCTTCGTTTAGCTGATGATATGGTAATAATAGTTGTTAAATATCTATATATATTGTATATCTTGTTAGAATAAAATGGTACTGAGATATGTATGTACTTTATATAGAAAAAAAAGAGTAAAGACCCAAGTAAGGTGACTAGGAGTAAGGTATGGATTGCGGGACACACTCATGCTGATGGTAGACCTGTGAAGCCTCAATTTTCAGAGACTATTGTAAGAATTATGGAACTTTTTATATTGTGTATAATTAATGGATTATGATCAATGAGTTTTATTGTGTTTAAATGTTTATATTAGGAACAAATACAATCACTTGATAGTCAAATGGACTCTACATCAGCTGCTGATAACATAAGGGAAGATGCTGTGAGCAAGATTTTGGGAAAAGACAAACCTGGACGAGTCAGGGGGTTTGGTAGAGGGATTACGGCTACTAAGTTAGCATTTCTGCAATCTAGAGACGCAAAGATGGCAGAAATGAAAAGTGAGATTGAAGAGTTAAAGGGCATTGTCCGAGACTTAGCTGGAAAGAAGGTAATCCATTTCACTACATTTGGTCAATTGGTTTGGTTTTAAGACATTTAGTTTACGAATTCCTTTTCCTTATTTCAGACAAGTAATGGTGATATTGAAACATCTGAGAATATTGGTGGATTCAAAGAAGGAGTTAGAGTAGAAATATTGGATTGGATTCAATCAGGAGATGTAGTTGTTGGTGAAGGAGAATTCTGTTCTGCTGAACCGATGTACAAAATTGGTCGTATACCAATTGGTCCTAATGCAATGGCTGTCCTCGTTAAGTCTGCACTAAGCTCAGAAGCTTCTCTCTGGAGGCCTACAACAGATGTGTTATATCTTCAGGAAGCTGTGGGATGCAAAATACCTTGGCCAATGGACAAGGTGCTTTTGTATAAGGATCCAGTCGCTTCTGAAGATGTATCCATGGTAAAGTTTTCCAATCTTCTTTTCTAGTGGTGAAGTGACATATCTCTAATCATTAGCTTCTTACATTTTAGCAAAACAAGGAAGGTGAAACCCGAAAATGCAAAATATATGATTGGACTAATGAAGACGATGAGGTTATTGCTGAAGGTGTTGTGTGCTCATCTAACTCCAAAGAGAAGGTTAACAATATACCACTAGGTCCAAGTGCTGTTTGTATTGAAGTTGTGAAGGTGTTCAATGATAATGCTCATTTGTGGAGGCCAACTACTGATATTAGTTTAATTGGTGATGCAATTAACGAGAAAATCGCATGGCCAGTCCTAAAGATTGACGTCACGGCTGCAACCACTACAGATGCAACACAACCTAAAGTCCAGGTATGTTTTGAAATTAAGTTATTTCATTTGTTTGTCTGTTGATTGATGTTGAAACTTGCTTCTATTATTTGCTTTGAGTTGTAGAGTCCAGGCAGCAATAGTTCCACGAAAAGTCCAAAGCAGAAGTGTTTTCTTTTAGATTGCAGCAACTCTGGCCATAAGGTAGCCGAAGCAAGAGTAGTTTCAACAGATCCGAACGACTTGTGCCATCATGTACCCCTAGGTCCAAATGCAAGCAAGGTCTGTGTTGAAGTGGCTAAGATTGGTAATGCAAAGGTGTGGAGGCCAAATTCAGAGATTGAATCCATTTCTGATGCAATAGGTTCAATTATAGCATGGCCAAATGATAAAATAAAGTTTGTGTGAAACTTAGCCACTTATTGAATACATTTCGGTATTGTGTTTTGGTATTGTAATGAAGTTTTATTTTGGTTAATGATTGTTGTGTTTCCTTTGTGCTCTATACTCTAAAACATAAAGTTAAAACTCTAAACCTCAAACATTATAGTTAAAATTCTAAATCCTAAAGTATAAAACATAAAGAATAAAGTAAAAAACATAAACCCCAAAGTGTAAACCCTATACCCTAAACTAAACCTTAGTGTTTATGAAAACCTCAACAATTGTAGTTAAAATTCTAAATCCTAAAGTATAAAACATAAAGAATAAAATAAAAAATATAAACCCCAAAGTATAAACCCTATACCCTAAACTAAACCTTAGTGTTTATGAAAACCTCAACAATTGTAGTTAAAATTCTAAATCCTAAAGTATAAAACATAAAGAATAAAGTAAAAAATATAAACCCCAAAGTATAAACCCTATACCCTAAACTAAGCCTTAGTGTTTATGAACATATAACTTAGATAGTTGGAATACTAACTTACATTAATTGTTCTTAATTTTAAAATTTTATATTTATAATAAATAATATTCTAAAAATTGGAATACTTATATTGATATTTTTTAAAAAATAATTTATATTTTTGGATTAATAACCTATTTTATATGCTAATTTTCAGATTTAAAATGATAAAACAACTCTTAGCCAATGATAAGTAACCTCCCATATTGTAGGATGAATCCTACACCGTTAGATTACGCCGACTTCGATCTCAGCCGTCCTTTCTTATTGTAGACGCGATTAATGTACACCGTTGATCTGTCTCGCTTATTTTGATCTGAGCCGTTATTGTTCTTAGCCAATGAGTAGTAACCTCCGAGATTGCAGTATAGGCGAAATCTACACCGTTGGTCTGTCTCCGTAATTTGATCTGAGCCGTTATTGTTCTAAGCCAATGGTGACTGACCTCCGAGATTACAGAACATAACTCATCTTTAGGGTTTACCAAAAATTCTCCAACACGATTTGAGTTCAGCAAATCGTTTCAGAACGGATCCATCTCCGGATCCATCGTTCCAGATGGATAAGACGTGGATTTCGCTGCCAAGGTATACACTAAATTCTATCGAGCTTACTTATATTAACCGAATGATAGAAATCTAAATTATTTTCCAATTTACAATGTAGGAATAGTATCGAGTACTTAGAAGGAGCAACGAAATTCGCTAATTCATCAGCAATAAGATTGGGCAATCTGTCTGAAATGCTATGCCCATGTAGAGATTGCCGCAATTTATGCCATCAGTCTATAGAGGAAATTGTTGAGCATCTAGTGATAAGGGGTATGGATAAGAAGTATAAGACTTCTTGTTGGAGTATTCATGGTGAAAAAAGAGTATCTACAGAAGACAGTGGTCCTCGACATGAAACAGAGGCATTTGACTTGTTTAAGACAGCATTCTCTATGGGTGAAGGTGAACCAAATAAGACGAATGATGATGAAGCATTAGAGGCAAACGACGATGAAGCAGTAGAGGAAACTCAGTTTAGGAATAAGTTAAGAGAAGCTGAAACTCCATTGTACTCTAATTGTATCAAATACACAAAGGTTTCAGCAATTATGGGACTTTACAGATTCAAGGTGAAGAGTGGTGTGTCAGAGAACTACTTTGATCAGCTGTTGGATTTAATTCAGGACATGCTACCTGAAGACAATGTACTTCCGAAGAGTTTAGCAGCAATCAAAAAATTTCTGAAGATATTTGGTTTCGGATACGAAAATATTCATGCTTGCAAGAATGATTGCATCCTCTATAGGAAGGAGTTTGAGAAGTTAGATAGCTGTCCAAGATGCAAAATTTCAAGCTGGGAGAAGGATAAGCACAGTAATGAGATAAAGGTTGGGATTCCAGCAAAGGTGCTTAGATATTTTCCAATCAAGGACAGATTTAGGAGGATGTTTAGATCAAAAAAGATGGCTGAAGATTTGCGGTGGCACTATACCAATGGCACTGAAGATGGTACAATGCGACACCCCGTTGATTCTATATCTTGGGTACAAGTGAATGATAAATGGCCAGACTTTGCTGCTGAACCAAGGAATCTTCGACTCGGAATTTCTACAGATGGGATGAACCCTTTCTCCATGCAAAACACCAATCACAGCACATGGCCAGTGTTGTTGGTGAACTATAACACGCCTCCGACTATGTGTATGAAGGCTGAGAATATAATGTTGACTTTGTTGATCCCTGGTCCAACAGCTCCTGGTAATAACATAGATGTTTACTTGGCACCATTGATAGACGATTTAAAAGATTTGTGGGCTGAGGGTATTGAAGTCTATGACTCATTTGCTAAGGAGAATTTCACACTTAGAGCCATGCTGCTTTGGAGTATCAGTGACTATCCAGCCTTAGGAACATTGTCTGGATGTAAAGTGAAGGGGAAACAAGCCTGCAATGTATGTGGAAAGGATACACCTTCCAGATGGCTTAAGTTTAGCCGTAAGTTTGTCTATATGGGGAATAGAAAGAGACTACCGCCGGGCCATCGTTACAGATATAAAAAAGCTTGGTTTGACAACACTGTTGAGGAAGGGAATGCCAAAAGGATACAAACTGGCTCTGAAATATATGAGACACTACAAGCTTTTAGGAATGATTTTGGAAAACCTCTAGACAAGGGAAATAAAAGAAAAAGAACAGAGATGGAAGATGATGAGGTGGTTCAAGAAGAAGAGTGTGAAGAATCAAATGATCTATGGCGGTGGAAGAAGAGATCAATATTCTTTCAACTACCTTACTGGAAGGTAAGTAAAGTAACTGTACTATATTCTCTTATTGTTGGATCTGAGTAAGCCTAACAGTTTCTTCTTTAATGTGTTAGGATTTGCCTGTTCGTCACAATATTGATGTTATGCACGTAGAAAAAAATGTGTCTGATGCTATATTGTCTATCTTGATGCAAAGCGCTAAGTCAAAAGATGGTTTGAAAGCAAGAAAAGACTTAGACGATATTGGAATCAGAAGTCACTTGCACACAGAGGTCAGGGGAAAGAAAACATACTTACCTCCAGCAGCCTACTGGTTATCCAAGAAAGAGAAGACCATTTTCTGCCAAAGGTTATCTAAGTTTAAAGGTCCTGATGGTTATTGTGGTAATATTGCTAATAGTGTTTCAGTTAACCCTCCAAATATAGGTAGTTTAAAGTCGCATGATCATCATGTCCTAGTACAGAACTTGTTACCGGCTGCATTAAGAGGGTTGTTGCATAAGGGTCCTAGGATTGCCATTAATAGATTATGCAGTTACTTCAACAGGTTGTGTCAGCGCATTGTCGCCCCGGAGAAACTTATGGCAATGGAGACAGAGTTTGTGGAAACAATGTGTCAACTGGAGCGCTTCTTCCCTCCATCCCTTTTTGATATCATGTTCCACCTTCCAATACATCTATCAAAAGAGGCACGTTTGGGAGGACCAGTACACTTCCGCTGGATGTATCCCTTCGAAAGGTTTGATGTACTCATTTGCTTCAATATATGTATTTCCTGCAATTATGTTCAACTAATATTCATTTCTTGACTGAGTTATAGGTACATGAAAACACTTAAGGCTTTTGTTAAGAATCATGCAAGGCCAGAAGCATGTATGGCTGAGGGGTATTTAGCTGGAGAATGCGTTGCATTTTGTTTAGAGTTCCTTAAAGATTCAGTACCAGTTCAAGAAACAGTTAATCGCAATGAAGATATTGAGGCTGATAGAAGCGTGGTTGAAGGTCGACCTCTGCAGAAGGGTATAGAAGTTACCCTATCAGATAAAGATAGAGACACTGCACATCGCTATGTGCTTCAAAACATGGCATCTTTGGATCCTTATGTCGAGTAAGAGGTTACCCTTTATGTTTCATTTACTAATTATTATTATAATATCATTCTCAAAACTGTTGTTTAATGTAAAATCAGGATGCATTTGGAAGAATTACAAGCTAATGATGCTCGATGTGCTAAAAATGAAACTTTGTTGTGGAAAAACCATACTGAGCAGTTTGCACAATGGCTTAAAATAAAGGTTTCCAGATGCAACTTGTCTTCTTGCTTATTTGTTATACAGCTTGTTAAATAATGACTGGTTAGCTTAACTTGTAGCTTGATGACTGGTTTTATTGGCACAGATTGTTAGCTTCATGATCATGTTTTGCTTAGTGATTGGTTAGCTTAGGTTGTATCTTGATGACTGGTCATTTTAGTACTTCAGCTTGATGATCAAGTTCTGATTTTACTGTGGCAGATTCATTCAGACTCAACAAATAGTCATTCTAAGGAGATAAGGTGGTTGGCATTTGGACCAAAAAATGTTGCTTTAGCACATAAAGGATTTATCGTTAATGGGCAACGGTTTCATACAGATGCGGTTAAGCGGAAGACACAAAACAGTGGAGTAACTTATGAAGCATTTAGCATGTGTAGATCAAGTGCTCGAGATGTGAGACAGGTCGCTGATATGCTTACATATTATGGAGTGATAAAGGATATTTTACTTATGGACTATCACATGTTCAAAGTGCCGCTGTTTAGATGCAATTGGGCCAACACAGGGAATGGTGTGAAGGAGGAAGATGGTTTTACTCTTGTCAACCTTCATATGAACCAAACAGCCTACATGAAAGATCCATTCATTCTACCTTCTCAAGCAAAACAGGTTTTCTATTCTAGGGAAGATGATAATTCAAATTGGTATGTTGTTATGAGAGCACCACCTAGAGGCTATCATGAGTTGGAAACAGAAGAGGATTTAGGTGGTGCACCTTTGGCTGTCCAAGAAGTCGATGATTTGGATGATGAAGCTTGTGATGATGATAGTGTTTATGTAAGGGATGATTGTGAAGGCTTGTTATTGGTAGATTGATAGGTGTTTGTGGTTTTGTAACAATGAAATTTGTTATAGTTTTCTAAACATTTAAATATTTATATATTTTGTATTAGTTTAAATTGTTTTTTTTTTTACAAATATTCGAAAAAAATATTATATTTTAAATAAAAAATAATTCGTAAATATTTTTAATATATAATAAATAATCAAATTAATGAGTTTTAATAGCATTTGTATCACGTTATTATAAATATTAACAATTGCACAGTACAAAACGCTATCGTTGTATAGTTATCTATAGCACACCAACAATCCGCTATTAAAAGTGTCTGACCTACTATAACGGGCGATGTCAGAGCGTTTTAGGAAACGCTATGGTTTTGAACTCATAGCGTTTAACGGCCGCTATTAATACTCACATTTCCTGTAGTGTTGGTCAGACATTCAATCCAACGAGTTGTTACTTTTTTTCAAAAAATATTATATCAGAGAAACCAATCGGACTTCTATCTCTTCATCACTTGTACAAATCAAAATAAACAAGAAAACATTTTTGAATTTATACAATTAGCAATGGAGAAAAACTCTCTTAAGCTTGCCTTTGTTGAAAACTGCAGGAAACTGCAGGCCAGCTTCATGCTTTTGTAATTCTTTATGTTGTGATTCTCATTCAAAGAGAAAAATGTCTTTGGAACTGAAAACTTTGAAAGATATTAAGTGAAGTAGATGGAGAAAGATGATAAAGTAGAAGCTGATTTTTGTATATATTACACAACATCACTCACCACATTTTTACTAGCCAGAAAATCAGAGAAGAAGTCTCTGTTTTCTCTACTCCTTACACACGGAATTGAGTCCCCAAAATATCTACCCGCAAGACATAATTAGCTCTAGATATTAGCTAGACACAAGCAACCTCACTTACCAAAACACACAGTAAATACATGAGGAGTTTTAACAACTCTTTTGACTTATATCACCTTATCTCGTTTTTCTTATCCCCACGTTTTCTTCATTTTGGTTTGAGAACAAATAGGCATTTGATAGTAGGTTCTTACACTACTTATGCAATCCCCTATTGTACTATCATGTCGATGTAGGACTTAGGGTTTATCAATCCAAAGTGGGAGGAGAATGAAACAGCTTAGGATTATGCAATAGTGGACACAAGTCAAGACAGATGGTTGTTTGGTGTTGAAACGAAACTATCTATCTAAACGAAATGCAACGGGAATGAAAGCGGAAAAGTAAAACGATAAACTAGATCAAGCTCGATCGAGTTAAGCTAACCATGAGAAAGGTAGCTCGATCGAGTTAGGATAGTTTGAAACAAGGAGAGACTGGTGCAGCTCGATCGAGTCAAGATACGAGTTTGCACTAAACTGACTCGATGGAGTCAGAGTAAAACAAGACTAAAGCAGAACGAAAACGTAAGTAAAGACTGGTATGATAGACAGAGGCTCAGGGACGGATTTGATGATCATAGAGAATCTAATGCTAATCAGCTATGCTTTCTAAAACGACACGAACACGTGCTTATCCCTTCGGCCATGGAGTCCCGAGGTCGGTTATCCCACTTCCCAGTGGCGTTACAAACCGCCTCTCTGGTTCAATCCCGCTAACTCGATCGAGTTGAAGCGTGTGTCATGAACCAGATACATAAAGAACCGGCCCATGTAATGCCCTAGAAGCCCCTCTGTGCAACCACTCCCGTGGGACAAAGGCATTAAGCTAATCCTCTGTTTTGCCTTGATCCGACGCTCAACCAAGCGGGTCAGGCCAGGAGCGTCTAGGATCGATCCACCATGGTCAGTGGCTGGATCGCATAGGGCATAGCTAAACAGAGAGGGATAATAGATGAAAACCTAAAGCATCAGAGATTAAACATAAACGATTCCCTAATCTAATCCATCCCTAAGCCTAAGGGAGAATTTACTCAAGATCCATAACAGAATTCGAAATCATGTCTAAATAAACTAAAACCAACATAATATGAAAGACAGAAAGGAGATTAACAACTTTTATTAAACAGGCAATTGCAAAATGTGAATAACAAAGTCTAGATCTTTAAACTAAAAACAGGAAGTTTCTGGAACAAAAACTAAGAACAGAAAGTAAAAAATGCGAAAAAACTAAGATCCATAAGAGAAATCATAATGAAAATAGATGAAACAAACATTAAAAGAAAGACAAAGATGAAGCAAACAACTTTTATTAAAAACATAAGTGCAAAAAGTAAATAACAAAGCTTAAATCTACAAATTAAAAGACATAAAGACAAAGAAAATAAAGTTTGGTTTTCTGGTGGCTGAAAAGCCGAAAAGAAGAACATTTTCGTGGCTAGGGGTCTCAGGCCTTTTATAGGCAAGGCAGCTAGGGTTTCTGGTCTTGGGAAACCGCCTTAGTCCAACTCGATCGAGTTGACTGATCGAGGCACCTTTTGCCTAGCTCGATCGAGTTGTTGGTCGAGTAGTCAGTTTGGCCTTGGCTCGATCGAGCTGCCTGATCGAGTGCAATTAAAATCGCTGTATCTTCCGAACCACTGGTCTGAATGACTTGAAACCGCCACCAGACGAAAGCTAACTCTTTTATCTACAACTTCCATGAAGACCTCAGAGGCTGAATCGGAGTGTAAACCCTTCGTTTGGTACGATCTTTCAGACGCATTGCACTAGCTCGATCGAACTCGATCGAGTCAAGCAAGAACTCTTCTGTTCCTTCCATTCTTGATCCATATTGGCTCCCTTGTTGCCTAGCCTTGCTCCAGCATCACCACCAAGCCTCCTTAGCTCCAAATGCTCCAAAAGTACCTGGTTTTAACTCCATATACACTCATATATGCAATGCACAACCCAAAACTACTAAGTATGCAAATGGAGAAGAAAATGTCAAGAAGTGACACTTAAGATGGTTGAAACAATGCAAAGATGGTCTAAATGATATTCTAAAAAGGTATAAAATGCGAATGCATCAACACCCCCAAACTTATCCTTTGCTTGCCCTCAAGCAAACAAATACAACAAGAAGGAGATGAAGGTTGAAAACAGTTGATATATCCAAAACATTCCAGCAAAAACGGGTTGATTAATGTCCAGGTTCAAGATTCTAGAGTGCATCAAGGTGAGAGTTACTTCTAAAAATCCTTGCCATGCTTAACAAGATCAATCAAACTTCACAGTCAATCAAACCATTCAATCATATTAGCACATCCCTTTAACATTCATTAAACAGAACAGTGAACCAATCTTATGCAAATCTAAACAACTCATTTGGCTTAGGGTGATGGTTAGAGACAAAGATGGTCCCTTCAATGCAATAAACAGTTTATAAACAGGGATCTCTCAAGAAAATGAACAAGCTTCAGCAAAAGGTTAAAAGTTAGAACCAAGGATGATACAAGAGCAGAAATCCCTTCTACCCAGACACCACACTCGATCGAGTATAAACCGTAACCCATAAACTAGAACCAACTCCTATCTACCCTTTAGGCATTGCCTTTAGACACAGAGGAGTGCTTGAACTCTTTTTCTTTCTTTTTCTTTGTACTTAGCCAAGGGAGAGGTTTTTCTAATCATACTTCTAGTGGTTTGGGAATCTTATACTTAGGGAACTTTTCTTTTCTTTTCAAACTGGTGAGGCTTATGCCTTCTTTTCTTAAACACTAAGAACCCTTTTCTTTTTCTTTAAAAACTTTCCAAACCTTTACTAGACTTTCATGAAACACAAACCTACTCCCTGGTCTTAACCACAACTCTTTTTCTTTTCTTTTCCCATAACATAAAACACACTCGCCCAAGCCCATATGAACGCCCCCAAACTTAGCCTAAGAACGGATTATAATCTACACAGAAACCCCTGCTCTTGTCGGTTAAAACTCAACACCATTTGCCAAGCATATTCGAAATAAGAACTCACAATCACACAAGAACAACAAAGGGTTTGAAAGAAAGGCTAGGGTAAGGGTAGGGTCTGCTACTTGGACAAACAAGAGTGGATAAAATGGGAAAAGAATGTCCAAGTATGTATGAATATCCATGAGTTGCTTATCAATGCATGAAATGGTAATTAAGAGTCAAAATTATGGTTCAAATATATAGGGAGATGCATCAATTCACAGCAATGGTTTAAATGAGATGTGCATGTCATGATATGATCAGGTTAAACATGGTTCTATCTCAACTCTTCATTCTCACCCTAATGCATAAAAGATTCAAGAACCAGGGCACAGATCAAAGCGCATGAGATGGCATATTTACAAGGTCATATCAACAATGCAATATGAATGCATACCTATATGATGTATATTAGACTCAATCTTAAGAATATGAATGCAACTACATGAATATTTTTGAGAATTTTCGAAATTTTTTCAATTTTTAGTGGTTTTCTATGCCTTAGATGTATGCAGACTCAAGGGATGAAAAAATGAAACTTAAGAACAAAGAACACAATGTCAAATGGCTCTCAGACCCTCCCCCAAACTTAAATTACACAGTCCCCTGTGTAACAGAAGTCTAAGAGAAAGAAATAGAGCAAAACAGAAGGAAATAAAACAAGATGCAGGCGGTATGTACAAGGGGAGTCGAAGGCAAAGGTGTCTCTTACCAGACAAGGTTGACTCGATCGAGTGAGATTGTGCTCAGTCGAGCTGATCTTCCCATGTTGTCTAACTCGATCGAGTCTATGTCCCTTGAATTGAACTGGACTCCTTTTGGCTCAAACCCTTATCCTGCGAAGTTTAAACACACAGAAGACTACAAAGCATAATAAATAAACAAAAATTTAAAGAAGTATATATAAAAGGATAGACATGGGACTTCCTCCCAAGTGAGCTTGTTTTAGGTCTCGAAGCTTGACCTTTCCCTATATTATAGCGCTGCACTTATGTTTCATGGCAACCATGCCCTGTACCTCCTTAGTTTTCTGAAGAACAGCATCTTTGAAGAATTTCCGATAAGGTGGGATAAGCATGAAGGCATCCAACAGAGGCATCTTCAGTTCAATCTCACTCATCTGCTTGTCAAAAAGCGCTTGATACTTCTCTATCAACTGCTTTTTGAACCTTGCAGGAAAAGGCAGAGGAGGCTTGTAGGGCGGTGGCACAAACAAAGTCTCCTTCTTCTTGCTGGTCGGTTTCTGAGGTGAGATAGGTTTGGTCGGGTGACTCGATCGAGCTGGTTGTACTGGTTCGCTCGCTCGAGTGGCTTCATCGAGCCTTGGCTGAGGAGAGTCTGACTCGATCGAGGCTGGTATCTGTACAGCAGCGAGTGAACTTTCCGATTCAGCTGAACACGCAACATCACAACCATGGTGAAGTTGTGTAATCTCTTGGATGGCGCGTTCGTTTTCAGCAGCTTGTTCCTTGTCAGCGTTGGAATGGATGTCGTGGCAATAGTCTTTGGGATTCTGAATAGCTTTCCCAGTGAGTTGACCAGGTTGTGCTGTAGAAGAAGGTTCATCTTGATGCTCAACAGTCTGCAATCTGGTGTTCTGAGAGTCAATTGTTTTGTTAATCTCAGCAAACTTCTCGTTAAGAACCATTGCTTCATTCGCCTGACCTTGTAACAACTGCTGCAATAGAGATATCATGTCAGGTTCCTGAACCTGAGGTGCTTGACTCTGCTGTGGAACAAACCCAGTTGGTGCTCCCATCTGATTTTGCTGATAACCGCCCTGTTGGCCCTGAAGGAGTTGCTGCAGCATAGACTGCATATCCGGTTCCCGAACTTGTCGTGCCTGACTCTGATGTGGGACAAACCCAATTGGTACGAAGATTTGCTTCATGCTAGATTGGGCAAGAAGGAGCTTGTCCAGCTTCTGGTGTAAGGATTTGAACATATTCTTCTGGTTTGCATACACCTGAAAATGCAAAGTCAAAGACCCAGATAGCAAATATTATAGTTCAGAACAGATAACTTGATCCGGTTGTTGAATCCTGAGAAGGCAAAGACAAAAACCCAGATAGCAGATATAGAAAGTGAAAAGGTAAAGAAAGAACTTGAACTAGCTTACTACTGGAATCCTAAATGCATCAAACTAAATCCCAAATCGGCAACGGCGCCAAATTGATAGTAGGCTTTTTTTACACTACTTATGCAATCCCCGGCAACGGCGCCAAATTGATAGTAGGCTTTTTTTTACACTACTTATGCAATCCCCTATTGTACTATCATGTCGATGTAGGACTTAGGGTTTATCAATCCAAAGTGGGAGGAGAATGAAACAGCTTAGGATTATGCAATAGTGGACACAAGTCAAGACAGATGGTTGTTTGGTGTTGAAACGAAACTATCTATGTAAACGAAATGCAACGGGAATGAAAGCGGAAAAGTAAAACGATAAACTAGATCAAGCTCGATCGAGTTAAGCTAACCATGAGAAAGGTAGCTCGATCGAGTTAGGATAGTTTGAAACAAGGAGAGACTGGTGCAGCTCGATCGAGTCAAGATACGAGTTTGCACTAAACTGACTCGATGGAGTCAGAGTAAAACAAGACTAAAGCAGAACGAAAACGTAAGTAAAGACTGGTATGATAGACAGAGGCTCAGGGACGGATTTGATGATCATAGAGAATCTAATGCTAATCAGCTATGCTTTCTAAAACGACACGAACACGTGCTTATCCCTTCGGCCATGGAGTCCCGAGGTCGGTTATCCCACTTCCCAGTGGCGTTACAAACCGCCTCTCTGGTTCAATCCCGCTAACTCGATCGAGTTGAAGCGTGTGTCATGAACCAGATACATAAAGAACCGGCCCATGTAATGCCCTAGAAGCCCCTCTGTGCAACCACTCCCGTGGGACAAAGGCATTAAGCTAATCCTCTGTTTTGCCTTGATCCGACGCTCAACCAAGCGGGTCAGGCCAGGAGCGTCTAGGATCGATCCACCATGGTCAGTGGCTGGATCGCATAGGGCATAGCTAAACAGAGAGGGATAATAGATGAAAACCTAAAGCATCAGAGATTAAACATAAACGATTCCCTAATCTAATCCATCCCTAAGCCTAAGGGAGAATTTACTCAAGATCCATAACAGAATTCGAAATCATGTCTAAATAAACTAAAACCAACATAATATGAAAGACAGAAAGGAGATTAACAACTTTTATTAAACAGGCAATTGCAAAATGTGAATAACAAAGTCTAGATCTTTAAACTAAAAACAGGAAGTTTCTGGAACAAAAACTAAGAACAGAAAGTAAAAAATGCGAAAAAACTAAGATCCATAAGAGAAATCATAATGAAAATAGATGAAACAAACATTAAAAGAAAGACAAAGATGAAGCAAACAACTTTTATTAAAAACATAAGTGCAAAAAGTAAATAACAAAGCTTAAATCTACAAATTAAAAGACATAAAGACAAAGAAAATAAAGTTTGGTTTTCTGGTGGCTGAAAAGCCGAAAAGAAGAACATTTTCGTGGCTAGGGGTCTCAGGCCTTTTATAGGCAAGGCAGCTAGGGTTTCTGGTCTTGGGAAACCGCCTTAGTCCAACTCGATCGAGTTGACTGATCGAGGCACCTTTTGCCTAGCTCGATCGAGTTGTTGGTCGAGTAGTCAGTTTGGCCTTGGCTCGATCGAGCTGCCTGATCGAGTGCAATTAAAATCGCTGTATCTTCCGAACCACTGGTCTGAATGACTTGAAACCGCCACCAGACGAAAGCTAACTCTTTTATCTACAACTTCCATGAAGACCTCAGAGGCTGAATCGGAGTGTAAACCCTTCGTTTGGTACGATCTTTCAGACGCATTGCACTAGCTCGATCGAACTCGATCGAGTCAAGCAAGAACTCTTCTGTTCCTTCCATTCTTGATCCATATTGGCTCCCTTGTTGCCTAGCCTTGCTCCAGCATCACCACCAAGCCTCCTTAGCTCCAAATGCTCCAAAAGTACCTGGTTTTAACTCCATATGCACTCATATATGCAATGCACAACCCAAAACTACTAAGTATGCAAATGGAGAAGAAAATGTCAAGAAGTGACACTTAAGATGGTTGAAACAATGCAAAGATGGTCTAAATGATATGCTAAAAAGGTTTAAAATGCGAATGCATCAGCATTACTCAACAGTCTTCTTGTTCTCCATCACAGTCATAGCAACGTGTATGCTTCTCTTCTTTGGTTATATATGAAACAACCAAGCCTTTTTTTTTTTTTTATTAAATCAATACTCAGCGGAAGTCTTCAAATAAATAATTAAATTATCAATTCAATTCAACGACAAATATCTCAAAATCAATAACCCACAATCCAATACACAATTCCAGAATAATAAATAAACTCTAGCAACCTAAACACCAGGTTAGCTACCAATTCAAACAATAAAACAATAACCAATAAAACCAATGACCCTATCATCCCCCTCTTCAGCCTCGATCCTGCGGTCACACATTCCTGTTACCTGCATCACATTACGAAAGAGATGCGTGAGTATTATCATAAATACTCAGTAAGACGGTCATTCCGTCTATAGGCCAATTACGCCAACCACTAGACAATACCACAAAATCAAGAAATAGCCATAACAATAATCATCACAGTAACAACAGCCACAATACTCGACAAACTCGAAACAGAACATTAGTGTCGACCGACACCTCCCCACGGTGTCGCTCGATGCCCAGCTAGGTGTCGATCGACACCACAAATGGTGTCGCTCGACACTAGCTCCTCAGTGTCGACCGACACCCAGTGGTGTCGTTCGACACTGCCCCGACCTCAACAGACCAAACTCGACGAAACAACACAAAAACACATACTCAAGGGGATTCAACACCCTAAAACGATTATAGACTCAAATAACTCAAGAACCACCCAAGAACAACTCAAAATATCAACACCACAACAGATCTCCAGTGATTCACGGACCTACGGTCACGCACTCACCTTGAAACGGATTAGAAACAAAGGGGAAAGATGAACAGCAACCACCAAGCCTCAGATCGATCCTCCAAACTCCAAAAACTCCTAAAAATCGCCTCCCAACTCTCTGGAAAAGTCTCAGCCTCGAAAATTGTGCCAAAAGCGACTTCCTTCGCTTAAAAACGCGACCTAGGGCTTCCTTGCCCAAAACCAGCCCAAACCGAAATCAGCTCAAATCGAACCGGTCGAAATTCCAATAGCCGGTTTCGAGCGACACCTTCCCTGGTGTCGGTCGACACCACTCGACCAACTCCAGAAGGATTTAGCACACTTTCTTCGCGATGCTTGAACCTCAAACCGACTGCACAACAATCAAACAAGAACATGTACAGCCAATCCTCAATTCACACCTCTAAGAGCATGTGCAAACTACTCCCGAACCCCTAGCATCGTCCAACACCACTTCCAAAATAACTTTCTGGTTCACGGATGTTACAATTCTCCCCCACTAAACTGGATTCGTCCTCGAATCCCAACACAACACGTCTACCACAGACGCAAACTCGTCTACCATAGACGACAAAAACCGGCCCACATGGCCCAACACTAAAGACCTTCCACTAAACTCATAGATTCACGCCGAATTCCTGTGTTATACACACGTTCCCAGACATTATTACTCCTCAATACAACACCACAACTCTAAAAAAAAAACAACACATGAGACCCACCCGTCTCCTCGGGAGATCCACCCATCTCTCGATAACCCTATAGTGACCCACCCGTCACAATAGTAACCACAAAAACCACTTATACTGAGGTAGCGACCCTCACATATAAGTCCACAAGAGATCCACCCATCTCTTCCAAAGGCCCACCCGCCTTTAATAAAGACCCACCCGTCTCTTCTAAAGACCCACCGTCTCTAGGAATGTATCGAGTAATAATCTGAAACGCGTACAACACCTCCATGCAACATCCGAAACACAACCCAAATATGAGGCAACTCCATCTCATATAATTTAAAAATGTACATCGTACCACTAACAAAAATACATATCCACAATGCCAAACACCTCAAACCAAAGCTATAACCACAAACCAATTGGAGATACCCACTATCTCCCCACCTTAAACTCGAACTCTCCTTTTCGCCTAACGGCGTAACTTTTCAAACACGAACCTTCACCGTCGTTTCCCGAACGAAAGTAACTCCATTAATGCTGCGCTCCCCCACTTGGGTCCAGCATACAGGCATCCTGCACGGCCTCCCATGCAAAGCTTCACAAAACACTTTTAGGTAAAACGACTCTCCATCGACTCAACTCCATGCCACTAACCGCTCTAACACATACGTAGCCGAAATTCCTCCACCGACCACCTTGGTCAAAACCCAAAAGCTCAACAACGCTGTTCCGGATGCCGATACACTTGGCGCGCTCCGGAGTAAGGAAACATTTAATATTCCCGAGTCCAACACCTTGAGACTCCACACCGCCCACTGATGCGGGATAAGCTTTTCCCAATTTCTATCCCTTTTCTGCAAGTGCACAGATCGAGAGTAGTAACGGGTTTATCGAACACAAGGAGCAGAGAGATGCGCTACAAGTTATGTAATTCCAATTTAGCTAGGACAAGATAAGGGTTTTGGTTGTGATTGGTAAGAAAGCAAACTAACTAATTGAATGCGATGTAAAAAAACGGTAAAAGATCAAGGTATGAAAGCGCAGGTAATGGGAGACTCGCAAAGATCCATGATTACTAGGTTGAATCAACTTATTAGGGGGTTTAATTGGGTGCCGTCTAGAACTCAAGACACAGATGTAAAATCATTCCACTTCCGTGGCTCCGACCTCTTTGTTAACTAACCTAATCGCTAATCTTTCGGAATGTCCTTAGATTGTTAAACAAGCATTAATTCGTTCAAGTCTCAATTGTTCACAACTCCGCATAGATCAACTTCCGCAGTCTATGAAGTGTTGCCCACCAAATACTAGTTCAAGCGAATGATACAGCACTTTCGTGGCTCAAGTCTACCTAAGATCTGATGCTAGTTGATCAGAAAAGCATGCAGCAATAAGATTAAGCAAAGGTGAAGACCTATAATGATGAACCCCTAATTTGATTTAGAACCCTAACAATGCATGGACTCTTTGATTTACCCACGACCTAACAAGTGAATTACTCAGACATAATCAAAGTAACAACACAGAAAAATGATGAAGAAAGCATAAATATAGAACAAAGGTTCAGAAAACTTCTCCAAATTGTGGTAAGGAGGAGAGATCCTCTCCTTGAAATCTCTAAGAACAAAAGTAGATCTATTAAACTCTAATACAATGTGGCTCTATGGTTCTCTCCTTTCTAAAGAGGCTAAAAAGGTGTATTTATAGTGCTAGGTCTTCCAGGGGTCGAGATTAGGTAAACGGGCCGAGTAAACCGTGAAAACGCGCAAAACGGGCCTTAGTCGGCTAAGGCGGGTCGAGCGGGATGGCGGCGGTCGAGCGGGGCGGTCGACCGGTCGGTCGGGCTGGTGCTCGGGTCGAGCTGGGGGTCGAACGGTCGCACGGGATGATGGTCGCGTCGAGCTGGAGCGCACGGGATGGCGAAAAGAGGTCGGGTCGGACGAGAGCCTTGGAGGCCCTGTCCGACCGGCTCGGTCGACCGGTGTCCTTGTGCAGCAAAGGACGGTCAGGTCGGACGGGAGCCTTGGAGGCCCTTTCCGACCGGCTCGGTCGAGCGGTTGGTGTAGACGTCCGGTTTTCGGCTGATTTGACACTCTTCACTAAAACGATCATATCTCCCATTCTACGTGGCCAAATTGCATGATTCCAATTGCGTTGGAAAGCTAACTCATGTAGGAATCGCGGCGAACTGGTTTTGATGAAATCCATTGAGTAGAATGTTTTTGGGGCTCTTTCAAAGTTGATGCTGTGTTGTGGAGCGGCGTAGAGTCCAAATCCTGTGATTTTGCTCCAAAATGCATCTTTCGACCTGTTTAGACTCTTAGTACTATAAATCCACAAAAACTACCTTTTTAGATCGAAAAGCCTTTAAAAACCTTATACAAAGCATATTAAAACCATATAAAAAGGGTACAAAATAGAGGTATATCAACTCCCCCAGACTTAGATCTTTGCTTGTCCTCAAGCAAATAGAATCCAAATCAGAGAAAGAGGTTTGAAAACGTAGAAACTCCTTATCCTTTCTGAGAAAACTGTGGCGGCTTCCTCTCCTGTATTCCACTAAAAACATAACCAATGTTAGACTAGCTTCACATAATGCTCGGCAAGCTTAGCGAACCATACCAAACTCAACTAGTCTCATCCAGCATTCCAGACTTTCCATTGTTAACTCCTTGCATAAATTTAAAACGTGCGGTCTTTATCAAGGGAATATCGATCATTAAGCACTTGTTCTTACCCACTTGAGTCTCTCCAGGATAGTCCTTTTTTGAAGCTTTTGAGTTCTTTTCCTCTCTCTTTTCTTTTGAAGGATCGATCATTCCCTACTTTTCTAGGGTATCATTTTATTTTTTTCTATCGATCCATCTTCCCTTTCTTTTTCTTTTGGGGAGTAACACAGGATAGGCTTTTGCTTTTTCCTTGTTTTTGGTAGGTCTCCATAAGACAAGAAGGTGCAGACGTATGCATTCCTCTTGCTTACACGTTTTCCTTGTGCTTAAAAGCTTTTGATTTTCATTTTTCTGAGAGAGAGGAGAACTGCACTTGTATTGGACACACCCTTTTGAGATCAAGTGAGGAACGACTCGTATGTATGCCAAGTCCCTTGACAAGAAAAACTAGGTTGATTAGGGTGGAGTTAACGTTAGATTGTCCGGGTACCTTAGAAGTGTTGCCAAGTCATTAGGTCGATCCACCGTTAGAGGTTCTGTTAGGCTTATGTCTGCAACTGATGTCCGCTCTAGGGTCATAGATTGTTAGCACAACACCGGAGAATCATAGAGATAAATCATAATTTCCAACTGAGGTTTTGACTCAATAAAACAGAAGTTTTGAAAAAGGTTGATAAGAGAAATAGATATAAGATGAAGACAAGACATGAACAAACGCATTAGTACCGACAATCCCCCTAGACTTAACTTGCACCGTCTCGGTGAAAGCAAATCCGATTAAGGGAGGTAAAAGGAAAAAGGTAGTAAGGCGTTTTGTGAATGAGAAGGAAGATGTAACCTGATTATACATTAAGTGCATGAAGAAATGACCTATTGGTGGTATGTTGCTGTTCTTGGCCATTGATAAGGGTGGTAAAATATGTCCCATGTTGCGTTAGAATTAACTCCAAAACATGGCTTGTATCCCGGCGTAGATGATCAAGTGCCATGCGTCCATGGTAAAAGCGTTTGAAATCCGCCGAAGGTGAGGCATAGGTGGGATATGCCGTTGTGCTGGGGCAAACGGATATATGAACGTGGTTGTTCCTTGCCACATTCATTGTTAATGTTGGAAGGGACAATTATCCCTTTCTTCATTTTCCAAGGTTTCTTCTCAATTTTCATGTTAGATTCTCAAATCGCTGTATCCAAAACTTCAAAAGCAAAACAAAAATCATTAAATTAAAACAAAAAGTAAAAGAGGAGGGTAAAACTTATGGGTTGCCTCCCATACAGCGCTTGTTTAAGGTCTTTAGCTTGACCGTTTATGATTCAGACTGGTGAGGGATCGTCCAAATCGATTCGGACTTCTGGTGATGTCTCTGTATTGGCTAGATACGGTTTAAGTCTTTGCCCATTGACTGTGAATTGACTTCCGGATGGAGTTAATAGCACAACTGCTCCGTATGGCCGAACTTCTTTGATTGTGAATGGTCCCGACCATCTAGAACGAAGCTTCCCGGGAAAACGTTTTAGACGGGAGTTGAAAAGGAGGACTTGATGATTTGGTGCGAATGTTTTTGGTATGATCTTCCTGTCATGGAAAGCTTTGGTCCTTTCTTTGTATATCTTTGCATTCTCATATGCAAGGTGGCGGATCTCATCAAGCTCATTGAGTTGAATGAGTCGTCTTTCGCCTGCGGTTTTAAGGTTGAAGTTTAACTCCTTTACTGCCCATGCCGCCTTATATTCTAACTCAACAGGGAGGTGACAGGCTTTTCCATAGACTAAGTGGAAAGGGGTTGTGCCCAGTGGTGTTTTGAAAGCAGTGCGGTACGCCCATAAAGCGTCATCCAACTTAGCACTCCAATCCTTTCTATTCTTTCCTGTAGTCTTTTGTAGGATGCTTTTAAGTTCTCTGTTTGAGATTTCCACTTGGCCGCTAGTCTGAGGATGATATGGGGAAGCAACTTTGTGTGTCACTCCATGCTTCTTCAAAAGGTTGGCGAAAATCCTGTTGATAAAGTGAGATCCTCCGTCACTAATGACAATCCTTGGTACTCCAAATCTCGGGAAGATGATAGATTTAAACATCTTTATAAAAACTTGAGCATCATTGGTCGGGCTTGCTATTGCTTCCACCCATTTCGAAACATAGTCCACTGCAACGAGAATGTATTGGTCACCAAAAGATGTCGGGAAAGGTCCCATGAAATCTATTCCCCACACGTCGAAAACTTCTACTTCTAGAATGAAATTTTGTGGCATCTCATTTCTTTTGCTTATGTTTCCCATCCTTTGGCAGGCATCACATCGGGATATGAAGGTGTGGGCATCTTTAAACATGGTCGGCCACCAGAATCCTGATTGAAGTACTTTAGAAACCGTTTTGTAAGTGGCGAAATGACCGGCATAGCTGGAGCTGTGGCAGGCGAATAATATTCCCTCTATCTCTTCCTCTGGAATACACCTACGAAACATACCGTCAGAGCATTTTTTATAAAGATAAGGTTCATCCCAAAAATACCGTCTAATGTCACGGAGAAATTTCTTCTTTCTGTAGCCAAAGAATTGTGGGGGTGGATGGTCTGCTGCAAGAAAGTTTGCAATGTGGCGAAACCATGGAGTGTTTGCTGATGAAATTCTTGGCTTTGGTCTGGGATGGCTTGACGGATGAGTAATGGTTGTAGCTTGGGCCGCGTAAACAGTTTCTTCAGGCAGCCTGTCATCCAATGGCATGGTTTCATTAACTCTCATGCGTGAAAGGTGATCCACCACTCCGTTATCTGCACCTTTTCTATCCTTTATTTCGAGGTCAAACTCTTGGAGGAGTAATATCCATCTTAAAAGCCTTGGCTTTGCATCCTTTTTAGACAATAAATATCGCAGTGCGGCATGGTCAGAATGAACTATTACCTTGGAGCCTACCAAGTATGAACGGAATTTCTCGAATGCAAAGACTATAGCGAGGAGTTCTTTTTCTGTGGTTGCATATTTGCATTGTGCTTCATCTAGAGTTCGGCTAGCATAGTAGATGACATGTAACTTCTTATCCTTTCGTTGTCCAAGCACTGCTCCTACTGCATAGTCGCTGGCGTCACACATGATCTCAAAGGGTTGTTCCCAATCTGGTGGCTGGACAACTGGTGCACTAACCAAGGCCTCCTTGATCTTGGTGAAAGCGGCATGACATTCATCCGTGAATTCAAATGTGATGTCTTTGCATAACAGTCGTGTCAATGGCCTTGCTATCTTTGAGAAATCCTTGATGAACCTCCTGTAGAATCCGGCGTGGCCGAGGAAACTCCTTATATCCTTTACACTCTTTGGAGGTTGTAGGTTTGTCATGACTTCAATCTTGGCTTTGTCTACTGATATCATCATATTTTGCATGTTTTCACTAAGTATTTATTGGTGTTTTCAAATGTTTTCAATAAGGTTCTATGCCTTTAGAGGTAGTTTTCTTGTATTTGTTGGTTTTGGAGTCTTTGATATATCCATATTTTACATGATTTTACCTTGGTTTTCTTTATATTTTCTTATCTAATAATAATGATTTTGTATCCAAGAGGTAGTTTTCTTGTATATTGTGGTTTTGGGAAGCAAACAGGTCAAAATGGCAAAAAGAAGGCAAAAGAGCTTAAAACAATGATCCATGCAAGTTCCCAAGTCAAGAGCTTCAACAAAACTCAAGTTAGCCGGTTTCCGCATTCGGACAGAATCGAAGCGCCCGAAAGATGGCCGCGGCAAAGGGTCTTTCCTACGTCCAAATTATGAGATCTTTATATGGAAAGATAGATAAATGAGTCATTCATCGCGACGAAGTGGAATTGGGCTATTTGGAGCAGAAATGCGGCCTAGGATCGTTTTCTCCCAAGACATGTCCGTCTGGCGAGTAAGTGAAGCCCATGGAGCTTGGATGAGCGAAATGGACCGGGATCACTGCGGGCCAAGCCTAGACTTCATCAAGACTCAAGCCCACACTCTTTCACGCGATCAGGAAGCAGCGGCGCCGACTTGAGCAAGACTTGGTGAGCAAGTTCACCCGGGTGAAGAAAAAGGAAACATTCCTCTTTTTGCCCGCGCATTAACTCGGCCGACCTAAGCCTCCCCTCTCCTATATATACTTGCTTTTAGCCTCTTGTATGAGAAACACGAATCAATAGACACAACTCTCTTCTTCTTTCAGTCAATAAACCGGAGCCACTTAGGTGGTCTCCTTGTTCTTTCTTCTTCTTCTTTTGCATCTTGTACATACTCGCATGTTTAGATAAGTTTTAAGTCTAGGTTTAGGGGTTTCTCTCTATGGAAGAGCCACGGTTTGATCTCTATCACTCCACCTCTCTCCATTAGAATCATGGGATCCTCTCTACTCCTTTTGACTCATCATTGAATCATGGATCTTTCAAGAAAGACATGACATGATAAGCCATCGTGCATCGGTTGTTAAAGAAAGGGAAACCTTATGGTTCACCATCTTTATTCATACCTAAAGCTTGTTGTTAGAGTAGCTAACTAGCGGCTTGATTCAAGGTTGATATACTCTCCAAAAGCTTGTTATATCTCCGGATCTAGTATTTGATGGGCAATTCGTCTTAGGCTATGAAAATAGACCTAAGGAGTTTTGTGAACAATCATTACTTAGTCTTAAGGCATGTTTCACTCTACAATGACCATGCGAAAGCTGAGTCCATTGGTTTAAGAAACATAGGTGGTCGGATCCATGAAAGTGGAATGGCCACACTCTAGTGTTTTGTGTTCATAAGAATCGGATTTTAACAAACTTTTCAATCGACTTGGCTTATGTCTTTTGCGGATTATCTTCTGATCTAATGATGTTGCTTGTATAGTCTTGCATTGTTATTTACTTATAAAACAAAGTACAAAACCCCCATTGCATATTGTTGATTTAGCTCGGCCAAGTCTTTAAAATGTGTAGCATGTAATTCGCATTCTCTTGTGGATCGACCCCTAAGTACTACAACAACATGTTGTGCACTTGCAACTATGTTTTTGCTTAGGGTTTATTTACTTGCATTCATCCCACAACCTAGCATGCATCAAGTATTTTGGCGCCGTTGCCGGGGAGTGCATTGCATCTACACGTTCATGAGATCAAAAGCTAAGCCTAAATCTTTTGTTTCATGTTTATTAACTTACTAACTTTTACTTTCTTGTGTTTCTTAGGATGAGCCACCACTCAAGTGTGAGTAACCGCTTTGAAAGGAGAAACCCACTTCCCCACGAAGTCCAAAGACGGCCACACCACCCAAAACCGGCCGGAGACTTCATCCCCATGCCAATCCCACCAAATTTCCACCATCCGCTCTTTGCCGAGACTAGCCGAGAAGAACATCATCACTATCATCAAAACCGATCACCGGTTTATCAAGGCCGACTTCACCAGCCGCCTCATCATCACCACCGTCCGCGCCCCGACCTTCCCACATACCAAGAGCACGCGCTTAACCGGCGAAGAGATGACAATCTCAAAGCCATGATGGAAGATTTCATGGAACTCCAAAGAAAATCTAACCAACGTCTTGAGACAAGGTTAGAGTTTCTAAGGTATGACCTTGATGGGAAGTTTGAAACCCTCTCTGACCAAGTGGAGAGAGTTGAATCAAGGTGTATTGAAGTGGAGGAGGAGCTGAAGAAGCAAACCGCAACCGTCGGAGACAACACCAAGGCAATCCGAGACATGAGCCTCAATTCAAAAGAGATGGATAGCCACTTGGATGAAAAGATCACCAGCCTAGAAGATGACCTCAATGGCACAACCGAGAGCCTCAACTCAATCGCACTTATAGCTCACCAAGCTAAGAAGAGAGCCTCGGAGGTTAACCAAAAGGAGCAAGAGCTTTATTCAACTATGTTAGTATTGGTGGAAGGACAAAAACAATTCAAGGTGTTGCTCGATGACTTGAAGAACAATGTGGAGGAGAGACACAAAGATTTACTTGAAAAGACCACATTATGGCAAGATAGAACCGGAGGAGTCTCCAAAGGAGTCGAAGACCTCACCAAACGCTTGAAGGATGTGGATGAGAAGATCCGAGCTTTGAAAGACACAAAGGCGGCCGATTCAAAACCGGACAAAGCCCTAGCTGCCTTTGGTGTTAAAGAAACTAATTCAAGAGTTGTTTGGGACGAGGATGATAGAGGACGAGGCAAACGCACGGCAAGGATAAGAGGAAATAGATTGTCGGAAGGTACACCAATCTCTCCAAGAGCTCCACAACCACCATTCCCGAAGGAGAAGAGGAAGAAGAGATCATCATTTAATCACATTATTGATGATTTCAACTTCATTGCAAGAAGATTTCCTTGCAACATGCCATTCGATATTGCTTGCAACAAGAGCCCCTACTTACAAGACTTTGTGTGGAGCAACGATTGGAGCTTAGCCGAAGTGGAGGAAATGTATGATGAAGCGAGAAAGGGAATGCCTAAGCCAAGGACGTTGCACAAGCTTCATGACCCAGGTTACTTTCTTATACATTGCTCCATCAATGGCAAATTCTTTGATGATGCGTTATGTGATTCCGGTTCAAGTGTGAACCTCATGCCGGCGGTAATAGCAAGAAGTTTGGGTCTGATTGAGACCATGGAGCGGACAAACATGGGGATAAAACTTGCCAACAGCTCTTCATTCACACCACTTGGCAAGGTAAAAGATGTTCCGCTTGACTTTGAAGATTGCATCATTCCAGCCGATTTCTATGTTGTTACTATGGAGGATCCGGAAGACCAAGCTCTTTTACTTGGAAGATCTTTCTTAGCAACGGCTGGAGCAATCATGGATTGGCCGAACAGGAGGATCTCACTAGCTAATGTTGACAAGGACACCTACTATGTTGCTGCACCTCCGGGTTTTTCATCAAAAAGATTTCGGTACACAAGTGGAGGAGAAGGCTCACAACAAGGTTACTTGATCAAAGAAGTATTACAAGACAAGATGTACTCGGATCCATCCAGCACTAGGAGCTTCCTACAGCCTCCACACTTGCCTAACACTTAAGGAACACAAGGAGTCGAGCTAAAAAGACTTAAAACAAGCGCTTATGGGAGGCAACCCATATTTTTCTTTTCTTTTCTTTTTAACTTTTGATTTGGTTTTTATTAACTTGAATTTTTGTTGGGAATTTTATCAAATCCAAAAAAAAAAAAAAAAAAAAAATGTTTTAGGATTAAGTACCAAAGGAGACTATCAAAGGAGTCTTGCATCCCACCCTTGTTCACGGTAACTCCCGGCCTAAGTTTGACAAGAAGACACAACGGAGAAGCAAAGGACGGGACAACCATAACCAGGCGGCAAAGACTATGGGATGATCACAGAGAGTTATGGCGACGGAAAGATCGACGAAAATCAGCAAACGATCGAGCAGAATCGGGGATATACAATCCGGCACCATTTTCTCGACCACTCGGGTAAAGAAGAGCTTACAAACGACCATCTCACAAACGGCTCAACCAAAGTCCACCAAACTTCACAGGCGACCAGACGACACCATGTTGGTCGGCAAATCCAAAAGATAGGACGACGAAAAGTCGACGGTTCAGGAGATATGCTTGGAAGCCCTAATCCGGTCGATAGCGGGCACCAAATGGTCGACAAAACCCAAATCACGACATAGGTGCGGCAACCAGCTGGGAATGACTTATTGGAGCCTCACTAACACTTTTCCAGAAGAAGATCCAAGATCGAACGAGCCAATTCCAAAAGAAGTCAAGCAAACCCTTCCCGGAGCCGTATTGACCACTTTGTGAAGGAAATCTCAAACCGCCCGTCCGTTTGCCCTCAAATTTCTCCAGTGGTAATAAAATATAAGGTTGGTCGACGGATTTTCAAGCACGGTCGAGGAATTCATCATAGTTTGGGCTGTGGTCTATTGCACCCTCTCCGGATCGTCCGGATGACCACCAAATGATGAATCTCCCAACCCCCTCGTTTGTTTGACCTGAAACTCCACCACGGCTCCTAAAATATATGATTGGTCGGTGGAATTTCAAGATCGGTCAGGGAATTGTTCACGGTTCAGGCTGCGGTCATCTACATCACCTTCCGGCCAGCCGATGCATCCACCAGATGACGAATTCTCAAATCCGCTCGTTCGTTTGACCTCATACTTCACCAGCGGCTCTAACACATCATATTGGACGGTAAATTTTCAATCCCGTTCATAAAATTCTTAACGGTTTATCATGTGGTCCACAGCTTTCATTTTTGGCCGACACACGGGCATTACACGACCACACTGCACACCGAACGGAATCACACCCTCAGATTGAACACTCACCGACCAAATTCATCTGAGGAATGATTTGATGTTGTCATATCACACTTAGAGTCACTTCACAATGCTAACCCGCTCTTCATGACCTATGGTCGGACTTTGGTACACAATCCGAAACACTTTCCCAACAAATTCACCTTTCTTTTTCACCCCTCTTAATTGGATTTGCTTCCACCGGGACGGTGCAAGTTAAGTCTGGGGGGATTACTAACACGTTTGTTCTTTTTGATTTTTCTTTTTCCCTTTTCCCTTTGAGTCGTTTTATTGAGTCAAAATTTTGTCCGAGAATCATGACCTTTCCTTTGAAACTAACCATGTTACACTAATGTTTAAGTGACCATTGAAGCAGTATTTGGCAACATTCACTCAATGTACACTTTGAGCAGATCGGTCTACCAAAAATGGCCACATTTCCAAAAAGCCAATGGAGGATCCACCTTTGACTCCGCACCTTAATGAACTTAACCTTCTCAGCTAGGGGCTTGGTTTTACAAAGGGAACAACTCCTCATCCTCACCAAATAGTGAAAGTCTACGTGAGTTCGGTTTCCCCTCTCTCTCCCCTTCAATTTAAGAAAAAGCACCAAGGTCCAAGTAACCGGGGATTAGGTGGCTACCACCATCAATACTCGCGTCTATGAAAGACCCTTCGATCCAAGTAACCGGGGATTAGGTGGCTACCACCATCAATACTCGCGTCTATGGAAGATCCATCAAAAACCTCCACAAAGAGGAGAAGAAGTCGGATAAAAAAATACCTTGCTACCCTAAAAAAGGGATGAACCGACTTAAGAAGTGAGAAGAGAGAGAGGTGAAACAAGAGCCAAGACAAGTGTTTAAGCACAAGAGGATGAGAAAGAGATCATAAACCCTTTGATCGATATCCCCTAGTTGAGACCGCACCTTTAAAAACTAAAGGAGTCAAGGGAGGTGAACCCGGATGGTCATATGGAGTGTGGGTTACTTTGGGATGACTGCTAAACTCAATGTAAGTACTTATGTTCCTCATCATAAAGCCAAAACCGTTTTTCATGTGGATTACTAAAACATAAGCTAAACGTGGATTTTCAAAATGCATTGAGAGTTCTCATGTTTTCAAACCTCTTTTCCTTTCTTAGTTTGCTTGAGGACAAGCAAAAGGCTAAGTCTGGGGGAGTTGATATATCCATATTTTACATGATTTTACCTTGGTTTTCTTTATATTTTCTTATCTAATAATAATGATTTTGTATCCAAGAGGTAGTTTTCTTGTATATTGTGGTTTTGGGAAGCAAACAGGTCAAAATGGCAAAAAGAAGGCAAAAGAGCTTAAAACAATGATCCATGCAAGTTCCCAAGTCAATAGCTTCAACAAAACTCAAGTTAGCCGGTTTCCGCATTCGGACAGAATCGAAGCGCCCGAAAGATGGCCGCGGCAAAGGGTCTTTCCTACGTCCAAATTATGAGATCTTTATATGGAAAGATAGATAAATGAGTCATGCATCGCGACGAAGTGGAATTGGGCTATTTGGAGCAGAAATGCGGCCTAGGATCTTTTTCTCCCAAGACATGTCCGTCTGGCGAGTAAGTGAAGCCCATGGAGCTTGGATGAGCGAAATGGACCGGGATCACTGCGGGCCAAGCCTAGACTTCATCAAGACTCAAGCCCACACTCTTTCACGCGATCAGGAAGCAGCGGCGCCGACTTGAGCAAGACTTGGTGAGCAAGTTCACCCGGGTGAAGAAAAAGGAAACATTCCTCTTCTTGCCCGCGCATTAACTCGGCCGACCTAAGCCTCCCCTCTCCTATATATACTTGCTTTTAGCCTCTTGTATGAGAAACACGAATCAATAGACACAACTCTCTTCTTCTTTCAGTCAATAAACCGGAGCCACTTAGGTGGTCTCCTTGTTCTTTCTTCTTCTTCTTTTGCATCTTGTACATACTCGCATGTTTAGATAAGTTTTAAGTCTAGGTTTAGGGGTTTCTCTCTATGGAAGAGCCACGGTTTGATCTCTATCACTCCGCCTCTCTCCATTAGAATCATGGGATCCTCTCTACTCCTTTTGACTCATCATTGAATCATGGATCTTTCAAGAAAGACATGACATGATAAGCCATCGTGCATCGGTTGTTAAAGAAAGGGAAACCTTATGGTTCACCATCTTTATTCATACCTAAAGCTTGTTGTTAGAGTAGCTAACTAGCGGCTTGATTCAAGGTTGATATACTCTCCAAAAGCTTGTTATATCTCCGGATCTAGTATTTGATGGGCAATTCGTCTTAGGCTATGAAAATAGACCTAAGGAGTTTTGTGAACAATCATTACTTAGTCTTAAGGCATGTTTCACTCTACAATGACCATGCGAAAGCTGAGTCCATTGGTTTAAGAAACATAGGTGGTCGGATCCATGAAAGTGGAATGGCCACACTCTAGTGTTTTGTGTTCATAAGAATCGGATTTTAACAAACTTTTCAATCGACTTGGCTTATGTCTTTTGCGGATTATCTTCTGATCTAATGATGTTGCTTGTATAGTCTTGCATTGTTATTTACTTATAAAACAAAGTACAAAACCCCCATTGCATATTGTTGATTTAGCTCGGCCAAGTCTTTAAAATGTGTAGCATGTAATTCGCATTCTCTTGTGGATCGACCCCTAAGTACTACAACAACATGTTGTGCACTTGCAACTATGTTTTTGCTTAGGGTTTATTTACTTGCATTCATCCCACAACCTAGCATGCATCAGTCTTAACAGGTTAAAACATCAAAAAGGATTCAAAAGGAGCAAAAGAGCCTCAAACCATGATCCATGCAAGTTTCCAAGTCAAGAGCATCAATATAACTCCATTTGTCCGATTCTCGCATTTGGACAGAACCGGAGCATCCGAAAGATAACCGCGGCAAGGGGTCTTCCCGACGTCCAAAAATCATGATCTTGGTCTTGATGGATAGATATTTGAGTCATGCATCACGACGAAGTGGATTCAGGTCATTTGGATCAACCATCACGAAGATAATCTTTTTCTCCCAAGACGTGTCCGCCAGGCGAGGAAACGAAGCCCATGGAGACTTGGCGCCACCAAATGGCCCGGGATGCAGCGGCATGGACCTTGTCTCGACTTAGCACAAGCCCAGCTTTCTTTTGGTGGTTTACTTGTCCTAAACCCGGTCTGATCACGTCGCAAATCATCAATGCCGGTTAACCGGAAAGTTTCCTTTTTCGACACTTAACAAACCTAGCGACTTCTACCCTATAAATGCGAGTTTTTAGCCTCAGAAAAAAAGGAGAGAGCAGCTGCGCCGTCAAGAGAAGGAGAGAAAGCCATCCTGGAAGCAGAGAGAAGAGGTTCCTCTCAAGATCGAAGGCGCACACACTCTTGCACTCAAGACATCCTTACACTTGTTCTTTTCTCTTTTCTCTTGTATTGAATCCGAGAGATTATTGTGGAGAGGCCGACTTATTCTTAAATATAGAGAAGTTTTCTTCACCCTTTACCTCTTTTTCATTACTTATAATGTCCATACTCATCGTGTTTTGTGTTAACCGCGCCATGATTGAGTAGTCTACCCGCTAGGTTAAGGGCCAAGCCGAAAGGCTCATGAATTTGTTAACTTGATCTTTTGAGTTGGGATAATTTATTTGGTTTCATCACCTTTACTTGAGCATAATGCCGCTTGCTTTTCTGATCTACTAGCATCGGATCTTGGGTTAATATACTCTCCAAAAGCTTGCTATATTACCGGACTTAGTATTTGGTGAGCGATGAATCACAACCACCGAGAGATGAGTTGTGAATCATTGTGAACAATCATAACTTGAACACCTTTAATGCATGTTTTCAACTTGTAATAACCATCGAAAGTTGAGTCTATTAGGTTGATTTAACATAGTAGTTTGATCCACGAAAGTGGGATAACTATACCTTTGTGTTATGAGTTCATGAACGGTTTCTATCATATCCCTTCCATTCGATTAACTTGTTAATGATTCATGATGCCTTGAGGTTAGCCCAATGCCTAGTATCTCCACTTATTGATTTCCATTCTCTCTACTTGTTTGCTATTTTCATTTTAGTTAAAATCCGATCCAAACACCATTTTGTTTTAGCTTGATCCAACCTCCTTACAATTTGTAGTACAACCGATAGGTCCTTGTGGATTCGATCCCATCTATACTTACCTCGTTGCTGTGCACTTGCAGGTAGCTCTAGTGGGTAAAACTTGAAGCAATCCCACGCTCACATCAAGTTTTTGGCGCCGTTGCCGGGGACCTTCTTGTCTACAAGTTTGGACTAGAATCTAGACTAAAACGTTTTTCCTTTGTTTTGTCACTTAACATTTTTCTTTAGTTTGTTTTCAAGCTCTTGTAGGTACAACTTGAGCTGAGCTATGGATCAGGAAGCACATGATCAAGGGCCGCCGCTTGGTGTTTTTCTTGGAGCAAATCGCATTGATGACCGCCCTTTGATTGGAGTTCAAAACCGTTTACCGCAAAACGGCAATGAACCGGAGCTCGACATTGACGGGCCGGCGCATCAACCACCCCAAGACGACCACCGAGAGGGGCCAAATCAAGAGTACATTGGAGATAGTGACTCCAGACCAGAGCTTCTACAAAGCCGTAGCCCCATCCGGATGCAAGACGGCCAACGTTATGAGATTAAGCCGCGGGTTATCGCATTGGCGAAGCAAAGTCAATACCATGGACTTCTTGAGGAGGATCCTTTGGATCATGTTGATTCTTTTGAGGAGTTGTGCAGCACTACAAGCGCCAATGGAGTTCCAGTAGACTACCTGAGGTGCCAGATCTTTGCTTTCACTTTGGCGGGCAAAGCGCTTAGATGGCTAAAATCTTTGCCGTCTCGCTCAATCAACACATGGATGGAGTTCAAGAAGGCTTTTCTAGGGCAATTCTACACCAAACAAAGGGCAACCTTGATGAGGAGCAAAATCTCAGGCTTCCAGCAAGGTCCTATAGAGCCATACCATGAAGCTCTAGAGCGTTTCAAAGAATACATAAGAGATTGCCCACAACACGGCTTTTCGGATGTCAATCTATGGAGCACCTTCTATGATGGGATTAGGCGAGAGTACAAGCTATGCCTTGACATAGCTAGCAATGGGGACTTCATGAGCAAGACCATTGAAGAGGCTAAGATATTAATAGACAACTTGGCGGCCAGTGATAGCAAGAACCAGCCGAGCTATGAGGAAACCATTAAGGCGATCAACACAAGACCGGAGCAAACCGAGTTCAAGGAGATCAAATCCATGATCTCTAAACTTTTGGAGAGGCAACCGAGGCAATGCCAAGTCTATGAAGACAACCAAACCTTGGATGAGGAGATGGACCGGGAGATCTTTGGCAATCTTCAAAGAGACGTGAACTTCATCAGCAAACATGAACCCGGAGAAAGAAGTCTTATGCCGTTTCTCAACACAAAAGACCGTTACTATGGTGAAAAGAATTCTTCTAGCTACCCTCTTCAGCACTCCAATCATCAGCTCATGCACATCCCTAAGGTGACCTTACCTAACCCGAGGCACCAGCCGATGCATAGAGACGATCAAGAAGGTGATCTTAAATCTTATATCTACGAGTTCATGCATGAGCAAAGGCAAGCCAACAAAGAGATTCATGAGAAGATACACCACATGTACTATGACCTGAATAGTAAGTTTGATTCTCTTGAATCCCACGTGAAGCGGCTTGATCTCCAAATAGCCCACATCGCCGGTTCAATCAAAAGGCCAATCGGAGTCCTTCCCGGCCAACCCGAGGTAAATCCAAGAAAGGAGCACATTGCCGCCATCACTCTTAGGAGTGGGACGCAACTAGATGAGGTGCAAATGCCGGAGGGAGCTGAGAAGGAGTCGACCCAGCATACAATCGTGATAGATGAGAATGAACCGGAAGTTAACAATGCGGCCAATGGAGAATTAGAAGAAGAAATCATCCCACCGTTGATATCTCGAGTGTACAAGCCGAAAGCACCCTTCCCTAGGGTTGTGAAGAAGCCTAAGAAGGAAAAGGAGCAAGCAAAGCTAAGAGATCTTGTGAGCCAGATAAGTGTTAGGCTACCATTTGTTGACGCTTGCATGATCATACCGTCTTTGAAAAAGTACATGAAGAGTATCTTGACAAGCAACCTAAGCTTGGAAGAAGGTGTGATGCTGATAACTCAAGAATGCAGTGATGTGCTTCAAAACCAAACAACGGAGAAGCTTGATGATCCGGGCAGCTTTGTGCTATCTTGTCAAATCGGAGGTACCATTTTCAAGCGATGCCTTTGTGACTTGGGCTCTAGCGTGAATTTAATGCCGTACACGGTGGCCAGACGTCTTGGGATAACTAATTTCAGACCAACAAAGATTCAACTAGTCTTTGCGGATCGATTGGTTAGAAGACCGGTTGGAATTGTAACCGATGTTCAAGTCATGATCGGTAAATGTTCCATACCGGCTGATTTTGTGGTGTTAGAGCTTGATCAAGAGCCTAGGGACCCCTTGATCCTTGGACGACCATTCTTAGCCACCGCCGGTGCCATAATCGACGTCAAAGGAGGAAAGATCGACTTGCATTTGGGAGACCTCGTGATGAAATTTCAAGTGGACAAGTCACTCGGGAAGCCGACGGTCATTCGTTTTTGGTAGATAACATGAGCGAGGTTTCTGAAGGTATCTATCAAGAGCTCATCGGGAATGACCCATTAGAGATGGTGTTGACCGGGGGTGAAGAAGATAACGACCATTTGAATGAAGAAGCACACCGGCTGACCAGGATTCTAGATGGCGCTGCCACTTATGACAAACTAGTAGCATACATCGGCTTGGGGGAGGATGTAAAAAAGCCGGGAGCAACTAAGAACCTCACCAAAGCTTCGAATGATCCTTGGAGCGAGCATAGAGCACCCAAGGTCGAGCTTAAGGAGCTTCCAGTTGCACTAAGGTATGCGTTTCTCGGACCTAATAATACATATCCGGTCATTATCAATTCAAACCTAACCAATGTGGAGACGGCTTTATTGCTTTGTGAGTTGAGAAAACACCGTAAAGCCCTTGGGTATACCCTTGAGGATATCACGGGCATCTCTCCGGACCTATGTATGCACAGGATACACCTTGAGGACGAGTCAACATCGTCCATAGAACACCAAAGGAGGTTAAACCCGAACTTAAAAGATGTTGTGAAAAAGGAGATAATGAAACTCTTGGAAGCGGGGATCATATATCCAATCTCGGATAGTACGTGGGAAAGTCCGGTGCATGTGGTCCCTAAAAAGGGCGGAGTCACGGTGGTGAAGAACGAGAATGAGGAGCTGATCCCCACTAGAACAATCACCGGCCACCGAATGTGCATCGACTACCGCAAGCTCAATACCGCGACCCGGAAGGATCATTTCCCTTTACCATTTATAGACCAAATGCTAGAAAGGCTTGCTAACCACCCTTACTATTGTTTTCTAGATGGCTATTCAGGTTTCTTCCAAATACCAATCCATCCGGATGACCAAGAGAAGACAACATTTACATGTCCTTATGGCACATTCGCTTACCGGCGAATGCCTTTTGGGTTGTGCAATGCCCCGGCCACATTCCAAAGATGCATGATGTCTATCTTCACCGACTATATAGAGGACATAATGGAGGTATTCATGGATGACTTTTCAGTTTATGGCTCATCCTTTGATGCTTGTTTATCAAATCTTAGCAAGGTTCTCAAAAGATGCGAGGAGCAACATCTTGTCCTCAATTGGGAGAAATGTCATTTCATGGTGCGAGATGGGATAGTGCTTGGCCACCGGATATCAGAGAGAGGGATTGAAGTGGATAAAGCAAAGATAGAAGTCATGGTGACCTTAGAACCGCCAAAGAATGTAAAGGGAGTAAGGAGCTTCCTCGGACACGCCGGTTTCTATAGGAGATTCATCCAAGACTTCTCCAAGATCGCACGACCATTGACTCAGCTCTTGTGCAAAGATATCCCATTTGAATTCGACGATGATTGCCTCACGGCTTTCAAAAAGATCAAGGCAGCACTAATAAGCGCACCGGTTGTACAATCACCGGATTGGGAGCTCCCGTTTGAGATTATGTGCGATGCAAGTGACTATGCTGTTGGTGCTGTGCTAGGACAAAGGAAGGAGAAGAAGCTTCATGTCATTTACTATGCAAGCCGGACCTTGGATGAAGCACAATGCAACTACGCCACCACTGAGAAGGAGCTGCTCGCTATTGTCTTTGCGTTTGAGAAGTTCTGATCTTACCTTGTCGGATCTAAAGTGATCGTTCACACCGACCATGCTGCCCTCAAATACCTCCTATCCAAGAAAGATGCAAAGCCACGTCTCATCAGATGGATTCTCTTACTGCAAGAGTTTGATTTAAAGATCGTCGACAGAAAAGGTGCGGAGAATAGTGTGGCGGACCACCTCTCCCGGATGAGAATAGAAGAGCAGCTCCCCATAAACGACTCCTTGCCAGAAGAAACGGTCTATTCCGTCAGCGCCATACCACTAACAAGGATCACCAGCATACCACCACCCGTGCCAGACAAGAGAATCGCCCTCGGTACACCTTGGTATAGCCACATAGCCAATTACCTTGCAGCCGACATTGAACCGCCGCAATTTTATGGCTACAAGAAGAAGAAGTTCTTAAAGGACATACGGTTTTACTTTTGGGACGAGCCGTACCTCTACAAGAAATGCCAAGATGGGATGTTCAGAAAATGTGTCCCGGAGGAAGAAATCCCGGGAATACTTCATGGTTGCCATGGATCAGCTTATGCCGGCCATTTTGCCACATTCAAGACGGTTTCAAAGGTTTTACAGGCCGGTTTCTGGTGGCCAACAATGTTCAAAGATGCCCAGGTATTCATTTCAAAATGTGATGCTTGTCAAAGGATGGGTAACATTAGCAAAAGAAATGAGATGCCCCAAAACTTTATCTTGGAGGTAGAAGTCTTTGACGTGTGGGGAATTGATTTCATGGGACCCTTTCCCACGTCTTTTGGAGACCAATACATCCTAGTGGCTGTTGACTATGTGTCCAAGTGGGTGGAAGCTATTGCCGCCCCAACAAACGACTCTAGTGTCGTTATCAAGCTGTTCAAATCGGTAATCTTCCCGAGGTTTGGAGTGCCGCGAGTTGTGATTAGTGATGGCGGTTCCCACTTCATAAACCGAGTGTTTGCCAAACTATTAAGAAAATATGGGGTTAGACACAAGGTTGCAAGCCCGTATCACCCACAAACAAGCGGACAAGTGGAGATTTCCAATAGAGAGCTAAAGAGCATCCTCCAAAAGACAACCGGGAAAACAAGGAAGGACTGGTCAGCCAAGTTAGATGACGCTCTTTGGGCTTACCGGACAGCCTTCAAGACACCACTAGGAACAACACCTTTCCATCTTGTTTACGGGAAAGCGTGCCACTTACCAGTAGAGCTGGAGTATAAAGCGGCTTGGGCGGTCAAGGAGCTTAACTTCAATCTCAAAACCGCAGCTGAGAGGCGCTTGATTCAACTGAATGAATTGGAAGAGATAAGACATCTGGCATACGAGAACACAAAGATTTACAAAGAGAGAACTAAGGCGTTTCATGACCGAAAGATAGTACCAAAGTCTTTTGCTCCAAACGACCAGGTTTTGCTCTTTAATTCACGGCTCAAGCTCTTTCCCGGTAAACTCCGCTCAAGATGGTCCGGTCCGTTCAAAATTAAAGAGGTGAAACCATATGGAGCAGTGGTTCTTTGGGACCCTAGTGGAGGAGACTTCACTGTCAACGGACAGAGGCTAAAGCCGTACATAGCAAACACGGACAAAGGAGAAGAAGAGGTCATCCCCTTAGCCGATCCACCTCACGACTAAAACCATCAAGAGTCAAGCTAGATGACTTTAAAACAAGCGCTTTGTGGGAGGCAACCCACACGTTATTTTTCTTTTCCTTTTTCATTTTTAGTTTCCACATCATTATTGCATGCATTTTGCTAGGATGAGAAACCAAGAGGCGACCGAACGAGAAGATGTCCCACCCATTCATCCCACCCTTGTCCAAACCGACACCAAGGAGCGGGCACCACATGGGAATACTAAAGGAAGGAAGCAGAATCATTTCAGTCAAAGAAAATCACCAAACGGTCGAGTAAAATCCAAGATATTCAGTCCGGCGTAATTCTCTCGACCAAACGGGTGCAACGGAGGACCACCTTGCCCTATCTCACAATCCGTGTGACCGAAGTCCACCAAACTTCACAGGCGACCAGACAATACCATATTGGTCGGCAAATCCAAAAGATAGGACGGAGAAATGTGAACGGATGAGGAGATACGCACGAATGCCACATCCGGTCGATGGCGGGTAACCTAAGGCCGACAAAAACCAAAATCACGGCATGGAGACACCACCACCTGAAAATGGATTCTTGTAGCTTCACAATCACCATTCCAAAGTCAAATAAGGGAACGAACGAGCCAAATTCGAGGAGGGTCAAGAATCTCTTCCCGGGGCCAATTGGACCACGTTGTGAAGAAAGTCTCACACCGCTCATCCATTTGACCCCAAACTTCACCATTGCTCATAAAATATGAAGTTGGCCGGTGGAATTTCAAGCTCGGTCAGGAAATTCATCATCGTTTGGGCTGTGGCCTATTGCACCCTCTACGGATCGTCCGGATGGCCACCAAATGATGAATCTCCCAAACTGCTCGTTTGTTTGACCTCAAACTTCACCACTGCTCCTAAAATATATGATTGGTCGATGGAATTTCAAGATAGGTCGGCGAAATATTGACGGTTCGAGCTGTGGTCCATCACAACACCTCACGGCCATCCGAAGGATCCTCCCGACACCGGATTTTCAAATCTGCTCATCCAGACGACCTGAAACTTCACCAGCGGCTCTTAAACATCATATTGGACGCGGAGCCCCAATCAGTCATATGACCCTGATCTTCATTCCCATTGGTCATCACTTGGTAACATCATTCTAACCTTTCCCTTTTTCAAATTTATTATGTCTTTCACCCCTCTTAATCTGATTTTTCTTACACCGGGACGGTGCAAGTTAAGTCTGGGGGGATTATACTAATAACTTTGTTCATTTTGACATTTTTGTTTGCATTGTTTTCATCTAATCGAGTCGTTTTTATTGAGTCAAAACTTTTGTCGAGAATTATGACTTTATCTTGGACCTAACCATTGTTTTGCATGCGTTTAAGTGACCATTGATCAGTATTTGGCAGTCTACTCCATCACATGTGCACCATGAGTGGATCGATCTACCAAAAACGTCCACATCTCCAAGGGCTTAAGAAGGATACATCTTTGACTCCGCACCTTAATGAACTTAACCTTCTCAGCTAGGGGCTTGGTTTTACAAAGGGTACGACTCCTCATCCTCACCAAATAGTGAAAGTCTATGTGAGTTCGGTTTCCCCTCTCTCTCCCCTTCAAATTAAGAAAAAGCACCAAGGTCCAAGTAACCGGGGATTAGGTGGCAACCACCATCAATACTCGCGTATATGGAAAACCTTTTGATCCAAGTAACCGGGGATTAGGTGGCTACAACCATCAATACTCGCGTCTATGGAAGATCCACCAAAAAACCTCCACAAAGAGGAGAAGAAGTCGAATAAAAAAAAAAATACTATGCTACCCTAAAAAAGGGATGAATCGACTTAAGAAGTGAGAAGAGAGAGAGGTGAAACAAGAGCCAAGACATGTGCCTTATAAAAGAGGATGAGTAAGAGTCTATAACCCATTTGATCGATACTCCCTAGTTGAGACCACACCTTTAGAAACTAAAGGAGTCAATGGTGGAGAATTTGGATGGCCTAAAGAGAAGTGGATTGCTTTGGGATGATTGCAAAACTCATGGTATGTACTCCCTTGTTCTTAATTCTAAATGCCATTGCTGTTTTATGTGGATCACTAAGATAAATGTCGACATGGATTTCCAAAAAGATTTAAGAGTTCTCACGTTTTCAAACCTCTTTTCCTTTCTTAGTTTGCTTGAGGACAAGCAAAGGCTAAGTCTGGGGGAGTTGATATCATCATATTTTGCATGTTTTCACTAAGTATTTATTGGTGTTTTCAAATGTTTTCAATAAGGTTCTATGCCTTTAGAGGTAGTTTTCTTGTATTTGTTGGTTTTGGAGTCTTAACAGGTTAAAACATCAAAAAGGATTCAAAAAGGAGCAAAAGAGCCTCAAACCATGATCCATGCAAGTTTCCAAGTCAAGAGCATCAATATAACTCCATTTGTCCGATTCTCGCATTTGGACAGAACCGGAGCATCCGAAAGATAACCGCGGCAAGGGGTCTTCCCGACGTCCAAAAATCATGATCTTGGTCTTGCTGGATAGATATTTGAGTCATGCATCACAACGAAGTGGATTCAGGTCATTTGGATCAACCATCACGAAGATAATATTTTTCTCCCAAGACGTGTCCGCCAGGCGAGGAAACGAAGCCCATGGAGACTTGGCGCCACCAAATGGCCCGGGATGCAGCGGCATTGACCTTGTCTCGACTTATCACAAGCCCAGCTTTCTTTTGGTGGTTTACTTGTCCTAAACCCGGTCTGATCACGTCGCAAATCATCAATGCCGGTTAACCGGAAAGTTTCCTTTTTCGACACTAAACAAACCTAGCGACTTCTACCCTATAAATGCGAGTTTTTAGCCTCAGAAAAAAAGGAGAGAGCAGCTGCGCCGTCAAGAGAAGGAGAGAAAGCCATCCTGGAAGCAGAGAGAAGAGGTTCCTCTCAAGATCGAAGGCGCACACACTCTTGCACTCAAGACATCCTTACACTTGTTCTTTTCTCTTTTCTCTTGTATTGAATCCGAGAGATTATTGTGGAGAGGCCGAATTATTCTTAAATATAGAGAAGTTTTCTTCACCCTTTACCTCTTTTTCATTACTTATAATGTCCATACTCATCGTGTTTTGTGTTAACCGCGCCATGATTGAGTAGTCTACCCGCTAGGTTAAGGGCCAAGCCGAAAGGCTCATGAATTTGTTAACTTGATCTTTTGAGTTGGGATAATTTATTTGGTTTCATCACCTTTACTTGAGCATAATGCCGCTTGCTTTTCTGATCTACTAGCATCGGATCTTGGGTTAATATACTCTCCAAAAGCTTGCTATATTACCGGACTTAGTATTTGGTGAGCGATGAATCACAACCACCGAGAGATGAGTTGTGAATCATTGTGAACAATCATAACTTGAACACCTTTAATGCATGTTTTCAACTTGTAATAACCATCGAAAGTTGAGTCTATTAGGTTGATTTAACATAGTAGTTTGATCCACGAAAGTGGGATAACTATACCTTTGTGTTATGAGTTCATGAACGGTTTCTATCATATCCCTTCCATTCGATTAACTTGTTAATGATTCATGATGCCTTGAGGTTAGCCCAATGCCTAGTATCTCCACTTATTGATTTCCATTCTCTCTACTTGTTTGCTATTTTCATTTTAGTTAAAATCCGATCCAAACACCATTTTGTTTTAGCTTGATCCAACCTCCTTACAATTTGTAGTACAACCGATAGGTCCTTGTGGATTCGATCCCATCTATACTTACCTCGTTGCTGTGCACTTGCCGGTAGCTCTAGTGGGTAAAACTTGAAGCAATCCCACGCTCACATCATCTACTTCGATTCCTTTTTCTGAGATTCGATGCCCGAGGACAATCCCATCTCAGACCATGAAGTGACATTTCTCCCAATTTAGAACTAAGTGTTTATCTTCACATCGCTGTAAAACTTTGCCAAGATTTGCTAGGCATGCCTTAAAGGATGAACCATATACTGAGAAGTCGTCCATGAATACTTCCATGATTTCCTCTATAAAGTCGGTGAATATGGACATCATGCATCTTTGGAAAGTGGCTGGTGCGTTGCATAGACCGAAAGGCATTCTTCTATAGGCAAAAGTGCCATAGGGACATGTGAAGGTTGTCTTCTCTTGATCATCCGGATGTATTGGTATCTGGAAAAATCCTGAATATCCATCAAGAAAATAGTAATATTGATGATTAGCAAGGCGCTCAAGCATTTGATCTATGAATGGTAAAGGATAGTGATCTTTTCGGGTAGCTGAGTTAAGCTTCCTGTAATCGACACACATCCGGTGTCCTGTTATCGTCCTGGTAGGGATTAGCTCGTCTTGCTCATTCTTAACAACTGTGATCCCTCCCTTCTTTGGTACCACGTGTACTGGACTAACCCATTTGCTATCCGAGATTGGGTAAATTATCCCTGCATTCAAAAGTTTCATTATTTCCTTCTTGACTACTTCCTTGAGGTTCGGGTTAAGCCGTCTTTGATGTTCAATTGATGAGCTGGATCCGTCTTCTAAGATGACTCTATGCATGCAGAGGTTTGGTGAGATTCCTGTTATATCATCCAAAGAATAACCGAGGGCCTTTCTGTGCTTTCTCAGTTCGTGAACGAGTAAAGTGGTCTCCTCATTTGTTAGTCCAGAATTTATTATCACAGGATAAGTTTCATTTGGACCTAGATATTCATACCTCAGCCCAACAGGGAGCGGTTTTAGGTCTGTTTTTGGTGCTCTCAAGGGGCACCATGGGTCTGGTTCTAGCTGGGGAGCTGATTTTTGTTTCTCTGCTTTGGCTTCCTCTTCTTTACTTCCCTTCAAATCCGTGTATGCCACTAGTTCTTTGTATGCTTCGACCGAATTCATGAATTTAACCAAGCCTTGTGCTTCTCTTTCTGCATAACCCAACTCTTCTTCAGCTCGGGTTAAGGCTAATTCAAGAGGATCATGAAGCAACATATCCTCCAATATCTCTTCTTTTGCCTCTCCAATCCAAAAAGTTTGACCATCCATTGTAGGTCTATCGATCGTTCTGTTGACTTCGAAGTTCATAACAATATCTCCCAGGTGAAGGTCAATCTTCCCATTCTTCACATCTATCATTGCTCCGGCAGTGGCTAAAAAGGGACGTCCTAGTATTATAGGATCCTTGGGTTCATGCTCCAATTCCAGGACCACGAAATCGGCTGGGATGTTGCATCCTCGTACAACAATGGTGACGTCCAAAACAACCCCTACGGGGCGTCGAACGGATCGATCTGCAAAAACAAGAGAGATTTTTGTAGGTTTAAAGTTTGTGATTCCTAGTAGTCTTGCTACTGAGTAAGGCATTAAATTGACGCTTGATCCCAAATCACAGAGGGCCCGATCGAAAAGTGTCCCTCCAATCTCACAAGCTAGAACAAAACTTCCCGGATCATCTAATTTTTCCGGCATTCTGTTTTGGAGGATCGCACTGCACTCTTTGGTGATCATCATGGCTCCTTCCTCTAGGCTTACATTGCTTGTAAGTATCCCCTTCATATACTTCTTTAGAGACGGTATGATATGGCAAGCATCTACAAATGGTAACATGACTGTCAGCTGGCTAACTAGGTCCTTAAGTTTGGCTTGCTCCTTTTCTTTCCTTGGCTGGTTAAGAACACTGCGGTATGGAAGCTTTGGTTCATAAACCTTTGGTATGACTGGTGGGTCAATATCTTGTTTCTGAATTCCTGGTTCTGTGTGCACCCGTACTTCTTTAGGTGGCTCCTCTCCTTCTCCAATTATAACATACTCCAAAGGTTTATCTTTTCTGGCTGGGGTTAATTCTTCCTCAGGGTAGGCTGGTGGTTTATATTCCTTCCCATTCCTTAGGGTTATGGCAGCAACATTTTCACCTCTGGGATTTATCTCTACTTTTCCAGGAAGGACTCCCATTTCCCTCTTAACAGTTCCGGCTATTTCAGCAATTTTGAAGTCTAAACTCTTTGTGGCGGCAGCGATAAGGTCGAATTTTTCATTCATGTCCCTACATATAAAATCCAGCTTCTCTTCAACTTCGTTCAGGTGCTTCCGATGTGAGTCCAAGAGCTCACTTATCATTGGGTCAAGGTTGTGTCGTGATTCCATGGAGCTTCTTCCATATGCACCTTGCCTGACATTCTGCGGCCTATACTCATATTCCTGGTATCTTTCTCTGTTCCGAACTTTCTGTTGATATTCGGATTCTAAAGTCTCATCATTCCACACTCGTGAATCTCCGTGCTCTCGCCTGAAGTGTTGATCTCTTATGCCAACAAAATTAACTTCTTCTTGGAATTCAGGTGCAAAATCTCCTACACATCTTCGTCCATCCATGTCGTAAGTCATACAACCCCCTCTATTACTCACTGCATTTTCCTGATTCTTCAGTATTGTTACCATGATTGCCCTCATCTCATTATACTCTTCTTGGCTTGGGCTCGAATTTATTGCTTTCACAGCCTTCTCATGCCCTATGAAGTTGTCACTGTCACTGGACGCCAAATTCTCAATCAAAGTCTTTGCTTCCATCACTGTCTTGGTCATGAAGTTTCCGTTACTTGCAGTGTCGAGTGAGAATCGACATTTCCTATCTATCCCTCTATAGAAGATGTTCCATAGGTTTCCTTCTGAAAAACAATGGTTCGGGCATTCTCTTGTGTAATCCTTGAAGCGCTCCAATGCTTCATGAAATGGCTCTACTGGCCCTTGTTGAAAGCTAGAAATCTTTTCCTTTAACAAATTCGCCCTTTGCTTAGTGAAAAAGTGTCCTAGGAATGCTCCTTTGTATTCCTTCCAAGTTGTGATGGACTGAGCGGGAAGGGATTTTACCCATCTCATGGCTTTCCCTTTGAGTGTGAAGGAGAAAAGTTTGCATTTCAAATAATCCTTGGGAGCTCCATCCGCACTAATGGTCCCACATATTTCTTCAAATGCATCAATGTGCTCTAAAGGATTCTCCTCTGTTAATCCTTGGAATTGGTTTTGCTTTACCAAAACAATTACTTCCGGTGAGATCTCATAATCCCTTCCTTCCGGGATTAGCGGATGAATAGGATTTCGGCTTAAAAGCAATGTAGGGGCCGAGTCAAAATCCCCCATAGTTTCTTTGTCCAGGCGCACGGGTATGCTATCACCGAGTGTATTCAGCGGTGGATCCTGCGGTTGTCTAAACATCATGGCTGCTGCGGCAGCGTTTTCATCTTCTGAATGACTTTCCGAGTCACTCATCTCAAGGTCTTCTGCTCAGATTTTTCACCTGAAATACACAAAGGGAATGTTTTTAAATGTAAAGAAAGAAAAACTGAAAATTAAATTTGCGAGTACTGAAATTAAAAATCCTAGGCTAGATCAGTTTTGAGAACTTGTAGGCAGCTGTAATGCTCCCCGGCAACGGCGCCAAAAAGCTTGATGCGGGATAAGCTTTTCCCAATTTCTATCCCTTTTCTGCAAGTGCACAGATCGAGAGTAGTAACGGGTTTATCGAACACAAGGAGCAGAGAGATGCGCTACAAGTTATGTAATTCCAATTTAGCTAGGACAAGATAAGGGTTTTGGTTGTGATTGGTAAGAAAGCAAACTAACTAATTGAATGCGATGTAAAAAAACGGTAAAAGATCAAGGTATGAAAGCGCTAGGTAATGGGAGACTCGCAGAGATCCATGATTACTAGGTTGAATCAACTTATTAGGGGGTTTAATTGGGTGCCGTCTAGAACTCAAGACACAGATGTAAAATCATTCCACTTCCGTGGCTCCGACCTCTTTGTTAACTAACCTAATCGCTAATCTTTCGGAATGTCCTTAGATTGTTAAACAAGCATTAATTCGTTCAAGTCTCAATTGTTCACAACTCCGCATAGATCAACTTCCGCAGTCTATGAAGTGTTGCCCACCAAATACTAGTTCAAGCGAATGATACAGCACTTTCGTGGCTCAAGTCTACCTAAGATCTGATGCTAGTTGATCAGAAAAGCATGCAGCAATAAGATTAAGCAAAGGTGAAGACCTATAATGATGAACCCCTAATTTGATTTAGAACCCTAACAATGCATGGACTCTTTGATTTACCCACGACCTAACAAGTGAATTACTCAGACATAATCAAAGTAACAACACAGAAAAATGATGAAGAAAGCATAAATATAGAACAAAGGTTCATAAAACTTCTCCAAATTGTGGTAAGGAGGAGAGATCCTCTCCTTGAAATCTCTAAGAACAAAAGTAGATCTATTAAACTCTAATACAATGTGGCTCTATGGTTCTCTCCTTTCTAAAGAGGCTAAAAAGGTGTATTTATAGTGCTAGGTTTTCCAGGGGTCGAGATTAGGTAAACGGGCCGAGTAAACCGTGAAAACGCGCAAAACGGGCCTTAGTCGGCTAAGCCGGGTCGAGCGGAACGGCGGCGGTCGAGCGGGGCGGTCGACCGGTCGGTCGGGCTGGTGCTCGGGTCGAGCTGGGGGTCGAACGGTCGCACGAGATGATGGTCGGGTCGAGCTGGCGCGCACGGGATGGCGAAAAGAGGTCGGGTCGGACGAGAGCCTTGGAGGCCCTGTCCGACCGGCTCGGTCGACCGGTGTCCTTGTGCAGTAAAGGACGGTCGGGTCGGACGGGAGCCTTGGAGGCCCTGTCCGACCGGCTCGGTCGAGCGGTTGGTGTAGACGTCCGGTTTTCGGCTGATTTGACACTCTTCACTAAAACGATCGTATCTCCCATTCTACGTGGCCAAATTGCATGATTCCAATTGCGTTGGAAAGCTAACTCATGTAGGCATCGCGGCGAACTGGTTTTGGTGAAATCCATTGAGTAGAATGTTTTTGGGGCTCTTTCAAAGGTGATGCTGTGTTGTGGAGCGGCGTAGAGTCCAAATCCTGTGGTTTTGCTCCAAAATGCATCTTTCGACCTGTTTAGACTCTTAGTACTATAAATCGACAAAAACTACCTTTTTAGATCGAAAAGCCTTTAAAAACCTTATAAAAAGCATATTAAAACCATATAAAAAGGGTACAAAATAGAGGTATATCACCCACTAACAACGTTCTTACACAATTCCACCAATTGTGCAAAAGATTCCTAAACTCTAACGCCGGAAGAAAAAGGATACCAACAATAACACTAAAATTCTACCACTAAGAATTTACAAAGTCTGAGTAAGAGATTCTACCTGTGATATGGCCTGAACGACTCGTCTGGCCCAACTCTGACGTCGACGTGTACACACGCGCCACTCCTCCTATCTGATCTAACTGCTGCAACGCTGCGATCTGATCCGCTGACTGAATCGCCAAAGGCTGAACCGCCGCCACTGACATCGGCTGCAAGTGGGGACACATCGGCCTGATATGCCCTGGCTCCCTACAGTGGAAACACACTGTAGACTCTCTGGATGCCGCCCTCTTGGGGCAACTAGCAACTCTATGCTCCATGCTCCCGCAACCATAGCAACCACCCTTGCTGCTCAAGCTACTAACAGACATCTCATCTGCTCTCCTCTTCTGACCCTGCGCAGGCTTGTCGATCCTGCCAGAGCTAGACTCAACTCTCTCGCGCTGCTGCTGCTGCTGTTGTTGCTGCTGGCCCCTCTGCCGGGTAGCAGGAGCAACTGCAGATGGCACCGCTACCGGACCAACCTGCTCACGAAGGTCCTCCTCAATGGAAGCCGCCAGCTCCACTAACTCCGCTCTCGTGGTGTACATACCACCTCTGCACTGAGTCCGGATACTCGACCGAAGACCCTGTAGAAACCTCATCGTCAAGGCCCGCTCGCCCTCAAAACCAAAACCTGTATGCACTACGAGTCTGCCGAACTCCGCATCATACTCCCGCAGTGACCGCTCACCCTGAGTCAATGCCACGAACATCATCTGGAATCTGTCTCGAGCCTCCTGAGGAAAATACTTGGCGTTAAACTCCGCTAGGAATTCGCCCCAAGTCCACATAGCCCTCTGAGTCACAATAGATCTCCACCACAAATGCGCATCTCCACTAAGGTAATGCACCACTAGCTCAACCCGATACTCCTCTGGACACCTGACAGAACCAAAGTTCCACTCCAGTCTCTGCCGCCACTCGTCGGCCTGCTCGGGCTCACTCCCGCCCTCAAAGAACGGTGTCCCAATCCTCTGCATCTCCCTCATCATCTCTAGATAAGACGGATGCCTAAACCCCGCAGCGCCATGCTGCCCAACCAAACCCGCAGCCCCATGCTGCCCCACAAAACCAGCACCCACCTGTGCTCCGGCCACTGGAGGTGCACCCGGAGCCTGCTGTGGAACCGCCTGCGGAAGACGTGCCAAAAGCTGCGTCAGTAACCCCACTATCAAATCACCCTGAGCTAGAGCCGCGCCCCCACCCTGAGCCGCCCCAACTCCGGCGCCACCACCGGCACCCAAACTGGCCTCACCCGCCACTAACTGTGTCACTGACGCTGCCGCCACACTAGGCACTGCACTCTCCGCTGAAACCTCTGGTGAACCACGCCCACGACCCCGACCTCCACGGCCCGCAGCTCGGCCACCACGGCCAACTGCTCTGCCCCCACGGGCTCTACCGCGCCCTCTCGCACCACGACCTCTAGCACCTGCGTCCATCTTGCTGCACTACCAAAGCACAGAAGATAAGCAACTAGACCAACTCAAAACAAAACCAAAAATACACTTACCGCGGAATCTCTCGAAGGCCGAAGGGGATGATACTAGACTACTAAACTGACTAACCACAATAATCAATTTAAACACATAGTCTCAATTCACCCAATCTAACAGTCCTAAAACCGTCTAAGCTCTGATACCAAAATGAAACAACCAAGCCTTTTTTTTTTTTTTATTAAATCAATACTCAGCGGAAGTCTTCAAATAAATAATTAAATTATCAATTCAATTCAACGACAAATATCTCAAAATCAATAACCCACAATCCAATACACAATTCCAGAATAATAAATAAACTCTAGCAACCTAAACACCAGGTTAGCTACCAATTCAAACAATAAAACAATAACCAATAAAACCAATGACCCTATCATCCCCCTCTTCAGCCTCGATCCCGCGGTCACACATTCCTGTTACCTGCATCACATTACGAAAGAGATGTGTGAGTATTATCATAAATACTCAGTGAGACGGTCATTCCGTCTACAAGCCAATTACGCCAACCACTAGACAATACCACAAAATCAACAAATAGCCATAACAATAATCATCACAGTAACAACAGCCACAATACTCGACAAACTCGAAACAGAACATTAGTGTCGACCGACACCTCCCCACGGTGTCGCTCGATGCCCAGCTAGGTGTCGACCGACACCCAGTGGTGTCGTTCGACACTGCCCCGACCTCAACAGACCAAACTCGACGAAACAACACAAAAACACATACTCAAGGGGATTCAACACCCTAAAACGATTATAGACTCAAATAACTCAAGAACCACCCAAGAACAACTCAAAATATCAACACCACAACCGATCTCCAGTGATTCACGGACCTACGGTCACGCACTCACCTTGAAACGGATTAGAAACAAAGGGGAAAGATGAACAGCAACCACCAAGCCTCAGATCGATCCTCCAAACTCCAAAAACTCCTAAAAATCGCCTCCCAACTCTCTGGAAAAGTCTCAGCCTCGAAAATTGTGCCAAAAAGCGACTTCCTTCGCTTAAAAACCAGCCCAAACCGAAATCAACTCAAATCGAACCGGTCGAAATTCCAATAGCCGGTGTCGAGCGACACCTTCCCTGGTGTCGGTCGACACCACTGGACCAACTCCACAAAACCGAACACAATCGATTTAAACCGGAATCGAACCTGATAACCGGTGTCGATCGACACCCGAAGGATTTAGCACACTTTCTTCGCGATGCTTGAACCTCAAACCGACTGCACAACAATCAAACAAGAACATGTACAGCCAATCCTCAATTCACACCTCTAAGAGCATGTGCAAACTACTCCCGAACCCCTAGCATCGTCCAACACCACTTCCAAAACAACTTTCTGGTTAACGGATGTTACAATATATATATTTTTGGTTTGGTATTGTATTTGACTACTGAACATTGTGATGTGTATATGTGAAGGTTCGTATTTGGGTGATGCAAGAGAGATGTCGGACGAAGAGGTGAATTACCTCGGCGGTGACACTTTGGTGCCTGTAGCACCTATAATGGTCCCTGGGAATTGCCGTAAAGCTTCTGAATGCTATAAATATTGTCCTACGTTATGCAAGTCTCCTGAAAAAGCTTGTAACTGTTCATGCCAATCGAGAAAGTGTTATTGTGGGTGTTAAGAGATTCGTGAGACCACCAATCATGATCAAACAATGTCTTTAAGTTCCAAATCTTTTATACATTTTTCTCAGAGTTTGCTATGTTTCTCTTTGCTATGGTTTCATGATATTTTTTTGTCATTTCTTGATCTTGCTCATTTTGTAGCAATTTTCTTGAATTTGACATCTTTATTACCAAGACAAGCGAGATATTCAATTACTCCCAACTCTTCTAAAATTGACATATTGTTCAAAGGAGACAACATCATCATCACTTTAGGCCTGAGCATTTTATTCGGACCCGAAGACCCAAACCGGAACCAAACCAAATTAGATGGAAATGACCCAAACCTGAACCGACACAAATACCCTAATGAGTCTTAAATTCCTATACCCCAAAAAACCAAAATTGAACCGAGAACCGAATAAATATCTGAAATACTCAAAATATAGTAATATACCCAAAATATTAATTATATTTAGATTTATAATAACCAAAATATCTAAAGTTACAATTATAAATCAAATATATGATTTATATGTAGAACACAATAACCAGAATATCTGAGATATTTGAAAAAATATAGTTATATTTGATAAATTATTCAATATTGTTTTTCCAAATTTTAATTCACTTTCATATAAATTAAATAATTTTTTATCAAAATATGATTCCATTTAAATTATATCTATGGAGAAAAAAAAGAGTTGCATGTAACATGATATTACGGTTGTGTCCCAGTGCTTAGATCCAAAATGAGCTTTGCAACACTAAGGAAATTATTATGTAGAAATAATTTTTCTAAAATGGGGATTCTTTTGTATTTATTTCAATCCTCAATTGTTCGTTTATTTCCTTCTACAAAAGAAAAAAAAAACAAACTCAGCCAGTTATTAACTGATATCCTAATACATTGTGTAATCAATTAAATTGCATGTATCTGAATAAAACAATGTCTAATCAAATGGTATCTCACTCAACTTGGTAAAAACTTCAAAAAAAATATATGTTGCCTTGTGACTTTCTTCTATAAAAGAAGAGAAAACCAACACATTATCTCTTCATCACGTTCAACACAATCAAAACAAACAAGAAAAGATTCTCAGATTATACAGTTGGCAATGGAGAAAACATCTCTCAAGCTTGTCTTCCTCTTCTCCCTCACAATCCTAGCATTTTGTATGCTTCTTCTACTTCTTCTTCTTATGTGACAAGTTCTTCTTTGTTATAAGTAATTTTTTGCTTTGGTTATGTATATATTGACGTTTTGTTATGTGTATTTGTGAAGGTTCTTCCTTAGGTGATGCAAGAGAGATGTCCAAACTAGAAGTGAATTGCATCGGCAGATGTCCTGATGGAAAGAAGAACTGTAACTGCATGCCCCCGCCGGTAGCACATACAATGGAAAGTTATGAGATCAATGCGTCTTGTCGTAAAGACAACGAATGCATCGAGTCCTGTCCTAAGGGTTGCAAGTTTGTTAACTGTATTTTAGGAACCTGTTTCTGTGAGTGTTAAGAGATTGTAAAACCACCATAAGTTACTTGTAATTATAAGACAAGAAATATATAAATAATGTTTCTGATAGAATTGTTTTTTTATCAATTTATTATTCTCCAAAAAGATCTATGCAACAGTCAATACAAATGGAATTTGATATACTTAAGTAGTGAAGGCCTGGAACAGATTCCAAATATATGTTTTACATGTCTTTTAGTGTTAACAAGAGCTTCCTAGAAAGCTCTGTCTGTGCAGAGAACCATTCTGTGTCTGAAAAGAGTAGCATTAACACTAAGATCAGAAGAGCAAGCAACTTGAGAAGCTTACCAGTTGTTTGCCCTATATTTTGTGCTATTTCTTTCATTCTTTGCTTTGGATTTTGTTAAAGAAAAAACATCTTCAATTTGAAAATCTAAGTTTGGATGATTCTCAAGTAGGAAAAAAAAACGGTGTGTTGTCAAATAGCATCTAACATTTTTTATTTTTTTTTAACAACTTCAAATAGCTAAATAAACTTGGTATAACCTTCACACAAAAGAATTGTTACCTTCTAACGTCTTTCTATATAATAGAAGAAAATTCAACTTCTCTCTTTATCAAAATAGTATCCGACTCCACTTGGTAAAATTTTCGAAGAAAAGATATGTTGCATATATCTTTTTCTTCTGTAAAAGAAGAGAAACTAGAAAACGTCCGAAAAAACCTGCTACGGAACTACCGAGCAGGGGCAAAAATATGACTGTCTAAAGTATCTGCCAGGGACCCTCCTCGACTGTCCGTTTCTGCTCCGAAGAGGAAGGTTTGAATCTTTGAATCTTATGTCGTGAGGGATATGACCTATGTTAGGTCCATAAGATACCACAGCTTTTGGTGTTCTATGATTAACTTCCGAATAATGAGTAGGTAGTTCGATCATTTTGATTATTCTCTTCATAGTCAACTTATGGGGGGATGTTTTCCCTCTGTCAGAAACAACCTCAAGCTTGGAATGGATCTTACACTATTGGTTTAGCTTCTTCAGAGAGAGTACAAAAAATCCAGGACTTTCAAAGTTATACCTGAAGCTGTTTCCAAGGAGATCCACGCCATGGACCAGTTTACTGATATCTAGAGGAGACAATCCCTTGAAACCAAGTAATCCGCGAAGAGTAATCTCTTCATCACTTTAACACAATCAAAATAAACAAGAAAAGATTATGAGATTATAAAATTTACCAATGGAGAAGACATCTTTCAATCTTGTCTTCTTGCTCTCCCTCACAATAATAGCATTTTGTATGCTTCTTCTATGTTAACATCTCCTTTTGTTGTATAATTTTTTGGTATTGTATTTGACTATTGAAGTTTATGGTGTGTGTACATGTGAAGGTTTGTGTTTCAGTGATGGAAGTGAGATGGCAAAGGAAGAGGTGAATCGCCTCGGCGGCAAATATCATGAAGGAAAGAAGAACTGTAACAGCTCGCCGCCGGTGGCACCTATAACGGAGACCAATGTGGTATGTACGATGAAGATAGTCAATGCAAAAAGTACTGCCCTAAAGAATGCAATTCTGATAGTTCTTGTGTCTGTCAATGTGCTGCTGGGTCTGTCAATATTAAGATATTCAGTGTTTAATTTATAATTTACATGACATAAATAAATAAGAGACAATTCAAACACACACACATATAAGATTGTTTAGATCAATTTAGTATTTCCCTTGAAAAACATATCTCTGCACCACTTAATACAATTGGAATTTGATAAAATAATGTAGCAAAAAAGAAAAAAGAAAAAAACAATGTATGACTTCTCAAGCTACTCTTTTCTCTTGTATTTATTTTAAGCAGTGTATCTTAACTGTTGGTTTATTTCCTTCTACAAGAGAAAAAAGAAAAAACAAACTCAGCCAGTTATTAACTGATATCCTAATACATTGTCTAATTAAATTGCATGAATCTGAATAAAACAATGTCTAATCAAACAGTATCTGACTCAATTTGGTAAAAACATCAAACAAAAGATATGTTGCCTTGTGACTTTCTTCTATAAAAGAAGAGAAAACCAACTAATTATCTATTCAATCACTTTCAACACAATCAAAACAAACAAGAAAAGATTCTGAGATTATACAATTAGCTAGCAATGGAGAAAACATCTCTCAAGATTGTCTTCCTCTTCTCCCTCACAATCCTAGCATTTTGTATGCTTCTTCTCTTCTACTATGACAAGTTCTTCTTTGTTATAATTAAATTTTTTGCTTTGGTTCTGTATATATAATATATTGACGTTTTGTTATGTGTATTTGTGAAGGTTCTTCCTTGGGTGATGCAAGAGAGATGTCCAAACTAGAAGTGAACTGCATCGGCGGATGTCCTGATGGAAAGAAGAACTGTAACTGCTTGCCCACACCGATAACACATACAATGGAAAGTTATGAGACGATTGCATCTTCTAGTAGAGACTACAAATGCATCGATGCCTGTCCTAAGGGTTGCAAGTATTTTAACATTTTAGAAAACTGTTTCTGTGAGTGTTAAGCCGGGAAAGCGGCCAATCCGTACCCCAACTAAAATCATAGGTGCCGATTCGTACCCGCACCTAAAAATGTGTACCAATTCGTACCCCAACTAATAAAATTCATCATTTTCATACCCAAACTAATTACGTCGTGGCCAAAACAAACCTTGACTAACGGGGATACGGTCAACGGTGATTTCCCGTTAACAGAGATGACGGGGATTGACACGTCACCTGCCACGTGGATGAATGATCAAAACGACGTCGTTTTGATAATCTCTGAAAATAAGAAAACGGCTGCTTCCTGGAATCGAACCCGCATCCTCAACGTCTAAAGAAAACACAGCTGACCACTAGGCTACGCCTATATTGTTGTAAACATTTACATCTCATATATATATAAACATACATGCTCTTGATGATTTTGTTCAATTATTACAGATTATTGGCTCTCTATTTTAACAATCATAACTCGAAACTAATAAATTATACATTTAAAATAAAATGAATGATCAAAACTAATAAATTTTATAATGATTTAATAAAAAATTATATTAAATTATACTCCTTAAACAAACTAAAATCTTGATACGATTTTATATTATTTATTAGTTTAAAATTGAATATATAATTTTGGTTATTATTGTAATATTTGTTAACAGTTTAATATAAATTATATATAAAATTATACATTCATAATATATAAAATTAAATTAATTCAGATTAACGGTTTAAAATAATATTATTCGCAATTCGGATTAACGGTTTATAATCATAAAATAACCATTTTCAAATGACACTACGATAAAAAGGATACATTTAATTTCACTCTTCGCATATCTTTCACGACTCTCTGTTTTAATTATGATCAGTCTAAATAATGAAATAAAATTGTGAATTGCGATATATATATATATATATATATATATATATATATATATATATATAATTTATATTAAATTGTTAACTATATTCCAATAATAACCAAAATTATAAATTCAATTTTAAACTAATAAATTATATAAAATAGTATCAAAAATTTAGTTTGTTTAAGGAGTATAATTTAATATAATTTTTATTAAATCATTATAAAATTTATTAGTTTTGATCATTCATTTTATTTTAAATGTATAATTTATTAGTTTCGAGTTATGATTGTTAAAATAGAGAGCCAATAATCTGTAATAATTGAACAAAATCATCAAGAGCATGTATGTTTATATATATATGAGATGTAAATGTTTACAACAATATAGGCGTAGCCTACTGGTCAGCTGAGTTTTCTTTAGACTTTGAGGATGCGGGTTCGATTCCAGGAAGCAGCAGTTTTCTTATTTTCAGAGATTATCAAAAGGACGTCGTTTTGATCATTCATCCACGTGGCAGGTGACGTGTCAATCCCCGTCATCTCTGTTAACGGGAAATCACCGTTGACCGTAACTCCGTTAGTCAAGGTTCGTTTTGGCCACGACGTAATTAGTTTGGGTATGAAAATGATGAATTTTATTAGTTGGGGTACGAATTGGTACACGTTTTTAGTGCGGGTACGAATCAGCACCTATGATTTTAGTTGGGGTACGGATTGGCCGCTTTCCCGCCCAATGACCACCCCAATCTAGTACACACATCCTAAGCAGATCCTCCAAAGTTTGAATAGTCCTCTCTGACTGCCCATCTGTCTGCGGATGATACGCTGTACTCATATGCACCTTAGTGCCTATCTCAGTCTGAAATGCCCTCCAAAACTCTGAAGCAAACCTCGGATCCCTATCCGACACAATACTGGCTGGCACTCCATGCAGCCTCACAATCTCTCGCACAAACTTTCTAGCCAAAACAGCCGCTCCGTCTGTCTTCTTGATGGCCAAGAAATGTGCTGACTTGGTCAAGCGATCCACAATGACCCAAATAGCATCGAAAGTCCGTGAGATAGGCAATCCCACAACAAAATCCATAGTGATCATATCCCACTTCCACTATGAAATGGGTAAACTCTGCAGAAGACCACTAGGCACCTGATGCTCTGCCTTGACCAAAGAACAAGTGTTGCACCTTGCAACCCAATCTGCCACATCTCTCTTCATCCCAACCCAATGATAATACCGTTTGAGGTCACGGTACATCTTGGTCGCACCCGGATGAATCGAAAACTTGCTCGAATGAGCCTCTCTCAAAACCTCATGCCTCAACTCCTCATCCTTGGGCACACAAACTCGCCCACGAACCAAGATAGTCCCATTCGAAGAGACCTGATACTCAGAACCAACCGCCTGCGAAGCATCAATCAAACCTTGATCACTCTGCTGCGCCACTCTGATCCTACTGAGTAAATCTGCCTGATCAGCTGCCTCTAAACCCAGAGGCTCCTCTGAAATAGCACAAAGACGCAATGTACTAATCTCGCTGACCAAAGCCTCAACACCACGCTCTCTATCTGAATCAACCCTCCGTCGACTCAACGCATCTGCCACCAAATTGGCCTTGCCCGGATGATAAACAATATCCAGGTCATAGTCTGCCAGAAACTCCACCCAACGCGTCTGCCTCGCATTCAGCAAAGGCTGAGTGAAAATATGCTGTAGACTCTTGTGATCTGTGAAGATCTTCACTCTGCCACCATAAAGATAAGACCTCCAAATCTTGAGTGCAAAAACCACTGCTCCCAACTCAAGATCATGTGTAGGACGGTTGCGCTCACTGCCCTGCAACTGCCTCGAAGCATAGGCAATCACTCTGCCCTCCTGCATCAAAACACAACCAAGTCCAACACCTGAAGCATCTGTGTACACTACATATGGCTTCCCCGGGTCGGGTAATGCCAACACTAGTGTACTAGTCAACATCTCCTTGAGCTTCCCAAAGCTCTCCTCGCACTCATGTGACCATACAAACGGAACATCCTTGCCAGTCAACCTCATCATCGGCTGAGACATGCTCGCAAACCCCTTGACGAACCTCCTGTAATAGCCTGCTAAACCCAGAAAACTCCTGATATCGGTAGCACTACTCGGTCTAGGCCAATCTCTGATAGCCTCAGTCTTAGCCGGATCCACAGAAACTCCCTCTGCAGAAATAATGTGACCAAGAAACCCCATCTCTCGCTGCCAAAAGCTGCACTTGCTCAACTTAGCAAAAAGCTTCTGCTCTCGAAGCTTCTCCAACACAAGCCTCAAATGAGTCGCATGCTCCTCTGGACTCCTCGAATACACCAAAATATCATCGATAAAAATGATGACAAACACATCCACAAACTCAAACAAAACTGAACACGTCGTTCATCAATCTCATAAACGCTGCCGGCGCATTAGTCAAACCAAAAGGCATGACCACAAACTCAAAATGCCCATACCTCGTCCGAAAAGCTGTCTTCCGAACATCTGCCTCATCTATCGGAATCTGATGATAACCCGATGCCAAGTCAATCTTAGAGAACCAAGTAGCACCCCTCAACTAATCCAACAACTCATCGATCCTCAGAAGTGGGTACCTGTTCTTCACTGTGACTCGGTTAAGTCCCCGGTAATCAATGCACAACCGGAAACTGCCATCCTTCTTCTTCACAAACAACACTGGCGCTCCCCACGGCGAAACACTAGGTCTGATGAACCCTTTACTCAAAAGGTCCTCTAGCTGCTTCTTCAGCTCTGCCATCTCTGCTGGAGCCATCCTGTAAGGTGTCTTCGATATCGGAGCTGTCCCGGGCTCTAAATCAATCGTGAAAGGATCTGACCGAGATGGTGGCAATCCCTTCAGCGACCGAAATACATCCTCAAAATCCTGGACAACCTGAATATCCTGCATCCTCACCTCACCACTGGACTCTGTCATAGTAATCGTTGCCAAATAGGCTTCGCAGCCCCGCTCTAACAACTGCTCTGCCTGAATAGCTGAGATCACTATACTCCCCGAAGTTGGTCTCACTCCCTGATAAACCAACTTCCCTGCATCCTGCTCAAACACAACTCTACCTCTGTAGCAATCCAGATGAACTCGGTAAGAAGATAACCAGTCCATCCCCAAAATCACGTCATACAGCTCCACCGGACTGATGACTAAATCTGCTGGCATAGACTGCCCCGCAATCCGCACATCAACTGCTCTAGCTCTGCCCGAAGTAGCCAGAAAACCACCACCGGCCACCTTGACAAAGCCTGAAGCCTCGCCATCGCTACTCCAAATACCACTACCCTCAGCTCTCTCCGGAGTAATGAAGCAATTAGATGCTCCCGAGTCAAACAACACGTGCGACTCAAAATCGCCAACTAACAAGGTCCCTACACAATTCCACGAGTGTTGAGAACCTCTAACTCTATCACAGTAAAATAACAGAAACAGACAACACCAACAATTCTACCTTAAGAATTTAAAAGTCTGAGTCAAGATTTTACCTGTGATCTGGCCTGACTGACTGGTCTGGCCCACTTCTGCCGAAGTATAAACTCGCGGCGCTCCACCCGACTGCAACGCTGCCACCTGAGCTGCTGACTGAATAGCCAACGGCTGAATCGCTGCTGCCACTGCTCTCTGCTGCAACTTGGGACACACAGTAGAAGCACACTGTAGTCTCTCTGGATCCCGCCCTCTTGGGGCAAGTCGCAACTCTGTGATCCAGACTCCCTCACCTAAAACAACCACCCGTACTCGGGCTACTAGCAGATATCTCCTCTGCTCTCCTCTTCTGGCCCTGCGCAGGCCTACTGCCCCTGCCGTAACCAGAACTGTAACCTCTGCGCTGCTGATGCTGCTGCTGGCCCCGAGGATGGGTAGCAGGAGCAACTGCAACTGGAACAACTGCCGTACTCACCGGCTCACGCAAGTCCTCCTCAATGGAAGCTGTCAACTCCACTAAGCCCGCTCTAGTGTGGTACATACCACCTCTGCACTGCGTCCTGATGTTCCTCCGAAGCCCCTGGAGAAACCTCGACGTCAATGCCCGCTCAATGATCAGCTCACCACCCGAATGAACCAACAACCTGCAAAACTCTGCATCATACTCCCGTACAGACCTCTCACCCTGCGTCAAGTCCAGAAACCTCAACTGCAGCCTGTCACGAGCCTCCTGAGGGAAAAACTTGTGGTTGAACTGCTCGACGAAGTCAACCCAAGTCCAAACCTCTCACCTGGTCCTAACAGACCTCCACCACAAATGTGCATCACCTCCAAGGTAGTGCACTGCCAACTCGACCTGAAACTGCTCTGGACAACGAATAGAATCGAAGTTCCTCTCTAACCTCTGACGCCACTCGTCAGCCTGCTCTGGAGTAACACCGCCCTCAAACGTAGGCGTGCCAATCCTCTGCATCTCCCTCATCATCTCACGATAAGGAGAAAACCCAACTGCAACACCCTGCTGCACTGCAGCCTCCTGCTGCTCAACAAAACCGGCACCAACATGTGGCCCGGCACCAACCTGTGCCCTGGCCGCTGGAGGTGCAACCGGAGCCTGCTGTGGACCTGCCTGAGGAAGACGTGCCAACAACTGCGTTAGTAGCCCCACAATCAACTCTCCCAGAGCTAAAGCAGCGCCCCCACCGGGAACCGCTCCAGCTCCTGCGCCACCACTGGCACCTGAGTTAGCCCCACCGGCCAACGAAACAGACTGTGTCACCGACGCTGCCGCCACACTAGGCGCTGCACTCTCTACGGAAACCTCAGCCTCTGGCACTCCACGACCAGCACCCCGACCTCCACGACCCGCTGCTCGCCCACCGAGACCAGCTCCTCTGCCCCCACGGGCTGCACCGCGACCACGACCACGGCCACGACCACAACGTTCTTACACAATTCCACCAATTGTGCAAAAGATTCCTAAACTCTAACGCCGGAAGAAAAAGGATACCAACAATAACACTAAAATTCTACCACTAAGAATTTACAAAGTCTGAGTAAGAGATTCTACCTGTGATATGGCCTGAACGACTCGTCTGGCCCAACTCTGACGTCGACGTGTACACACGCGCCACTCCTCCTATCTGATCTAACTGCTGCAACGCTGCGATCTGATCCGCTGACTGAATCGCCAAAGGCTGAACCGCCGCCACTGACATCGGCTGCAAGTGGGGACACATCGGCCTGATATGCCCTGGCTCCCTACAGTGGAAACACACTGTAGACTCTCTGGATGCCGCCCTCTTGGGGCAACTAGCAACTCTATGCTCCATGCTCCCGCAACCATAGCAACCACCCTTGCTGCTCAAGCTACTAACAGACATCTCATCTGCTCTCCTCTTCTGACCCTGCGCAGGCTTGTCGATCCTGCCAGAGCTAGACTCAACTCTCTCGCGCTGCTGCTGCTGCTGTTGTTGCTGCTGGCCCCTCTGCCGGGTAGCAGGAGCAACTGCAGATGGCACCGCTACCGGACCAACCTGCTCACGAAGGTCCTCCTCAATGGAAGCCGCCAGCTCCACTAACTCCGCTCTCGTGGTGTACATACCACCTCTGCACTGAGTCCGGATACTCGACCGAAGACCCTGTAGAAACCTCATCGTCAAGGCCCGCTCGCCCTCAAAACCAAAACCTGTATGCACTACGAGTCTGCCGAACTCCGCATCATACTCCCGCAGTGACCGCTCACCCTGAGTCAATGCCACGAACATCATCTGGAATCTGTCTCGAGCCTCCTGAGGAAAATACTTGGCGTTAAACTCCGCTAGGAATTCGCCCCAAGTCCACATAGCCCTCTGAGTCACAATAGATCTCCACCACAAATGCGCATCTCCACTAAGGTAATGCACCACTAGCTCAACCCGATACTCCTCTGGACACCTGACAGAACCAAAGTTCCACTCCAGTCTCTGCCGCCACTCGTCGGCCTGCTCGGGCTCACTCCCGCCCTCAAAGAACGGTGTCCCAATCCTCTGCATCTCCCTCATCATCTCTAGATAAGACGGATGCCTAAACCCCGCAGCGCCATGCTGCCCAACCAAACCCGCAGCCCCATGCTGCCCCACAAAACCAGCACCCACCTGTGCTCCGGCCACTGGAGGTGCACCCGGAGCCTGCTGTGGAACCGCCTGCGGAAGACGTGCCAAAAGCTGCGTCAGTAACCCCACTATCAAATCACCCTGAGCTAGAGCCGCGCCCCCACCCTGAGCCGCCCCAACTCCGGCGCCACCACCGGCACCCAAACTGGCCTCACCCGCCACTAACTGTGTCACTGACGCTGCCGCCACACTAGGCACTGCACTCTCCGCTGAAACCTCTGGTGAACCACGCCCACGACCCCGACCTCCACGGCCCGCAGCTCGGCCACCACGGCCAACTGCTCTGCCCCCACGGGCTCTACCGCGCCCTCTCGCACCACGACCTCTAGCACCTGCGTCCATCTTGCTGCACTACCAAAGCACAGAAGATAAGCAACTAGACCAACTCAAAACAAAACCAAAAATACACTTACCGCGGAATCTCTCGAAGGCCGAAGGGGATGATACTAGACTACTAAACTGACTAACCACAATAATCAATTTAAACACATAGTCTCAATTCACCCAATCTAACAGTCCTAAAACCGTCTAAGCTCTGATACCAAAATGAAACAACCAAGCCTTTTTTTTTTTTTTATTAAATCAATACTCAGCGGAAGTCTTCAAATAAATAATTAAATTATCAATTCAATTCAACGACAAATATCTCAAAATCAATAACCCACAATCCAATACACAATTCCAGAATAATAAATAAACTCTAGCAACCTAAACACCAGGTTAGCTACCAATTCAAACAATAAAACAATAACCAATAAAACCAATGACCCTATCATCCCCCTCTTCAGCCTCGATCCCGCGGTCACACATTCCTGTTACCTGCATCACATTACGAAAGAGATGTGTGAGTATTATCATAAATACTCAGTGAGACGGTCATTCCGTCTACAAGCCAATTACGCCAACCACTAGACAATACCACAAAATCAACAAATAGCCATAACAATAATCATCACAGTAACAACAGCCACAATACTCGACAAACTCGAAACAGAACATTAGTGTCGACCGACACCTCCCCACGGTGTCGCTCGATGCCCAGCTAGGTGTCGACCGACACCCAGTGGTGTCGTTCGACACTGCCCCGACCTCAACAGACCAAACTCGACGAAACAACACAAAAACACATACTCAAGGGGATTCAACACCCTAAAACGATTATAGACTCAAATAACTCAAGAACCACCCAAGAACAACTCAAAATATCAACACCACAACCGATCTCCAGTGATTCACGGACCTACGGTCACGCACTCACCTTGAAACGGATTAGAAACAAAGGGGAAAGATGAACAGCAACCACCAAGCCTCAGATCGATCCTCCAAACTCCAAAAACTCCTAAAAATCGCCTCCCAACTCTCTGGAAAAGTCTCAGCCTCGAAAATTGTGCCAAAAAGCGACTTCCTTCGCTTAAAAACCAGCCCAAACCGAAATCAACTCAAATCGAACCGGTCGAAATTCCAATAGCCGGTGTCGAGCGACACCTTCCCTGGTGTCGGTCGACACCACTGGACCAACTCCACAAAACCGAACACAATCGATTTAAACCGGAATCGAACCTGATAACCGGTGTCGATCGACACCCGAAGGATTTAGCACACTTTCTTCGCGATGCTTGAACCTCAAACCGACTGCACAACAATCAAACAAGAACATGTACAGCCAATCCTCAATTCACACCTCTAAGAGCATGTGCAAACTACTCCCGAACCCCTAGCATCGTCCAACACCACTTCCAAAACAACTTTCTGGTTAACGGATGTTACAATATATATATTTTTGGTTTGGTATTGTATTTGACTACTGAACATTGTGATGTGTATATGTGAAGGTTCGTATTTGGGTGATGCAAGAGAGATGTCGGACGAAGAGGTGAATTACCTCGGCGGTGACACTTTGGTGCCTGTAGCACCTATAATGGTCCCTGGGAATTGCCGTAAAGCTTCTGAATGCTATAAATATTGTCCTACGTTATGCAAGTCTCCTGAAAAAGCTTGTAACTGTTCATGCCAATCGAGAAAGTGTTATTGTGGGTGTTAAGAGATTCGTGAGACCACCAATCATGATCAAACAATGTCTTTAAGTTCCAAATCTTTTATACATTTTTCTCAGAGTTTGCTATGTTTCTCTTTGCTATGGTTTCATGATATTTTTTTGTCATTTCTTGATCTTGCTCATTTTGTAGCAATTTTCTTGAATTTGACATCTTTATTACCAAGACAAGCGAGATATTCAATTACTCCCAACTCTTCTAAAATTGACATATTGTTCAAAGGAGACAACATCATCATCACTTTAGGCCTGAGCATTTTATTCGGACCCGAAGACCCAAACCGGAACCAAACCAAATTAGATGGAAATGACCCAAACCTGAACCGACACAAATACCCTAATGAGTCTTAAATTCCTATACCCCAAAAAACCAAAATTGAACCGAGAACCGAATAAATATCTGAAATACTCAAAATATAGTAATATACCCAAAATATTAATTATATTTAGATTTATAATAACCAAAATATCTAAAGTTACAATTATAAATCAAATATATGATTTATATGTAGAACACAATAACCAGAATATCTGAGATATTTGAAAAAATATAGTTATATTTGATAAATTATTCAATATTGTTTTTCCAAATTTTAATTCACTTTCATATAAATTAAATAATTTTTTATCAAAATATGATTCCATTTAAATTATATCTATGGAGAAAAAAAAGAGTTGCATGTAACATGATATTACGGTTGTGTCCCAGTGCTTAGATCCAAAATGAGCTTTGCAACACTAAGGAAATTATTATGTAGAAATAATTTTTCTAAAATGGGGATTCTTTTGTATTTATTTCAATCCTCAATTGTTCGTTTATTTCCTTCTACAAAAGAAAAAAAAAACAAACTCAGCCAGTTATTAACTGATATCCTAATACATTGTGTAATCAATTAAATTGCATGTATCTGAATAAAACAATGTCTAATCAAATGGTATCTCACTCAACTTGGTAAAAACTTCAAAAAAAATATATGTTGCCTTGTGACTTTCTTCTATAAAAGAAGAGAAAACCAACACATTATCTCTTCATCACGTTCAACACAATCAAAACAAACAAGAAAAGATTCTCAGATTATACAGTTGGCAATGGAGAAAACATCTCTCAAGCTTGTCTTCCTCTTCTCCCTCACAATCCTAGCATTTTGTATGCTTCTTCTACTTCTTCTTCTTATGTGACAAGTTCTTCTTTGTTATAAGTAATTTTTTGCTTTGGTTATGTATATATTGACGTTTTGTTATGTGTATTTGTGAAGGTTCTTCCTTAGGTGATGCAAGAGAGATGTCCAAACTAGAAGTGAATTGCATCGGCAGATGTCCTGATGGAAAGAAGAACTGTAACTGCATGCCCCCGCCGGTAGCACATACAATGGAAAGTTATGAGATCAATGCGTCTTGTCGTAAAGACAACGAATGCATCGAGTCCTGTCCTAAGGGTTGCAAGTTTGTTAACTGTATTTTAGGAACCTGTTTCTGTGAGTGTTAAGAGATTGTAAAACCACCATAAGTTACTTGTAATTATAAGACAAGAAATATATAAATAATGTTTCTGATAGAATTGTTTTTTTATCAATTTATTATTCTCCAAAAAGATCTATGCAACAGTCAATACAAATGGAATTTGATATACTTAAGTAGTGAAGGCCTGGAACAGATTCCAAATATATGTTTTACATGTCTTTTAGTGTTAACAAGAGCTTCCTAGAAAGCTCTGTCTGTGCAGAGAACCATTCTGTGTCTGAAAAGAGTAGCATTAACACTAAGATCAGAAGAGCAAGCAACTTGAGAAGCTTACCAGTTGTTTGCCCTATATTTTGTGCTATTTCTTTCATTCTTTGCTTTGGATTTTGTTAAAGAAAAAACATCTTCAATTTGAAAATCTAAGTTTGGATGATTCTCAAGTAGGAAAAAAAAACGGTGTGTTGTCAAATAGCATCTAACATTTTTTATTTTTTTTTAACAACTTCAAATAGCTAAATAAACTTGGTATAACCTTCACACAAAAGAATTGTTACCTTCTAACGTCTTTCTATATAATAGAAGAAAATTCAACTTCTCTCTTTATCAAAATAGTATCCGACTCCACTTGGTAAAATTTTCGAAGAAAAGATATGTTGCATATATCTTTTTCTTCTGTAAAAGAAGAGAAACTAGAAAACGTCCGAAAAAACCTGCTACGGAACTACCGAGCAGGGGCAAAAATATGACTGTCTAAAGTATCTGCCAGGGACCCTCCTCGACTGTCCGTTTCTGCTCCGAAGAGGAAGGTTTGAATCTTTGAATCTTATGTCGTGAGGGATATGACCTATGTTAGGTCCATAAGATACCACAGCTTTTGGTGTTCTATGATTAACTTCCGAATAATGAGTAGGTAGTTCGATCATTTTGATTATTCTCTTCATAGTCAACTTATGGGGGGATGTTTTCCCTCTGTCAGAAACAACCTCAAGCTTGGAATGGATCTTACACTATTGGTTTAGCTTCTTCAGAGAGAGTACAAAAAATCCAGGACTTTCAAAGTTATACCTGAAGCTGTTTCCAAGGAGATCCACGCCATGGACCAGTTTACTGATATCTAGAGGAGACAATCCCTTGAAACCAAGTAATCCGCGAAGAGTAATCTCTTCATCACTTTAACACAATCAAAATAAACAAGAAAAGATTATGAGATTATAAAATTTACCAATGGAGAAGACATCTTTCAATCTTGTCTTCTTGCTCTCCCTCACAATAATAGCATTTTGTATGCTTCTTCTATGTTAACATCTCCTTTTGTTGTATAATTTTTTGGTATTGTATTTGACTATTGAAGTTTATGGTGTGTGTACATGTGAAGGTTTGTGTTTCAGTGATGGAAGTGAGATGGCAAAGGAAGAGGTGAATCGCCTCGGCGGCAAATATCATGAAGGAAAGAAGAACTGTAACAGCTCGCCGCCGGTGGCACCTATAACGGAGACCAATGTGGTATGTACGATGAAGATAGTCAATGCAAAAAGTACTGCCCTAAAGAATGCAATTCTGATAGTTCTTGTGTCTGTCAATGTGCTGCTGGGTCTGTCAATATTAAGATATTCAGTGTTTAATTTATAATTTACATGACATAAATAAATAAGAGACAATTCAAACACACACACATATAAGATTGTTTAGATCAATTTAGTATTTCCCTTGAAAAACATATCTCTGCACCACTTAATACAATTGGAATTTGATAAAATAATGTAGCAAAAAAGAAAAAAGAAAAAAACAATGTATGACTTCTCAAGCTACTCTTTTCTCTTGTATTTATTTTAAGCAGTGTATCTTAACTGTTGGTTTATTTCCTTCTACAAGAGAAAAAAGAAAAAACAAACTCAGCCAGTTATTAACTGATATCCTAATACATTGTCTAATTAAATTGCATGAATCTGAATAAAACAATGTCTAATCAAACAGTATCTGACTCAATTTGGTAAAAACATCAAACAAAAGATATGTTGCCTTGTGACTTTCTTCTATAAAAGAAGAGAAAACCAACTAATTATCTATTCAATCACTTTCAACACAATCAAAACAAACAAGAAAAGATTCTGAGATTATACAATTAGCTAGCAATGGAGAAAACATCTCTCAAGATTGTCTTCCTCTTCTCCCTCACAATCCTAGCATTTTGTATGCTTCTTCTCTTCTACTATGACAAGTTCTTCTTTGTTATAATTAAATTTTTTGCTTTGGTTCTGTATATATAATATATTGACGTTTTGTTATGTGTATTTGTGAAGGTTCTTCCTTGGGTGATGCAAGAGAGATGTCCAAACTAGAAGTGAACTGCATCGGCGGATGTCCTGATGGAAAGAAGAACTGTAACTGCTTGCCCACACCGATAACACATACAATGGAAAGTTATGAGACGATTGCATCTTCTAGTAGAGACTACAAATGCATCGATGCCTGTCCTAAGGGTTGCAAGTATTTTAACATTTTAGAAAACTGTTTCTGTGAGTGTTAAGCCGGGAAAGCGGCCAATCCGTACCCCAACTAAAATCATAGGTGCCGATTCGTACCCGCACCTAAAAATGTGTACCAATTCGTACCCCAACTAATAAAATTCATCATTTTCATACCCAAACTAATTACGTCGTGGCCAAAACAAACCTTGACTAACGGGGATACGGTCAACGGTGATTTCCCGTTAACAGAGATGACGGGGATTGACACGTCACCTGCCACGTGGATGAATGATCAAAACGACGTCGTTTTGATAATCTCTGAAAATAAGAAAACGGCTGCTTCCTGGAATCGAACCCGCATCCTCAACGTCTAAAGAAAACACAGCTGACCACTAGGCTACGCCTATATTGTTGTAAACATTTACATCTCATATATATATAAACATACATGCTCTTGATGATTTTGTTCAATTATTACAGATTATTGGCTCTCTATTTTAACAATCATAACTCGAAACTAATAAATTATACATTTAAAATAAAATGAATGATCAAAACTAATAAATTTTATAATGATTTAATAAAAAATTATATTAAATTATACTCCTTAAACAAACTAAAATCTTGATACGATTTTATATTATTTATTAGTTTAAAATTGAATATATAATTTTGGTTATTATTGTAATATTTGTTAACAGTTTAATATAAATTATATATAAAATTATACATTCATAATATATAAAATTAAATTAATTCAGATTAACGGTTTAAAATAATATTATTCGCAATTCGGATTAACGGTTTATAATCATAAAATAACCATTTTCAAATGACACTACGATAAAAAGGATACATTTAATTTCACTCTTCGCATATCTTTCACGACTCTCTGTTTTAATTATGATCAGTCTAAATAATGAAATAAAATTGTGAATTGCGATATATATATATATATATATATATATATATATATATATATATATATATATATATATATATATAATTTATATTAAATTGTTAACTATATTCCAATAATAACCAAAATTATAAATTCAATTTTAAACTAATAAATTATATAAAATAGTATCAAAAATTTAGTTTGTTTAAGGAGTATAATTTAATATAATTTTTATTAAATCATTATAAAATTTATTAGTTTTGATCATTCATTTTATTTTAAATGTATAATTTATTAGTTTCGAGTTATGATTGTTAAAATAGAGAGCCAATAATCTGTAATAATTGAACAAAATCATCAAGAGCATGTATGTTTATATATATATGAGATGTAAATGTTTACAACAATATAGGCGTAGCCTACTGGTCAGCTGAGTTTTCTTTAGACTTTGAGGATGCGGGTTCGATTCCAGGAAGCAGCAGTTTTCTTATTTTCAGAGATTATCAAAACGACGTCGTTTTGATCATTCATCCACGTGGCAGGTGACGTGTCAATCCCCGTCATCTCTGTTAACGGGAAATCACCGTTGACCGTAACTCCGTTAGTCAAGGTTCGTTTTGGCCACGACGTAATTAGTTTGGGTATGAAAATGATGAATTTTATTAGTTGGGGTACGAATTGGTACACGTTTTTAGTGCGGGTACGAATCAGCACCTATGATTTTAGTTGGGGTACGGATTGGCCGCTTTCCCGCCCAATGACCACCCCAATCTAGTACACACATCCTAAGCAGATCCTCCAAAGTTTGAATAGTCCTCTCTGACTGCCCATCTGTCTGCGGATGATACGCTGTACTCATATGCACCTTAGTGCCTATCTCAGTCTGAAATGCCCTCCAAAACTCTGAAGCAAACCTCGGATCCCTATCCGACACAATACTGGCTGGCACTCCATGCAGCCTCACAATCTCTCGCACAAACTTTCTAGCCAAAACAGCCGCTCCGTCTGTCTTCTTGATGGCCAAGAAATGTGCTGACTTGGTCAAGCGATCCACAATGACCCAAATAGCATCGAAAGTCCGTGAGATAGGCAATCCCACAACAAAATCCATAGTGATCATATCCCACTTCCACTATGAAATGGGTAAACTCTGCAGAAGACCACTAGGCACCTGATGCTCTGCCTTGACCAAAGAACAAGTGTTGCACCTTGCAACCCAATCTGCCACATCTCTCTTCATCCCAACCCAATGATAATACCGTTTGAGGTCACGGTACATCTTGGTCGCACCCGGATGAATCGAAAACTTGCTCGAATGAGCCTCTCTCAAAACCTCATGCCTCAACTCCTCATCCTTGGGCACACAAACTCGCCCACGAACCAAGATAGTCCCATTCGAAGAGACCTGATACTCAGAACCAACCGCCTGCGAAGCATCAATCAAACCTTGATCACTCTGCTGCGCCACTCTGATCCTACTGAGTAAATCTGCCTGATCAGCTGCCTCTAAACCCAGAGGCTCCTCTGAAATAGCACAAAGACGCAATGTACTAATCTCGCTGACCAAAGCCTCAACACCACGCTCTCTATCTGAATCAACCCTCCGTCGACTCAACGCATCTGCCACCAAATTGGCCTTGCCCGGATGATAAACAATATCCAGGTCATAGTCTGCCAGAAACTCCACCCAACGCGTCTGCCTCGCATTCAGCAAAGGCTGAGTGAAAATATGCTGTAGACTCTTGTGATCTGTGAAGATCTTCACTCTGCCACCATAAAGATAAGACCTCCAAATCTTGAGTGCAAAAACCACTGCTCCCAACTCAAGATCATGTGTAGGACGGTTGCGCTCACTGCCCTGCAACTGCCTCGAAGCATAGGCAATCACTCTGCCCTCCTGCATCAAAACACAACCAAGTCCAACACCTGAAGCATCTGTGTACACTACATATGGCTTCCCCGGGTCGGGTAATGCCAACACTAGTGTACTAGTCAACATCTCCTTGAGCTTCCCAAAGCTCTCCTCGCACTCATGCGACCATACAAACGGAACATCCTTGCCAGTCAACCTCATCATCGGCTGAGACATGCTCGCAAACCCCTTGACGAACCTCCTGTAATAGCCTGCTAAACCCAGAAAACTCCTGATATCGGTAGCACTACTCGGTCTAGGCCAATCTCTGATAGCCTCAGTCTTAGCCGGATCCACAGAAACTCCCTCTGCAGAAATAATGTGACCAAGAAACCCCATCTCTCGCTGCCAAAAGCTGCACTTGCTCAACTTAGCAAAAAGCTTCTGCTCTCGAAGCTTCTCCAACACAAGCCTCAAATGAGTCGCATGCTCCTCTGGACTCCTCGAATACACCAAAATATCATCGATAAAAATGATGACAAACACATCCACAAACTCAAACAAAACTGAACACGTCGTTCATCAATCTCATAAACGCTGCCGGCGCATTAGTCAAACCAAAAGGCATGACCACAAACTCAAAATGCCCATACCTCGTCCGAAAAGCTGTCTTCCGAACATCTGCCTCATCTATCGGAATCTGATGATAACCCGATGCCAAGTCAATCTTAGAGAACCAAGTAGCACCCCTCAACTAATCCAACAACTCATCGATCCTCAGAAGTGGGTACCTGTTCTTCACTGTGACTCGGTTAAGTCCCCGGTAATCAATGCACAACCGGAAACTGCCATCCTTCTTCTTCACAAACAACACTGGCGCTCCCCACGGCGAAACACTAGGTCTGATGAACCCTTTACTCAAAAGGTCCTCTAGCTGCTTCTTCAGCTCTGCCATCTCTGCTGGAGCCATCCTGTAAGGTGTCTTCGATATCGGAGCTGTCCCGGGCTCTAAATCAATCGTGAAAGGATCTGACCGAGATGGTGGCAATCCCTTCAGCGACCGAAATACATCCTCAAAATCCTGGACAACCTGAATATCCTGCATCCTCACCTCACCACTGGACTCTGTCATAGTAATCGTTGCCAAATAGGCTTCGCAGCCCCGCTCTAACAACTGCTCTGCCTGAATAGCTGAGATCACTATACTCCCCGAAGTTGGTCTCACTCCCTGATAAACCAACTTCCCTGCATCCTGCTCAAACACAACTCTACCTCTGTAGCAATCCAGATGAACTCGGTAAGAAGATAACCAGTCCATCCCCAAAATCACGTCATACAGCTCCACCGGACTGATGACTAAATCTGCTGGCATAGACTGCCCCGCAATCCGCACATCAACTGCTCTAGCTCTGCCCGAAGTAGCCAGAAAACCACCACCGGCCACCTTGACAAAGCCTGAAGCCTCGCCATCGCTACTCCAAATACCACTACCCTCAGCTCTCTCCGGAGTAATGAAGCAATTAGATGCTCCCGAGTCAAACAACACGTGCGACTCAAAATCGCCAACTAACAAGGTCCCTACACAATTCCACGAGTGTTGAGAACCTCTAACTCTATCACAGTAAAATAACAGAAACAGACAACACCAACAATTCTACCTTAAGAATTTAAAAGTCTGAGTCAAGATTTTACCTGTGATCTGGCCTGACTGACTGGTCTGGCCCACTTCTGCCGAAGTATAAACTCGCGGCGCTCCACCCGACTGCAACGCTGCCACCTGAGCTGCTGACTGAATAGCCAACGGCTGAATCGCTGCTGCCACTGCTCTCTGCTGCAACTTGGGACACACAGTAGAAGCACACTGTAGTCTCTCTGGATCCCGCCCTCTTGGGGCAAGTCGCAACTCTGTGATCCAGACTCCCTCACCTAAAACAACCACCCGTACTCGGGCTACTAGCAGATATCTCCTCTGCTCTCCTCTTCTGGCCCTGCGCAGGCCTACTGCCCCTGCCGTAACCAGAACTGTAACCTCTGCGCTGCTGATGCTGCTGCTGGCCCCGAGGATGGGTAGCAGGAGCAACTGCAACTGGAACAACTGCCGTACTCACCGGCTCACGCAAGTCCTCCTCAATGGAAGCTGTCAACTCCACTAAGCCCGCTCTAGTGTGGTACATACCACCTCTGCACTGCGTCCTGATGTTCCTCCGAAGCCCCTGGAGAAACCTCGACGTCAATGCCCGCTCAATGATCAGCTCACCACCCGAATGAACCAACAACCTGCAAAACTCTGCATCATACTCCCGTACAGACCTCTCACCCTGCGTCAAGTCCAGAAACCTCAACTGCAGCCTGTCACGAGCCTCCTGAGGGAAAAACTTGTGGTTGAACTGCTCGACGAAGTCAACCCAAGTCCAAACCTCTCACCTGGTCCTAACAGACCTCCACCACAAATGTGCATCACCTCCAAGGTAGTGCACTGCCAACTCGACCTGAAACTGCTCTGGACAACGAATAGAATCGAAGTTCCTCTCTAACCTCTGACGCCACTCGTCAGCCTGCTCTGGAGTAACACCGCCCTCAAACGTAGGCGTGCCAATCCTCTGCATCTCCCTCATCATCTCACGATAAGGAGAAAACCCAACTGCAACACCCTGCTGCACTGCAGCCTCCTGCTGCTCAACAAAACCGGCACCAACATGTGGCCCGGCACCAACCTGTGCCCTGGCCGCTGGAGGTGCAACCGGAGCCTGCTGTGGACCTGCCTGAGGAAGACGTGCCAACAACTGCGTTAGTAGCCCCACAATCAACTCTCCCAGAGCTAAAGCAGCGCCCCCACCGGGAACCGCTCCAGCTCCTGCGCCACCACTGGCACCTGAGTTAGCCCCACCGGCCAACGAAACAGACTGTGTCACCGACGCTGCCGCCACACTAGGCGCTGCACTCTCTACGGAAACCTCAGCCTCTGGCACTCCACGACCAGCACCCCGACCTCCACGACCCGCTGCTCGCCCACCGAGACCAGCTCCTCTGCCCCCACGGGCTGCACCGCGACCACGACCACGGCCACGACCACGACCTGCGTCCATCTCTCTGCACTACCACCAAGTACAGAAAAAGAGCATAGTCAACACACAAACACAAAACACAACACACCAAATATCCAACTCACTTACCCGCGGAAAACTGGAAGACCGAGAGGATGAGACTAGACCACTAACTGACTAACTCACATAATCAATTAAACGCATAGTCCAATTCATCCAATTCTAACAGTCCTAAAACCGTATACGCTCTGATACCAAAATGAAATAACCAAGCTCTTTTTTTTTTTTTTTTATAATTAGCCCAGATTAATATTCCCATAAATATTAATCCTCAACAGCTAATTCAAACAACACAGTGCGGAAGTTCTCAAAAGAAATCAATGATAATATTAATTCATAATAACCGTTCACAAATAACCAATAAAGAATAAAACCAATAAGCAACCTAAACACCAGGTTTGCTACATTATTTAAATAAAGACTAACACCCTAAATATCACGAATTTCTGGTCAACCACAACAATAAAACCAGAATCAAATTCCTAATCTCATCATCCTCTATGGTGTCGATCGACGCCAGCCTTCTGAGTGTCAATCGACACTCATCGAGTGTCGGTCGACACCAGCTCGACGCCCAGAAACCAACATCAACGAAAATCGCATAGTAATTCGCAAAACACACAATCTAAGGGTTTTCAATGCCCCAATGCTATCAAACACGAATTCCAACATAAACACTCTCAAGAACACATCACAAATCCGAAATCAATCAAACTCTAATGATTTAACGGACCTACAGTCACGCACTCACCTTAGAAACGGATTGAAAGGAAGGAAGGGAGAAGGAACAATGAAGAACAGCAACAGATTCAACCCAGAACTCAGAAATCACCTCCAATCCTCCAAAAGTCGCCTCTGAAACTTGATATCTCGAAACTTGTGCCTTTCTCGCGGCCACAGGGCTTTTAAAACGCGAAATAGGGTTTCCACGCCCTGAACCGGACAAAACCAGCCGACTTGAATCGAACCGGTCGATTTCGCAATAACCGGTGTCGATCGACACCCTTCCTTGGTGTCGGTCGACACCCGTCGACCAAACCAACTCAAACCACAATCGAACGCGCAATCGACTTAAACCGGAATTGATTTCTCAAACCGGTGTCGATCGACACACCCTTTGGTGTCGATCGACACTAAGCATTCATAAGCTTTTCACACACTTTCTTCGAGATAAATGAACCTTAGACCAACTGTACAACAATCAAACAAGAACATGTACAATTAATCCTTGATTCGCACCTCAAAGAGCATATGTAATCGACTCCCGAACCCCTAATGTCGTCCGATACCAACTCTAACACAACTTCCTGGTTCGCGGATGTTACAGAATATGGATTTATCTTTTAGTTCTTCATCTATTGTTGTTTTATTGCTGAATCTGGATTAGCTACCTAGTTTCTGATCATAGGTTGTTTATCGCACCAAAAGTTTTTGTTTAAATGCATGAAAGAACTTAGATGAGCAACTTGTCCATAGCCAACAAAAGCTGATGTTATGGCATTTTCTGAACTTATCAAACTTGATCTTAATGCATGTTTAACCTCTTGAATTCAAACGACAGTTTAGAATCTTAGGTTGTTAGACATAGTAATTGATACTACGACAGTAGGTTGATTATAATTTGGTGATTTGAGTTCTAGAACAGTGCTTCATGATTTCCATGTTCGTTTATCTAACCTGCAATTCTTGTTTCCCTGCGAATTTCTCTGAAGTCTGATACTTTCTCCATTTGAGTTTTCATCGTTTCATTTTCTCTTTAGTTATTTATTCTCTTGCAAACAAACAAACCATATTCTTGTCTTAGCTCTACTTTACTCTCGCAGAATCGTAGTGTAACCTTGGTCTCTGTGGATTCGATCCCTTCTATGCTACTGTGATTGTCTGTGCACTTGCAGTATATTATTTGGGTCAAAACTCTGTGTTATCAAGGGTTTCCATTAAGGAGACCAACGTCCTTAATAATGTCCAATGGATATTTTCTTTGATTAAGAAATATACCTTTTGAGTTCCTTGCAACCTCAATTCCCAGAAAATACTTCAATGTACCAAGATCCTTCATATGAAAACACTCGCTTTTACGTCTTAAAACGATCAATCGCCTCTTTATCACTTCCCGTGATAACCAAGTCATCCACATAGACCAAGACATAAAGAGTTTGCCCATTCTTTCTCATTGTAAACAAAGAGTAATCACTATAAGATTGAGTAAAACCGTACTCAATCAAGGATGTTCGTAGCTTACCAAACCAACATCGAGGAGCTTGGCGAAGACCGTAAAGTGATTTCTTGAGTTTATAAACGAGATTAGGTTTGTCTGTACGAAAACCAGGTGGTGGTTTCATGTACACTTCCTCGTCAAGATCACCGTGTAAGAACGCATTATGTACATCCATCTGATGTAGAAGCCAATCACGCGCAGCAGCTACACTCAATGAAGCTCAGCTCGGACAGTCGTCATCTTAACGACGGGTGCAAAGGTTTCATTGAAATCAGTCCCTTCGACCTAAGTATTTCCAAGAGCAACAACCCGAGCCTTGTAGCGCTCGATAGTGCCATCTGCATTATATTTAACATTCTCAATATTTGGTATTTAATTTTTGTTTTCATTTATTTTAATTGTTTTTGAGTTAAGAGACTATATGAAATACCTCATAGGAGGTGCTCTAAAAGCATCTGCATTGCACAGCTCATGTTGAGCTTTTAACCCAAAAAAAAAAAACCAAAAAAAAAAACAAAAAGAAACATGACATGACATGGAAAAACTGACGAATCGGTTCTCCGTGAAGCAGGAATAAAATCGAAATGAGCTTTGATTGTGTCCTAGTGCTTAGATCCAAAAGGAGATTTGCAACACTAAGGAATATATTATCTAAAAATTACTTTTCTAAAATAAGGATGCTTTTGTATTTAATTTAATCAATATATCTTAACTGTTTGTTTATTTTCTTCTAAAAAAGAAAACAAAAAAAAAAACAAACTCAGCCAGTTATTAACAGATATCCTAATACATCTATACTATTAAAGTAGAGACACAAAATAAGGATTCTAACTTAACAAAGTGTTTATCCCTGTGTCCAAACAAGAAAAAAACCCGAGAATAAGAAAAAAAACCGATAAGAACCAGGTCGGATCTAATGAAAAGAAAAAACAAACAAAGCAAGAATGAAGAAATGTTGTTTGGATACTAGTTTAATGGGGTTTTTAACTTTTTATATCCAAAAATAAGTCAGTTCGCAAGAAAAAAACCCGACCCACCCAATATAAAACACGCAAACCTCTTTTTACTTATATTGAACCGGACTAAATTAAAGAGAAAGATGACCATTAAACCGAACTAAATAGTGTAGTAGTAAAGAAGAGTTATTGACCAATCAAATCAAAAGAGTTTAAGGACAAATCACGTAATATCCGGAAATCAAAGAATTAATCAAGATAATCACGGCTTAATAAACAGCATCTATTAATCATCTGTATATATTATTAAACAGCTATAAACAAGGCAAGTCGCTCAGCAATTTCACATTCAAGATCCCAAAAAATATGGAACTTTCAAATTTCGAAAATAAAGCAATTTCTTGAAGATCTATCACAGTTATTACGTGAACAGAAATGGCATGGTTTAGATTACGGAGGGGAGTATCTTAAGAGAACGTATATTCGATATTTAATTCGCTGAACCCTAGAGGGTCTCTCGGCGATTATCACTATAAATACATGTGAGGTTGTAGTCAATAGTCACTACCATCGAATATTCAAAGCATAAGAAAAAGTTAATTGCATACCTCGATATCTTCCAGCAAGAAAACTCTCAGATAACAAATCTCTTCGGGTCTCCTTTTGCAAGAATGGCTTCTACTCCAGTAGCTATAGATAGCTTGCAAGAATGGCTTCTACTCCAGTAGCTATAGATAGCAAAACTATATAATCAATCTCAACCATCTTCGCAAAAATAAGAAGTCAGTTTTATATTCTTCTTCTATCAGTCTACTATGTTTTCATTTACTACTAGCATCTAAAATATACTCTTCACCATATTTTATTTGCTAATAGGGTACGAAGATCTTTATGATACAATTTTAAGAGAGATAACAAGCTGACATGTTTTTCTCAATCAATAGGGTTTTGTCCACAATTTAATCTAATGTTTTGTTCGACATCATATAAGGACACATAACGAAAGAGATGAAAATACGATCTTACGTCGCATCTTTTCCTAAGGTAAATCTTTTTATATATTTATGATACATCTAAATTCCAGTGTGCTAAATTTGGATTTATGAAGAATGTTCAGATATTACATGTTACTCGCATTCAACCTATTCAACCCAATGAAGAAAAGCCTAAAGAAGAGTGAAGGAGATTCTTAAAAAATTGGTTTCTATTCTAAGGTGATTAGAACAAACCTTTATTAGAGGTCCACACAAGAGAATATATGCATATTTTTGAATGATATTCTAATGGTGGTCTAGGAATTTTGTTCTCTATATACGTTTTAGTTGGGGTATTTTTGAATGATATTCTCTATATACGTTTTAGTTGAGGTATTTTTATGGAATTTTCCCTTGCTAGGCTATACTCTTAATATTTTTCCAATATTATTATTAAGCAAATTAACCCCCAAAAAAACTATTGATGGTATGAGATGAATTAAAAAGCATTATCATGCTCTGTGATGGCTTTTCTCTTAAGTTTAGAATAACCAAAATATCTAGAGTTACAATTATAAATCAAATATATTAATTATATTTAGAACACAATAACCAGAATATCTATGATATTTGAAATTTTTTAGTTATTTTTGATAAATTATTCAATTTTTTTTTTTTTGCAAATTTTAATTCAATTTCATAAAAATTTAATCATTTTTATATTTGATTTAATCATTTTTATATTTGACCTAATTATCATTATCAAAATATGATCCCATTTAAACTAAATCTATGGAGAAAAAAGAAGCTGCATGCAACATGTCCCATTGCTTAGATCCAAAAGAAGCTTCGCAACACTAAAGAAATTATTAGATAGAAATTATTTTTCTAAAATGGGGATGCTTTTGTATTTATTTCAATCAATGCTTTTCATTTATTTCCTTATACAAAAGAAAAAAAAACTCAACCAGTTATTAACTGATATCCTAATTAATACATTGTGTAATTAAATTGCATATATCTGAATAAAAAAATGTCTAATCAAAATAGTATCTTACTCAATTTGGTAAAAGCTTCAGAACAAAGATATGCTGTCTTGTGACTTTCTTCTATAAAAGAAGAGAAAACCAACTAATTATCTCTTCATCACTTTCAAAACAATCAAAATAAACAAGAAAACATTTTTGAATATTTACAATTAGCAATGGAGAAAAACTCTCTCAAGCTTGTCTTCTTGTTCTCCATCACAGTCATAGCAATGTGTATGCTTCTCTTCTTTGGTTATATATATATATATATATATATATATATATATATTGGTTTTGTATTATATTTGACTATTGAACTTTGTGATGTGTATATGTGAAGGTTCGTATTTGGGTGATGCAAGAGAGATGTCAGAGGAAGAAGTGAATATAACCTCGGCGGTGACAATAGTACCTGTAGTGAAGATCCCTGGGGATTGCCGTACAGCTTCTGAATGCAATAAATACTGTCCTACGTTATGCAATTCCTATGGAAAAGCTTGTAACTGTTCGTGCCAATCGAGAAAGTGTTTTTGTGGGTGTTAAGAGTTTGAGATTAACAATATAAACATATTCTATAATTATAAAAAAAAAATCAAAACTATATAAAATTATAAATTTATAAAAATCATTAATTCAAAAAACCATTTTTATAATATTTATGTTTATTTTTCTATTTTCTCTAATTTGGATAGAGTTATAATTTCAATGGAAAATTTATTTTTTGTAAAGTTTAAGGTTAATTATAATTTTGTTTTAGTTTCTTAAATTTTATATGTGATATTAATGATGCAGAAAAAATAAATTTATCTAGAGACTTTTTATTAATGATTTTATATATATATTTGTAATATATGGTTAGTGAATATTAACTAAAATGTACTAAATTTATTCATATATTTTACCATTATAATATTAAAGTCTTGTTAAAAAACAAATTATTTATATTCTGTTTTTTCCATAATTTTTTAATATATTTTTTTTAATTGTCCACCTGCAACCGCCAGCAATCGCAAATGCTTGTGGAAAACAGTTTTTGAATTTGAGAGGTTTGGAGCGGTGCCAAGCAGTAGATATCGTTTTTCATGATTGTTCTCAAATGTTAACAACCTCTACCACCCGCAAACGCAACGTTTGCGGTGAACCAATCAACACCTTAAATTTATAATAACCAAAATATCTAAAGATATAATTATAAATCACATATATTATTTATATTTACAAAAAAAATAACCAAAATATCTGATATATTTGAAATTGTTTAGTTATATTTGATAAATTATTCAATATTTTTTTTTCCAAATTTTAATTCAATTTCATATAGATTAGATCATTTTTTTATTTGACCTAATCATCATTATCAAAATATGATACCATTTAAATTAAATCTTTGGAGAAAAAAGAGGTTGCATGCAACATGATATTACGGTTGTCTCTCAATGCTTAGATACAATAGGAGCTTTGCAACACTAAGGAAATTATTATGTAGAAATTATTTTTCTAAAATGGGGATGCTTTTGTATTTAAGTCAATCAATGTATCTCCACTGTTCGTTTATTTCCTTCTACCAAAAAAAAAAAAAAAAAAAAGACAACTTAGCCAATTATTAACTAATATCATAATACATTGTGTAATTAAATTGCATGTATCTGAATAAAAAAATGTTTAATCAAATAGTATCTGACTTAACTTGGTAGAAAATTCAAAAAAAAGATGTGTTGCCTTGTGACTTTCTGCTATAAAAGAAGAGAAAACCAACTAATTATCTCTTCATCACTTTCAACACAATCAAAACAAACAAGAAAAGATTCTTAGATTATACAGTTAGCAATTGAAAAAACATCTCTCAAGATTGTCTTCCTCTTCTCCCTCACATTCCTATCATTTTGTATGCTTCTTCTACTTCTTCTTATTCTGTGACAAGTTCTTCTTTGTTATAATTAAACTTTTTGCTTTGGTTATGTATATATTGACGTTTTGTTATGTGTATTTGTGAAGGTTCTTCCTTAGGTGATGCAAGAGAGATGTCCAAACTAGAAGTGAACTGCATCGGCGGATGTCCTGATGGAAAGAAGAAATGTAACTGCTTGCCCCCGCCGGTAGCACATACAATCGAAAGTTATGAGACCAATGCGGCTTGTCGTAAAAACAATGAATGCATCGAGTCCTGTCCTAAGGGTTGCAAGTTTGTTAACTGTATTTTAGGAACCTGTTTATGTGAGTGTTAAGAGATTGTAAAACCACCATAAGTTACTTGTAATTATTAGACAAGAAATATATAAATAATTTTTCTGATAGAATTTTTTTATATCAATTTATTTTTCTCGAAAAAAAAAATCTCTGCAACAGTCAATACAAATGGAATTTGGTACAATTAAGTGAAGGCCTAAAACAGATTCCAAATATATGTTTTACATGTCTTTTAGTGTTAACAAGAGCTTCTGAGAAACCTCTGTCTGTGCAGAGATGTAACATCCGTAAACCAATCTATCGCATCTGAGGAGCGGTGTCGATCGACACCAGGGGGAGTGTCGCTCGACACCAGCGGTTAAAATCGATTTCGGTTCGATTTAAGTTGTCGGTTTAGTCTGGTTAAGGAAAGGAAACCCTAAAAACGAGTTTAAAAGAGAGCAGCCGTCTGTTTTTGACACGATTTTCGAGGCTGCAGTTTCCAGAGAGAAAAGAGGCGATTTTTGGGAGAAGTCGAAAACACTGTTCATCGGCACTGTTCATCGGTTATTGTTCATCGTGCACTGTTCATCGCCGGAGTTACTGTTCATCGGGCACTGTTCATCGCCGGAGTTATTGTTCATCGTTTTTCCTCTTTTCCCTTTGTTCAATCGGTTGTCGAGGTGACCGTAGGCTCGCAAACAGTGGAAATTGTGAAAGTGAATTGTTGATTTGAAGAGTTTATGTGTTGTTCGTGGTGGTTTATGTGTTATTAGTGCCTTTGATCGATTGGTTTGTGACTATTTCGTGGGTTGGGTGTTTTTGTGTTAGAAATCGATTTGGACGTCGATCTCCTGGATCGGTGTCGATCGACACCAATCCGGTGTCGCTCGACACCAATCGGGCCGGGTGTCGAGTGACACAAGCTGTGTCGATCGACACTGATCCGGTTTAATCCGGTTTTCTGGCGAATTGATTAAATTGAATTAATTAATGGTTTAATCTGGTTTAATCGGTTTAATTGGAATTAAGTGGTTCAATTCCGGAATTAATTAATTAGTGGTTAATTAATTAATTAAAGTGGGTTATAATAATTGTGGAAATTATTTTATGTGTTGAAAATTATTATAATAATTATAGAAATTATTTAATAATTGTGGAAATCATTTTTAAGGGTTAAAAATTATTATTTAATTGAGGAAAATTGTTTAAAAATTAAAGAAGTGAATTTAATAATTTTGGTAATTATTAATATTATTTAAATGTGTTTTAAATTGCGTAATTGGCATGTAGGCGGGGTGATTGCCTCACTAAGTATTTATGAAATACTTATGCATCTCTTTTTCCCTAATGTGATGCAGGTAGAAAGAAAGTGTGATCGCGGAATCGGGCCAGAGAGAGGATGATAGGATTTTGTTGTTTATCGTTTTTGGTTTATGTTGTTATTTGCAAACCTGGTGTTTAAGTTGCTAGATTATTTTATGGTATTCTGGAATTGAATATGGTCGTTTGAATTATTAATTTTATGGAGTTTATTTTATTGAGAATTTCCGCACTTAATAAAAAAAAAAAAAAAGCTTGGTTGTTTCATTTTGGTATCAGAGCGAATACGGTTTTAGGACTGTTAGTATTGGGTGAACTGGACTATGTGTTTAATTGATTATTGTGTTTAGTCAGTTAGTAGTTTAGTATCATCCTCTCGGCCTTCAGTGATTCCGCGGTGAGTAGTGTTTTGTGTTTTCTGTTGTGTGGAGTTTTTGTGGTTGGTTTTCTAGCTGGCTCATTTCCTGTTCTTTGGAAGTGCAGCGAAATGGACGCAGGTGCTAGAGGTCGTGGCGCAGGTGGGCGCGGTAGAGTTAGTGCCCGTGTGGGCGGAGCAGTTGGCCGTGGTGGCCGAACGGCAGGCCGTGGAGGCTGGAGTCAGGGTCGTGGATTACCGGCGGAGTCGGGAGAGAGTGCAGCGCCTAGTGTGGCGACTGCGTCAGTGACCCAGTCAGTTTCTTTGGCGAGTGAGGCCGGTTTGGGCGTCGGTAGTGGCGCGGGAGTTAGGGCGGTCCTAAGTGGGGGCGCGGCTCTAACTCAGGGTCATGGTGACCAGGTTGTGGGGTTGCTGACGCAGCTGTTGGCACGTTTTCCACCAGCGGTTCCAGAGCAGGCTTCAGGTGCACCTCCAGTGGCCGGGGCGCAGCAGGATGCTGCAGTTTTTGGGCAGCATGGTGCTACAGTTGTTGGGCAGCATGGTGCAGCAGTTGTTGGGCAGCAGGAGGCTGTAGTTGGTGAGAGTCCGCCTTATTTAGAGATGAGGGAACAGATGCAGAGGTTTGCTTCGCGTTTCTCGTGGGCAGAGCTAGTGAGGCTTGCAGTTTCGATTGAGGGGGATCAGCTTGAGCACGTTGATCCGGTGGTGGTTCCGTCTTTGGTTGCTCCGCTCGTTCAGAGGAGTCATCCGCAGCAGCAGCAGCGACATCAGTCGCAGCGGTGTAGAGGTTCTGGTTCTAGCAAGGGCGGTAAGCCTGCACAAGGTCAGAAGAGGAGATTGGACGAGGTTTCTGGAGGCAGCCGGAAGGTTCGCGGCGGTTGTTTTGATTGTGGGAGCACGGAACATCGTGTGGCGAGCTGTCCCGGGAGGGAGACAGATTCAAGTGTTAGGGTGTGCTTTCGTTGCGGCGAGCAGGGGCATATCAGACAGGAATGTCCCAAGTTACAGCCATTGGCGGCAGTGGAGTTTCAGCCAATAGTGGCTCAACCAGAGTCTCAGATCGCAGTGGTGCAGCCGTTGGGTCATAGTGGGGCGGCGCCGAGTGAGGTTCCTTCTACAGAAGTTGGTTAGACTACTCAGTCCGGGCAGATCACAGGTAAAATTCTTGATTCAGACTTCGTAAATTCTTAGTGTAGAATTGTGGTGGTCGTCTGTTTCTTTTATTTTATATGTGATAGAGTGTTAGGGTTCTAAACACTTGTCATGGTTAGTGGGCGGTGTTGAGTCTCAGGGTTGTTTGACTCGGGAGCATTTAAATGCTTCATCATTCATCATTCCATAGCGTGCCAAGTGTAGTGGCGTCCGGAGCAGCGCTGGTGAGCGTTCGTGTTTGGTCAAGGTACCGAGTGGAGGATTTCGGGCTACATACGGCTGTGTTAGAATAGTTGATGTTCGGAGTGCGAGCAGTCGATGTCAGCAGTGTTGGTCATCAGCTCGGTGGAACTACATGACGTTATTTTGGTGATGAACTGGTTGGAGTTTTACCGAGTTCATCTGAATTGCTTTAGAGGCAGAGTGTTGACTGAGCGGGATGCAAGGAGGTTGGTGTTTCAGGGGTTGAGGCTGACTTCCGGGAGTTTTGTGTCTCGGCTATGCAGGGTGAGCAGATGTTAGAGCAAGTTGCGAGGCTTTTGGCGATGATCGTTTTCGGAGTCCAGTATTGAGGTGTTTATCGAAGAGTTCCGAGGATATCGAGGATATCCGTGTTGTTCAGGAGCTCGAGGGGTTCCGAGGAGCATGTGGCTCATTAGAGTTTGTTTCTGGAGAAACTACAAGAGCAGGAACTGTATGCTAAGTTGAGAAAATACGGTTTCTCGCAATTGACAGTTTTGTTTCAGGGTGTAGCAGAATACTACAGGAGTCCGTTAAGGGTTTTGCAAGTGTGTCGCAGTCGATGACGAGGTTGACGGGCATGGATGTGCCGTTTGTATGGTCGTCAGAGTGTGAGAGAGCTTTGAGAAGCTTAAAGAGTTGTTGTTCAGTACACCAGTATTGGCATTACCCGAGCCGGGGAAGCCTTTCATAGTGTACATAGTTGTTGCAGGAGTTGGTTTGGGTTGTGTGTCGAGCTTCCGGTAATTTATGATCTGGATACTGTCTATCTTCCGATGAGGTTGATTAGGTGGCAGTCGCGTTGAGTTGACGGAGAGTTGTTTCAGCTAAAGAACAGGATGATGATGCCATGGTAGGCGGTTTTTAGTACTTTGTGCTTTTATGCTACTTGGGAGGAGCCTTTGGGCTTAGAGACAGTGGATCAGGCGGATCTACTTAGTAGAATCAGAATGGCTCAGCGGGGTGAGCATAGTGTGTTTGGTGCATCGCAAGCACTTGGCTCCGAGTTTTTAGTCTCATCGAAGGGACATTTTGATGCGTGGTCGGGCTTGTGTACCCGAGGTTAAGAATTGAGACATGAGGTCTTGAGAAAGGCTCAGGCGGGCAAGTTCTTGTTCATCCATGTGCGACCAAGATGTACCCTAGTCTCAAGTGATGTGATTACTATGCCGGGATGAAGATAGTTGGAGCTTGTTTTGGTTGCGGGGTGCAACTCGTGTTTTGTTAGTCAAGGCAGAGCATCAGATTTCGAGTGGTGTTCTGCAGAGTGAAAGTGAGATAGGATCACGATGAATTTCAGGATGGAATTACTTATCTTGCGGACTTGAGAGGTTTGAGTGGTTGTTGGTCGGTTGACCAAGTTAGTACATTTTCTGGCCTTTGAGAAGGCAGATGAGCTGCTGTTTCGGCTGGGAAAATTGTACAAAAGGATGTAAGGCTACACGGTGTGTCAGCCAGTATTGTGTTGGACAAGGATCCGAGTTTTGTTTCGAGACTCGCCTCAGAGTTTGGAGGGCATTTCAGACAGAGATGGACACTAAGGTGTTGCTAGTACAATTTATCGTTACATTCAGAGGGGTAGTCATCGAGGATTATCCCGACTTCTAAGTTTTGTTCAGGTTGCGTGTGTAGTTTTAGATGGCCATTGGACTGGTCATCTGTGTCTGGCAGTGTTGTCACGACAAAATTTATCAGGCGAGTTATTGGGCCTGGTTTCGTGTGAGGCTTGTTTGGGAGCCCATGTGAGTTGTCTGAGTGCTAGACCCAAGTGGGGGAGCGCAGCACTTGTGGAGTTACTTTGTTCAGGAACGGCAAAGAAAGTCTGTGTTTTGAGACTGAACGTAAAAAGGACTCATGTTATGCAGAGGAATTACGCCGTTGGGCGGAAACGAAAGTCTAAGTTTCAGGATTTGGAGATAGAGTGTATCTCAAGATAGCTATGTGGAAGGTTTCTATCAGAACCACAGCAGAGAGCAAGCTGACTGCGCGGTTTGTGGTTCCGTTCCGGTGGTGGAACGAGTTGGGCCAGTGGCGTATCAGCTTGAGTTACTTGTGTTTTATGAGTGTTTTTGGTAAGGTGTTTCACGATGTGATGTTGAGAAAATGTCGTTATCCTTCAGAGGAGCTAGTGGTTAAGATTTCAGAGGATCTTAGGCCTGTTTAGGGAGTTCTGGCGGTTTTGTGAGGATTCTCGAGAGGAGAGTTAAGGTTCTACGGAACATGTGAGTGCCGTTGTCAGGTCTTGTGGGACTGTAGCGGTACAGAGGATGAGTTTGGGGAGCCTGATGCAAAGATAGAACTGAAGTTCAGAAAGTGGTTCGACTAGAAGGTCGTAGAGGGAGCTTCTCCTCTTTGTGGTTCCAGTTGTTTAGCATGGGTTATGTTGTTGTTGTGGTTTATGTATTTTCGTCTGTGGTACGATGTACTTTGTTGGAGATTTATAAGAGGGAGTTTTCCTTATAAATCTGTGTTACGGATGTTACGGGTTGTGTTGACCAGTTTGGGTCAAGAGACAGTTCTAGTCGGTTATGTTATAGGCGTTTCGGTTTATTACTCTTTACGTTTAGGAGATAGTATTCTCCTGCAGACCTATCTGAGCGTGGTGTCTCAGTATGGGTAGTGGCGGACTTATCTGCGGATAAGTGCTGCGGTTTGTGTTTGCAGACTTATCTGGGGTTAGCGACCCCAGTATAAGTGGGGAGATTTGGGATCTCCGGCGGCCTTACCTGGGGGTAGCTACCTCAGGGGAAGTGCTTGTAGACTTATACGAGTGTGGTACTCGTTATAAGGGTGCTGCTTACTAGTGGCTGACGAGTCACGAAGTAAGTATCAAGGGACTGGTGGATCTCTTGAGAGAGACGGGTGCGTCTCTTGCATCTTTCTTTTGTGGAGACGGTAGTTCTCTAGCAGGATTATCTGGGTGCCGTGGCCTCATTATAAGCGGTGGCAAGCCCATCCGGGTGCCGTGGCCTCGGTATGGGTAGATGCAAACTTATTTTGGTGCCGTGGCCCCAATATGAGTGGTTTGAGTTTTGGAATAAAGAGTAATAAATGTCTGGAAACGCGCATATAACATAGGATTAGATGTGAGTCTCTGGGATCAGTTGAGGATCTCTAGTGTTGGGCCATGTGGGCCGGGTTTTTGTCGTCTGTGGTAGACGAGTTTGCATCTGTGGTAGACGTGTTGTGCTGGGATTCGAGGTCGAATCCAGTTTAGTGGGGGAGAATTGTAACATCCGTAAACCAATCTATCGCGTCTGAGGAGCGGTGTTGATCGACACCAGGGGGAGTGTCGCTCGACACCAGCGGTTAAAATCGAATTCGGTTCGATTTAAGTTGTCGGTTTAGTCTGGTTAAGGAAAGGAAACCCTAAAAACGAGTTTAAAAGAGAGTAGCCGTCTGTTTTTGACACGATTTTCGAGGCTGCAGTTTCCAGAGAGAAAAGAGGCGATTTTTGGGAGAAGTCGAAAACACTTTTCATCGGCACTGTTCATCGGTTATTGTTCATCGTGCACTGTTCATCGCCGGAGTTACTGTTCATCGGGCACTGTTCATCGCCGGAGTTATTGTTCATCGTTTTTCCTCTTTTCCCTTTGTTCAATCGGTTGTCGAGGTGAGTGCATGACCGTAGGCTCGCAAATAGTGGAAATTGTGAAAGTGAATTGTTGATTTGAAGAGTTTATGTGTTGTTCGTGGTGGTTTATGTGTTATTAGTGCCTTTGATCGATTGGTTTGTGACTATTTCGTGGGTTGGGTGTTTTTGTGTTAGAAATCGATTTGGACGTCGATCTCCTGGATCGGTGTCGATCGACACCAATCCGGTGTCGCTCGACACCAATCGGGCCGGGTGTCGAGCGACACAAGCTGTGTCGATCGACACTGGTCCGGTTTAATCCGGTTTTCTGGCGAATTGATTAAATTGAATTAATTAATGGTTTAATCTGGTTTAATCGGTTTAATTGGAATTAAGTTGTTCAATTCCGGAATTAATTAATTAGTGGTTAATTAATTAATTAAAGTGGGTTATAATAATTGTGGAAATTATTTTATGTGTTGAAAATTATTATAATAATTGTAGAAATTATTTAATAATTGTGGAAATCATTTTTAAGGGTTAAAAATTATTATTTAATTGAGGAAAATTGTTTAAAAATTAAAGAAGTGAATTTAATAATTTTGGTAATTATTAATATTATTTAAATGTGTTTTAAATTGCGTAATTGGCCTGTAGGCGGGGTGATTGCCTCATTAAGTATTTATGAAATACTTATGCATCTCTTTTTCCCTAATGTGATGCAGGTAGAAAGAAAGTGTGATCGCGGAATCGGGCCAGAGAGAGGATGATAGGATTTTGTTGTTTATCGTTTTTGGTTTATGTTGTTATTTGCAAACCTGGTGTTTAAGTTGCTAGATTATTTTATGGTATTCTGGAATTGAATATGGTCGTTTGAATTATTAATTTTATGGAGTTTATTTTATTGAGAATTTCCGCACTTAATAAAAAAAAAAAAAAGCTTGGTTGTTTCAAGAGAACCATTATGTGTCTAAAAAGAGTAGCATGAACACTGAGATCAGGAGAGCAAGCAACTTGAGAAGCAACTTCAAATAGCATCTAACTAAATTTGGTATAATCTTCACACGAAAGAATTGTTACCTTCTAACGTCTTTCGATATAATAGAAGAAAATTCAACTTCTCTCTTTATCAAGTAGTATCTGACTCCACTTGGTAAAATTTTCGAAGAAAAGATACGTTGCCTATATCTTTTTCTTCTATTAAAGAAGAGAAACTTATATCTTCATAATTATCACTTTAACATAATCAAAATAAACAAGAAAAGGTTCTGAGATTATAAAATTTATCTGTGGAGAAGACATCTTTCAAGCTTGTTTTCTTGCTCTCCCTCACACTAGTAACATTTTATATTATTTTTCTATGTTAACATCTTCTTTTTGTTATATAATTTTTTGGTATTGTATTTGACTATTGAAGTTTATAGTGTGTGTATATGTGAAGGTTTGTGTTTAAGTGATGCAGATGAGATAGCGAAGGAAGAAGTGAATCGCCTCAGACGGCAAATATCATGAAGGAAATAAGAACTGTAACAGCTCGCAGCCGGTAGCACCTATAACGGAGACCAATGTAGTGATGTGCGATGAAGATAGTCAATGCAACAAGTACTGCCCTAAAGAATGCAATTCTGGTAGTCCTTGTGTCTATCAATGTGCTGCTGGGAACTGTTTCTGTCAGGCCTAGGCATTTTATCCCAACCCGAAGACCCGAACTAGAACCGAATTAAATTAGATGGAAACGACCCAAACCTAAACCGACACAAACACCCACATGAGTCCTAAATTCCTATATCCGAAAGAACCAAAACCAAAATGGGGCCGAACCGAGAACTGAATGAATATCCGAAATACTTAAAATATAATTATATACCCAAAATATTAGTTATATTTAGATTCATAATAACCAAATTATCTAAATTACAATTATAAATCAAATATATTATTTATATTTAGAACAAAATAACCAAAATATCTGGGATATTTGAAATTTTTTTAGTTACATTCAATGTATTCTTCAATAAGTTTTTGCAAATTTTTATTCAGTTTCATATAAATTGAACCATTTTTTATATTCACACCTAATCATCATTATCAAAATATGATCCCATTTAAATCAAATCCATGAAGAAACAAAAAAGTTGCATGCAAAATAAAATTATGGTTGTGACCCACTGCTTAGATCCAAGAAGAGCTTTGTAACACTAAGGAAATTATTATGTATAGATTATTTTTCTAAAATGTGTATGCTTTTAAGCTACTCTGTCAATGTATCCCAACTGTTGGTTTATTTCCTTCTACAAAAAAAAAAAAAAAAAAACAAACTCAGCAAGTTATTAACTGATATCCTATATATCCTATTACACTGTGTAATTAAATTGCATGAATATGAATAAAACATTGTCTAATCAAATAGTATCTGACTCAATTTGGTAAAAACTTCAAACAAAAGATATGTTGCCTTGCGACTTTCTTCTATAAAAAAGAGAAAACCAACTAATTATCTCATCATCACTTTCAACACAATCAAAAACAAACAAGAAAAGATTCTGAGATTATATAATTAGCTAGCAATGGAGCAAAAATCTCTCAATATTGTCTTCCTCATCACCCTCACAATCCTAGCATTTTGTATACTTCTTCTTCTTCTTCTCCTATGACAAGTTCTTCTTTTTATAATTAATTTTTTGTTTTGGTATTGTATTTGAGTATTGAAGTTTATGGTGTGTGTATATGTGAAGGTTTGTGTTTAAGTGATGCAAGTGAGATGGCGAAAGAAGAAGTGAATCGCCTCGACGGCAAATATCATGAAGGAAAGAAGAACTGTAACAGTTCGCTGCCGGTAGCACCTATAACGGAGACCAATGTGGTGATGTGCGATGAAGATAGTCAATGCAACAAGTACTGCCCTAAAGAATGCAATCCTGATCCGTGTGTCTGTCAGTGTGCTGCTGGGAACTGTTTCTGTCAATGTTAAGAGATTCAGTGTTTAATTTGTAATTTACATGACTGAAAGAAACAAGAGACAATTCAAACACACCTATATAAGATTGTTTAATATCAATTTATTATTCCCCTTGAAAAACATATCTCTGCACCACTTAATACAATTGAAAATTTGATAAAATCATGTAGAAATAAAAAAAAACAATGCATGACTTCTCAAGCTACTATTCTCTTGTATTTATTTTAAGCAGTGTATCTCAATTGTTGGTTTATTTCCCTCTACAAAAAAAAAAAAAAACAAAACAAAACAAAAATCAGCCAGTTATTAAGTGATATCTTAATACAAGGTGTAACCAAATAGTATCTGACTAAAACAATGTGTAGTCAAATAGTATCTGACTCAACTTGGTAAAACCTTCAAACAAAATATTTCTTGCCATTTATCTTTCTTCTATAAAATAAGATAATCCGACTTCTCTCATCATCATCACTTGCAACTGTAACATCCGCGAACCAGAAAGTTGTTTTGGAAGTGGTGTTGGACGATGCTAGGGGTTCGGGAGTAGTTGGCACATGCCTTAGAGGTGTGAATTGAGGATTGGCTGTGCATGTTCTTGTTTGATTGTTGTGCAGTCGGTCTAAGATTCAAGCATCGCGAAGAAAGTGTGCTAAATCCTTCTGAACGACTAGTATCGATCGAATCGAGTTGGGTTGGTTTTGGTCGATGGGTGTCGACCGACACCAAGGAAGGGTGTCGATCGACACCGGTTATTGCGAAATCGACCGGTTTGATTCAAGTGATTGCGGTTTGGTCGGTTAAGGGCGAGGGAACCCTATTTTGTGCGAGAAAACACTGTAGCCGCATCACTTTTCACGTTTTTCGAGGCAGAGAGTTTCCAGAGAGAGGCAGGGCGATTTTGGTTGATTTTTGGAGTTTCTGGGCTTGATCTGTTGCTGTTCTTCGCTGTTTCATCTCTTTTCCTTGTTTCCAATCCAATCTAAGGTGAGTGCGTGACTGTAGGCCCGTTAATCATTAGAGATTGTTTGATTTTGAGTTTATGTTGTTGTTCTTGAGTTGTTCTTCGGTTTTATGTGGTTTGATGCGTTTATGGGGGTTGAATCCCATTGTTTGGTGTTTGTTTTACGATTTTTGCACTGTTTCATCGCGTTTAGTGTCTGGGCGTCGAGCCGGTGTCGAGCGACACTCGGGAGGCTGGCGTCGATCGACACCATATAGGTGTCGGTCGACACCGACCTGGGTGTCAGGAAACGTGGGTTTCCTGACAGGTAGTGGATGTTATTGTTGTTGCATTGTCATTATTGTTGTTTATTGTGGTATATTGTCTATTGTTTGACGTAATTGGCCTGTAGGCAGGATGATCCACTCACTAAGTATTTATGATAATACTTACGCATCTCTATTCCAATGTGATGCAGGTAACAGCAATGTTCTTCCGCAGAAAGAGACCGAGAGAAGAGGATGATGAGATTAGGATTTGGATTCTGGCGTTTATGTGGTGGTTGATTGAGAATGCTTGAGTTTAGGGTGTTAGTTTATTTTCAATAATATAGCAAACCTGGTGTTTAGGTTGCTAGAGTTATTCTTTATTGGTTATTCTTTATTGGTTATTTGTTGAACAATTATTTATGATTTAATAATAATGGTTTTCTTCCGCATTGTGTTGTCGAATTAGCTGTTGAGGATTAATATTTATGGGAATGTTAATCTGGGCTAATTATATATAAAAAAAAAAAAAAAGCTTGGTTGTTTCATTTTTGGTATCAGAGCAAATACGGTTTTAGGACTGTTAGAGTTGGATGAATTGGACTATGTGTTTAATTGATTATGTGAGTTAGTCAGTTAGTGGTTTAATCTCATCCTCTCGGTCTTCCAGTTTTCCGCGGGTAAGTGAGTTGGATAGTTGTGTGTTGTGTTTTGTGTTTTTGTGTGTTGACTTTGCTCTTTTTCTGTACTTGGTGGTAGTGCAGAGAGATGGACGCAGGTCGTGGTCGTGGCCGTGGTCGTGGTCACGGTGCAGCCCGTGGGGGCAGAGGAGCTGGTCGCGGTGGGCGAGCAGCGGGTCGTGGAGGTCGGGGTGCTGGTCGTGGAGTGCCAGAGGCTGAGGTCTCAGTGGAGAGTGCGGCGCCTAGTGTGGCGGCAGCGTCGGTGACACAGTCTGTTTCGTTGGCCGGTGGGGCTAACTCAGGTGCCAGTGGTGGCGCAGGAGCTGGAGCGGTTCCCGGCGGGGGCGCTGCTTTAGCTCAGGGAGAGTTGATTGTGGGGCTACTGACGCAGTTGTTGGCACGTCTTCCTCAGGCAGTTCCACAGCAGGCTCCGGTTGCACCTCCAGCGGCCGGGGCACAGGTTGGTGCCGGAGCACATGTTGGTGCCGGTTTTGTTGAGCAGCAGGGTGTTGCAGTTGGGTTTTCGCCTTATCGTGAGATGATGAGGGAGATGCAGAGGATTGGTACACCTACGTTTGAGGGCGGTGTTACTCCAGAGCAGGCTGACGAGTGGCGTCAGAGGTTAGAGAGGAACTTTGATTCTGTTCGTTGTCCGGAGCAGTTTCAGGTTGAGCTGGCAGTGCACTACCTTGGGGGTGATGCACATTTGTGGTGGTCTGTTAGGACCAGGAGAGAGGTATGGACTTGGGTTGACTTCGTCGAGGAGTTCAACCACAAGTTTTTCCCTCAGGAGGCTCGTGACAGGCTGCAGTTGAGGTTTTTGGACTTGACTCAGGGTGAGAGGTCTGTTCGAGAGTACGATGCGGAGTTCTGCAGGTTGGTGGTCTTTTCTGGTGGTGAGTTGATCAGTGAGCGAGCATTGACGTCGCGGTTTCTTCAGGGACTTCGGAGGAACATCAGGACTCAGTGCAGAGGTGGTATGTACCACACTAGAGCTGGCTTAGTGGAGTTGGCAGCTTCCATTGAGGAGGACTTGCGTGAGCCGGTGAGTACGGCGGTTGTTCCAGCTGCAGTTGTTCCTGCTACCCATCCTCGGGGCCAGCAGCAGCATCAGCAGCGCAGAGGTCACAGTTCTGGTTACGGCAGGGGCAGTAGGCCTGCGCAGGGCCAGAAGAGGAGAGCAGAGGAGATATCTGCTAGTAGCCCGAGTACGGGTGGTTGTTTTGGTTGTGGTAGTCTGGATCACAGAGTGGCGACTTGCCCCAAGAGGGCGGGATCCAGAGAGACTCCAGTGTGCTTCTACTGCAGGGAGCCGGGGCATATCAAGACAATGTGTCCCAAGTTACAGCAGAGAGCAGTGGCAGCAGCGATTCAGCCGTTGGCTATCCAGTCAGCAGCTCAGGTGGCAGCGTTGCAGTCAGGTGGTGCGCCGAGAGTGTATACTTCGGCAGAGGTGGGCCAGACCAGTCAGTCAGGCCAGATCACAGGTAAAATCTTGACTCAGACTTTTAAATTCTTTAAGGTAGAATTGTTGGTGTTGTCTGTTTCTGTTGTTTTACTGTGATAGAGTTAGAGGTTCTCAACACTTGTGGAATTGTGTAGGGACCTTGTTAGTTGGAGGTTTTGAGTCTCACGTTCTGTTTGACTCGGGAGCATCTAATTGCTTCATTACTCCGGAGAGAGCTGAGGGTAGTGGTATTCGGAGTAGCGATGGCGAGGCTTCAGGCTTTGTCAAGGTGGCCGGTGGTGGTTATTTGGCTACTTCGGGCAGAGCTAGAGCAGTTGATGTGCAGATTGCGGGGCAGTCTATGCCAGCAGATTTAGTCATCAGTCCGGTGGAACTATATGACGTGATTTTGGGGATGGACTGGTTATCTCTATACCGAGTTCATCTGGATTGCTACAGAGGTAGAGTTGTGTTTGAGCGGGATGCAGGGAAGTTGGTTTATCAGGGAGTGAGACCGACTTCGGGGAGTATAGTGATTTCAGCTATTCAGGCAGAGCAGTTGTTAGAGCGGGGCTGCGAAGCTTATTTGGCGACAATCACTATGACAGAGTCCAGTGGTGAGGTGAGTCTGCAGGATATTCAGGTTGTCCAGGAGTTTGAGGACGTATTTCGGTCGCTGAAGGGATTGCCACCATCTCGGTCAGATCCTTTCACGATTGATTTAGAGCCCGGGACAGCTCCGATATCGAAGACACCTTACAGGATGGCTCCAGCAGAGATGGCAGAGCTGAAGAAGCAGCTAGAGGACCTTTTGAGTAAAGGGTTCATCAGACCTAGTGTTTCGCCATGGGGAGCGCCAGTGTTGTTTGTGAAGAAGAAGGATGGTAGTTTCAGGTTGTGCATTGATTATCGGGGACTTAACCGAGTCACAGTGAAGAACAGGTACCCACTTCCGAGGATCGACGAGTTGTTGGATCAGTTAAGAGGTGCTACTTGGTTCTCCAAGATTTACTTGGCATCGGGATATCATCAGATTCCGATAGATGAGGCGGATGTCCGGAAGACAGCTTTTCGGACGAGGTATGGGCATTTCGAGTTTGTGGTCATGCCTTTTGGTTTGACTAATGCGCCGGCAGCGTTTATGAGATTGATGAACGACGTGTTCAGGGAGTTTTTAGACGTGTTCGTTATCATTTTTATCGATGATATTTTGGTGTATTCGAGGAGTCCAGAGGAGCATGCGACTCATTTGAGGCTTGTGTTGGAGAAGCTTCGAGAGCAGAAATTGTTTGCTAAGTTGAGCAAGTGCAGCTTTTGGCAGAGGGAGATGGGTTTTCTTGGCCACATTGTTTCTGCAGAGGGATTTTCTGTGGATCCGGCTAAGATTGAGGCTATCAGGGATTGGCCTAGACCGAGTAGTGCTACCGAGATCAGGAGTTTTCTGGGTTTAGCAGGCTACTACAGGAGGTTCGTCCAGGGGTTTGCGAGCATGTCTCAGCCGATGACGAGGTTGACTGGCAAGGATGTGCCGTTTGTGTGGTCGCATGAGTGCGAGGAGAGCTTTGGGAAGCTCAAGGAGATGTTGACTAGTACACCTGTTTTGGCATTACCCGACCCGGGGAAGCCATATGTTGTGTACACAGATGCTTCAGGTGTTGGACTTGGTTGTGTTTTGATGCAGGAGGGCAGAGTGATTGCCTATGCTTCGAGGCAGTTGCAGGGCAGTGAGCGCAACCGTCCTACACATGACCTTGAGTTGGGAGCGGTGGTTTTTGCGCTCAAGATTTGGAGGTCTTATTTGTATGGTGGCAGAGTGCAGATCTTTACAGATCACAAGAGTCTACAGCATATTTTCACTCAGCCTTTGCTGAATGCGAGACAGACGCGTTGGGTGGAGTTTCTGGCAGACTATGACCTGGATATTGTTTATCATCCGGGCAAGGCCAACTTGGTGGCAGATGCGTTGAGTCGACGGAGGGTTGATTCAGATAGGGAGCGTGGTGTTGAGGTTTTGGTCAGCGAGATTAGTACATTGCGTCTTTGTGCTATTTCAGAGGAGCCTTTGGGTTTGGAGGCAGCTGATCAGGCAGATTTACTCAGTAGGATCAGAGTGGCGCAGCAGAGTGATCAGGGTTTGATTGATGCTTCGCAGGCAGTTGGTTCTGAGTATCAAGTCTCTTCGAATGGGACTATCTTGGTTCGTGGGCGAGTTTGTGTGCCCAAGGATGAGGTGTTGAGGCATGAGGTTTTGAGAGAGGCTCATTCGAACAAGTTTTCGATTCATCCGGGTGCGACCAAGATGTACCGTGATCTCAAACGGTATTATCATTGGGTTGGGATGAAGAGGGATGTGGCAGATTGGGTTGCGAGATGCAACACTTGTTCTTTGGTCAAGGCAGAGCATCAGGTGCCTAGTGGTCTTTTGCAGAGTTTACCCATTCCAGAGTGGAAGTGGGATATGATCACTATGGATTTTGTTGTGGGATTACCTATCTCACGGACATTCGATGCTATTTGGGTCATTGTAGATCGCTTGACCAAGTCAGCACATTTCTTGGCCATCAAGAAGACAGACGGAGCAGCTGTCTTGGCTAGGAAGTTTGTGCGAGAGATTGTGAGACTGCATGGAGTGCCAGCCAGTATTGTGTCAAATAGAGATCCGAGGTTTGCTTCAGAGTTTTGGAGGGCATTTCAGACTGAGATGGGCACTAAGGTGCATATGAGTACAGCGTATCATCCGCAGACAGATGGGCAGTCAGAGAGGACTATTCAGACTTTGGAGAATCTGCTTAGGATGTGTGTACTGGATTGGGGTGGTCATTGGGCTGATCATCTGTGTTTGGCAGAGTTTGCCTATAACAACAGTTTTCAGTCTAGTATTGGTATGGCTCCTTATGAGGCTTTGTACGGGAGGCCATGCAGGACACCCTTATGCTGGACCCAAGTGGGGGAGCGCAGCATGTTTGGAGCTAGTTTTGTTCAGGAGACGACGGAGAAGATCCGTGTCTTGAGGCTGAACATGAAGGAGGCTCAGGATAGACAGAGGAGTTATGCAGATAGGCGGCGACGTGAGCTTGAGTTTCAGGTGGGAGATAGAGTGTATCTCAAGATGGCTATGTTGAGGGGCCCTAACAGGTCCATAGCAGAGAACAAGCTCAGTCCGCGTTTCATGGGTCCGTTTCCAGTGGTGGAGCGAGTTGGGCCAGTGGCTTATCGGTTGGAGTTGCCACCGATTATGAGCGCCTTTCACAAGGTGTTTCATGTTTCTATGTTGAGGAGGTGTTTGCTGATATCATCATATTTTGCATGTTTTTACTTAGTATTTTCATATGTTTTCAAGTGCTTTCAATAGGGTTTTATGCCTTTGGAGGTAGTTTTCTTGTATTTGTTGGTTTTGGAGTCTTAACAGGTTAAAACATCAAAAAGGATTCAAAAAGGAGCAAAAGAGCCTCAAACCATGATCCATGCAAGTTTCCAAGTCAAGAGCATCAATATAACTCCATTTGTCCGATTCTCGCATTTGGACAGAACCGGAGCATCCGAAAGATCACCGCGGCAAGGGGTCTTCCCGACGTCCAAAAATCATGATCTTGGTCTTGATGGATAGATATTTGAGTCATGCATCACGACGAAGTGGATTCAAGTCATTTGGATCAACCATCACGGAGATGCGCTTTTTCTCCCAAGACGTGTCCGCCAGGCGAGTAAACGAAGCCCATGGAGACTTGGCACCACTAAATGGCCCGGGATGCAGCGGCATGGACCTTGTCTCGACTTAACACAAGCCCAGCTTTCTTTTGGTGGTTCACTTGCCCTAAACCCGGTCTGATCACGTCGCAAATCATCAATGCCGGTTAACCGGAAAGTTTCCTTTTTCAACACTTAACAAACCTAGCGACTTCTACCCTATAAATACGAGTTTTTAGCCTCAGAAAAAGAGGAGAGCGTGAGCGCCGTCAGAGGAGAAGAGAGATCTGTCCTAGAAGCAGAGAGAAGAGGCCTTCTCAAGATCCAAGACGCACACACACTTGTTCTTAACAAATCCTTACACTTGTTCTTTCTTTTTGACTTTTGTATTGAATCCGAGAGAGTATTGAGGAGGAATCGACCTTGTTCTTCGACCTAGAGAAGCTTTCTTCAACCTTTCTCTCTTTTTCATTACTTATAATGTCCATACTCATCGTGTTTTGTGTTAACCGAGCCATGATTGAGTAGTCTACCCGCTAGGTTAAGGGCTAAGCCGAAAGGCTCATGAATTTGTTAACTTGATCTTTGAGTTGGGATAATTTATTTGGTTTCATCACCTTTACTTGAGCATAATGCCGCTTGCTTTTCTGATCAATTAGCATCGGATCTTGGGTTAATATACTCTCCAAAAGCTTGTTATATTACCGGACTTAGTATTTGGTGAGCGGTGAATCATAACCACCGAGAGATGAGTTGTGAATCACCGTGAACAATCATAACTTGAACATCTTTAATGCATGTTTTCAACTTGTAATAACCATCGAAAGTTGAGTCTATTAGGTTGATTTAACATAGTGGTTTGATCCACGAAAGTGGGATAACTATATATTAGTGTTATGAGTTCATGAACGGTTTTTATCATATCCCTTCCATTCGATTAACTTGTTAATGTTTCATGATGCCTTGAGGTTAGCCCAATGCCTAGTATCTCCACTTATTGATTTCCATTTCTCTCTACTTGTTTGTCACTTTCATTCTAGCTAAAATCCGAACCAAACACCATTTTGTTTTAGCTTGATTCAACCTCCTCACAATTTGTAGTACAACCGATAGGTCCTTGTGGATTCGATCCCATCTATACTTACCTCGTTGCTGTGCACTTGCAGGTAGCTCTAGTGGGTAAAACTTGAAGCAATCCCACGCTCACATCAAGTTTTTGGCGCCGTTGCCGGGGACCTTCTTGTCTACAAGTTTGGACTAGGATCTAGACTAAAACGTTTTTCCTTTGTTTTGTCACTTAACATTTTTCTTTAGTTTGTTTTCAAGCTCTTGTATGTACAACTTGAGCCGAGCTATGGACCAGGAAGTGCATGAAAATCCGCCACGACATGGCGTTTTCCTTGCGGCAAACAACATTGGTGAGCAGCCCTTGAACGGAGCTCAAGATCATTTACCGAGAAATGATGATGAGCCGGAGTTTAACTTAGGCGGGGCAGCACACCAAGCAGCGGAAGCCGACCACCAAGAGGAACCAAGTCAAGAGTGCATTGGAGACAGTGACTCTAGACCCGAGCTCCTCCAAAGCCGTAGCCCCATCCGGACACAAGAAGGCCAACAATGTGAGATTAAGCCGCGGATTATTGCGCTGGTAAAGCAAAGTCTTTACCATGGACTCCTAGAGGAGGACCCTTTGGATCACGTTGATTCTTTTGAGGAGTTGTGCAGCACTACAAGCGCTAATGAAGTACCAGGAGACTACTTAAGGTGCCGGCTCTTTATTTTCACTTTGGCGGGCAAAGCGCTAAAATGGTTAAAATCTTTGCCGTCTTGCTCAATCACAACATGGACGCAATTCAAGAAAGCTTTCCTTGGACAATTCTACACCAAACAAAGGGCAACCTTGATGAGGAGCAAAATCTCAGGCTTCCAGCAAGGTCCTATAGAGCCATACCATGAAGCTCTAGAACGTTTCAAGGAATACATAAGAGATTGCCCACAACACGGCTTCTCGGATGTCAATCTATGGAACACCTTCTATGATGGGATTAGGCGAGAGTACAAGCTGTGCCTTGACATAGCTAGCAATGGGGACTTCATGAGCAAGACCATTGAGGAAGCAAAGACATTGATAGACAACTTGGCGGCCAGTGATAGCAAGAACCAGCCGAGCTATGAGGAAACCATTAAAGCGATCAACACAAGACCGGAGCAAACCGAGTTCAAGGAGATCAAATCCATGATCTCTAAACTTTTGGAGAGGCAACCAAGGCAATGCCAAGTTTTTGAAGATGATCAAACCTTAGATGAAGAAATGGACCGGGAGATCTTTGGCAATCTTCAAAGAGACGTGAACTTCATTAGCAAACATGAACCCGGAGAAAGAAGTCTTATGCCGTTTCTCAACATTCAAAACCGTTACTATGGTAAGAAGAATGCTTCTAGCTACCCTTTTCAGTACTCTAATCATCAGCTCACGCACATCCCTAAGGTGACTTTACCTAATCCGAGGCACCAGCCGATGCATAGAGACGATCAAGAGGGTGACTCTAAATCTTATATCTACGAGTTCATGCATGAGCAAAGGCAAGCCAACAAAGAGATTCACGAGAAGATACACCGCATGTACTATGACCTGAATAGTAAGTTTGATTCTCTTGAATCACTCGTGAAGCGGCTTGATCTCCAAGTAGCCCACATCGCCGGTTCAATCAAAAGGCCGATCGGAGTCCTTCCCGGCCAACCCGAGGTGAATCCAAGAAAAGAGCACATTGCCGCCATCACTCTTAGGAGTGGAACGCAACTAGATGAGGTGCAAATGCCGGAGGGAGCTGAGAAGGAGTCGACCCAGCACACAATCGTGATAGATGAGAATGAACCGGAAGACAACAATGCGGCCAATGGAGATTTAGAAGAAGAAATCATCCCACCGGTGATGTCTCGAGTGTACAAGCCGAAACCACCCTTCCCTAGGGTTGTGAAGAAGCCTAAGAAGGAGAAGGAGCAAGCAAAGCTAAGAGATCTTGTGAGCCAGCTAAGTGTTAGGCTACCATTTGTTGACGCTTGCATGATCATACCGTCTTTGAAAAAGTACATGAAGAGTATCTTGACAAGCAACCTAAGCTTGGAAGAAGGTGTGATGCTGATAACTCAAGAATGCAGTGATGTGCTTCAAAACCAAACAACGGAGAAGCTTGATGATCCGGGCAGCTTTGTGCTATCTTGTCAAATCGGAGGTGCAACTTTCAAGCGATGCCTTTGCGACTTGGGCTCTAGCGTGAATCTAATGCCTTACACGGTGGCCCGACGTCTTGGGATCACTAAATTCAGACCAACAAAGATTCAACTAGTCTTTGCGGATCGATCGGTTAGAAGACCGGTTGGAATTGTAACCGATGTTCAAGTCATGATCGGTAAATGTTCGATACCGGCTGATTTTGTGGTGTTAGAGCTTGATCAAGAGCCTAGAGACCCATTGATCCTTGGACGACCATTCTTAGCCACCGCCGGTGCCATAATTGACGTCAAAGGAGGAAAGATCGACTTGCATTTGGGAGACCTCGTGATGAAATTTCAAGTGGACAAGTCACTCGGCAAGCCGACAATAGACGAGCATTCGTTTTTGGTGGACAACATGGGCGAGGTTTCTGAAGGTATCTATCAAGAGCTCATCCGGAATGACCCATTAGAGATAGCGTTAACCGGGGGTGAAGGAGATAACGACCATTTGAACGAAGAAGCACACCGGCTGACCAAGATTCTAGATGGCGCTGCCACTTATGACAAACTAGTAGCATACATCGGCTTGGGGGAGGATGTAAAGAAGCCGGGAGCGACTAAGGACCTCACCAAAGCTTCGAATGATCCTTGGAGCGAGCATAGAGCACCCAAGGTCGAGCTTAAAGAGCTTCCAGTTGGACTAAGGTATGCGTTTCTTGGACCTAATAATACATATCCGGTCATTATCAATTCAAACCTAACCAATGTGGAGACGGCTCTATTGCTTTGTGAGTTGAGAAAACACCGTAAAGCCCTTGGGTACACCCTTGAGGATATCACGGGCATCTCTCCGGACCTATGTATGCACAGGATACACCTTGAGGATGAGTCAACATCGTCCATAGAACATCAAAGGAGGTTAAACCCGAACTTAAAAGATGTTGTGAAAAAGGAGATAATGAAACTCTTGGAAGCGGGGATCATATATCCAATCTCGGATAGTACGTGGGTGAGTCCGGTGCATGTGGTCCCTAAAAAGGGAGGAGTCACGGTGGTAAGGAACGAGAATGAGGAGCTGATCCCCACTAGAACAATCACCGGCCACCGGATGTGCATCGACTACCGCAAGCTCAATACCGCGACCCGGAAGGATCATTTCCCTTTACCATTTATAGACCAAATGCTGGAAAGGCTTGCTAACCACCCTTACTATTGTTTTCTAGATGGCTATTCAGGTTTCTTCCAAATACCAATCCATCCGGATGACCAAGAAAAGACAACATTTACATGTCCTTATGGCACATTCGCTTACCGGCGAATGCCTTTTGGGTTGTGCAATGCCCCGGCCACATTCCAAAGATGCATGATGTCTATCTTCACCGACTATATAGAGGACATAATGGAGGTATTCATGGATGACTTCTCAGTTTATGGCTCATCTTTTGATGCTTGTTTATCAAATCTTAGTAAGGTTCTCAAAAGATGTGAGGAGCAACATCTTGTCCTCAATTGGGAGAAATGTCATTTCATGGTGCGAGATGGGATAGTGCTTGGCCACCGGATATCAGAGAAAGGGATTGAAGTGGATAAGGCAAAGATAGAAGTCATGGTGACCTTAGGACCGCCAAAGAATGTAAAGGGAGTAAGGAGCTTCCTCGGACACGCCGGTTTCTATAGGAGATTCATCCAAGACTTCTCCAAGATCGCACGACCATTGACTCAACTCTTGTGCAAAGACGTCGCATTTGAATTCGACGATGATTGCCTCACGGCTTTCAAGAAAATCAAGGCAGCACTAATAAGCGCACCGGTTGTACAATCGCCGGATTGGGAGCTCCCGTTTGAGATTATGTGCGATGCAAGTGACTATGCTGTTGGTGCTGTGCTAGGACAAAGGAAGGAGAAGAAGCTTCATGTCATATACTATGCAAGCCGAACCTTGGATGAAGCACAATGCAACTACGCCACCACTGAGAAGGAGTTGCTCGCTATTGTCTTTGCGTTTGAGAAGTTCCGATCTTACCTTGTCGGATCTAAAGTGATCGTTCACACCGACCATGCTGCCCTCAAATACCTCCTATCCAAGAAAGATGCAAAACCACGTCTCATAAGATGGATTCTCTTACTACAAGAGTTTGACTTAAAGATCGTCGATAGAAAAGGTGCGGAGAATAGTGTAGCCGACCACCTCTCCCGGATGAGGATAGAAGAGCAGCTCCCCATAAACGACTCATTGCCATAAGAAACAGTCTATTCCGTCAGCGCCATACCAATCACAAGGATCACCAGCACACCACCACCCGTTCCGGCCAAGAAAATAGCCCTCGGTACACCTTGGTATAGCCACATAGCCAACTACCTTGCAGCCGACATTGAACCTCCGCAATTCTATGGCTACAAGAAGAAGAAGTTCTTAAAAGACATACGGTTTTACTTTTGGGACGAGCCGTACCTCTACAAGAAATGCCAAGATGGGATGTTCAGAAAATGTGTCCCGGAGGAAGAAATCCCGGGAATACTTCATGGTTGTCATGGATCGGCTTATGCCGGCCATTTTGCCACATTCAAGACGGTTTCAAAGGTTTTACAGGCCGGTTTCTGGTGGCCAACAATGTTCAAAGATGCCCAGGTATTCATTTCAAAATGTGATGCTTGTCAAAGGATGGGCAACATTAGCAAAAGAAATGAGATGCCACAAAACTTTATCCTGGAGGTAGAAGTCTTTGACGTGTGGGGAATTGATTTCATGGGACCCTTTCCCACGTCTTTTGGAGACCAATACATCCTAGTAGCTGTTGACTATGTGTCCAAGTGGGTGGAAGCTATTGCCGCGCCAACAAATGACTCTAGTGTCGTTATCAAGCTGTTCAAATCGGTAATCTTCCCAAGGTTTGGAGTGCCGCGAGTTGTGATTAGTGATGGCGGTTCCCACTTCATAAACCGAGTGTTTGCCAAACTACTGAGAAAGTATGGAGTCAGACACAAGGTTGCAAGCCCGTATCACCCACAAACAAGCGGACAAGTGGAGATTTCCAACAGAGAGCTAAAGAACATCCTCCAAAAGACAACCGGGAAAACAAGGAAGGACTGGTCCGCCAAGCTAGATGACGCTCTTTGGGCCTACCGGACAGCCTTCAAGACACCACTAGGAACAACACCTTTCCATCTTGTTTACGGGAAAGCATGCCACTTACCAGTAGAGTTGGAATATAAGGCGGCTTGGGCGGTCAAGGAGCTTAACTTCAATCTCAAAACCGCAGCTGAGAGGCGCTTGATTCAACTAAATGAATTGGAAGAGATAAGAAATCTGGCATATGAGAACACAAAGATTTACAAAGAGAGAACTAAGGCGTTTCATGACCGGAAGATAGTACCAAAGTCTTTTGCTCCAAACGACCAGGTTCTGCTCTTTAATTCACGGCTCAAGCTCTTTCCCGGTAAACTCCGCTCAAGATGGTCCGGTCCGTTCAAGATAAAAGAGGTAAAACCATATGGAGCAGTGGTTCTTTGGGACCCTAGTGGAGGAGACTTCACTGTCAATGGACAGAGGCTAAAGCCGTACCTAGCAAACACGGACAAAGGAGAAGAGGAAGTCATCCCCTTAGCCGATCCACCTCAACCATAAAACCGTCAAGAGTCAAGCTAGATGACTTTAAAACAAGCGCTTTGTGGGAGGCAACCCACACGGTATTTTTCTTTTCCTTTTTCATTTTTAGTTTTCACATCATTATTGCATGCATTTTGTTAGGATGAGAAACCAAGAGGAGACCAAACAAGGACATGTCCCACCCTTTCATCCCACCCTCGTCCAAACCGACACCAAGGAGCGGGCACCACCTGGGAATACTAAAGGAAGGAAGCAGAATCATTTCGGCCAAAGAAAATCACCAAACGGTCGCGTAAAATTCAAGATATTCCATCCGGGGTGATTTTCTCGGCCACACGGGTGCAAAGGAGTACCCACTTGACCTATCTCGCAATCAGTGCAACCAAAGTCCACCAAACTTCACAGGCGACCAGACAATACCATTTTGGTTGGCGAATCCAAAAGATAGGACGGAGAAATGTGAACGGATGAGGAGATACGCACGAATGCCACATCCGGTCGATGGCGGGTAACCGAAGGCCGGCAAAAACCAAAATCACGGCATGGCGACACCACCACCTGGAAATGGATTCTTGCAGCTTCACAATCACTATTCCAAAAGAAAATCATGGAACGAACGAGCCAAATTTAAGGACGGTCAAAAATCTCTTCCCGGAGCCGTTTCCACCACGTTGTGAAGGAAGTCTTACACCGTTCATCTATTTGACCTCAAACTTCACCAGTGCTCATAAAATATGAAGTTGGTCGGAGGAATTTCAAGCTCGGTCAGGAAATTCGTCACCGTTTGCGCTGTGGTCTATTGCACCCTCTTCGGACCGTCCGGATGGCCACCAAATGATGAATCTCCCAAACCGCTCGTTTGTTTGACATGAAACTTCACCAATGCTCCTAAAATATATGATTGGTCAGTGGAATTTCAAGATAGGTCGACAGAATGTTGACGGTTCGAGCTGTGGTCCATCCCATCACCTTACGGCCGTCCGAGAGATCCACCCGACACACGATTTTCACATTTGCTCGACCAAACGATCTGAAACTTCACCAGCGGCTCTAAAACATCATATTAGATGGTAAATTTTCAATCCCGTTCATAAAATTCTTAACGGTTTGTCATATGGTTCATAGCACTCATTTCGGGTCGACCGAATGAGACGTACACGACCGAAATGCAAACCAAAGGAATTCGGGCCTTGACCTTCAACACTTACCGACCCATCCTGTCTCCAGAGGAGCCCCAATCAGTCATATGACCCTGATCTTCATAACCATTGGTCATCACTTGGTAACATCATTCTAACCTTTCCCTTTTTCAAATTTATTATGAATTTCGCCTCTCTTAATCTGATTTTTCTTACACCGGGACGGTGCAAGTTAAGTCTGGGGGGATTATACTAATAAGTTTGTTCATTTTGACATTTTTGTTTGCATTGTTTTCATCTAATCGAGTCGTTTTTATTGAGTCAAAACTTTTGTCGAGAATTATGACTTTATCTTGGACCTAACCATTGTTTTGCATGCGTTTAAGTGACCATTGATCGGTATTTGGCAGTCTACTTCATCACATGTGCACCATGAGTGGATCGATCTACCAAAAACGTCCACATCTCCAAGGGCTTAAGAAGGATACATCTTTGACTCCGCACCTTAATGAACTTAACCTTCTCAGCTAGGGGCTTGGTTTTACAAAGGGTACGACTCCTCATCCTCACCAAATAGTGAAAGTCTATGTGAGTTCGGTTTTCCCTCTCTCTCCCCTCCGATTTTAAGAAAAAGCATCAAGGTCCAAGTAACCGGGGATTAGGTGGCAACCACCATCAATACTCGCGTCTATGGAAGGCCATTTGATTCAAGTAACCGGGGATTAGGTGGCTACAACCATCAATACTCGCGTCTATGGAAGATCATCCAAAACCTCCACAAAGAGGAGAAGAAGTCGAATAAAAAAATTACCATGCTACCCTAAAAAAGGGATGAATCGGCTTAAGGAGTGAGAAGAGAGAGAGGTGAGGCATGAGCCGAGACAAGTGTCTAAACACAAGAGGATGAGTAAGAGTCCCTAAACCCTTTGATCGATATTCCCTAGTTGAGACCACACCTTTAGAAACTAAAGGAGTCAAAGGTGGCGAATTTGGATGGTCTAAAGAGAAGTGGATTGCTTTGGGATGATTGCAAGACTCATGGTATGTACTTCCTTGTTCTTAATTATAAATGACATTGCTGATTCATGTGGATTACTAAAACAAAGGCCAACATGGATTTCCAAAAGATTTAAGAGTTCTCACGTTTTCAAACCTCTTTTCCTTTCTTAGTTTGCTTGAGGACAAGCAAAGGCTAAGTCTGGGGGAGTTGATATCATCATATTTTGCATGTTTTTACTTAGTATTTTCATATGTTTTCAAGTGCTTTCAATAGGGTTTTATGCCTTTGGAGGTAGTTTTCTTGTATTTGTTGGTTTTGGAGTCTTAACAGGTTAAAACATCAAAAAGGATTCAAAAAGGAGCAAAAGAGCCTCAAACCATGATCCATGCAAGTTTCCAAGTCAAGAGCATCAATATAACTCCATTTGTCCGATTCTCGCATTTGGACAGAACCGGAGCATCCGAAAGATCACCGCGGCAAGGGGTCTTCCCGACGTCCAAAAATCATGATCTTGGTCTTGCTGGATAGATATTTGAGTCATGCATCACGAAGAAGTGGATTCAAGTCATTTGGATCAACCATCACGGAGATGCGCTTTTTCTCCCAAGACGTGTCCGCCAGGCGAGTAAACGAAGCCCATGGAGACTTGGCACCACTAAATGGCCCGGGATGCAGCGGCATGGACCTTGTCTCGACTTAACACAAGCCCAGCTTTCTTTTGGTGGTTCACTTGCCCTAAACCCGGTCTGATCACGTCGCAAATCATCAATGCCGGTTAACCGGAAAGTTTCCTTTTTCAACACTTAACAAACCTAGCGACTTCTACCCTATAAATACGAGTTTTTAGCCTCAGAAAAAGAGGAGAGCGTGAGCGCCGTCAGAGGAGAAGAGAGAGCTGTCCTAGAAGCAGAGAGAAGAGGCCTTCTCAAGATCCAAGACGCACACACACTTGTTCTTAACAAATCCTTACACTTGTTCTTTCTTTTTGACTTTTGTATTGAATCCGAGAGAGTATTGAGGAGGAATCGACCTTGTTCTTCGACCTAGAGAAGCTTTCTTCAACCTTTCTCTCTTTTTCATTACTTATAATGTCCATACTCATCGTGTTTTGTGTTAACCGAGCCATGATTGAGTAGTCTACCCGCTAGGTTAAGGGCTAAGCCGAAAGGCTCATGAATTTGTTAACTTGATCTTTGAGTTGGGATAATTTATTTGGTTTCATCACCTTTACTTGAGCATAATGCCGCTTGCTTTTCTGATCAATTAGCATCGGATCTTGGGTTAATATACTCTCCAAAAGCTTGTTATATTACCGGACTTAGTATTTGGTGAGCGGTGAATCATAACCACCGAGAGATGAGTTGTGAATCACCGTGAACAATCATAACTTGAACATCTTTAATGCATGTTTTCAACTTGTAATAACCATCGAAAGTTGAGTCTATTAGGTTGATTTAACATAGTGGTTTGATCCACGAAAGTGGGATAACTATATATTAGTGTTATGAGTTCATGAACGGTTTTTATCATATCCCTTCCATTCGATTAACTTGTTAATGTTTCATGATGCCTTGAGGTTAGCCCAATGCCTAGTATCTCCACTTATTGATTTCCATTTCTCTCTACTTGTTTGTCACTTTCATTCTAGCTAAAATCCGAACCAAACACCATTTTGTTTTAGCTTGATTCAACCTCCTCACAATTTGTAGTACAACCGATAGGTCCTTGTGGATTCGATCCCATCTATACTTACCTCGTTGCTGTGCACTTGCAGGTAGCTCTAGTGGGTAAAACTTGAAGCAATCCCACGCTCACATCATTTGCGTACTTCAGAGGAGGTTGTGGTTGAGATTCCAGAGGATCTTCAGCCAAATATGACAGTTCCGGCAGTTCCTGTGAGGATTCTTGAGAGGAGAGTCAAGGTTCTGCGGAACAAGAGGGTGCCATTGTTGAGAGTCTTGTGGGACTGTAGCGGCGCAGAGGAGCAGACTTGGGAGCCAGACGCAAAGATGAAGCTGAAGTTCGGAAAGTGGTTCGACAAGCAGGCTGTGGAGTGAGCTTCTTCATCTTTGTGGTTCTAGTCTTGTTTTGGTTTTTGTTGTTGTTGGTTTTGGATTTATGTATTTTCGTTTCGTTGTACGATATACATTTTTGGAGTTATATGAGATGGAGTTTTGCCTCATATTTTTGGTTATGGATTGGATGTTACAAGTTTCTTTGGCCGGTGGGGTCATTGAGAGTTTTTAGTCACATGTTGGTACGCGTTTCAGATTTTATTACTCGTTTTGTCTAGAGGCGTGGGCCTTGTAACGGTGGTTCTATTTGTGTTGGGACGTTAGGTGCCCAACGAACTTATATTGGGGGTCGCTACCTCGATATGGGTTGTTTTCGTGACGATGGGTCGCGGTTTGGATACTGGGCGGTGGGCCGCAGTATGGATATTGTGGCGGTGGGCCGCAATATGGTTATCGTGACGGTAGGTTACGGTGTTGAGAGTAATAATATCTTGGAGACATGCGTATAACATAGGACTGAAAATATGAGTTTTTGAGGTCTTTGAGAGACGTTTGTGTTGGGATTCGAGGACGAATCCAGTTTAGTGGGGGAGAATTGTAACATCCGCGAACCAGAAAGTTGTTTTGGAAGTGGTGTTGGACGATGCTAGGGGTTCGGGAGTAGTTGGCACATGCCTTAGAGGTGTGAATTGAGGATTGGCTGTGCATGTTCTTGTTTGATTGTTGTGCAGTCGGTCTAAGATTCAAGCATCGCGAAGAAAGTGTGCTAAATCCTTCTGAACGACTAGTATCGATCGACACCCGAAGGGTGTCGATCGACACCGGTTATCAGGGTCGATTTCCGGTTTAAGTCGATCGAATCGAGTTGGGTTGGTTTTGGTCGATGGGTGTCGACCGACACCAAGGAAGGGTGTCGATCGACACCGGTTATTGCGAAATCGACCGGTTTGATTCAAGTGATTGCGGTTTGGTCGGTTAAGGGCGAGGGAACCCTATTTTGTGCGAGAAAACACTGTAGTCGCATCACTTTTCACGTTTTTCGAGGCAGAGAGTTTCCAGAGAGAGGCAGGGCGATTTTGGTTGATTTTTGGAGTTTCTGGGCTTGATCTGTTGCTGTTCTTCGCTGTTTCATCTCTTTTCCTTGTTTCCAATCCAATCGAAGGTGAGTGCGTGACTGTAGGCCCGTTAATCATTAGAGATTGTTTGATTTTGAGTTTATGTTGTTGTTCTTGAGTTGTTCTTCGGTTTTATGTGGTTTGATGCGTTTATGGGGGTTGAATCCCATTGTTTGGTGCTTGCTTTACGATTTTTGCACTGTTTCATCGCGTTTGGTGTCTGGGCGTCGAGCCGGTGTCGAGCGACACTCGATGAGTGTCGATCGACACTCGGGAGGCTGGCGTCGATCGACACCATATAGGTGTCGGTCGACACCGACCTGGGTGTCAGAAAACGTGGGTTTCCTGACAGGTAGTGGATGTTATTGTTGTTGCATTGTCATTATTGTTGTTTATTGTGGTATATTGTCTATCGTTTGACGTAATTGGCATGTAGGCAGGATGATCCACTCACTAAGTATTTGTGATAATACTTACGCATCTCTATTCCAATGTGATGCAGGTAACAGCAATGTTCTTCCGCGGAAAGAGACCGAGAGAAGAGGATGATGAGATTAGGATTTGGATTCTGGCGTTTATGTGGTGGTTGATTGAGAATGCTTGAGTTTAGGGTGTTAGTTTATTTTCAATAATATAGCAAAACTGGTGTTTAGGTTGCTAGAGTTATTCTTTATTGGTTATTCTTTATTGGTTATTTGTTGAACAATTATTTATGATTTAATAATAATGGTTTTCTTCCGCATTGTGTTGTCGAATTAGCTGTTGAGGATTAATATTTATGGGAATGTTAATCTGGGCTAATTATATATATAAAAAAAAAAAAGCTTGGTTGTTTCAGCAACAATTAAAACAAACAAGAAAATATTTCTGTAGATTTACAAATAGCAATGGAGAAAACTTCCCTCAAGCTTGTATTCTTGTTCTCCCTCACAATCATAGTACTTTGTATGCTTCTTCTTCTATGATAAGTTCTTCTTTGATATAATATTTTTGCTTTGGTCTTGTATTGACATTTTGTTATGTGTATTTTGTAAAGGTTCTTCTTTGAGTGATGCAAGAGAGATGGCCAAAGAAGAAGTGAATTGCATCGGCGGATATCCTGATTGAAAGAAGAATTGTTACTGCTTGCCCTCTCCGATAGCACCTACAATGGACAGTTATGATACCAATGCATCTTGCCGTAGAGAAAACGAATGCATCGAGTTCTGTCCTAAGGGATTCAAGATTGTTAACTGTAATTTTGGAACCTGTTTCTGTGAGTGTTAAGAGATTGGAAAAACCACCATAGTTTTTCCTTAGACGAACAAGGGTTATTCCAATACTTCTTTGATAAAATTGTTTAAAACCAATTTATTATTCTCCTTGAGAAAATATCTCTACACCACTCAAATACAATTGGAATTCGATACAATTAAGTAGTGAAAGCCTGAAACAGGTTCCAAATATGTCTTAATGTTCCAAATATGTTTTACATTTCTTTCAATGCTGACAAGAGCTTCTGAGAAATCTCTATCTCTGCAGAGAAGCATTCAATGTCTGAAAAGAGTAGCATGAACACTGAGATCAGAAGAGCAAGTGCAGCTTGAGAATCTTACCAGCTTCTGTGATGTTTCTTTCATTCTTTACTTTGGATTTTTGTTAAAGAAAAAAAAAATCAATTTGAATATTTATTTGGATGATTCTCTTGGCAATAACATTAGCCATTTGTTAAATTGTGTTGTAAATACTCTTTATCTCTTGTATTTATTTCAAGCAATGTGACTTCAAGTGTTATAATTAATGTGTAGTCAAATACCGTTTGAGTAAACTTGGTAGGAACTTCACTCAAAAGATATGCGCCTTATTATCATTCCTTCTACATAAGAAAACAATCCTACTTCTATCTTCATCACTTGTACCATCAAAATTAACAAGAAAACATTTTGAAGATCTACTCGGCAATGAAGAAAACGTCTCTGAAGCTTGTCTTCGTGTTCTCCCTCACAGTCATAGCATTTTGTATGCTTCTACTTTGATAACATCTTCTTTGTTATATAATTTTGGTTTGGTTTTGTATTAAAGTTTGTGGTGTCTATTTGTGAAGGTTCGTCGTTAGGTGATGCAAGAGAGATGGAGAAGGAAGAAGTGAATCGCCTCGGCTACAAATGTCTTGGTGGAAAGAAGAACTGTAACAGAGCGCCGCCGGTAGTACCTATAATGGAGACTACCAATGGACTTATTGGTTTGCCATAAAGCTAGGGAATGCACCAAGTACTGCCATAAGGAATGCAAGTCTGGTAGAAACTGTGTCTGTCAGTGTAATCTTGGAAACTGTTTCTGTGAGTGTTAAGAGAAATTCAGTGTTAGTTTATACTATATAAGACATAGTGGAACAAGAAACAATTCAAATATATATTATAATAAGATTGTTTAGATCAATTTATTATAATAAAATTGGAATTTCATACATTTTAAACCATGTCTTCATGTTATACAATTCTAAGATTTCAGCAGCTTGCTATGTTTCTTTCACTGCTAACAGTAGCTTCTTAGAAAGCTCTGTCTCTGCAGAACGTTTGCGCACTCTTGTTAAGAATTTTCTAAGAGCGAGGATCAAGCGAAGAGGGCTCTCGAGATGAACAGCATGACCAGCCTCCGGGATCTCAACCATCTCGATGATATTGTTTTCGATCTTCTTGCTTTTACTCATCTCGTGGTACATTCTTATGGCAATTTGCTTGAATTTGACATCTTTCTCTCCGAAGACAAGCGAGATATTTGTATCACAATCCTCCAACTCTTCCCACAAAGACCTAGACAACATCATCATAATCACCATCTTCAACAAAATTATCCCATTTGAATCATATCCATGGAAAAATTAGTTGTAAGCAACAAGAACTTACGGTTGTCTCCCACTGCTTAGATCAGACAGGAACTTTGCAACACTAAGGACATCATCATGTAGCAACCGGCTTGCAACTATGTTTCTAAAATGGGGATGACTCCTCAAACTACAAATTCCAAAACTCACTCATATGAGTATGAACTCAAATCCAGATCACTCATATGTGTATAAAGAACGTCACCTTTTCCACAAGGCTCCATTGTACCAGTTCTCCAGAAATATTTCTAGTCCATGATCAATCATCATTCGTGCTTTCGAATCATCTGTTGCACTTCGAACTTTCCTTGCCACTGGATCCTTGAGCCCGGGGCTACCCGACACAACGACAGCTCCTTCGATCTATAGAACAGCATCCGAATTTCATTATTACATATCAACCTAAAAATGCTGAAAAATTTCATGACAAAGGGAACACACCTTGTTGCTAAACCTCAAAGCCATGTACAGTGCTATTCTTGCTCCCATGGAGTATCCAACTATGGTAACTTTCCCAGGAGTAATCTGCTCAATCAACTTATACAGTGTCTTCGCTATCATCTCCATTGAGAAAGTTGGCACCTTCTGAGTCTCACTAGCATGACTTTGTACCCTTGAGCTTCCATGACCAGGCATATCAACTGAAATGCATCTTGCGGTTCCCGAGACACCCTTCATGATGGGAATCCATTCTTCACCAGTTCCAAGAAATCCATGAAGATACAAAGCTACACTTCCCTGAAATACATTACATCAGAGTGATTAACAAAGGAGAATTTGACCAAGAACAGCAGGCTTTACGTCTTTTTTCAAGCTTTGGACATACAAAATCACAAACAAGGACAAACTTACTTCTGCATTCTTCTTCCTAACGTCATGGATTCTTATGAAATGAGAGAAACCATCTACATCAACCCTCACTTCATATTTCCGGACAGAAACTCCTTGACTGGTTCTAACGATAACATCGTTGTTTATCTTAACATCCTTCAGATTTTTGCTAGCATCAGATACAAATCCTTCGACAGATCCACTGTACGGACTACGATATATCCCTAGACTATTCATCATCACGTCTTCATTAAACCATTTGTAGGTTCCAAGACCATGTGCTACAAGAGGGGTCATGCCTTGCTTTTTCTCTCTGGATGTTTTGACGTTCTCCGTCTCCAAGTATGATGCAAACAAGACATATGCTGATAAACCTAAGCCACTTTCGTATGCGGCACTTATTACGGCCATCTTTCCATGCTGCTGTGCCCACCGAGCAATCTTTGCTGCATTCTCAAACCCTCCCACAACACTTGGTTTAATAACCTACGAATATCAAGTATGATCAAACAAAGTCAAGACTAATTGCCGATACTTTAACATGATAGAGCTGATATATTACTGATCCTACAGATAAAAACTAAGAACAATTTCCAAATCAATAAAAAAAAGAGAGAGAGTCAAGATTAGATCATTAAAGAAGAAACCAGTACACAAGAGAGAATATATGTTTTGGTTATCTCAAGCTCATGTAAAGGTTGTAAAAAGAATGACCCGTGGCTTACAACAGCAACTACTCCAGGATGTGTATATTTTGAAAGCATGCGCAGAGGACATTCCTCAAAATCATCAAGAGTCTCATCAAGTGCCACTGGTAATCCAGTTTCTTCATGAAACCTTATAAGATCATCTTTATTCTGGACAGGTTCCTGAGATATACAAAATTTTCCTTCAATGAAGTTATATAGGCAAGAGAAATAAGTTATTTTGAGGTACTAATACTTCAGAACACAATTAGATTGCACAAATTCATTATGTACCAGACCTCAATATATTGTAGATTGCAGCTTTTCACCAACAAACCAAACTCTATAGCCTCTTTAAAAGTCCAGCGACGATTTGCATCCACACGGAGTTCAATCTGATCGCCAACGACTCTCCTTACTTCTTGCAGAACTACAGCATCTTGAACAGAGCTCACTCTACGAGCAACCTGTCATTATAGGCAGGTTTATCTCTCAAGTGAGTAATCAATAGCTTGAAAACCCGCAGAGTGAGAGAGCCAACAACCTCAATTTATGCATGAGAAATATATATATATATATATATCCAGCTATCTTACTCTGGATGATTTGAGTGTAATCTTGTTTATATGATTAAAACAACGTTGGCTTACTTTAAGTTTAATAGAACTGAACCCTTCTTGAACAAGTCTTCTAGCAACATATGCGACCTCTGATGGAGTACCTTCAGAATCAAGAAGGGCACATATTTGAACAGTGTGTGGCTGAGCAGAACCATTTTCTTCTTTCTGACTATCAAGTATCCCAAACAAACTAGAATCATGCCTTACTGCCATTGCACTCAAAAGTGCCATTTCCAGACCGCATCTAACACTCGGGAAAATCGATGATGCCTGAAAATAAAAGAAGGAATTGACAAGCCTTCATTATCATTCCCAGGAAAGATAGTTGTCTATTTCTTGAACAAGAAGACTACAATGATCGAGAAGTTTTTGCATCTAGCACAATTGAAAAAAAAAAAATAAAGAACTAGCATTGTATGTTGCTCAACAGAAATCTTTGTCATTTACGTAACAATTTCTCCTAATAGAGAAACTTACAGTGATTCCAAGTTCACTCCAAATCCAGGAAGAAATCGAGCCATTTAACAAAGAAAGCATGTAACTAAATTTAGCTCCTTTCATGAGGTGAAGAACTAATTGTAGCTGCCCCTCCACATCCAATAAGTTCTCTCTATTACCATCCAAAGGTGCAACCTACTCATGAAAACACATAACAAGAACACAGTTGTCAGTGAGACCTAGAAGTAGCAGAAATGTAAAAACTGTAATCCCTGGTGATGAAAAATACAAAGAATGAAACTAGCCAACCTCTCCGTAGCCAATGCTTCCATCGTCCATTGTCAGGGAGAGTATGAACCCTTTTCGATGGAATTGAGAGGATTCACCAGAATATATGGTAGGTTTGTCACACAGTTGGACTCTGCAAATAGAGTTTTTCTTAGAAAGAAGAAAAGGAAAAAGAGAACGGTCATATTCAGATATAGTTTCTCACAAATACTTACCTGTACCGCGAATATTGTATTCCAGAAACTTGGCAAAGAGGTACACTGTCGATCATCGGATGAAGAAGAGAACTGGCCGAGATAATGCTCAATGAATTATTTGCAGCTTGACGTGCAAAACTCTGCAAAGTACTGTGAACGAGTATTCAATGTGAACAAAGTGCACGAGAAAGTGAGGACATGTAAAAACCGAGGAAAAAAAAAAAAAAAAGAAGAAGCCCAAAACAACCTATGAACGATTGCGTTAGCATCGATAGAGCTTTCAACCTCCACAATACAATCCATCTCTTCCATGCTGGGTACAAATAGAGCTTCCTCAATTTCACTTTTAGTCCCAACGTGTACATACCTCACACTGCGTGTTTAGCAATTTGGCAGAGTTATTTCTCATTATCAACCATGAAGAAAAATCTTACTTGTAAAACTTAACCGTTCAGAAAAATCTTATCCATTATTTTAAAGAACCAGAGCACACTGAAGTAATAGCAAAGCGGGAAAGGAAGACAGAGAAGAAAATGTTAGTATGTTTATTACCCATGTGCCAAACACAAGTTTTCAATGGAAATGTCATGTGATGTATAGAAATATTGATTTAACACTCTAGGCTCTGTTCTCTTTGCTATAGGAAGAAGTCGGAAGATTCCACCTCCACGGTTGTTTATCACAAGAATTGTCATTGGTTTCCTCGCAACCCTAGCAAGTCAGATTAAACTTCAGATATGACTAAATCGCCAAAATTGACTTATAAACCATGGCATATCTCAAGTCTATAAAATCCACCAACAGTGAAATTACAAGAATAAAACAGAGGAAAACGGATACTACCTCTGCTTCAAAATCGCCAATCCATTTGTATCATGAAGGAAAGAGATGTCCCCCACCACACAGACCACCTGATATGCATTTGTTTAAATAATCAGGAAATATAATTTTAATATTATGACATTATATTAGCACACAAAGAAATGTGACTCGGCAACCGAAAAAGAAAGCATAAGAGGGAAACAATCTGGTAGAATCTTACTCTCTTCTTGCATCCTACAGCAAAGCCAGTGGCTGAGCTGAGCAAGCCATCAATGCCACTAGCTCCTCTGTTTCCAGTTACTTGTATCCACTGACACGGTAGCTCTGCACTTAACATCATATCTACCACATGAGAATAGTTTCCCGAGCTACGTCCATACATATCCACATCCCTTATTGGCATACTATTCCCGATGAAAAGAGCAGATGTAGTAGTTAGTGCATTGGAAAGCATATGCGCAACATATGGTTCGGTAAGGGAGGATTCAGCAGATATTTGAAATGACATTTCTCGGGCAATCTGCATTAAGAAAAAAACGAACTATTAAAACAAGTGTATTGGAACCGGTCATGTTGGATCTTTAAGGCATTATAAGTAAAAAGGTTTGTCTGGAGAACATACAGCGCCATCCAATGCCTGTAGATGACCATGCAACTTGCTTCTCCTCCATGGAAATCGAGATTTAAGCACACAATCAGCAAACTGAACAATGTTGCTTTGGACCCTGTGAGTGACCAGGTGTGATGGGTCATGTCTGCATGGATGCTTATCAACCAAAATGTATGCAAATGGAAAGCATTTCTCTAGCACCTGAGAAACTCTTTTACTTGTTATCCGACTTCCAACCTATTCATGATTTCATAAAACACACTCTGTCAGAAAACATCAATATAATTTATATTGGTTTGAAATCGATATAATTACTACAAGATCACTAACAGTAGCTTTGTCCCTCCATCTATCATCTTCGATACTTAGTCTTAGATGCATGAAGTAAAATTTAAAGAATGATAAATTTACCTGGATAACTACATCAAACTCTATCAAATTCCTAACAGAATCTGAAAGCAGGGCATGATCAAGATGATCAATAAAAACAGGGCTCCACTTCTCAAGAAAAGGTTTAGAAAGCTTGCGCAGCCGTACACCAGACAAGACATCTGCAACTACAGGCCACATCAGCGCTTTAGCCAACAGAAGCGAAGCCCAAATTTCGTCCTCTGTATGGATTGCACCAATAAGAAGAAGACCCTTCTTAGCCTCTTTGATTACTTGTAAAACCTCAGTAATTTGGCCACTTGTTACACCGCTGCTTTTATTGCTTTGCACTTGAAAATATTTTGTGAATGGTTTAGCATTAGACATCCACTTGTCTAATCCGTTTAAGCAGCTGAGTGACCAATTTGTTGGACTACCGTCAAGTGGTTCTCTAAAAGCACAATTGAGATGTACTGGTCCACAAGCAGAACCTGTTGCCCAATGTAGAGCAGAGTCTACAGTAGTAAGGACCATCCGGACTGGAATAAGATCGGTTGGAGGAGGAAGATTGAAGAAGAATCTGACAAACGAACCGAAGTGGTCTATCTGTAACACAGAACAAAGAAACAAAATAAATGGTCGAATACAGAAACAGAATACAATAAGTGTGGATAGTTTCAAAGAAAGGTCTATTTCTTGACCTTACTTGATTTATTGCTTGATTTGCGCCAACTCCCTGAAGTTCAGGAGGACGATCTGCAGTAAGTAGTAGCAGTGGTAAAAAATCCTCACTGGCTTCAACCACCTGTATTTGTCAAAACTCATAAAACATATGCATTTGGTGAAGTATGTGAAATAACATAAATAATTACAAGTCTGACCGCTGGAAGAAGATTTGAAACGGCAGTTCCTGATGATGTTATAATGACAGCCGGTTTGAGGGATCCTTTAGCGTACCCAATAGCGTGAAACGCGAGAGATCGTTCGTCATAGCATGCAAGACAAGTTGTAAGGGGATGGTTGGCAGCCGCAATTGCAAGATGGGAAGATCTTGATCCAGGAGCTACACAAAAGTACTGTGGCAGTATGTTATGAAAAAAAGACATCCATATTTTGAGATTTTATCGGATGATTCAAAAAGTTCGGCTCACCGTCAAACCAAGACGAGTGCATTCTTCAATTATAGCTGATGCCCATACAGCGTTGATGTTAGCCTCATCTTTTAATAATGTGCTCACTTCAGCCTCCTGACTCAGCTGATAGCCAAAAAAAAAAAGGATAAACAGAGGAAAATAAATTTTGTTTCTCAAAAGTTATGATTACTAGAAAAGCCACAAGGTTCAAAAGTTAACAGCCACTAGACAGTCATTCCAAACCGCAATCCCAACATCTTTGTAACATTCGTTGTGCAGTAATCAGAATGCTTTAAAAAAAAATTGAACTACATGGCCTAAGTACAGTTTCTCTCACAACATGCATGCCACGATTTTTTTGTTTTGGAGCTTAACATACCATGAGTGTATGATGAACAGTCTTTAAAATATAACAAGTGATACAAAACTAGGCCTAACCATCTAAGATAACATACAACAAAAAAGTATGGCCATATTTGTATCTCAACGTACCATGTTGTTTGAGAAAACAACGTCAGGTGAAAGCTTGCAATGGAACTGACATGATGATTGTATATCTTTCTGCAACAAAAGCTGGGAAATCAAACCGTATAGAATCCAAAATGGTCTGAAGAGAAGAAAATTCCAACGGACGAGCTTCAAGGATAATTAAAGTCTGAAATACAGGGATGAAAATTACCAGGGTAGAGAAGATACCAGTTCCTTGGCGTCACCCTGATCTCTCCCAGAAAATGTGAAAAACCCCATATGCTCCTGCAAATATATACATAATAATGATGAGTGGCATGAAAAAGTAAACCACATTTACATGCTTAGTCTAGACAACAAAAGTTGTAAGTAAAACCCATGTGGATCAGCTATATCAGATCCATATAGACCATAGATTGCTAGATTTCTAATATCAGATAATGTTCAAGTGACTCTGAAGATGAGGAATGTAAATTTGTGCAGGAAACAGTTAGCTAAATAAACGAATAATGAGATCTATCCTTGCATCTCCTTGCATCTTGTTCAGCTACTTAAAAGATTAGGGGAACAAGAACCTACAGCCACGAAAATAATCTAAGCAAAGCATGTAGTCATGTACCATCTCAATTGGATGTATCTCTTTTACACTAAACTTTGCAAGAGAACTTTTGAGATGTTTGAACCAATGCTCCTCTAAATTTGGGCAGCAATGACAAGAAACCTGGAAGAAAATGAACCAAAAGTGAGATTAAAGAGAACAAAAGGGCAAATTAGTAATCAACTTAGGCACAGTTTTGCATATATTGCTTAGTGTCTTCAACAGCATACCTGACAAATTGATTTCTCAAAGGAACTAATCGTTTGCTCAAATCTGTAAGAGAGAGAATCATTCCATGCCAGTGTAAATGCTAGTATAGAGACCTCCGCATGCTCATCTAACTCAATCTGTTGAAATTTCAGATAAAATCAAATCATCTACACTGTAAGAACACTTGTTACAAGCATTTGATACCAAAAACAAGTTATAACGACGCAATTCAATTCAACAGCTTGAAGATAAAGTCGATGCCACTTCACCTGAGGAACGAAAAAGTAAGAAGAGCCTTCTTTGAAATTTACAGTAGAGTTTTCGTTGAAATCAATATCTGGAAAACCATAGGCCGTCACCATAGCAGATTCATCTGAAAGGAATCTGCAGAAACTAATTAGCTTAACTGCTTGAAATTACAATGCAGCCACTTTAGAAGATGCATTTAAAATACAACTTGTTGATTTAGTGTTGTATTTTGTTGCACTAAACTGAAACTAAGCAAACTAAGTACCAAATCAAAAGCAAAAAGCTTACGTTTTTATGGTGCTATGTCCCTTGGAGGAGTGAACGAAAGAGAGTGCGTTCCCAATTCCAAAAACCCCATGAGGCTCCTTTACAAAGAGTGATTTATAAGAAGGCTTCACAGTTTCTTCCTTGGAGAGGAAAAACACAGGAAATACACCTGAAGAAGACACAGGCTGAGAGCAAAACCAGAACAAAGCTTTTGCCCTTGGGGGCACAGCCACCTACAGAAACCCAAAAACACAATTTCAAAATGCTGACCAACAACAAGGAAGGAACATGAACATGAACATGAACAGGAAAGATCCGTACTTGAAATCGCAAGACGCCACTAGATGACTTTGGAGGATTAGTCTTCAATTCGTCAACAGCTTCTTTGAGGCTCTCGAGGCCAAGCTCAAGAGTCAAAGCTGGAGGCAATGTACGAGTCACACACACTTGGACCGTTAAATCATCATCTTCATCCACCTCCAAAGCGTCTTTACTCATAACCGGTCCATCGAATTGTACTCCTTGAGCGACCTATACAACAAAAACCCAAATCAATTTTGGATACGAAATTTAACTCGATATTGTTCTCATTGGAAGAAAACAAAAAAAAAAACCAACCTCGAGGTTTCGTCGTGCAATTCCATGAAGAGAAACACGAAGAGACTTGGTGAAGGAAGAGAAGCGTTCTCTTCCTCGTCTGAAGGAGTTTCTGGAACTGTAACGAGGGATCAGAGAAGGTAGAAACGGAGGATTCGAGAGTAGAAACGAATAGCATGGAGGAGATCGCATTTTCCTTCTTCGGTTTCGAAAATTGAGGATGTGAATCGCAATGGATGGTGAGAGGTTTTAGATAATTTTTGGATAAGGCGCAGAGATACATTACATTTTATGGTCTATTTGATTAACGACTATGAATATGAATTTTAAACCGGGAGTAAACCAAAATCCAGAAGAACGAATTTGTAAACCGAAACGAGATTCAATGTTTCAGGATGTGAATCGCATCCTCAATTCAGGATCAAACATTGAACACATTGATGATGATGATGATGATGATGATTACTTTTTTAGTCGGTGAATTTGATACTTCAATGCTCGAATTTGTTTCTGGTTTGTAGAATTTTTTTTATTTAGCAAATCGGTTTAAGGGCTGGACCGTTTTGGTTATTTTTGTAGCAATTAAGTAATATTAAATTGAACATTAATCACCAATCGAACCCCGTTAAAAGTGGTTGTGTTTCCCTATAAGAATCACATGCCCACCAGGGATCGATGGTACCCTGATGCAACACAGGAAAATTTGGTTCTCGTGGACTTCGAAGAGGCATTGTGATGAAATATTGTTGAAGCTATCCAGAGATTCTGGTGAGAAAAACAGATGAAGTACTAAGGATTCGAGGTAATTTAAATTACCTCTTTTTTTTTTTTGTCATCTATTAATACAATCTGAAACTATTTATACTATGGTTTTTCTTTTTTGTAATTTCAAGATTTACTTTAATAAGCAGTTTATTCTTTTAAAACAAAATCAATCATGATTCAAAACATAAATTTTTTTTTTTTTGTATTTTTGTCAACAAAAGTAAAATCATTCAATTCATTTGTTTATCTTTTGATTTTTAATACTAAAGTTTTATAAAACTAAATTGAGGATGTGAATCGCAATTGATGGTGAGAGGTTTTAGAGATTTTTGGATAAGGCGCAGAGAAACATTTTATGGTCTTTTTGATTAACGCGACTATGAATATGAATTTTAAACCGGGAGTAAATCAAAATCGAGAAGAACGAATTGGTTTTGTAACATCCGTGAATCAGAAAGTTGTTTTGGAAGTGGTATCGGACGACATTAGGGGTTCGGAAGTAGATTACATATGCTCTTTGAGGTGTGAATCAAGGATTGGCTGTGCATGTTCTTGTTTGATTGTTGTGCAGTCGGTCTAAGATTCGAACATCGCGAAGAAAATGTGTAAAAAGCTCTTGAATGACTAGTGTCGATCGACACCTAAGGGAAGTGTCGATCGACACCGGTTTGAGAAATCAATTCCGGTTTAAGTCGATTGCGCGTTTGATTTGTGGTTTGAGTTGGTATGGTCGATGGGTGTCGACCGACACCAAGGAAGGGTGTCGATCGACACCGGTTATTGTGAAATCGACCGGTTTGATTTAAGTTGTCGGTTTAGTCCGGTTAAGGGAAGGAAACCCTAAAAACGAGTTTAAAGGAGTGCAGCCGTCTGTTTTTGACACAATTTTCGAGGCTGGAGTTCCAGAGAGAAAAGAAACGATTTTTGGGAGAAGTCGAAAACACTGTTCATCGGTTACTGTTCATCGCTGGAGTTACTGTTCATCGTCGGAGTTACTGTTCATCGCGCACTGTTCATCGTTTTTCCTCTTTTCCCTTTGTTCAATCGGTTGTCGAGGTGAGTGCATGACCGTAGGCTCGCAAATAGTGGAAATTGCGAAAGTGAATTGTTGATTTGATGAGTTTTTGTGTTGTTCGTGGTGGTTTATGTGTTATTAGTGCGTTTGATCGATTGGATTGTGACAATTTCGTGTTTTGGGTGTTTTGTGTTAGAAATCGAGTTGGGCGTCGATCTCCTGGATCGGTGTCGCTCGACACCAATCGGGCCGGGTGTCGAGCGACACAAGCTGTGTCGATCGACACTGGTCCGGTTAAATCCGGTTTTCTGGCGAATTGATTAAATTGAATTAATTAATGGTTTAATCTGGTTTAATCGGTTTAATTAGAATTAAGTGGTTTAATTCCGAAATTAATTAATTAGTGGTTAATTAATTAATTAAAGTAGTTTATAATAATTGTGGAAATTATTTTATGTGTTGAAAATTATTATAATAATTGTGGAAATTATTTAATAATTGTGGAAATCATTTTAAGGGTTAAGAATTATTATTTAATTGAGGAAAATTGTATAAGAATTAAAAGAAGTGAATTTAATAATTTTGGTAATTATTAATATTATTTAAAAGTGTTTTAAATTGCGTAATTGGCCTGTAGGCGGGGTGATTGCCTCACTAAGTATTTATGAAATACTTATGCATCTCTTTTTCTCTAATGTGATGCAGGTAAAAGAAAGTGTGATCGCGGAATCGGGCCAGAGAGAGGATGATAGGATCTTGTTGTTTATCATTTTTGGTTTATGTTGTTATTTGCAAACCTGGTGTTTAGGTTGCTAGATTGTTTTATGGTATTCTGGAATTGAATATGGTTGTTTGAATTATTAATTTTATGGAGTTTATTTTATTGAGAATTTCCGCACTTAATAAAAAAAAAAAAAAAAAAAAAAGCTTGGTTGTTTCATTTTGGTATCAGAGCGTATACGGTTTTAGGACTATTAGTATTGGGTGAACTGGACTATGTGTTTAATTGATTATTGTGTTTAGTCAGTTAATAGTCTAGTATCATCCTCTCGGCCTTCAGTGATTCCGCGGTGAGTAGTGTTTTGTGTTTTGTGTTGTGTGGAGTTTTTGTGGTTGGTTTTCTAGCCGGCTCATTTCCTGTTCTTTGGAAGTGCAGCGAAATGGACGCAGGTGCTAGAGGTCGTGGCGCAGGTGGGCGCGGTAGAGTTAGTGCCCGTGTGGGCAGAGCAGTTGGCCGTGGTGGCCGAGCGGCAGGCCGTGGAGGCCGGAGTCAGGGTCGTGGATTACCGGCGGAGTCGGGAGAGAGTGCAGCGCCTAGTGTGGCGACTGCGTCAGTGACCCAGTCAGTTTCTTTGGCGAGTGAGGCCGGTTTGGGTGTCAGTAGTGGCGCGGGAGTTGGGGCGGTCTTAGGTGGGGGCGCGGCTCTAACTCAGGGTCATGGTGACCAGGTTGTGGGGTTTCTGACGCAGCTGTTGGCACGTTTTCCGCCAGCGGTTCCAGAGCAGGCTTCGGGTGCACCTTCAGTGGCCGGGGCGCAGCAGGATGCTGCAATTTTTGGGCAGCATGGTGCTGCAGTTGTTGGGCAGCATAGTGCTGCAGTTGTTGGGCAGCAGGAGGCTGTAGTTGGTGAGAGTCCGCCTTATTTAGAGATGAGGGGACAGATGCAGAGGTTTGCTTCGCGTTTCTCGTGTGCAGAGCTAGTGAGGCTTGCAGTTTCGATTGAGGAGGATCAGCATGAGCAGGTTGATCCGGTGGTGGTTCCGTGTGTGGTTGCTCCGTTTGTTCAGAGGAGTCATCCGCAGCAGCAGCAGCGACATCAGTCGCAGCGGTGCAGAGGTTCTGGTTCTAGAAAAGGCGGTAAGCCTGCACAAGGCCAGAAGAGGAGATTGGTCGAGGTTTCTGGAGGCAGCCGGAAGGTTCGCGGCAGTTGTTTTGGTTGTGGGAGCACGGAGCATCGTGTGGCGAGCTGTCCCGGGAGGGAGACAGATTCAAGTGTTAGGGTGTGTTTTCGTTGTGGCGAGCAGGGGCATATCAGACAGGAGTGTCCCAAGTTACAGCCATTGGCGGCAGTGGAGTTTCAGCCAATAGTGGCTCAACCAGAGTCTCAGATCGCAGCGTGTAGCCGTTAAGTCATAGTGGGGCGGTGCCGAGTGAGGTTCCTTCGACAGAAGTTGGTCAGACTAGTCTGTCCGAGGCAGATCACAGGTAAAATTCTTGATTCAGACTTCGTAAATTCTTAGTGTAGAATTGTGGTGGTCGTCTGTTTCTTTTATTTTATATGTGATAGAGTGTTAGGGTTCTAAACACTTGTCATGGTTAGTGGGCGGTGTTGAGTCTCAGGGTTGTTTGACTCGGGAGCATTTAAATGCTTCATCATTCATCATTCCATAGCGTGCCAAGTGTAGTGGCGTCCGGAGCAGCGCTGGTGAGCGTTCGTGTTTGGTCAAGGTACCAAGTGGAGGATTTCGGGCTACATACGGCTGTGTTAGAATAGTTGATGTTCGGAGTGCGGGCAGTCGATGCCAGCAGTGTTGGTCATCAGTTCGGTGGGACTACGTGACGTAATTTTGTTGATGAACTGGTTGGAGTTTTACCGAGTTCATCTGAATTGCTTTAGAGGCAGAGTGTTGTCTGAGCGGGATTCAAGGAGGTTTGTGTTTCAGGGGTTGAGACTGACTTCCGGGAGTTTTGTGTCTCGGCTATGCAGAGCGAGCAGATGTTAGAGCAAGTTGCGAGGCTTTTGGCGACGATCGGTTTCGGAGTCCAGTGCTGAGGTGTTTATCGAAGAGTTCCGGGGATATCAAGGATATCCGTGTTGTTCAGGAGCTCGAGGGGTTCTGAGGAACACGTGGCTCATTAGAGTTTGTTTCTGGAGAAACTACAAGAGCAGGAACTGTATGCTAAGTTGAACAAATACGGTTTCTGGCAAGTGACAGTTGTGTTTCAGGGTGTAGCAGAATACTACAGGAGTCCGTTAAGGGTTTTTCAATGTGTCGCATTCGATGACGAGGTTGACGGGTATGGATATGCCGTTTGTATGGTCGTCAAAGTGTGAGAGAGCTTTGGGAAGCTTAAAGAGTTGTTGTTCAGTACACCAGTATTGGCATTACCTGAGCCGGGGAAGCCTTTCATAGTGTACATAGTTGTTGCTGGAGTTGGTTTGAGTTGTGTATCGAGCTTCCGATAATTTATGATCTGGATACTGTCTATCTTCCGACGAGGTTGATTAGGTGGCAGTCGCGTTGAGTTGACAGAGATTTGTTTCAGCTAAAGAGCAGGTGATGATGCCATGGTAGGCGGGTTTTAGTACTTTGTGTTTTTATGCTACTTGGGAGGAGCCTTCGCTTTTAGAGACAGTGGGTCAGGCGGATCTACTCAGTAAAATCATAATCGGTTTAATTGGAATTAAGTGGTTTAATTCCGAAATGAATTAATTAGTGGTTAATTAATTAATTAAAGTAGTTTATAATAATTGTGGAAATTATTTTATGTGTTGAAAATTATTATAATAATTGTGGAAATTATTTAATAATTGTGGAAATCATTTTAAGGGTTAAGAATTATTATTTAATTGAGGAAAATTGTATAAGAAATAAAAGAAGTGAATTTAATAATTTTGGTAATTATTAATATTATTTAAAAGTGTTTTAAATTGCGTAATTGGCCTGTAGGCGGGGTGATTGCCTCACTAAGTATTTATGAAATACTTATGCATCTCTTTTTCCCTAATGTGATGCAGGTAAAAGAAAGTGTGATCGCGGAATTGGGCCAGAGAGAGGATAATAGGATCTTGTTGTTTATCATTTTTGGTTTATGTTGTTATTTGCAAACCTGGTGTTTAGGTTGCTAGATTGTTTTATGGTATTCTGGAATTGAATATGGTTGTTTGAATTATTAATTTTATGGAGTTTATTTTATTAAGAATTTCCACACTTAATAAAAAAAAAAAAAGCTTGGTTGTTTCAGGTTTAACCGAAGGAGATTCAATGTTTCAGGATTAAACGGAAGGAAAATCAACACATTGATGATTGATGTCTGATGATGATGGAATCTAATACTTTTTTGCCGGTGAATTTGATACTTTTAATGCTCGAATTTGTTTCTGGTTTGTACAATTATTTACTTAGCAAATCGGTTTAATGCTGCAGACCGCTTCGGTTATTTTGAAAAAGCTAATAATATTTTACATTTTCTATTATTTTATCTAACTGAAATAATAGAAATTGAAAATTAGATTTTTGCGAAATAGGACTATTAGAAATAATATTTTTTTATCTAATAGAAAATTAGAAAATTGGACGATGATTTTTTTTTTTAATATTTACTCAATTGAAATTTTACTTTTTATTACAATGACACATATCACTATCTAAATTAATATTTACACATGTCACGATCTTACGAATTATAAAAATTTACACATGTCATAACCATATCACGCGCATCCAGATATATATAAAATAAGATATTATATTTATATCATAAAAAATTTTATAATTTTTTAATAATTATTTTAAATTTATTAATTTTTTAAATATTATTGAATAAATAATTCATCAATGATAAAATTTAGTTATAAAATTATAAAAATAAATAAAAATTTAGTATTAATATATACTCAAAATTATTGACCAAAAAATGAAATTATATATTTTAATTGATTAAATATTTTAGAGTTTAATGCTTTGTAAATGCTTCAGTTCAAAGAGAATGAGCATTATAGGGGATGTGTTGAACTTGAAATTTATAGTGATTTAGGGTGATTTCATTTTTAGATGATTTAAGATGATTTTAGAGAAGTTGTTATGATTTTAATGAAATCACTCTAGAATCCCACCAAAAACTATGAGATTTTAGGTGATTTGTTTTTAACAAAGAAATTCCACCAAATAACTATAAAATCACTTGAAATCACTTAAAATCCACTTCTGAAAATATTTCCAATAACACTGGATTTGAAGGTGTATTTTAAAATCACAAGTTCAATAACACTGGATTTTAAAAGAGGTTTTAGAATTTAAGTTTGAATAACATGGGATTTGTCATTTTAACACAAATCACCTAAACTCACTCAAAATACCAAATTGGATACACCCCCCATAGAGTATTTGCAGCTTTCAAATGCTCTTTTACATGTTATTTTAAATAAAAATTGATTATAGAGAGATTTTCAAATGAGAGATTTTGAGATATACATAAGAACTTCATATCATACATCTCATGTTTTCAATAGTTCATTTCTTTTCTACAATTTAAAATTTTATATTAAAATAGGGTTTCTTTTTTTTTAGAACCCCATTATACTAATTCCAGGGCTTTTCAAGCCCGTGTCCAACCCTCCCACTAGTATGATATTGTCCGCTTTGGGCCCATGTATTTTAGCCCTCACGGATTTATCTTTGGGTTCCTTCCCAAAAGACCTCATACTAGTTTGGTTGGACACTAATTATATATTAGACACTTCTTTGTCTAAACTTCCGATGTGTGACTTGGATTGATATCCAACATTCTCCCATTCAAGCCAAGGACCACATAATCTTGTGGCTTCTCCACCTTCACGTGGTTTCTCCACCTTCAGCGAAACTTGGATCTCTTCTTGTGTCTGCCGTACTCACTCTACGGAACACTCCACAAGAATATGGCATCCCTTATCGTATGGTCATCTTGAGGGCTTTGTTCCCACATCTATTTGTCCAGGTCCACATCTTTGAACCTTGGCTCTGATACCAATATACTAATTCTAGGGCTTTTCAAGCCCGTGTCCAACCATCCCACTAGTATGATATTGTCCGCTTTGGGCCCATGTATCTTAGCCCTCACGGATTTATCTTTGGGCTCTTTCCCAAAAGGTCTCATACTAGTTTGGTTGGACACTAATTATATATTAGACACTTCTTTGTCTAAACTTCCAATGTGGGACTTGGATTGATATCCAACACCCATAGATATTTCACCAATAGAAATTCTAATGCTCTTCCAAATGCTTAACCAATTAAGCCCAATACCATGAGTTTTTAACCGATGCAATATGAAAAACAGGAACTCTCTTCATAACTTTTTTTTCATTATTATTTGTCTATACGCATCCATTTGGTGTGCAATCAATAAGAGAGTAACGAGTCTATTGAAAATATTTGTATATGTTGGTCTTCTTAAAAAAAGGAACAAAGGAAAAAACCCAAATTAACACGCTGCGGTACGAGTCGATCAAATGGTACAAGATCTGATCACCCTCTACGTTAAGAAAACCTATTAAGCCTTATCTCACCAATCAGCTTCTTCCAATTGGAATTTTCTTGTCGAAGTTTCGTGTTCTCTTCTACAACCTTCGCATAACCCTCGTTTGCTCGGCTTAGCTCATCGACCAGACATTTGTTCTCGTTGATAAGGTGAACAAGCATGGACCACAGCTCGTCCATGTGTCGCCTTTTCCGCATACGAGATCTCCGAGCTGACTCACGGTTCGAAACCTTCCTTCTCCGCTTCCGTTCATCATCCTGTGGACTCGGGCTAGACTCGTATGACGTGGGAGACAAGTTTACAAGTGGAACTCGATTATCAAAGAACTCTGGATTAGGGTTTATAAACGGAAGGTTATTGACAAAACCAGCCATCTATAGAGCGAAACTGTGATATATTTGTGTCGTGACTTATGATGGTATAAATGAGATGCAGTCTTGATTGGATTTTTATAGATGAATAAATTGAGTATAGTGACCTCACTTATAACTAATTCACGTGGCTTAAGTGGTGTACATGTAGTTTTAATTATAATATTTCTCATTAGTGGTGTGATAAAAGTCTCGTTTCACTCAAGCAATAATGTTATTGTAAATCAAATTGTATTCTTAGTCATTAATTTAGAAATCGATTTGGTTGTTGAGTTTTGACTTTTGAATTGTTTTAAGAGACGATGCACTAGATAGCCAAATATTAGCTTCATATTTGTAAAAGAACGATGGATAGCAAATACGGAAGCTAATATTGCGTGTGTTTTTTTTTTTTATTAACCTAAAAAAAATCAAATTAATTTCACGAGAATTTTTTTTTTTTGATAAATTAAGAAAATGAAAAATTATATCGTCGACAGCAGGGTCAAATGAATTTCACGAGAATTGAAAACAAATATCAATTATATTATTTCATAACAAGCTATGTTACACTATTTGTATATATAACAGACGTACAAACGCACAACTTAGTTTATGTTTTACTTCTTTTTGCCAATTTAGTTATCTAACACACAAACCCTTTAACAAAATATTGGGTTTGACTATTTTTGAAATGAGAAAGAACAAATAGAACGAAGCAAAAGATTAATGGCGAGCTTGATGAGTCATGAAGCACTTGAAAGTAGAGGGAATTAAGGGGACCATTACGAGAGACGATCAAATCAAGATTACTATGAATTATTCTAATGAAGAAAGTGTGAGAGGCAGCAACTCGTCGACGCACCATGTTTCTTCTCGAGGAACCTTCCTACCATATCTACTTTTTATAAACATACTTAATTGATAATCCAATGGTTTTTGAAATTTGTGGGTAATATTGTAGCATAAAGTGACTTTACTCCCTTTTGAACCAATAAAAAATAAAAAAGTGACTTTACTCTCTATACATAATTTATAGTGGTAGATACTGACGTATAACTGAGAAACTTTAGTGCAATGAGAAACATAATTTATATCTTTTTCAAGTTCACATTAATGCACAATGAGAAACGTAATTGGATGATTGTGGCTCTGAGCTTTAAATGTGAAAGCAAAGCTTGATTAGTTTCATGACATTAGTTTTTAACTCTAATGTGAAACTAATCAATAGTTTTGCTTTCACATAGTTTTATTTATTTTTTATAGCACTAATGTGTTTCACATTAATAAGATAAATAATTATCTTTTCCCATAAATTGTTAGAGACAATGTAATTGGCCATCAATATATATTAGCTTTAAGCCTTTAAATCAATCATTCAAATACGTAAGTAGAGTGATATTTGAGGAAACTTTAGTGCAATGAGAAACATAATTTATATCTTTTTCAAGTTGACATTAATGCACAGTGAGAAACGTAATTGGATGATTGTGGCTTGAGCTTTAAATGTGAAAGCAAAGCTTGATTAGTTTCATGACATTAGTTTTTAACTCTAATGTGAAACTAATCAATAGTTTTGCTTTCACATAGTTTTATTTATTTTTTATAGCACTAAGAGCATGATTATCGGACGTTTGTTAACGCGTTTCTTAGTTATTGTGATGATTTAAATAAATCAAAAAGAAAATAAATAGAACAAAACGTTTCTTAATTAAGGAAATTTTGGAAACGTTTCTTGTGTCAAGGAAAAAGAGAAAACGTGATATCCTCTTCTCATTCGACCCCTTTTTCTTCACTCCGTCTTCTTCGATTCTCTGTCGGTGGCCAGCGATTCCTTCAATAGGCGATTGATAACTCGATTCATGCGTCTCCTTCGCCGGTGGAAGGAACACCAGCGTCTAAATCTGTCGCCGAGCTTCTCTCCGGTCTGTCTCTGGTGGCCATCCTCTCCGGTTGCTAAACCTTGTTCCGTTTGCTTCGGGAGAATCCGAGACAACGGAGACTGAGGTGGAATCGAGCGAACCCGAAGTCCAGGTTTTCAGATTTCTACTTACTTCTATTTACATTTTGGAGTGGTCAATTGGGGAATTAGGTTTTAAAAGTTTCGAAATTTGAAAACTCTTGTACTTATTTTGAATCTTATGATAGTATAACTGTTGAATTTGGCAACTTTGGATACCTTAATTTGCTTATTCGTTGCTTAAAGTTTTGAGCTTTGTTGATTATAAACAATCTCTGAAGGAACCTTTACATGAATAAGCAGAACAATGAAATAGGATACTTACAAGAGTTTTGGGTTAACGTCTTATATAAAAACTGAAACTAGCTTGTCATGAATGATTCCCTGTGGTGTTTAATTGCAAGAACTGTGTAATATCTGGTTATATAATCAGTGTATGATTCACTGTTTTGATCAAATACTATCATAAAGCTTTCATTTACGAGTCTCAGACGCCACCACTGTTGGTCAATTTTGTAGTCTGTGAAGAAACATGTATTGTAATCTAATTTTCAGGGCATCTGAGTATCGAGAGGAGTACGATGGTGGGTGCGTGCAGATGAGATTGTCGTACAGCCCGGCGGCTCATCTCTTTCTCTTCCTTCTTCAGTGGACAGATTGTCATTTCGCAGGCGCTTTGGGATTGCTTAGGATCCTTATTTATAAGGTGATTTGTTTGCTGCTGCTGCTTATCATATTGGTTATTGATCCTCTGTTCTTGTCTGCCTGATATATCTCTGTCTGTTTTCTTTTAGGCATACGTTGATGGGAAGACCACGATGTCGCTACATGAACGCAAAGCTAGTATCAAAGAATTCTATGGTAATGAATGTCATTGTTAATAACTCTATAGTGTGTAAACAAAGTAAATTAGACATTGATTCTGTTATGACTAAAAAATTGGACAGATGTGTTGTTTCCTTCGCTATTGCAACTTCACGGAGGGATATCCGATGTAGAAGAAAGGAAACAAAAGGAGGTATTAGTTACTTCTGTTTACATTTTGTGTATTTTAGTTTCATGACTAAATTTTGAGTGTTTATATTTATATAGATTGTTTGGAAGGAATATTTTCATGACCAAAAGGCATCTTCTCTTCCCAAGTACGTATCTCTCTTTATTCAAAATTGTTTGTTTGTTTACTTGATTGTTAGCTGGGAATAAATGCTTGTCTTGTTAGTGTTAGCTGTTAGCTGGAAGTAAATGTTAGCTTGTGAGTTATTTTCTGTTTTGCTTTATGGTAAAGATTGATAATAAATTACTACTTTTGTTAGATTAGGACATGAGTTATTGTATGTTTGGCTTTGTTGTATGGTCGTTGACAAGTAAACAAAAAAAAAAAAACTGGTGTAGCTAAAATATAAGATAAATTTAAATTTATTTGATACAAACTCTCTCTCTCAGAAACTTATTTCATAATTAGACCAACTTAAATAACTAGTTAAACTCTAATTCCATATCATCAGTTACAAGACTACGACCACTCTCAAATTATGAACAAAAACACAAAATAAGTTAGGTGATATTAATATATGACAATTCACACATAGGCACTATAGCACGATATTGTTAGATTAGGGTTTAGGTTTAGGTAATAAATGAAGGTGATGTGGTAGATAATTGCCATGAATGCTTGTTATTATAAGGACACAATTTCTCTTCTCTTTGTTCTCAAAACTTTGAAACGTTTCCTTTCTTCTTCGTCATAACCATGTCAAAACTTTGAAACGTTTCCTTTCTCTTCTCGTTTCCTTTCTTCTTCGTCATTTGACGTTATGGGTTCCAATTATGTTGGCCTTTTGAATAGTCAACAAGATCCTCTTCTTTCTCATCCATTTAGTTACGATAGTTTTCCTTCTTCCGTTGAACTTGGTTCATCCCAAGTCCCTCCTGATTTTTCTCAATGCACTCAACAGTCATCCAGTGAAGTCAACGCACTCAAGAGGCAGAAATGGACTCCATCCGATGATATCCTGCTCATTAGCGCTTGATTGAATACTAGCAAAGACCCTGTCGTGGGCAATGAGCAGAGATTAGGGACCTTCTGGCAACGCATTGTCGACTACATTGCTCCAAGTCAACGAACGCCAACTCAGTGCAAGCAACGGTGGCATAAGGTGAATGAGCTGGTCGGCAAGTTCTGCGGTTCATATGAGGCTGCAACAAGATCGAAATCAAGTGGTCAGAATGAAGATGATGTTCTTCGAGTGGCTCACGAGCTCTTCTTCAATGACTACAATACGAGATTCAACGTTGAACACGCTTGGAGGGAATTGCGCTATGACCAGAAATGGTGTCAGCTTTCAAAAACTGATGGAACGAGTAAAAGAAGAAAGTGTGATGATGGTTCCCAACCAGGATACTCTCACGGCTTCACCAATGTGGCTGAGACTTCCACAGAACGTCCTCCTGGAGTCAAGGCAGCAAAAAGCAGAGGCAAGAGGAATGTACAAGAAGCCAAGTCTGAGATCGACCTTGAAAAGCTTGAAAGTGTGTGGTCTATTAAAAAGGCTGACATGGCTTTGAGAGAGAGAGCGTCGAAGATGGCTATGCTAGAGAGTATCCTTGCAAAGAAAGAAACTTCTTTCTGAGATTGACGAAACCATAAAGAAGAAGCTTGTTTCAGAATTGTTTATGTGAATCACGTGATGATAATGACCTGAAGATAATGCATGATAATGTCGTGTGTCTTTTGCGTTGAATGATGTTATTGTTTAATGTGTGTTGTCTTTTTTATTTGTTTTATCACTAATGCGTGTTGTTTTAAGTCTTTTAGTTTTAAGTCTTTATGTTTCCATGTTTTATAAGATGAACTTGTTTTAAGAATATGCTTCTCAATTAAAAACATGTTTTAAGTTTATCTATTATTTTTGTCTCTTTGCAGGTGTTTATCTATTATTTTTGTCTCTTTGCCCCAAGAGAGTCACGCAATTTTTTGGGACAACTAATACAAGATGCCCCAAGAGAGTCACAAGATGCACTCACGGATGTTCCTCTTTGTCATGTTTTGTCACGGATGTTCCTCTTTGTCATGTTTCACCATGTCACAATTTTTTGGGACAACTAATACAAAATGCCCCAAGAGAGTCACGCAATTTTTTGGGACAACTAATACAAGATGCCCCAAGAGAGTCACAAGATGCACTCACGGATGTTCCTCTTTGTCATGTTTTGTCACGGATGTTCCTCTTTGTCATGTTTCACCATGTCACAATTTTTTGGGACAACTAATACAAGATGCCCCAAGAGAGTCACAAGATGCACTCACGGATGTTCCTCTTTGTCATGTTTTGTCACGGATGTTCCTCTTTGTCATGTTTCACCATGTCACAATTTTTTGGGACAACTAATACAAGATGCCCCAAGAGAGTCACAAGATGCACTCACGGATGTTCCTCTTTGTCATGTTTTGTCACGGATGTTCCTCTTTGTCATGTTTCACCATTTACTATTTATACGTTGAAGTGCATATTGTTTATTTGCATGTTCAAATATTATAAGAAACCAAACTTTTGTTATGTGTTCTCCTTTTTTCTCTCTAATTTTATAAATTCTTTTTGAGAGCACAATTTTCCTTTCTCATTTCTTACTTCTTGGTCAAAACATTCTTGATCTAAAATTTTAAACACAAATATGGGGTCTTCATCACGTGATCCTTTTGGTGATTCCATTGATATAAATTTCAGCCAAATGATCGATCAATATCTCGATCAATCTTTTGATAATTTGTTAAATGGTTATGATGATCAGCAAGAGCCAAGGAAGACACGAGACTATATTAAAAGAAATCGCGAAGAAGGCCACACGCTTTTATGGAATGATTATTTCAGTGAAACTCCCACATTCCCTCCTGCTTTATTTCGACGACGTTTTCGAATGAACAAGCCGTTGTTCTTGAAGATTGTTGACCAACTCGCCAATGAATTCCAATATTTTCGACAAACGGACGATGCAACAGGCAGGCCCGGTTTCACCGGGATACAAAAGTGTGCAGCAGCAATTCGTCTGTTGGCATATGGTTATGCGGCTGATGCGGTTGACGAATACCTTCGGATGGCTGAAACTACTGCTCGTCAATGTTTGATGGAGTTTGTTGAAGGAATAATATCTCTTTACAGCGATGAGTACCTAAGAAAACCCACAACAGATGATCTTCAACGACTACTTGATATGGGCAAACAACGTGGATTTCCCGGGATGATAGGAAGCATCGACTGTATGCATTGGGAGTGGAAGAATTGTCCTACCGCTTGGAAAGGGCAATATTCACGAGGTTCAACAAAACCGACAATTGTTTTGGAAGCGGTAGCTTCGTATGATCTTTGGATATGGCATGCGTTTTTTGGACCTCCAGGTACCTTAAACGATCTTAACGTTCTTGATCGGTCACCTGTTTTTGATGATATAATTAACGGGGTAGCTCCGCAAGTGCATTTCTCTGTCAACGGACACGAGTATGGTTTGGCTTACTATCTTACAGATGGTATTTATCCGAACTGGTCAACTTTTATCCAATCTATTAAACTTCCAAGGGGTCCGAAAGCAAAGCGATTTGCTAAACGTCAAGAAGGTGTCCGAAAAGATGTCGAGCGTGCTTTTGGAGTCTTGCAAGCTCGATTTGCTATTGTTAAAAATCCGGCTCTTTTTTGGGACAAAGCCAAAATTGGAAAGATTATGAGAGCTTGTGTCATACTCCACAATATGATAGTAGAAGACGAACGAGATACTTATCGTTATAATGATTATGTAGCAGAATTCCGACAAGGAGAGGGAAGTGCACATCTAGATGCACCGGTTCACAGAAGGCGTACAAATCTTCAGGAAATTTTGAATGCTCGAACAAGAGTTCGTGATAGAAAAATGCAGCAACAACTGAAAAATGATTTGGTTGAGCATATATGGCAGAGACATGTCAATGGTCAAGATGTCGACGATAACGACGATGATGATGATAACAATGACGATGAAGTTGATGATGAGGATGACATCTAAATTTTTTTTTTTCTGTTTATGGTTTTAAAAGCTATGTTTAAAATGTTTTCATGTGAAATTATGATTTAATTTTCAGTCAATGTAAAATATTTAATGTTTTAAATATAAATAAACTTATTTAAAAAAAAAAAAAAAAAAAAAACTTAAAAACTTCTAACAAACTTTACCAATAATTGATGCAAAAACGAACGTCTCTTAGCAATGTCTCTTAACTTATATTTATTGTTATTATAATGTTAAGAAACAATTTGAGTTTTCACCATTAATGATGCTCTAATGTGTTTCACATTAATAAGATAAATAATTATCTTTTCCCATAAATTGTTAGAGACAATGTAATTGGCCATCAATATATATTAGCTTTAAGCCTTTAAATCAATCATTCAAATACGTAAGACTTTGGGCCTGATTGGTTATGGCTGTAGAAATTTTCTGCTGTAGGATTTAAGCTGTACATTTTAGGCTGTAGATTTTATTGCTGTAGGATTTTTGATAGTAGATATTATGTCATTAAAGATATATATGTAGCATTAAAACAAAAAAAATAAGATATAGAAAAAAAGAAGTAAAAAAAGAAGGTGAAGAAAATAATAAGGAAATAAGAGAGAGAGAATTCTCAGAGTCCTTAATTTGGTGCTCTGAAAAAATTGCTTTCTAGAGCCAAAATGTTTCCTTTTCTAAAATTGTTGCTCTGAGTTTATAAAATGAAAGCAAAGCATGATTGGTGACACATTAGTGCTCTAGAAATAATTAGTGCTCTGTGGAGCACTCACAACACTTACCAATCATCCCCTTTATCCTCACCAACACAATATTTGCCAATATACTCGTTACCTTGGATTTTGCAGGCTGAACTGATCGATCCAGCAGTCAAGGGTACTTTAAACGTCCTAAAGTCTTGTAAAAAGTCTTTGGTCAATAGGGTCGTCTTAACATCGTCCATTGCTGCAATTATTGCTCATGAGCCGTTCCTCAATGGAATAAACGACGTCGTAGATGAAACCACCTTCTCTGATCCAAAGTTTTGTGAAGAGAAAAAGGTGTTGAAAATAATGTTATAACACATCAATGAGTGACTTCATGAGAATTCTCATTATAATTTTTTTTTTTCAGCAATGGTATGCACTTTCAAAGACTTTGGCCGAAAATGCTGCATGGAAACATACAAGGGACAATGGGATCGACTTGGTCGTCATGAATCCAGGACTTGTGATTGGACCAGTTTGCAGAAATCTCTTAATTTCTCAGTAAACGTGGTTGTGGGTCTTGTAATGGTAACGATCCTTTTAATAGTAAACAATATAGGTTTGTGGACGTGAGAGATGTTGCTCTAGCTCATATCAAGGCGATATAGAACTCATTCGCCAGTAGTAGATATATCATTGACGGTCCTGTTGTGACAACTCTAAACGGCATTGATAAAGTTTTGAACGAATTATATCCTGATTTGTGCTTTGTTGATGATAAGTGAGTTTTTCTTTGATTTTATATCATTTATTTATAATTTATTATGTTCTGATTCTACAAATTAACAATATCTTTCTTTCGATATAATTTTAGGAATAATGAAGGCGTCTTTGCGCTTGATTTAGTGACTTACAAATTGTGTGTGGAGAAAGTGAAATGTTTGGGAATTGAGTTTACTCCTACGGAAACAAGCCATAAATTGTTAGAGACAATGTAATTGGCCATTAAAAAATGTCTTCTGTGATTCTCCTTTTTTTTTTTTTTTTTTTAATAAAATGTCTTCTGTGACTCTCTTTATTGTGTTGTTGTGCTTTTTATTGATTGCAATATTGATTCATGCATTAGAACTTGACCCATGCTTTGCTTTGCAAATTGCAATCAGTATATGGTTGATAAAGATTTGTATCTTTTTCAGACTATATATTTATGTATTTGTTATGAATAAATTATGTGGATGCTTTGGTTTAAAAAAAAAATGTGGATGTTGATTATAATGTTCACCTTCTCAAAAAATCTAATGTGAAAAGAGAAATGAAAAGAGAAATGAAATTATTTTGTGACAAATAATGTTAATTTATTTGTGATTCTCTATCAAGATTTTAAATTCATCAAAGTCCCTTATCATTTTGTATTTAATTTTTGTTTAGGTTAAAACATCTAATAAATGATGGAGTATATTTTATTTGGGATTTGTTCAAAGGTGTCGTAAATTCGAGTTTATCACGTAACGTGGCAATGCGAGTTTCACCGTTCCCAAAGCAAGTGCAATGCATTCTGTTTCACCCTCTCTTCTTCTTCTTCTTCTTCTTCTTCTTCTTCTTTCTCCAAAACTCAAGCCATTTCTTGAAATCTGAAGATGATGGGGATAATGAGCATTCAGACGGCGATGGATCTGATAGTCGCCGGTTTCTCTCTGATGATCGGATTTGGATTCTTTGCTCTCATCGCCTCCGTCCTCTGCTCCGTCGCTTTCCTCCACCATGTCAGAGCAGCTCCTTCCGAGCTCGCCGTTTTAGCTTCTCGCCGGAGATAAAGATAGTTGGTAAGTGATCTTCCTTTTCATTTACCCCTTTTTCCATGGATCTTGTCACTTTAAAAACCCGACCTGGTCAATAAGTTCGTTGCTTTTTTTCAATAATAAAATAACTCAATAATAATACAATCGAACACAATATTTATTTCATATAAACGTAACGTTTTATTATCTTTACAATTTTCAGCAAACCAGAAGTCTCAAACATGGTAGGGGGAGACGCAAGAAACTCGCACAAATGCTCTACATCTACTTGTTACGAGAAATGCAGTAATTGAAAACGAAAGTTAAAAAATAAAGGTTAAACTCGAAAATCCGTTAACCGACTTTCAGCTTGTCCAGATTCTCTTTATGAGAATTGCTATTGGACAAACATATATTACTAGTTTAATGTCCATCTCCAGTTTAAGTATAATATTGTGAAATTGTGATAATACATCTCAGTCTAATGAGATTTTATTAGAATATGTTTATTGATATAAAGTCTACAATAAAGACTAAAACTTCATTAAGCTAGTTGTTAGACTGTGGTGACATTGCAGCTTCTTCTTTCACTTTCTTGAAACCATAGTTTTCGTTGACATTGTATTTAAAGGTCTCTGGGATGTAATCAACAGTCGATGTGTGTTGTTTCTCTGCGTTCTTGCTTGCGAGAGACTCGTAAAGACCCTTGTCTAAATGCAAATGGAGTGCATGACATGAGCCGGCAAAGCATCTCAGTGGTTTGCAATACATGGTCTCTCTGTAACCAATTCTGTCCATGCCACCACCACCACCACCGTAATAGACTCGGCTACCACCAGATCCTCCGATGCAGAGACCGGGAAGACAGAAACCGCCTTCGTAACCAAAGTGATTTCCACCAGACCATTTCTTGTTTATCTTAAGGGATTCAACTGATAAGCTTAGTAAAAGTGTTAGTGAGAAAAAAACACATATCCATTTGAGTTCTGTCATTTTTTTATTTTGGTGTTTAATAGTTTGTAGCCTGAGAAGGATCATTTTGCTTTTTTATATACTTGTCAATATAGTGTCATGCTTTTGTCATTAGCCAGTGAAAAGAGCTGAAAATCTGGACAATGGAATGTGAATTTGTTTTGGAAAGTACGAGTTACGTGGTAACATCTTTAGGGAGGAAATTAAGGATACTGTTAGTTTGGAATACTAAGTTTTCTTGAGCTAGCTTGACCTATGAATCACAAACTGGAACCAAATTTTCAACTCCAGAGTCTCAGGCAATGAGATATGGTACTAAATCTCCTCTTAATAATTTGTGGTTGCTTTTTGTTTCAAGAAAGCTTTGTTTTTCTCTTCTTGATCTTTCTTGGGGATGTCATTTTCGATTACCAATGGAACCGTGTGCAAGCCAATTATATTACAGAAAACGATGGGTTCTTTGCCTTTGCTCGTTTGGTTCTACGATCTTCTTGAAGTTGAAGTTGTGATAGACCAAGTCCAATGTGTTGTGTGCATTTACTGAGTCACATTTTGTGGGTCATAAGAATTTGATTAGACGACCCTTGTTTCATTATCATCTACCTGTTTATTGCTTCTGCACGTGCATGGTGGATTTGAGATTACAATGTCGAAAGTGACTTGAGAATCACATCTACGTGAAGGCGGTCCTCTCGTAGCAAGCTGCCAGCTAAAACTCTTTTGTTCTTTTCTGTTCTTTAATTCAATGTGACTCAATAAGCTTAAAACCTTTTCAGTCATTTTCAAAACACTTAAAAACTGTATATTGATTCTACAAAATTTACCAGCTTTGACTCTCTTATCTCAAGTACTGATATTGAAGTTTTGGCTCGTTTTTTTTTTTTTTTTTGAGATTTCTCTGATAGATACATTTCTAATTTACTGTTGTGAACAGGTAAAGAAGCTACATGCATGGTTTCTTAATATCACAAACAGGTTCTTGTTTATTTGATCTTCTCTAACTCTTTTTCCTGATGTGAACTAGTATATTATAAGAAATTTGTTGTTATGAAAAAATTGTGTTGAAAGTTGATAATGACATATCTTGAATGATTGAAATTTGTTCTTTTTAAATAAAAAGAATCATGTGAGGGAATTGAAAGCAGTAGGACTCTTTGTTAACAGAGAAAGCTATGGTGTGTTAGCTTTACTTTGGGGCCACACCTATAGAACAATTTGGTAAAACCTTAGAAAAATACTGTTTTGTCATCAACCATCTTAGTTTTATCCCAAAATTCAATCTTTTGGATCTGAATTCGTTCGAAATGATGAGTTTTTTTGCTTTTCAATGGTGTTAGAACAGAGTATATGTGGAAGAGATAGATATTATTAGCATAGCAGATAAGTTACATGAACGGAGTTTGCATTAAGCAAAAACAAAACATTCCTTTAAAAATAAAGAAATGCAATTACAAATACATTTGAATGAAGGTAAAACAAACTACATGTTCTGGAGAAATTCTTCAGCCAAAGAGAATATTGGATAGACAAAGAAATTAAAAAAAAAAAAAAAAAAGTATGAGTCTTATTTGGTTTTGCTCACCTTGCCTCTACTTTGAACACGACTAGCTCCAGTGGTTCTTGTTCTTGCCTTGAGCTCAGATTCCTCTTCTTCGTCGCTGAATGTTTCACAAGCTCTATTCTTTGTCTGACGATTGACTTGTTTGACATTCTTTGTAGCTGCATGATTCTTGGTGTTCTTAGGAAGCTGAGTGCTAGGCCATGAGGATGCATCAGAAGTCATTGAGTCATCGCTCTTATCATCACTACTATCATCATCATCATCACCACCATCATCAACCTGATCTTTTACATGAAAATCACCATCATCACCATCATCATAGTCTTCATAGACAACATCAGAGAGATGATTGTTTCCATGGAAAGTGTCTTCTATGTACATAGTCCATCCTGATTCACAACTACTCTTCTCCTCAGCAACTCCATGGATTCTTGGAGACTCCATTGCTAACACACAAAAAAGTTAACTTAGCTTCTTTCTTTTTCTTCTTTATTAAACGTTACGTACCTCTCTCTCTCTCTCTCTCTGCTTGTTCCAATCTCTTTACTCTCTGAAATAGCCTCTGTGTCTCTCGCTGTCTTTGGCTTTGCTCTTCATCATCAATAAATACTTGTCTTATTTATTTTCTTTTGTTGTTCCGATTTTTCTATTTTTCCTTATTTGTGTTTCAGAATCAGAAAAAACCGGAGCCTATGGAATCACTCATATAATTGAATACCAGGATTGAGTCTCACCACATGGCAATTCTAACACCATTGTTTTCACTCAATTGAAGCACTACAAGACAAGCCATTTTCAGATATATATGAAGGAGAAAAGGTTAGTAGCAACTTCTTCAAATAAACATAGTACACTTATATTAATATATATATATATATATATATTTTTTTTATCTTTACCCATTTCTTTTATAGATATATTTATAGGGAATTCAGTATTATAGTTCCCAAAACACGGTTCGAACCACACAAGAGAGAGAAAACATCAATACCCACCAAACAAGAGTTATCTGTTTTGAGCTCTCATTTAAGTGATGTGTAAGCAATGCTCATTGGTTAAACACTTACCCTTTTGTTTCTTCTTTTTTTTTTTTTAATAGATAAGGATAGACATAACATTTACTAGTTTTTACTTCTTTCTGGTTTCATTCACTGAGCCTATAATGAATGAATCTCACAACTATAAAAAATAGAGAGAGTAGCTTTTGAGGTGGAAATAGGATGAGACCCACTCAACAAACAAGAAGGGAATATGAAATCCATTTTCTTAATTAGGTTAGGAGCTGTTCCTCTTCTTCATTCCTTTAATACTCTTCTTCCTTTCTCAGTCCTGTCTTGGTCATAAAAAGTGTTGCAGCCTTTTGTGTTCCTCTCTCCTCTCTCTCCCAAATTATATACTTGTTTTCTTTTGCATTGAAGGTAATGCAACTTGTTTTATTTGGTCATTTACTTCTCTATTCTTGAGGAAAAGGACAAAACAGAGAGCAGTAACTCTTTAATTCTTTAAAATTCTTGTTTCTGTGATGGCTTTTTTCACCTTTTGCATTTGTTTTTACAGTGTTTTGGAGTCCCATATTGGTTACAGGATTACAGCTAAGCAAATCAAGAAATCAAGTGTGTGGGAGAGAAGAGAATCCGTATAACATTTAAAAACGGGTATGGTGTAGTAAAGACTTTGACCCTTCCATTTGGAATTTGGACTTTTATGAAAATTTGATCCTCATAGTACAAATAATAATACGCATTGTGGGTCTCATGAGTTGAGATATATTAGGATTTATTAGAATTGTACGCATCGTTAATGCCTCCAAGCTTGTATTCTTTTTGGGGGACTCCTTGGATTTTCTCATGTGGGTCTTTGTTTGTCCTATCATTCATCCTACACGTGTGAGTACTGTTTCTGTATAATATATCTTTATTTCACTAGTAATGGGGTTAACATTCCGCCAATATTGATAAATCAGAAATGTATATAACTTGTTGAATTGGATTTTTTTTTTTTTTTTACACTTATGGTGGGTGAGTAGTTGAGACAAAAAAGAGGGAAGTTATATTATTGGCTTCTCTTTCACTCTCATGTAGATTGATTTATTGATGGGTTCTATATTAATTACTTATGTTGCTAGAACATGTAACTAATATGCTTAATAGTAGTTTTAAACATAAATTAGGTAATGTGTTGTTAGTTGGTTGGTGTTCAAAAAAAAGCTGGGTATGTCTCTAAGCACCAAAATTTTGCTTTACTTTGAATGCCTGCTTTTGTCAGGTATACTTTTCTCCATGGATTCATTTGTCTCTTACTCATAAGTCTCCCGTGTGAAATTGTATATATATATATATATATATATATATATATATATATTATTATGTGTATATACTTTGGAAACTTCTCTCATTTAAATTAGACACACCACTATACTTGTTAAAGCATTTTTCATGATTTGGTTGCCATCTTAGATAAGATGACAAAAGATCTCTGCTGTAACATCATACCTTTCCATTAGATTTCTCGGCCCAATTTTTTTTGTATCATGATATCCTAAAAGTGCAATAATTGAATAGACTTATTGGTTCAGAATTCTCTGCTGTTTTGGTCTTTTTTTTTTTTTTTTTTTTTGGTTCCAAATATTTTTTTAAGAGTGTTCCTAGTCCTTACAAAGCAATCATATCTCAAATAGATGAGAACATCTACAAGTTAAGACCGTAGATATATTGTATAGGAAATCGAGATTGTGGAAAGACAGTTCGCTTTGAATTTAATTCATAAACGCCAAGTCAATTACGGGAGAGTCTTTGTAGAGTACACAGAAATTATTTTCTTAAGTCATATTTCGCGGGTCTCACAAGACCACCATTTTTAGTTGCTAAAGTTTAGGTTTTGGCACTTGAGTTTACTAAACTAGTGGTTATCGTGAATTATAACGCACATTGACATCATACGAAACCAGTGGCGGATCCAGAATATATAATTGTATATGAGGCACACGAAAAAAAAATTAACAAAAATTTAGTGCTTAAAATATTTTTATTTTATTTTATCATTTCAGAAAACAACAAATATAAGAATTAAAAAAAAAAAAAAAGACAGATGAAGCCAGTAGAAAATTAGATATGAAAAATTTGTTTAAAAAACCAAAAACAACAAACAAACATAAAAGGACAAAAGATGTACAATGAAAAAAAAATGGAATTGAAAATACTTGAGAAAGTAGTGTAAATATAGAAAGTATTTTGTCAAAAAAAAAAAAATATATATATATATATATATATAGAAAGTAGAATTAAAGAAGCTTATAGAAAATAGATAATGTTAATTTGGGAATTGTGCTGTATCTTCGGGTTTATTACACTCCTTAAACAACCTTGTCACAAATAAAACAAATTTACATTTCATGGTTTAGCGTTGTTTACACATATCATATATTAAATGGAGTCATCTCAAAACAAAGCATTAACCGAAACGGGTTTATTTCTTTTGCTGAAAACAAATCTAATTGGCCTTTCGCCAAATCAAGATTCTCTTTTAAAAGAAAAAACAAAAAGAAAACGATATACATTCGAAAAACTTCCACATATAACAAGAAATTAACCAATCAAATTCATTACAAAAGAAACAACCCAATTGTAGCCGATAATTGGTAATAAAAATCAATTTCTTTTCGTTTAGATTCCTTTTAACAGTTCATCGGAAAATAGTTCTATATAAGCATATAAAATTGCCAACACTTCTCATTGTGTCTTAGAAAAAAAATATTACAAATAACACACTTTGCTCTTTGCCACATACCGTAAGCAAATTAAAAATATGGCCACTGCTTCTCCGTTTAAGGCTTTGTGTCTGTCTCTCTTGTTCATCGCCGTTGCAAGTCGTCCGACCGTCAGGCAAAAGGTTTTCAACGTCAGACGCTATGGTGCTAAATCTGACGGAAAAACTGATAACGCCAATGTATGTACATGACAATCTTCCTATTTATATATATATATATATATTTTTTTTAATATAGTTTTGTTGATTATATATTTGTTTCCACATACTTAAAGTTAAGTTCAACCCAATTTTTTTTAATAACTAACCTATTTCGAGTCTCGCTCTTGTCTCTTGATGCATATACGATGTTTTAGGCGTTCACAAATGTATGGAAAAGCGCATGCGCAAGAGGTGGAAGTAGTAAAATCTACGTACCAAAAGGAACATTCTATCTCGGTGGTGTAGAGTTCGTAGGGCCATGCAAAAATCAGATTGAATTCGTCATTGATGAAACTTTATTGGCTCCTTCAAACGCTAGAGATATTAAGAAGGACACTTGGATCAACTTCAGGTACATCAACATATAGAATTTAGAGGTGATAAATAACACAAGATTATAAAGAATAACTCTCTTTATTAGCTTAAGAAAATAACTCAAAACTTAAGCTCTCAATCTCTCAATCTCTCAACTCTAAACCCATGAGTTATACCACACCTTGGTATCTCCTTATATAATAAATAATAGCTCCTAATCCTATAAGAAATATATTTAGTTAACTCCTAAACATAATCAAATCCTAAACACTTTAGGAATCCATAACTTGGTAGGATTACGGTAGTTTCCAGCTCAAGCATCTTTCAAGCTTAATCCAACATTCTCCCCCTTAAGCTTGAAATCATTCTCCCCCTTACATCTCGCACTCCAATGAGATTTCTCATCTCTTTGAACTTGATCCTTCCAAGTGGCTTTGTCAAAAATATCTGCCTTTTGCTTATCTCCAAGAACATGCTCAAACTCAACTTGTCCATTCTCAATACATTCTTTTAAAAACTCAATGACTTTACCAAGTAGGTCTTGAAGCCAAATTGCTTATCTTGCTGCCTCCGTTCCAGTTGTGCTTCTTAAACATTGTTTCATAGCAGCACCATGGGACTCAAACAGATTTTGCATGCACCAACTTAGCACTCCTATGCTGTATGACAAATCTGGTCTTGTATGAAGAAGGTAGCAAAAACAACCCACATTCTTTCTGAAGCTTGTAACATCAATGTCTTCTTCATCTTTAGATTTATACAACTTTAGTCCAGACTCCATTAGTGTGTGAACAGGATTACAATTTTCCATCCCAGCTTCTTCCAAGATCTTAAGAGCATAATGATTCTGACTCGGCGTTATCCCGCCTATGTGTTGACATAGTTCGATCCTAAGGTAGTAAGTCAACCTTCCGAGATCACTCATCTCAAATTCAGACGCCATCTCCTTCTTGAACTCGTCTACGATGGCTTTATTTAGTTTGTAAACTTTTTCCTCACATCCTTTCTCTTCAAAACCTTCCGGCTGCGTGACATAGACGGTCTCTTTTAACTCCCCATGTAGAAACGCCGTCTTGACATCGAGGTGATGTATCTCCCATCCATTCGATGCAGCAAGGAGTCGTATTGTTTCTATCCGAGCTACTGAAGCAAAGACTTCTTCAAAAACGACTTCATGTCGTTGCACATATCCTTTTGCGACCAAACGAGCCTTGTGCTTATATATACTACCATCGGAATTCAGTTTAAGCTTGAATACCCATTTTAAACCAATTGGTTTAGCTCCATCTGGTAAGTCGACAAGATCCCAAGTATGATTTCTCTTGAAGGAGTGTATCTCATCTTCACACGTGGATATCCAATCTCTTGAATCTTTTGCTTCGTGGAAATTCCTTGGCTCGTCGTTTAGGCATAGTAGTAACATCTCTCCTTCTTTTTTTGCGAGTAGAATGTAGTCTTTGAGGTAAGTCGGCTATGTTCTCTGTCTTTGTGTTCTTCTCAGAACTTGTGTAGACTGATCTCTTTCTCCAAGCCCTTCTACACGTTCATCTTCGTTTTCTTGTGAGTCACCATGAGCGTTTGTTTTATCGATGTTTATGGAGTGCTCTGTCTCGTCTTCCTCTGTGTCGAGAATCTCTTCTCCTTCTAGCTCTTTCCTTTCTTGGATACCACGGTTTCCAAATTCTCCTAGAGTAACTCCAAAACTCACATCTTTTTCTTGCTCCGACTCTTTATTGTTCCAATTCTAACCTCTTGTTTCACTAGCTGTTCTAAAACCAATACGTGGTACTCCTTGAACGAGCTCTCCTTGGACTATAGACTTTATTGTCTTGAGGTTTATGTGTCCCAATCTAGCGTGCCACCTACTTGACTTGCTTATCTCTGTTAGATGCAGGCAAGCGGTGTCTCTTAGCTTCATATGTACCTTGTACAATCGGTTTCCTGACCTTTCGGCTTTAAGGAGTAGCTTCCCGTCATAGTCATGCATCGTGAGATGTCTTCCTCTCATCCTTATGTCACAACCAGATTCTGTAGCTTGCCCCAAATTGATGATGTTACTCTTTAAGTCTGGGATGAAGTAGACATCATTCATCGTTCTCGATTCTCCATTCATATCAAAAGTGATTGAGCCCTTTCCTTTTATGTCGATGCGTGAGTCATCACAGAATCTCACTTTTCCAATGACAGATTCATCCATCTTCTTAAAGTATCTCCGATCTCCTGTCATGTGATTACTGGCTCCGTTGTCGAGATACCACATATTCTCCTCACCGGTTTCATACTTGCTTGGTATGCAATTTTCTTTGTTTAGGTCTACAACTTCGTGCATCATGAGCTCATCCGCCTCTTGTGTATTGTTCTTGTAATCTTCGTTAGCTTCTGCTAACTTGAGTAGTCGGTCAGGACACTCCGAAGCATAATGACCTAGCTTGTCACATCGATAACATGTCACATTCGATGTGTCTCTTTCACCATTAAAGCGTCTGCGACCTCTTCCTCTACCGAATCGTCCTCCTCGACCTCTACCTCTGTAACCTCCATTGAAGCTATCTTGTGGTTGTCTCTCTTGATTCTCCATGTTCACATACATGAGTTTATTTTGATCTTCTTGAGTATCTTCTTCTTCAAGTATGCGCTCTTCATATGCTTTTAGACGACCAACAATATCTTCAAAACTTGTAGTTTTGAGATCTAACACTTGTTCAAGTGAGGCTACTATATGTATAAACTTTGATCGAGGAAGACACTTGAGAAACTTTTTAACAAGTTTGGATTCTTCAATGCTTTCTCCTAGGGCAGCAGATTGTGACGTTAGCTCCGATAGCTTTCCCGCGAAGTCATCAATCTTTTATGAATCCTTCATCTTGATTCGATCGAACTCGGCCATTAGGGTTTGTAGTCTCGCTTTTCTAACTCTTTCTGCTCCCACATGTCGTGTTATCCCAAACCTTCTTGGCCGTAGTTAGGTCACCGACTTGTAGAACAAGGGTTTCCGATATAGATTGGCACAGAAGAGCTATAGCCAAGTTGTCTTTATCTCCAGCTACCGTATCTGTGTTAGACTCGATTGCTTCCCAAACTTTATGAACTTTCAGCGCCATCTTCATCCTCATTGCCCACACGGTGTAGTTAGTTGAAGTCAACATGGGACAGGTGATGGAGGAAGATCCTCCTCCTTCTTTCGGTTTAGTTGGAACAATTGTACCATCTGACATCGCTCCCTAGGAATTCGTTTTGCTCTGATACCAAATATAGAATTTAGAGGTAATGAATAACACAAGATTATAAAGAATAACTCTCTTTATTAGCTTAAGAAAATAACTCAAAACTTAAGCTCTCAATCTCTCAATCTCTCAACTCTAAACCCATGAGTTATACCACACCTTGGTATCTCCTTATATAATAAATAATAGCTCCTAATCCTATAAGAAATATATTTAGATAACTCCTAAACATAATCAAATCCTAAACACTTTAGGAATCCATAACTTGGTTGGTAGGATTAGGGTAGTTTCCAGCTCAAACATCTTTCAAGCTTAATCCAACACAACAATCTATATATCTCCGGTACCGGTACACTCGATGGTCAGGGGAAGCAGTCTTGGCCACTCAATGACTGCCACAAAAACACCAATTGTCCTAAGCTAGCTATGGTACCGTCATTTCTTAATCCTTTTGCAGTTAAATCGTATTACAAAATTGACCATGGGATTTGTTATATTCAAGTCTAGCTATTCATGTAATAAAGTTGAATTTTTTAATAGAACATAGGATTTGCATTCGTGAACAATTCAAGAAATCGATGGGATAACATCACTCAACAGCAAAATGGGACACCTCACCTTCTACTCCGTCCATCACTTCAACATTACTGGCGTCACCGTAACAGCTCCCGGCGATAGCCCAAACACCGACGGTATCAAATTCGGTTTCTGTAGCAACATTCGCATCTCTAACACAAACATTGGTACCGGAGACGACTGTATCGCCATTCTTTCTGGAACATCTAATATGGATATCTCTAACGTCAAGTGTGGTCCTGGTCATGGGATTAGTGTCAGAAGCTTAGGGAAGAACAAAGACGAGAAAGACGTGAACGGGTTAACAGTACGTGACACGGTCTTTAACGGCACAAGCTTGGGAATCTTTGGCTGCGAAGATCGTTGCTTCTTGTGTTCGAGAATATTCAGATGATTAATGTTGGAAAACCAATCAACATCGATCAGAAGTATTGTCCTTACCCACCTTGTGAAAAGACGGTTAGCTTTCTACACAAGAAACAAAGTCTACTTTTCTTTTCTTATCATCACACGAAACAATAACTAAAGAAAAGAAATTTGTGTGTTTGTCATTCTTTCAGGGAGCGTCTCACGTTCAGATAAAGGACATTAAGTATAAAAACATATATGGGACGTCAGAAGAACAAAGTGGCAGTGAATCTACAATGTAGCAAGAGCTTTCCTTGCAAGAACGTTGAGCTAATTGACATTAACCTAGACCATAACGGAGTTGAGGGTGGTCCTTCCACTGCGGTGTGCGAGAATGTTGACGGTTCTGCTCGTGGTAAGATGGTTCCTTAGCGTTGTCTGGCTTGATTGGACGATCGGCATAGACTAATCTTGTATTTGATATTTTCATATTTGTATAATTGTTTAATTGCTGTACAATATATATATATATATATAACATGTAGTCTTTCTGTAAACAGATATAATTAAGTATAACCAATATTTAAAGAAAACGAAAATTCATTTGATGAATTGAATGTTTATAAATAAAAAAAATGTTGAGATGTTAAGGGAAAATCAAATCATAGTTCCCGTAATATTTTTTTTAAAAAATATTATCCGTGTTACTTGCTGTAAAAACGTTTATTGCCATTTTCTTAGTTATAAAGAAGGTACCAGAGTGTATAGCCTTTTTCCGAACATAAATGTAGTCAATTTAATTAGCCCAAGCATATGTTGTGTGTCATGAGAAAGGTTCGAAGGGAAAATACACTTTACAAAAGAGTAAGGTTGAGAATATATGTGAAAGAGAAATCGGGCGAGAAAAGATGATAGGTTAGTCTCCAGCTATGTATGTTTTGCTAATAGAGAGCATCGTTGAACGTCTCAACATATCACAATAAGTCCAATCCTTATTCTCCGTTTGATTGAGTAGTGAACGATTTTTTTTTTTTTTTTAATGAGCAGTCCAACACATTTTTATTTTTGTCTGGTGTATATTGTCCCACCATAGCGGAATAGAGAATGCGTTTACAAAGAGATTGTGGGAGCTATACAATCTCGTACCTTTTTTTTTGGGTGGATGATAAGAAACGGGAAGACCAGTTAAGTGATAGATGATATTCATTTATTATGGAACCTATAACATTCTCAAACCGATCCACTCTATGCAATCCTACCGATCCGGTCTTAACCGGCTTGGAACAATGGTGTTCGCCTTGAAAGTGCTGAGAAAGTGGAACACTTCATGGATGTCATCACATATATATTATAGTTTGTATATACTCTTTTGAAGACACAGGCTGATTGTTTGTTAAGACCAGTTCCAACTCTTAACTTCCAAGAGCACAATCACTTCAAAACCTTTTCTTTTGCTCTTTTGTATTGAAAAAAAAAAAAAAACAAATAGATGGCCCATGCAGGTTTCGAACCTGCGACCTTCGCGTTATTAGCACGACGCTCTAACCAACTGAGCTAATGGGCCATTTTGCTAACTATTTTGGAGATATTTAAATATTTCTAATTCAAAAGAAGAAGAAAATTTTAGTAGTATGGTCATGAAGTGTTGACCTTTTAGATGGAAGAAACCACTTTACCAAAACCACCTAACACAAGTTTCTTCCATCTAATGCATCCCTAACATATTGCCATATATGTACAGTAACCTTGTTTTTAACAGTTTTTAAGATTAAAAGTATTTTTAAAAATAACAACTTGACGACAAATAAATAAAGTATAAGTTTTAGCAAAGATTTTTGGAGCTTGTTTTGAATTAGTCGTATAATTCAAGATGACGCCAAAGAGTGGATCATATTTTCCCTCCTACTTTTTGATCTTTCGTCATTTGTGAAAAAAAAAACGAGCAAGTGAAGAACACTCAGCTAATATTATTTTTAACGAAAATATATAAATTATTGCCGAGGTTGAGAGACATTCAAAAATGTTGAATCTATTAAGCCCGATTTAAATAAATAACGCAAACAAATTATTCATGTAATCTATTGGCGACCTACATCTCTCTCAAATTACTCATGCTATTATTATGCAAATTAATTAGGAGGTCCGGTATAGTTCCAAATTCGCCACTATTTTTTCACAAATTAAAATTTGATATTAAATCCGTGTCACATGCATCCAGCGTTATAATCATATTTGACTATAAGAAAACTCATTTATGGGATTATGTATTTCTGAATTTCTTAGTTGAACAATAAGGTCATTTTGATGCCCAAATAAATAAAAACAGTTGAACAAACTACAATTACAAAACAACGAGACCTCAATATTTGTTTCAAAAGAATCAGTTTTAATATATTTTTGAAACTTTTGCAAACATACATACCCAAAAACAAAATCTGCCTTTTAAGTCAAAAGTGTTGAAATAGTACATTTCTGATAATATAAGATTTTGGTTTGGTAATCATCTGTACTATTATCCAAAATTTTCATCTAATAATCTTTGGGTCATAGGAAAACCCAACAACCATCTCACAAAAATTAGTTGCATCTCACTTGACCAACTTCTCAAGACCCTTGTAACACAAGAAACCCAAAACCCTACAATGCCATCTTCTGTCAAACTTATATATCTCTTTCAAGTCCCAACCATCTTCTCCTACAAATTATCACTTTTACATTTTTCCCGAAAGTTGGATCAAAAGGGGTTTAAGGAGAAGAACTATGAGACTCTTCCTTGTGTTCTTGATGGTTCACACCATCTTTATCCCCTGCTTTTCCTTTGATGTATCAGGAAAGGATCTTCCTCTAACCCTAGATTATTACAAGTCTACTTGCCCTACTGTATTTGAAGTCATCAAGAAAGAAATGGAGTGCATAGTGAAGGAAGATCCTAGAAATGCAGCCATAATTATTCGTCTGCACTTCCACGACTGCTTTGTCCAAGTAAGTACTTATCCTAAATCTTGCTTGAAACACAAGAAATCATCCCATTTCTTTTTTTCCTTATATGGATAGTAGTTACTCTTCTTTTTTTTTGCCAACATATGGATAATTACTTATTAAGGGTTAAAACTGTATTGCAGGGATGCGATGGATCGGTGTTACTAGACGAAACAGAGTCATTGCAGGGAGAGAAGAAAGCTTCTCCAAACATAAACTCATTGAGAGGATACAAGATTGTAGACAGAATCAAGAACATAATAGAATCCGAATGTCCTGGAGTTGTTTCTTGCGCTGATCTCCTCACAATCTCTGCTAGAGATGCTACAATCCTGGTACATATACTCATCAATAACTGTATGTTATATAGTATTTAATGAATTATGAAATCAAACAAACAATTTGATTTTTGGTTTGATGGATCAAAAAGGTTGGTGGACCTTACTGGGACGTTCCTGTGGGAAGAAAAGATTCAAAGACAGCAAGCTACGAACTCGCGACATCGAGCCTTCCAACTCCTGCAGAGGGTTTAATCAGCATCATCGCTAAGTTCTACTCTCAAGGTCTCTCTGTTGAAGACATGGTCGCTCTTTCTGGTAAGATCAAACCAAACTAAACCGGAAATTATAGTAATTGAAAACCGGGAAATTGATTTAACCGATTACTAAATCTTATAAATTTGACCTAATCTACGTAGGAGCTCATACGATCGGAATGGCACAATGCCGGAACTTCCGATCAAGAATCTATGGAGATTTTCAGGTGACGTCAGCGCTAAATCCGGTGTCGGAGACGTATCTTTCGAGCCTAAGAGAGATTTGTCCGGCGAGCAGCGGAGAAGGTGACAGCAACGTGACGGCGATGGACAATGTGACGCCGAATCTGTTCGACAATTCGATATACCACACGCTGTTGAGAGGGGAAGGGTTGCTGAACTCGGACCAGGAGATGTACACGAGCATGTTCGGGATACAGACGCGGCGGATCGTGAGCAAGTACGCGGAGGATCCGGTGGCTTTCTTCGAGCAATTCTCCAAGTCGATGGTGAAGATGGGGAACATTTTGAATTCCGAGAGCTTCGTCGGTGGAGAAGTTAGAAGAAATTGCAGATTCGTGAATACATGAAAACGTCAATAACTTAAAAACTATTTCCGTTGATTTGTTAATTTAAAAACAGAAAGAGGAAATCGATCTTCTTCTTTTTTTTCCTTATTGTTTAGTTTTCTGTGTTTGAAATCTTGAATATGAATTTATGGTGACGATGCCACAAAATGAATACCAAAAAAAAAAAAAAAAAAAATCTTGCTTGTCTAAAATACATCTCTTTAGCCAAAAACTTAGAAATATAAAATCGAGATTGTAGCTTGTCTGTTCTCTCAGAAAGAGAGTAAGGGCTTTTGTTTCTTGGGAGACAAGTCATCTAGTTTAGGTATCCGAACAAGGCTCCCCATCCATTCCACTCCAAATCTGCATATGATTTTCAATCCCAAATTATCAATTCAATAGAAAAAAAAAATTGAGTTTGAAACTGAAACATACATTACCTCATGAACATCACTAGGGACATCTTCAGCTTCTTCGCATGTAGTCTTATCGTTATTATGATATTGTTCGGCCACCACTTTAACTTCCAGCGGTTTATTATTCTCGGTTCCTCCTAACCCTTGATCTTCATGAAAAAGCTGTTCTTAAGGGAAAAAAAAAAAAGTAAGGCAAAGTTTTTTCAGAACCGTCTCAAGTCTATTTGTAGGCCCTTTGCAACAGTTATGCTAGGTACATATTTTTGATGCGTTAAAATAAACCTCAGTTTATAAATTCTTGTGATTGATGATCTTTAGCGATCGCGAAAGGAACAATGCCTATGCAGAAAAACTTAAACTTTAACATTTTAAAAGGTTTGATAGCAGGGTTTGGAGAATTTAAAGTGGAGGGGTCTTGAAGTGCTCGTCTTCGAAGATGTACAGATTTTCAGACCCAAATTGTTTTGGTTAATCAAAAATAATAATAAAATAAATTAAGGTGGATCAAAGCGAGATCGTGCTTGTGTTGTTATCCTAATAAAGTTTCTATGCTATATCATGGAAAAATGCAATATATATATATATATGGAAAATAGGAGAAAACTAGAACTTATTTATGCGGATTTGGAAACTAGCTAAAGACTCGAATACAATATATTCTCAAGCATTGGCTTTGGTTTTAAACACTTTGAAGCTGGATACAACAAAGTGGACACTTTGGAGTTTCTTGAATCCACTCGTTAATGCAGTCAGTGTGGAAAAGATGAGAACAAGGAGAAGTAAAGGTTGCGTCCTCTCCAAGTATGAAATCTTCTTGACATATACAACAAGTGCCAAACAAATCCATATCAGGGCCAAGAACCTTGACAACCTTGTGAATACAATCATCCAATCTTCTTTCGGAAACTGAGTCTTTCACAGCTCTCATCAACAACTCAATAGAATCATCTTCAAACTGAATCAAACCGACCTCAGCGATCGCATCTCGAATAGTCTTCATAACTAAACCATCTGACTTCCCTAAAGAACTGCCTACTAATTTAATAATCTTGCTTTCCATGGTTTCAAATAGTTCTATATCTTTGTCTTCTTCAAGCATAGCCTCCATATCCACTGGTGGTATCATTACTGTTTTCTCGACAGTAACTACGAAAGGAACCCATTTGTTCCCCGACCAAGACTTCCTCTGCTTCATTATGTGATCCACGAGACCATGGACGATGCTCTCCTTGTCCTCTGCTGTCAACTTCTCCAGGGGTGAGATACTATCGATCTCAAACGCTATAACATCCTTAATGACACTTGTTGGGAAACAAGGAAACCGGAAATTACAATCATACTGACTTTTAAACAAGGAACGAGTCAGTTTCTTGCCGCCCCACTCATGCTCACTCACGTATATAACATTAACGACGACCCCAACATATAACTGAGCGTATGTAACTGTCTCCTCGTACTTCAAACCCAAGCCATCACTAGACGGCTGAAAGTAGTACAACTTCACGGGTAAACTGTTATTACCAGCCTGTTCATTGTCGTATCTCAGCCATGGACCATACACATGGGTTTTAAACTCGCGTGTCAAATGTCTAACCTTTGCGACTTCTCCACACTTGCGGTGACCAACCATACCGCAATGTTCGCAGAAATCACCCAGATTCTTGTACTTGAACTGAACGAACGGACGCTTACGACCTCTACCATTAATGTAAAACCCTGGAGAGAGTGGTTTTCTAAGATTTATCTTAGCCCTAACCAAAAAGCATCTTGTTGGAAAGTTATATTCCAAAGAAACCAATGGCTTATCACTAAGCTTTTTCCCAATCTGCATAGCATCTGCTCGGGTGTATTGAAAATAGGGCAGACCAATTACCTTCACCCAGAAGCAAGCAACAGAGAAATCAATATCGGCCATGGATATGTTTTGTAGGCATTGTTTGAGGACTATAATGATACCATCAACGTTCCAAGGTCCATCCATTATAACCTTCTTCTTGTCGCTCTTATCTTCAAATTCAAATAAGATTATATTGTCTTTCTCCAAAGGGAATACCTTCAAGCCACCGGAAAGTTTCCATTGCTGCCGAAGTGTGCTTTCTGTTCGGTCGAAGGATGGTGGAACGAGACTTGTGAAGAACTTTCCAACCAAAGACAGTTTTGGATGTTTCACAAGACCTGACATGTATGCCTCAGTCTCCATCGTTTTAGGGTTTTCGTTAGGATGAAACACAATCGATTTTTTTTTTTAGCAAGTAAAGGTGAAATGTAATGAAAGAAATTGTAAGTGTTGTTTGTATTGGATCGTAAATAGCAGTATTTATACAAGTATGAAAATTCTATTTCTAATGGGAGAAACTATCATATTCCTAACGGGAAAAGAGCTAAAACTAAATCTTAGTAAATCTATTTACATCGTTATTTAAAGCTTTAAACAATGCATAGGCTTTATCTTGATATATGAACAGATCGTGACATTCAAAAAGGTTTGTACGATTTTGACATGTGTTGATATATTTTATATTCTCTATTTGATTTTAAAATTCATGGAAATAGAATATATACCTGCTTCCAATTTTATAATTATTTTTTTTCCAATTTTGTTAAATTAGATGTGTATAATTTTCTTTTTTAATAAAAAAGGAAAATTAACAAAATAAAAAAAAACAAAGAAAAGGAAACAATTTACGGAAAAAATTATGTTCACAGTTGCAGTATGCAAAAACTTAAACTTTATTTTTTATTTTTTATATAAAGACAGACTTTAAAATTGTAAAAGGATTAATAGCAAATGAAGTTTCTAATCATCCCTCCCTCAAGTGAGAAAACATTTGAAAGAATAACATTTACCTAAAGTGTTATTAATAAAAAAGTTGTTATGAAAAAACATTTGAAAGAATAACATTTACCTGAAGTGTTATTAATAAAAAAGTCATGCTAACGTATCATCAACATAAAATTTCTGAAATAAGGTTTGGTTTAATAGAATAAACAATGTTACTCATCTTTTTGGTTAGAAAAAAAAATATGTCTTATTAAATTAACAACCATACAACTATATATTAACTAATTTAACTTTTTAAAAATACTCTCTTTCCTTCATTTGCAGTCACAAAATTATTAAATAGGGAAGATATGATATTCAATTATATGATATTAATTATTTTTAAAATTAGTATATTTCTCTTATCATCTTTGTTTAAATTTATTTTATTAAAATAATTTGAATCACCATATAAAAAAATCTAGGAAAAAATCAAAAAAAATTCTATATATGCTATGATTTAAAGTTTTAAAAATGAAATAAATCACTAAAACAGTTAAAAATCTCACATCGGATATGTTGTTATTGAGTGATGTTTTAGAAATTAATTATAAAAGTGATATAGATGATGTGCAACCATATGAGTAGGAAACTTCTTTTATTAGGCATCCAAATGTAAATTCCATTTAATATAGTTTTTAGTTGAATTATGTAATTAGAAAACTTGAAATTTTTAATATGCTTTTTTAGTTCGACTAAACTTGAACATCCCCGGAAAACTTGAAACTTTATAATTTTTAATCGGTAATCACTACGAATTCATAATATATTAAAAGAGAATACATTAAAAGAATAACTTTATGCTCATGTGTTATTAACATAATTGTCATGCTAATGTGTAAACACCAAATTCATTTTCAAGACAATTATTAAAAAAGACATCACTTACTAGAATATTTACATACAATGTCATTGCTACACTAAATTTTATTTGGTTACAAATATTAAAGATTTTCATATATCTTTCATTAAACAACATAAATAATATATGAAACAATTATTATAAAATATTTTAAAAATCAAAAACTGATATAAATATTTCGAAATTAATTATAGAATCTTTTTTCAGCATATAAGATTTGTTAACAAATTTATTTATATATAAATATAAATATATAACCAATTGATCTTTTTTAATATACTTCCACTTAAAAACATAAATTATGTAAAAAGCATTTATTATAAAAAAAATTAAAAATCAACTACTGATATAAATAATTTGAAATTAGTGATTCAATTTTTTTCTTCAATATACTGGATTTCTGAACATACATATATAAAATTTTATATATACATGTTTTTCCAATAGATAATTTTATATAAAATTACAAACTCATTTTACTGTTCTAAAAATAATATTTGAATTTGTATTTGAGATTTTCTAATTATATGATGATGTCGCCAATAAATATAGTGTCTTATATGGAAGTCATTTAATTATGAGTAGATTCAAATACATATTATTTTTCCATATTAATAATAAATTGGCCTATAAATCAACAATAAATTATCGTGTTTTTGAGCAATGATTTTATTTAATACATATTGAACTTAACATATATAATGTTACCAAATTTGAATTTAATTGACATAAAAATTATTTTGTTTCTAGAAAAAGAAGAAAAAACATCAGACATATTTAACGTAATGATTTAAAACAATACATACAATCTTACCAATTTTAAAAACAATTTAAATGTAGTAATTTAATCTGTTATTTCAACTATCTTATTATACTGTAGTCATTTGATTTTTATGTCTCTCCCTCAATTTTATCATATGTAATTTATGGACTGTCAACTATCTTATTATACTGTAATCATTCTAGTTATGTAAATAGACATCTTTAAATTAAAAAACATTGGAGTAAAATATTATCCTGTGCAGGGTGCGGGTCCAACCCTAGCTGTTATTGAACCAACAACTACGAAATAAAAAACAAAACCTATCAATAAAGTCATTAACGCTAGCTTTAGCGATCAAGAAATGAACGAGGCCTATGCAAAAACTTAAACTTTAACACTTTAAAAGGTTTGATGAATTTAGGTGGAGGGGCCTTGAAGTGCTCGCCTCGGTCAATGAAGATGTATAAATTTTCAGACCCAAAAGTTTTTGGCTAATCAAAAAAGAAATAAAAAAATAAAAAATAAGGGGATCAAGTGACAGGCAAAGCGAGTTCATGCTCGTGTTGTTACATATATCATGGAAATATGCAATACATCTATATGCGAAATAGGAGAAAACTGGAACTTATGTATGTTGGTTTGGAAAGTAGCTAAAGAATCGATATCTTCAAGCCTTGGCTTTGGTTTTCTTAAACCCTTGAAGCTGGATACAACAAAGTGGACACTTTGGAGATTTTTGAATCAACTCGTTGATGCAGTCAGTGTGGAAAACATGAGAACAAGGAGAAACAAAGATTGCGTCCTCTCCAAGAAAGAAATCTTCTTGACATATACAACATATGCCAAACATATCCATATCAGGGCCAAGAACCCTAACAACCTTGTGATTACGAAGATTTAATGTTCTTTTGGTAACTGAGTCTTTGACATATCTCATCCACGACTCAATATAAGAATCTCCGAAATGAGTCAAACCGACCTCAGCGATCGTATCTCGAATTGTCTTCATAAGTAAATCATTCGACTTCCCTAAAGGACTGCCTATATCTTTGTCTACTTCAAGCATAGCCTCGATATCCACTGGTGGTATCATTATTGTTTTCTCGACATAAACTTCGAAAGGAACCCATTTGTTGACCAAGACTTCCTCCGCTTCATTACGTAATCCACGAGACCATGGACGATTGTTGCCTTGTCCTCTGCTGTTAACTTTGCCAGGGGTGAGATACTATCGATCTCAAACGCCAAAACATCCTTAATAACACTTGTCGGGAAACAAGGAAACCGGAACCAAAAATCATCATGACTTTTAAACAAGGAACGAGTCAATTTCTTGCTGTCCCACTCATGCTCACTCGCGTAGACTACATCAACAAAGACCAAAACCATGAACTGAGCGTATGTAACTGCCTCCTCGTACTCCAAACCCAAGCCATCATTAAACGGCTGAGAGTAGTGCAACTTCACGGGTAAACTGTTATTACCAGCCTGTTCGTTGTCGTATCTCAGCCATGGACCATACACTGTGGCGGAAGTAGGTGGCAAGGTGGGGGGTCACCTGACCCCTACTGATTTTATAAATTATAGAATTTTACTCATGATTTATACCATAAAACTGGATAACAATGGATTGTGACCCCGTTAAGTTATGTTCAAAACCTCATTTGACCTCTTTAATTTAATTTTTACTCTTCAGATGTGTGTGCGTTTTTATTTCATGGAATAAAATTTTAGGCATATCCAAAATATGTTGACCCCTATGTATATAATTTCTACATCCGCCACTGCATACACATGCGTTTTAAACTCGCGGGTCAAAGGTCTAATCTTTGCGACTCCACACTTCCGGTGGCTAATCATACCACAGTGTTCACAGAAATTACCTAGATTTTTGTACTTGAACTGAACTAACGGACGCTTACGGGAGAGAGTGGTTTTTTCAGATTTATCTCAGCGTTAACCCAACAGTATCTTGCTGAAATGTCATATTCAAAAGAAATCAATGGCTCATCACTAAGCTTTTTCCCAATCTTCTCAACTTCTTCTTCTGCGTAGTGAAAATAGGGCAGACCTATTACCTTCACCCAGAGGCAAGCAACAGAGAAATCAATATCGGCCATGGATATGTTTTGTAGGCATTGTTTGAGGACTATTATGATACCATCAGCGTTCCAAGGTCCAGCGCTTAAAACATTCTTCTTGTCGCTCTTATCTTCAAATTCAAATAAGATTATATTGTCTTTCTCCAAAGCGAATACCTTCAAGCCGCCGGAAAGTTTCCATTGCTGCCGCAGTGTGCTTTCTGTTCGGTCAAAGGAAGGTGGAACGAGACTTGTGAAGAACTTTCCAACCAAAGACAGTTTTGGATGTTCCACAAGACCTGACATGTATGCCTCAATCTCCATCGTTTTAGGGTTTTCGTTAGGATGAAGCACCATGATTTCGTTTTTTTATCTTAACAAGTAAAGTTTTTTTTTTTTTTTTTTGGTATTACTAGGAGGTTCTGAGCCGAAGCCCGTACATCCCCAGACCCGGAACCACATCATGTAATATTGGTTCCATCCCAAGTGGCACTCGATCTTGTGACCTCTAAGTAAAGTTGAACAGATCCCTGACATTCATAAAGGTTTGTAAGATTTTGACATGTATAATTTTGTTAAACTATATGTATAATTTTCTTCTTTTTTTAATATAAAAGGAAAAAAAAAACAAAGGATAGTGCCTTCTCGTGCTCCAAAGTCCAAAGTCCAAAGTCCAAACCCATGTAATTACATGGCTGAGAGTAGTCCGACTTTACGGGTAAACCGTTACGAGCCTGTTCATTGTCGTATCTTAGCCATGGCCCATACACATGTGTTCTATACTCGCGGGTCAAAGGTCTATGCTTTGCGACTTCTCCACAGTTGCGGTGGCTAATCACTCCGCAGTGTTCACACAAGTCCCCAAGATTCTTACTTATCCCTGTTCTCATATGTGTCTGATATTTTAAAACCAAAACCAAGGCTTGATGTCTTTAGCTAGTTTCCAAATCCACATAATAGACTCCAGTTTCTCTTAGTCGCCTATATTCACACGAGTCCAAGATCTCGCTATATCAAACCACATTATGTTAAAGTTTAAGTTTTTGCATACTGGAAATTGTGTACCGCTTTCCTTTTTTTCTATTCATTTTGCGGCATCCATCACCATAAATTCATTCCAATATTTAAAATACACCAAGATGCTGGTACATCAGATACTATAGCATTCGTTCAATCAAGCAAATAACACATTCAGATGATAATAAGAAGGAAACCGTAAAGAAACAATGGTCGGAATATTTTGAAAATCTTTAGAAGCTGTACCAAGTTAGTGCATCAGAGGAAGCTCTTAAACATTGAAGAGCCGTTTTAAATATGTTGATTTAGCACACGAATATCCAATTAGCTTCAGTTGAATACGGAGATGGGACTTTCAGAGACTGCTTCGAAGAATTTGTAATGAGAAAAATCATGTATATAATATTTATATTCAAGCTTCCAACTTTCATTCAGTAGCCAAGTAAAAGAGAAATAAGGTGGTTAATATCTTTTTTAGGGTTTCATATTCTTGTTGCTTTGTGAATTCTCTTATTGTAGTTTCTTGCTTGTGCTATTGCTTTATTTAGTTTTTAATTGTATGCTTTATTTCATAAAATACAATGTTTAAGAGTTTATTGCATATAAATAAATATTCTAATTTTTTTACCTTGAAAATGGGTCAACTGAACATTTTAAAGGGTAGATTTGTCTCAATTCTATCAACCTAAGAACATGTCTTGCTTTAATCACATTTAGGAGTATGATTGTTCTTTCCTGCCTGCGGCGATTTGGGTTGTTTGCCTTTGGGTTTCTCTTTAATTTTTGCAGTTTTTTCAGCTTCTCTGATCTACCACTTTATATATTATGCTTTGTTTTGCGTTTTGTTTTTTGCTGGCGTTGGCGCATATGTGATGTATAAGATCTTGTCGGCCATGAAAGAATTGCAATTTTGAAGAAGTTTGGATCTGCACTTGACCTGCACTCAGAACCTTTGCAAAAATAAGAGCAGCAAACAGTTTAAGTCTTAGGAATTGAATACACAAATGTTCGTACTCTAGCATAACCAGGAAAAAAAATCATCAAAAATATAATAACTGGGAAAATAATAGCAATGAATATATAAAACCAAATGAATTAGTAAGTTGTTCCAAAAAAACAATTTCCTGTTAAATGTTCCTCTCTTATTAATTTAAGAGCTTTAAAATAAATAAAAAATTATGTATTAATCAATAATTTGAAATAAGCAGAAGAAGATGGATGAAGAAGCCACTTCTGCCCTGATTCGAAGGCGGAGAAGAGCAAGTGTTTTTTTACGGTTGTATTCTTCTAAAACCAGGTTACTTTAGGAGTATGATTCTTCTAAAACCAGGTTACTTTAGGAGTATGATTCTTTGTCTTCTAAAGCCAGGCCGCCATCTTCAACTTCTTGACAGAAATGGAGCCGAATCCCTATATTTGGTCCTTGTAGACAACATCGGTGGATTCTTCTTTGTTCTCTGATACGGTCGTGGAGAAGGTTTTGGTCACCGTTACTGTATCGGAGAAGGAGAACTCCGTAAAAGGCATTAATTCGTAATTCGGCATAAACTCTCGCAGTAATTCATATAATTTATGTTAAACAAAAATTCAAATATAGTACATACTATATAAGAAATATATTTGAATAGTATAGTACATACCATATTTTAATTTTTTTTTGTTGAAATGTGGAGTTGGTGTGGAATTGATCCGAAGAGCCGGACCATATCAGCCGGTCCGATCAGTTAACCACAAATCGACTGCTATTTATTTACCACTTTTCCCCAAAACTATTTTTCAATTTTTTTTCTTTCTCTTGTCCTCTTTTGCTAAGCACAAACTACAAAGTACAAAGTAGAAAAATCAAAGATTCACATCCTACATTCATTCAAAAAAAACAAAAAAAAAAGATTCACATCCTACAACTTGACAAATTAAAATAACAAAAAACGAAATGTCACAAAGCATTGATTATCGCCTGTTTCTTGGAACACCTTAACGCAAACATTTCAACATCCCGAGATCTCTTCCCACCGCACGCCGCTACGACGTCGTTCGGCTTCGCGCTCATCACATTGAATATGTCAACTCCGAAAAGCCGAACCACAACCTGAACCGGGTTCTTGCTCGGACCTGACCGGATTTTCCAATCGATGTATAGCTGCCGGTCTGTTCCGGTCGATCTCTCGAAAGTAACAACGTCACCGGCTCGGAGATTCTTCTCCTTAACGAATCGACTCCATCCCTTGGTCAACACGTAGCTTTGACTACTGTTCCAGTACGAGTAACGAAACCGCCACACTTTACCCGCCACGTCCTCGAAGTTTATCAGAACGCCTTTGGTCACCGACGGTGACGGTGACGGTGACGGTAACGGAAAGTGTTTCTCCGCGTGATGTTTAGGTACCACGAGACGGTTTAGCTTCCCAACGTCGCTAGGCGTTACAATCTTCTCGAAAAGCACTTCACGCGTTCTCAAAACTGCGTCGTTTTCAGTCGTATTCTTTCCGTTCGTGTCGGCGGAGAGAAACCGCCGTTTATTTCTCTGCTCGAGCTCGTCGGCGTAAGTGTGTTTCCTCAACATGTCTACGATCTCGGCCTTGGAGTGAGCTTCAAGAAAAGCCACCTCGCCGTTAATATTTTCCTCCGCCGCGAGGAGGGTTTTGAAGTTGACGACGGCGTCGCGACCTCGGAATTTACGGGCGGCGATGTCGTAGGAACGAGCGGCCTCTTCTTCCTCGTTGAAAGTTCCGAGCCAAACTCGCTGGTGTTTCTCGTATATCTGAGCTCCCCATCTTCCGTTAGGCTGAGGAACCACGCCTTTGTATTTCGACGACGGAAGCTTCCGTGACTCCGTCTCTACGCCGTTCTCCGGATCCAACACGACGCTGCTTCCGCCGCTTCCGCCGCTTCCCATACGGTAGAGGCGTAACGCCGGTGCCAGAGGAGCAGGAGGAGGAGAGATTTTCGTGGCGGTGGCGAAAGATTCTGAAGTTGATGAAGTGTCGTCTATGCAACTACTGGAAACCATTTTCTTTGTTTAAGTTTCTTGAAGATTCTGAAGAAAAAAAAAAAGATTCTGAAGAAAAGGAGAAACAAAAATTAGGTGAGAGGTATTTGGGTGACGTTGTTGCCTTTTTTTTTGTTCTGGAAATGTCATCTATATATATACACTTACAAGGACATGATGAGGAATTGACGAGGCAAGAGCATGTACATGTTATATTATTTGTATTTAATTGGTTATATTGATTTTTCGAAGTTAAAATATTTGATTTATTTTTGGAAAAAAGGTGAAATGAAATTTAACATAAAGAAAAATGGGATAGGTGGGGTCAACGCTTAGAAGAATATGGCAAACCAAGTTTGAAGGAAGTTTCTGTGAAGGGCAGACCAAACTTGTACTACGGCTTATTTCTATTAGTTCGTACGTTTGTTGTGTACATTTTTATGGGAACATATGATCATCAGTGACTTAAAAATACATTTTTCTTTTACAACACATTACCAAGTACATTCATATCTTCATTAAGTAATATTCTCATCATGTTAGTTAGTTAGTTCGATAGTTAGACAAATGTATATATAACCAAAACTGAAATATTGTACTTCCTTGTGAAACCTCTTTTAGGCTTTATAACTTATAGTTTGATGAAAAGACATTGGTATATATTTTGTTAAAAAAAAAAAAAAAAAAAAAAAAAAAAAAAAAAAAAAGATATCGGTATATACCATATAGTATTGACACATATGGTTATAACAAATCTGATCAAATGAAAATTTTATGTTAAAGCTTAAGAAAGTAGTTTTAGATCACTAAGTTATTATAGAAAATAAATCTGATCAAGTTTTATTAATCGAACAACTAACTATGATCTATATCATTAGTAGATTTCAATCCTTTACTTTATATTCGATGACTCGTTAATGAATTGAAAACGATAACGTATTACTTTGTTCGAAATCATAAACAGAAAATCACTCTAATAAATATGAGATTCTAGATGCCTAGAGGCAGGGAGGGAAGCGGGGTGAAACAATGGTTTCGGCCCACTTTTTCTAGAGTTATTTTACATTAATTTTTTTCTCCTAAATAATTTTTTTTTTTTTGATTTTTAGCTCCCAAATTTATTAAAACCCCACTAAATTGTTTATAACCCCTAATTTTCATGGCCGGCCTGGCTAGAGGATATAAAAGTCTGGTCAAATATCGATATCCTTACTAAACAATCCAAATATGTTGAATTCATGTATTTTGTTACATTGACATACAAAGAACTATAGAAGAGTCAGAGATTGACAAAAATTAATAGCCAAAAAAGTCAGAATGGAGCTAAAAAATAATTTTGTAAGTCAGAGATTTGGCGAAAAATAATAGAGACAATACAAACAAATGAATAGCCAATGGGGTAACTTAGATGGTAAGTGGGACCTACCAAGAGGGCCAAGTGGGATGGGGGCTCACATGACATCTGGACCTTTCCTATCTTTATTCCATTTTTTGCTATATTTAGTTCATCCCCCATAACCCCATTTGAGGCAATTGTTGTATCCATGTTTTATTCACCATCTTTATATAACTATTATTGTTTAAAAGGTTTTGTAAATTGATTTTAAAAAACAAAAAAAGGACTTTTGGATTGGCAAGGTCCCAAGGATTATGATCTTATCTGATACTGTTGTCTCATACAATAATATCCTAACATATTAATCTGCTTTCAATTTGCTTTGTTAATTTCCAGCTCCTTTTTCATCTACACCATTGGAAAAATTATGTATTAATTACACAATAAGCAAACACTCGTAATCTTATCTCTCTTTATTTTCAACCGCTTACAGTTTTCTTCGTGCATCTTAATATCTGCAAGTATGATCGATATACACGCATCTATATCTATATATATACTACGTAATGTTCCCTCTTGGGAGGGAATGACTTTGATTAGTTACGCTTATCCAACCAACGTTGCTATGTTTCCATTTTCTCCCCTTTTTGAATAGGTTTTACTCCATATTTTTACTAGTTAAGTAGTCAGAACCAAAATAGGAGCGTGCCAAATTTCTCCATATCATTACGTAATATTTAGCTTATACGCTATTGGTTCTAAAGTCAATTTGATTACCCGTCAAAGAAAATAATAAAAGAATATCAGCAATTAAACAAAACATTACGACAAGGTTTTTTTTTTCTGAATTTTCTGAATCAGTATACAGCGTTGGTGAAAAAGAAAATTAAACATGTGATATAAAGATTTCTAAGAAAATAGTAAGAAACTAGATTATATATAAAAAGAAGATATTATTTGGAGAAAAAAAAGAAAATGTCCATGCACGACTGCACGTAGGACGCTAGGAGGGAAGAATACATCGTGCGATCTAAGGCGTCGTAAACGATGGCGTTTTGTCAACTATTTGGACAAGAAAATTTGTGACACGCTTTAAGAAACGAAAAAGTCAGCTCCATCATTATCACTGAGTCACACTGATTAAGCATGGACCCAAACCTCATCTTATCCTATTTTTAGTAATATCCCGATTCCATCTCAGCCGTTGATTTTGGATACTTATCTTCCATCGTTGAGATCGCACATATTTGGTAAGATACAGACAAATCAGACTAATTTATCAACATATTCGTAAATTTCATTTTCGGCTAATCAGAATTGACTAATTTATTCAGTTTTAATTCTGGTGAAGTAATGAAACTCGTGGCCTAGTTTAGGCCATCACAACAAATTTAATTAAATACTTAAGCCACCACAGCTAAACTTAATTTAATCAACTGATCTATTTTGTTGCTCCCACATGCTTAATATAAAAGGTGAAAACTGAAAAGAAGAAAACTTAGATATTATAATATGCGTGCGATTTATGAATGATTATACACATCGGGAACACAGTCATTTGATTCTTAATCTGCAAAGATAAGCTTTTTCAGATTTGTGAAGTCTCATTCATTTACATCTTCAGCTTGGTACTTTGTTAATTGCAGCAGCCGCTTTTTATCAAGATTCCATGATCTAACTAACCCTGAGTCTATCATAGCATAACGTATAGATGTAGTTGGCTGATTGATATATAGGGTTATTAATAGAAGCTTATTTGCTAACGTATGTATATAGATAGACATATATTATTTTAATTCCGATATCCCTTACCATGATCTTGATTAAGCTTAGGACATGGATTACAATATCAACAAACATGGAAAATCAGCATTTGTATTAGAGGATAAGCAATGATATATTTGTTTACTTATTTCCTGTTGCTGAATAATTATTTCTTTAGGTGCTCTTTCGAATTTTCGGAAATAAAATAACTTTGACAGGTATCGAATCAATATACTTTATCTTAAAATGAAAATTTTGAACTGGGTGTGGGACTTTGTCAAACTTGTTGTTCTGTTCATAAAGCCGAGCAAAACTATAAATAATATAAGATTAGTTTAGTTAATCATGTGTCGAAATGTGGTTATTAGTGTGAGAGTATCATATGAGAGGCAAATGAGAAAATGTTTGACTGTAGCTTTTAATCATGCGTCCACGTCGACACCGACATGCTGTATATATATGTTGTGCGTACATTGTTGTGGTCAATGTTCTAATGATGCGTTTCACATTTCTTTTCCAATGTATATCTTTTTTTATATTGAAGTTGTGGGTTTATTGCAACTTGTAAGGGTTGGGCAAAGTATTTGTCATCTGTTACTCATTGTCATTCGTCGTTCGACGATCGACCTGCTTTTAAAATTACGGAGGTTGTTTGAATTGGTACATCAAAAAATCACATTTGAAGTAGCTTATATGATAAAAGTACAATTTATTTCATGTGGATATTTCACCTTTTATATATATACTTATTACGCATAATTTATCTTAAAGTTTTTGAAAAAATTTACGAAAAAATATTAAAAAATATAATTATTCTTAAAAGTAAGTAAAATAATATTAAATCCGATAAAAAAAAAATCTCTGAATAATATAAGATTACTTCAGTTTTATTGTAAAATAAAGAGTAATAGTCGTGTAATGATTCCGCAATAAACATAAAATAAAAAGATATATATTTAAATAAGAAATAATATTGTTAAATTTTGAAGGTTATATCTTATTATATCGGATTTAGTAAGACACATAATCGGGTTATATCTTATTATATCTTATTATATCGGGTTTAGTTATGCATTTTTCCAGTTTTTGTTAGAATATGACATCCAAAAATACTTTTTTTTCCGTTAGTTTTCTGTTAAAATATGAAACCTTTTTCAGTTAGAATATGGAAAATAAATTCTTTTCATTTTTTTATCTTAGAATATGAGGCATGTAAAAATAAATTTTCTTTCTACCGTTAGAATAAAAAAACTTTTTCCATTAGAATTTGGCAAATATTTTTTTTTCCTTTTTTAACACGTTTTAATTAGTATTTTTTTTTTAAAGACATATGTCAAGATCTCAATATGAATAAAATTAAAGTTGACAAATGTCGCGATCATGTAAATTATAAAAATTGTCACAACCACGTTGCACGCATCCAGCTTTATATAATAATATAAATTAGTAGATGATATATAAGCATAGATAATTTTGCGCTAAATTTAATTTTTACTAGTAAATTTCTAACTTTTTCTTATCGAGAATATGTTAACACTATTATTATTTTCAGATCAACTTTTTTCTTTATATATATATTAGACTCGATGTTTTATGTTTCGAAATTTCCAAAGTTTTAATAGTTATTATATTGTTATAATTGTTTTAAAACAAAATTAACTCGGTTCATTAAAACTTTGAATGTCCGCATGATAACTAATACTGCTGTTTATGAAGCACATGTTGATTTGGTATATCATAACAAAGTGTAAGATTTTAGCCTTACATATTGGCAATGAATACTCTATTTTAAATGCATCGGTCAATTGCGTGACGAACTTCAGTTTAGTGCAGTTCTTATTCAAGAATGAATGTATATTACTTTGATATGGTGTGGCGCATTAGTCAAGACTCTTAACTTAAGAGTTTAGAAACAATTAATTATGCAGAAAACACAAATTAATTAACTATCTTGTAAGCTTACGTGCGAGGTCAACGTAGTAAACAAAATTGCCAAATAGTCGCCATATAATAATTGTACGGAAGCGGTCAAATAACTTTATGAAGTTTTATTTATGTGATGTTATTCTCTTAATGCTTACTACTAATGGTTATGATAAAATGTTGTTTTCACATTTTTCACACGAATTAAAAAATAGTTTAATATTTTATGATTTGTTGGATAAATTGTTTAGTTTGCGGGATTTTCTAGAATTAGATGTTTGGTTAATGAAAATGTGAATCGTAAACTTTTCTTGATTTACACTAAAAATTCGAATTTTGCTTAAATTTTTTCATACTATGCCACAGTTTAATTTTACCCTAATTAAGAAGATATATGGTACCGCATATGTTTTGTATATGAGTATATCGGTCTTAATTGGAAGTATTTGTGGAGACGGTTGAGCACAAATCGCTTTTTTAGATTACCAATTAAACGAACCAAAATAAAATAGAAATCATTCAAACATTTGTATAGCTATAATTGTCAATCGTTTATTCTCTTAAGATATTCTTTGCTTTATAATCATCGTACAATTACTCGAGTAATGAAGTCCGTTGTCGTCCAGCGGTTAGGGATCTGGCTTTCACCCAGGAGACCCGGGTTCGATTCCCGGCAACGGAGCCATTTTTTGTTGTTTTTGTTTTTTTTTGAGCAAATCCTTTCAAGGAGAGAGTGAAACGAATTAATTTTTTCTTGCGAATATAGCACGCACATCATCATCGATGGGCCGCAAAAAAAAGCCCACTAATTAAAAAACTTACATATCCGAACCTGACCCGAACCACGTGTCCTTTGTGGTGTACAGAATATAATTAATTTGAATTGAAAAAAAAAAACTAGTGGTGCGAAATCAACGACGTTTAAGGAATTTGATTTTTTTTTGGTCTATCGGTGAAATTGCGTCTTCCAACACTGAGCTCTTCCGGTGAAAAATCCGCCATGGCCACAATATCTCCGGGAGGAGCTTACATCGGAACTCCCTCACCGTTCTTTGGAAAGAAACTCAAGCCGTTCTCTCTAACCCCATCGATTTCGAGCTCTAAAGCAACGTTGAAGCTCGGTTCCGATTGTCGCGCTCAATTGATCGACGCGGTTCACAGTCTCTTCGTCGGAGTTGGCGTCGGACTTCCATGTACGGTGATGGAGTGCGGAGATATGATCTACCGCAGTACCTTGCCGAAATCGAACGGTCTCACGATCACTGCACCTGGAGTGGCGTTAGCTCTCACTGCTCTCTCGTATCTCTGGGCGACACCTGGCGTTGCTCCTGGGTTTTTCGACATGTTTGTTCTCGCTTTCGTTGAGAGACTGTTTAGACCGACTTTTAGGAAGGTCGATATTGATGATTTAAGTAATTTGGGTGTGTCTTTGGGTTTCTCTCTTCGTTCGATTGATTGATGGGATTAGGTTTTGAGATTTTGTAGGATGATTTCATTTTGGGGAAGAAATTGGGTGAAGGTTCGTTTGGTGTTGTCTATAGAGCCTCGTTATCCAAGAAACGTGCTTCTGAGGTAAGTGATTTGATCGAAATGCTTCATGTTTGATTTGGATTGAGATGTCAATTGTCAAATCCTCTCTGATGTAAACAGTGGAGATTTGTGGTTGATAGGAGGGTGAGTATGTGTTGAAGAAGGCGACTGAATATGGTGCAGTGGAGATTTGGATGAACGAGAGGGTTCGTAGAGCTTGTGGGAATAGCTGTGCTGATTTCGTTTACGGATTTCTCGAGGTGATTTATGTTCCTTATAGTTGGCATTTACACTATTTGTAGGTTTATGTTTTTGTGGTTTGTCAAATCAAATGCAGAAGTCGTCAAAGAAAGGACCGGAGTATTGGTTGTTATGGAAATATGAAGGAGACTCAACGCTTGCTGGTTTGCTGCAGAGTAAAGATTTCCCTTATAATGTTCGTACTTTTTCCTCTTCTATTTTTGTTTCTTTGCGATCATCTCCTATATATGCTGTCACATTCTAAGGCAATGATATATATATATATATATATATATATATATATATATATATATAGGTAGAAACAATCATCCTTGGGAAAGTTCAAGACTTGCCTAGAGGGATTGAAAGAGAAAACAGAATTATTCAGACTATCATGAGGCAGCTCTTGTTCGCATTGGATGGTCTTCACTCAACTGGGATTGTCCATAGGGATGTTAAGCCTCAGAACATTATTTTCTCAGAAGGTAAATGATCTTACTTCTTGAACCATTTTCGAGCAAGGAATACAAGGAAAGGATGAGGACATGCGTTTTTTTCGTGTCCACTGAAAAATTGAGCAGGTTCTCGTGCTTTCAAGATCATCGATCTTGGAGCTGCTGCTGATCTGAGAGTGGGGATTAACTACATCCCCAAGGAATTTCTCCTTGATCCAAGGTCTTCCATTTTTTTCTCAAAAGTTGTATCTTTCCGCCGAGGATCATAACAATGAACCTTCTTGTCGTTGTAAAACCTCAAAAACAGAATTTTTGTATCTTTGGGACATAAATATCTTTCTTTTCGGATTGTTTCTTTCAGGTATGCAGCACCTGAGCAATACATCATGAGCACCCAAACTCCATCTGCACCGTCAGCACCTGTTGCAGCTGCACTTTCCCCTGTCCTGTGGCAGGTGCGAAAACTTAATTTCTTAATTATGCGAGCTTAGTTGATATAAAAATATCCTAGTTTCGTAAACTTAATTGTTGTTGTTTATGGTTTTGTTCCAAACAGATGAACTTGCCAGATAGGTTTGATATCTATAGCATTGGCCTCATCTTCCTTCAAATGGTAAGTAGCAATCCACCAATCGCTTTTAATTTTCTGATACACGCTTTGGTATCACGTACAAAAGAAGGAAACATTGAGGATTAGGATTTAAGAGTTTCTTTTCCATTTATCGTTAGAAGTCGGTTTTGGGTCTTTCCTTTTTACAACGCTTTTCCTTTTCAATAGTAACTTAGGAGCTTTGTATCGAGAGCTATATAATGCTCTCTTATTACCTTGAATAGAGTATCTTCCAAACACTAACCTAATTCTCAGAAAGAGACTTGGGTTAAGGGAAGTTTTGCATTCAATCCTTCTTATTCACCATTGAGTATCAAGGAGCTACGACACGAGCTAGGGCAAAGGAGTTAGCTCGTATCATTTTCACTTGAGTTTTTGACTCAGGCATGTTCAACTATCTTCTTACAAGCACATACTCTCGTAGACATTCACTGTACTCTGGTTGTATAAATTTATGTTATAAATGTGTTCATCAGCAAGTCAGTCACTGCTTAGGATATGAGTAAATAGGAGATGCTTCAGGTTCTAGAATTCGTTTGCCGGTATTAGTAGTATTACTTTTGGTTGTCTTTTGGATTGTTCTTGGTTGTGTTGTCCCTTCCTCGATTATCAGTGAATAACAGAGCAGAAACCAGTTTCTTGTTAGCTTCCTTGTGTTGGGAAACGAATCCATCATACTATGTTTACTCTCTCACCATGCATTTACCGTTCCAGGCATTCCCGTCTTTACGATCTGACAGCAGCCTCATTCAGTTCAACCGCCAGCTGAAAAGATGCGAGTACGACTTAACTGCTTGGAGAAAGCTAGTGGAGCCTCGTGCAAGCCCTGATCTCCGCAAAGGGTTTGAGCTATTAGATCTAGACGGTGGGATCGGATGGGAACTTCTTACGTCAATGGTCAGGTACAAAGCAAGACAAAGAATCAGCGCGAAAGCAGCTCTTGCTCACCCGTACTTCGATAGACAAGGATTGCTTGCGCTGTCCGTCATGCAAAACTTGAGGTTGCAGTACTTCAGGGCTACACAGCAAGACTACAGTGAAGCTGCAAATTGGGTGATTCAGCTGATGGCGAAATCAGGGACAGAGAAAGATGGCGGGTTCACAGAAACGCAGCTTCAAGAGCTCAGGGTTTGTCGCCAGTTTACGCTTATCATGTTTGGTATCTCCTAAGTTTGATGTCTAATCGTTTCTCTTTTTAGGAGAAAGAGCCTCGAAAGAAGAAGGCGAGTGCGAAGAGAAACGCTCTCGCATCAGCACTTAGGCTTCAGAGGAAGCTTGTGAAAACAGTTGCCGAGACGATGGACGAAATTAGCGAAGGCCGCAAGACCGTGTGGTGGAACCGGTGGATCCCTAGAGAGGAGTGAGTGACAAACTCTACTTACGGTATTATTGTATAAGTCATGTCTCATTTTCGTTCCGATAGTGTAAATCTCAATGTATATGTTATTAGTAATTTTACCTACTTGTAAAGCATGTAACCTTAAAGAAAAGAATTGTACCTAAATCCACACATTTGCAGTCTCTCTGACTCTGCCTCTCAAGTTTCACTACTCTTTGTGAATAATTGTTTGAACTTGTTGGATCTAAAAGGTATCATGATCTCTCTCACGTTTATCCATTACCTCAAATTTTAATAATATTAGCTACGAATACAGAAACACTGAGTAGTTAACTGGTAAAATTGGTGACAACCACGAGGGGGTGAAGAAAAAGTTGGTTGTCAAAAGGACGACAAGATTTAAAGGAAAGAAGAATGACAGAAAGAGACTAACTCACATAATAAACCTTAGATTAAAAAGATGTAATTGTAACTTGAGTCGTTTATTTTTTATTTTTTCAACTTGTTCTTTTAGACGACCAAAAGTTAAAGGCAATTTGTGAATCACGAGAACCTCACGTGCGGTTCCACTCTCCATGTTCGAGGACTTCACTATAACCAATGACAACAGCGCGTAAACCACATCAAACCACACCTAGCTCTACTTGGTTAATTGTGTAGCTAATTATTTTATTAACTTCAATCTTACTTGTTTAACTGTGAATCTGTGATATAGCAGTATGCGACGATTTTTTTTTTACAGTTTTAGTTACCTTTGGGTTAACGACTAATGTAAATTCAAAAAAAAAAAAAAATACTATAAGGTTTACCTACTTTTCAAATTAATCATACCAACCGGTTGTCGGTTTTTGGTAAAAGATTGATAGAATCGAATCTCAATTATATTTAGAAGAATCTATAGTTTAGGATTATGTCACCTAATTAACGCCTAACTGTCCCACATTTAGTTATATAGTTTGGTCTTAGTAACTGCTCTTGACGTTTCTTTCTCTTTATCAATTTCGACGCAATGCATTTCTTTATACTCTATAGTCTACAGTTTACATATAATTTGTATAGGAATAATTTATGTCTGACTCAGATCGCAAAACAATAGAGACTAAACATAATAAATTCGATCCTTTGAATATTTCTCCATGTGTACAAGATTTTGGTATATTACTTGTTAACTGGAACTGATTGATTTGAAAGTATCATCAGGTTGCAAATTTTATAAAGTTGATTAAACGAAGTATATGTTCGTCTTGTTGTTATTATCATCAATCACAATCAGCCATAAAATACGAATCTAATTTATATGTGGAAATAACGTTGCGGGGACCACCCTACGTGTCGATTTTGATGGTTAGTAATAGTATAGTAGTCCCGACAATTTTGGTTGGTCACATATTTTGCACACGTCGAATTCGGTATACACTTAGGATTTTGGAGAACACCAAAATCAGATAAAGTAAATAAGTAATGGCTCGCGTTATTAGTGACCGGTATAGATCTTAATTGGTTACAGAAATGGTAATTGTAAGATCCCACTTTACAATTTTGTGACGTTACATGAAGAAAGAGAAGCATAAGCAATAAGCATGTGATAGAGGAGAAATTAAATAACCATTTTTTGTTGAACAAAGTTTTGATAAATAACCATATTTAGGGCAAAGATTCCTTCACGGTGGGGACCACGTGGGTATGGAGGGGCACAGTGTCCGGTGGGATAGGGAACAGTGCACAAACCTACTCGTTGCCTCTTTCCAGGACCGGTCTAGTTCGGTACGGTTCGGTTTCTGTCCTGAACCACCCTTTTTCTCATTTTCTATTTATATATATAAGTCCTCTTCATTCATCACCTTCCTCATTATCATTTCCTTCTCATTCACACTGAAAAATAAAACATAGACCCTAATTGCTCTCTTTCTCTCACATTCACTTCCAAAAGATTACTGTTTCTTAATCTGTGATTGGTTTAGGAGAATATGAAGACGACTGGTTCTAGCGTAGGAGGAGCGAAGAGGAAGATGTGGAGCCGAGGAGTAGGAGGAGTGGTTAGAGAGCAAAAGGCTAAGCTATACATCATAAGGAGGTGTGTCGTCATGCTTCTTTGTTGGCATGACTAGGCAAAAGAAAGAAAAACCAAGTCGTCATCATCGGCTTTAATCAAGACTAACCAAATATGTTTTTTTTATTTCCTTTCTTTCTTTTTTTTTTTTGCGGGTCTTACTTAACCCTTGGGAAGAAGCTTATATGTATTGGCTCCTATATGGAGCTATATATGTATTTTTTGTGGTAGGTTTTTCAGATGTAAATTAGTAGCTAATCAACTATATGTCTTTTGTTGTTTTTTTTTTTTTTTTTGCTATTAAAGTTTCTTTATTTTCTGAAAAATGGTTCCGGTAGAAATACCCTAATTACTCACACCAAAAAACTGTAAGGTAGACTAGAATTTTAGTTTTACCATATTTTACCATTCTTTAACTCACACCAGTTACTTATTACTTTTTCTTTTCAAAGTAACTGAAGAAATAACATGCCTGATCGATCATAATTCTTCACTATTTACAAAAGAAAAACATAATTGAGAAAAAAGGAACAAATGCTTGTTAGTCAATGTTCCAAAAAAAAAGTAAAAAACAAGAAATATAAACGAAAGGTGAACCATCGTCTAGTAATTATCCAAAAACAATAAAATGTATAAACGAAAATGGCATCAAATTAGTAATTATCTAAAGTTCTGAAGGCCGTTGCCGCCTAATGCCACGGACAATCTTGATCATCACCAAGTGGGAAAGAAAAAACAAATACTACAAAAATAGAAATGATAAAATACGTTGGATAACACTATACGGATTTTGAGATCGAAAGCATACAAAATACAAAGATATTATTCTATCCCTGCCTCAAAAATAAAGTTTTCAGGTTGAGTAGGATGCCACGTCAGAGGGATTTTGGTGTCTGTTGTTGTTCATGTCTCTTAAGAGAAAAATCCAGTTTCAAAACCCACCAACTTATATGGATATATATAGAATAATATGTATAAGCCCTTTGAATTATTTATTACATAACGTCATACAAATAAATTATATTATTTATACAAATTTATATAAATAAAAGGAGTCTTGTGAAATGAAAACATTATTGTCGGCCACATTGACGAGATTTCCCATCATCTAATTTTTCTATCCATAATCACATACGCCAATGTGGCAATTTGGCAATGAGTAAGTATATCACAATACAAAAATAACAATACTAATTAGATTATGCACACAAATATATAGATGTGTGTTATTATCAGATTTGTACTTACCTTCCTTTTTTTCAACAAAGCGGCAAAATTGGACTATGCACACACACACACACACATGCCGCAACAAAGTTAGAAAAATGATTACAACCAAAAAAAAAAAAAGAACAAAGTTAGGAAAAAAACAATCAAACTACACCAAAATTGAAATTATATGATGATCGTGAGATAGATTGTCATTCTTTTTTTTTTTTATCATCATATCTAAAGCGTGATTTGGCATTTAAACATTTTGAAGCTGAAACCCTCTACTTCTTCGTCACCTAATTGTATATCTATCTATTCTTTTTTTTTTTTGGTTAAAAGGGCCGTATATCTATCTATTCTTCATTGGTTTTTACTTTTTTTTTGTACTTTAGTCATGTCATCGTAATTTTTAAGATGATTTTACGTTGATTATATCATAGTATGAAATAGGGATTAAAAATATTTATTGTTCGATGATTTTTCGGCTGAAGATAAAAACAACAAAAGAGAAGGTTGGTCAAGGGGTCCATGTGCGCGGCTTAGTTTTGGCCGACCCGACCATCATCACCACTCCACTTCCATTCATTTTTTCCGTTAAATTTTTGTTTTTTTAATATAGTATATCCGTCAATATATCAATAGGAAAATTTGCAAAAATAAATTTGGACTTTCAAAAGATTACCTCACCTCAAGTGGAAATAATTAAAACGAAAATAGAGTTTAGCGTAGGAGTCTTTAAGATATGATGATCTTGAATCTTGATTATGAACTTGGATTGGGTGAGGCTTATTATGGACTTGGCTTTGGGCTTCATTTTTGTTGAAGAGGTTAGAAAAACCTGAACCAAAGCTTTAGGAATGAATCTTAGAATTGGAAATTACAATATACGAATGCACACAACACACAACCGAGTGCATTTAGGGGTTTCAAAACTCTAGCTATCAGCAATCATATAGAAACTCGTAACTTTGTTTACAAACGAGAAACAAAGGTTGATGACATATACGATGCTTTACAATATTTTTTATTTACATGATCTGCAAAACGAATAAGACTATCCTTGCAAGTTGTAAACACAAATTTTAGTGCTTGCTTCATCACTAAAACAAAACCAGACAAGCAGGCCGGAGAGAAGAAAAACTAATTTACTTCATTAGGGTCTTCAGTAAAATCTACACATCGAATACATGACAAACCTCTTCAATCAGGACACGACAGATCGGACATTTCTTGCATTTCTCGCAGCACGTTCTGAAAAAACAAAAACGGGATAAAAATAAATTATTTATATGGAAACAAATTTTCTCAATATAAGTAAAAATATCAAATCAAAAAGGCCTCTTTTTCTCTACAATTTTTTTTTTTTTATATATATTAGTAGAATAAAATTCAATATTATGAACCTAATTTTTGAGCTTATTGCAAAAATGATGTGGCAAGATCATAAATGTAATGGATGTTTTATATGAAATATCTGATTTGATATCTTTACATTGTCATTTGAACAAATTGTTTTATCAAAAAACAAATTTTTCCATTATGGGCTTCTGTAATTTCTACACATCGTATACAGGCATACGTTCCTCAATCAGGACACGACAAATCGGACATTTCTTGCATTTCTCGCAGCACGTGCTAAAAACAAAAATGGGATTAACAAAATTATATTTGAACATTTGCAAGTTTTGACATTTGATAAACAATTTGTTCAAATGTCAATGAAATATATCATTTCAGATGTTTCCTAAATAAAAACAAGGACAATTCTTCAAAACTAGACTATTTTTAAGGTTTTGTTTCAAAAGTAAACTCATAAGTTTTTTCCCAATAATAACACAAATTCAACGTAAAATTGATTCAAAACTCTTTCTTGATGGAAAAAAATCTAAACTCTAAATTGGAACAAGGAAACTCAAATATAATGTTTTAATTTTAATGTGTAATTTAGGTGTTTTCACAAAATAATTTGTGCTGCTTTTGGAATTTTTATATTTAGTTTGCTAGATTTAGAGCAAAAACTTTTTTGGGTCCATTTTAGGAAATTTCTCAGAAAACAATGAGGTTTAAGTAAGATGAAGAAAAAGAAGATGCAAGCAAACAAAAGGATTAGGTTTGGTTTACCTGCAGAGGACGTGATGTCTACACGGGAGTAGAACCACATTGATCGGATCTTCAAAGCAAACTCTACAAAGAATCTTCTCCTGAAAATTTAAACCAAATCGTTACTTAATTCCATTGGAAATTATTAAACAGATATAATGTGGAAGATGAGTAGATGATGTATTGTACATTTTGAAGCTTTTCATACTCCTGCTGACTATAATTGGTGATATCTGTTTGCTCACTCAATGCAGCTTGTAGTCTCCATATCTATTGACGATTTTAAGTTTCCCAAATCTTGCTTAATTTCAGAATGTTTTAAAATAAAAATCTCTAATGTGTAATTAACTTACCTCTTCAACAAGATCAGACTTTGGCATTTTCTTCACAACCTCTGGTGAGAAAGTGTTGTATCTGAAAAAAACATAACAGTATAAGTCAAAAAGAGCCAAACTTTTCAAATGTTATAAAAAAAGATGAGATCTTTTTACCCAGTAGCTTCACCAGAGTACAACCTAGCTTGTTCCTCTCGGCTTCCTTCATCGATAGACCACCAGCCAAGTAATCTGTTAATCACAATACGAGAAAGATTAGTGTTTAGGAGGACTCTTATCACCAAGTTTGTTAACAAGCTTGTTACCTTGCACCATGTTGAAAGAATCCCAAGAACTCACGAGCTGATGTCGTCGCAGTGAAATATCTTCCATAAGAACCACCACCACTAGATATTAGTAACACAGATTTCTCCACCAACCTATATGTAGCAAAGAGTATCCCAGCTCCTTGTAGCAGAAAGAGAGGCACAAACAGAACTAAAATCGGAATGTTTCTAGCAGAAGCGGGTGTTCCCTGGAGTGTTAGATCAAAGAGAATTAGCTCGAACCGGTGGAAAAAGGTGATGGATTTGTGTCTGTAAGAGTAAGTGTTACCTCTAAGCGCATGAAGAGGATGATTTGGAAGGTAATGAATGGGATTTTCATAACATGTCCACCGATATCTTGAAGACCGCATATTCTGTTGCTTTGCTGATGTTCTTCGTCACCGGTTACAACTAGTCCTCTGTTCCAGTCAAGATATCTTACTTCCATTGAAGATGAGCTAGGTTCCGGTATATGTGAATACCTGTGAATTGACTGGTTGCTCCACTTTGTACAGACAAGAAAGGCAAAGCACTCTGCTATCCTGTAGAGTGAGGAGTGAGGAGAGAAGAAGACTGTTCAAAACCGGCAAAGAAGACATTTTTTAAGGAGGACCTCAGGAGGAGAAAGTAGTTTACCCGAAGTTTATAAATAAGTCCCACCATCCCAACGCAGCTACATCACCTATATAATAAGGCAAGAGACATCAATGATTCAGAACCAAAAAGAAACAGATACAACAATCTTTTTCTTTCTTATAGTTGAACTTGTGAACATGGAAAGAGAAACATCAAGAACAACACTAAGGTTGCAGTTGGAAGTAAGATGATCATTAACTAGAAAGTTAGTTAAGTAGATGTGCAACATACCACATAATTTAAGAAGAGTGAAGGTTGTGGCGGCAATGAAGAAAACCATAGATATGGAAACCCAAAAGTGCTACAAAACAAATACACAATGTCAGAACCAAACCTGCAGAAGCAAATTAAGAAGATTAAAGAACTAGCCAAACCAATTTTTCTTTCATATTAAACTTAGAGTCCAGACAGAAACAGGTAAATACAGTTTAGATTAACCCTGTGTAAAGGGATCATATTTGAAAAAGATTCAAGCTTTGAGGTCTAAAATGTGTGGAATCGTTCGCATGTAAATAGAGACGAACCAACTTACAGGAAGTGTTTCCCATATGGCTTCATCGCTCATAGTTTCTTCATCTCCAGGCATGAGTGTCCTGCACATTCTGCAGATAAAAGTTGCCTGTCAGTCATAAGACTCATAACTAAGGGAAAAAAGTAAACAAGCAAACGACTATCTAAATAGTAAGAAGGGTGAAACAAAATGAAACCCTTGAAGGATTGAATGAAGTTACCTGACATTATCTACCAAAATTGCTACCTCGAATGCAAGCAACGGAAGAAAGACAATCTTTAAGTCAACAACTGCAACAGAGGGGGCACAACCAAATCTATGATAAACCCACAAGTCATATTTATGCTGTGTGATTAATGGACTGTTGAGTTATGGCAAAATACCATATTTATCTTCAAGATGTACACAGAGCAGGATCTCAAAAGCAACAAGTAGTGGCGTTGCCATGACCGAGTGAAAAGGAGCCCACTGCCACAATACCAAAATAAGAAATCAGCAGGTTTATACAACCCTACTAACTAAAAACAAAAGGTTCAACTTTGAAAACAGAGAGAATCAATAAAAATTGCCATACATGTCGATCATGAGGCATTGATGGAGCAGGCAGGGAAAATCTACCACGCGCTATCACAGCATGAAATAACCACAAGGGTGTAAATATAAACCTGCAAAAATTAGATGAGAGTGTATTTGTGTAAGCCATCCAATAAAGTCTTAATCTTTAAGGATGGTAAAGAAGATGCACAACTTGTACAATTAGACATCACTAAAGATTCAAGTGATGATCAAAGCTCATTCAATTGTATACCAAATCAGCATGAAAATAGCCCTAATTCTCTCCTTCCCTCATATGAAACTCAAAAATCCAAACTTTTTAGCTTCTGCTTAACTACACATCCCCTATGTCATCAACAAAAACTCGGAGAAATTTTGCATAATTTAAGGTTAATTCAGAGAATCTAATCAATTGATTCACACATTTGCCCAATTGGGCAATACGAAACAGAAGTCAAGCCACCAAAACTCGAAGAAAAACAACTGACCACCATGAATGAGAGACGACATGATCAAGCCTGAGAGCGAGAAGAAGCGTGAAGGAGAAGAGCAAACCATGCGCGGAAAACGCTTGAAACGACTTCCAAACTCTTCTCCAGCTCATTACTCTTCTCTGCACCAACATTTTCGCTACAGAAGAAGAAATCTACACGAAGCCCTAAGACTCTAAAAATCACTCAGAAGCTCGAAATCAAGATCCGATTGAGAGAGAATTTGGAGAATTGCGCCGAAATTTTCAAGAGGGAAACACACAGAGGAGAATTAATGAGATTATTCTTGAAGAAAGAGACATTTTTTCGTCTCGCAGAAAGGATGAGATTCCACGCTATTGGCAAAATTGTTCATATGTTTTCCAATAATACCCTTTCTCTTTTCTGCATCGGCTGTGGATAGAATGAAGGGTAATTATGGAAATAGTATTAAATGAGATGTCTTATTTTTCGAGCTTTATACAGAACAGAAGGAGATTTGGAGCAGCGGTTACTGTTGTTGTTGGTTAGATTTTTTATTTTTCTCTCAGGACATACGATGTGACATGAGATTACAGTTTTTTTGTCATCATTATCGTGTATATACATTTTACCCTTTATTATTAACATACACTTCCGTGTTCTTAAGTTTTTCTTTTCTTTTTTTGGGTCAACGAGAAAACAACAAAATCTTTAAGTGTTGTGAACAAACTTTATTTTATTTCTTTACAATGAAATTGATATGTAAATAATGGTGTAAGATAGTATTGATTACTTAAATTTAAGCTTAAATGTAAAGTTATAAAATAGACAGATCAAGATCTAATATTTAAATTTTAGATTTTGTAAGAAAGCTTAACTTATTAGAAAAGCAAAGCATAAAATAATTATTGAGAATTCTAATTTTCGGTTAAGAAAATTTATAAGTGTGATTTTAGATATTAGAAGGAACCAAAACAAATATTCTAGTATGTTTTATATTTTTATACCCAAAAACTGGAATCGAGTTAAGAACCGAATGGATACCCGAAATATCTAAAATATAATTATATATCCAAAAATTAGTTATATTTAAACTTAAAATCACACTTAAAAACCAAATATATTAGTTATATTTAGCACAAAATAACCAAAATATTATATATATCTAAAAATCATTAGTTATATTTGTTAATATTTAATATTTTTTGCAAAATTTAACTCATTTTTATTTAGATTAAACCATTTTATTTTTATTTCATTTTGTGTAGTTTAGGTACTCGAACCGAACCTGATTCAAAAATAAAGCATACATATATGGTTTTAAATTTCTAGATATAAAAGACCCAAAATAGAATAAAAATCGACACGAAAAACCGAATGCGAAAGGTTAACTTCCCTAATACTAACATTTAAAATATACTTTTTAGGAAGTACAAAAGTCGTTTCTCTCATTCATTGATTGATTAATTAATTAAATATTAATGTCTTGTCGTGCAAGTATATAAATGTCTAGGGATTCTTCTCGTTGATAAGATTGATGATAATTGACAAATCAACACAGCAAAACCCCCAGTTTTTCACCAGGTGCTGACAGCTAGGCTTTTTTAAACCTCCTGGAGCTGACACGTCAGAAAAAATAAGGAGCCAATCAGAACATTTTAAATAATCTTAGTCAGCAACTTTTCGGTTATCCTTGCCACGTTTTAGACCCGGTTTCCGGTTTTGTTTTTAATTCTCGATGGTTATGTTGCGTTTTTCTTCTGTCCCTTTTCTTCTTCGACGACAATTTTGTTTTCTCCTTCCTCGAAATTTTTCTTCATTCTCCTTCTTCCTTGATGATTAAAGCTGAGAATTCTCCTTCCTAGAACATTTCGATTACGGCCACGTTTTCTCCTTCCTCGAAATTCTTATCCTTCTCCGTCAGATCTCGATGAATTTCATCTCTCTGTTTCGTTACATCTCCTTCTCGTCGACAAAGCTAAGTTTTTCTTTGCGATTTTGAAATTCGTTTTATAAATCAAAGGAAAACTATGAGGTTTAGGAAATCCCAATTGATTCGCCGTTGGATAACAAATCCCAATCGCAAACACAGCGAAATTGAAGAACCCTAATTCTGAGTTCGATTGTTGGAGGAAATCCAAATTGATTGATTTTGTAAATCTCAGTTGGTTACTCTTTTTTCAGCATTGACGGCGAAATTTAAGAACCCTAATACTGAAATCGTTTGTAGAGATTAAGCAACCCCTAAAGTCTTTATATATTTGTTAATTCTTAGTCTAATGGTAGCAACTACAATTTTCATATCTCCTGTTCCTTCTGTTCTTATGTAGCTTTCCTTATTCATTTGATTTGTTTGTTTTCTAATGAAGTCGTTACCACTTTTAGTGCAGGATATGGAAGACAATGGAAGCTTCGAAGCTTGCAAAAAAGACTTTGCTATAACGAAGATGATAACGAAGACTGAAACATTGACAACAATCATGTTCCAGATCAAAGGTACATTGTCACTTTCAAATCGTAGAAATTAAGATTGTTTTTATTCGAATTTAAGAAATGTAGAAATGAGAAACATTAAAAACGATGTAGAAATGTAGAAAGCTAGAATAAACTAAGACCTAACCCAAACAATCAATGAAACGAAATATCTCCTTGTAGATGAAACAGCTTTCACACACTACATCATACTCTCCAGCAAGGCACTCATCTCCAACTTCCATCTCCGCAAGCAAGAAATCATAGTTGCGGTAATCCTTAACACTTATCTCAAGGACCACAGGCTTGCAATTCAGCATACATTTTCTAACTGTCATTAACCCATGCTCTTTCCACAGCTTTGTTAGATACATCGATCCTTCAGTGAACCGGTTCTGATTCACAAGAATCATGCCATAAAGATACATAGCTTCAGGATGAGATGCCTCTGCCGCTTTCGAAAGCTGAATACTACCTGCAATAGTATGTTTCTTAAAATAAAAATCTATCAGACCACATAGGAAGGTTGCCTGAACATTTCCATATGATGCACACTCATATAGCAGGTCTGAATTTTCAGGTATCCGATTCCATGGAGGTGGATATGACTCCAAAAGGTTGAGATCCTTCAGAACATTTGGATAGATTGAGACCCTTTTAAAGGTCTTGCAGGAGACAACAGCAGCACGGAAGTCGGTATGAGATTCTTTACCTACTTTCCCAAGAATGACTGCTACCATGTCAGCTGGAAGATCTGTAAGTGATTTCTTAGCTTTTGTTATCCCCATAGTGAGACAAGATATTTCTATGTTAGGTGTTGATAAAATTTGATCTTTGTCATACTATTTATAGTACAAACTTAGGTATAAATGTTTCCCATATTTTTCCTAACCAATTAATAAGTTTTCAGATTTTCATAACACACGAAAAGACATCTACTTCATTTAATTCATTTACGAAAAGACATTTTTAGTGATCAAGAACTAATTCATCTTATCCTCTGTTTATTCGAGTAGCTTCCTTTTAGTCTTCAATCAAATTCCTCAATCTTAAATGACGACGACTGGTTTAATCAACTCAAAACTCTTTGGGTTTTGGTTATGTGATAAATAATAAATCAACTTAAAACTCTTTGGGTTTTGGTTATGTGATAAATAATAAATTTTTATACAGTCAACCACAAGAATAAATTTAACTTATATCTACACCAAAATACGAGGTAGAATACTTTCATAAATACCCCATAGTCCTAGAGAAATCTTTCATGTTTTGCAACTCTTATTGAGCACTTTACAACCTTTCATTGGTTTGTTTCATCTAGATTGTTTGTCATGGCTGGACAAGAAGCAGATTTGGCTCCTCTTCTGCCGAAGAAGATTCCCATTGAGAGTCTGGTTTTGGGAAGATCGATGCAGCATGTCGTTGTTCGTGTCTTGCGTATGTGGGAAGCTAGAAACTTCAAACTTAATGGGACGCTTATGAGTCTTGACTTCCTCCTCCTTGATGAAAAGGTATGAGATTTTAAAAATAATAATTTGATTAGATTCTTTGCAAGTAGAATGTTTTTGCAAAAGGATAAAAAAACTGCAGAACGTTTACTACACAAAATACGTTTGCTACTACTTATAATGATTTCCGAAAAAGCTTCTTTCAATGATGTTAATATTAAAACTTAATGATCATTCAATGCAGGAAAAACTAATTGTTGGATCAATCTTTCATCGACGGATAGATAGATTCAAGCATCTACTCAAGGAGGGGAAGATCTACTTCATAACAAATTTCGAAGTTGTCCCTAGCTACAATCACTATAAAGTATGTGAGAACCCTTTCAATATCAGGTTCACGGACTCTACTCAGATCATGGAACTCGCGGAAGAGGATTTTCCAATCAAGAAAGAAAAATTTAGACTACGCTTATATTCCGAATTCTTAAGTTTTGCAGGCTCGAATCTCCACTTGCTTGGTTGTTCCCAAACTTCATCTTATTCCATATACTAAAACTAATCTACAAAGATAGATGTTGAGTTATTTGAGTTTCCCTATAATGCAGATGTTGTAGGCCAAGGCTTACAAGTCAATGGCCCCAGCTTGGATGATCCAAGTTCAAAGCAGAGGATCATTCTACTACTTTTGCTTGAAGAGTCGGTGCCTTAAACTTTCTTCCCTAATATAATTCCTCAAAATGTCTTACCAAAAAAGATTAATTTACTATTTTAACAGAAACTCTACCGTTCGGCTTACACTCTGGGATGATCAATCTTCTGAGTTTCGACAACAATACAGTAAGGTTGACCGTGACTGCATGGTTGTAGTTTGCACATCCCTAAACCCAAAGATTTTCGCAGGTATTGTGAACAGCTAACTTCTTTATATTTTCCAGATTATACTGCATATTTAATGTTCAAAAACTGCAGGCAAATTACACCTTAACACCACTGGAGCTACAAAGATTTATAGTGATCACAATTTGGAAGCTGTCAAAACCTTCATGGAACGGTAAGCATCAATGCATTATATAATATGAAAAATATGGTTTTGCATAAGAATTCGCACACAACTGTGAACATATATGTACTGTTAATATCGTAGACGAATTCTAATTTTGCATCCGTTTTACATGTGCATCAAGGCTTGGAATTGCAACATCTAAGGCAGCTGGAACAAAAATTGCCGAGATCGTTGGTGAAGGGAAGTTGGAAAACTGGACTATCAACCAGATCTCAGAGTAAATATCAAGTGGAGCTACCGAGGAGAAAGCTGTTATTTGTCGTGCCAAGATCATAGACATATCTTCACGTAACGGATGGAAATACTTGTCGTGTGCTAAATGTTCAAAAAAACTAGGCCGCTCTGCAACTTCTCTCATATGCAACAATTGTCAGAAGACATCATCAATCGGGATTGCCAGGTTTTAATCGATTTCAAGTGACTTGGTTTTAAAATTTGATCAAATTTTAAGTAAATAATTTCCCAAACAGATTCAGAGTGGAGTTGCTTGTTGAATCTGAGGGAAGTACAGGAACTTTTGTTCTGTTTGACCGAGAAGCAAGAAATCTAACAAACACCACGGCTGAAGAAATCATTGACGCTGAGGTAAGTCTAGGTATTTGGTTACTTACTCTGGCGGAATCCTTAAAACACCTCTAATCTTTGAACTATTACAGAAAAGTGGAGGTGAAAGAGTTTCCGACGATATGGAAATTCCAGAGTGTCTCTGGGAGATAGTTGGAACCACTAAGGATTTCCAAATCCAAATCACTGACTACAACTTCAGAACATCAAGCAAGACATACACAGTTTCTCGAATTGTTGAAGAAAAGACAAATGAAGTCTTTGAAAGCAATGATATCTCACCAAAGGTACTTTTTAATTAACAATAACCCTTCGAGATAGTCTACATCTTTGATAAGTTAAACTGTTATTGGCACATACAGGTTCAGTCATCTATTGTGGATATTAATTTGGCCAATATAAAGAATATCAAAACAGAAGATGGAAAGAAGACACCAACATTTGTCAACACAGCAGATAAATCCATACCTGACGAAGGAGAGCTGGACGACAAGGAAAATCTGGAGGATGACATTTCACCAGAAGGGGCGTCTGAAAAAGTCCGGAAAAAGCAGCGGATAGACTGATTCAGCCGACTGAACTCTCATTTTAATAATAAACATCTCAACTTCTATTCCCCCTTTTGAGATAGTAGGCGTTTCTCATAAGTTTCAACATTTTCCCAGTTTTTGCAATAAGGATTTCATCCGTTATCACATTCCCCGGTATTTTAAAAACATTAATATTGTTTTGGTCAAGAATATATGTTTAAACCATACTTACAATTTTACAAAGCATTAACTATTGAAACGTCAACTAAAATGAGTAAATATTAGTTTATATGGTTAAAATGTTAAAAATCAAACAAAGTAATGTTAACGAACAATGAGAACTCCCTAATCTTTTGTCTAAGGAATTTTAAAACAAGATGGTTTGCACCCGCAAATCACACTGTTAGAGCTAACTTCATTTCTACAGCTAACATCATTGTTAGAGCTAACTACATCATTATTAGACCTAACAAAGCTAACTTTGATATATTGTTAGATGATGGTTAGGCCTGAAAGCCACGTTTACAAAGATTGTGTATATTGTGTTCATATATTGTGTATATTGTGTATAGCCTCTTTGCTGGTGAATAAGATAGACAGAACATTCAAAACCTTGATTTACAAAAAGCCAAAATATTAGAAGTATCCATAACTGTATAGACTTGGAGAATACAATAAGTCTCTTATCGGAGAATCCATGAAAACAAGTTGGAGACCTGAAGCCAGGCACCAGGCGCACAACGAAGGTCAAGAACAGAGGAGCCTGGTTTGATGAGCTTATAATGTTATCCATAACATCCCAGTTATGTAAAAAAACTTACAAACATCATAATGTCTCAAAGCTTAATTTCAAGGCTTCATAATATCACAGTCAAATTTCAAAGCTAGAGATTTCAAATTTAATACTAAATTTCAAGCAAAAGAACGTTCAAATGAAAAACAATGTTCAAATGAAGATTGACCAACGATGTCAATCCTTAATTACAGGTCAATCATTAATTTCATAAAAGTTAGTGTATACGAAAATTGAGAACAATGAACACAACTCTACACTTTTCCGTAAACTAGACCTGTCATATAATTTCAAACAATCTCAAACGTCAAATATCAACTCAAAACAGAAAAACAAAGGAAACCAATCATGGAGAACGAACACACGCGAAAGAGAAAAGCTTTACCAACATCGCACGACATAGCCAGATGGAACAGGGTTAAAAGAGTTGAAATCCTTCGACAGAAAAGAGGAGGATCTAAAAACTGTATCTCCGTCCCAGCGCCATCTACCATCGACCTTCCACACAAAGGTAAACTTCTTTTTACACATCAATCAAAACAGCAACTCCTAATACAAATACAAATTTATCAAAAATATTAAACTTACAGAGAAATCAAGAGAAGCAAGGAGGATAAGATATGAGATACTAAAAGCAAAGCGTCAAACCATAAAACCGCGTCAAACCATAAAACCAGCACCTGCTTCAAACAAAGGTATTAGATTCACATTTCCATCACAAACAATGAAGTTATTCGTCAAAATAGATCATAGCGATTACATGAGTCTCTGAGATAATAACAAATGAAATCTGATTTAATAGGGAAGAATAAAACCAAAAAAGACCGACAAAACAAACTTGTCGAATGCTCGTTTTGTCAGGCACTTGTCTGGGAAAAAGAAAGCAATGAAAAAACCAAGGATGGAATTCCATTGTATTCAATATGCTGTCAAAAAGGAAGAGTCTCATTACCAGCTATTCGAGAACCCCCACAATTGCTGACAGATTTATGGGAATCTCCTCATTTCATAGAGAACATCAAAGTCTACAGCTCTATGCTGGCTTTCACTTCCATTGGAGCAGAAGTTGATCACTCAGTTGCGTCTGGTCATGGGCCTTATACATTCAGAATTCAAGGCCAAGTTTGTCATAGGCTAGGCTCCCTACTTCCACCTGAAGGACAACCACCAAAATTTGGTCAACTCTACATCTATGATACAAGGAATGAAGCTCAGAACCGTCTAAACAGAATGTTAAGGAAGAGCAGTTCAGACAATCTGGACGAGAAAATTGTGCAACAACTGATTGACATGATGGATGAAAACAACTGGCTAGCTGGGGAATTCAGAAAAGCGAGAGATAAATATGAATCAGGAAAGACAAAAGAATTCACCATCCGTCTTGTTGGAGCAAGACAAAAAGGTAGACAATATGATTTACCTACCTCTGACGAAATTGCCGGTCTAATTGTTGGTGAATTTGCTGAAAGGGATATCATAATCCAATACAAGAGATCAGAACTCCAGCGCATCAGTTGTTTACACCCTCACTACATGTCTCTTCAATATCCAATGCTATTTCCTTATGGAGAAAGCGGATTCCATTTGCGCATTCCATATGCTGGTAAACAAG